>CM042014.1:73910054-76310054 GCA_023525715.1 Cichorium intybus | reverse complement strand
CGGCAGGGTGACCCCCTCTCTCCTTATCTCTTCACTCTTGTCATGGAAGTGCTTAACCTTATGATCAAGAGAAACATCCATGATTCTGATTCTTTTAAATTCCACAGACAATGTGACGATCAAAATATCACCCATCTCTGCTTTGCCGACGATCTCCTTCTCTTCTGCCATGGTGATAGCTCTTCGGTTAAACTCATATGTGACTCTCTTGAGGAATTCTCTGGGGTTTCTGGCCTCCATCCCAACATTGCGAAGAGTGAAGCTTTCTATTGTAATGTTGGTGAGAGGACCAGGGCTGCCATTGATCTTATTGTTAAGTTTCCAGAAGGCTCTTTTCCTGTTCGATACCTTGGCGTTCCTCTCATCACCACGCGTCTTGCCCACAAAGACTGTAAAGGACTTGTTGATAAAGTCAAATGCAGGATTAATGACTGGAAAAACAAGTCTCTTTCCTTTGCAGGTCGTCTCCAGCTGATCCTCTCTGTCCTTTCTTCTACTCAAATCTATTGGGCTTCTGTTTTTATTCTTCCTAAATCTATCTCTAACGATATTGAGAAGCTCATGAGAGGTTTCCTCTGGTGCCATGGTGAGTTGAAGCGTGGTAAAGCTAAAGTCTCCTGGAAAACTGTTTGCCTTCCTAAGGAACATGGTGGGCTTGGCATACGTAACCTTGCTATCTGGAATGTTGCCCTTATGGCTTCCCATGTTTGGAGACTCCTTTCCAAGAAAGAGTCCCTATGGGTTAAGTGGATCCACTCTTACCGTTTATGTGGCCGTAACTTTTGGGATGCCCCCAAAAAATACGGTTCTGGATTTGCCTGGCGTAACATCCTGGATATGAGGGATAAGATAAGGGAGTATATAGTTTCCCAGATTGGTGATGGATGCTCAACTTCTGCTTGGTTCGATAACTGGCACCCCGCGGGCCCTCTTTCTAAATTCTTGTCTGTCCGTGACATCCATGATGCGGGTTTCACTCCTGATACAAAGGTTGCTGACCTGGTTCTTAACGGATCTTGGGTTCGGCCTCATTGTTGGAGAGATTCCCATACTGCTCTTCTTTCTCATAACCCCCTACTCTTTCCACATTCGTCCCTGATAATCTCCTTTGGAGATCTAGAGACGGTCAACTCACTCCTTTCTCTGTTCGTTCTGTTTGGAAGACTATTCGCCCCTATCATCAACCGGTCTTTTGGTTTCATCTTGTTTGGTTCTCCCAGAACATCCCCAGACATGCTTTCATTCTTTGGGTTGCTCTTAAAAATCGCCTTAAGACTCATGATAAAATCAAAATTTGGGACACTAATTCCAATCTCATTTGTGCGTTCTGCGGGAACTGTACGGATTCCCTTTCCCATCTCTTCTTTGAATGTTCTTTCACTTCTTTGGTTTGGCATGACCTCGATCACGTCATGAATCTCTCCTTCTCCCCTGATAGCTGGTCTGATATCATTAGTCAACTCAACCCCAGTAATAAGAACAAGACCATATGGTCCATCATTAGAAGACTTGTTTTTGCTGGAGCTGTATATCACATATGGCGGGAAAGAAATTTACGCATTTTTAAAAACATAAAAAGATCCCATCATGCTGTCGTGAATAGTGTTAAGGATGATATCCGCTGTAGACTGCTGAGTCTATCTATGAAAACTTGCACTAATGTTGATTTGGCTAAAACTATTTGGACCCTCCCTTAATTTCCTTCCTTTGTGCTTTCTTTCTTTTTCTGCTTGTTTTGGCTTGTATGGTTTGTTTGTTTTGCAGGTTGTTTTCCTTTATGTTCTTGTTTGCTTCTGGTTCCTTATCTTGTTTTGGTTCCTAGTTTAGCTTGTTGTCCGTTGGGGCCTGTCCCGATGGATTTTCTGTTTTTTGGTGGGGAGTCCCCAGCCTTATATTGTATTTATTCTTTTTATTAATAAATTTGCCAGAGGTGCCGCCCTCTTTACCCAAAAAACCCATAACAACCCTTCATAATTGACCATAACCTATCACAACCCTTCATAACGGCCAAAAACCCATCATAATCTTTCATAATGGTTCATAACCCATCACAACTTTCATAATAGTACATAACCTATACAACCATTCATAACGGTCCATAACCCATCGCAACCCTTTCTAATGGTCCATAACCCATCACAACCATTTCTATGGTCCATAACCCATCGTAACCCTACATAATGGTCTATAACCCATCACAACCCTTCATAATTGACCATAACCCATCACAATGCTTCATAATTTACGATAACCCATCATAACCCTTCCTATGGTCCATAACCCATCACAACCCTTCATAATTAACCATAACCCATCACAACACTTCATAATGGTCCATAACCCATCGCAATCCTACATACTGGTCCATAACCATAACAACCCTTCATAAAGGTGCATAACCCATACAAACCATCATAATAGTCCATAACCCAAAAAATAGTCCATAACCCTGCACAACCCTTCATAATTGACCATAACCCATCACAACCCTTTATAATTGATCATAACCCATCACAACCCTTCCTATGGTCCATAACATGGCACAACCCTTTTATGGTCCATAACCAATCACAACCTTTCATAATTAACCATAACCCATCAAAACACTTCATAATGGTCCATAACATATCGCAACCCTGCATAATGGTCCATAACCATAACAACCCTTCATAGTGGTCCATAACCCATACAAACCTACATAATGGTCCATAACCCATCACAACTATTCATAATGGTCCATAACCCAACTCCTCTCTATGGTCCATAACCGATCACAACTCTTCATAATTGACCATAACCTATCACAACCCTTCATAATGGTCCATAACCCATCACAACCCTTTATAATGGTCTATAACCATAACAACCCTTCATAAAGGTGCATAACCCATACAAACCATCATAATAGTCTATAACCCTGCACAACCCTGCACAAATAAAAAAATGAATCTTCTAAAAGCAATACAAGTAGAAAATACCAAAACAATACCCAAGAAAATTCCACTTCCAAAAATAAAAACAATTTAAAAACCATTAGAAATAAGAAACGTTTTGAGAAACGTCCGATTCATATTAATAATAGCCCCCTTTTATTCAACAATTCCCCTAATCCACCAATGAAGGATAACTCGGCTATTGTTGGATTCCCTAACCCTATCATTCGTCTTTCTTCCTCCCAGCCCCTAAATCAGCTTGACTCCTCCACTCCTTTATTCAACGCCTTCTCCATTCTAGAGGCATGTTCCTCTGACGTCACAGATATTCCTTCTTCTTCTGTCCCCCTGCCCCATTCTGGTGCTCCTTCACATTCTAGTCCTGATGATTTTGATCCTGACTCTGATGACCTAATCATTGAGGATATTAGTATTGAGGTTGATTCTGATGAAGGTGACACTGCCCAGTTCATTGTCAATGAGTCTGGATCCTATAATGATCACCCTATGATAGCTCCGGTGTCCGAGCAGATGGACTCCACCCCCATCCAAGTTTCCATATGACGCACATCGCTGCTTGGAATACTCGCGGTCTCTGTAAGCCTTCTCATCAGAAAGCCTTGAGAGATCTTATACGCGACCATAATCTTCATATTTGTGCTTCTCTTGAGACTCGTGCTTCCTTCCAGAACCTCCCTCTTATCTGTAGTCGTACTTTTGGCTCTTGGTCGTGGTCCTCCAACGGTCTCTTCTCCCTAAGAGGGACTAGAATTCTGGTTGTATGGGATCCGCTTGCCATTGATATGATGCTTATCGACTTAAATGGTCAGGCTATGCATTTCAAAGTTAATATTCGTGATTCTAATAAATCTTTTTACTGCTCTTTCGTCTATGCTCATAATGATCACATGATGCGTCGCTCTCTCTGGCATTCTCTTGCGGTTCATAAGAATATGGTTAGAGATAACCCTTGGATTCTTTTGGGTGATTTCAATGTTGCTCTTGATATTAAAGATAGCACCTCTGGGTCGTCTGGGATTTCTCGTGCCATGGAGGACTTCAGGGACTGTGTCAATCTGATGGAAATGGAGGATCTTAACTATCAAGGTCTCTTCTACACATGGACCGAGTCTCCTAATGGTTCGGGTGGCATCCTCAAGAAGATCGATCGTGTCATGGGAAATAATCAATTCATTGCTTCTTTCCCCTCCTCTACTGTCAATTTTCTCCCTTACCGTTCGTCCGATCATACTCCTGCTGTGCTTTCTCTCCCCCATCGTGCCCCTTTCCATCCTATGCCTTTCAAGTTCGCTAATTTCCTTACTTATAAGAAGGATTTCAAGCAGATTGTTGCCTCTTCTTGGAACCCCAATATAACTGGATATCGGATGTATAAGGTTTTCAAAAACCTTAAAAATCTGAAAGTGCCTATACGTAAGATGCTTCGCAACCAAGGAAACCATTTTTCTAAGGTTATCTCTCTTCGTAATGAGCTTGATAGAGTTCAGATTGCTTTGGATCGGGATCCTTTCAATAAGGATCTACGTGAAGAACAATGCAGGTATCTCCTCGCTTATAATGAGGCTAGCCTGGATGAAGAGAGATTCCTAAAACAAAAGGCTAAGGTTAACTGGCTTCGTAAGGGTGATAAAAATTCTGCTTTTTTCCACAAGGCGGTTAAAACCTGTAAATCTCGTAATCGTATTAATTCTATCCAGGATGCTCAAGGTAACTGGATCTCGGGGAATGATCTTCCTAATCTGTTTGTTTCTCACTTTCATGCCTTCTTGGGTTCTGCCCAGCCTTCCACTGCTATTCGTGATCCTTCTTCCCTCTTCTCTAATAAGCTCTCCCCCCTCCAGTCTGACGCCATGCTTACTCCTGTTACTGACGCGGAGGTTAAGTGTGTCTTGTTCCAGATGGGTGATGATAAAGCTCCTGGTTCGGATGGTTTCTCTGCTAAGTTCTTCAAGTCTGCTTGGGATATTGTGGGTCCTGATTTCTGTATGGCTGTTAAGGAATTCTTCTATTATGGCAAACTTCTTAAGTCTTTCAACAGCACCATCCTTGCGCTCATCCCTAAAGTGGATTCCCCTTCCAAAGTCACTGATTTCCGCCCTATAGCTTGTTGTAACGTTGTTTACAAATGTATCAGCAAGATTATTGCGGATCGTATCAAAAACCATCTTTCTTCTCTGGTTGAAGAAAACCAGTCTGCTTTCATCCCTGGTCGTTTGATCACCGACAACGTCCTTCTTGTCCATGAACTCATGCGTGATTATCATCGGCATCGTGGCCCTCCTATGTGTGCTTTTAAGGTTGATATTCAAAAAGCTTACGACACAGTTGACTGGTCGTTTCTGCGGACCATCTTGTTTGGGTTTGGTTTCCCCGATCGTATGATTGAATGGATCATGACATGTGTTTCCACGATTGCTTACTCTGTGAGTATCAATGTGAATACTCACGGATATTTCGACAGTAAAAGGGGCCTTCGGCAGGGTGACCCCCTTTCTCCCTATCTCTTCACTCTTGTCATGGAAGTGCTTAACCTTATGATCAAGAGAAACATCCATGATTCTAACTCTTTTAAATTCCACAGACAATGTGATGATCAAAGTATCACCCATCTCTGCTTTGCTGATGATCTCCTTCTCTTCTGTCATGGTGATAGCTCTTCGGTTAGAATCATCTGTGATTCTCTTGAGGAATTCTCTGGGGTTTCTGGCCTCCATCCAAATATTGCAAAGAGTGAAGCTTTCTACTGTAATGTTGGTGAGAGGACCAGGGCTGCCATTGATCTTATTGTTAAATTTCCTGAGGGCTCTTTACCTGTCCGATACCTTGGCATTCCTCTCATCACAACGAGTCTTGCCCACAAAGACTGTAAAGGCCTTGTTGATAAAGTCAAATGCAGAATTAATGACTGGAAAAACAAGTCTCTTTCCTTTGCTGGTCGTCTCCAACTCATCATCTCTGTCCTTTCTTCTACTCAAATCTATTGGGCTTCTGTTTTTATTCTTCCTAAATCTATCTCTAACGATATTGAGAAGCTCATGAGAGGTTTCCTCTGGTGCCATGGTGAGTTAAAACGTGGAAAAGCTAAAGTCTCCTGGAAAACTGTATGCCTTCCTAAGGAACATGGTGGTCTTGGTATACGTAATCTGGCTATCTGGAATGTTGCCCTTATGGCTTCCCATGTTTAGAGACTCCTTTCCAAGAAAGAATCCCTATGGGTTAAGTGGATCCACTCATACCGTTTATGTGGCCGTAATTTTTGGGATGCCCCCAAAAATACGGTTCTGGATTTGCCTGGCGTAACATCCTGGATATGCGGGATAAGATAAGGGAGTATATAGTTTCCCAGATAGGTGATGGATGCTCTACTTCTGCTAGGTACGACAACTGGCACCCGGCGGGCCCTCTTTCTAATTTGTTGTCTGTCCGTGACATCCATGATGCGGGTTTCACTCCTGATACTAAGGTTGCTGACCTGGTTCTTAAAGGATCTTGGGTTCGGCCTAATTGTTGGAGAGATTCCCATGGTGCTCTTCATTCTCATAACCCTCCTTCTATTTCAACGTCCGTCCCTGATAAACACCTTTGGAGATCTAGAGACGGTCAACTCTCTCCTTTCTCTGTTCGATCTGTGTGGCAGTCTATTCGCCCATATCACCAACAGGTGTTTTGGTTTCATCTTGTTTGGTTCTCCCAGAACATCCCCAGACATGCTTTCATTCTTTGGGTTGCTCTTAAAGATCGTCTTAAGACTCATGATAAAATCAAAATTTGGGACACTAATTCCAATCTCATTTGTGCGTTCTGCGGGGACTGTCCGGATTCCCTTTCCCATCTCTTCTTTGAATGCTCTTTCACTTCTTTGGTTTGGCATAACCTCCATCATGTCATGAATCTCTCCTTCTCCACTGATAGCTGGTCTGATATCATTAGTCAACTAAACCCCATTAATAAGAACAAGACCATTTGGTCCATCATTAGAAGACTTGTTTTTGCTGGAGCGGTCTACCATATCTATAGGGAAAGAAATTTACGCATTTTTAAAAAAATAAAAAGATCTCATCATGCTGTAGTGAATATTGTTAAGGATGATATCCGCTGTAGACTGCTGAGTCTCTCTTTGAAAACATGCACTAATGTTAATTTGGCTAAAACTATTTGGACCCTCCCTTAATTTTCTTCATCTGCACTTTCTTTTTTCTCTGCTTGTTTTGGCTTGTATGGTTTGTTTGTTTTGCAGATTGCTCTCCTTTATGTTCTTGTTTGCTTATGGTTCCTTCTCTTGTTTTGGTTCCTAGTTTAGCTTGTTGTCCGTTGGGGCCTGTCCCGATGGATTTTCTGTTTTTTGGTGGGGAGTCCCCAGCCTTATATTGTATTTATTCTTTTTATTAATAAAATTTAACAGAGGTGCCGCCCTCTTTACCCAAAAAAAAACCATGCACAACCCTTCATAATTGACCATAACCGATTTCAACCCTTTATAATTGATCATAACCCATCACAACCCTTCCTATGGTCCATAACCCGGCACAACCCTTACTATGGTCCATAACCCATCACAACCTTTCATAATTAACAATAACCCATCAAAACACTTCATAATGGTCCATAACATATCGTAACCCTGCATAATGGTCCATAACCATAACAACCCTTCATAGTGGTCCATAACACATACAAACCTACATAATGGTCCATAACCCATCACAACTCTTCATAATGGTCCATAACCCAACACAACCCTCTCTATGGTCCATAACCCATCACAACTCTTCATAATTGACCATAACCTATCACAACCCTTCATAATGGTCCATAACCCATCACAACCCTTTATAATGGTCTATAACCCATCACAACCCTTCATAATTGAGCATAACCCATCACAACCCTTCATAATGGTCCATAACCCAACATAACAAGTTCTATGGTCCATAACCCATCGCAACCCTACATAATGGTCCATAACCATAACAACCCTTCATAATGGTCCATAACCCATACAAACCTTCATAATAGTCCATAACGCATCACAACCCTTCATAATTGACCATAACCCATCACAACCCATTATAATTGACCATAACCCATCACAACCATTCCTATGGTCCATAACCCAGTACAACCCTTTCTATGGTCCATAACCCATGACAACCCTTCATAATTAACGATAAGCCATCACAACACTTCATAATGGTCCATAACCCATCGCAACCCTGCATAATGGTCCATAACCATAACAACACTTCATAAAGGTGTATAACCCATACAAACCATCATAATTGTCCATAACCCTGCATAACCCTTCATAATTGACCATAACCCATCACAACCCTTTATAATTGAACATAACCCATCACAACCCTTCCTATGGTCCATAACCCTGCAAAACCCTTTCTATGGTCCATAACCCATCTCAACCCAAGAAAACCACAACCAACCAATTTTTTTCTCTCTCTACAGTGTTCTTGAGTTCTGGTTGAATTTTAGCATTTTTGTTTTTTCTGGGTGAATTTTTGCATGGCTAGTGATACACCGGGAAAGACTCATGATACCAATCAATTTCTTGCTAATGACATCGGTGCTAGAGTGGTGCAACAAAAACATGATAACAAGTTTATGATGTTTTCTGCTCAATCGGCTCAGAATTCCAATTTTTATTTCAAGTCTTATAATGAAATTAAAGAAAACAAACAATCCAAACAAAGGAACCATTATCATACTTCTGAAAAAACCACACTTCTAAATGAATCGGGTGTTAAAGAAGATCAAGCTAGAAGAGATAGTCTAATGCAGAAAAGAACTAGTCTTGATGATGTGATTTCTTCCAAGCTCGGATCTGCTTCTCAGAAGTTACAAACCAATATGATCATCGGATCATTACACATCCCAGATCTGATATCCACTGGATTAATTCAACCATCTGAAAATATGAATCATGGTGATTTGGATATCGAGACAATGAATGGTGAAAACCGCAATAAGGACATGATCTTGGAGGATGATTTGATGAAGAATTTCATGGTGAAGGAAGTGGGTCACGTCTTGGAGGATGATAAGGTGGATGAAGTTGGACACGTATATGATGAAGGAGAGATCCACGTTGATCAAGTCGACGCTGAAAGGAGCAAGGTGGTCGAAAAACATTTGAAAAAACAGTCCATTCGGCTATACGATCAAGCAAATGTAACCGCTCATGATGGTGACAAACACGACAATCATAAAGCTTCCTCATCGGCACTGCAACAAGACTCGGTTCAAATGCAAGACAAATGGGATATGATGGATCAACAACACTCCATGCACGTAAATGTTGATGAAGTCACCGGTATGCTTGCTGATTCGGCTCCACTGAAGCAAAACAGCAAAGTGATCGGAAATGTTGCCAACATCAACGGTAGGACAAAAGAAGTTAACATTAAAGATCCCTCTGTGGTTGCCGATGTCAATTCCGGTGAATTTACATGCAGTTCAGGTGAATTCCGATGCAAATCTCCGAGCAATAATAATACCGTTGAAGTTGATGCTACATCCGACATTATTGAAAGCTCTCCAACGTATTTGCCTCATGAAAGATATCCAACGGGTTTGTCTCAAGAAAAAGATGGTAATTCCTTTATTCCTTCATATCTTACTTTTCCTAATAATCTAGACCACTTGAAAGGATCCAATGAAACTAATGATAAATGTCCCCCATGTGGTCTACACTTGAAAGAATCCTATGGTACTAATGACAAATGTCCACCTTTATGTGTTGACTCTCCCTTTCATTTCTCCTCACCTACGGATGCAACAAAGGAACCGATGGGTTCTCTTCTTGGGCCTCTCCCAAAACTATTACCTCATTTGAAACCCATTAAACATATGGCTATTAGATCTGCCCATTTTACCCCCTTAATTGCTACTAATGGATCTATGACTAAACTTCACCCAAAGGACCTTATTGTAGAAGCCCAAAAATCCTTAAATGCCTTTGATTCTAAACCCCATGGCCATAATGATAATTCTCATAATTTAAATCATGAAAATAAAAATAGAGACAAAAGTGCTTGGGCACGCAAATTGCCGTTACTTAATAATTCTCATGCTAATATCATTACTGGCTCCCAAAAACATGCTAACGACAAGTTTCGTTTTATTCCTAATTTATGTAACGATATTAATGTGCCAGTTGATATTCCTTTACTGGCCGTTACTAAAGTTTGTGAAACATTTGCTAGGACTATCTGTGGTTACTTTGTAGGGAAAAAAATGAATTACTCTGATGTTCGTTATCAAGCTTCCAAAATGTGGTCTATCCATGGACTTCAAGATGTCCTTCTAAATGGAAAAGGTGTCTATCTTTTTAAATTTAGTGACGACAATGGCCTTCATCATGTTATCACCCATGGACCCTGGACTTTTAAGGGTGTCCCCATCGTCATTCAAAAATGGCGTCCAGGACTGAGTATTCATAAGAACAATCACGACAAGCTTCCTCTCTGGATTAAAATCCATGATATTCCCTATGAAGCTTGGAGTGATGATGGTCTTAGCCACATTGCCTCAAAAATTGGTAAACCTCTTGCTATGGACTCATATACTGCTAATATGTGCAAGTATGCGGCTGGGAAATCTGTATATGCCCGTGTCCTTCTTGAGGTCCCCACAAAATCTACTTGGGTGGATAAAGTGATTATCCGCATTCCTGATCCTGATACTCTTGAATTTTCCACCCATACGCTCCATATTGAGTATGAATGGAAACCCCCTATGTGCTCTCATTGCATGGTTTATGGTCATGAAACTAACAACTGTATGCATGTCATCTCCAAGACTAACGAAGCTAAGCCCAAAGATAAAATGCCTATTGATCAGGTGATACTTACCTCGCCTATGCAACTTGATGATGGATTTACGATGGTCACTAAAAAGAAAAGTTTATCGAAACAAGGGCCAATTAATGAAAAGTCTACTAATGATATTCCGCAAAATAATTCTAATAGAATTTCCCAAAGGGGTAGGATGGCTAAACATTTATCAAAGAATTACGTCTATAATAAAAACAATCAAAGTAATAATAAGTCTAGAACGGAGAATCGCCCTGTCCCTAACAAAAACCAACCTACCCCTATGAAGGATACTAACGGTCTAGTTGGTTTCCCTAGCCCTATCCTTCGTCCTTCTTCTTCCACGCCCCTTATACAAACTGCTTCCACCACTCCTTTATTCAACGCCTTCGCCGTTCTTGAGGCTTGTTCCTCTGACGTTACTGATTTTCCGTCTACTTCTACCCCTCTTCCTCCCCCTAGTGTCCCCTCCCATATTTTTACTGATGATTTTGATGCTGATGCTGATGACCAACTTGACGAGGACAATTGTATTGAGGTCGAATCTGATGATGGTGAAACTGCCCAGTTCATTGTTGGTGAGAATGGTTCTCATTATGATCAACCTATGATAACTCTGGTGCCCGAGCAGATGGACACCACCCCCCTCCAAGTTTCCATATGACGCACATCGCTGCATGGAATACTCGCGGTCTCTGTAAGCCTTCTCATCAGAAAGCCTTGAGAGATCTTATCCGCGATCAAAATCTTCATATTTGTGCTTCTCTTGAGACTCGTGCTTCCTTCCCTAACCTCCCTCTTATCTGTAGTCGTACTTTTGGCTCTTGGTCGTGGTCGTCCAACGGTCTCTTCTCCCCTAGAGGGACTAGAATCGTGGTTGCCTGGGATCCGCTGGCCATTGATATGATGCTTATCGACTTAAATGATCAGGTTATGCATTTCAAAGTTAATATTCGTGATTCTAATAAATCCTTTTTCTGCTCCTTCGTCTATGCTCATAATGATCACATGATGCGTCGATCTCTCTGGCGTTCTCTTGCGGTCCATAAGAATATCGTTAAAGATACCCCTTGGATTCTGTTGGGTGATTTCAATGTTGCTCTTGATATCAAAGATAGCACCTCCGGGTCGTCTGGGATTTCTCGTGCCATGGAGGACTTCAGGGACTGTGTAAATCTGATGGAAATGGAGGATCTTAACTATAAAGGTCTCTTCTACACATGGACCAAGTCTCCTAATGGTTCGGGTGGCATCCTCAAGAAGATCGATCGTGTTATGGGTAATACTCACTTCGTTGCTTCTTTCCCCTCCTCTACTGTCAATTTTCTCCCTTACCGTACGTCCGATCATACTCCTGCTGTGCTTTCTCTCCCCCATCGTGCCTCTTTCCAACCTAAGCCTTTCAAGTTCCCTAATTTCCTGACTTATAAGAACGATTTCAAGGAGATTGTTGCCTCCTCTTGGAACCCCAATATCACTGGATATCGGATGTATAAGGTTTTCAAAAACCTTAAAAATCTGAAAGTGCCGATACGTAAGATGCTTCGCAACCAGGGAAACCTCTTTTCTAAGGTTATCTCTCTTCGTAATGAGCTTGATAGAGTTCAGATTGCTTTGGATCGGGATCCTTTCAATAAGGATCTTCGTGAAGAACAATGCAGGTATCTCCTCGCTTATAACGAGGCTAGCCTGGATGAAGAGAGGTTCCTGAAACAAAAGGCTAAGGTTAACTGGCTGCGTGAGGGTGATAAAAATACGGCTTTTTTCCACAAAGCGGTTAAAAGTCGTAAATCTCGCAATCGTATTAATTCTATCCAGGATGCTCAAGGTAACTGGATCTCGGGGAACGATCTTCCTAATATTTTTGTTTCTCACTTTCAAGCTTTCTTGGGTTCTGCCCAGCCTTCCACTGCTATTCGTGATCCTTCTTCCCTCTTCTCTAATAAGCTCTCCCCCCTCCAATCTGCCGCCATGCTTCCTCCTGTTACTGACGCGGAGGTTAAGTGTGTCCTATTCCAGATGGGTGATGATAAAGCTCCTGGTTCTGATGGTTTCTCTGCTAAGTTCTTCAAGTCTGCTTGGGATATTGTGGGTTCTGATTTCTGTATGGCTGTTAAGGAATTCTTCTATTCTGGCAAACTTCTTAAGTCCTTCAACAGCACCATCCTTGCGCTCATCCCTAAAGTTGATTCCCCTTCCAAAGTCACTGATTTCCGCCCTATAGCTTGTTGTAACGTTGTTTACAAATGTATCAGCAAGCTTATTGCGGATCGTATCAAAAACCATCTTTCTTCTCTGGTTGATGAAAACCAGTCTGCTTTCATCCCTGGTCGTTTGATCACTGACAACGTCCTTCTTGTTCACGAGCTCATGCGTGATTATCATCGTCATCGTGGTCCTCCTAGGTGTGCTTTTAAGGTTGATATTCAAAAAGCCTATGACACGGTTGACTGGACTTTTCTGCGGAACATCTTGTTTGGGTTTGGTTTCCCCGATCGTATGATTGAATGGATCATGACTTGTGTTTCCACGGTTGCTTACTCGGTGAGTATCAATGGGAATACCCATGGTTATTTCGACGGTAAAAGGGGCCTTCGGCAGGGTGACCCCCTCTCTCCTTATCTCTTCACTCTTGTCATGGAAGTGCTTAACCTTATGATCAAGAGAAACATCCATGATTCTGACTCTTTTAAATTCCACAGACAATGTGACGATCAAAATATCACCCATCTCTGCTTTGCCGACGATCTCCTTCTTTTCTGCCATGGTGATAGCTCTTCGGTTAAACTCATATGTGACTCTCTTGAGGAATTCTCTGGGGTTTCTGGCCTCCATCCCAATACTGCAAAGAGTGAAGCTTTCTACTGTAATGTTGGTGAGAGGACCAGGGCTGCCATTGACCTTATTGTTAAATTTCCTGAGGGCTCTTTTCCTGTCCGATACCTTGGCGTTCCTCTCATCACCACGCGTCTTGCCCACAAAGACTGTAAAGGCCTTGTTGATAAAGTCAAATGCAGGATTAATGACTGGAAAAACAAGTCTCTTTCCTTTGCTGGTCGTCTCCAGCTCATCCTCTCTGTTCTTTCTTCTACTCAAATCTATTGGGCTTCTGTTTTTATTCTTCCTAAATCTATCTCTAACGATATTGAGAAGCTCATGAGAGGTTTCCTCTGGTGCCATGGTGAGTTGAAGCGTGGTAAAGCTAAAGTCTCCTGGAAAACTGTATGCCTTCCTAAGGAACATGGTGGTCTTGGCATACGTAATCTTGCTATCTGGAATGTTGCCCTTATGGCTTCCCATGTTTGGAGACTCCTTTCCAAGAAAGAGTCCCTATGGGTTAAGTGGATCCACTCTTACCGTTTATGTGGCCGTAACTTTTGGGATGCCCCCAAAAAATACGGTTCTGGATTTGCCTGGCGTAACATCCTGGATATGCGGGATAAGATAAGGGAGTATATAGTTTCCCAGATAGGTGATGGATGCTCTACTTCTGCTTGGTTCGATAACTGGCACCCCGCGGGCCCTCTTTCTAAATTCTTGTCTGCCCGTGACATCCATGATGCGGGTTTCACTCTTGATACTAAGGTTGCTGACCTGGTTCTTAACGGATCTTGGGTTAGGCCTCATTGTTGGAGAGATTCCCATCCTGCTCTTCTTTCCCATAACCCCCCTACTGTGACATCCCGGAAATTTAGGTCTAGAACTATAAATAGTCAATTCACCGCAAACCTCTTTGTAACCTGACCTTTAAACTTTAAAGCATATTTTGGAAAATATATAGATTCATTACAATTAAAATAAGATATGAGATAAAATCTTACTTCCTATAATGGAATATCTCAAGCACAAACTGAAACCCTAGTTAATACGTCTGAAAAACTGAAAATAAGTATTAACCATTTGTGAAACAAAACAAGCAATCTAACCTCAAAGTACATGTTTCCCTGATTCCGAAAATATAAATAACATTCAAAACGGAGCTCATATGCAAAAGTTACGACTGTTATAAGAAAACAACCCAAAACAAACCAGTGTAACACTTATTTTATTTAACTACATAAATCGTTTCGATCCGTTGAGGCACTTGCACACCTCATATGGAAATTCCGAGAACATTATTGGACTCAGACTATGGTCTATTATTGGATTCCATACTCGAAATATTTTTAGTAAAAATATTTATAAAAGTCAACTAATCGGATACTGCGGATAAATGAACGCAATATTTAAACGCGATTTCCCGATGTTCTGCAACTCGAAAAAATTATCTGTTTAGGTTTCTAGAATCAGTGCACTCGGCTCGACAATTCTCCGGTCTCGAAAAAATTATTAGACATCGGGATCTTGCGCACGAATTATGTCATCCATGGCATCACATTCACCAACCATTCACCAACCATTCACCAACCATTCACCAACCCCAACTACTCCATGAGACTATAAATAAGAGGCTTTGCATCTCATTTTTCTTCACCAATTCACCAAAGCTTCTAGCTTTTTCTTTCTTTCTCCAATTGCTCTTCTTTTGGCCAAGAACACAACCACCATTGGCCATCGCTCCACTACCGTCGCACCATCACTTCGCCGCACAAAACCTTGTTGTTTTGTGGTGTTATTTCGCGGTGCTTCTCAAACACGATCGTTCTTATATCTAAACTGAATTCACGCTTCAAATGTGAGTGTTACGGCCCCTTTGTCTACGATTTTATATATTATGGGGGAGAATACATGTGCAATATAAATATTTACCAATTTCATATCAAGTTTTATAAATGTTATTATAGCTTTATAAAATGTTTTTAATAAGCGAGTATTGTACACTATTACGTATATACTTATCAACATACTTGGCTTTTATAACAAAAACCATTTTGGGATGAGACTTGTCTATCCTACATTTATCAATGGCTTAGATAGTGAGACACTATTCATAACTAAGTAGAAATACCTAGATCCCACACTACTATAACCGTTAATCAAGCAGAGCGAGATACATATGTATAGATCTATACGGGTTGACACCCCCACCTATGGTTGTTAGCTACAACCTCGACAGCAAATCGATGTAGGTGATACTTATCTAATTCATTACTACAACGTCCATGAAGCGTTGTAGGGGGGTACATTTCAGTCGGATAGCTCGGTTATAGGACTCAACTATAAGCATTGATGATTTTCAGAAACTCTATACAATTCATTTATAAGTATGGTATTACTTATGGTTTTCAGAAACTCTATACAATTCATTTATAAGTATGGTATTACTTATGGTTTTCAGAAACTCTATATAATTCATTTGAAACTCTATATAATTCATTTATAAGTACGGTTTTACTTATGGTATTCAGCAACTCTTTACAAACTCATTTACAAGTATGATTTTACTTACAAAAGGAATACTTTTAGTTATTTTAAAAGTATCACTGCCGTGTTTGGCAGAAAACCTGTAACTCTCACCAACCTTGTGTTGACCCTCAAAACTACATGTATTCTCAGGAAATCAATGAGACTTTCAGAAGATGGAAATCTTCACGGATTTCAGGCAACCTAGTTTTGTTATATCTGTTAAGGCATTTCACGTACTCTACTATTATTATTTGTAAGAACCATGTATTCAAACTTCAAGATGAAATACAACTATCCTTTGGTTTATTGTTGTACTTGTACTGTATATTCAATTGCCTGTGATCCAAGAACTTAGTCGCACAGCCCGGCATGTTCCGCCGCCTCGGTCGGGGGTGTGACAGAATGGTATCAGAGCTAAATTGGCTATAGAGAACTCGTATCCTCGAAAGAGGAATACAACTATAGCAACATGATTCTAATAAAAGTATTATTATTAATTACACTACTTCTCGACTACTTACGGGTGAGGTGTCTAGTTTGAACTATCGCTTGGGTTTTGGATTCAGAACAGCTTTAATGCCAAAATGATCCTGCCCACCGGTACTTCTCATCTGGCCGATCCTTATTTGATAGTCTTGAGGTACAAAACAAAAACTAATAATACTGCAAGCCCCACCAACAATATATATAGGAGTTATATATATACTCTGACCCGCGATGAGAACAATGTATACAACTATAAATACAACGAGACTAAAACTCTCTAAAACATTTCGTACAAAGTATACTTTTAACATACAATGATATTTTTATAAAGTATAAAGTATAAGTACATACATACTAGAACAGTGTCATAACCAGAACAATACAAAAGTAATAAGATGAGTTGAACACTACGACTAGGCCTAGGTAATTATGTAATCATACCTAGGATAGATAGAGCTTGATCAACTGTATTGGTTCAAGGTATGACTAACATGTACTTAGAAATAGTCGTAGTGAACAACAAGTATAACAACTTACCAAGAATCATATACAAAGAAACTCTAAAACAGAATATAAAGCTAAAATACTATAGGAATATTTTATAATACTATAGAACCATACATTTAGACACTTTATCTACCCCTATCCTTGCACAATGAACATGATATTTGTATAATACCTGACCATTAACTATTATCGAAAACCTACCATCATTCCTACCAACAGTTCCATTAAACTAATATTGGTAGAAATTCAATCTGAAAGCCGAAGGCGGGCTATGTCACCTGCCAAGTCTTCTGGGTTCTCTTCACTTATGGTCTTGAGAAAATCATGGTTAAAACCACTCATAGCAGAAACAGAAGGCAGAGATTGCCGCTGTGTATGGGTCCCTGATGAAACTTCTTCTCTCTTCTGAACCTTTCTTTTCTTGTAAACAGTCTTAAAGGCAGCTTGCCTCAATCTCTTTGTGGTATCTGTAATCTTCGAACTGGAACCCTCGACTATTGCTCTTTTCTCGTTTTCTAGACCAAGTATTACGTCTGCTCTACTAGGATTATTATCCGATTCCTGTTGCATAAATACTTTCAGTCATTACAATCTTATGGTATTAAAATTGTGGAGAAAGAAATACAATTCTTAACCTGAGTATGGTTAATAAGAGTTTGTAGACTCTTAATCTGTCGTCTAGGCCAACTTTTTATGCCTAACTTCCTACAGCGTTGCTTCAACTGTGTTGATCCAACGTTGAGTTCCCTTGCAGCTTGCATAAGTGGCTTGTTAAAGTGTTGAGCTATTTCTTCCTTACTTAATGGCTGTCTAGAACCACTTTCACTGCCAATTACTGTGGCTCTTGGATTCAAAGAATCAAATCCGGTTGTACTATTGTCATTCTGGATCATTTGAGCATGATCCTGATTTGTTAAACCAAAGATAAAATTTGGTGCAATAACATTAGAATCTGCAGTCGGCAGTGACTGTTGATTTTTAGCTATGAACCCAAGGTTTTGAAATCCTTCCAGATTCCTTTGAAACATCTGAAAGTGATTATAGTATTGAAAACCTCCCTCAAACTCGGGATTCATTCCAACACTGTCGTTATGAATCACCTGTAGCTGATCATCATTCTGCATGCCAGCCATGAATCCTTGATTCATAGGGATAATCCCACTGTTCGTTATATACTCGTCTATAAATGGATCTTTAGAAAAAAATGTTAGAAGATAAAAACCAAACTGACATAAAAGTACTAAAATTCGACCTAGAAGTAAGTTTTGAGATTGCTCATAAGCAAAGCCCAAAGATGAAGGTCCTGGATCTTCTGAGATAATATTCATCGGAGGAAGAACTTCAGGATCATTTTGAAGCTGATCTAGCGGTAATATATCTGGAAAATCTATACCTCACATAGTTTAAAACAAAATCAAAATGCTAGAGAAATGAATAAGAAATAAAAGGAGTTAAGGATATTATAATTACCAGACTCCAGTAGAGGTATCTGATTAAACGATAGGGAGGTACCCTCTTCCCTTGGGAAATTCCGCTCAGCGTCTGACAAGTTTTCCATATGAGATCTGTTTTCCATGCCTCGATTGGAAAACTGAGATTATATAAGAATAAACTAGTAGTAAGAAAGAATGAGACTGAAAATATGTAGATATGGATGATACTACATACCGGTTTATATAGTATCTTATAGCAGGAACTGAAAGGACCACTCACGTTCTTAATACCGAAATTCAAAATATCTACAGTAGATGCAATCTTTTCACCACCCTAAGTGATATCTTTTCCAAATTCGCGGCTTGACTCCGATGAGGACGGGATAACGAAAAGACTTTTTTTTAAATATATATATATATATATATATATATATCTTCTGATAACGGAAATAGTTCAACGAACAGTTGATTCAATAATAGTTTATTCATAAATAATGAACTAGAACCTACTCATCTGACATCGGTACAACTCATGGTTTACCTGTATCTTACGTACTTCCTTCCATCCTACGAGTATCAACTCTAAAATGAAATCACATATCATATCTTAAACATCCTCAGGAATTTCCAGAATACTTAACTCAAATGATTAAGAAATAAATAGCTAATACAAATCACAATTAGTGAATATCATATGCTATCAAACCGAAACCCCCAATTTCACGGTTTTACCAAATCAATCGTTAAAACATCACAATATTCGCAAAATAACTAACCTTGTGAATTAAGAACTAGAGAACGCCTTTCGGGTGTTAAATCCAACCTCCACAAACTTTTTCTACACAAAATCCTTGATGAAAATGACCAAATTTCGCACCTTTTGCTATGAAAATAACCTAGGAGGATTTTGGTTCGTAAATGGGTAAATGAGGAAAGCTGTCCAAATAACCCCACTGAAGCAGGTTAGCGACACTAACCTTTAAAGTTAGCATCATTAACTTTTAAAAATCCGACCCGTGCTTCGAAACCCAACTCGTGTAAGTCCACTTGATGCTACTGGATGCCACAGTAACTGAAACACGACCCGTGTGACTTCTACACGATCGAGCAGAAGTGTTATGTTATGAAATAATTTCGGGACGAAATTTCCTTTAACGGGGAGGTAATGTGACATCCCGGAAATTTAGGTCTAGAACTATAAATAGTCAATTCACCGCAAACCTCTTTGTAACCTGACCTTTAAACTTTAAAGCATATTTTGGAAAATATATAGATTCATTACAATTAAAATAAGATATGAGATAAAATCTTACTTCCTATAATGGAATATCTCAAGCACAAACTGAAACCCTAGTTAATACGTCTGAAAAACTGAAAATAAGTATTAACCATTTGTGAAACAAAACAAGCAATCTAACCTCAAAGTACATGTTTCCCTGATTCCGAAAATATAAATAACATTCAAAACGGAGCTCATATGCAAAAGTTACGACTGTTATAAGAAAACAACCCAAAACAAACCAGTGTAACACTTATTTTATTTAACTACATAAATCGTTTCGATCCGTTGAGGCACTTGCACACCTCATATGGAAATTCCGAGAACATTATTGGACTCAGACTATGGTCTATTATTGGATTCCATACTCGAAATATTTTTAGTAAAAATATTTATAAAAGTCAACTAATCGGATACTGCGGATAAATGAACGCAATATTTAAACGCGATTTCCCGATGTTCTGCAACTCGAAAAAATTATCTGTTTAGGTTTCTAGAATCAGTGCACTCGGCTCGACAATTCTCCGGTCTCGAAAAAATTATTAGACATCGGGATCTTGCGCACGAATTATGTCATCCATGGCATCACATTCACCAACCATTCACCAACCATTCACCAACCATTCACCAACCCCAACTACTCCATGAGACTATAAATAAGAGGCTTTGCATCTCATTTTTCTTCACCAATTCACCAAAGCTTCTAGCTTTTTCTTTCTTTCTCCAATTGCTCTTCTTTTGGCCAAGAACACAACCACCATTGGCCATCGCTCCACTACCGTCGCACCATCACTTCGCCGCACAAAACCTTGTTGTTTTGTGGTGTTATTTCGCGGTGCTTCTCAAACACGATCGTTCTTATATCTAAACTGAATTCACGCTTCAAATGTGAGTGTTACGGCCCCTTTGTCTACGATTTTATATATTATGGGGGAGAATACATGTGCAATATAAATATTTACCAATTTCATATCAAGTTTTATAAATGTTATTATAGCTTTATAAAATGTTTTTAATAAGCGAGTATTGTACACTATTACGTATATACTTATCAACATACTTGGCTTTTATAACAAAAACCATTTTGGGATGAGACTTGTCTATCCTACATTTATCAATGGCTTAGATAGTGAGACACTATTCATAACTAAGTAGAAATACCTAGATCCCACACTACTATAACCGTTAATCAAGCAGAGCGAGATACATATGTATAGATCTATACGGGTTGACACCCCCACCTATGGTTGTTAGCTACAACCTCGACAGCAAATCGATGTAGGTGATACTTATCTAATTCATTACTACAACGTCCATGAAGCGTTGTAGGGGGGTACATTTCAGTCGGATAGCTCGGTTATAGGACTCAACTATAAGCATTGATGATTTTCAGAAACTCTATACAATTCATTTATAAGTATGGTATTACTTATGGTTTTCAGAAACTCTATACAATTCATTTATAAGTATGGTATTACTTATGGTTTTCAGAAACTCTATATAATTCATTTGAAACTCTATATAATTCATTTATAAGTACGGTTTTACTTATGGTATTCAGCAACTCTTTACAAACTCATTTACAAGTATGATTTTACTTACAAAAGGAATACTTTTAGTTATTTTAAAAGTATCACTGCCGTGTTTGGCAGAAAACCTGTAACTCTCACCAACCTTGTGTTGACCCTCAAAACTACATGTATTCTCAGGAAATCAATGAGACTTTCAGAAGATGGAAATCTTCACGGATTTCAGGCAACCTAGTTTTGTTATATCTGTTAAGGCATTTCACGTACTCTACTATTATTATTTGTAAGAACCATGTATTCAAACTTCAAGATGAAATACAACTATCCTTTGGTTTATTGTTGTACTTGTACTGTATATTCAATTGCCTGTGATCCAAGAACTTAGTCGCACAGCCCGGCATGTTCCGCCGCCTCGGTCGGGGGTGTGACACCTACTCTTTCCACTTTCGTCCCTGATAATCTCCTTTGGAGATCTAGAGACGGTCAACTTTCTCCTTTCTCTGTTCGTTCTGTTTGGCAGACTATTCGCCCCTATCACCAACCGGTCTTTTGGTTTCATCTTGTTTGGTTCTCCCAGAACATCCCCAGACATGCTTTCATTCTTTGGGTTGCTCTTAAAAATCGCCTTAAGACTCATGATAAGATCAAAATTTGGGACACTACTTCCAATCTCATTTGTGCGTTCTGCGGAGACTGTCCGGATTCCCTTCCCCATCTCTTCTTTGAATGTTCTTTCACTTCTTTGGTTTGGCATGACCTCCGTCACGTCATGAATCTCTCCTTCTCCCCTGATAGCTGGTCTGATATCATTAGTCAACTCAACCCCAGTAATAAGAACAAGACCATTTGGTCCATCATTAGAAGACTTGTTTTTGCTGGAGCTGTATATCACATATGGCGGGAAAGAAATTTACGCATTTTTAAAAACATAAAAAGATCCCATCATGCTGTCGTGAATAGTGTTAAGGATGATATCCGCTGTAGACTGTTGAGTCTATCTATGAAAACTTGCACTAATGTTGATTTGGCTAAAACTATTTGGACACTCCCTTAATTTCCTTCCTTTGTGCTTTCTTTCTTTTTCTGCTTGTTTTGGCTTGTATGGTTTGTTGGTTTTGCAGGTTGTTTTCCTTTATGTTCTTGTTTGCTTCTGGTTCCTTATCTTGTTTTGGTTCCTAGTTTAGCTTGTTGTCCGTTGGGGCCTGTCCCGATGGATTTTTTGTTTTTTGGTGGGGAGTCCCCAGCCTTATATTGTATTTATTCTTTTTATTAATAAATTTGCCAGAGGTGCCGCCCTCTTTACCCAAAAAAAAAAAAAAAAAACCCATCTCAACCCTTCATAATTAACCATAACCCATCACAACAGTTCTTAATGGTCCATAACACATCGCAATCCTCCATAACCCATATAAACCTTCATAATTGTCCATAACCCATCACAACCCTTCATAATGGTCCATAACCCATCACAATCCTTTCTAATGGTCCATAACACGTCACAACACTTTCTATGGTCCATAACCCATCGCAACATTGTATAATGGTCCATAACCATATCAACCCTTCATAATGGTCCATAACCCATACAAACCTTTATAATAGTCATAATGATCACATGATGCGTCGATCTCTCTGGCATTCTCTTGTGGTCCATAAGAATGTGGTTAGAGATGCCCCTTGGATTCTTTTGGGTGATTTCAATGTTGCTCTTGATATCAAAGATAGCACCTCCGGGTCGTCTGGGATTTCTCGTGCTATGGAGGATTTCAGGGACTGTGTCAATCTCATGGAAATGGAGGATCTTAACTATAAAGGTCTATTCTATACTTGGACCAAGTCTCCTAATGGTTCGGGTGGCATTCTCAAGAAGATCGATCGTGTCATGGGAAATACTCACTTCGTTGCTTCTTTCCCCTCCGCTACTGTCAACTTTCTCCCTTACCGTTCGTCCGATCATACTCCTGCTGTGCTCTCTCTCCCCCAACGTGCCTCTTTCCAACCGAAGCCTTTCAAGTTCCCTAATTTCCTGACTTATAAGGAAGATTTCAAACAGATTGTTGCCTCTTCTTGGAACCCTAACATCACTGGATATCGGATGTATAAGGTTTTCAAAAACCTTAAAAATCTGAAAGTGCCTATACGTAAGATGCTTCATAACCAGGGAAACCTCTTTTCTAAGGTTATCTCTCTTCGCAATGAGCTTGATAGAGTTCAGATTGCTTTGGATCGGGATCCTTTCAATAAGGATCTTCGTGAAGAACAATGCAGGTATCTCCTCGCTTATAACGAGGCTAGCCTGGATGAAGAGAGGTTCTTGAAACAAAAGGCTAAGGTTAACTGGCTTCGTGAAGGTGATAAAAATTCGGCTTTTTTCCACAAAGCGGTTAAAAACCGTAAATCTCGCAATCGTATAAATTCTATCCAGGATGTTCAAGGTAACTGGATCTCGGGGAACGATCTTCCTAATCTTTTTGTTTCTCACTTTCAAGCCTTCCTGGGTTCTGCTCATCCTTCCACTGCTATTCGTGATCCTTCTTCCCTCTTCCCTAATAAGCTCTCCCCCCTCCAGTCTGCCGCCATGCTTACTCCTGTTACTGACGCGGAGGTTAAGTGTGTTCTGTTCCAGATGGGTGATGATAAAGCTCCTGGTTCTGATGGTTTCTCTGCTAAATTCTTCAAGTCTGCTTGGGATATTGTGGGTCCTGATTTATGTATGGCTGTTAAGGAATTCTTCTATTCTGGCAAACTTCTTAAGTCCTTCAACAGTACCATCCTTGCGCTCATTCCTAAAGTTGATTCCCCTTCCAAAGTCACTGATTTCCGTCCTATAGCTTGTTGTAACGTTGTTTACAAATGTATCAGCAAGCTTATTGCGGATCGTATCAAAAACCATCTTTCTTCTCTGGTTGATGAAAACCAGTCTGCTTTCATCCCTGGTCGTTTGATCACCGACAACGTCCTTCTTGTTCACGAGCTCATGCGTGATTATCATCGTCATCGTGGTCCTCCTAGGTGTGCTTTAAAGGTTGATATTCAAAAAGCCTACGACACGGTTGACTGGACTTTTCTGCGGAACATCTTGTTTGGGTTTGGTTTCCCCGATCGTATGATTGAATGGATCATGACTTGTGTTTCCACGGTTGCTTACTCGGTGAGTATCAATGGGAATACGCATGGTTATTTCGACGGTAAAAGGGGCCTTCGGCAGGGTGACCCCCTCTCTCCTTATCTCTTCACTCTTGTCATGGAAGTGCTTAACCTTATGATCAAGAGAAACATCCATGATTCTGACTCTTTTAAATTCCACAGACAATGTGACGATCAAAATATCACCCATCTCTGCTTTGCCGACGATCTCCTTCTCTTCTGCCATGGTGATAGCTCTTCGGTTAAACTCATATGTGACTCTCTTGAGGAATTCTCTGGGGTTTCTGGCCTCCATCCCAACATTTCGAAGAGTGAAGCTTTCTATTGTAATGTTGGTGAGAGGACCAGGGCTGCCATTGATCTTATTGTTAAGTTTCCTGAGGGCTCTTTCCCTGTCTGATACCTTGGAGTTCCTCTCATCACCACGCGTCTTGCCCACAAAGACTGTAAAGGCCTTGTTGATAAAGTCAAATGCAGGATTAATGACTGGAAAAACAAGTCTCTTTCCTTTGCAGGTCGTCTCCAGCTCATCCTCTCTGTCCTTTCTTCTACTCAAATCTATTGGGCTTCTGTTTTTATTCTTCCTAAATCTATCTCTAACGATATTGAGAAGCTCATGAGAGGTTTCCTCTGGTGCCATGGTGAATTAAAGCGGGGAAAAGCTAAAGTCTCCTGGAAAACTGTATGTCTTCCTAAGGAACATGGTGGTCTTGGCATACGTAATCTTGCTATCTGGAATGTTGCCCTTATGGCTTCCCATGTTTGGAGACTCCTTTCCAAGAAAGACTCCCTATGGGTTAAGTGGATACACTCATACCGTTTATGTGGCCGTAACTTTTGGGATGCCCCCAAAAAATACGGTTCTGGATTTGCCTGGCGTAACATCCTGGATATGCGGGATAAGATAAGGGAGTATATAGTTTCCCAGATAGGTGATGGATGCTCTACTTCTGCTTGGTTCGATAACTGGCACCCCGCGGGCCCTCTTTCTAAATTCTTGTCTGCCCGTGATATCCATGATGCGGGTTTCACTCCTGATACTAAGGTTGCTGACCTGGTTCTTAACGGATCTTGGGTTAGGCCTCATTGTTGGAGAGATTCCCATCCTGCTCTTCTTTCCCATAACCCCCCTACTCTTTCCACATTCGTCCCTGATAATCTCCTTTGGAGATCTAGAGACGGTCAACTTTCTCCTTTCTCTGTTCGTTCTGTTTGGCAGACTATTCGCCCCTATCACCAACCCGTCTTTTGGTTTCATCTTGTTTGGTTCTCCCAGAACATCCCCAGACATGCTTTCATTCTTTGGGTTGCTCTTAAAAATCGCCTTAAGACTCATGATAAGATCAAAATTTGGGACACTACTTCCAATCTCATTTGTGCGTTCTGCGGAGACTGTCCGGATTCCCTTTCCCATCTCTTCTTTGAATGTTCTTTCACTTCTTTGGTTTGGCATGATCTTCGTCACGTCATGAATCTCTCCTTCTCCCCTGATAGCTGGTCTGATATCATTAGTCAACTCAACCCCAGTAATAAGAACAAGACCATTTGGTCCATCATTAGAAGACTTGTTTTTGCTGGAGCTGTATATCACATATGGCGGGAAAGAAATTTACGCATTTTTAAAAACATAAAAAGATCCCATCATGCTGTCGTGAATAGTGTTAAGGATGATATCCGCTGTAGACTGTTGAGTCTATCTATGAAAACTTGCACTAATGTTGATTTGGCTAAAACTATTTGGACACTCCCTTAATTTCCTTCCTTTGTGCTTTCTTTCTTTTTCTGCTTGTTTTGGCTTGTATGGTTTGTTGGTTTTGCAGGTTGTTTTTCCTTTATGTTCTTGTTTGCTTCTGGTTCCTTTTCTTGTTTTGGTTCCTAGTTTAGCTTGTTGTCCGTTGGGGCCTGTCCCGATGGATTTTCTGTTTTTTGGTGGGGAGTCCCCAGCCTTATATTGTATTTATTCTTTTTATTAATAAATTTGCCAGAGGTGCCGCCCTCTTTACCCAAAAAAAAAAAAAAAAAAATAGTCCATAACCCATTACAACCCTTCACAATTGACCATAACCCATCACAACCCTTCATAATTTACCATAACCCATCACAACCCATTATAATTGACCATAACCCATCACAACCATTCCGATGGTCCATAACCCAGTACAACCCTTTCTATGGTCCATAACCCATGACAACCCTTCATAATTAACCATAACCCATCACAACACTTCATAATGGTCCATAACACATCACAACCCTGCATAATGGTCCATAACCATAACAACCCTTCATAGTGGTCCATAATCCATACAAACCTTCATAATGGTCCATAACCCAACACAACCATTTCTAAGGTACATAACCCATCACAACTCTTCATAATTGACCATAACCTATCACAACCGGTCATAATGGTCCATAACCCATCATAGTGTTCCATAACCCATCACAACTTGAGAAAACCCATACTCTCTCTAAGCAATTTGTAAGTATTTCATACGAGTTTTAAGTTTTTAAGTTTTTGAGTTTTATTTTCATAATGGCTGGTGTATCACCAGGCATTATTCCTGGTTCAGATTCATGTTTGGAAAATTATAAGCTTTTAGAAAATCAAAATCATATGTTTTCTTCAGAAGGTTTTTTTGATCATGAAAATACGTTCAAACTAGTTGAAAAAAGATTAAAAAATATAAAAATTAAACAGTCATGTATTTTCAAAAATCTAAATAGAGGCATAAAAAAAAGAAAATCTGGTATAAACCATAAAAAATTTACAGAATTTATTGCTAGAAGAAAAATAAATATACATTCTCAAAATAATCTAGAAAAAGAAAAACAATATGGAGTCTTTGCTGCTGCTTCAACCATTGTTAGTGATGAATCAGCTTTGCAAGTTCATGGAGATGGTGAAGATACTTCTAATGGAACACGTGAATGCATGACCAAACAACCCATATCCGGTTATAAAATTACAGCTATGAATTTCAAAAAAGCTCCAATGATCACCAAGGATTATTGCAAAGATGGTATGATAAAGGAGTCCTCAATCCTCGAAGATGATGTTGCTGAATACGATGGTGAAGATGCTGGTGCTGAGTATACGAACAAAGGAGAAGCCATGCTAACGAATTTGCATGGTGAAGATGATGTTGCTGAATACGATGGTGAAGATGATGGTGAAGATGAAGATGAAGTTGCTGAATATACGAACAAAGGAGTCTTCAACACGTCTTTTTTTGGAGAAGAATTCACGAAAAATATTGGAGAAGAACGGGAGGCTGGAGGAGATAATTGTCCTTCGGCTAATAAAGCTCCAACTTGCACCAATCAGCAAGGAGATGCAACTAGAAATCTCGTTGACAGGCCAAGAAAACTTGCCGGAGACAGCCCAAAAAATAATTCCGACGATCTCTTCTCTTCAAGTCGAGCACAAACGGGTGTGTCTCCTCAAAGTAACAATCTCTTGAATGAAAAAGGGGGTAAGAACTTTACTCATATCACTCATACTCTAGCTAATGATAAATGTTCCCATAATGGCATTAAAGTAGGAGGATCCTATGTTAGCACTAAGCCTTGTCCCCCTAGAAAACCGTTGCATGCTTCTACGGATGAAGCTAGAAAACCTATACATGCTTGCTCACTTCTTGGACCTTATACAAAGAACTTAGCCCATATGAAACCAAATGACTTAGCCCATATAAAACCAAAGCCTATTACTTCAAGTCTTGGACCATCCACAAAAGAATTAGCCCATAATACTAATTTTCAGCCCAAAGAATTTAGTGTTCAAGCCCAAGGGTCTTTAATAGGCCAAAGTGCAAACATTTTAAACAATAAGAATCCTCTTGTCACTAATGAAAAAATTTCTCAAACCTTTGATTCTAATCCATTTGTCAAAAATGGTAATCTCAATCATGATAATAATAATAAACAAAATAATGCTTGGGATCGCAAGGTTCCTTTTCTTAATAACTCGCATGCTAATATCATTACTGGTCCCCAAAAACACTCTAATGATAATTTTCGCTTTATTCCTAATTTATGTAATGATATTAATGTGCCAGTTGATATTCCGTTAAAAGCAGTTACTAAAGTTTGTGAAAATTTTGCTCGTACTATTTGTGGATACTTTGTTGGAAAAAAAATGAATTACTCTGATGTTCGTTACCTAGCTTCTAAAATGTGGTCTATCCATGGTCTTCAAGATGTACTCATTAATGGAAAAGGTGTCTATCTTTTTAAATTTAGTGATGATAATGGTCTTCATCATATTATCACTCATGGACCTTGGACATTTAAGGGTGTCCCGATTGTCATCCAAAAATGGCATCCCGGACTCGGTATTCATAAGAACAACCACGACAAGCTTCCTCTCTAGATTAAAATCCATGATATTCCTTATGAGGCTTGGAGTGATGATGGTCTTAGCCATATTGCCTCAAAAATCGGTAAGCCTCTTGCTATGGACTCCTATACAGCTAATATGTGCAAGTATGCGGCTGGAAAGTCTGTTTATGCACGTATCCTTCTTGAGATCCCCACAAAATCCTCTTGGGTGGATAAAGTGATTATCCGAATTCCTGATCCGGATACTCTAGAATTTTCCACCCATACTCTTCGTATTGAGTATGAATGGAAACCCCCTATGTGCTCTCATTGTATGGTTTATGGTCATGAAACGAACAACTGTATGCATGTCATCTCTAAGATTAATGAAGCTAAGGCCAAAGATAAAATGCATATTCATCATGTTATAGTAGATTCTCCTATACATCTTGATGATGGTTTTACAACGGTTACTAAAAAGAAAAATATATCGAAAAAAGGCACAAATAATGAAAATACCTCTAATGATATTCCTCAAAGTAATTCTAAGAAATCTCATTTGTGCGTTCTGCGGAGACTGTCCGGATTCCCTTTCCCATCTCTTCTTTGAATGTTCTTTCACTTCTTTGGTGTGGCATGACCTCCGTCACGTCATGAATCTCTCCTTCTCCCCTGATAGCTGGTCTGATATCATTAGTCAACTCAACCCCAGTAATAAGAACAAGACCATTTGGTCTATCATTAGAAGACTTGTTTTTGCTGGAGCTGTATATCACATATGGCGGGAAAGAAATTTACGCATTTTTAAAAACAAAAAAAGATCCCATCATGCTGTCGTGAATAGTGTTAAGGATGATATCCGCTGTAGACTGTTGAGTCTATCTATGAAAACTTGCACTAATGTTGATTTGGCTAAAACTATTTGGACACTCCCTTAATTTCCTTCCTTTGTGCTTTCTTTCTTTTTCTGCTTGTTTTGGCTTGTATGGTTTTTTGGTTTTGCAGGTTGTTTTCCTTTATGTTCTTGTTTGCTTCTGGTTCCTTATCTTGTTTTGGTTCCTAGTTTAGCTTGTTGTCCGTTGGGGCCTGTCCCGATGGATTTTCTGTTTTTTGGTGGGGAGTCCCCAGCCTTATATTGTATTTATTCTTTTTATTAATAAATTTGCCAGAGGTGCCGCCCTCTTTACCCAAAAAAAAAAGTAATTCTAAGATTAATACCCAAAGGGTTAGGATGGCTAAAGAATCTTCAAAAAACAAAGTTTATAATAAAAATTATAAAAATAATAATAAGTCTCGATCCCAGTATCGCCCTGCCCCTTTGAAGAACCGCCCTCCCATTCTACCTCATTCTACTATTCCCTCCAAGAAGGACTCTATAGGTGTTGTAGGTTTCCCTAGCCCTATCATTCGCCTTTCTTCCTCCCAGCCCCTAAATCAGCTTGAATCCTCCACTCCTTTATTCAACGCCTTCTCCATTCTAGAGGCATGTTCCTCTGACGTCACAGATATTCCTTCTTCATCTATCACCCTGCCCCAGTCTGGTGCTCCTTCCCATTCTAGTCCTGATGATTTTGATCCTGATTCTGATGACCTAATCGTTGAGGATATTAGTATTGAGGTTGATTATGATGATGGTGACACTGCCCAGTTCATTGTTAATGAGTCTGGATCCCATAATGATCACCCTATGATAGCTCCGGTGTCCGAGCAGATGGACTCCACCCCCCTCAAAGTTTCCATATGACGCACATCGCTGCATGGAATACTCGCGGTCTCTGTAAGCCTTCTCAACAGAAAGCCTTGAGAGATCTTATCCGTGATCAAAATCTTCATATTTGTGCTTCTCTTGAGACTCGTGCTTCCTTCCATAACCTCCCTCTTATCTATAGTCGTACTTTTGGCTCTTGGTCGTAGTCGTCCAACGGTCTCTTCTCCCCTAGAGGGACTAGAATTGTGGTTGCCTGGGATCCGCTTGCCATTGATATGATACTTATCGACTTAAATGATCAGGTTATGCATTTCAAAGTTATTATTCGTGACTCTAATAGATCCTTTTTCTGCTCCTTCGTCTATGCTCATAATGATCACATGACGCGTCGCTCTCTCTGGCATTCTCTTGCGGTCCATAAGAATATGGTTAGAGATACCCCTTGGATTATTTTGGGTGATTTCAATGCTGCTCTTGATATTAAAGATAGCACCTCCGGGTCTTCTGGGATTTCTCGTGCCATGGAGGACTTCAGGGACTGTGTTAATCTGATGGAAATGGAGGATCTTAACTATAAAGGTCTCTTCTACACATGGACCAAGTCTCCTAATGGTTTGGGTGGCATCCTCAAAAAGATCGATCGTGTCATGGGAAATACTCACTTCGTTGCTTCTTTCCCTTCCTCTACTGTCAATTTTCTTCCTTACCGTTCGTCCGATCATACTCCTGCTGTGCTTTCTATCCCCCATCGTGGCCCTTTCCAACCTAAACCTTTCAAGTTCCCTAATTTCCTGACTTATAAGAACGATTTCAAACAGATTGTTGCCTCTTCTTGGAACTCCAATATCACTGGATATCGGATGTATAAGGTTTTCAAAAACCTTAAAAATCTGAAAGTGCCTATACGTAAGATGCTTCGCAACCAGGGAAACCTCTTTTCTAAGGTTATCTCTCTTCGTAATGAGCTTGATAGAGTTCAGATTGCTTTGGATCGGGATCCTTTCAATAAGGATCTTCGTGAAGAACAATGCAGGTATCTCCTCGCTTATAACGAGGCTAGCCTGGATGAAGAGAGGTTCCTAAAACAAAAGGCTAAGGTTAACTGGCTGCGTGAGGGTGATAAAAATTCAACTTTTTTCCACAAGGCGGTTAAAAGCCGTAAATCTCGCAATCGTATTAATTCTATCCAGGATGCTCAAGGTAACTGGATCTCGGGGAATGATCTTCCTAATCTTTTTGTTTCTCACTTTCAAGCCTTCTTGGGTTCTGCCCAGACTTCCACTGCTATTCGTGATCCTTCTTCCCTCTTCTCTAATAAGCTCTCCCCCATCCAGTCTGCCGCCATGCTTACTCCTGTTACTGACGCGAAGGTTAAGTGTGTCCTGTTCCAGATGGGTGATGATAAAGCTCCTGGTTTTGATGGTTTCTCTGCTAAGTTCTTCAAGTCTGCTTGGGATATTGTGGGTCCTGATTTCTGTATGGCTGTTAAGGAATTCTTCTATTCTGGCAAACTTCTTAAGTCTTTCAACAGCACCATCCTTGCGCTCATCCCTAAAGTTGATTCCCCTTCCAAAGTCACTGATTTCCGCCCTATAGCTTGTTGTAACGTTGTTTACAAATTTATCAGCAAGATTATTGCGGATCGTATCAAAAACCATCTTTCTTCTCTGGTTGATGAAAACCAGTCTGCTTTCATCCCTGGTCGTTTGATCACCGACAACGTCCTTCTTGTCCATGAACTCATGCGTGATTATCACCGTCATCGTGGTCCTCCTAGGTGTGCTTTTAAGGTTGATATTCAAAAAGCGTACGACACAGTTGACTGGTCGTTTCTCCGGACCATCTTGTTTGGGTTTGGTTTCCCTGATCGTATGATTGACTGGATCATGACATGTGTTTCCACGGTTGCTTACTCTATGAGTATCAATGGGAATACTCACGGTTATTTTGACGGTAAAAGGGGCCTTCGGCAAGGTGACCCTCTTTCTCCTTATCTCTTCACTCTTGTCATGGAAGTGCTTAACCTTATGATCAAGAGAAACATCCATGATTCTGACTCTTTTAAATTCCACAGACAATGTAAAGATCAAAGTATCACCCATCTTTGCTTTGCAGACGATCTTCTTCTCTTCTGTCATGGTGATAGCTCTTCGGTTAGAATCATCTGTGATTCTCTTGAGGAATTCTCTGGGGTTTCTGGCCTCCATCCAAATATTGCAAAGAGTGAAGCTTTCTACTGTAATGTTGGTGAGAGGACCAGGGCTGCCATTGATCTTATTGTTAAGTTTGCTGAGGGCTCTTTCCCTGTCCGATACCTTGGCATTCCTCTCATAACCACGCGTCTTGCCCACAAAGATTGTAAAGGCCTTGTTGATAAAGTCAAATGCAGGATTAATGACTGGAAAAACAAGTCTCTTTCCTTTGCTGGTCATCTCCAGCTCATCCTCTCTGTCCTTTCTTCTACTCAAATCTATTGGGCTTCTGTTTTTATTCTTCCTAAATCTATCTCTAACGATATTGAGAAGCTCATGAGAGGTTTCCTCTGGTGCCATGGTGAGTTAAAGCGTGGTAAAGCTAAAGTCTCCTGGAAAACTGTATGCCTTCCTAAGGAACATGGTGGTGTTGGCATACGTAACCTTGCTATCTAGAATGTTGCCCTTATGGCTTCCCATGTTTGGAGACTCCTTTCCAAGAAAGAGTCCCTATGGGTTAAGTGGATCCACTCATACCGTTTATGTGGCCCTAACTTTTGGGATGCCCCCAAAAAATACGGTGCGGGATTTGCCTGGCGTAACATCCTGGATATGCGGGATAAGATAAGGGAGTATATAGTTTCCCAGATAGGTGATAGATGCTCTACTTCTGCTTGGTTCGACAATTGGCACCCTGCGGGCCCTCTTTCTAAATTCTTGTCTGTCCGTGACATCCATGTTGCGGGTTTCACTCCTGATACTAAGGTTGCTGAACTGGTTCTTAACGGATCTTGGGTTCGGCCTCATTGTTGGAGAGATTCCCATGGTGCTATACTTTCTCATAACCCTCCGACTATTTCCACGTCCGTCACTGATAAACTCCTTTGGAGATCTAGAGACGGTCAACTCTCTCCTTTCTCTGTTCGATCTGTGTGGCAGTCTATTCGCCCCTATCACCAACAGGTCATTTGGTTTCATCTTGTTTGGTTCTCCCAAAATATCCCTAGACATACTTTCATTCTTTGGGTTGCTCTTAAAGATCGTCTTAAGACTCATGATAAAATCAAAATTTGGGACACTAATTCCAATCTCATTTGTGCGTTCTGCGGGGACTGTCCGGATTCCCTATCCCATCTATTTTTTGAATGCTCTTTCACTTCTTTGGTTTGGCATGACCTCCATCATGTCATGAATCTCTCCTTCTCCACTGATAGCTGGTCTGATATCATTAGTCAAATCAATCCCATTAATAAGAACAAGACCATTTGGTCCATCATTAGAAGACTTGTTTTTGCTGGAGCGGTATACCACATCTGGCGAGAAAGAAATTTACGCATTTTTACAAAAATAAAAAGATCTCATCTTGCTGTTGTGAATATTGTTAAGGATGATATCCGCTGTAGACTGCTGAGTCTTTCTTTGAAAACTTGCACTAATGTTGATTTGGCTAAAACTATTTGGACCCTCCCTTAATTTTCTTCCTCTGCGCTTTCTTTTTTCTATGCTTGTTTTGGCTTGTATGGTTTGTTTGTTTTGCAGGTTGCTATCCTTTATGTTCTTGTTTGCTTATGGTTCCTTCTCTTGTTTTGGTTCCTAGTTTAGCTTGTTGTCCGTTGGGGCCTGTCCCGATGGATTTTCTGTTTTTTGGTGGGGAGTCCCCAGCCTTATATTGTATTTATTCTTTTTATTAATAAAATTTGCCAGAGGTGCCGCCCTCTTTACCCAAAAAAAACCCATCACAACTTTCATTATGGTCCATAACCCATCACAACCCTTTATAATGGTCCATAACCCATCACAACCCTTCATAATTGAGCATAACCCATCACAACTCTTCATAATAGTCCATAACCCAATACAACCCTTTCTATGGTCCATAACGCATAACAACCCTTTATAATTGACCATAACCTATCACAACCCTTCATAATGGACAAAAACCCATCATAATATTTCATAATGGTTCATAACCCATCATAACTTTCATAATAGTACATAACCTATACAACCATTCATAACGGTCCATAACCCATCGCAACCCTTTCTAATTGTCCATAACCCATCACAACCATTTCTATGGTCCATAACCCATCGTAACCCTGCATAATGGTCTATAACCCATCACAACCCTTCATAATTGACCATAACCTATCACAACACTTCATAATTTACGATAACCCATCATAACCCTTCCGATGGTCCATAACCCAACACAACCCTTTCTATGGTCCATAACCCATCACAACCCTTCATAATTAACCATAACCCATCACAACACTTCATAATGGTTCATAACCCATCGCAACCCTACATAATGGTCCATAACCATAACAACCCTTCATAATGGTCCATAACCCATACAAACCTTCATAATAGTACATAACCCATACAACCCTTTACAATGGTCCATATCTAAAATTGGTAAGCCTCTTGCTATGGACTCTTATACGGCTAATATGTGCAAATATGCGGCTGGTAAATCTGTATATGCCCGTGTCCTTCTTGAGGTCCCAACAAAATCAACTTGGGTGGATAAAGTGAATATACGTATTCCTGATCCGGATACTCTTGAATATTCCATCCACACTCTTAGTATTGAATATGAATGGAAACCCCCTATGTGCTCTCATTGCATGGTTTATGGTCATGAAAATAACAACTGTATGCATGTCATCTCTAAGACTAATGAAGCTAAGCCCAAAGATAAAATGCCTATTGATCAGGTGATAGTTACCTCTCCTATGCAACTTGATGATAGATTTACGGTTGTTACTAAAAAGAAATCTTTAATGAAACAAGGGCCAAATTATGAAAATACTAATAATGATATTTCACAAGGTAAGTCTATTAGAAATACCCAAACGGGTGGGATGGATTAACAAATTGGAAAAAACAATGTTAATAATAAAAATATTAAAAGTAAAATTCAATTAAGAACTGACAATCAACCTGTTCCTAAAAAAATTAGTCCTTCAAATCGCCATGTCCCTAACAAGAAACGCCCTCCCATTATCCCTCATTCTAGTAATACCTCTCACAAAAATTCTATAGATGATGTTGGTTTCCCTAGCCCCATCATACGGATCTCATCCTCTACACCCCCAAAAATATCTAAGCTCTCTACTCCTATTTTCAATGCCTTTTCCATTCTTGAGACTTGTTCCAATGATATGACGGATCTTCCTGATACGTCCACCCATCTTCCACCCATTCATGTCCCATCCCCTCTTATTCCTAATGATTTTGATACGGATTCTGTTGACCAGTCAGATGTGGATAAACTCATTGAGGTTGAATCTGATGATGGTGACATGGCCAAGTTTATTAATGATGATGAATTTGAATCACATAATGACCAAATTAGAATAGCTCAGGTGTCCGAGCAGATAGACTCCACCCACATCCCTGTTTCCATATGACGCACATCGGTGCATGGAATACTCGCGGCCTCTGTAAGCCTTCTCATCAGAAAGCTTTAAGAGATCTTATTCGCGATCATAATCTCCAAATTTTTGCTTCTATTGAGACCTGAGCTTCCTTCTCTAATCTTCCTCTTATCTGTACGCGTGCTTTTGAATCCTGGTCTTGGTCGTCTAACGGTCTTTTTAGCCATCGGGGGACTAGAATTGTAGTAGCCTGGGACCCCATTGCTATTGATATGATGCTTCTTGACTTAAATGATCAGGTTATGCATTTCTATGTTAAAATCCGTGCCTCTAATAAATCCTTCTTTTGCTCTTTCGTCTATGCTCATAATAATCACATCATGCGTCGCTCCCTTTGGCATTCTCTTTCGGACCATAAGAAAGTGGTTAAAGATGCTCCTTGGATCCTATTGGGTGATTTCAATGTTGCTCTTGACATGAAAGAAAGCACCTACGGGAATTCTGTTATCTCACGTGCCATGGAGGATTTCAGGAACTGTGTTAATCACATGGAGATGGAGGACCTTAATTATAAAGGTCTCTTTTACACCTGGACAAAGTCTCCTAATGGTACTGGTGGGAGTCTCAAAAAAATTGATCGTGTCATGGGAAATCCTTATTTCATTGCATCTTTCCCCTCTGCTTCTGTCAATTTTCTCCCCTATCGTTCTTCTAACCATACCCCTGCTGTGCTTTCTCTTCCCAGTAGATCTATGTTCAGGCCGAAACCGTTCAAATTCCCTAACTTCCTAACTTTTAAGAACGATTTCAAGCAGGTTGTTGCTGATTCTTGGAAATCCAATATCCCCGGATATAGGATGTATAAGGTTTTCCAAAATCTTAAAAACTTGAAAAAACCCTTGCGTCTTCTTCTTCGTAGTCAGGGCAACATCTTCTCCAAGGTTATCTCCCTCCGTACTGAACTTGATAGAATTCAGATTGCTCTGGATAGGGACCCTTTTAATAATGATCTCCGTGAAGAACAATGCAGGTATCTCCTTGCTTATAACGAGGCTACCCTTGATGAAGAAAGGTTCCTGAAACAAAAGGCCAAGGTTAACTGGCTGCGTGAGGGAGATAAAAATTCGGGATTTTTCCACAAATCGGTTAGAAGCCGCTTATCTCGTAGTCGTATCGATTCTATCCAGGATGCTCATGGAAACTGGATATCGGGAAATGACCTTCCAAACCTTTTTGTCTCCCACTTTCAAACCTTCTTAGGATCTGCTTACCCTTCCATTCCTATTCATGACCCTTGTTCCCTCTTCTCTAATAAGCTTTCCCCTATCCAGTCTGCCGCCATGCTTACTCCTGTTACGGATGAGGAGGTTAGGGGCGTCATGTTCCAAATGGGAGATGATAAAGCCCCTGGACCAGATGGCTTCTCGGCTAAATTCTTCAAGTCTGCTTGGGATATTGTGGGTACCGATGTTTTTTGGCGGTTAGGGAGTTCTTTTCGTCTGGAAAACTCCTTAAGTCTTTCAACAGCACAGTACTTGCTCTCATCCCTAAGGTTGACTCCCCTTCCAAAGTCACTGATTTTCGTCCAATTGCATGCTGTAATGTTGTTTACAAATGTATCAGCAAGATTATTGCGGACCGTATCAAGAACCATCTTTCTTGTTTGGTTGATGATAACCAGTCTGCTTTCATCCCTGGTCGTTTGATCTCCGACAACGTTCTTCTTGTCCACAAACTCATGCGGGATTATCATCGCCATCGTGGTCCACCAAGGTGTGCTTTTAAAGTCGATATTCAAAAAGCTTATGACACGGTGGACTGGTCTTTTCTTCGCACCATCCTATTTGGATTTGGTTTCCCTGATCGTATGGTTAACTGGATCATGACATGTGTTTCCACTGCGACTTACTCAGTGAGTATCAATGGTAACATACATGGTTTTTTCGACGGTAATCGGGGTCTTCGCCAAGGTGACCCTCTCTCTCCCTATCTCTTCACTTTTCTTATGGAGGTTCTTAACCTTATGATCAAAAGAAAAATATCTGAATCCGATTCGTTTAAATTCCACCGCCAATGTGAGGAACAGAGTATCACTCATCTATGCTTTGCCGATGATCTTGTCGTCTTCTCTCATGGGGATAGATCTTCGGTAAGCATCATATGTGAATCCCTTGGTGAATTCTCTAGGGTTTCTGGGCTCCATCCTAATGTTGAGAAAAGCGAAGTCTTTTATTGTAATGTTGGTGATAATACTAGGGCTGCTATTGACCATATGGTTGGGTTCCCTGAGGGATATTTCCCTGTCTGATACCTTGGCATCCCTCTTATCACCACCCGTCTTGCCCACAAGGACTGTAAAGGTCTTGTTGATAAAGTCAAATGCAGGATTAATGACTGGAAAAACAAGACTCTCTCCTTTGCTGGCCTTCTCCAGTTCATTCTCTCTGTTCTTTCTTCTATGCAAATCTATTGGGCTTCTGTTTTTATTCTCCCTAAATCTATTTCTAAAGAAATTGAGAAACTCATGAGGGGTTTCCTCTGGTGCCATGGTGAGTTGAAACGTGGTAAAGCCAAAGTTTCCTGGAAAACTGTTTGTCTCCCTAAGGAACATGGTGGACTTGGAATCTGTAATCTTGTTGTTTAGAATGTTGCCCTTATGGCTTCATATGTTTGGAGACTCCTCTCTAAAAAGGATTCCCTATGGGTCAAGTGGATCCATTCTTACCGTCTCTATGGACGTAATTTTTGGGATGCCCCCAAAAAATATGGTTCAGGTTTTGCTTGGCGAAACATCCTTGATATGCGAAGTAAGATAAGAGAATTTATTGTTTCCTAGATAGGTGATGGGTGCTCTACATCCGCTTGGTTCGATAACTGGCATCCTGCTGGTCCCCTCTTTAAATTCATGACTGCACGTGACATAAGGGTAGCGGGATTCAATCCTAACAGTAAGGTTGCAGACCTTGTCCTTAATAGATCTTGGGTTCGACCCGGTCAATGGAGGCTACCTCATCCTAATCTTCTTACTCAAAACCCTCCTTCTCTCTCCCCTTCTGTTCCTGATAAACTCCAATGGAGATCTAGAGACGGTAATCTGACTGATTTTTCTGTTCGATCCGTTTGGCAGTCTATTCGTCCCTATAATCAGCCAGTTGATTGGTATCATCTGGTTTGGTTCTCCCAGAATATCCCTAGACATGCATTCATTCTATGGGTTGCTCTTAAAAATCGTCTTAAGACTCATGATAAAATCAAAATCTGGGATACTAACTCCAATCTCATTTGTGCCTTCTGCGGGGATTGTGCTGATTCACTTTCCCACCTTTTCTTTGAGTGTTCTTTCTCCTCTATGGTTTGGCATGATCTTCAACATGTAATGAATCTCTCCGTCCCCACTTATAGCTGGTCCGATATCATTAATCAACTCAAACCTGTGTCTAAGTTTTAGTCCATTTCGTCCATCATTAGAAGACTTGTGCTTGTCGGAGCTGTTTACCACATTTGGCAGGAAAAATTGTCGAATTTTCAAAAAAACAAAAAGATCGTATCATGCAGTCGTTAATTGTGTTAAGGATGATATCCGATGTAGATTGCTGAGTCTTTCTATGAAAAGTTGCACTAATGTTAATTTGGCTAAAAGGATATGGACCATACCTTAACAAACCACCTATTGCTTCTTTTCTTCTCTGCTTGTATGGTTTTTTTTTGCAGGTTGTGTTCTTTTATGTTATTGTTATGTTTCTGTTCCCATGTATTCTTTTTTGGTTCCTAGTTTAGCTTTGTTGTCCTTTGGGGCCTGTCCTGATGGATTTTCTTATTTTTCTTTTGGTGGGGAGTCCCCAGCCTCTTATTGTATTTATTCTTTTTATTAATAAAATTTGCCAGAGGAACCGTCCTCTTTACCCAAAAAAACCCATCACAACCCTTTTTAATGGACCATAACCCATCACAACCCTTTCTATGGTCCATAACCCATTGCAACCTTGTATAACGGTCCATAAGCATAACCCTTCATAATGGTCCAAAACCCATACAAACCTTGATAATAGTCCATAACCCATCACAACGCATCATAATTGACCATAACCTATCGCAACCCTTCATAATGGTCCATAACCCATCATAACCATTCATAATGGTCCATAAACCATCAAAACCTTAATAATGGTCCATAGCCCATCACAACCCTTTATAATGGTCAATAAACCATCACAACCCTTGATATTGAGTATAACCCGTCACAACCCTTCATAATGGTCCTTAACCCATTACAACCCTTCATAATGGTCAAGCACAACCCTTTCTATGGTCCATAACCCATCACAACCCTTCATAATTGACCAAAAACTATCACAACCCTTCATAGTGGTCAATAACCCATCATAATCCTTCAAAATGGCCTATAACCCATCACAACCTTCATAATAGTCCATAACCCATACAACCCTTCATAATGGTCCATAACCATAACAACCCTTCATAATGGTCCATAACCCATACAAACCTTCATAATAGTCTATTACCCATCACAACCCTTCATAATTTACCATAACCCATCGCAACCCTTCATAATTAACCATAACCCATCATAGCCCTTCCAATGGTCAATAACCTAGTATAACCCTTTCTATGGTCCATAAACCATCACAACCTTAATAATGGTCCATAGCCCATCACAACCCTTTATAATAGTCAATAAACCATCACAACCCTTGATATTGAGTATAACCCGTCACAACCCTTCATAATGGTCCTTAACCCATTACAACCCTTCATAATGGTCAAGCACAACCCTTTCTATGGTCCATAACCCATCACAACCCTTCATAATTGACCAAAAACTATCACAACCCTTCATAGTGGTCAATAACCCATCATAATCCTTCAGAATGGCCTATAACCCATCACAACCTTCATAATAGTCCATAACCCATACAACCCTTCATAATGGTCCATAACCATAACAACCCTTCATAATGGTCCATAACCCATACAAACCTTCATAATAGTCTATTACCCATCACAACCCTTCATAATTTACCATAACCCATCGCAACCCTTCATAATTAACCATAACCCATCATAGCCCTTCCAATGGTCAATAACCTAGTATAACCCTTTCTATGGTCCATAAACCATCACAACCTTAATAATGGTCCATAGCCCATCACAACCCTTTATAATGGTCAATAAACCATCACAACCCTTGATATTGAGTATAACCCGTCACAACCCTTCATAATGGTCCTTAACCCATTACAACCCTTCATAATGGTCAAGCACAACCCTTTCTATGGTCCATAACCCATCACAACCCTTCATAATTGACCAAAAACTATCACAACCCTTCATAGTGGTCAATAACCCATCATAATCCTTCAGAATGGCCTATAACCCATCACAACCTTCATAATAGTCCATAACCCATACAACCCTTCATCATGGTCCATAACCATAACAACCCTTCATAATGGTCCATAACCCATACAAACCTTCATAATAGTCAATTACCCATCACAACCCTTCATAATTTACCATAACCCATCGCAACCCTTCATAATTAACCATAACCCATCATAGCCCTTCCAATGGTCAATAACCTAGTATAACCCTTTCTATGGTCCATAAACCATCACAACCTTAATAATGGTCCATAGCCCATCACAACCCTTTATAATGGTCAATAAACCATCACAACCCTTGATATTGAGTATAACCCGTCACAACCCTTCATAATGGTCCTTAACCCATTACAACCCTTCATAATGGTCAAGCACAACCCTTTCTATGGTCCATAACCCATCACAACCCTTCATAATTGACCAAAAACTATCACAACCCTTCATAGTGGTCAATAACCCATCATAATCCTTCAGAATGGCCTATAACCCATCACAACCTTCATAATAGTCCATAACCCATACAACCCTTCATAATGGTCCATAACCATAACAACCCTTCATAATGGTCCATAACCCATACAAACCTTCATAATAGTCTATTACCCATCACAACCCTTCATAATTTACCATAACCCATCGCAACCCTTCATAATTAACCATAACCCATCATAGCCCTTTCAATGGTCAATAACCTAGTATAACCCTTTCTATGGTCCATAAACCATCACAACCTTAATAATGGTCCATAGCCCATCACAACCCTTTATAATGGTCAGTAAACCATCACAACCCTTGATATTGAGTATAACCCGTCACAACCCTTCATAATGGTCCTTAACCCATTACAACCCTTCATAATGGTCAAGCACAACCCTTTCTATGGTCCATAACCCATCACAACCCTTCATAATTGACCAAAAACTATCACAACCTTTCATAGTGGTCAATAACCCATCATAATCCTTCAGAATGGCCTATAACCCATCACAGCCTTCATAATAGTCCATAACCCATACAACCCTTCATAATGGTCCATAACCATAACAACCCTTCATAATGGTCCATAACCCATACAAACCTTCATAATAGTCTATTACCCATCACAACCCTTCATAATTTACCATAACCCATCGCAACCCTTCATAATTAACCATAACCCATCATAGCCCTTCCAATGGTCAATAACCTAGTATAACCCTTTCTATGGTCCATAACCCATCACAAGCCTTCATAATTAACCATAGTCCATCACAACACTTCATAATGGTCCATAACCCATTGCAACCCCGCATAATGGTCCATAACCATAACAACCCTTCATAATGGTCCATAGCCCATACAAACCTTCATAATAGTCTATTACCCATCACAACCCTTCATAATTTACCATAACCCATCGTAACCCTTCATAATTAACCATAACCCATCATAGCCCTTCCAATGGTCAATAACCTAGTATAACCCTTTCTATGGTCCATAAACCATCAAAACCTTAATAATGGTCCATAGCCCATCACAACCCTTTATAATGGTCAATAAACCATCACAACCCTTGATATTGAGTATAACCCGTCACAACCCTTCATAATGGTCCTTAACCCATTACAACCCTTCATAATGGTCAAGCACAACCCTTTCTATGGTCCATAACCCATCACAACCCATCATAATTGACCAAAAACTATCACAACCCTTCATAGTGGTCAATAACCCATCATAATCCTTCAGAATGGCCTATAACCCATCACAACCTTCATAATAGTCCATAACCCATACAACCCTTCATAATGGTCCATAACCATAACAACCCTTCATAATGGTCCATAACCCATACAAACCTTCATAATAGTCTATTACCCATCACAACCCTTCATAATTTACCATAACCCATCGCAACCCTTCATAATTAACCATAACCCATCATAGCCCTTCCAATGGTCAATAACCTAGTATAACCCTTTCTATGGTCCATAAACCATCACAACCTTAATAATGGTCCATAGCACATCACAACCCTTTATAATGGTCAATAAACCATCACAACCCATGATATTGAGTATAACCCGTCACAACCCTTCATAATGGTCCTTAACCCATTACAACCCTTCATAATGGTCAAGCACAACCCTTTCTATGGTCCATAACCCATCACAACCCTTCATAATTGACCAAAAACTATCACAACCTTTCATAGTGGTCAATAACCCATCATAATCCTTCAGAATGGCCTATAACCCATCACAGCCTTCATAATAGTCCATAACCCATACAACCCTTCATAATGGTCCATAACCATAACAACCCTTCATAATGGTCCATAACCCATACAAACCTTCATAATAGTCTATTACCCATCACAACCCTTCATAATTTACCATAACCCATCGCAACCCTTCATAATTAACCATAACCCATCATAGCCCTTCCAATGGTCAATAACCTAGTATAACCCTTTCTATGGTCCATAACCCATCACAAGCCTTCATAATTAACCATAGCCCATCACAACACTTCATAATGGTCCATAACCCATTGCAACCCCGCATAATGGTCCATAACCATAACAACCCTTAATAATGGTCCATAACCCATACAAACCTTCATAATGGTCCATAACCCATCACAACCCTTCATAATGGTCCATAACCCAACACAAAACTTTCTATGGTCCTTAACCCATCACAACTCTTCATAATTGACCATAACCTAATACAACCCCTCATAGTGGTCCAAAACTCATCATAACCCTTAAGAGTGGTAGATAATCCATCACAACCTTAATAATGGTCCATAACCCATCACAACCCATCATAATGGTCCATAACCCTTCACAACCTTCATAATGGTCCATAACCCACTATATCCCTTTATAATGGTCCATAACCCATCACAAGCATAACCCATCACAACCCTTCATAATGGTCCCTAACCCAACACAACTCTTTCTATGGTCCATAACCCAAAACAACCATTCATAATTGACCATAACTTATCACAACCCTTCATAATGGTCAATAACCCATCATAATCCTTCATAATGATTCAGAACTCATCACAACCTTCAGAATAGTACATAACCCATACAACTGTTCATGACGGTCCATAACCCATCACAATCCTTTCTAATGGTTCATAACCCATCATAACCCTTTGTACGGTCCATAACCCATCGCAACCCTGCATAATGGTCCATAACCGTAACAACCCTTCATAAAGGTGCATAACCCATACAAACCATAATAATAGTCCATAACCCATCACAACCCTTGATATGGTCCATAACCCTGCAAAACCCTTTCTATGGTTCATAACCCATCTCAACCCTTCATAATTAACCATAACCCATCACAACAGTTCTTAATGGTCCATAACACATCGTAATCCTCCATAACCCATACAAACCTTCATAATTGTCCATAACCCATCACAACCCTTGATAATGGTCCATAACCCATCATAATCCTTTCTAATGGTCCATAACCCGTCACAACACTTTCTATGGTCCATAACCCATCGCAACACTGCATAATGGTCCATACCCAGAACAACCCTTCATAATGGTCCATAACCCATACAAACCTTTATAATAGTCCATAACCCATCACAACCCTTCATAATTGACGATAACCCATCACAACCCTTCATAATTGACCATAATTCATCACAACCCTTTCTATGGTCCGTAACCCAACACAATCCTTTCTATGGTCCATAACCCATCACAACCCTTCATAATTAACCATAACCCATCACAACACTTCATAATAGTCCATAACCCATCGCAACCCCATATAATGGTCCATAACCATAACAACCCTTCATAATGGTCCATAACCCATACAAACCTTCATAATGGTCCATAACCCATCACAACCATTCATAATGGTCCAAAATCCAACACAACCCTTTCTATGGTCCTTAACCCATCACAGCTGTCGTGAATAGTGTTAAGGATGATATCCGCTGTAGTGAATAGTGTTAAGGATGATATCCGCTGTAGACTGCTGAGTCTTTCTATGCAAACTTGCACTAACGTTGATTTGGCTAAAACTATTTGGACCCTCCCCTAATTTTCTTCCTATGCGTTTTCTTTTTTCTCTGCTTGTTTTGGTTCCTAGTTTAGCCTGTTGTCCGTTGGGGCCTGTCCTAATGGATTTTCTGTTTTTTGGTGGGGAGTCCCCAACCTTATATTGTATTTATTCTTTTTATTAATAAAATTTGCCAGAGGTACCGCCCTCTTTACCCAAAAAAAAAAAAACCCATCACAGCTTTTCATAATTGACCATAACCTAATACAACCCCTCATAATGGTCACAAAACCCATCATAACGCTTCTTAGTGGTCCATAACCCATCACAACCTTCATAATGGTGCATAACCCATCACAACCCTTTATAATGGTCCATAACCCATCACAACCTTCATAATGGTCCATAATCCATCACAACCCTTTATAATGGTCCATAACCCATCACAACCCTTCATAATTTAGCATAACCCATAACAACCCTTCATAATCGTCCATAACCCAACATTTTCTATGGTCCATAACCCATAACAACCCTTCATAATTGACCATAACCTATCAAAACCCTTCATAATGGTCAATAACACATCATAATCCTTCACAATGGTTCATAACCCATCACAACATTCATAATAGTACATAACCCATACAAACCATCATAATAGTCCATAGCCCAGCACAACCCTTCATAATTGACCATAACACATCACAACCCTTGATAATTTACCATAACTTATCATAACCCTTCCAATGGTGCATAACCCAGCACAACCCGTTCTATGGTCCATAACCCATCACAACCTTTCATAATTAACCATAACCCATCACAACACTTCATAATGGTCCATAACACATCGCAACCCTGCATAATGGTCCATAACCAAAACACATTTGCCAGAGGTGCCGCCCTCTTTACCCAAAAAAAAAAAAAAAAACCCATACAAACCTACATAATGGTCCATAACCCATCATAACTCTTCATAATGGTCCATAACCTAACACAACCCTTTCTATGGTCCATAACCCATCACAACTCTTCATAATTGACCATAACCAATCACGACCCTTCATAATGGTCCATAACCCATCATAGTGGTCCATAACCCATCACAACCTTCATTATGGTCCATAACTCATCACAACCCTTTATAATGGTCCATAACCCATCACAACCCTTTATAATTGAGCATAACCCATCACAACTCTTCATAATAGTCCATAACCCAACACAACCCTTTCTATAGTCCATAACCCATAACAACCCTTCATAATTGACCATAACCTATCACAACCCTTCATAATGGACAAAAACCCATCATAATCTTTCATAATGGTTCATAACCCATCAAAACTTTCATAATAGTACATAACCTAGACAACCATTCATATCGGTCCATAACCCATCACAACCATTTATAATGGTCCATAACCCATCACAACCATTTCTATGGTGCATAACCCATCGTAACCCTACATAATGGTCTATAACCCATCACAACCCTTCATAATTGACCATAACCCATCACAACGCTTCATAATTTACGATAACCGAGAAAACCCCAAAACCCTAATCCATCATTCTCTCTTAGCAATTTGTACGTTTTACATACGATTTTTAAGTTTTTGAGTTTTTATTTTCATAATGGCTGGTGTATCACCAGGCATTATTCCTGGTTCAGATTCATGTTTGAAAAATGTTGAGGTTTTAGAAAATCAAAATAATATGTTTTCTACACAAGGTCCTTTTGATCATGAAAATACGTTCAAATTAGTTGAAAAAAGACTAAAAAATATAAAAATCAAACAGCCATGTATTTTCAAACAACTTGATAGAGGCATACAAAAAAGAAAATCTGTTTTAAACCATAAAAAAATTACAGAAATTGTTGCTGGAAAAAAAATAAATATACATTCTCAATATAATCTAGAAAAACAAAAACAATATGGAGTGTATGCTGCTGCTTCAACCGTTGTTAGTGATGATTTGGTTTTGCAAGTTTATGGAGATGGTGACAAAGGTACGGAGATGATCTCCTGTTTGAGATCAGATGTGGAATCGATTGCTGAAAATAATACCAACAAAGATACTTATAAAGGAACAAGTGAATGCATGATCAAGCAACCCACATACGATCATAAAATTACAGCCATGAATTTCAAAATATCTCCAATGAGCACCAAGGATTATGTTGCTGAAGACGATGGTGAATATGATGTTGCTGAAGACGATGGTGAAGACCATGTTGCTAAAAACGATGGTGCATATCATGTGGCTGAATATACGAACCAAGGACAAGTTCATGTTGCTGAATACGAGGGTGAAGATCATCTTGCTGAATATATGAACAAAGGAAAAGAGGTCGCGAAAAATAGGGGAGAAGATCGGGAGGCTGGTGGAGTTATTTGTTCTTCGGCTCATCAAGATCCAACGTCCACCATTAATGCTTCTCACATCGACGAAGCTGATGAACAAAAGTTTTTTTCCGGTGACAACCATAGAAAAATTAACGCCGGTGACAAGTTCTTTTCGAGTGGAGAATCAACGGGAGTGTCTCTTCAAAGCAAAGATACATTGAATGAAAATGGGGGTAAATCTTTTAATCTATCTTCTCTTAATCTACCTAATGATAAGTGTCCCCCTTATGGCCTTCATGGAGAAGAATCCTATGTGTTTGATGATTACCATTGTCCCACTACTTTTGTTGACTTGCCCTCTAAACCTACGGATTCTTCAACTTTTGTTGACTTACCCTCTAAACCTACGGATTCTTCAAGAAATAAGATGCACAAGTCTTCAATTCTTGGACCTCTTCCTATGGACTTAGCCCATTTGAAACATAACCTTACTAATGACTTAGCCCATTTGAAACATAAGCCTACTAATGACTTAGCCCATTTGAAACCTAAGCATACTAATGACTTAGCCCATTTGAAACCTAAGCCTACTTCAACTCTTGGACTTCCCACAAATGGTAACTTAAATCAGGAAAATAATAATACTATAAAAAATGCTTGGGATCGCAAGGTTCATTTACTTAATAACTCTCATGCTAATATCATTACTGGTACACAAAAACACACTAACGATAAGTTTCGATTTATTCCTAATTTATGTAATGATATTAATGTGCCAGTGGATATTCCTTTAAAAGCAGTTACTAAAGTATGTCAAACTTTTGCTTGGACAATCTGTGGTTACTTTGTTGGGAAAAAAATGAATTATTCTGAGGTTCGTTACCTAGCGTCCAAAATGTGGTCTATCCATGGTCTTCAAGATGTCCTTCTAAATGGAAAAGGTGTCTATCTTTTTAAATTTAGTGAAGATAATGGTCTTCATCATGTTATCACATATGGACCTTGGACTTTTAAGGGTGTTCCAATTGTGATTCAAAAATGGCGTCCTGGTCTTAGTATTCATAAGAACAATCATGACAAGCTTCCTCTATGGATTAAAATCCATGATATTCCCTATGAGGCTTGGAGTGATGATGGTCTTAGCCACATTGCCTCAAAAATCGGTAAGCCTCTTGCGATGGACTCCTATACAGCTAACATGTGCAAGTATGCGGCTGGAAAGTCGGTATATGCTCGTGTCCTTCTTGAGGTATCCACAAAAACCTCTTAGGTGGATAAAGTGATTATCCGTATTCCTGATCCTGATACTCTAGAATTTTCCACCCATACTCTCAGTATTGAATATGAATGGAAACCCCCAATGTGCTCTCATTGCATGGTTTATGGTCATGAAACGAACAACTGTACGCATGTCATCTCTAAGATTAATGAAGCTAAGACCAAAGATAAAATGCCTATTCATCATGTTATAGTAGATGCTCCTATACAACTTGATGATGGTTTTACTACGGTTACTAAAAAGAAAAATATATCGAAAAAAGGCCCAAATAATGAAAATACCTCTAATGATATTCCACAAAGTAATTCTAAGATTAATACCCAAAGGGTTAGGATGGCTAAAGAATCTTCAAATAACAAAGTTTATAATAAAAATTATAAAAATAATAATAAGTCTCGATCCCAGTATCGCCCTGCCCCTTTAAAGAACCGCCCTCCCATTCTACCTCAGTCTACTATTCCCTCCCAGAAGGACTCTATAGGTGTAGTAGGTTTCCCTAGCCCTATCATTCGTCTTTCTTTCTCCCAGCCCCTAAATCAGTCTGCATCCTCCACCCCTTTATTCAACGCCTTCTCCATTCTAGAGGGTTGTTCCTCTGACGTCACGGATACTCCCTCTACTGCTGTCCCCTTGCCCCATTCTGGTACTCCTTCCCATTCTAGTCCTGATGACTTTGATCCTGATGTTGATGACCTAATCGTTGAGGATAATAGTCTTGAGGTTGATTCTGATATTGGTGAAACTGCCCAGTTCATTGTTAATGAATCTGGATCCTATAATGATCACCCTATGATAGCTCCGGTGTCCGAGCAGATGGACTCCACCCCCTCCTAGTTTCCATATGACGCACATTGGTGCTTGGAATACTCGCGGTCTATGTAAGCCTTCTCATCAGAAAGCCTTGAGAGATCTTATCCGCGATCAAAATCTTCATATTTGTGCTTCTCTTGAGACTCGTGCTTCCTTCCCTAACCTCCCTCATATCTGTAGTCGTACTTTTGGCTCCTGGTCTTGGTCGTCCAACGGTCTTTTTTCCCCTAGAGGGACTAGAATTGTTGTTGCTTGGGATCCGCTTGCAATTGATATGATGCTTATCGACTTAAATGATCAGGTTATGCACTTCAAAGTTAATATTCGTGATTCTAATAAATCTTTTTTCTGCTCTTTCGTCTATGCTCATAATGATCACATGATGCGTCGCTCTCTCTGGCATTCTCTTGCGATCCATAAGAATATGGTTAGAGATACCCCTTGGATTATTTTGGGTGATTTCAATGTTGCTCTTGATATTAAAGATAGCACCTCCGGGTCGTCGGGCCTTTCTCGTGCCATGGAGGATTTAAGGGACTGTGTCAATCTGATGGAAATGGAGGATCTGAACTATAACGGTCTCTTCTACACATGGACCAAATCTCCTAATGGTTCGGGGGGGAATCCTCAAGAAGATCGATCGTGTCATGGGAAATACTCAATTTGTTGCTTCCTTCCCTTCCTCTACTGTTAATTTTCTCCCTTATCGTTCGTCCGATCATACTCCTGCTGTGCTTTCTCTCCCCCATCGTGCCCCTTTCCCACCTAAACCTTTCAAGTTCCCTAATTTCCTGACTTATAAGAACGATTTCAAGCAGATTGTTGCCTCTTCTTGGAACCCCAATATCACTGGATATCGGATGTATAAGGTTTTCAAAAACCTTAAAAATCTGAAAGTGCCTATACGTAAAATGCTTCGCAACCAGGGAAACCTCTTTTCTAAGGTTATCTCTCTTCGTAATGAGCTTGATAGAGTTCAGATTACTTTGGATCGGGACCCTTTCAATAAGGAGCTTCGTGAAGAACAATGCAGGTACCTCAAAGCTTATAACGAGGCTAGCCTGGATGAAGAGAGGTTCCTAAAACAAAAGGCTAAGGTTAACTGGCTGCATAAGGGTGATAAAAATTCGGCTTTTTTCCACAAAGCGGTTAAAAGCCGTAAATCTCGCAATCGTATTAATTCTATCCAGGATGCTCAAGGTAATTGGATCTCGGGAAATGATCTTCCTAATCTGTTTGTTTCTCACTTTCTAGCCTTTTTGGGTTCTGTCCAGCCTTCCAATGATATTCGTGATCCTTCTTCCCTCTTCTCTAATAAGCTCTCCCCCTCCACTCTGACGCCATGCTTACTCATGTTACTGACGCGGAGGTTAAGTGTGTCCTGTTCCAGATGGGTGATGAGAAAGCTCCTGGTTCTGATGGTTTCTCTGCTAAGTTCTTCAAGTCTGCTTGGGATATTGTGGGTTCTGATTTCTGTATGGCTGTTAAGGAATTCTTCTATTCTGGCAAACTTCTTAAGTCTTTCAACAGCACCATCCTTGCGCTCATCCCTAAAGTTGATTCCCCTTCCAAAGTCATTGATTTCCGCCCTATAGCTTGTTGTAACGTTGTTTACAAATGTATCAGCAAGATTATTGCGGATCGTATCAAAAACCATCTTTCTTCTCTGGTTGATGAAAACCAGTCTGCTTTCATCCCTGGTCGTTTGATCACCGACAACGTCCTTCTTGTCCATGAAATCATGCGTGATTATCATCGTCATCGTGGTCCTCCTAGGTGTGCTTTTAAGGTTGATATTCAAAAAGCGTACGACACAGTTGACTGGTCGTTTCTGAGGACCATCTTGTTCGGGTTTGGTTTCCCCGATCGTATGATTGACTGGATCATGACATGTGTTTCCACGGTTGCTTACTCTGTGAGTATCAATGGGAATACTCACGGATATTTTGACGGTAAGAGGGGCCTTCGGCAGGGTGACCCCCTTTCTCCTTATCTCTTCACTCTTGTCATGGAAGTGCTTAACCTTATGATCAAGAGAAACATCCATTATTCTGACTCTTTTAAATTCCACAGACAATGTGAAGATCAAAGTATAACCCATCTCTGCTTTGCCGACGATCTCCTTCTCTTCTGTCATGGTGATAGCTCTTCGGTTAGAATCATCTGTGATTCTCTTGAGGAATTCTCTGGGGTTTCTGGCCTCCATCCAAATATTGCAAAGAGTGAAGCTTTCTACTGTAATGTTGGTGAGAGGACCAGAGCTGCCATTGATCTTATTGTTAAGTTTCCTGAGGGCTCCTTCCCTGTCCGATACCTTGGCATTCCTCTCATCACAACGCGTCTTGCACACAAAGACTGTAAAGGCCTTGTTGATAAAGTCAAATGCAGGATTAATGACTGGAAAAACAAGTCTCTTTCCTTTGTTGGTCGTCTCCAGCTCATCCTAACTGTCCTTTCTTCTACTCAAATCTATTGGGCTTCTGTTTTTATTCTGCCTAAATCTATCTCTAACGATATTGAGAAGCTCATGAGAGGCTTCCTCTGGTGCCATGGTGAGTTAAAGCATGGTAAAGCTAAAGTCTCCTGGAAAACTGTTTGCCTTCCTAAGGAACATGGTGGTCTTGGCATTCGTAACCTTGCTATCTGGAATGTTGCCTTTATGGCTTCCCATGTTTGGAGACTCCTTTCCAAGAAAGAGTCCCTATGGGTTAAGTGGATCCACTCATACCGTTTATGTGGTCGAAACTTTTGGGATGCCCCCAAAAAATACGGTTCTGGATTTGCCTGGCGTAACATCCTGGATATGCGGGATAAGATAAGGGAGTATATAGTTTCCCAGATAGGTGATGGATGCTCTACTTCTGCTTGGTTCGACAACTGGCACCTTGCGGGCCCTCTTTCTAATTTCTTGTATGCCCGTGACATCTATGATGCGGGTTTCACTCCTGATACTAAGGTTGCTGACCTGGTTCTTAACGGATATTGGGTTCGCCCTCATTGTTGGAGGAATTCCCATGGTGCTCTTCTTTCTTATAACCCTCCTACTATTTACACTTCCATCCCTGATAAAATCCTTTGGAGATCTAGAGACGGTCAACTCTCTCCTTTCTCTGTTCGATCTGTGTGGCAGTCTATTCGCCCCTATCAACAACCGGTCTTTTGGTTTCATCTTGTTTGGTTCTCTCAGAACATCCCCAGACATGCTTTCGTTCTTTGGGTTGCTCTTAAAGATCGTCTTAAGACTCATGATAAAATCAAAATTTGGGACACTAATTCCAATCTCATTTGTGCGTTATGCGGGGACTGTCCGGATTCCCTTTCCCATCTCTTCTTTGAATGCTCTTTCACTTCTTTGGTTTGGCATGACCTCCAGCATGTCATGAATCTCTGCTTCTCCACTGATAGCTGGTCTGATATCATTAGTCAACTCAACCCCATTAATAAGAACAAGACCATTTGGTCCATCATTAGAAGAATTGTTTTTCCTGGAGCGGTCTACCACATCTGGCGGGAAAGAAATTTACGCATTTTCACAAAAATAAAAAGATCTCATCATGCTGTCGTGAATATTGTTAAGGATGATATCCGTTGTGGACTGCTGAGTCTTTCTTTGAAAAGTTGCACTAATGTTGATTTGGCTAAAACTATTTGGACCCTCCCTTAATTTTCTTCCTCTAAGATTTCTTTTTTCTCTACTTGTTTTGGCTTGTATGGTTTGCTTGTTTTGCAGGTTGCTCTCCTTTATGCTATTGTTTGCTTATGGTTCCTTCTCTTGTTTTGGTTCCTAGTTTAGATTGTTGTCCGTTAGGGCCTGTCCCGATGGATTTTCTGATTTTTGGTGGGGAGTCCCCAGCCTTATATTGTATTTATTCTTTTTATTAATAAAATTTGCCAGAGGTGCCGCCCTCTTTACCCAAAAAAAAAATTTACGATAACCCATCATAACCCTTCCTATGGTCCATAACCCAACACATCGTACTTTGCCAGAGGTGCCGCCCTCTTTACCCAAAAAAAAAATATACTCCTGCTGTGCTTTCTCTCCCCCATCGTACTCCTTTGCAGCCTAAGCCTTTCAAGTTCCCTAATTTCCTGACTTATAAGAACGATTTCAAGCAGATTGTTGCCTCCTCTTGGAACCCCAATATCACTGGATATCAGATGTATAAGGTTTTCAAAAACCTTAAAAATCTGAAAGTGCCGATACGTAAGATGCTTCGCAACCAGGGAAACCTCTTTTCTAAGGTTATCTCTCTTCGTAATGAGCTTGATAGAGTTCAGATTGCTTTGGATCGGGATCCTTTCAATAAGGATCTTCGTGAAGAACAATGCAGGTATCTCCTCGCTTATAACGAGGCTAGCCTGGATGAAGAGAGGTTCCTAAAACAAAAGGCAAAGGTTAACTGGCTGTGTGAGGGTGATAAAAATTCGGCTTTTTTCCACAAAACGGTTAAAAGTCGTAAATCTCGCAATCGTATTAATTCTATCCAGGATGCTCAAGGTAACTGGATATCGGGAAATGATCTTCCTAATCTTTTTGTTTCTTACTTCCAAGCCTTCTTGGGTTCTGCCTACCCTTCCACTGCTATTCGTGATCATTCTTCCCTCTTCTCTAATAAGCTCTCCCCCCTCCAGTCTGCCGCCATGCTTACTCCTGTTACTGACACGGAGGTTAAGTGTGTCCTGTTCCAGATAGGTGATGATAAAGCTCCTGGTTCTGATGGTTTCTCTGCTAAGTTCTTCAAGTCTGCTTGGGATATTGTGGGTCCTGATTTCTGTATGGCTGTTAAGGAATTCTTCTATTCTGGCAAACTTCTTAAGTCCTTCAACAGCACCATCCTTGCGCTCATCCCTAAAGTTGATTCCCCTTCCAAAGTCACTGATTACCACCCTATAGCCTGTTGTAACGTTGTTTACAAATGTATCAGCAAGCTTATTGCCGATCGTATCAAAAACCATCTTTCTTCTTTGGTTGATGAAAACCAGTCTGCTTTCATTCCTGGTCGTTTGATCACCGACAACGTCCTTCTTGTCCACGAGCTCATGCGTGATTATCATCGTCATCGTGGTCCTCCTAGGTGTGCTTTTAAGGTTGATATTCAAAAAGCCTACGACACGGTTGACTGGAAGTTTCTGCGGACCATCTTGTTTGGGTTTGGTTTTCCCGATCGTATGATTGACTGGATCATGACTTGTGTTTCCACGGTTGCTTACTCTGTGAGTATCAATGGGAATACTCAAGGTTATTTCGACGGTAAAAGGGGCCTTCGGCAGGGGGACCCCCTCTCTCCTTATCTCTTCACTCTTGTCATGGAGGTGCTTAACCTTATGATCAAGAGAAACATCCATGATTCTGATTCTTTTAAATTCCACAGACAATGTGACGATCAAAATATCACCCATCTCTGCTTTGCCGACGATCTCCTTCTTTCTGCCATGGTGATAGCTCTTCGGTTAAACTCATATGTGACTCTCTTGAGGAATTCTCTAGGGTTTCTGGCCTCCATCCCAATACTGCGAAGAGTGAAGCTTTCTACTGTAATGTTGGTGAGAGGACCAGGGCTGCCATTGACCTTATTGTTAAATTTCCTGAGGGCTCTTTTCCTGTCCGATACCTTGGCGTTCCTCTCATCACCACGCGTCTTGCCCACAAAGACTGTAAAGGCCTTGTTGATAAAGTCAAATGCAGGATTAATGACTGGAAAAACAAGTCTCTTTCCTTTGCTGGTCGTCTCCAGCTCATCCTCTCTGTCCTTTCTTCTACTCAAATCTATTGGGCTTCTGTTTTTATTCTTCCTAAATCTATCTCTAACGATATTGAGAAGCTCATGAGAGGTTTCCTCTGGTGCCATGGTGAGTTGAAGCGTGGTAAAGCTAAAGTCTCCTGGAAAACTGTATGCCTTCCTAAGGAACATGGTGGTCTTGGTATACGAAATCTTGCTATCTGGAATGTTGCCCTTATGGCTTCCCATGTTTGGAGACTCCTTTCCAAGAAAGAGTCCCTATGGGTTAAGTGGATCCACTCTTACCGTTTATGTGGCCGTAACTTTTGGGATGCCCCCAAAAAATACGGTTCTGGATCTGCCTGGCGCAACATCCTGGATATGCGGGATAAGATAAGGGAGTATATAGTTTCCCAGATAGGTGACGGATGCTCTACTTCTGCTTGGTTCGATAACTGGCACCCCGCGGGCCCTCTTTCTAAATTCTTGTCTGCCCGTGACATCCATGATGCGGGTTTCACTCCTGATACTAAGGTTGCTGACCTGGTTCTTAACGGATCTTGGGTTAGGCCTCATTGTTGGAGAGATTCCCATCCTGCTCTTCTTTCCCATAACCCACCTACTCTTTCCACATTCGTCCCTGATAATCTCCTTTGGAGATCTAGAGACGGTCAACTTTCTCCTTTCTCTGTTCGTTCTGTTTGGCAGACTATTCGCCCCTATCACCAACCGGTCTTTTGGTTTCATCTTGTTTGGTTCTCCCAGAACATCCCCAGACATGCTTTCATTCTTTGGGTTGCTCTTAAAAATCGCCTTAAGACTCATGATAAGATCAAAATTTGGGACACTACTTCCAATCTCATTTGTGCGTTCTGCAGAGAATGTCCGGATTCCCTTTCCCATCTCTTCTTTGAATGTTCTTTCACTTCTTTGGTTTGGCATGACCTCCGTCCCGTCATGAATCTCTCCTTCTCCCCTGATAGCTGGTCTGATATCATTAGTCAACTCAACCCCAGTAATAAGAACAAGACCATTTGGTCCATCATTAGAAGACTTGTTTTTGCTGGAGCTGTATATCACATATGGCGGGAAAGAAATTTACGCATTTTTAAAAACATAAAAAGATCCCATCATACTGTCGTGAATAGTGTTAAGGATGATATCCGCTGTAGACTGTTGAGTCTATCTATGAAAACTTGCACTAATGTTGATTTGGCTAAAACTATTTGGACACTCCCTTAATTTCCTTCCTTTGTGCTTTCTTTCTTTTTCTGCTTGTTTTGGCTTGTATGGTTTGTTGGTTTTGCAGGTTGTTTTCCTTTATGTTCTTGTTTGCTTCTGGTTCCTTATCTTGTTTTGGTTCCTAGTTTAGCTTGTTGTCCGTTGGGGCCTGTCCCGATGGATTTTTTGTTTTTTGGTGGGGAGTCCCCAGCCTTATATTGTATTTATTCTTTTTATTAATAAATTTGCCAGAGGTGCCGCCCTCTTTACCCAAAAAAAAACCCAACACAACCCTTTCTATGGTCCATAACCCATCACAACCCTTCATAATTAACCATGACCCATCACAACACTTCATAATGGTCCATAACCCATCGTAACCCTACATAATGGTCCATAACCATAACAACCCTTCATAATGGTCCATAAGCATAACAACCCTTCATAATGGTCCATAACCCAACACAACCCTTTCTATGGTCCTTAACCCATCACAGCTCTTCATAATTGACCATAACCTAATACAACCCCTCATAATGGTCACAAAATCCATCATAACCCTTCTTAGTGGTCCATAACGCATCAGAACCTTCATAATGGTCCATAACCCATCACAACCCTTTATCATGGTCCATAACCCATCACAACCCAACCCTAAACCAATTCTCTAACCTCTCTCTAGAATTTTCTCTCTCAAGAAGTTTCTTGTGTTTTTTGGGTTTAGTTCTGTTGAATTTCAACATGGATGATGATTCACCAGGTAATGATTCCATCTTAATGTCAAATGATGGATCACCAAAATCATTCTCAGGAATTAGTTTCAAAAGGCATGATTTCTGAACTTGATTCATCAAATGCAACTCGAAATAAAAATCATATGTTTTTTGCTCAAAGTTTTATGGACCCTGAAAGTACTTTCAATATGGTGGAAAGAAGAATGAAAAGGATTATCAACAAACAGCCACGTATCTACAAAAAACATTCTATTAAGAATACACTTTTGGATATATCGATTCAAAGAAGGTTACAACAAAAAAATTCTTATCTTATTCATAAACAGGTTACAAAACAATATGATACGAATGATGTTGCTACTATGGATGAAGATGAATCGGTCAACCAAGATTATGGAAAGGGTGGCAAAGAATCCGACAAAAGTGATGATCTTGAGATAAACGATGGTAGGCTCACGGATTACTCTTCTGAAGAAGAAGAGGTTGAACATGTTGCATCATTTGACTATAATATAGTTCAAACATCGACCAAGAATGATGGTGAAGGTGGCGACTCTGTAATAATAGGTGAAAGTGAAGCTCATGCAAATACGTCCATACACAGGAACGAGCAAGGAAACGAGGAAAAAGATGATGAAGCTCATCCTTTCAAGGCCCCAACGATCATTTCCCCTTGCATCCATGAAAATATAGCTGCTGAAAAAGAAGTACATTATGAAGATCACAATCCTCTTGGTTCCGGTAACTATTATCTAGATACTACCATCCATGTTGATCGTGAAAAGCAACCTACAACCGTGACGAACACCAAAAACCAACAGGGGAATGATGCTTTCCATGCTGACCGGGCTGACCGTGATCTTGAAGCTCCAACGGTCCTGAAATCTCTAAACCTCACAACGGTAAAGAACTCCTCTACAAACGGCATTGGCGAAGGTATGGTAGCTGATCCCTTATTTAATATTCCTACTTCTTCTTTATTGCATGTGGAGAGTGGGTTGAAAGATATTATTAATTCTCAAAGGTATAAAAGTAATGGGAAGGTGGGGGACAACAATGATAGAACTAGGATAGTGGTAGACAAGGAATCTCATGCCTCACATGCCACACCTTTTGACTTACCTTTTCACTCTTTGCAATTGTCGAGAAGTTCTATTTCGGATATTAAATGGCCGAACTTGAATGCCAACTTGTCCTTTTCTAGCTCTAACACTAAACTAGTTGACTTCCCTTTATCTTGCCATCCGATTCCTTCAATGTTCAAGACCACATGCCCTTCTCTTTTGGGGCCACCTCCTAAACAAATATCTACCAACTCTTTATTAAATGAAACGGCCAATAACTCCTTTTTGAATACTAGACATGATATTATGCCTACAAACCCACCCCCAAGTGTTGAAACACATGTGGTTTTTAATACCCAAGTTAAAACAAATATTGTTGACTTATGTGATAATACTAAAACCAATAATTCTAGTGATTTAAAAAACCATGAAAATGATACTAGAGATATTGAAAATAAAAAAATGAATAATGCTTGGCATCGATCTTTACCCTTTCTTAAAAACTCTCATGCCAATATTATTACTGGATCACAAAAACATGCCAATGATAATTTTCGCTTTATTCCTAATTTAAGTAATGACAATAATGTGCCTGTTGATATTCCTTTAACGGCTGTTACCAAAGTGTGTGAAACATTTTCTAGGACTATATGTGGTTATTTTGTAGGAATTAAAATGAATTACTCTGATGTTCGATATCTTGCTTCCAAAATGTGGTCTATCCATGGTCTCCAAGATGTTCTTCTAAATGGTAAAGGTGTTTACCTCTTTAAATTCAGTGACGACAATGGTCTTCATCATGTTATCACTCACGGTCCCTGGACTTTTAAAGGGGCCCCTATTGTCATGCAAAAATGGCGTCCCGGTCTCGATATTCATAAGAACAATCATGACAAGCTCCCTCTATGGATTAAAATCCATGATATTCCCTATGAAGCATGGAGTGATGAGGGTCTGAGCCACATTGCTTCAAAAATTGGAAAGCCTCTTGCTATGGACTCTTATACTGCTAATATGTGCAAATATGCGGCAGGAAAATCTGTTTATGCCCGTGTCCTTCTTGAGATACCTACTAAATCCTCTTGGGTGGATAAAGTGATTATCCGTATTCCTGATCCTGATACTCTTGAGTTTTACACCCATACTCTTCGTATTGAGTATGAATGGAAACCTCCTATGTGCTCTCATTGCATGGTTTTTGGTCATGAAAATAGAAATTGTATGCATGTCATCTCTAAGACTAATGAAAATAATCATAAAGATAAAATGCCTCTTGATCATGGTATAGCGAATTCTCCTATGCAACTTGATGATGGTTTTACGGTTGTCTATAAAAAGAAAAATCGCACTAAACAAGGGTCTAATTCTGAAAACACTACTGATGATATTTTGCAAAGTAATACTAATAGAAACACTAAAGGGATTAGGAAGAGTAATAATTCTTCAATGAACAAAATCTGGAATAAAAGCAAAAAAAGTATTAATAAGTCTCGTTTCGAGTTTCGTACGGTTCCTAATAAGTCCCGCACCTCCATTCCTTCTAGTTCTATTCCTCACCCTATGAAGGATACTAACGATTTAGTTGGTTTCCCTAGCCCTATCCTTCGTCTTTCTTCTTCCACGCCTCTTAAACAAACTGCTTCCACCACTCCTTTATTCAACGCCTTCGCCGTTCTTGACGCTTGTTCCTCTGACGTTACTGATTTTCCCTCTACTTCTACCACTCTTCCTCCACCTGTTGTCCCCTCCCAAATTATTACTGGTGATTTTGATCCTGATGCTGATGACCAACTTGATGAGGACAATTCTATTGAGGTCGTCTCTGATGATGGTGAAACTGCCCAGTTCATCGTTGGTAAGAATGGTTGTCATTATGATCAACCTATGATAGCTTCGGTGCCCGAGCAGATGGACTCCACCCCCCTCCAAGTTTCCATATGACGCACATCGCTGCTTGGAATACTCGCGGTCTCTGTAAGCCTTCTCATCCAAAAGCCTTAAGAGATCTTATCCGCGATCAGAATCTTCATATTTGTGCTTCTCTTGAGACTCGTGCTTCCTTCCCTAACCTCCCTCTTATCTGTAGTCGTACTTTTGGCTCTTGGTCGTGGTCGTCCAATGGTCTCTTCTCCCCTAGAGGGACTAGAATCGTGGTTGCCTGGGATCCAATGGCCATTGATATGATGCTTATTGATTTAAATGATCAGGTTATGCATTTCAAAGTTAATATTCGTGATTCTAATAAATCCTTTTTCTGCTCCTTCGTCTATGCTCATAATGATCACATGATGCGTCGATCTCTCTGGCATTCTCTTGTGGTCCATATGAATGTGGTTAGAGATGCCCCTTGGATTCTTTTAGGTGATTTCAATGTTGCTCTTGATATCAAAGATAGCACCTCCGGGTCGTCTGGGATTTCTCGTGTAATGGAGGACTTCAGGGACTGTGTCAATCTGATGGAAATGGAGGATCTTAACTATAAAGGTCTCTTCTACACATGGACCAAGTCTCCTAATGGTTCGGGTGGCATTCTCAAGAAGATCGATCGTGTCATGGGAAATACTCACTTCGTTGCTTCTTTCCCCTCCTCTACTGTCAATTTTCTCCCTTACTGTTCGTCCGATCATACTCCTGCTGTGCTTTCTCTCCCCCAACGTGCCCCTTTCCAACCTAAGCCTTTCAAGTTCCCTAATTTCCTGACTTATAAGGAAGATTTCAAACAGATTGTTGCCTCTTCTTGGAACCCTAACATCACTGGATATCGGATGTATAAGGTTTTCAAAAACCTTAAAAATTTGAAAGTGCCTATACGTAAGATGCTTCGCAACCAGGGAAACCTCTTTTCTAAGGTTATCTCTCTTCGTAATGAGCTTGATAGAGTTCAGATTGCTTTGGATCGGGATCCTTTCAATAAATATCTTCGTGAAGAACAATGCAGGTATCTCCTCGCTTATAACGAGGCTAGCCTAGATGAAGAGAGGTTCTTGAAACAAAAGGCTAAGGTTAACTGGCTTCGTGAAGGTGATAAAAATTCGGCTTTTTTCCACAAAGCGGTTAAAAGTCGTAAATCTCGCAATCGTATTAATTCTATACAGGATGTTCAAGGTAACTGGATCTCGGGGAACGATCTTCCTAATCTTTTTGTTTCTCACTTTCAAGCCTTCTTGGGTTCTGCCCAGCCTTCTACTGCTATTCGTGATCCTTCTTCCCTCTTCTCTAATAAGCTCTCCCCCCTCCAGTCTGCCGCCATGCTTACTCCTGTTACTGACGCGGAGGTTAAGTGTGTTCTGTTCCAGATGGGTGATGATAAAGCTCCTGGTTCTGATGGTTTCTCTGCTAAGTTCTTCAAGTCTGCTTGGGATATTGTGGGTCCTGATTTCTGTATGGTTGTTAAGGAATTGTTCTATTCTGGCAAACTTCTTAAGTCCTTCAACAGCACCATCCTTGCGCTCATTCCTAAAGTTGATTCCCCTTCCAAAGTCACTGATTTCCGCCCTATAGCTTGTTGTAACATTGTTTACAAATGTATCAGCAAGCTTATTGCGGATCGTATCAAAAACCATCTTTCTTCTCTGGTTGATGAAAAACAGTCTGCTTTCATCCCTGGTCGTTTGATCACCGACAACGTCCTTCTTGTTCACGAGCTCATGCGTGATTATCATCGTCATCGTGGTCCTCCGAGATGTGCTTTTAAGGTTGATATTCAAAAAGCCTATGACACGGTTGACTGGAATTTTTTGCGTACCATCTTGTTTGGGTTTGGTTTTCCCGATCGTATGATTGACTGGATCATGACTTGTGTTTCCACGGTTGCTTACTCTGTGAGTATCAATGGGAATACTCATGGTTATTTTGACGGTAAAAGGGGCCTTCGGCAGGGTGACCCCCTTTCTCCTTATCTCTTCACTCTTGTCATGGAAGTGCTTAACCTTATGATCAAGAGAAACATCCATGATTCTGATTCTTTTAAATTCCACAGACAATGTGACGATCAAAATATCACCCATCTCTGCTTTGCCGACGATCTCCTTCTCTTCTGCCATGGTGATAGCTCTTCGGTTAAACTCATATGTGATGCATGCATGGAGAATGAGGGCCCAAAAGGTGATGGGTTGGTCTTGTTTAATGGGTTTGAAGGCTGTTTGGGCTCAATGGCCCATGGAGTTTGCATGATCACTTGCATGGATTAGGGCTGCACATTTGAAGACATTTGGATGCATTTGGGATGCATTTGGAGTTAATTTGAAGTTTGAAACGTTTTCTTTCATTTAATAAGTCATTTAAGTTTGTTTTGATGAGTAGTTAGTAGTTTCTTTAATAACTTGGCTGTTGGGTTGTTTTGTAACTCCCATCTTTATGTTTAGGCTTTATAGCCATTTTTTTTTTGCTTGTAACAGCTACAATACGAAATTAATCAAGAAAATCAAGAACTTTGTTCATTGAGTTGTTGCTTACACTCACAATTTTGTCTTTGAGGGATGATTTCCTGATTTGACACAAATTCAAGTTAATAGGTCTTAGCTTGGCTTTAAACGATAATTAATCTATAGGTCTAGGTTGTTTATCACTCTATCCTTAATTTTTATTGTTAATTCCGCTGCAATTCACCAAACAAACACCAATACACGAAATCCTATCTCAAATCTCCTAAACCTTATTATAATCAGCCCATACACGTATCATAAGTGGTATCAGAGCCATGGATTTCGATGATCCAGACTTTCTTACAAACTTACGGGATGCTTTAAGGAATTTACAAGAAGGGGAAAGGCGACAGCCTAGGCGGGGGCAGCCAAGATTGGTTGAAGAGTTCAAGGTGTCTGAATTGCCCGAATTTGTTGGTGGAACTGATCCTGAATGCTACTTGGAGTGGGAAAGAAAGATTGAAAGAATGTTCGAGTTCAAGGAAGTGGATGACGAAAAAAGTTGCAAGTATGCCATTCTCAAGCTAAGTAGTGGTGCTTCATTGTGGTTTGAAGGGCTTAAGGCCAAGAGAACCCGTGAAGGGAAAGAAAAAATTTCTTCTTGGCTTTCTCTAAAACGAAAACTAAGAAAAAGATATGTTCCTTCTACTCATAGAATTGCTACTTACAAGAAGATTGTTGATTTGAAGCAAGGAAAAATGAGTGTTGGCGAATACATTGATGAATTTGAAAAGCTATCCTTGATGGGGGATATTGAAGAAGTTGAAGAACAAAAAATGACTCGTTTTCTCAAAGGGTTGAACTACAACATTGCCAATGTCGTGGAGTTGTATCCTTATGCTGATTTTGGAACTCTTTGTGGTTTATGTTTGAAGTTGGAGGGACAAGCCAAGGCACGTTATGGTGGAAGTTCTAGTCTTGAAAACTCCAAGTCCAAGTCATGGTCCAAACCCGAGTCTAGCAATAGACCAAATTCTGTTTCTACTCCTTGTGGTTCTAATAATGTTCCCATTGTTCCTAAACTTACTAGTGGTACTAAAGAAACTAGTTTGTCAAAAATCAGATGTTTCAAGTGTCAAGGTTTTGGTCATTTCCAAAATGCTTGTCCAAACAAAAGGGTGGTGACTTTGAGGGAGGCCATTGAATGTCGTGAAGAGTTGGAGGAAGAAGAGAGGTTGGCTGGTCTTTTTCATGATGCACCACAACAAGAAGATGAAGAGGAGGAAGTGGAGTATGAGGCACCCATCTATGACACGGTTTTGGTGCTTAGAACCCTTAAAACTCAAGTGGTTCAAACTGTGGCTGATATGGATCAACGAGACCAATTGTTTCACACCAAATGTTTGGTTAGAGACAAGTGGTGTAGTTTGATTATTGATGGTGGAAGTTGTACCAATGTTGCTTCTAATGAAATGGTGACCAAATTGGGTTTGTCTACTACTAACCATCCAAAACCATATGCTCTTCATTGGTTGGATGATGGAAGCAAAATAAAGGTGACAAAACAGGTTAGGGTTGGTCTAACTATGGGGTCTTATGAAGATGAAGTGTTGTGTGATGTTATTCCAATGGATGCGTGTCATATCTTGTTGGGGCGTCCTTGGCAATTTGATAGGGACGTGTTACATAGGGGGAGGAGTAACGAATATGAGTTGAGACACAATAATAAAAAAATTGTGTTAAAACCCATGTCCCCAACGGCCATAAGGTCCATGAATTCTAAACAAGTTAAAAAACCTAATCTTTCTATGTTTGCTAGTGAAAGGGAGGTGGAGCAAGCTCTTGGCCAAGGTGATGTGATTTATATGCTTGTGGCTGATGAGCGTGCAAAGGTGGCAAAAATGGTGCATGAAGAAAGTCGTATTGCTGATTTGTTACATGAATTCCAAGATGTGTTTCCAAGTGAATTACCACCGGGTTTGCCTCCAATCCGTGGTATTGAACACCAAATTGATCTTATTCCAGGTGCTCCTTTGCCTAATAAAGCTGCATATAGATGTAATCCGGAGGTGACAAAGGAGTTGCAGAAACAAATTGATGAACTCATGAAAATGGGTTATGTTCGTGAAAGCCTAAGTCCTTGTGCTGTTCCCGTGTTGTTGGTTCCAAAAAAAGATGGTTCTTGGAGGATGTGTGTTGATAGTAGGGCTGTTAATAACATCACCATAAAATACCGATTTCCTATTCCTAGAATTGATGACTTGTTGGACGAGTTACATGGTTCCATTATGTTCTCAAAAATTGATTTGAGAAGTGGTTACCATCAGATTCGTATGCGTGAAGGAGATGAATGGAAAACAGCCTTTAAAACTAAACATGGCTTGTATGAATGGACCGTGATGCCGTTTGGTCTAACTAATGCACCTAGCACTTTCATGCGACTAATGAATGAAGTGCTAAAATCTTTTTTGGGCAGGTTTGTGGTAGTATACCTTGATGATATCTTGGTATATAGCAAGAGCTTGGAGGATCATTTAGGCCACTTAAAACAAGTTTTCGAGACCCTTAGAGCTCAAAAACTCTATGGGAAGCTAGAAAAATGTTCGTTTTTGGTGGAAGTGGTGGCATTTTTGGGTTTTGTGGTGTCGAGAGATGGCGTGTCCGTGGATCCATCCAAAACAGAAGCAATCAAGTCATGGCCTATTCCTACTAACATCTCTGAAGTTAGGTCATTTCATGGTCTTGCTTCTTTTTATAGGAGGTTTGTTCGTGACTTTAGCACCATTGCAAGTCCCATAACAGGTTGTTTGAAGAAAGGAGTCTTTGCATGGGGAGAGGAAGCTCAAAATGCATTTGAGAAACTCAAGGAATTGTTGTGTAATGCTCCGATTTTGGCTCTTCCTGATTTTTCTCAACCATTTGAAGTGGAGTGTGATGCAAGTGGAGTTTGTATTGGGGCTGTTTTGATCCAATCCAAGCGTCCTATTGCTTATTTTTCTGAAAAATTGGGTGGTGCTCGTTTGAATTATTGCACTTATGATAAGGAGTTTTATGCTATTGTTCGTGCTTTAGATCATTGGAGTCATTATTTGCGTGCAAATCATTTCATTTTGCATTCTGATCATGAATCCTTGAAGTACATCAATGGGCAACAAAAATTGAGCACAAGACATGCAAAGTGGGTGGAGTTCTTGCAATCCTTTCATTTTTCATGCAAATACAAGGATGGCAAAAGTAACGTGGTGGCTGATGCTTTATCAAGACGTTACACTTTGTTGGCAACTTTGGATGTTCGTTTGTTGGGGTTTGAAACCTTGAAGAATTACTATGAATCTGATGTGGACTTTGGAGATTTGTTTTTAAAATGTGCAGGTGGTCCCAATGGTGAATTCATGGTGCAAGATGGCTTTTTATTCAAAGGCAATCGGCTTTGTGTTCCAAAACATGCAATACGTGAGTTGCTGATTCGTGAAGCTCATGGTGGTGGTTTAGCTGGTCATTTTGGCGTTACCAAAACTTTGGAGGTGCTTAAAGAACATTTCTTTTGGCCTAAGATGTTGGGGGATGTAACCAACATTGTGGGCAAGTGTGTTACATGTCACATGGCAAAAACAACTTTCAAGCATGGTGTTTACACTCCTTTGCCGGTTCCTATTCGTCCTTGGGAAGATGTGTCCATGGATTTCATTGTGGCTTTGCCTAGAACACAAAGGGGGAAGGATTCCATTATGGTAGTGGTCGATAGGTTTTCGAAAATGGCTCACTTTGTGCCATGTCATAAAACCAATGATGCATCTAATGTGGCTGATTTGTACTTTAAAGAGGTGGTTCGTTTGCATGGGATTCCTAAAACCATTGTTTCTGATCGGGATTCCAAGTTTTTGAGTTATTTTTGGAATACTTTGTGGAGGAAAGTTGGTACTAAGTTACTTTTTAGTACGTCCCACCATCCACAAACAGATGGGCAAACGGAGGTGACTAATAGAACTTTGGGTACTTTGTTGAGGGGGCTAGTAAACAAAACTCAAAAAGATTGGGATATCAAACTTGCACATGCTGAATTTGCCTATAATCGTTCTCCCACTTATGCAACAGGTCATTCTCCTTTTGAAGTGGTGTATGGTGTGAATCCTTACATGCCTTTGGATTTGATTCCATTGCCAAAGGATGAATTGGTTCACAAGGATGCTAATGACAAGTTGAAGGCCATGATGAAACTACACCAACAAGTTCGTGAGAAGATAGAATCTGTGAATGAGGTGTACAAACAAAAGTCCAACAAGCATAGGAAACCACGTGTCTTTCAAGAAGGTGATCTAGTATGGGTACACATGAGAAAGGAACGTTTTCCTAACAAAAGGAAGAACAAATTGATGCCACGCGCGGAGGGTCCTTTCAAGGTGGTGTCAAGGGTGAATGATAATGCTTACAAGGTGGATTTGGGAGGAGACTTTGGTGTGCATGCGACATTTAACGTGGGGGATCTTTCACCATATTTGGATGATGATGGCCTTGCTGAATTGAGGACAATTCCTTTCCAAGATGGAGGGGATGATGCATGCATGGAGAATGAGGGCCCAAAAGGTGATGGGTTGGTCTTGTTTAATGGGTTTGAAGGCTGTTTGGGCTCAATGGCCCATGGAGTTTGCATGATCACTTGCATGGATTAGGGCTGCACATTTGAAGACATTTGGATGCATTTGGGATGCATTTGGAGTTAATTTGAAGTTTGAAACGTTTTCTTTCATTTAATAAGTCATTTAAGTTTGTTTTGATGAGTAGTTAGTAGTTTCTTTAATAACTTGGCTGTTGGGTTGTTTTGTAACTCCCATCTTTATGTTTAGGCTTTATAGCCATTTTTTTTTGCTTGTAACAGCTACAATACGAAATTAATCAAGAAAATCAAGAACTTTGTTCATTGAGTTGTTGCTTACACTCACAATTTTGTCTTTGAGGGATGATTTCCTGATTTGACACAAATTCAAGTTAATAGGTCTTAGCTTGGCTTTTAACGATAATCAATCTATAGGTCTAGGTTGTTTATCACTCTATCCTTAATTTTTATTGTTAATTCCGCTGCAATTCACCAAACAAACACCCATACACGAAATCCTATCTCAAATCTCCTAAACCTTATTATAATCAGCCCATACACGTATCAATATGTGACTCTCTTGAGGAATTCTCGGGGGGTTCTGGCCTACATCCCAACATTGCGAAGAGTGAAGCTTTCTACTGTAATGTTGGTGAGAGGACCAGGGCTGCCATTGATCTTATTGTTAAGTTTCCTGAGGGCTCTTTCCCTGTCCGATACCTTGGCATTCCTCTCATCACCACGCGTCTTGCCCACAAAGACTGTAAAGGCCTTGTTGATAAAGTCAAATGCAGGATTAATGACTGGAAAAACAAGTCTCTTTCCTTTGCTGGTCGTCTCCAGCTCATCCTCTCTGTCCTTTCTTCTACTCAAATCTATTGGGCTTCTGTTTTTATTCTTCCTAAATCTATATCTAACGATATTGAGAAGCTCATGAGAGGTTTCCTCTGGTGCCATGGTGAGTTAAAGCGTGGTAAAGCTAAAGTCTCCTGGAAAACTGTATGCCTTCCTAAGGAACGTGGAGGTCTTGGCATACGTAACCTTGCAATCTGGAATGTTGCCCTTATGGCTTCCCATGTTTGGAGACTCCTTTCCAAGAAAGAGTCCCTATGGGTTAAGTGGATCCACTCATACCGTTTATGTGGCCGTAACTTTTGGGATGCCCCCAAAAAATATGGTTCTGGTTTTGCTTGGCGTAACATCCTGGATACGCGGGATAAGATAAGGGACTATATAGTTTCCCAAATAGGTGATGGATGCTCTACTTCTGCTTGGTTCGACAAATGGCACCCTGCGGGCCCTCTTTCTAAATTCTTGTCTGTCCATGACATCCATGATGCGGGTTTCACTACTGATACTAAGGTTGCTGACCTGGTTCTTAACGGATCTTGGGTTCGGCCTCATTGTTGGAGAGATTCCCATGGTGCTCTTCTTTCTCATAACCCTCTTACTATTTCCACGTCCGTCCCTGATAAACTCCTTTGGAGATCTAGAGACGGTCAACTCTCTCCTTTCTCTGTTCGATCTGTGTGGCAGTCTATTCGCCCCTATCACCAACCGGACTTTTGGTTTCATCTTGTTTGGTTCTCCCAGAACATCCCCAGACATGCTTTAATTCTTTGGGTTGCCCTTAAAGATCGTCTTAAGACTCATGATAAAATCAAAATTTGGGACACTAATTCCAATCTCATTTGTGCGTTCTGCGGGGACTGTCCGGATTCCCTTTCTCGTCTCTTCTTTGAATGCTCTTTCACTTCTTTGGTTTGGCATGACCTCCATCATGTCATGAATCTCTCCTTCTCCACTGATAGCTGGTCTGATATCATTAGTCAACTCAACCCCATTAATAAGAACAAGACCATTTGGTCCATCATTAGAAGACTTGTTATTGCTGGAGCGGTCTACCACATCTGGCAGGAAAGAAATTTACGCATTTTTACAAAAATAAAAAGATCTCATCATGCTGTCGTGAATATTGTTAAGGATGATATCCGCTGTAGACTGCTGAGTCTTTCTTTAAAAACTTGCACTAATGTTGATTTGGCTAAAACTCTTTGGACCCTTCCTTAATTTTCTTCCTCTGCGCTTTCTTTTTTCTCTGCTTGTTTTGGCTTGTATGGTTTGTTTGTTTTGCAGGTTGCTCTCCTTTATGTTCTTGTTTGCTTATGGTTCCTTCTCTTGTTTTGGTTCCTAGTTTAGCTTGTTGTCCGTTGGGGCCTGTCCCGATGGTTTTTCTGTTTTTTGGTGGGGAGTCCCCAGCCTTATATTGTATTTATTCTTTTTATTAATAAAATTTGCCAGAGGTGCCGCCCTCTTTACCCAAAAAAAAACCCATCACAACCTTCATAATGGTCCATAATCCATCACAACCCTTTATAATGGTCCATAACCCATCACAACCCATCGTAATTTAGCATAACGCATCCCAACCCGTCATAATGGTCTATAACCCAATGCTTTCTATGGTCCATAACCCATAACAACCCTTCATAATTGACCATAACCTATCACAACCCTTCATAATGGTCAATAACCCATCATAATCCTTCACAATGGTTCATAACCCATCACAACATTCATAATAGTACATAACCCATACAAACCATCATAATAGTCCATAATCCAGCACAACCCTTCATAATTGACCCTAACGCATCACAGACCATTATAATTGACCATAACCTATCTCAACCCTTCCTATGGTCCATAACCCAGCACAACCCTTTCTATGGTCCATAACCCATCACAACCCTTCATAATTAACCATAACCCATCACAACACTTCATAATGGTCCATAATACATCGCAACCCTGCATAATGGTCCATAATCATCACAACCCTTCAAAGTGGTCCATAACCCATACAAACCTTCATAATGGTCCATAACCCATCACAACTCTTGATAATGGTCCATAGCCCAAAACAACCCTTTCTATGGTCCATAACCCATCACAACTCTTCATAATTAACCATAACCAATCAGAACCCTTCATAATGGTCCATAAGCCTTTATAGTGGTCCATAACCCATCAAAACCTTCAAAATGGTCCATAACCCATCACAACCCTTTATAATGGTCTATAACCCATCACAACCCTTCATAATTGAGCATAACCCATCACTACCCTTCATAATAGTCCATAACCCAACACAACCCTTTCTATGGTCTCGCTTATAACGAGGCTAGCCTGGATGAAGAGAGGTTCCTGAAACAAAAGGCTAAGGTTAACTGGCTGCGTGAGGGTGATAAAAATTCGGCTTTTTTCCACAAAACGGTTAAAAGTCATAAATCTCGCAATCGTATTAATTCTATCCAGGATGCTCAAGGTAACTGGATCTCGGGGAACGATCTTCCTAATCTTTTTGTTTCTCACTTTCAAGCCTTCTTGGGTTCTGCCCAGCCTTCCACTGCTATTCGTGATCCTTCTTCCCTCTTCTCTAATAAGCTCTCCCCCCTCCAGTCTGCCGCCATGCTTACTCCTGTTACTGATGCGGAGGTTAAGTGTGTCCTGTTCCAGATGGGTGATGATAAAGCTCTTGGTTCTGATGGTTTCTCTGCTAAGTTCTTCAAGTCGGCTTGGGATATTGTGGGTCCTGATTTCTGTATGGCTGTTAAGGAATTCTTCTATTTTGGCAAAGTTCTTAAGTCCTTCAACAGCACCATCCTTGCGCTCATCCCTAAAGTTGATTCCCCCTCCAAAGTCACTGATTTCTGCCCTATAGCCTGTTGTAACGTTGTTTACAAATGTATCAGCAAGCTTATTGCGGATCGTATCAAAAACCATCTTTCTTCTCTGGTTGATGAAAACCAGTCTGCTTTCATCCCTGGTCGTTTGATCACCGACAACGTCCTTCTTGTCCACGAACTCATGCGTGATTATCATCGTCATCGTGGTCCTCCTAGGAGTGCTTTTAAGGTTGATATTCAAAAAGCCTACGACACGGTTGACTGGACGTTTCTGCGGACCATCTTGTTTGGGTTTGGATTCCACGATCGTATGATTGACTGGATCATGACATGTGTTTCCACGGTTACTTACTCTGTGAGTATCAATGGGAATACTCATGGTTATTTCGACGGTAAAAGGGGCCTTCGGCAGGGTGACGCCCTCTCTCCTTATCTCTTCACTCTTGTCATGGAAGTGCTTAACCTTATGATCAATAGAAACATTCATGATTCTGATTCTTTTAAATTCCACAGACAATGTGATGATCAAAATATCACCCATCTCTGCTTTGCCGATGATCTCCTTCTCTTCTGCCATGGTGATAGCTCTTCGGTTAAACTCTTATGTGATTCTCTTGACGAATTCTCTGGGGTTTCTGGCCTCCATCCCAATACTACGAAGAGTGAAGCCTTCTACTGTAATGTTGGTGAGAGGACCAGGGCTGCCATTGACCTTATTGTTAAGTTTCCTGAGGGCTCTTTCCCTGTCCGATACCTTGGCGTTCCTCTTATCACCACCCGTCTTGCCCACAAAGACTGTAAAGGCCTTGTTGACAAAGTCAAATGCAGGATTAATGACTGGAAAAACAAGTCTCTTTCCTTTGCTGGTCGTCTCCAGCTCATCCTCTCTGTCCTTTCTTCTACTCAAATCTATTGGGCTTCTGTCTTTTTTCTTCCTAAATCTATCTCTAACGATATTGAGAAGCTCATGAGAGGTTTCCTCTGGTGTCATGGTGAGTTGAAGCGTGGTAAAGCTAAAGTCTCCTGGAAAACTGTATGCCTTCCTAAGGAACATGGTGGTCTTGGCATTCATAATCTTGCTATCTGGAATGTTGCACTTATGGCTTCCCATGTTTGGAGACTTCTTTCCAAGAAAGAGTCACTATGGGTTAAGTGGATCCACTCATACCGTTTATGTGGCCGTAACTTTTGGGATGCCCCCAAAAAATACGGTACTGGATTTGCCTGGCGTAACATCCTGTATATGCGGGATAAGATAAGGGAGTATATAGTTTCCCAGATAGGTGATGGATGCTCTACTTCTGCTTGGTTCGATAACTGGCACCCTGCCGGCCCTCTTTCTAAATTCTTGTCTGTCCGTGACATCCATGATGCGGGTTTCACTACTGATACTAAGGTTGCTGACCTGGTTCTTAACGGATCTTGGGTTCGCCCTCAGTGTTGGAGGGATTCCCATGGTGCTCTTCTTTCTCATAACCCTCCTACTATTTCTACGTCCGTCCCTAATAAACTCCTTTGGAGATCTAGAGACGGTCAACTCTCTCCTTTCTCTGTTCGATCTGTGTGGCAGTCTATTCGCCCTTATCACCAACTGGTCATTTGGTTTCATCTTGTTTGGTTCTCCCAGAACATCCCCAGACATGCTTTCATTCTTTGGGTTGCTCTTAAAGATCGTCTTAAGACTCATGATAAAATCAAAATTTGGGACACTAATTCCAATCTCATTTGTGCGTTCTGCGGGGATTGTCCGGATTCCCTTTCCCATCTCTTCTTTGAATGTTCTTTCACTTCTTTGATTTGGCATGACCTCCATCATGTCATGAATCTCTCCTTCTCCACTGATAGCTGGTCTGATATCATTAGTCAACTCAACCCCTTTAATAAAAACAAAACCATTTGGTCCATCATTAAAAGACTTGTTTTTGCTGGAGCAGTCTACCACATCTGGCGGGAAAGAAATTTACGCATTTTTAAAAAAATAAAAAGATCTCATCATGCTGTCGTGAATTGTGTTAAGGATGATATCCGCTGTAGACTGCTGAGTCTTTCTTTGAAAACTTGCACTAATGTTGATTTGGCTAAAACTATTTGGACCCTCCCTTAATTTTCCCCCTCTGCGCTTTCTTTTTTTCTCCGCTTGTTTTGGCTTGTATGGTTTGTTTGTTTTGCAGGTTGCTTTCCTTTATGTTCTTCTTTGCTTATGGTTCCTTCTCTTAGTTTGGTTCCTAGTTTAGCTTGTTGTCCGTTGGGGCCTGTCCCGATGGATTTTCTGTTTTTTGGTGGGGAGTCCCCAGCCTTATATTGTATTTATTCTTTTTATTAACAAAATTTGCCAGAGGTGCCGCCCTCTTTACCCAAAAAAACCTAACAACCCTTCATAATTGACCATAACTTGTCACAACCCTTCAAAATCGTCAACAACCCATCATAATCCTTCATAATGGTCCATAACCCATCACAACCCTTTCTATGGTCCATAACCCATCGCAACCCTACATAATGGTCCATAACCATAACAACCCTTCATAATGTTCCATAACCCATACAAACCTTCATAATAGTCCATAACCCATTACAACCCTTCATAATTGACCATAACCCATCACAACCCTTCATAATTGACCAAAACACATCACACCCCTTCCTATGGTCCATAACCCACCATAACCCTTTCTATGGTCCATAACCCATGACAACCCTTCATAATTAACCATGACCAATCACAACACTTCATAATGGTCCATAACCCATCGCAACCCTGGATAATAATCCATAACCATAACAACCCTTCATAATGGTCCATAACCCAAACAAACCATCATAATGGTCCATAACCCATCACAACCCTTCATAATGATCCATAACCCAACATAACCCTTTGTATGGTCCATAACCCGTCACAACTTTTCATAATTGACCATAACCTATCACAACCCATCATAGTGGTCTAAAACGCATCATAACCCTTCATAGTGGTCCATAACCCATCACACATAATGGTCCATAACCCATCAAAACCCTTTATAACGGTCTATAACCCATCACAACTCTTTATAATTGAGCGTAACCCATCACAACGCTTCATAATGGTCTATAACCCAGCACAACCATTTCTATGGTCCATAACCCATGACAACCCTTCATAATTGACCATAACGTATCACAACCCTTCATAATGATCAATAACCCATTATAATCCTATAAAATGGTCTATAACCCATCACAACCGTCATTATAGTCCATAACCTATACAACCCTTCATTATGGTCCATAACCCATAACAACCCTTTTAATGGTCCATAATCCATCACAACCCTTGATAATTGAGCATAACCTATCACAACCCAACCATCACCCTGATGGCCTAGTGGATAAGGCTTAGGACTCTTTCTCTTCCCCCATAAAGAGGTTCCAAGTTCTAATCCCACTCCCTCCCTTTCCCCATAGGGAGTGTTAGGTTTCAATCAGGGGATGGCCACTGGCCACCTCTCTACCCCCGTAGGTGATTGACCCGGACCACCCTGCTGCCAGGTGTGCGTGGGCCCCGAGGTTGCTTCATCAGGGTCATCCAAAGGATGGGTCGGGTGGGGTCCTCGGTTACCAAAAAAAAAAAAAAAAAAAAAAAAAAAAAAAAAAAAAAAAAAACCTATCACAACCCTTCATATTGGTCTATAACCCAGCACAACCGTTTCTATGGTCTATAACGCATCACAAGCCTTCATAATTGACCATAACCTATTAAAACCCTTCATAATGGTCAATAACCCATCTTAATCCTTCATAAAGGTTCATAAGCAATCACAACCTTCATAATAGTACATAACCCATACAACCCTTCACAATGGTCCATAACCCATCACAACCCTTTCTAATGGACCATAACCCATCACAACCCTTTCTATGGTCCATAACCCATCGCAACCTTGTATAACGGTCCATAAGCATAACCCTTCATAATGGTCCAAAACCCATACAAACCTTGATAATAGTCCATAAACCATCACAACGCTTCATAATTGGCCATAACCTATCACAATACTTCATAATGGTCCATAACCTATCATAACCATTCATAATGGTCCATAACACATCACAACATTAATAATGGTCCATAGCCCATCACAACCCTTTATAATGGTCAATAAACCATCACAACCCTTGATATTGAGTATAAACCGTCACAACCCTTCATAATGGTCCCTAACCCATTACAACCCTTCATAATGGTCCATCACAACCCTTTCTATGGTCCATAACCCATCACAACCCTTCAAAATTGACCAAAACCTATCATAACCCTTCATAGATGTCAATAACCCATCATAATCCTTTAGAATGGCCTATAACCCATCACAACCTTCATAATAGTCCATAACCCATATAACCCTTCATAATTGTCCATAACCAACCATCACCCTGATGGCCTAGTGGATAAGGCTTTGGACTCTTTCTCTTCCCCCATAAAGAGGTTCCAAGTTCTAATCCCACTCCCTCCCTTTCCTCATAGGGAGTGTTAGGTTTCAATCAGGGGATGGCCACTGGCCACCTCTCTACCCCCATAGGTGATAGATCCGGACCACCCTGCTGCCAGGTGTGTGTGGGCCCCGAGGTTGCTTCATCAGGGTCATCCAAAGGATGGGTCAGGCAGGGTCCTCGGTTATCAAAAAAAATTGTCCATAACCATAACAACCCTTCATAATGGTCCATAACCCATACAAACCTTCATAATAGTCCATAACCCATCACAACCCTTCATAATTAACCATAACCCATCGCAACCTTCATAATTGTCCATAACACATCATAGCCTTTCCTATGGTCCATAACCCAATATAACCCTTTCTATGGTCCATAACCCATCACAAGCCTTCATAATTAACCATAACCCATCACAACACTTCATAATGGTCCATGACCCATTGCAACCCCGCATAATGGTCCATCACAACACTTCATAATGGTTTATGAAGGGTTGTTACGGTTATGGACCATTATGTAGGGTTGCGATGGGGCTGGTCTGATATCATTAGTCAACTCAACCCCAGTAATAAGAACAAGACCATTTGGTCTATCATTAGAAGACTTGTTTTTGCTGGAGCTGTATATCACATATGGCGGGAAAGAAATTTACGCATTTTTAAAAACAAAAAAAGATCACATCATGCTGTCGTGAATAGTGTTAAGGATGATATCCGCTGTAGACTGTTGAGTCTATCTATGAAAACTTGCACTAATGTTGATTTGGCTAAAACTATTTGGACACTCCCTTAATTTCCTTCCTTTGTGCTTTCTTTCTTTTTCTGCTTGTTTTGGCTTGTATGGTTTTTTGGTTTTGCAGGTTGTTTTCCTTTATGTTCTTGTCTGCTTCTGGTTCCTTATCTTGTTTTGGTTCCTAGTTTAGCTTGTTGTCCGTTGGGGCCTGTCCCGATGGATTTTCTGTTTTTTGGTGGGGAGTCCCCAGCCTTATATTGTATTTATTCTTTTTATTAATAAATTTGCCAGAGGTGCCGCCCTCTTTACCCAAAAAAAAAAAAAAAAAAAAAAAAAAACCCAACACAACCCTTTCTATGGTCCATAACCCATAACAACCCTTCATAATTGACCATAACATATCACAACCCTTCATAATGGTCAATAACCCATCATAATCCTTCATAATGGTTTAGAACTCATCACAACCTTCATAATAGTACATAACCCATACAACCGTTCATGACGGTCGATAACCCATCACAATCCTTTCTAATGGTCCATAACCAATCATAACCCTTTTTACGGTCCGTAACCCATCGCAAACCTACATAATGGTCCATAACCGTAACAACCCTTCATAAAGGTGCATAACCAACCATCACCCTGATGGCCTAGTGGATAAGGCTTTGGACTCTTTCTCTTCCCCCATAAAGAGGTTCCAAGTTCTAATCCCACTCCCTCCCTTTCCCCATAGGGAGTGTTAGGTTTCAATCAGGGGATGGCCACTGGCCACCTCTCTACCCCCCGTTGGTGATTGACCCGGACCACCCTGCTGCCAGGTGTGTGTGGGCCCCGAGGTTGCTTCATCAGGGTCATCCAAAGGATGGGTCGGGTGGGGTCCTCGGTTATCAAAAAAAAAAAAAAAAGGTGCATAACCCTTACAAACCGTCATAATAGTCCATAACCCATCATAACCCTTCATAATTGACCATAACCCATCACAACCCTTCATAATTGATCATAACCCATCACAACCCTTGCTATGGTCCATAACCCAGCAAAACCCTTTCTATGGTCCATAACCCATCTCAACCCTTCATAATTAATCATAACCCATCACAACAGTTCTTAATAGTCCATAACACATCGCAATCCTCCATAACCTATACGAACCTTCATAATTGTCCAAAACCCATCACAACCCTTCATAATGGTCCATAACCCATCACAATCCTTTCTAACGGTCCATAACCCGTCACAACACTTTCTATGGTCCATAACCCATCACAACCCTTCAAAATTGACCAAAACCTATCACAACCCTTCATAGATGGCCTATAACCCATCATAATCCTTTAGAATGGCCTATAACCCATCACAACCTTCATAATAGTCCATAACCCATATAACCCTTCATAATTGTCCATAACCAACCATCACCCTGATGGCCTAGTGGATAAGGCTTTGGACTCTTTCTCTTCCCCCATAAAGAGGTTCCAAGTTCTAATCCCACTCCCTCCCTTTCCCCATAGGGAGTGTTAGGTTTTAATCAGGGGATGGCCACTGGCCACCTCTCTACCCCCGTAGGTGATTGACCCGGACCACCCTGCTGCCAGGTGTGCATGGGCCCTGAGGTTGCTTCATCAGGGTCATCCAAAGGATGGGTCGGGCGGGGTCCTCGGTTATCAAAAAAAAAATTGTCCATAACCATAACAACCCTTCATAATGGTCCATAACCCATACAAACCTTCATAATAGTCCATAACCCATCACAACCCTTCATAATTTACCATAACCCATCGCAACCTTCATAATTGACCATAACCCATCATAGCCTTTCCTATGGACCATAACCCAGTATAACCTTTCTTTGGTCCATAACCCATCACAAGCCTTCATAATTAACCATAACCAATCACAACACTTCATAATGATCTATAACCCATTGCAACCCCGCATAATGGTCCATAACCATAACAACCCTTCATAATGGTCCATAACCCATACAAACCTTCATAATGGTCCATAACCCATCACAACCCTTCATAATGGTCCATAACCCAACACAACCCTTTCTATGGTCCTTAACCCATCACAATTCTTCATAATTGACCATAACCTAATACAACCCTTCATAATGGTCCAAAACCCATCATAACCCTTCAGAGTGGTAGATAACCCATCACAACCTTCATAATGGTCCGTAACCCATCACAACCCTTTATAATGGTCCATAACCCTTCACAACCTTCATAATGGTCTATAACCCACTATAACCCTTTATAATGGTCCATAACCCATCACAACCCTTCATAATTTAGCATAACCCATCATAACCCTTCATAATGGTCCCTAACCCAACACAACCCTTTCTATGGTCCATAACACATAACAACCCTTCATAATTGACCATAACCTATCACAACCCTTCATAATGGTCAATAACCCATCATAATCCTTCATAATTGTTCAGAACTCATCACAACCTTCATAATAGTACATAACCCATAACACCGTTCATGACGGTCCATAACTCATCACAATCCTTTCTAATGGTCCATAACCAATCATAACCCTTTTTACGGTCCGTAACCCATCGCAACCCTGCATAATGGTCCATAACCGTAACAACCCTTCATAAAGGTGCATAACCCTTACAAACCGTCATAATAGTCCATAACCCATCACAACCCTTCATAATTGACCATAACCCATCACAACCCTTCATAATTGACCATAACCCATCACAACCCTTGCTATGGTCCATAACCCAGTAAAACCCTTTCTATGGTCCATAACCCATCTCAACCCTTCATAATTAATCATAACCCATCACAACAGTTCTTAATGGTCCATAACAATCACAATCCTCCATAACCCATACGAACCTTCATAATTGTCCAAAACCCATCACAACCCTTCATAATGGTCCATAACCCATCACAACCCTTCATAATGGTCCATAACGCATACGAACCTTCATAATTGCCTCTAAAATTGGTAAACCTCTTGCTATGGACTCTTATACTGCTAACATGTGTACTTATGCTGAGGGTAAGGCGGTCTATGCACGTGTCCTTTTAGAGGTCCCAACTCGTCCCTCATGGGTGGACAAAATTAACATCCGTATCCCTGATCCTGAAACACTTGACTTTTCTTCCCATACGCTTAGAGTTGAGTATGAATGGAAACCACCTATGTGCTCTCATTGTAAGGTGTTTGGTCACGAAACACATGTTTGTATGCATGTTATTACTAAAACTAATGATCCTTCTAATGCTAATCATATGGATAATTCTACCATTAATGCTACTTCTATTATAGATAATATTGAGGATTTTACTATGGTTTCAAATAAGAAAAATTCTTCAAAACATGTTTTTACTAAAGACAATAAATTTAATGAATCTTCTAAAAGCAATACTAGTAGAAAATACCAAAACAATACCCAAGATAATTTTCTTTCAAAAAATAAATTTTTTTAAAAACTAATAGAAATAAGAAACGGTTTGAGAAAATTTCGGTTCATATTAATAATAGTCCCCCTTTACCCACCAATCCCCCTAATCCCACAATGAAGGATAAGTCCGCTACTGTTGGATTCCCTAGCCCTATCATTCATATTTCTTCCTCCCAGCCCATTTATCAGTCTGAATCCTCCACCCCTTTATTCAACGCCTTCTCCATTCTAGAAGCTTGTTCCTCTGACGTCACGGATATTCCTTCTACTTCTGTCCCCCTGCCCCATCCTGGTGCGTCTCTCCATTCTAGTCCTGATGATTTTGATCCTGATGCTGATGACCTTATCGTAGAGGATAGTATTGAGGTTGATTCTGATGATGGTGACACTGCCCAGTTCATTGTTAATGAGTCTGGATCCTATAATGATCACCCTATGATAGCTCCGGTGTCCGAGTAGATGGACTCCACCCCCTCAAAGTTTCCATATGACGCACATCGCTGCATGGAATACTCGCGGTCTCTGTAAGCCTTCTCATCAGAAAGCCTTGAGAGATCTTATCCGCGATCAAAATCTTCATATTTGTGCTTCTCTTGAGACTCGTGCTTCCTTCTATAACCTCCCTCTTATCTGTAGTCGTACTTTTGGCTCTTGGTCGTGGTCGTCCAACGGTCTCTTCTCCCCTAGAGGAACTAGAATTGTGGTTGCCTGGGATCCGCTTGCCATTGATATGATGCTTATCGACTTAAATGATCAGGTTATGCATTTCAAAGTTAATATTAGTGATTCTAATAAATCCTTTTTCTGCTCCTTCGTCTATGCTCATAATGATCACATGATGCGTCGCTCTCTCTGGCATTCTCTTGCGGTCCATAAGAATATGGTTAGAGATACCCCTTGGATTATTTTGGGTGATTTCAATGTTGCTCTTGATATTAAAGATAGCACCTCCGGGTCTTCTGGGATTTCTCGTGCCATGGAGGACTTCAGGGACTGTATCAATCTGATGGAAATGGAGGATCTTAACTATAAAGGTCTCTTCTACACATGGACCAAGTCTCCTAATGGTTCGGGTGGCATCCTCAAAAAGATCGATCGTGTCATGGGAAATACTCACTTCGTTGCTTCTTTCCCCTCCTCTACTGTCAATTTTCTACCTTACCGTTCGTCCGATCATACTCCTGCTGTGCTTTCTCTCCCCCATCGTGCCCCTTTCCAACCTAAACCTTTCAAGTTCCCTAATTTCCTGACTTATAAGAACGATTTCAAACAGATTGTTGCCTCTTCTTGGAACCCCAATATCACTGGATATCGGATGTATAAGGTTTTCAAAAACCTTAAAAATCTGAAAGTGCCTATACGTAAGATGCTTCGCAACCAGGAAAACCTCTTTTCTAAGGTTATCTCTCTTCGTAATGAGCTTGATAGAGTTCAGATTGCTTTGGATCGGGATCCTTTCAATAAGGATCTTCGTGAAGAACAATGCAGGTATCTCCTCGCTTATAACGAGGCTAGCCTGGATGAAGAGAGGTTCCTAAAACAAAAGGCTAACGTTAACTGGCTGCGTGAGGGTGATAAAAATTCGGCTTTTTTCCACAAAGCGGTTAAAAGCCGTAAATCTCGCAATCGTATTAATTCTATCCAGGATGCTCAAGGTAACTGGATCTCGGGGAATGATCTTCCTAATCTTTTTGTTTCTCACTTTCAAGCCTTCTTGGGTTCTGCCAAGCCTTCCACTGCTATTCGTGATCCTTCTTCCCTCTTCTCTAATAAGCTCTCCCCCATCCAGTCTGCCGCCATGCTTACTCCTGTTACTGACGCGGAGGTTAAGTGTGTCCTGTTCCAGATGGGTGATGATAAAGCTCCTGGTTCTGATGGTTTCTCTGCTAAGTTCTTCAAGTCTGCTTGGGATATTGTGGGTCCTGATTTCTGTATGGCTGTTAAGGAATTCTTCTATTCTGGCAAACTTCTTAAGTCTTTCAACAGCACCATCCTTGCGCTCATCCCTAAAGTTGATTCCCCTTCCAAAGTCACTGATTTCCGCCCTATAGCTTGTTGAAACGTTGTTTACAAATGTATCAGCAAGATTATTGCGGATCGTATCAAAAACCATCTTTCTTCTCTGGTTGATGAAAACCGGTCTGCTTTCATCCCTGGTTGTTTGATCACCGACAACGTCCTTCTTGTCCATGAACTCATGCGTGATTATCATCGTCATCGTGGTCCTCCTAGGTGTGCTTTTAAGGTTGATATTCAAAAAGCGTACGACACAGTTGACTGGTCGTTTCTCCGGACCATCTTGTTTGGGTTTGGTTTCCCTGATCGTATGATTGACTGGATCATAACATGTGTTTCCACGGTTGCTTACTCTGTGAGTATCAATGGGAATACTCACGGTTATTTTGACGGTAAAAGGGGCCTTCGGCAAGGTGACCCTCTTTCTCCTTATCTCTTCACTCTTGTCATGGAAGTGCTTAACCTTATGATCAAGAGAAACATCCATGATTCTGACTCTTTTAAATTCCACAGACAATGTGAAGATCAAAGTATCACCCATCTTTGCTTTGCCGACGATCTCCTTCTCTTCTGTCATGGTGATAGCTCTTCGGTTAGAATCATCTGTGATTCTCTTGAGGAATTCTCTGGGGTTTCTGGCCTCCATCCAAATATTGCAAAGAGTGAAGATTTCTACTGTAATGTTGGTGAGAGGACCAGGGCTGCCATTGATCTTATTGTTAAGTTTGCTGAGGGCTCTTTCCCTGTCTGATACCTTGGCGTTCCTCTCATAACCACGCGTCGTGCCCACAAAGACTGTAAAGGCCTTGTTGATAAAGTCAAATGCAGGATTAATGACTGGAAAAACAAGTCTCTTTCCTTTGCTGGTCGTCTCCAGCTCATCCTCTCTGTCCTTTCTTCTACTCAAATCTATTGGGCTTCTGTTTTTATTCTTCCTAAATCTATCTCTAACGATATTGAGAAGCTCATGAGAGGTTTCCTCTGGTGCCATGGTGAGTTAAAGCGTGGTAAAGCTAAAGTCTCCTGGAAAACTGTATGCCTTCCTAAGGAACATGGTGGTCTTGGCATACGTAACCTTGCTATCTGGAATGTTGCCCTTATGGCTTCCCATATTTGGAGACTCCTTTCCAAGAAAGAGTCCCTATGGGTTAAGTGGATCCACTCATACCGTTTATGTGGGCGTAACTTTTGGGATGCCCCCAAAAAATACGGTGCGGGATTTGCCTGGCGTAACATCCTGGATATGCGGGATAAGATAAGGGAGTATATAGTTTCCCAGATAGGTGATGGATGCTCTACTTCTGCTTGGTTCGACAATTGGCACCCTGCAGGACCTCTTTCTAAATTCTTGTCTGTCCGTGACATCCATGATGCGGGTTTCACTCCTGATACTAAGGTTGCTGAACTGGTTCTTAACGGATCTTGGGTTCGGCCTCATTGTTGGAGAGATTCCCATGGTGCTCTTCTTTCTCATAACCCTCCGACTATTTCCACGTCCGTCACTGATAAACTCCTTTGGAGATCTAGAGACGGTCAACTCTCTCCTTTCTCTGTTCGATCTGTGTGGCAGTCTATTCGCCCCTATCACCAACCGGTCATTTGGTTTCATCTTGTTTGGTTCTCCTAAAATATCCCTAGATATGCTTTCATTCTTTGGGTTGCTCTTAAAGATCGTCTTAAGACTCATGATAAAATCAAAATTTAGGACACTAATTCCAATCTCATTTGTGCGTTCTGCGGGGACTGTCCGGATTCCCTATCCCATCTATTTTTTGAATGCTCTTTCACTTCTTTGGTTTGGCATGACCTCCATCATGTCATGAATCTCTCCTTCTCCACTGATAGCTGGTCTGATATCATTAGTCAACTCAACCCCATTAATAAGAACAAGACCATTTGGTCCATCATTAGAAGACTTGTTTTTGCTGGAGCGGTATACCACATCTGGCGGGAAAGAAATTTACGCATTTTTACAAAAATAAAAAGATCTCAACATGCTGTCGTGAATATTGTTAAGGATGATATCCGCTGTAGACTGCTGAGTCTTTCTTTGAAAACTTGCACTAATGTTGATTTGGCTAAAACTCTTTGGACCCTCCCTTAATTTTCTTCCTCTGCGCTTTCTTTTTTCTATGCTTGTTTTGGCTTGTATGGTTTGTTTGTTTTGCAGGTTGCTATCCTTTATGTTCTTGTTTGCTTATGGTTCCTTCTCTTGTTTTGGTTCCTAGTTTAGCTTGTTGTCCGTTGGGGCCTGTCCCGATGGATTTTCTGTTTTTTGGTGGGAAGTCCCTAGCCTTATATTGTATTTATTCTTTTTATTAATAAAATTTGCCAGAGGTGCCGCCCTCTTTACCCAAAAATAAAAAAAGCTCCTGGTTCTGATGGTTTCTCTGCTAAGTTCTTCAAGTCTGCTTGGGATATTGTGGGTCCTGATTTCTGTATGGCTGTTAAGGAATTCTTCTATTCTGGCAAACTTCTTAAGTCTTTCAACAGCACCATCCTTGCGCTCATCCCTAAAGTTGATTCCCCTTCCAAAGTCACTGATTTCCGCCCTATAGCTTGTTGTAACGTTGTTTACAAATGTATCAGCAAGATTATTGCGGATCGTATCAAAAACCATCTTTCTTCGCTGGTTGATGAAAACCAGTCTGCTTTCATCCCTGGTCGTTTGATCACCGACAACGTCCTTCTTGTCCATGAACTCATGCGTGATTATCATCATCATCGTGGTCCTCCTAGGTGTGCTTTTAAGGTTGATATTCAAAAAGCGTACAACACAGTTGACTGGTCGTTTCTGTGGACCATCTTGTTTGGGTTTGGTTTCCCTGATCGTATGATTGACTGGATCATGACATGTGTTTCCACGGTTGCTTACTCTATGAGTATCAATGGGAATACTCACGGATATTTTGACGGTAAAAGGGGCCTTCGGCAGGGTGACCCCCTTTCTCCTTATCTCTTCACTCTTGTCATGGAAGTGCTTAACCTTATGATCAAGAGAAACATCCATGATTCTGACTCTTTTAAATTCCACAGACAATGTGATGATCAAAGTATCACCCATCTCTGCTTTGCCGACGATCTCCTTCTCTTCTGTCATGGTGATAGCTCTTCGGTTAGAATCATCAGTGATTCTCTTGAGGAATTCTCTGGGGTTTCTGGCCTCCATCCAAATATTGCAAAGAGTGAAGCCTTCTACTGTAATGTTGGTGAGAGGACCAGGGCTGCCATTGATCTTATTGTTAAGTTTGCTGAGGGCTCTTTCCCTGTCCGATACCTTGGCGTTCCTCTCATAACCACGCGTCTTGCCCACAAAAACTGTAAAGGCCTTGTTGATAAAGTCAAATCCAGGATTAATGACTGGAAAAACAAGTCTCTTTCCTTTGCTGGTCGTCTCCAGCTCATCCTCTCTGTCTTTTCTTCTACTCAAATCTATTGGGCTTCTGTTTTTATGCTTCCTAAATCTATCTCTAATGATATTGAGAAGCTCATGAGAGGTTTCCTCTGGTGCCATGGTGAGTTAAAGCATGGTAAAGCTAAAGTCTCCTGGAAAACTGTATGCCTTCCTAAGGAACATGGTGGTCTTGGCATACGTAAACTTGCTATCTGGAATGTTGCCCTTATGGCTTCCCATGTTTGGAGACTCCTTTCCAAGAAAGAGTCCCTATGGGTTAAGTAGATCCACTCATACCATTTATGTGGCCGTAACTTTTGGGATGCCCCCAAAAAATACGGTTCGGGATTTGCCTGGCGTAACATCCTGGATATGCGGGATAAGATAAGGGAGTATATAGTTTCCCAGATAGGTGATGGATGCTCTACTTCTGCTTGGTTCGACAATTGGCACCCTGCGGGCCCTCTTTCTAAATTCTTGTCTGTCCGTGACATCCATGATGCGGGTTTCACTCCTGATACTAAGGTTACTGACCTGGTTCTTAACGGATCTTGGGTTCGGCCTCATTGTTGGAGAGATTCCCATGGTGCTCTTCTTTCTCATAACCCTCCGACTATTTCCACGTCCATCACTGATAAACTCCTTTGGAGATCTAGAGACGGTCAACTCTCTCCTTTCTCTGTTCGATCGGTGTGGCAGTCTATTCGCCCCTATCACCAACCGGTCATTTGGTTTCATCTTGTTTGGTTCTCCCAAAAAATCCCCAGACATGCTTTCATTCTTTGGGTTACTCTTAAAGATCGTCTTAAGACTCATGATAAAATCAAAATTTGGGACACTAATTCCAATCTCATTTGTACGTTCTGCGGGGACTATCCGGATTCCCTTTCCCATCTCTTTTTTGAATGCTCTTTCACTTCTTTGGTTTGGCATGACCTCCATCATTTCATGAATCTCTCCTTCTCCACTGATAGCTGGTCTGATATCATTAGTCAACTCAACCCCATTAATAAGAACAAGACCATTTGGTCCATCATTAGAAGACTTGTTTTTGCTGGAGCAGTCTACCACATCTGGCGGGAAAGAAATTTACGCATTTTTACAAAAATAAAAAGATCTCATCATGCTGTCGTGAATATTGTTAAGGATGATATCCGCTGTAGACTGCTGAGTCTTTCTTTGAAAACTTGCACTAATGTTGATTTGGCTAAAACTCTTTGGACCCTCCCTTAATTTTCTTCCTCTGCGCTTTCTTTTTTCTCTGCTTGTTTTGGCTTGTATGGTTTGTTTGTTTTGCAGGTTGCTCTCCTTTATGTTCTTGTTTGCTTATGGTTCCTTCTCTTGTTTTGGTTCCTAGTTTAGCTTGTTGTCCGTTGGGGCCTGTCCCGATGGATTTTCTGTTTTTTGGTGGGGAGTCCCCAGCCTTATATTGTATTTATTCTTTTTATTAATAATATTTGCCAGAGGTGCCGCCCTCTTTACCCAAAAAAAAAAAACCCATCACAATCCTTTCTAATGGTCCATAACCCGTCACAACACTTTCTATGGTCCATAACCCATCACAAGCCTGTATAATGGTCCATAACGTAACAACCCTTCATAATGGTTCATAACCCATACAAACCTTTATAATAGTCCATAACCCATCACAACCCTTCATAATTGACCATAACCCATCACAACCCTTCATAATTAACCCTAACCCATCACAACCCTTCCTATGGTCCATAACCCAGCACAACCCGTTCTATGGTCCCTAACCCATCACAACCTTTCATAATTAACCATAACCCATAACGACACTTCATAATAGTCCATAACACATCGCAACCCTGCATAATGGGCCATAACCATAACAACCCTTCATAGTGGTCCATAACCCATACAAACCTACATAATGGTCCATAACCCATCATAACTCTTTATAATGGTCCATAACCTAACACAACCCTTTCTATGGTCCATAACCCATCACAACTCTTCATAATTGACCATAACCTATCATAACCATCCATAATGGTCTGTAACCCTTTATAGTGGTCCATAACCCATCACAACCTTCATAATGGTTCATAACCCTCACAACTCTTCATAATTGACCATAACCTATCACAACCCTTCATAATGGTCCATAACCCATCACAACCTTTATAATGGTCCATAATCCATCACAACCCTTCATAACGGTCCATAACCCAACACAACCCTTTCTATGGTCCATAACCCAAATCAACCCTTCATAATTGACCATAACTTGTCACAACCCTTCATAATGGTCAACAACCCATCATAATCCTTCATAATGGTTCATAACCCATCACAACCCTTTCTAATGGTCCATAACCCATCACAACCCGGACCACCCTGCTGCCAGGTGTGCGTGGGCCCCGAGGTTGCTTCATCAGGGTCATCCAAGGGATGGGTCGGGTGGGGTCCTCGGTTACCAAAAAAAAAAAAAAAAAAAAAAAAAAAAAAAAAACCATCACAACCCTTTCTATGGTCCATAACCCATCGCAACCCTACATAATGGTTCATAACCATAACAACCCTTCAGAATGGTCCATAACCTATACAAACCTTTATAATAGTCCATAACCCATCACAAACCTATAAAGAGGTTCCAAGTTCTAATCCCACTCCCTCCCTTTCCCCATAGGGAGTGTTAGGTTTCAATCAGGGGATGGCCACTGGCCACCTCTCTACCCCCGTAGGTGATTGACCCGGACCACCCTGCTGCCAGGTGTGCGTGGGCCCCGAGGTTGCTTCATCAGGGTCATCCAAAGGATGGGTCGGGTGGGGTCCTCGGTTACCAAAAAAAAAAAAAAAAAAAAAAAAAAAAACCCATCACAAACCTTCATAATTGACTTAACCCATCACAACCCTTTATAATTGACCATAACCCATCACAACCCTTCCTATGGTCCATAACCCAGTACAACCCTTTCTATGGTCCATAACCTATGACAACCCTTCATAATTACCCATAACCCATCACAACACTTCATAATGGTCCATAACACATTGCAACCCTGCATAATGGTCCATAACCATAACAACCCTTCATAGTAGTCCATAACCCATACAAACCTTCATAATGGTCCATAACCCATCACAGCTCTTCTTAACGGTTCATAACCCAACACAACCCTTTCTAAGGTCCATAACCCATCACAACTCTTCTTAATTGACCATAACCTATCACAACCCTTCATAAGGGTCTATAACCCATCATAACATATCATAGTGGTCCATAACCCATCACAACCTTCATTATGGTCCATAAATCATCACAACCCTTTATAATGGTCCATAACCCATCACAACTCTTCATAATTAAGCATAACCCATCACAACTCTTCATAATAGTCCATAACCCAACACAACCCTTTGTATGGTGCATAACCCATAACAACCCTTCATAATTGACCATAACCTATCACAACCCTTCATAATGGACAAAAACCCTTCATAATCTTTCATAAGGGTTCATAACCCATCACAACTTTCATAATAGATCATAACCAATAAAACCATTCATAACAGTCCATAACCCATCACAACCCTTTCTAATAGTCTATAACCCATCACAATCATTTCTATGGTCCATAACCCATCGTAACCTTACATAATAGTCCATAACCCATCACAACCCTTCATAATTGACCATAACCCATCACAACGCTTCATAATTTACCATAACCCATCATAACCCTTTCTATGGTCCATAACCCAAAACAACCCTTTCTATGGTCCATAACCCATCAGAACCCTTCATAATTAACCATAACCCATCACAACACATCATATTGGTCCATAACCCATCGCAACCCTACATAATGGTCCATAACCATAACAACCCTTCATAATGGTCCATAACCCATACAAACCTCCATAATGGTCCATAAAACAACCCTTCATAATGGTCCATAACGCATACAAACCTTTATAATAGTCCATAACCCATCACAACCCTTCATAATTGACCATAACCCATCACAACCCTTCATAATTGACCCTAACCCATCACAACCCTTCCTATGGTCCATAACCCAGCACAACCCGTTCTATGGTCCATAACCCATCACAACCTTTAACCATCACCCTGATGGCCTAGTGGATAAGGCTTTGGACTCTTTCTATTCCCCCATAAAGAGGTTCCAAGTTCTAGTCCCACTCCCTCCCTTTCCCCATAGGGAGTGTTAGGTTTCAATCAGGGGATGGCCACTGGCCACCTCTCTACCCCCATAGGTGATTGACCCGGACCACCCTGCTACCAGGTGTGCGTGGGCCCCGAGGTTGCTTCATCAGGGTCATCCAAAGGATGGGTCGGGTGGGGTCCTCGGTTATCAAAAAAAAAAAAAAAAAAAAAAACCCATCACAACCTTTCATAATTAACCATAACCCATAACGACATTTCATAATAGTCCATAACACATCGCAACCCTGCATAATGGGCCATAACCATAACAACCCTTCATAGTGGTCCATAACCCATGGAGGTAGCAAGGTGACCCCCTTTCTCCTTATCTCTTCACTCTTGTCATGGAAGTGCTTAACCTTATGATCAAGAGAAACATCCATGATTCTGACTCTTTTAAATTCCACAGACAATGTGATGATCAAAGTATCACCCATCTATGCTTTGCAGACAATCTCCTTCTCTTCTGTCATGCTGATAGCATTTCTGTTAGAATCATCTGTGATTCTCTTGAGGAATTCTCTAGGGTTTCTGGCCTCCATCCTAATATTGTGAAGAGTGAAGCTTTCTATTGTAATGTTGGTGACAGGACCAGGGCTGCCATTGATCTTATTGTTAAGTTTCCTGAAGGCTCTTTCCCTGTCCGATACCTTGGCGTTCCTCTCATCACCACACGTCTTGCCCACAAAGACTGTAAAGGCCTTGTTTATAAAGTCAAATGCAGGATTAATGACTGGAAAAACAAGACTCTTTCCTTTGCTGGTCGTCTCCAGCTCATCCTCTCTGTCCTTTCTTCTAATCAAATCTATTGGGCTTCTGTTTTTATTCTTCCTAAATCTATCAATAACGATATTGAGAAGCTCATGAGAGGTTTCCTCTGGTGCCATGGTGAGTTGAAGCGTGGTAAAGCTAAAGTTTCCTGGAAAACTGTATGCCTTCCTAAGGAACATGGTGGTCTTGGCATACGTAACCTTACTATCTGGAATGTTGCCCTTATGGCTTCTCATGTTTGGAGACTCCTTTCCAAGAAAGAGTCCCTATGGGTTAAGTGGATCCATTCATACCGTTTATGTTGACGTAACTTTTGGGATGCCCCAAAAAAATACGGTTCTGGATTTGCCTGGCGTAACATCCTGGATATGCGGGATAAGATAAGGGAGTATATAGTTTCCCAGATAGGTGATGGATGCTCTACTTCTGCTTGGTTCGATAACTGGCACCCTGCGGGCCCTCTTTCTAAATTCTTGTCTGTCCGTGACATCCATGATGCGGGTTTCACTCCTGATACTAAGGTTGCTGACCTGGTTCTTAACGGATCTTGGGTTCGGCCTCATTGTTGGAGGGATTCCCATGGTGCTCTTCTTTCTCATAACCCTCCTACTATTTCGACGTCCGTCCCTGATAAACTCCTTTGGAAATCTAGAGACTGTCAAATCTCTCCTTTCTCTGTTCGATCTGTGTGGTAGTCTATTCGCCCCTATCACCAACCGGTCTTTTGGTTTCATCTTGTTTGGTTCTCCCAGAACATCCCCAGACATGCTTTCATTCTTTGGGTTGCTCTTAAAGATCGTCTTAAGACTCATGATAAAATCAAAATTTGGGACACTAATTCCAATCTCATTTGTGCGTTCTGCGGGGACTGTCCGGATTCCCTATCTCATATATTTTTTGAATGCTCTTTCACTTCTTTGGTTTGGCATGACCTCCATCATGTCATGAATCTCTCCTTCTCCACTGATAGCTGGTCTGATATCATTAGTCAACTCAACCCCATTAATAAGAACAAGTCCGTTTGGTCCATCATTAGAAGACTTGTTTTTGCTGGAGCTGTCTACCAAATTTGGCGGGAAAGAAATTTACGCATTTTAAAAAAAATAAAAAGATCTCATCATGTTGTCGTGAATAGTGTTAAGGATGATTGACCCGGACCACCTTGCTGCTAGGTGTGCGTGGGCCCCGAGGTTGCTTCATCAGGGTCATCCAAAGGATGGGTCGGGTGGGGTCCTCGGTTACCAAAAAAAAAAAAAAAAAAAAAAAAAAAAAAAAAAAACCCTTCGCAACCCTACATAATGGTTCATAACCCTCACAACTCTTCATAATTGACCATAACCTATCACAACCCTTCATAATGGTCCATAACCCATCACAACCTTTATAATGGTCCATAATCCATCACAGCCCTTCATAACGGTCCATAACCCAACACAACCCTTTCTATGGTCCATAACCCAAATCAACCCTTCATAATTGACCATAACCTGTCACAACCCTTCATAATGGTCAACAACCCATCATAATCCTTCATAATGGTTCATAACCCATCACAACCCTTTCTAATGGTCCATAACCCATCACAACCCTTTCTATGGTCCATAACCCATCGCAACCAACCATCACCCTATTGGCCTAGTGGATAAGGCTTAGGACTCTTTCTCTTCCTCCATAAAGAGGTTCCAAGTTCTAATCCCACTCCCTCCCTTTCCCCATAGGGAGTGTTAGGTTTCAATCAGGGGATGGCCACTGGCCACCTCTCTACCCCCGTAGGTGATTGACCTGGACCACCCTGCTGCCAGGTTTGCGTGTGCCCATAACCCATCACAACCCTTCACAACTCTTCATAATTGACCATAACCTATCACAACCCTTCATAATGGTCCATAACCCATCACAACCTTTATAATGGTCCATAATCCATCACAACCCTTCATAACGGTCCATAAACCAACACAACCCATTCTATGGTCCATAACCCAAATCAACCCTTCATAATTGACCATAACCTGTCACAACCCTTCATAATGGTCAACAACCCATCATAATCCTTCATAATGGTTCATAACCCATCACAACCCTTTCTAATGCTCCATAACCCATCACAACCCTTTCTATGGTCCATAACCCATCGCAACCAAACCATCACCCTGATGGCCTAGTGGATAAGGCTTAGGACTCTTTCTCTTCCCCCATAAAGAGGTTCCAAGTTCTAATCCTACTCCCTCCCTTTCCCCATAGGGAGTGTTAGGTTTCAATTAGGGGATGGCTACTGGCCACCTCTCTACCCCCGTAGGTGATTGACCCGGACCACCCTGCTGCCAGGTGTGCGTGGGCCCCGAGGTTGCTTCATCAGGGTCATCCAAAGGATGGGTCGGGTGGGGTCCTCGGTTACCAAAAAAAAAAAAAAAAAAAAAAAAAAAAAACCCATCGCAACCAACCATCACCCTGATGGCCTAGTGGATAAGACTTAGGACTCTTTCTATTCCTCCATAAAGAGGTTCCAAGTTCTAATCCCACTCCCTCCCTTTCCCCATAGGGAGTGTTAGGTTTCAATCAGGGGATGGCCACTGGCCACCTCTCTACCCCCGTAGGTGATTGACCCGGACCACCTTGCTGCTAGGTGTGCGTGGGCCCCGAGGTTGCTTCATCAGGGTCATCCAAAGGATGGGTCGGGTGGGGTCCTCGGTTACCACAAAAAAAAAAAAAAAAAAAAAAAAAAAAAAAAAAACCCATCGCAACCCTACATAATGGTCCATAACCATAACAACCCTTCAGAATGGTCCATAACCTATACAAACCTTTATAATAGTCCATAACCCATCACAAACCTTCATAATTGACTTAACCCATCACAACCCTTTATAATTGACCATAACCCATCACAACCCTTCCTATGGTCTATAACCCAGTACAACCCTTTCTATAGTCCATAACCTATGACAACCCTTGATAATTACCCATAACCCATCACAACACTTCATAATGGTCCATAACACATTGCAACCGTGTATAATGGTCCATAACCATAACAACCCTTCATTGTAGTCCATAACCCATACAAACCTTCATAATGGTCCATAACCCATCACTACTCTTCTTAACAGTTCATAACCCAACACAACCCTTTCTAAGGTCCATAACCCGTCTCAACTCTTCTTAATTGACCATAACCTATCACAACCCTTCATAAGGGTCTATAACCCATCATAACCTATCATAGTGGTCCACAACGAACATTCTCTAGCATCTCTCTAGAATTTTCTCTCTCTAGAAGTTTCTTGTATTTTTTGGGTTTAGCTCTGTAGAAATTCCAATGGATGATAACTCACCAGGTGGTGATTCCATTTTAATGTCAAATGATGGTGTTATGATGGAAAACCAAAATCATTCTCAGGAGTTAGTTACAACACGCATGATTCCTGGTCCAAATTCATCAAATGCAATAGGTCAAGATTCATCATGGGAATCTGTTAAGGATATTGGAAATCAAAATCATATGTTTTCTGCTCAAAGTTTTGTAGATTCAGAAAATACGTTCATCATGGTGGAAAAAAGATTAAAAAATATAAGGAACAAACAGCCACGTGTTTTCAAACAACATTCTCTTAAAAATTCTCTCTTGGATATCTCGATTGACAGAAGCGTACAAGACAGGAAATATGTTCTTAACCATAAACGGGTTACACAATTTGTTGATGGAAAACAAAAATATCAACAATCAAATAATGAAGCCGGAAAAGGATTACATTATGGAAAGTATGTTGCCGCTTCGAATGAATTTACTGATGTTTTGGATAAGTGTGCTTCAACACAATACCGTCAGCAATTACTAGAAACACTTTCTCAAAAGATCACAAGAGGGGGTGGTACAATCAACTCGGTCAACCAAGAATCTCGAGAAGTTGACAAGTGGGGGTGGTACCATCAGATGAACCGTGGAATGAACATGGAATACGCTACTTCTGAAAGCATTGAAGCTGTAGATGATGAACCGTCTACCAACAAGACTACCAAGGATTCGCAATTATATGGAGATGGAGGCAAAGGTACGGAGATGATGGATGGTTTGAGTACCGAATACTCATCTTCTGAAGATGATGATGGTGAAGATAAAGATGATGAACGTGAAGATGAGGTTGATGACAAAGGTGACAGCATGCTTCATGCTAACGAGTATCTCTCTTCAGCGAGTGAGTTTCAAGCAAATACGGTTACACCCAATACCAACTTAAGCCACGGTTATACCCAAGGAGAGCAGGCTGAAAATGGAGAAGTTAGTAACGGTTTCAGCCATGAAAAGATTCACGGTCAAAAACCTGGCAGCTCCGGTGAACATACAGCGAAATTGCAGGACAAATTTCATACCGTTGAAGAAGAAGGTACTTCCGACAAAAAAAATGGCCTTCAAACGGTTTTGCCTCAAATAAATCAGAATTTGAATGATAAAAGGGGTACCTTCTTTACTCCCTCTCATGCTTATTTACCTAATAATGAATGTCCCCCTTTTGGCTTACACTTAGAAGCATCCAATGTAGGTAGTGATAATTGTTCCCATTATAATGTTGACTATCCCTTTATTCTCTCCAATCAATCGGATGACAAGATGAAGGAACCGATTCCTCTTTCTCTTCTTGGACCACAACCAAATAACTTAGCCCATTTGAAACCAATACTTCCTAATTCTAGTGGGCTAACTTCTCTTCTTGGACCACAACCAAAAAACTTAGCCCATTTGAAACCAATGCTTCATAATTATAATGCTAAACCAATGGATAAGCCCACTCATTATAATAAATCCTATCGGGCTAACAATTATAAGCCTTTTAATTCAAAAAAATATGTTTTTAATAAATTGGATAATCATATTAATGTTAATTCTAGCATTAATAATAAATCCAACGTTGATCAGTTACATTATTCCAACGATCATAGTAAAAATAATGTTAACTTGGTTATAAAAGACATAAATCACAACGCTTGGTCTAGTAAATTACCTTTGCTAGTTAACTCACAAGCGAACATTTTAAGTGGTCCTAAAAAACATTCTAGCGACAAGTTCCGTTTCATTCCTAATCTGAGTAACGATATTGATGTGCCAGTAGATATCCCGATCAATGTTGTTAATAAGATATGTGAGACTCATGCTAGAACCATTTGTGGTTATTTCGTTGGATGTAAAATGAATTATTCAGATGTTCGTTATCTCGCCTCTAAGATGTGGTCTCAACATGGGCTGGAGGATGTTCTGTTAAATGGTAACGGTGTCTATCTTTTTAAATTTAACAATGACCAAGGTCTAAAACATGTTATCACTCACGGTCCATGGACATTTAGGAGTGCCCCTATTGTTATGCAAAAATGGAGACCCGGACTTAGCATTCATAGAAACAACCATGACAAACTTCCTCTATGGATTAAAATACATGACATCCCTTATGAGACTTGGAGTGAGGAAGGATTAAGTCACATAGCTTCTAAAATAGGTAAACCTCTTGCTATGGACTCTTATACAGCTAACATGTGTACTTATGCGGCGGGTAAGGCAGTCTATGCACGTGTCCTTTTAGAAGTCCCAACACGTCCCTCATGGGTGGACAAAATTAACATCCGTATCCCAGATCCTGAAACACTTGAATTTTCTTGCCATACTCTTAGAGTTGAGTATGAATGGAAACCACCTATGTGTTCTCACTGTAAGCTGTTTGGTCACGAAACACATGTTTGTATGCATGTAATTACTAAAACTAATGCACTTTCTATTGCTAAGCATATGGATACCTCTACCATTAATGTTACTCCTATTATAGATAATAATGATGATTTTACTATGGTTTCAAATAAGAAAAATTCTTCAAAACATGTTTTTACTAAAGACAATAAAAATAATGAATCTTCTAAAAGCAATACAAGTAGAAAATACCAAAACAATACCCAAGTTAATTTTTACTCAAAAAATAAAAACTTTTTAAAAAATATTAGAAATAAGAAACGGTCTGAGATTCTTCCGGTTCATATTAATAATAGCCCCCCTTTATCCACCAATCCCCCTAATCCCCCAATGAAGGATAAGTCGGCTATTGTTGGATTCCCTAGCCCTATCATTCGTCTTTCTCCCTCCCAGGCCATAAATCAGTCTGAATCTTCCACCCCTTTATTCAACGCCTTCTCCATTCTAGAGGCTTGTTCCTCTGACGTCACGGATATTCCCTCTACTTCTGTCCCCCTGCCCCATTCTGGTACTCCTTCCCTTTCTAGTCCTGAAGATTTTGATCCTGATGCTGATGACCTAATCGGAGAGGATAATAGTATTGAGGTTGATTCTGATGATGGTGACACTGCCCAGTTCATTGTTAATGAATCTGGATCATATAATGATCACCCTATGATAGCTCCGGTGTCCGAGCAGATGGACTCCACCCCCCTCCAAGTTTCCATATGACGCACATCGGTGCTTGGAATACTCGCGGTCTCTGTAAGCCTTCTCATCAGAAAGCCTTGAGAGATCTTATCCGCGATCAAAATCTTCATATTTGTGCTTCTCTTGAGACTCGTGCTTCCTTCCATAACCTCCCTCTTATATGTAGCCGTACTTTTGGCTCTTGGTCGTGGTCGTCCAACGGTCTCTTCTCCCCAAGAGGGACTAGAATCGTGGTTGCCTGGGATCCGCTGGCCATTGATATGATCCTTATCGACTTAAATGATCAGGTTATGCATTTCAAAGTTAATATTCGTGATTCTAATAAATCCTTTTTCTGCTCCTTCGTCTATGCTCATAATGATCACATTATGCGTCGATCTCTCTGGCATTCTCTTGCGGTCCATAAGAATATGGTTAGAGATACCCCTTGGATTATTTTGGGTGATTTCAATGTTGCTCTTGATATTAAAGATAGCACCTCAGGGTCGTCTGGGATTTCTCGTGCCATGGAGGACTTCAGGGACTGTGTCAATCTGATGGAAATGGAGGATCTTAACTATAAAGGTCTCTTCTACACTTGGACCAAGTCTCCTAATGGTTCGGGTGGCATCCTCAAGAAGATCGATCGTGTCATGGGTAATACTCACTTCGTTGCTTCTTTCCCCTCCTCTACTGTCAATTTTCTCCCTTACCGTTCGTCCGATCATACTCCTGCTGTGCTTTCTCTCCCCTATCGTGCCCCTTTCAAACCTAAACCTTTCAAGTTCCCTAATTTCCTGACTTATAAGAACGATTTCAAACAGATTGTTGCCTCTTCTTGGAACCCCAATATCACTGGATATCGGATGTATAAGGTTTTCAAAAACCTTAAAAATCTGAAAGTGCCTATACGTAAGATGCTGCGCAACCAGGGAAACCTCTTTTCTAAGGTTATCTCTCTTCGTAATGAGCTTGATAGAGTTCAGATTGCTTTGGATCGGGATCCTTTCAATAAGGATCTTCGTGAAGAACAATGCAGGTATCTCCTCGCTTATAACGAGGCTAGCCTGGATGAAGAGAGGTTCCTAAAACAAAAGGCTAAGGTTAACTGGCTGCGTGAGGGTGATAAAAATTCGGCTTTTTTCCACAAAGCGGTTAAAAGTCGTAAATCTCGCAATCGTATTAATTCTATCCAGGATGCTCAAGATAACTGGATATCGGGGAATGATCTTCCAAATCTGTTTGTTTCTCACTTTCAAGCCTTCTTGGGTTCTGCCCAGCCTTCCACTACTATTCGTGATCCTTCTTCCCTCTTCTCTAATTAGCTCTCCCCCATCCAGTCTGCTGCCATGCTTACTCCTGTTACTGACGCGGAGGTTAAGTGTGTTCTGTTCCAGATGGGTGATGACAAAGCTCCTGGTTCTGATGGTTTCTCTGCTAAGTTCTTCAAGTCTGCTTGGGATATTGTGGGTCCTGATTTCTGTATGGCTGTTAAGGAATTCTTCTATTCTGGCAAACTTCTTAAGTCTTTCAACAGCACCATCCTTGCGCTCATCCCTAAAGTTGATTCCCCTTCCAAAGTCACTGATTTCCGCCCTATAGCTTGTTGTAACGTTGTTTACAAATGTATCAGCAAGATTATTGCGGATCGTATCAAAAACCATCTTTCTTCTCTGGTTGATGAAAACCAGTCTGCTTTCATCCCTGGTCGTTTGATCACCGACAACGTGGCCCTCCTAGGTGTGCTTTTAAGGTTGATATTCAAAAAGCGTACGACACAGTTGACTGGTCGTTTCTGCGGACCATCTTGTTTAGGTTTGGTTTCCCCGATCGTATGATTGAATGGATCATGACATGTGTTTCCATGGTTGCTTACTCTGTAAGTATCAATGGGAATACTCACGGATATTTCGACGGTAAAAGGGGCCTTCGGCAGGGTGACCCCCTTTCTCCCTATCTCTTCACTCTTGTCATGGAAGTGCTTAACCTTATGATCAAGAGAAACATCCATGATTCTGACTCTTTTAAATTCCACAGACAATGTGATGATCAAAGTATCACCCATCTCTGCTTTGCCGACGATCTCCTTCTCTTCTGTCATGGTGATAGCTCTTCGGTTAGAATCATCTGTAATTCTCTTGAGGAATTCTCTGGGTTTCTGGCCTCCATCCAAATATTGCAAAGAGTGAAGCTTTCTACTGTAATGTTGGTGAGAGGACCAGGGCTGCCATTGATCTTATTGTTAAGTTTCCTGAGGGCTCTTTCCCTGTCTGATACCTTGGCATTCCTCTCATCACCACGCGTCTTGCCCACAAAGACTGTAAAGGCCTTGTTGATAAAGTCAAATGCAGGATTAATGACTGGAAAAACAAGTCTCTTTCCTTTGCTGGTCGTCTCCAGCTCATCCTCTCTGTCCTTTCTTCTACTCAAATATATTGGGCTTCTGTTTTTATTCTTCCTAAATCTATCTCTAACGATATTGAGAAGCTCATGAGAGGTTTCCTCTGGTGCCATGGTGAATTAAAGCGGGGAAAAGCTAAAGTCTCCTGGAAAACTGTATGCCTTCCTAAGGAACATGGTGGTCTTGGCATACGTAATCTTGCTATCTGGAATGTTGCCCTTATGGCTTCCCATGTTTGGAGACTCCTTTCCAAGAAAGACTCCCTATGGGTTAAGTGGATACACTCATACCGTTTATGTGGCCGTAATTTTTGGGATGCCCCCAAAAAATACGGTTCTGGATTTGCCTGGCGTAACATCCTGGATATGCGGGATAAGATAACGGAGTATATAGTTTCCCAGATAGGTGATGGATGCTCTACTTCTGCTTGGTTCGACAACTGGCACCCTGCGGGCCCTCTTTCTAAATTCTTGTCTGTCCGTGACATCCATGATGCGGGTTTCACTCCTGATACTAAGGTTGCTGACCTAGTTCTTAACGGATCTTGGGTTCGGCCTCATTGTTGGAGAGATTCCTATGGTGCTCTTCTTTCTCATAACCCTCCTACTTTTTCCTCGTCCGTCCCTGATAAACTTTTTTGGAGATCTAGAGACGGTCAACTCTCCCCTTTCTCTGTTCGATCTGTGTGGCAGTCTATTCGCCCCTATCACCAACCGGTCTTTTGGTTTCATCTTGTTTGGTTCTCCCAGAACATCCCCAGACATGCTTTCATTCTCTGGGTTGCTCTTAAAGATCGTCTCAAGACTCATGATAAAATCAAAATCTGGGACACTAATTCCAATCTCAATTGTGCGTTATGCGGGGACTGTCCGGATTCCCTTTCCCATCTCTTCTTTGAATGCTCTTTCACATCTTTGGTTTGGCATGACCTCCATCATGTCATGAATCTCTCCTTCTCCACTGATAGCTGGTCTAATATCATTAGTCAACTCAACCCTAATAATAAGAACAAGACCATTTGGTCCATCATTAGAAGACTTGTTTTTGCTGGAGCGGTCTACCACATCTGGCGGGAAAGAAATTTACGCATTTTTAAAAAAATAAAAAGATCTCATCATGCTGTCGTGAATATTGTTAAGGATGATATCCGCTGTAGACTGCTGAGTCTTTCTTTGAAAACTTGCACTAATGTTGATTTGGCTAAAACTATTTGGACCCTCCCATAATTTTCTTCCTCTGCGCTTTCTTTTTTCTCTGCTTGTTTTGGCTTGTATGGTTTGTTTGTTTTGCAGGTTGCTCTCCTTTATGTTCTTGTTTGCTTATGGTTCCTTCTATTGGTTTGGTTCCTAGTTTAGATTGTTGTTCGTTGGGGCCTGTCCCGATGGATTTTCTGTTTTTTGGTGGGGAGTCCCCAGCCTTATATTGTCTTTATTCTTTTTATTAATAAAATTTTCCAGAGGTGCCACCCTCTTTACCCAAAAAAAAAACCCATCACAACCTTCATTATGGTCCATAAATCATCACAACCCTTTATAATGGTCCATAACCCATCACAACTCTTCATAATTAAGCATAACCCATCACAACTCTTCATAATAGTCTATAACCCAACACAACCCTTTCTATGGTGCATAACCCATAACAACCCTTCATAATTGACCATAACCTATCACAACCCTTCATAATGGACAAAAACATAATGGTTCATAACCCATCACAACTTTCATAATAGTACATAACCTATAAAACCATTCATAACAGTCCATAACCCATCACAACCCTTTCTAATAGTCTATAACCCATCACAATCATTTCTATGGTCCATAACCCATCGTAACCCTACATAATAGTCCATAACCCATCACAACCCTTCATAATTGACCATAACCCATCACAACACTTCATAATTTACCATAACCCTTTCTATGGTCCATAACCCAAAACAACCCTTTCTATGGTCCATAACCCATCAGAACCCTTCATAATTAACCATAACCCATCACAACACATTATATTGGTCCATAACCCATCGCAACCCTGCATAATGGTCCATAACCATAACAACCCTTCATAATGGTCCATAACCCATACAAACCTCCATAATGGTCCATAAAACAACCATTCATAATGGTCCATAACCCAACACAACCCTTTCTATGGTCCTTAACCCATCACAACTCTTCATAATTGACCATAACCTAATACAATGGTCACAACCTTTTCTATGGTCCTTAACCCATCACAGTTCTTCATAATTGACCATAACCTAATACAACCATCACCCTGATAGCCTAGTGGATAAGGCTTTGGACTCTTTCTCTTCCACCATAAAGAGGTTCCAAGTTCTAATCCCACTCCCTCCCTTTCCCCATAGGGAGTGTTAGGTTTCAATCAGGGGATGGCCACTGGCCACCTCTCTACCCCCGTAGGTGATTGACCTGGACCACCCTGCTGCCAGGTGTGCGTGGGCCCCGTGGTTGCTTCATCAGTGTCATCCAAAGGATGGGTCGGGTGGGGTCCTCGGTTATCACAAAAAAACCATCATAACCCTTCTTAGTGGTCCATAACCCATCACAACCGTCATAATGGTCCATAACCCATCACAACCCTTTATAATGGTCCATAACCCGTCACAAGCTTCATAATGGTCCATAACCCATCACAACCCTTTATTATGGTCCATCACCCATCACAACCCTTCGTAATTTAGCATAACCCAAACAATCGTTACCTCTCCTATGCAACCTGATGATGGATTTACGCCTGTGCCTAAAAAGAAAAACAGTCCTAAACAATCGTCAAAAATGGAAAGCAATACTAATGATATTAACCAAAGTTTTACTAATAGAAAAACTGGAAGGATTAGGACGACTAAAAATGTTTCAAATACAAATGTCTATAAGAAAGTTAATAAAAGTAATAATAAGTCAACTTTCGAATTTCGCCCAGTTCATAACAAGTTCCCCCACACTGCTCCTCAACAGAGTAATCCTCCCCATAAGAAATCTGTTGGTCCATTAGGTTTTCCTAGCCCTATCCTTCAATTATCTTCCACCTTACAACCGATAGAAGCTAAGTACTCCACACCTATCTTCAATGCCTTTTCCGTTCTTGAGTCTTGTTCCAACAACATTTTGGACCTCACCGCTTCCTCTTCCCACCTCCCTCGTTTACATGACCCCTCCACTTCTATTCGTATTGATAGTGACCTGGAGTCTGATTTCATCAACGATGAAGACGACCTCATTGAGGTCGAATCTGATAAAGGTGACACTGCACAGTTCATTGTTAATGAAATGGGATCCCATATTGATCAACCTATGATAGCTCTGACGTCCGAGCGAATGGACTCAACGCCCCTCCCAGTTTCCATATGACGCACATTGCTGCATGGAATACTTGCGGTCTTTGTAAGCCCTCTCATCAGAGAGCTATGAGAGATCTAATTCGCGATCATAACCTCCAAATATGTGCTTCTCTTGAAACTCGTGCTTCCTTCCCTAATCTTTCTCATATCTGTAGTAGTGCTTTTGGCCCCTGGTCTTGGTCTTCCAACCGACTTTTCATCCCTAGGGGGACTAGAATTGTCGTTGCCTGGGATCCGCATGCTGTTGATATGATGTTGCTCGACTTAAATGATCAGATTATGCATTTCACGTTAATATTCGTGCCTCTAATAAATCTTTTTTCTGTTCGTTCGTCTATGCTCATAATAATCACATGTTGCGTCGCTCTCTTTGGGACTCTTTGGTGTCCCATAAGAATGTGACTAAAGATAGCCCTTGTATTATCTTGGGTGACTTCAATGTTGCTCTTGACATGAAAGATAGCACATTCGGGACGTCTGTTATCTCATGTGCCATGGAGGATTTCAGGGATTGTGTGAATAAGATGGAAATGGAAGACCTTAACTATAAAGGTCTCTTCTACACATGGACTAAGTCTCCTAATGGTGCTGGTGGCACTCAAAAAAAAATCGACTGTGTCATGGGTAATCCTCATTTCGTTGCTTCTTTCCCTTCTGCTTCTGTCAATTTTCTTCCATACCGTTCGTCCGATCATACTCCTGCTGTGCTTTTTCTCCCTCATCATTCACCTTTCAAGCCTAAACCGTTCAAGTTCCCTAATTTTCTAACCTATAAGACCGAGTTCAAACATATTGTTGCTTCTTCTTGGAATCTTAATATTTCTGGCTTTCGGATGTATAAGCTTTTCCAGAACCATAAAAATCTAAAATCGCCCCTTCGTCAACTTTTACGCAGCCAGGGCAACCTGTTCACTAAGGTTATCTCCCTTCGTACTGAACTTGATAGAATTCAAATTGCTATGGACCGGGACCCTTTCAATAAAGAGCTTCGTGAAGAACAATACAGGTACCTCATCGCTTACAATGAAGCTAGCCTAGATGAAGAGAGGTTCATGAAACAAAAGGCTAAGGTTGACTGGCTTCGTGAGGGAGATAAAAACTCTGCTTTTTTTCACAAGGCGGTTAAGAGCCATAAATCTCGCAACCGTATCGATTCTATCCAAGATGCTAACGGAAATTGGATCTCGGGGAATGACCTTCCCAATCTTTTGTCTCCCACTTTCAAAATTTCTTGGGTTCTGCCCATCCCTCCCTTCCTATTCGTGACCCTTGTTCCATTTTCCCTAATAAGCTCTCGTCTATCCAGTCGGCCGCCATGCTTACTCCTGTTACGGATAAGGAGGTTAAGTGTGTCATGTTTCAGATGGGAGATGATAAGGCTCCTGGGCCCGATGGTTACACGGCTAAGTTCTTCAAGTCTGCTTGGGATATTGTGGGTCACGATGTCTGTTTGGCGGTGAAAGAGTTCTTCTCTTCAGGAAAACTTCTTAAGTCTTTCAACAACACCGTGCTTGCCCTCATTCCTAAGGTTGACTCTCCTTCCAAAGTCACTGATTTCCGCCCAATAGCTTGCTGTAATGTTATTTACAAATGTATCAGCAAGATTATTGCTGAACGGATAAAAAACCATCTCTCTTATCTGGTTGATGATAACCAGTCTGCTTTCATCCCTAGTCGTTTGATCTCCGACAACGTTCTTCTTGTTCACGAGCTGATGCGGGATTATCATCGTCATCGTGGAACCCCTAGATGTGCTTTTAAGGTCGATATTCAAAAAGCTTATGACACAGTTGACTAGTCTTTTCTTCGCACCATCTTGTTTGGATTTGGTTTCCCCGATCGTATGATTGACTGGATCATGACATGTGTTTCTACTACTGCTTACTCTGTGAGTATCAATGGTAACATACATGGTTTTTTCGACGGAAAATGGGGCCTTCGCCAAGGTGACCCCCTCTCTCCCTATCTCTTCACTCTTATCATGGAGGTGCTTAACCTTATGATCAAGAGAAAAATATCCGAATCCGGTTCGTTTAAATTCCACCGCCAATGTGAGGAACAAAGTATCATCCATCTCTGGTTTGCCGATGATCTCCTCCTCTTCTCTCATGGGGATAGACCTTCGGTAAGCCACATCTGTGATTCCATTGCTGAATTCTCTGGGGTTTCTGGCCTCTATCCTAATGTTGCGAAAAGCGAAGCCTTTTACTGCAATGTCGGTGAGAGGAATAGGGCTGCCATCGACCATATTGTTAGGTTTCCTGAGGGATCTTTACCTGTACGATACCTTGGCATCCCTCTTATCAGTACCCGTCTTACCCACAAGGACTGTAAAGGACTTGTTGATAAAGTCAAATGCAAGATTAATGACTGGAAGAACAAGACTCTCTCCTTTGCTGGCCGTCTCCAGCTCATCATTTCTAACGAAATTGAGAAACTCATGAGGGGTTTCCTTTGGTGCCATAGGGAATTGAAACGTGGTAAAGCCAAAGTCTCCTGGAAAACTGTGTCTCCCTAAGGATCATGGTGGACTTGGTATCCGTAATCTTGCGGTTTGGAATGTTGCCCTTATGGATTCTTACGTCTGGAGACTCCTTTCTAAGAAGGAGTCCCTTTGGGTCAAGTGGATCCACTCTTACCGTCTCTGTGGACGTAACTTTTGGGATGCCCCCAAAAAATGCGGTTCTGGTTTTGCTTGGCGAAACATCCTCGATATGCGAGTTAAGATAAGAGAGTATTCCCAGATTGGTGATGGGTGCTCTACGTCCGCATGGTTCGATAACTGGCATCCTGCTGGTCCCCTCTCTAAATTCTTGTCTGCCCGTGACATTAGGTCAGCGGGTTTCAATCCCGAAAGTAAGGTTGCAGACCTTGTCCTCAACGGATCTTGGGTTCGGGCCGGTCAATGGAGGGACTCCCATCCTAATCTTCTTCCTCATAACCCTCTTTCCCTTTCCCCATCCATCCCTGATAAACTCCAATGGAGATCTAATGACGGTAACCTTTCTGATTTTTCTGTTCGTTGCGTTTGGCAGTCTATTCGTCCATATGACCAGCCTGTTGATTGTTATCATCTGGTTTGGTTCTCCCAGAATATCCCTAGACATGCATTCATTCTATGGGTTGCTCTTAAAAATCGCCTTAAGACTCATGATAAAATCAAAATCTGGGATACTAACTCCAATCTCAACTATGCCTTCTGTAGGGATTGTGCGGATTCACTCTCCCATCTCTTCTTTGAATGTTCTTTCCCTTCTATATAGGGTTTGGCATGACCTTCAACATGTCATGAATCTCTCCGTTACCACTGAAAGCTGGCCCGATATCATTAATCAACTCAAGCCCGTGTCTAAGATTAAGACCATTTGGTCCATCATTAGAAGACTTGTGCTTGCTGGAGCTGTTTACCACATTTGGCAGGAAAGAAATTTTTGAATCTTCAAAAAACAAAAAGATCGTATCATGCAGTCGTGAATAGTGTTAAGGATGATATCCGTTGTAGACTGCTGAGTCTTTCTATGAAACCTTGCACTAATGTTAATTTGGCTAAAAGGATATGGACCATCCCTTAACAAACCCCTTTTGCTTCTATTTTTCTATGCTTATATGGTTTGTTTTTTTTGCAGGTTGTGTTCCTTTATGTTATTGTTATGTTTCTGTCTCCATGTATTGTTTTTGGTTCCGAGTTTAGCTTCGTTGTCCTTTGGGGCCTGTCCCGATGGATTTTCTGTTTTTTCCTTTGGAGGGGAGTCCCCTGCCTCTTATTGTATTTATTCTTTTTATTAATAAAATTTGCCAGAGGTACCGTCCTCTTTACCCAAAAAAATTTAGCATAACCCATCACAACCCTTCATAATGATCAATAACCCAACACCTTCTATAGTCTATAACCCATAACAACCGTTCATAATTGACCATAACCTATCACAACCCTTCATAATGGTCAATAACCCATCATAATCCTTCACAATGGTTCATAACCCATCACTATATTCATAATAGTACATAACCCATACAAGCGTTCGTGACGGTCCATAACCTATCACAACCCTTACTAATGGTCCATAACCCATCACAACCCTTTCTAAGTTCCATAACCCATCGCAAACCTGCATAATGGTCCATAACCATAAAAACCCTTCACAAAGGTGCTAACCCATACAAACCATCATAATAGTCCATAATGCACAACCCTTTATAATTGACCATAACCCATCACAACCCTTCATAATTGACCATAGCCCATCACAACACCTCATAATGGTCCATAACACATCGCAACCCTGCATAATGGTCCATAATCATAACAACCCTTCATAGTGGTCCATAACCCATACAAACCTAAAAAATCCCTTCAAAATTCTCTCTAAGCAATTTGTACGTTTTACATACGATTTTTAAGTTTTTCAGTTTTTATTTTCATAATGGCTGGTGTATCACTAGGCATTATTCCTTGTTTAGATTCATGTTTGAAAAATGTTGAGGTTTTAGAAAATCAAAATCATATGTTTTCTGCACAAGGTCCTTTTGATCATGAAAATACGTTCAAATTAGTTGAAAAAAGACTAAAAAATATAAAAATCAAACAGCCATGTATTTTCAAACAACTTGATAGAGGCATACAAAAAAGAAAATCTGTTTTAAACCATAAAAAAATTACAGAAATTGTTGCTGGAAAAAAAAGAAATATACATTCTCAAAATAATCTAGAAAAACAAAAACAATATGGAGTGTATGCTGCTGCTTCAACCGTTGTTAGTGATGATTTGGTTTTGCAAGTTCATGGAGATGGTGACAAAGGTACGGAGATGATCTCCTGTTTGAGATCAGATGTGGAATCGATTGCTGAAAATAATACCAACAAAGATACTTATAATGGAAAAAGTGAATGCATGATCAAGCAACCCACATACGATCATAAAATTACAGCCATGACTTTCAAAAAATCTCCAATGAGCACCGAGGATTATGTTGCTGAAGACGATGGTGAAGATCATATTGATGAAGACGATGCTGAATATGATGTTGCTGAAGACGATGGTCAAGATCATGTTGCTGAAAACGATGGTGCGGATCATGCTGCTGAATATACGAACAAAGGACAAGATCATGTTGCTGAAAACGAGGGTGAAGATCATCTTGCTGAATATACGAACAAAGGACAAGAGGTCGCGAAAAATAGGGGAGAAAATCGAGAGGCTGGTGGAGTTATTTGTGCTTCGGCTAATCAAGATCTAACTTCCACCATTAATGCTTCTCACATCGACCAAGTAGATAGACCAAGAAAAGCTGATGAACAAAAGTTATTTTCCGGTGACAACCATTGCAAAAATATCGCCGGTGACAACTTCTTCTCGAGTGGAGCATCAACGGGTGTGTCTCTTCAAAGCCAAGATACGTTGAATGCAAATGGGGGTAAAAGTTTTAATATATCTTCTCTTAATCTAGCTAATGATAAGTGTCCCCCTTATGGCCTTCATGGAGAAGAATCCTATGTGTTTGATGATTACCATTGTCCTACTAGTTTTGTTGACTTTCCCTCTAAAGCTACGGATTCTTCAAGAAATAAGATGCACAAGTCTTCAATTCTTGGACCTCTTCCTATTGACTTAGCCCATTTGAAACATAAGCCTACTAAGGACTTAGCCCATTTGAAACCTAAGCCTACTAATGACTTAGCCCATTTGAAACCTAAGCATACTAATGACTTAGCCCATTTGAAACCTAAGCCTACTTCAACTCTTGGACTTCCCACAAATAATCTAGCCCATAAAACTAATATTCAAGCCAACATTTATAGTATAGAAGATAAAAACTCTTTAATAGGCCAAATTTCTAAACCTTTAAACAATATGAATCCTCATGTCACTAATGATAAAAATTCTCATGCATTTGATTTTAATACCCATATCAAAAATTGTAACTTAAATCAGGAAAATAATAATACAATAAAAAATGCTTGGGATCGCAAGGTTCCTTTACTTAATAACTCTCATGCTAATATCATTACTGGTACACAAAAACACACTAACGATAAGTTTCGATTTATTCCTAACTTATGTAATGATATTAATGTGCCAGTTGATATTCCTTTAAAAGCAGTTACTAAAGTCTGTCAAACTTTTGCTCGGACAATCTGTGGTTACTTTGTCGGGAAAAAAATGAATTATTCTGAGGTTCGTTACCTAGCGTCCAAAATGTGGTCTATCCATGGTCTTCAAGATGTCCTTCTAAATGGAAAAGGTGTCTATCTTTTTAAATTTAGTGAAGATAATGGTCTTCATCATGTTATCACACATGGACCTTGGACTTTTAAGGGTGTACCAATTGTGATTCAAAAATGGCGTCCTGGTCTTAGTATTCATAAGAACAATCATGACAAGCTTCCTCTCTGGATTAAAATCCATGATATTCCCTATGAGGCTTGGAGTGATGATGGTCTTAGCCACATTGCCTCAAAAATTGGTAAGCCTCTTGCTATGGACTCCTATACAGCTAACATGTGCAAGTATGCGGCTGGAAAGTCAGTATATGCTTGTGTCCTTCTTGAGGTCCCCACAAAAACCTCTTGGGTGGATAAAGTGATTATCCGTATTCCTGATCCTGATACTCTAGAATTTTCCACCCATACTCTCAGTATTGAATATGAATGGAAACCCCCAATGTGCTCTCATTGCATGGTTTATGGTCATGAAACTAACATATGTATGCATGTCATCTCTAAGACTAATGAAGCTAAGACCAATGATAAAATAACTATTAATCAGGTTATAGGTTCCTCTCCTATGCAAATTGATGATGGCTTTACGGTGGTTTCTAAAAAGAAAAATTTAATGAAACATAGATCTAATAATGAAAATTCTACTAATGATATTACGCAAAGTAAGTCTTATAGAAATACCCAAAAGGGAAGGATGGCTAAAGAAGTTTCAAAAAGATATGCCTATAATAAAAACAATAATAGTAAAATTATGTCTCGAACCGACTTTCACCCTGTCCCTAAAATATCTAATCCTACCACTACACCTGTCCTTAACAAGAAATGCCCGCCCATTAACCCTCAATCTAGTAATCCCTCACAAAAAAATCTATAAATGTTGTAGGTTTTCCTAGCCCTATCCTCCACCTCTCATCCTCTACACCTCCAAAAATATCTAAGCTATCCACTCCTATTTTCAACTCCTTCTCTATTCTAGAGTCTTGTTCCAACGATATGACGGATCTTCCTACTCAATCTTCCCAACTCCCTCCTACTCATGCCCCATCCACTCGTATTCCTGATGATTTTGATCCAGATTCTGTAGACCTTAAGGATATGGATGAACTCATTGAGGTCGAATCTGATGATGGTGAAACTGCCAAGTTTATCAATGATGACGATATGGAATCACCTAATGACCATATTGGAATAGCTCAGGCATCCGAGCAGATGGATTCCACCATCAAACCAGTTTCCATATGACGCACATCGCTGCTTGGAATACCCGCGGTCTTTGTAAGCCTTCGCATCAGAAAGCCTTGAGAGATCTTATTCGAGAACAAAATCTCAATATCTGTGCTTCCTTAGAGACTCGTGCTGATTTCTCTAAGCTTCCTCTTATATGTTCGCGTGCTTTTGGGTCCTGGTCTTGGTCGTCTAACGGTCTTTTTAGCCCTAGGGGGACTAGAATTGTGGTAGCTTGGGACCCCAATGCTATTGATATGATGCTTCTTGACTTAAATGATCAGGTTATGTATTTCTACGTTAAAAGTCGTGCTTCTAATAAAACGTTCTTCTGCTCTTTCGTCTATGCTCATAATAACCACATCCTTCGTCGATCCCTGTGGCATTCTCTTTCAGCCCATAAGAATCTGATTAAAGATGCTCCTTGGATCCTTTTGGGTGATTTCAATGTGGCCCTTGACATGAAAGATAGCACCTATGGGACTTCTGTTATATCTCGTGCAATGGAGGATTTCAGGGACTGTGTTAATCACTTGGAGATGGAGGACCTTAATTATAAAGGTCTTTTTTACACCTGGACCAAGTCTCCTAATGGTACTGGTGGTATTCTCAAAAAAATTGACCGTGTCATGGGAAATCCTAATTTTATTGATTCTTTCTCCTCTGCATCTGTCAATTTTCTCCCCTATCGGTCTTCTGACCATACTCCTGTTGTGCTTTCTCTTCCCAGTAGATCTACGTTCAGGCCCAAAACGTTTAAATTCCCTAACTTCCTGACTTATAAGAATGATTTCAAACAGGTTGTTGCTGATTCGTGGAACTCAAATATCCCTGGATATAGGATGTTTAAGATTTTTCAAAACCTTAAAAACTTGAAAAAACCTCTACGTCTTCTTCTTCGTAGACAGGGTAACATCTTCTCCAAGGTTATCTCCCTACGTACTGAACTTGATAGAATTCAGGTTGCTCTGGATCGGGACCCCTTCAATATTGATCTTCGTGAAGAACATTGCAGCTATCTCCTTGCTTATAACGAGTCTATCCTTGATGAAGAGAGGTTTCTGAAACAAAAGGCCAAGGTTGACAGGCTGCGTGAGGGAGATAAAAATTCTGGATTTTTCCACAAAACGGTTAGAAGCCGCCTATCTCGTAGTCGTATCAATTCTATCCAAGATGCTCAGGGAAACTGGATATCGGTGAATGACCTTCCTAACCTTTTTGTTTCCCACTTTCAAAATTTCTTAGGTTCTGCCTACCCTTCCATTCCTATTCGTGACCCTTGTTCCCTTTTCTCTAATAAGCTCTCCCCTATCCAGTCTGCCGCCATGCTTACTCCTGTTACGGATGAGGAGGTTAAGGGTGTCATGTTCCAAATAGGAGATGATAAAGCCCCTGGTCCTGATGGCTTTTCGGCTAAGTTCTTCAAGTCTGCCTGGGATATTGTGGGTACTGATGTTTGTTTGGCGGTAAAGGAGTTCTTTGCGTCTGGAAAACTCCTTAAGTCTTTCAACAACACCGTTCTTGCTCTCATACCTAAGGTTGATTCACCTTCCAAAGTCACTGATTTTCGTCCAATCGCATGCTGTAATGTTGTTTACAAATGTATCAGCAAGATTATTGCGGACCGTATCAAGAAACATCTCTCTTGTTTGGTTGATGATAACCAGTCTGCTTTCATCCCTGGTCGTTTGATCTCCGACAACGTACTTCTTGTCCACGAGCTCATGCGGGATTATCATCGCCACCGTGCTCCACCAAGATGTGCTTTTAAGGTCGATATTCAAAAAGCTTATGACACTGTAGACTGGTCTTTTCTTCGCACCATCTTGTTTGGATTTGGTTTCCCCGATCGTATGATTGACTGGATCATGACATGTGTTTCTACTCCGGCTTACTCTGTGAGTATCAATGGTAACATACATGGTTTTTTCGATGGTAAACGGGGCCTTGGCCAAGGTGACCCTCTCTCTCCCTATCTCTTCACTCTTGTTATGGAGGTTCTTAACCTTATGATCAAGAGAAAAATTTCTGAATCCGATTCATTTAAATTCCACCGTCAATGTGAGGAACAGAATATCACACATCTATGCTTTGCCGATGATCTTCTCCTCTTCTCTCATGGGGATAGATCTTCGGTAAGCGTAATATGTGATTCCCTTGCTGAATTCTCTGGGGTTTCTGGGCTCCATCCTAATGTTGCAAAAAGCGAAGCCTTTTATTGCAATATTGGTGATAATACTAGAAATGCTATTGACCATATGGTTGGGTTCCCTGTGGGATCTTTCCCTGTTCGATACCTTGGCATACCTCTAATCACTACCCGTCTTGCCCATAAGGACTGTAAAGGTCTTGTTGATAAAGTCAAATGCAGGATTAATGACTGGAAAAATAAAACTCTCCCCTTTGCAGGGCGTCTCCAGCTTATTCTCTCTGTTCTTTCTTCTATGCAAATCTATTGGGCTTCTGTTTTTATTATTCCAAAATCTATCTCTAAAGACATTGAGAAACTCATGAGGGGTTTTCTCTGGTGCAATGGTGAGTTGACTCGTGGTAAAGCAAAAGTTTCCTGGAAAACTGTGTGTATCCCTAAGGAACATGGAGGACTTGGAATCCGTAATCTTGCTGTTTGGAATGTTGCTCTTATGGCTTCACATGTTTGGAGACTCCTCTCTAAGAAGGATTCCCTTTGGGTCAAGTGGATCCATTCTTACCGTCTTTGTGGACGTAACTTTTGGGATGCCCCCATAAAATACGGTTCAGGTTTTGCTTGGCGAAACATCCTCGATATGCGAAGTAAGATAAGAGATTTTATTGTTTCCCAGATTGGTGATGGGTCATCTACATCCGCTTGGTTCGATAACTGGCATCCTGCTGGTCCCCTCTCTAAATTCATCTCTGCCCGTGCCATCAGGGCTGCGGGATTCAATCCTGATACTAAGGTTGCTGACCTTATCATCAACGGATCTTGGGTTCGGCCAGGTTAATGGAGGGACTCCCTTCCTAATCTTCTTCCTCAAAACACTCCTTCTCTATCCCCTTACGTGCCTGATAAACTCCAATGGAGATATAGTGATGGTAATTTTTTTGATTTTTCTGTGCGTTGCGTTTGGCAGTCTATTAGGCCCTATGACCAGCCTGTTGATTGGTATCATTTGGTTTGGTTCTCCCAGAATATCCCTAGACATACATTCATTCTTTGGGTTGCTCTTAAAAATCGCCTTAAGACTCATGATAAAATCAAAATCTGGGATACTAACTCCAATCTCGTTTGTGCCTTCTGTGGGGATTGTGCTGATTCCCTTTCCCATCTTTTCTTCGAATGTTCTTTCCCCTCTATGGTTTGGCATGATCTTCAACATGTCATGAATCTCTCCGTCCCTACTGATAGCTGGGCTGATATTATTAATCATCTCAAACCCGTGTCTAAGATTAAAACCATTTGGTCCATCATTAGAAGACTAGTGCTTGCTGGAGCAGTTTACCACATCAGGCAGGAAAGAAATTTTCGAATTTTCAAAAAAACAAAAAGATCGTATCATGCGGTCGTAAATAGTATTAAGGATGATATCCGTTGTAGACTGCTGAGTCTTTCTATGAAACCTTGTACTAATGTTCATTTGGCTAAAATGATATGGACCATCCCTTAACAAATCTCCTTCTCCTTTTTGCTTCTATATTTCTCTTCTTGTATGGTTTGTTTTGTGCAGGATGTTTTCTTTTATGTAATTGTTATGTTTCTGTTTCCATGTACTGTTTTTGGTTTCTAGTTTAGCTTTCTTGTTGTCCTTTAGGGCCTGTCCCAATGGATTTTCTGTTTTTTCCTTTGGTGGGGAGTCCCCAGCCTCTTATTGTATTTATTCTTTTTATTAATAAAATTTGCCAGAGGTACCGTCCTCTTTACCCAAAAAAAACCCATACAAACCTTCATAATGGTCCATAACCCATCACAACTCTTCATAATGGTCTATAGTCCAACACAACCCTTTCTATGGTCCATAACCCATCACAACTTAACCTAAAAAGCAAAACCAAAAAAATTCTCTCTAACCTCTCTCTAGTATTTTCTCTCTCTAGAAAGTTTTTGTGTTTTTTGGTACTTGTTCTGTAGTATTTTACAATGGATAATGATTCAATAGGTTGTGATTCGATTTTAATGTCAAATGATGGTGTTTTAATGGATCAGCAACATCATTCTCATATTTTATCTACTGGAAATGGTCAACATGTGAATGATTTTACGTTTTCTGAAAATTTTAAACAAGATTTTAAATTTTCATCTAAACAAAACAAATCTGAAGTTCATGGCAATGCAATCTATTTCAATAAAGATCAGAAAGAGAAAAAACTTCATATGGCTCTTCGTAATATCAAAGGATCAATATTTAAGAATTATACATCTTCTTTATTTGAGGCAACTGATGAACGAAGAAATAAATGCAAAAATGACAATATCAAGCGAAAAAGATTGTCCACTGATAGGATCTTGTCTTCATTCGATGTTCAAGCTTGCTATGTTAACATGTCGGGCCACAAACTGAATTTTCCAACGGTTGATCCTGCTCAAATTCAAGAAGGGAAATATGATGAATCTCGTTTGGACATTATGGGTGAACCGTCTCACAAAGAGGATAATTGCATGAATATTTACTCAACATCCAATGGAGGAGATACGGGTCTCAATTTTTCAGCAAATGATGGAACTACTTCAGCAAATGGAGTTAAAGCTCCAAAGGTTATAAACAAGGAAAACAAAAATGGAAAAGCACGTGTAGATGATGCTTGCATGTCGGGCCACCATCTGAATTTTATTTCGGATGATTCTAATCACCATAACAACGTGCATAATGATGAATATGGTGAGGATCATATGGTTGACTCGTCCACAAAGCTCGATGAATGCATGCACTCTAACTCAGCCGCTGATGGAGGAAATACGGGACAAAACATTCCGGCAACCGGTGGTACTGCTGCACACGTGATGAACAACAAAGGGCACGATCCTTCTTCATGCTCCAACTACACAACGGTCACAAACACTCCTCTTTTTTCTGAAGGTATGATGGCCGATCACTCCACTTTATTGATAAATCTTCCAATTTGAATTTGATATGTGGGGTAAATAATAAACAAAAGAGTCAAAAGTCTAAAGTTATGGGTGAGTGGGGAGACAACAATGATAACACTAGGTTAGTGGGAGACAAGGAGACACTTGCCTCACATGCTACCCCAATGTCCTTTCCCTCTTTGCAATTGCCGAAAGATTCTAGTAGCATTGAGGATTTTTTTGTGCCGACTAGTGCTTGTTTAACAAAGAAATCGGATCCTCTTCCTTCTCTTTTGGGCCTCCCTAAAAGTTCATCCAATTTGGGCTACCAAAAACAAACCTATTTTCCTTATAGACATAACAACATTAAGCCCAACAATTATAAATCTAATTGGGCTAACAAAAATAAACCTTTTTATACTAAAAACTATGAAATTCAAAAACCAGATAATCATATTCATGTTAATTCTAGCTTTAGTAATGAAACCGAGGTTGTTCATTTAGATAATTCCAACAAGCATGATAAGATTAATGGTAACTTGGAAGTAAAAGACTTAAATTACAACGCTTGGTCTAGTAAATTACCTATGCTAGTTAACTCTCAAGCTAACATTTTAAGTGGTCCTAAAAAACACTCTAGCGACAAGTTTCGTTTCATTCCTAATCTGAGTAATGATGTTGATGTGCCAGTAGACATCCCGATCAATGTTGTTAATAAGATTTGTGAGACTCATGCTCGAACCATATGTGGTTATTTCGTGGGATGTAAAAAGAATTATTCTGATGTTCGTTATCTTGCCTCTAAGATGTGGTCGCAACATGGTCTGGAAGATGTTCTGTTAAATGGTAACGGTGTCTATCTTTTTAAATTCAACAATGACCAGGGTCTAAAACATGTTATCACCCACGGACCTTGGACATTTAGGAGTGCCCCCATTGTTATGCAAAAATGGAGACCCGGATTTAGCATTCATAGAAACAACCATGACAAACTTCCTTTATGGATTAAAATACATGACATCCCTTATGAGACTTGGAGTGAGGAAGGATTAAGTCACATTGCTTCTAAAATTGGTAAACCTCTTGCTATGGACTCTTATACAGCTAACATGTGTACTTATGCTGCGGGTAAGGCGGTCTATGCTCGTGTCCTTTTAGAGGTCCCAACTCGTCCCTCATGGGTGGACAAAATTAACATCCGTATCCCAGATCCTGAAACACTTGACTTTTCTTCCCATACGCTTAGAGTTGAGTATGAATGGAAACCACCTATGTGCTCTCATTGTAAGGTGTTTGGTCACGAAACACATGTTTGTATGTATGTTATTACTAAAACTAATGCTCCTACTAATGCTAATCATATGGATACTTCTACCATTAATGCTACTTCTATTATAGATAATATTGAGGATTTTACTATGGTTTCAAATAAGAAAAATTCTTCAAAACATGTTTTCACAAAAGACAATAAATATAATGAATCTTCTAAAAGCAATACTAGTAGAAAATACCAAAACAATACCCAAGATAATTTTCTTTCAAATAATAAAAACTTTTTAAAAACTAGTAGAAATAAGGAACGGTTTGAGAAAGTTTCGGTTCATATTAATAATAGTCCCCCTTTATCCACAAATCCACCTAATCCCCCAATGAAGGATAAGTCCGCTACTGTTGGATTCCCTAGCCCTATCATTCATATTTCTTCCTCCCAGCCCATTTATCAATCTGAATCCTCCACCCCTTTAGAGGCTTGTTCCTCTGACGTCACGGATATCCCCTCTACTTCTGTCCCCCTGCCCCATCCTGGTGCTCCTCCCCATTCTAGTCCTGATGATTTTGATCCTGATGCTGATGACCTTATCGTAGAGGATAGTATTGAGGTTGATTCTGATAATGGTGAAACTGCCCAGTTCATTGTTAATGAGTCTGGATCCTATAATGATCACCCTATGATAGCTCCGGTGTCCGAGCAGATGGACTCCACCCCCCTTAAGGTTTCCATATGACGCACATCGCTGCATGGAATACTCGCGGTCTTTGTAAGCCTTCTCATCAGAAGGCTTTGAGAGATCTTATACGCGATCAAAATCTTCATATTTGTGCTTCTCTTGAGACTCGTGCTTCCTTCCTTAACCTCCCTCTTATCTGTAGCCGTACTTTTGGTTCCTGGTCTTGGTCATCCAACGGTCTTTTTTTCCCCAAGAGGGACTAGAATTGTTGTTGCTTGGGATCCGCTTGCCATTGATATGATGCTTATCGACTTAAATGATCAGGTTATGCATTTCAAAGTTAATATTCATGATTCTAATAAATCTTTTTTCTGCTCTTTTGTCTATGCTCATAATGATCACATGATGCGTCGCTCTCTCTGGCATTCTCTTGCGGTCCATAAGAATATGGTTAGAGATAACCCTTGGATTCTTTTGGGTGATTTCAATGTTTCTCTTGATATTAAAGATAGCACCTCCGGGGCGTCGGGGCTTTCTCGTGCCATGGAGGACTTCAGGGACTGTGTCAATCTGATGGAAATGGAGGATCTTAACTATAAAGGTCTCTTCTACACATGGACCAAATCTCCTAATGGTTCGGGGGGCATCCTCAAGAAGATCGATCGTGTCATGGGAAATACTCAATTCGTTGCTTCTTTCCCTTCCTCTACTGTTAATTTTCTCCCTTACCGTTCGTCCGATCATACTCCTGCTGTGCTTTCTCTCCCCCATCGTGCCCCTTTCCAACCTAAACCTTTCAAGTTCCCTAATTTCCTGACTTATAAGAACGATTTCAAGCAGATTGTTGCCTCTTCTTGGAACCCCAATATCACTGGATATCGGATGTATAAGGTTTTCAAAAACCTTAAAAATCTGAAAGTGCCTATACGTAAAATGCTTCGCAACCAGGGAAACCTCTTTTCTAAGGTTATCTCTCTTCGTAATGAGCTTGATAGAGTTCAGATTGCTTTGGATCGGGATCCTTTCAATAAGGATCTTCGTGAAGAACAATGCAGGTATCTCCTCAGTTATAACGAGGCTAGCCTGGATGAAGAGAGGTTCCTAAAACAAAAGGCTAAGGTTAACTGGCTGCGTGAGGGTGATAAAAATTCGGCTTTTTTCCACAAGGCGGTTAAAAGCCGTAAATCTCGCAATCGTATTAATTCTATCCAGGATGCTCAAGGTAACTGGATCTCGGGAAATGATCTTCCTAATATGTTTGTTTCTCACTTTCAAGCCTTCTTGGGTTCTGCCCAGCCTTCCACTACTATTCGTGATCCTTCTTCCCTATTCTCTAATAACTCTCCCCCCTCCAGTCTGCCGCCATGCTTACTCCTGTTACTGACGCGGAGGTTAAGTGTGTCCTCTTCCAGATGGGTGATGATAAAGCTCCTGGTTCTGATGGTTTCTCTGCTAAGTTCTTCAAGTCTGCTTGGGAAATTGTGGGTCCTGATTTCTGTATGGCTGTTAAGGAATTCTTCTATTCTGGCAAACTTCTTAAGTCTTTCAACAGCACTATCCTTGCGCTCATCCCTAAAGTTGATTCCCCTTCCAAAGTCACTGATTTCCGCCCTATAGCTTGTTGTAACGTTGTTTACAAATGTATCAGCAAGATTATTGCGGATCGTATCAAAAACCATCTTTCTTCTCTGGTTGATGAAAACCAGTCTGCTTTCATCCCTGGTCGTTTGATTACCGACAACGTCCTTCTTGTCCATGAACTCATGCGTGATTATCATCGTCATCGTGGTCCTCCTAGGTGTGCTTTTGAGGTTGATATTCAAAAAGCGTACGACACAGTTGACTGGTCGTTTCTACGGACAATCTTGTTTGGGTTTGGTTTCCCCGATCGTATGATTGACTGGATCATGACATGTGTTTCCACGATTGCTTACTCTGTGAGTATCAATGGGAATAATCACGGATATTTTGATGGTAAAAGGGGCATTCGGCAGGGTGACCCCCTTTCTCCTTATCTCTTCACTCTTGTCATGGAAGTGCTTAACCTTATGATCAAGAGAAACATCCATGATTCTGACTCTTTTAAATTCCACAGACAATGTGATGATCAAAGTATCACCCATCTCTGCTTTGCAGACGATCTCCTTCTCTTCTGTCATGGTGATAGCTCTTCGGTTAGAATCATCTGTGATTCTCTTGAGGAATTCTCTGGGGTTTCTGGCCTCCATCCAAATATTACTAAGAGTGAAGCTTTCTACTGTAATGTTGGTGAGAGGACCAGGGCTGCCATTGATCTTATTGTTAAGTTTCCTGAGGGCTCTTTCCCTGTCCGATACCTTGGCATTCCTCTCATCACCACGCGTCTTGCCCACAAAGACTGTAAAGGCCTTGTTGATAAAGTCAAATACAGGATTAATGACAGGAAAAACAAGTCTCTTTCCTTTGCTGGTCGTCTCCAGCTCATCCTCTCTGTCCTTTCTTCTACTCAAATCTATTGGGCTTCTGTTTTTATTCTTCCTAAATCTATCTCAAACGATATTGAGAAGCTCATGAGAGGTTTCCTCTGGTGCCATGGTGAGTTAAAGAGTGGTAAAGCTAAAGTCTTCTGGAAAACTGTATGCCTTCCTAAGGAACATGGTGGTCTTGGCATACGTAACCTTGCTATCTGGAATGTTGCCCTTATGGCTTCCCATGTTTGGAGACTCCTTTCCAAGAAAGAGTCCCTATGGGTTAAGTGGATCCACTCATACTGTTTATGTGGCTGTAACTTTTGGGATGCCCCTAAAAAATACGGTTCTGGATTTGCCTAGCGTAACATCCTGGATATGCGGGATAAGATAAGGGAGTATATAGTTTCCCAGATAGGTGATGGATGCTCTACTTCTGCTTGGTTCGACAACTGGCACCCTGCGGGCCCTCTTTCTAAATTCTTGTCTGTCCGTGACATCCATGATGCGGGTTTCACTCCTGATACTAAGGTTGCTGACCCGGTTCTTAATGGATCTTGGGTTCGGCCTCATTGTTGTAGAGATTCCCACGGTGCTATTCTTTCTTATAACCCTCCTACTATTTCAACGTCTGTCCCTGATAAAATCCTTTGGAGATCTAGAGACGGTCAACTCTCTCCTTTCTCTGTTCGATCTGTGTGGCAGTCTATTCGCCCCTATCACCAACCGGTCTTTTGGTTTCATCTTGTTTGGTTCTCTCAGAACATCCCCAGACTTGGTTTCATTCTTTAGGTTGCTCTTAAAGATCGTCTTAAGACTCATGATAAAATAAAAATTTGGGACACTAATTCCAATGTCATTTGTGCGTTCTGCGGGGACTGTCCGGATTCCCTTTCTCATCTCTTCTTTGAATGCTCTTTCACTTCTTTGGTTTGGCATGACCTTCATCATGTCATGAATCTCTCCTTCTCCACTGATAGCTAGTCTGATATCATTAGTCAACTCAACCCCATTAATAAGAACAATACCATTTGGTCCATCATTAGAAGACTTGTTTTTGCTGGAGCGGTCTACCACATCTGGTGGGAAAGAAATTTACGCATTTTTACAAAAATAAAAAGATCTCATCATGCTGTCGTGAATATTGTTAAGGATGATATCCGCTATAGACTGCTGAGTCTTTCTTTGAAAACTTGCACTAATGTTGATTTGGCTAAAACTCTTTGGACCCTCCCTTAATTTTCTTCCTCTGCACTTTCTTTTCTCTCTGCTTGTTTTGCCTTGTATGGTTTGTTTGTTTTTGCAGGTTGCTCTGCTTTATGTTCTTGTTTGCTTATGGTTCCTTCTCTTGTTTTGGTTCCTAGTTTAGCTTGTTGTCCGTTGGGGCCTGTCCTGATGGATTTTCTGTTTTTTGGTGGGAAGTCCCCAGCCTTATATTGTATTTATTCTTTTTATTAATAAAATTTGCCAGAGGTGCCGCCCTCTTTACCCAAAAAACCCATCACAACTTTTCATAATTGATCATAACCTATCACAACCCTTCATAATGGTCCATAACCCTTTATAGTGGTCCATAACCCATTACAACCTTCATAATGGTCCATAACCCATCACAACCCTTTATAATGGTCTATAAGCCATCACAGCCCTTCATAATTGAGCATAACCCATCACAACCCTTCATAATGGTCCATAACCCAACACAAGACTTTCTATGGTCCATAACCCATAACAACCCTTCATAATTGACCATAACCTGTCATAACCCTTCATAATGGTCAACAACCCATCATAATCCTTCATAATGGTTCATAACCCATCACAACCCTTTTTAATGGTCCATAACCCATCACAACCCTTTCTATGGTCCATAACCCATCGCAACCCTACATAATAGTCCATAACTTTACCCAAAAAATAGTCCATAACCATAATACCCTTTCATAATGGTCCATAACCCATACAAACCTTCGTAATAGTCCATAACCCATCACAACCCATCATAATTGACCATAACCCATCACAACCCTTCATAATTGACCATAACACATTACAACCCTTCCTATGGTCCATAACCCAGCATAACCCGTTCTATGGTCCATAACCCGTCATAACCCTTCATAATTAACCATGACCCATCACAATACTTCATAATGGTCCATAACCCATCGTAACCCTACATAATGGTCCATAACCATAACAACCCTTCATAATGGTCCATAACCCAGACAAACCTTCATAATGGTTCATAATCCATCACAACCCTTCATAATGATCCATAACCTAACATAACACTTTCTATGGTCCATAATTGACCATAACCTATCACAACCCCTCATAATGGTCCATAACCCATCACAACCCTTTATAATGGTCCATAACCCAACACAACGCTTTATAATTGAGCATAACCCATCACAACCCTTCATAATGGTCCATAACCCGGCACAACCGTTTCTAAGGTCCATAACCCATGACAACCCTTCATAATTGACCATAACGTATCACAACCCTTCATAATGATCAATAACCCGTTATAATCCTACAAAATGGTCCATAACCCATCACAACCGTCATAATAGTCTATAACCTATACAACCCTTCATAATGGTCCATAACCCATAACAACCCTTTTAATGGCCCATAATCCGTCACAACCCTTGATAATTGAGCATAACCCATCACTACCCTTCATAATGGTCGATAATTGAGCATAACCCATCACTACCCTCTTATCACTACCCGTCTTGCCCATAAGGACTGTAAAGGTCTTGTTGATAAAGTCAAATGCAGGATTAATGACTGGAAAAACAAAACTCTCTCCTTTGCTGGGCGTCTTCAGCTTATTCTCTCTGTTCTTTCTTCTATGCAAATCTATTGGGCTTCTGTTTTTATTCTTCCTAAATCTATTTCTAAAGACATTGAGAAACTCATGAGGGGTTTTCTCTGGTGCCATGGTGAGTTGATACGTGGTAAAGCAAAAGTTTCCTGGAAAACTGTGTGTCTCCCTAAGGAACATGGTGGACATGGAATCCGTAATCTTGCTGTTTGGAATGTTGCTCTTATGGCTTCACATGTTTGGAGACTCCTCTCTAAGAAGGATTCCCTTTGGGTCAAGTGGATCCATTCTTACCGTCTTTGTGGACGTAACTTTTGGGATGCCCCCAAAAAATACGGTTTAGGTTTTGCTTGGCAAAACATCCTCGATATGCGAAGTAAGATAAGAGATTTTATTGTTTCCCAGATTGGTGATGGGTCCTCTACATCCGCTTGGTTCGATAACTGGCATCCTGCTGGTCCCCTCTCTAAATTCATCTCTGCCGTTGCTCTTATGGCTTCACATGTTTGGAGACTCCTCTCTAAGAAGGATTCCCTTTGGGTCAAGTGGATCCATTCTTACCGTCTTTGTGGACGTAACTTTTGGGATGCCCCCAAAAAATACGGTTTAGGTTTTGCTTGGCAAAACATCCTCGATATGCGAAGTAAGATAAGAGATTTTATTGTTTCCCAGATTGGTGATGGGTCCTCTACATCCGCTTGGTTCGATAACTGGCATCCTGCTGGTCCCCTCTCTAAATTCATCTCTGCCGGTGCCATCAGGGTTGCGGGATTCAATCCTGATACTAAGGTTGCTGACCTTGTCATCAACGGATCTTGGGTTCGGCCAGGTCAATGGAGGGACTCCCATCCTAATCTTCTTCCTCAAAACCCTCCTTCTCTATCCCCATACGTGCCTGATAAACTCCAATGGAGATCTAGTGATGGTAATCTTTCTGATTTTTCTGTCCGTTGCGTTTGGCAGTCTATTAGGCCCTATGACCAGCCTGTTGATTGGTATCATCTGGTTTGGTTATCCCAGAATATCCCTAGAGATGCATTCATTCTTTGGGTTGCTCTTAAAAATCGGCTTAAGACTCATGATAAAATCAAAATCTGGGATACTAACTCCAATCTCATTTGTGCCTTCTGTGGGGATTATGCTGATTCCCTTTCCCATCTTTTCTTCGAATGTTCTTTCCCCTCTATGGTTTGGCATGATCTTCAACATGTCATGAATCTCTCCGTCCTCACTGATAGCTGGTCCGATATCATTAATCATCTCAAACCCGTGTCTAAGATTAAAACCATTTGGTCCATCATTAGAATACTGGTGCTTGCTGGAGCAGTTTACCACATCTGGCAGGAAAGAAATTTTCAAATTTTCAAAAAAACAAAAAGATCGTATCATGCGGTCGTGAATAGTATTAAGGATGATATCCGTTGTAGACTGCTGAGTCTTTCTATGAAACCTTGTACTAATGTTAATTTGGCTAAAATGATATGGACCATCGCTTAACAAATCTCCTTCTCCTTTTTGCTTCTATATTTCTCTTCTTGTATGGTTTTTTTTGCAGGATGTTTTCCTTTATGTTATTGTTATGTTTCTGTTTCCATGTACTATTTTTGTTTTCTAGTTTAGCTTTGTTGTTGTCCTTTGGGGCCTGTCCCAATGGATTTTCTGTTCTTTCCTTTGGTGGGGAGTCCCCAGCCTCTTATTGTATTTATTCTTTTTATTAATAAAATTTGCCAAAGGTACCGTCCTCTTTACCCAAAAATAATGTTCAATAACATAGCACAACCATTTCTATGGTCCATAACCTAACACAACCCTTTATAATTGACCTTAACCTATCAAAACCCTTCATAATGGTGGTCAATAACCCATCATAATCCTTCATAATGGTTCATAAACGATCACAACCTTCATAATAGTACATAACCCATACAACCCTTCACAATGGTCCATAACCGATCACAACCCTTTCTAATGGTCCATAACCGATCACAACCCTTTTTAGGGTCCATAACCCATCGCAACCTTGTATAACGGTCCATAAGCATAACCCTTTATAATGGTCCATAACCCATACAAACCTTGATAATAGTCCAAAACCCATCACAACGCTTCATAATTGACCATAACTTATCACAACCCTTCTATCTTCGTGTCATGGGAAATACTTCGTTGCTTCTTTCCCCTCCTCTACTGTCAATTTTCTCCCTTACCATTCGTCCGATCATACTCCTGCTGTGCTTTCTCTCCTCCATCGTGCCCCATTCCAACCTAAACCTTTCAAGTTCCCTAATTTCCTGACTTATAAGACTGATTTCAAGCAGATTGTTGCCTCTTCTTGGAACCCCAATATCACTGGATATCGGATGTATAATGTTTTCAAAACCTTAAAAATCTGAAAGTGCCTATACGTAAGATGCTTCGCAACCAGGGAAACCTCTTTTCTAAGGTTATCTCTCTTCGTAATGAGCTTGATAGAGTTTAGATTGCTTTGGATCGGGATCCTTTCAATAAGGATCTTCGTGAAGAACAATGCAGGTATCTCCTCGCTTTCAACGAGGCTAGCCTGGATGAAGAGAGGTTCCTGAAACAAAAGGCTAAGGTTAACTGGCTACGTGAGGGTGATAAAAATTCGGCTTTTTTCCACAAAGCGGTTAAAAGTCGTAAATCTCGCAATCATATTAATTCTATCCAGGATGCTCAAGGTAACTGGATCTCGGGTAATGATCTTCCTAATCTTTTTGTTTCTCACTTTCAAGCCTTCTTGGGTTCTGCCCAGCCTTCCACTGCTATTCGTGATCCTTCTTCCCTCTTCTCTAATAAGCTCTCCCTCCTCCAATCTGCCGCCATGCTTACTCCTGTTACTGATGCGGAGGTTAAGTGTGTCCTGTTCCAGATGGGTGATGATAAAGCTCCTGGTTCTGATGGTTTCTCTGCTAAGTTCTTCAAGTCTGCTTGTGATATTGTAGGTCCTGATTTCTGTATGGCTGTTAAGGAATTCTTCTATTCTGGCAAACTTCTTAAGTCCTTCAACAGCACCATCCTTGCGCTCATCCCTAAAGTTGATTCCCCTTCCAAAGTCACTAATTTCCGCCCTATAGCTTGTTGTAACGTTGTTTACAAATGTATCAGCAAGATTATTGCGGATCGTATCAAAAACCATCCTTCTTATCTGGTTGATGAAAACCAGTCTGCTTTCATCCCTGGTCGTTTGATCACCGACAACGTCCTTCTTGTCCACGAACTCATGCGTGATTATCATCATCATCGTGGTCCTCCTAGGTGTGCTTTTAAGGTTGATATTCAAAAAGCATATGACACAGTTGACTGGTCGTTTCTGCAGAACATCTTGTTTGGGTTTGGTTTCCCCGATCGTATGATTGACTGGATCATGACTTGTGTTTCCACGGTTGCTTACTCTGTGAGTATCAATGGGAATACTCATGGTTATTTCGACGGTAAAAAGGGCCTTCGGCAGGGTGACCCCCTCTCTCCTTATCTCTTCACTCTTGTCATGGAAGTGCTTAACCTTATGATCAAGAGAAACATCCATGATTCTGACTCTTTTAAATTCCACAGATAAGGTAATGATCAAAGGATCACCCATCTCTGCTTTGCCGACGATCTCCTTCTCTTCTGTCATGGTGATAGCTCTTCGGTTAAAATCATATGTGATTCTCTTGAGGAATTCTCTAGGGTTTCTGGCCTCCATCCCAATACTGCGAAGAGTGAAGCATTCTACTGTAATGTTGGTGAGAGGACCAGGGCTGCCATTGACCTTATTGTTAAGTTTCCTGAGGGCTCTTTCCCTGTCCGATACCTTGGCGTTCCTCTCATCACCACTCGTCTTGCCCACAAAGACTGTAAAGGCCTTGTTGATAAAGTCAAATGCAGGATTAATGACTGGAAAAACAAGTCTCTGCCCTTTGCTGGTCGTCTCCAGCTCATCCTCTCTGTCGTTTCTTCTACTCAAATCTATTGGGCTTCTGTTTTTATTCTTCCTAAATCTATCTCTAACGATATTAAGAAGCTCATGAGAGGCTTCCTCTGGTGCCATGGTGAATTGAAGCGTGTTAAAGCTAAAGTCTCCTGGAAAACTGTATGCCTTCCTAAGGAACATGGTGGTCTTGGCATACGTAATCTTGCTATCTGGAATGTAGCCCTTATGGCTTCCCATGTTTAGAGACTCCTTTCCAAGAAAGAGTCCCTATGGGTTAAGTGGATCCACTCATACCGTTTATGTGGCCGTAACTTTTGGGATGCCCCCAAAAAATACGGTTCTGGATTTGCCTGGTGTAACATCCTGGATATGCGGGATAAGATAAGGGAGTATATAGTTTCCCAGATAGGTGATGGATGCTCTACTTCTGCTTGGTTCGACAACTGGCACCCTGCGGGCCCTCTTTCTAAATTCTTGTCTGTCCGTGACATCCATGATGCGGGTTTCACTCCTGATACTAAGGTTGCTGACCTGGTTCTTAATAGATCTTGGGTTCGGCCTCATTGTTGGAGAGATTCCCACGGTGCTCTTCTTTCTCATAACCGTCCTACTATTTCAACATCCGTCCCTGATAAAATCCTTTGGAGATCTAGAGACGGTCAACTCTCTCCTTTCTTTGTTCGATCTGTGTGGCAGTCTATTCGCCCCTATCACCAACCGGTCTTTTGGTTTCATCTTGTTTGGTTCTCTCAGAACATCCCCAGACATGCTTTCATTCTTTGGGTTGCTCTTAAAGATCGTCTTAAGACTCATGATAAAATAAAAATTTGGGACACTAATTCCAATCTCATTTGTGCGTTCTGCGGGGACTGTCCGGATTCCCTTTCTCATCTCTTCTTTGAATGCTCTTTCACTTCTTTGGTTTGGCATGACCTTCATCATGTCATGAATCTCTCCTTCTCCACTGATAGCTGGTCTGATATCATTAGTCAACTCAACCCCATTAATAAGAACAATACCATTTGGTCCATCATTAAAAGACTTGTTTTTGCTGGAGCGGTCTACCACATCTGGTGGGAAAGAAATTTACACATTTTTACAAAAATAAAAAGATCTCATCATGCTGTCGTGAATATTGTTAAGGATGATATCCGCTGTAGACTGCTGAGTCTTTCTTTGAAAACTTGCACTAATGTTAATTTGGCTAAAACTCTTTGGACCCTCCCTTAATTTTCTTCCTCTGCACTTTCTTTTCTCTCTGCTTGTTTTGCCTTGTATGGTTTGTTTGTTTTTACAGGTTGCTCTCCTTTATGTTCTTGTTTGCTTATGGTTCCTTCTCTTGTTTTGGTTCCTAGTTTAGCTTGTTGTCCGTTGGGGCCTGTCCTGATGGATTTTCTGTTTTTTGGTGGGGAGTCCCCAGCCTTATATTGTATTTATTATTTTTATTAATAAAATTTGCCAGAGGTGCCTCCCTCTTTACCCAAAAAACCCATCACAACTTTTCATAATTGATCATAACCTATCACAACCCTTCATAATGATCCATAACCCTTTATAGTGGTCCATAACCCATTACAACCTTCATAATGGTCCATAACCCATCACAACCCTTTATAATGGTCTATAACCCATCATAGCCCTTCATAATTGAGCATAACCCATCACAACCTTTCATAATGGTCCATAACCCAACACATGACTTTCTATGGTCCATAACCCATAACAACCCTTCATAATTGACCATAACCAAACCTAAATTTTTTTTCTCTCTAAGCAAGCTATACGATTTTCTGCAATCTCTAAAGCTTTTTGTATTTTTATTTTATTTTAATTTTAATTATGGCTGGTGTTTCACCAGGCATAATTCCTGGTTCTGATCAATCTTTGCATAATGAAAATGTTTTAGAAAATCATAATATTATATTTCCTGCACATGGTATTATAGATCATGATATTACTTTGAATATTGTTGAAAAAAGAATTAAAAACTTAAAAAAACAGCCAGGTATTTTCAAACAACTTGACAAAAGTATACAAAAAATTTCTAGAAAAAGTAAAACAAAATTTCTTGCTGGAAAAGAAAAACATATACATTCTCAAAAAGATCTAGAAAAAGAAATACAAAATGGACTCTATGTTGCTGCTTCTACTGTTTTTAGTGATGTTCGACAGCTTGACCAATCTCCTGGACATGGTGATGAGGTGGTTATACAAGCTCATGAAGATAGTGGCAAAGATATGCTTTCTCGGTTAGCATATAATGGGGGTGATAACATCAAATCAACCTTTAAATCTTCTGGAGAAGTTTATAAAGATTATGATCACGTAGATACTTGCAAAGACGGTATGACCACGGACTATACATCCTCGGAAAATGAATGTGAAGATGATGCTGAAAATGATGATGCCAAACATGATGGTGATGAGGAAGAATATCCGAACAAAGGTGACTACATGCTACCCCAAGTAACATATGATGATGGAGCTAGAGCTACGTGCCTAGAATATGAAGACGGTGAACATCATGAACAACCGATCCCAATGGTTACCAACAACCGTGACTGTATGATCAACATTACGAGTGATGAAGCTGCAACAAAAGCCTCCGGTGATGAAGCTGCAGCAATACCGAGAGGACATGAAGATTGTACGAGTGAAGCCCACGCTCCAACGGTCACCGAGGAAAACGCATCAGCACATGGACATGGAAAAGATACCACCGGTCACAAATTTCTCTCGAGTGGAGCAGCAACGGGATTGTTTCAAAGGCAAGATAAATTGAATGAAAATGGGGGTAAATCTCTTAATCTATATTCTCTTAACTTAGGTAATGATAGGTGTCCCCCTTATGGCCTTCATGGAGAAGAATCCTATGTGTTTGATCATGACCATTGCCCCACATGTCTTGTTGACTCTCCTCCTAATGCCTACACATGCACGGCTTCAACTAGTAATCCGATGAATATGAACAAGACTTCAATTCTTGGACCTATTCTAAGTGACTTACCCATTTTGAAACCTAGGCCTACTAATGACTTAGCCCATTTGAAAACTAAGCCTACTTCAACTCTTGGACTCCCCAAAAATAATCTAGCCCATAAAATTAATAGTCAAGCCAACATTTATAATTTACAAGGTAAAGACTATTTAATAGGTCAAACTTCAAAATCTTTAAACAATATGAATCCGCTTGTCTCTAATGATAAAAATTCTCATGCATTTGAATTTAATCACCATGTCAAAATTGGTAACATAATTCAGGAAAATAATAATTCTATAAAAAATGCTTGGGATCGGAAGTTTCCTTTACTTAATAACTCGCATGCTAATATCATTACTGGTCCCCAAAAACACTCTAATGATAATTTTCGCTTTATTCCTAATTTATGTAATGATATTAATGTGCCAGTTGATATTCCTTTAAAAGCAGTTACTAAAGTTTGTGAAAATTTTGCTCGTACTATCTGTGGATACTTTGTCGGGAAAAAAATGAATTACTCTGATGTTCGTTACCTAGCTTCCAAAATGTGGTCTATCCATGGTCTTCAAGATGTTCTCCTAAATGGAAAAGGTGTCTATCTTTTTAAATTTAGTGATGATAATGGTCTTCATCATATTATCACTCATGGACCTTGGACATTTAAGGGTGTTCCGATTGTCATCCAAAAATGGCGTCCCGGACTCGGTATTCATAAGAACAATCACGACAAGCTTCCTCTCTGGATTAAAATCCATGATATTCCCTATGAGGCTTGGAGTGATGAGGGTCTTAGCCATATTGCCTCAAAAATCGGTAAGCCTCTTGCTATGGACTCGTATACAGCTAATATGTGCAAGTATGCGGCTGGAAAGTCAGTTTATGCACGAATCCTTCTTGAGATCCCCACAAAATCATCTTGGGTGGATAAAGTTATTATCCGAATCCCTGATCCGGATACTCTAGAATTTTCCACCCATAATCTTCGTATTGAGTATGAATGGAAACCCCCTATGTGCTCTCATTGTATGGTTTATGGTCATGAAACGAACAACTGTATGCATGTCATCTCTAAGATTAATGAAGCTAAGACCAAAGATAAAATGCCAAATCATCATGTTATAGTAGATTCTCCTAAACAACTTGATGATGGGTTTACTAAGGTTACTAAAAAGAAAAATATATCGAAAAAAGGACCAAATAATGAAAATACATCTAATGATATTTCACAAAGTAATTCTAAGGTTAATACCCAAAGGGTTAGGATGGCTAAAGAATCTTCAAAAAACAAAGTTTATAATAAAAATTATAAAAGTAATAATAAGACTCGATCCCAGTTTCGCCCTGCCCCTTTAAAGAACATCCCTCCCATTCTACCTCATTCTACTATTCCTTCCAAGAAGGACTCTATAGATGTAGTAGGTTTCCCTAGCCCTTTCACTCGTCTTTCTTCCTCCCAGCCCCTAAATCAGTCTGTATCCTCCACCCCTTTATTCAACGCCTTCTCCATTCTAGAGGCATGTTCCTCTGACGTCACAGATATTCCTTCTTCCTCTGTCCCCCTGACCCATTCTGGTGCTCCTTCCCACTCTAGTCCTGATGATTTTGATCCTGACTTAAATGATCTAATCGTTGAGGATATTAGTATTGAGGTTGATTCTGATAATGGTGACACTGCCCAGTTCATTGTCAACGAGTCTGGATCCTATAATGATCACCCTATGATAGCTCTGGTGTCCGAGCAGATGGACTCCACCCCCCTCCAAGTTTCCATATGACGCACATCGCTGCATGGAATACTCGCGGTCTCTGTAAGCCTTCTCATCAGAAAGCATTGAGAGATCTTATCCGCGATCAAAATCTTAATATTTGTGCTTCTCTTGAGACTCGTGCTGCCTTCCATAACCTCCCTCTTATCTGTAGTCGTACTTTTGGCTCTTGGTCGTGGTCATCCAACGGTCTCTTCTCCCCTAGAGGGACTAGAATTGTGGTTGCCTGGGATCCGCTTGCCATTGATATGATGCTTATCGACTTAAATGATCAGGTTATGCATTTCAAAGTTTATATCCGTGATTCTAATAAATCTTTTTTCTGCTCCTTCGTCTATGCTCATAATGATCACATGATGCGTCGTTCTCTCTGGCATTCTCTTGTGGTCCATAAGAATGTGGTTAGAGATGCCCCTTGGATTATTTTGGGTGATTTCAATGTTGCTCTTGATATCAAAGATAGCACCTCCGGGTCTTCTGGGATTTCTCGTGCTATGGAGGACTTCAGGGACTGTGTCAATCTGATGGAAATGGAGGATCTTAACTATAAAGGTCTCTTCTACACATGGACCAAGTCTCCTAATGGTTCGGGTGGCATCCTCAAGAAAATCGATCGTGTCATGGGAAATACTCACTTCGTTGCTTCTTTCCCATCCTCTACTGTCAATTTTCTCCCTTACCGTTCGTCCGATCATACTCCTGCTGTGCTTTCTCTCCCCCATCGTGCCCCTTTCCATCCTAAGCCTTTCAAGTTCCCTAATTTCCTGACTTATAAGGAAGATTTCAACCAGATTGTTGCCTCTTCTTGGAACCCCAACATCACTGGATATCGGATGTATAAGGTTTTCAAAAACCTTAAAAATCTGAAAGTGCCTATACGTAAGATGCTTCGAAACCAGGGAAACCTCTTTTCTAAGGTTTTCTCTCTTCGTAATGAGCTTGATAGAGTTCAGATTGCTTTGGATCGGGATCCTTTCAATAAAGATCTTCGTGAAGAACAATGTAGGTATCTTCTCGCTTATAACGAGGCTAGCCTGGATGAAGAGAGGTTCCTGAAACAAAAGGCTAAGGTTAACTGGCTTCGTGAGGGAGATAAAAATTCGGCTTTTTTCCACAAAGTGGTTAAAAGTCGTAAATCTCGAAACCGTATTAATTCTATCCAGGATGTTCATGGTAACTGGATCTCGGGGAACGATCTTCCTAATCTTTTTGTTTCTCACTTTCAAGCCTTCTTGGGGTCTGCCCAGCCTTCTACTGCTATTCGTGATCCTTCTTCCATCTTCTCTAATAAGCTTTCCCCCCTCCAGTCTGCTGCCATGCTTACTCCTATTACTGACGCGGAGGTTAAGTGTGTTCTGTTCCAGATGGGTGATGATAAAGCTCCTGGTTCTGATGGTTTCTCTGCTAAGTTCTTCAAGTCTGCTTGGGATATTGTGGGTCCTGATTTTTGTATGGCTGTTAAGGAATTCTTCTATTCTGGCAAACTTCTTAAGTCCTTCAACAGCACCATCCTTGCGCTCATTCCTAAAGTTGATTCCCCTTCTAAAGTCACTGATTTCCGCCCTATAGCTTGTTGTAACGTTGTTTACAAATGTATCAGCAAGCTTATTGCGGATCGTATCAAAAACCATCTTTCCTCTCTGGTTGATGAAAACCAGTCTGCTTTCATCCCTGGTCGTCTGATCACCGACAACGTCCTTCTTGTTCACGAGCTCATGCGTGATTATCATCGTCATCGTGGTCCTCCTAGGTGTGCTTTTAAGGTTGATATTCAAAAAGCCTACGACACGGTTGACTGGACTTTTCTGCGAACCATTTTGTTTGGGTTTGGTTTCCCCGAGCGTATGATTGAGTGGATCATGACATGTGTTTCCACGATTGCTTACTCTGTAAGTATCAATGGGAATACTCATGGTTATTTTGACGGTAAAAGGGGCCTTCGGCAGGGTGACCCCCTCTCTCCTTATCTCTTCACTCTTGTCATGGAAGTGCTTAACCTTATGATCAAGAGAAACATCCATGATTCTGATTCTTTTAAATTCCACAGACAATGTGACGATCAAAATATCACCCATCTCTGCTTTGCCGACGATCTCCTTCTCTTCTGCCATGGTGATAGCTCTTCGGTTAAACTCATATGTGACTCTCTTGAGGAATTCTCTGGGGTTTCTGGCCTCCATCCCAACATTGCGAAGAGTGAAGCTTTCTATTGTAATGTTGGTCAGAGGACCAGGGATGCCATTGATCTTATTGTTAAGTTTCCGGAGGGCTCTTTTCCGGTTCGATACCTTGGCATTCCTCTCATCACCACGCGTCTTGCCCACAAAGACTGTAAAGGACTTGTTGATAAAGTCAAATGCAGGATTAATGACTGGAAAAACAAGTCTCTTTCCTTTGCTGGTCGTCTCCAGCTGATCCTCTCTGTCCTTTCTTCTACTCAAATCTATTGGGCTTCTGTTTTTATTCTTCCTAAATCTATCTCTAACGATATTGAGAAGCTCATGAGAGGTTTCCTCTGGTGCCAGGGTGAGTTGAAGCGTGGTAAAGCTAAAGTCTCCTGGAAAACTGTATGCCTTCCTAAGGAACATGGTGGGCTTGGCATACGTAACCTTGCTATCTGGAATGTTGCCCTTATGGCTTCACATGTTTGGAGACTCCTTTCCAAGAAAGAGTCCCTATGGGTTAAGTGGATCCACTCATACCGTTTATGTGGCCGTAACTTTTGGGATGCCCCCAAAAAATACGGGACTGGATTTGCTTGGCGAAACATCCTGGATATGCGGGATAAGATAAGGGAGTATATAGTCTCCCAGATAGGTGATGGATGCTCTACCTCTGCTTGGTTCGACAACTGGCACCCTGCGGGACCTCTTTCTAAATTCCTGTCGGTCCGTGACATCCACGATGCGGGTTTCACTCCTGATACTAAGGTTGCTGAACTGGTTCTTAACGGATCCTGGGTTCGGCCTCATTGTTGGAGAGTGTCCCATACTGCTCTTCTTTCTCATAACCCTCCTACTATTTCCACGTCCGTCCCGGATAAACTCCTTTGGAGATCTAGAGATGGTCAACTCTCACCTTTCTCTGTTCGATCTGTATGGCAGTCTATTCGCCCCTATCATCAACCGGTCTTTTGGTTTCATCTTGTTTGGTTCTCCCAGAACATCCCCAGACATGCTTTCATTCTTTGGGTTGCTCTTAAAAATCGACTTAAGACTCATGATAAAATCAAAATTTGGGACACTGATTCCAATCTCATTTGTGCGTTATGCGGGAACTGTCCGGATTCCCTTTCCCATCTCTTCTTTGAATGTCCTTTCACTTCTTTGGTTTGGCATGACCTCCATCATGTCATGAATCTCTCCTTCTCTACTGATAGCTGGTCTGATATAATTAGTCAACTCAACCCCAGTAATAAGAACAAGACCATATGGTCCATCATTAAAAGACTTGTTTTTGCTGGAGCTGTATACCACATTTGGCGGGAAAGAAATTTACGCATTTTTAAAAACATAAAAAGATCCCATCATGCTGTCGTGAATTGTGTTAAGGATGATATCCGCTGTAGACTGCTGAGTCTATCTATGAAAACTTGCACTAATGTTGATTTGGCTAAAAGAATCTGGACCATTCCTTAATTTCCTTCCTCTGCATTTCCTTTTTTCTCTGCTTGTTTTGGCTTGTATGTTATGTTTGTTTTGCAGGTTTCTCGCCCTTATGTTCTTGTTTGTTTAAGGTTCCTTCTCTTGTTTTGGTTCCTAGTTTAGCTTGTTGTCCGTTGGGGCCTGTCCTGATGGATTCTCTGTTTTTTGGTGGGGAGTCCCCAGCCTTATATTGTATTCATTCTTTTTATTAATAAAATTTGCCAGAGGTACCGCCCTCTTTACCCAGAATTGACCATAACCTGTCATAACCCTTCATAATGGTCAACAACCCATCATAATCCTTCATAATGGTTCATAACCCATCACAACCCTTTTTAATGGTCCATAACCCATCACAACCCTTTCTATGGTCCATAACCCATCGCAACCCTACATAATAGTCCATAACTTTACCCAAAAAATAGTCCATAACCATAAAACCCCTTCATAATGGTCCATAACCCATACAAACCTTCGTAATAGTCCATAACCCATCACAACCCATCATAATTGACCATAACCCATCACAACCCTTCATAATTGACCATAACACATTACAACCCTTCCTATGGTCCATAACCCAGCATAACCCTTTCTATGGTCCATAACCCGTCATAACCCTTCATAATTAACCATGACCCATCACAATACTTCATAATGGTCCATAACCCATCGTAACCCTACATAATGGTCCATAACCAAGAAACATCCATCATTCTGACTCTTTTAAATTCCACAGACAATGTGATGATCAAAGTATCACCCATCTCTGCTTTGCCGACGATCTTCTTCTCTTCTGTCATGGTGATAGCTCTTCGGTTAGAATCATCTGTGATTCTCTTGAGGAATTCTCTGGGGTTTCTGGCCTCCATCCAAATATTGCAAAGAGTGAAGCTTTCTACTGTAATGTTGGTGAGAGGACCAGGGCTGCCATTGATCTTATTGTTAAGTTTCCTGAGGGCTCTTTCCCTGTCCGATACCTTGGCGTTCCTCTAATCACCACGCGTCTTGCCCACAAAGACTGTAAAGGCCTTGTTGATAAAGTCAAATGCAGGATTAATGACCGGAAAAACAAGTCTCTTTCCTTTGCTGGTCGTCTCCAGCTCATCCTCTCTGTCCTTTCTTCTACTCAAATCTATTGGCTTTCTATTTTTATTCTTCCTAAATCTATCTCTAACGATATTGAGAAGCTCTTGAGAGGTTTCCTCTGGTGCCATGGTGAGTTAAAGCGTGGTAAAGCTAAAGTCTCCTGGAAAACTGTATGCCTTCCTAAGAAACATGGTGGTCTTGGCATACGTAACCTTGCTATCTGGAATGTTGCCCTTATGGCTTCCCATGTTTGGAGACTCCTTTCCAAGAAAGAGTCCCTATGGGTTAAGTGGATCCACTCATACCGTTTATGTGGTCGTAACTTTTGGGATGCCCCCAAAAAATACGGTTCTGGATTTGCCTGGCGTAACATCCTGGATATGCGGGATAAGATAAGGGAGTATATAGTTTCCCAGATAGGTGATGGATGCTCTACCTCTGCATGGTTCGACAACTGGCACCCTACGGGCCCTCTTTCTAAATTCTTGTCTGTCCGTGACATCCATGATGCGGGTTTCACTCCTGATACTAAGGTTGCTGACCTGGTTCTTAACGGATCTTGGGTTCGGCCTCATTGTTGGAGAGATTCTCATGGTGCTCTTCTTTCTCATAACCCTCCTACTATTAACACGTCTGTCCCTGATAAACTCCTTTGGAGATCTAGAGACGGTCAACTATCTCCTTTCTCTGTTCGATCTGTGTGGCAGTCTATTCGCCCCTATAACCAACCGGTCTTTTGGTTTCATCTAGTTTGGTTCTCCCAGAACATCCCCAGACATGCTTTCATTCTTTGGGTTGCCCTTAAAGATCGTCTTAAGACTCATGATAAAATCAAAATTTGGGACACTAATTCCAATCTCATTTGTGCGTTCTGCGGGGACTGTCCGGATTCCCTTTCCCATCTCTTCTTTGAATGCTCTTTCACTTCTTTGGTTTGGCATGACCTCCATCATGTCATGAATCTCTCTTTCTCCACTGATAGCTGGTCTGATATCATTAGTCAACTTAACCCCATTAATAAGAACAAGACTATTTGGTCCATCATTAGAAGACTTGTTTTTGCTGGAGCGGTCTACCATATCTGGAGGGAAAGAAATTTACGCATTTTTACAAAAACAAAAAGATCTCATCATGCTGTAGTGAATATTGTTAAGGATGATATCCGCTGTAGACTGCTGAGTCTCTCTTTGAAAAATTGCACCAATGTTGATTTGGCTAAAACTCTTTGGACCCTCCCTTAATTTTCTTCATCTGCACTTTCTTTTTTCTCTGCTTGTTTTGGCTTGTATGGTTTGTTTGTTTTGCAGGCTGCTCTCCTTTATGTTCTTGTTTGCTTATGGTTCCTTCTCTTGTGTTGGTTCCTAGTTTAGCTTGTTGTCCGTTGGGGCCTGTCCCGATGGATTTTCTGTTTTTTGGTGGGGAGTCCCCAGCCTTATATTGTATTTATTCATTTTATTAATAAAATTTAACAGAGGTGCCGCCCTCTTTACCCAAAAAAATGGCCCATAACCATAACAACCCTTCATAATGGTCCATAACCCAGACAAACCTTCATAATGGTTCATAATCCATCACAACCCTTCATAATGATCCATAACCCAACATAACTCTTTCTATGGTCCATAACCCGTCACACCACTTCATAATTGACCATAACCTATCACAACCCCTCATAATTGTCCATAACCCATCACAACCCTTTATAATGGTCCATAACCCATCACAACGCTTTATAATTGAGCATAACACATCACAACCCTTCATAATGGTCCATAACCCGGCACAACCGTTTCTAAGGTCCATAACCCATGACAACCCTTCATAATTGACCATAACGTATCACAACCCTTCATAATGATCAATAACCCGTTATAATCCTACAAAATGGTCCATAACCCATCACAACCGTCATAATAGTCTATAACCTATAAAACCCTTCATAATGGTCCATAACCCATAACAACCCTTTTAATGGCCCATAATCCGTCACAACCCTTGATAATTGAGCATAACCCATCACTACCCTTCATAATGGTCGATAATTGAGCATAACCCATCACTACCCTCTTATCACTACCCGTCTTGCCCATAAGGACTGTAAAGGTCTTGTTGATAAAGTCAAATGCAGGATTAATGACTGGAAAAACAAAACTCTCTCCTTTGCTGGGCGTCTTCAGCTTATTCTCTCTGTTCTTTCTTCTATGCAAATCTATTGGGCTTCTGTTTTTATTCTTCCTAAATCTATTTCTAAAGACATTGAGAAACTCATGAGGGGTTTTCTCTGGTGCCATGGTGAGTTGATACGTGGTAAAGCAAAAGTTTCCTGGAAAACTATGTGTCTCCCTAAGGAACATGGTGGACTTGGAATCCGTAATCTTGCTGTTTGGAATGTTGCTCTTATGGCTTCACATGTTTGGAGACTCCTCTCTAAGAAGGATTCCCTTTGGGTCAAGTGGATCCATTCTTACCGTCTTTGTGGACGTAACTTTTGGGATGCCCCCAAAAAATACGGTTTAGGTTTTGCTTGGCAAAACATCCTCGATATGCGAAGTAAGATAAGAGATTTTATTGTTTCCTAGATTGGTGATGGGTCCTCTACATCTGCTTGGTTCGATAACTGGCATCCTGCTGGTCCCCTCTCTAAATTCATCTCTACCGGTGCCATCAGGGCTGTGGGATTCAATCCTGATACTAAGGTTGCTGACCTTGTCATCAACGGATCTTGGGTTCGGCCAGGTCAATGGAGGGACTCCCATCCTAATCTTCTTCCTCAAAACCCTCATTCTCTATCCCCATACGTGCCTGATAAACTCCAATGGAGATCTAGTGATGGTAATCTTTCTGATTTTTCTGTCCGTTGCGTTTGCAGTCTATTAGGCCCTATGACCAGCCTGTTGATTTTTTTGGGTAAAGAGGGCGGCACCTCTGGCAAATTTTATTAATAAAAAGAATAAATACAATATAAGGCTGGGGACTCCCGACCAAAAAACAGAAAATCCATCGGGACAGGCCCCAACGGACAACAGGCTAAACTAGGAACCAAAACAATAGAAGGAACCATAAGCAAACAATAACATAAAGGAGAGCAACCTGCAAAACAAACAAACCATACAAGCCAAAACAAGCAGAGAAAAAAGAAAGCTTAGAGGAAGAAAATTAAGGGAGGGTCCAAATATTTTTAGCTAACTCAACATTAGTGCAAGTTTTAAAAGAAAGACTCAGCAGTCTACAGCGTATATCATCCTTAACAATATTCACGACAGCATGATGAGATCTTTTTATTTTTGTAAAAATGCGTAAATTTCTTTCCCGCCAGATGTGGTAGACCGCTCCAGCAAAAACAAGTCTTCTAATGATGGACCAGATGGTCTTGTTCTTATTAATGGGGTTGAGTTGACTAATGATATCAGACCAGCTATCAGTGGAGAAGGAGAGATTCATGACATGATGGAGGTCATGCCAAACCAAAGAAGTGAAAGAGCATTCAAAGAAGAGATGGGAAAGGAAATCCGGACAGTCCCCGCAGAATGCACAAATGAGATTGCAATTAGTGTCCCAGATTTTGATTTTATCATGAGTCTTGAGACGATCTTTAAGAGCAACCCAAAGAATGAAAGCATGTCTGGGGATGTTCTGGGAGAACCAAACAAGATGAAACCAAAAGACCGGTTGGTGATAGGGGCGAATAGACTGCCACACAGATCGAACAGAGAAAGGAGAGAGTTGACCGTCTCTAGATCTCCAAAGGAGTTTATCAGGGACGGACGTGGAAATATTAGGAGGGTTATGAGAAAGAAGAGCACCATGGTAATCTCTCCAATAATGAGGCCGAACCCAAGATCCGTTAAGAACCAGGTCTGCAACCTTAGTATCAGGAGTGAAACCCGCAACATGGATGTCACGGACAGACAAGAATTTAGAAAGAGGGCCCGCAGGGTGCCAGTTGTCGAACCAAGCAGAAGTAGAGCATCCATCACTTATCTGGGAAACTATATACTCCCTTATCTTATCCCGCATATCCAGGATGTTACGCCAAGCAAATCCGGTCTCGTATTTTTTAGGGGCATCCCAAAAGTTACGGCCACATAAACGGTATGAGTGGATCCACTTAACCCATAGGGACTCTTTCTTGGAAAGGAGTCTCCAAACATGGGAAGCCATAAGGGCAACATTCCAGATAGCAAGATTACGTATGCCAAGACCACCATGTTCCTTAGGAAGGCATACAGTTTTCCAGGAGACTTTAGCTTTACCACGCTTTAACTCACCATGGCACCAGAGGAAACCTCTCATGAGCTTCTCAATATCGTTAGAGCTAGATTTAGGAAGAATAAAAACAGAAGCCCAATAGATTTGAGTAGAAGAAAGGACAGAAAGGATGAGCTGGAGACGACCAGCAAAGGAAAGAGACTTGTTTTTCCAATCATTAATCCTGCATTTGACTTTATCAACAAGGCCTTTACAGTCTTTGTGGGCAAGACGCGTGGTGATGAGAGGAACGCCAAGGTATCGGACAGGAAAAGATCCCTCAGGAAATTTAACAATAAGGTGAATGGCAGCCCTGGTCCTCTCACCAACATTACAGTAGAAAGCTTCACTCTTCGCAATATTGGGATGGAGGCCAGAAACCCCAGAGAATTCCTCAAGAGAATCACAAATGAGTTTAACCGAAGAGCTATCACCATGGCAGAAGAGAAGGAGATCGTCGGCAAAGCAGAGATGGGTGATATTTTGATCATCACATTGTCTGTGGAATTTAAAAGAATCAGAATCATGGATGTTTCTCTTGATCATAAGGTTAAGCACTTCCATGACAAGAGTGAAGAGATAAGGAGAGAGGGGGTCACCCTGCCGAAGGCCACTTTTACCGTCGAAATAACCATGAGTATTCCCATTGATACTCACAGAGTAAGCAACCGTGGAAACACATGTCATGATCCAGTCAATCATGCGATCGGGAAATCCAAACCCAGATAAGATGGTCCTCAGAAACGTCCAGTCAACCGTGTCATAGGGTTTTTGAATATCAACCTTAAAAGCACACCTAGGAGGACCACGATGACGATGATAATCACGCATGAGCTCGTGGACAAGGAGGACGTTATCGGTGATCAAACAACCAGGGATGAAAGCAGACTGGTTTTCATCAACCAGAGAAGAAAGATGGTTTTTGATACGATCCGCAATAATTTTGCTGATACATTTGTAAACAACGTTACAACAAGCTATAGGGCGGAAATCAGTGACTTTGGAAGGGGAATCAACTTTAGGGATGAGCGCAAGAATGGTGCTGTTGAAAGACTTAAGAAGTTTGCCAGAATAGAAGAATTCCTTAACAGCCATACAAAAATCAGGACCCACAATATCCCAAGCAGACTTGAAGAACTTAGCAGAAAAACCATCAGAACCAGGAGCTTTATCATCACCCATTTGGAACAAGACACATTTAACCTCCGCGTCAGTAATAGGAGTAAGCATGGCGTCAGACTGGAGGGGGAGAGCTTATTAGAGAAGAGGGAAGAGGGATCACGAATAGCAATGGAAGGATGGGCAGAACCCAAGAAGGCTTGAAAGTGAGAAACAAAAAGATTAGGAAGATCATTCCCCGATATCCAGTTACCTTGAGCATCCTGGATAGAATTAATATGATTGCGAGATTTACGACTTTTAACCGTTTTGTGGAAAAAAGCAGAAATTTTTATCACCCTCACGCAGCCAGTTAACCTTAGCCTTTTGTTTCAGGAACCTCTCTTCATCCAGGCTAGCCTCGTTATAAGCGAGGAGATACCTGCATTGTTCTTCACGAAGATCCTTATTGAAAGGATCCCGATCCACAGCAATCTGAACTCTATCAAGCTCATTACGAAGAGAGATAACCTTAGAAAAGAGGTTTCCTTGGTTGCGAAGCATCTTACGAATAGGCACTTTCAGATTTTTAAGGTTTTTGAAAACCTTATACATCCGATATCTAGTGATATTGGGGTTCCAATTAGAGGCAACAATCTGCTTGAAATCGTTCTTATAAGTCAGGAAATTAGGGAACTTGAAAGGCTTAGGTTGGAAAGGGACACGATGGGGGAGAGAAAGCACAGCAGGAGTATGATCGGACGAACGGTAAGGGAGAAAATTGACAGTAGAGGAGGGGAAAGAAGCAACGAAGTGAGTATTTCCCATCACACGATCGATCTTCTTGAGGATGCCACCCGAACCATTAGGAGACTTGGTCCATGTGTAGAAGAGACCTTTATAGTTAAGATCCTCCATTTCCATAAGATTGACACATTCCCTGAAGTCCTCCATTGCACGAGATATCCCAGATGACCCGGAGGTGCTATCTTTAATATCAAGAGCAACATTGAAATCACCCAAAAGAATCCAAGGGTTATCTCTAACCATATTCTTATGGACCGCAAGCGAATGCCAGAGAGAGCGACGCATCATGTGATCATTATGAGCATAGACGAAGGAGCAGAAAAAAGATTTATTAGAATCACGAATATTAACTTTGAAATGCATAACCTGCTCATTTAAGTCAATAAGCATCATATCAATGGCAAGAGGATCCCAGGCAACCAGAATTCTAGTCCCTCTAGGGGAGAAGAGACCGTTGGAGGACCAGGACCAAGAGCCAAAAGTACGACTACATATAAGAGGGAGGTTAGGAAAGGAAGCACGAGTCTCAAGAGAAGCACAAATATGAAGATTTTGATCGCGGATAAGATCTCTCAAGGCTTTCTGATGAGAAGGCTTACAGAGACCGCGAGTATTCCAAGCAGCGATGTGCGTCATATGGAAACTTGGATGGGGGTGGAGTCCATCTGCTCGGACACCGGAGCTATCATATGGTGATCATTATAGGATCCAGTCTCATTGACAATGAACTGGGCAGTGTCACCATCATCAGAATCAACCTCAATAGTAATATCCTCAACGATTAGGTCATCAGAATCAGGATCAAAATCATCAGGACTAGAATGGGAAGGAGCACCAGAATGGGGCAGGGGGACAGAAGAAGGAGGAATATCTGTGACGTCAGAGGAACATGCCTCTAGAATGGAGAAGGCGTTGAATAAAGGAGTGGAGGATTCAGGCTGATTTAGGGGCTGGGATGAAGAAAGACGAATGATAGGGTTAGGGAATCCAGCAATAGCCGACTTATCCTTCATTGGGGGATTAGTGGAATTGTTGAATAAGAGGGGGCTATTATTAATATGAATCGGACGTTTCTCAAAACGTTTCTTATTTCTAATGGTTTTTAAATTGTTTTTATTATTGGAAGTGGAATTTTCTTGGGTATTGTTTTGGTATTTTCTACTTGTATTGCTTTTAGAAGATTCATTATTTTTATTTTCTTTAGTAGAAACATGTTTAGAAGAATTTTTCTTATTTGAAACCATAGTAAAATCATCAGTATTATCAATAATAGAAGTAGCATTAATGGTAGAAGTATCCAAATGTTTAGCAATAGGAGGAGCATTAGTTTTAGTAATGACATGCATACAAACATGTGTTTTGTGACCAAAAACCTTACAATGAGAGCACATAGGAGGTTTCCATTCATACTCAACTCTAAGGGTATGGGAAGAGAACTCAGATGTTTCAGGATCTGGGATACGGATGTTAATTTTGTCCACCCAAGAGGGACGAGTAGGAACTTCTAAAAGGACACGTGCATAAACTGCCTTACCCGCAGCATAAGTACACATGTTAGCTGTATAAGAGTCCATAGCAAGAGGCTTACCAATTTTAGAAGCAATGTGACTTAATCCTTCCTCACTCCAAGTTTCATAAGGGATGTCATGTATTTTAATCCATAGAGGAAGTTTGTCATGGTTGTTTCTATGAATGCTAAGTCCGGGTCTCCATTTTTGCATAACAATGGGGGCATTCCTAAATGTCCATGGGCCGTGAGTGATAACATGTTTTAGACCTTGGTCATTGTTAAATTTAAAAAGATAGACACCGTTACCATTTAACAAAACATCTTCCAGACCATGTTTAGACCACATCTTAGATGCTAGATAACGAACATCTGAATAATTCAATTTACATCCCACGAAATAACCACATATGGTTCGAGCATGAGTCTCACATATCTTATTAACAACATTTATCGGTATATCTACTGGCACATCAATATCATTACTCAGATTAGGAATGAAACGAAAATTTTCGCTGGAATTTATTAGGACCACTTAAAATGTTCGCTTGAGAGTTAACTAGCATAGGTAATTTACTAGACCAAGCGTTGTAATTTATGTCTTTTAGTTCAAAATTACCATTAATTTTACTATGTTTGTTGGAATTATGTAACTGAATAACATTTTCTTCATTGCTAAATCTAGAATTAACATGAATATGATTATCCGGTTTATGTATTACATAATTTTTAGCATTATTTGGCTTATTATTGTTAGCCCAATTTTTTTTATTAAAATTATTGGGCTTTTATGGTTGTTCAATCTAGAAGAAGCATAGTTAGGTTTTGTTTGGCCCAAATGTGAATGAAGTTTAGGAAGGCCCAAAAGAGAAGCTTGATGGTCCTTAGTATTATTGAGCTTTCTCGGCCTATGAGGATCCGCACAAGAAGATGTATTGATCGGCTCATGCACATGCACAAAAGGGAGTGATACATGAAAAGGGTTGGCATGTGCATCATATGTCTCCTTGTCTCCCACTAACCTAACTCTATCATTGTTGTCTCCCCACTCATCCCTCACTTTAGACTTTTGACCCTCTATTTTATTGTTTACCCCACTAACCACATTCAAATTGGAGATATTAACATTAAAGAAAGAGTTATCGGCATTGTTACCTTCCGCAAGAGAGGTATTCGAATTGTTGACCGATGAAGTGGTACCCCATTGAAAATTCTCCACTTGATTTTCCATGTCCTTTCCTGTTTTTTGATTCTCCACCAATGTATTTTTTAGAGCTGACCGTTAGAGCGTGTACTCCACGAGCAACAAGGATTGCAGCATCTCCCTCTTGGCCTTCGGTGTTCTTCGTGATTGTAGCTTGATGAACACGATCACCTTGGGTTGTAAGATCTGGAATACAGATGCCGTGAGCTAGATAAGGGTGATCTTCATAACCGGATGAATACTTTAGCTTGTTATTTTCTTCCCCAAACTTGAAGTTTATCAATGTTTTATTAGCTTCTCCCCCTTTCTTGTTTCTAGTTTTGCTGTTTGTAACCATTTCATCTCCCTCGGTGACCATTGTATTTTCTTCTCCACTTGCACATGAGATATCGCCATTAAGACCATTTGCTGAAGGAGTTCCATTATTTGCTGGAAAATTCAGACCCGTGTCTCCTCCATTGGATGTTGAGTAAAGCTGCATGCAATTATCTTCTTTAGTATAACAAGGTTGAACATCAGCTGAAGACGAGATCCCACCAGTTGACAATCTTTTTTGCTGAATTTTGTCATTTTTGCATTTGTTTCTACGTTCATCAGTTGCCTCAAATAAGGAAGATGAATAATTCTTAAATATAGATCCTTTGATATTACGTAAAGCCATATGAAGTTGTTTCTCTTTCTGATCTTTATTGTAGTTGATTGCATTGCCATGATCTTCAAATTTGTTTTCTTTAGATGAAAATATAAATTGTTGTTTAAAATTTTCAGAAAACGTAATAGCCTTCATATGTTGACCTTTTCCAGTAGATAGCTCTTGAAAATGATGTTGCTGATCCATGATAACACCATCATTTGACATTAATATGGAATCACAACATATTGAATCATTATCCATTGTAAAATACGACAGAACAAAAACCAAAACCAAAAACACCAAAACTTTCTAGACTAGCCTGTTGATTGGTATCATCTGGTTTGGTTCTCCCAGAATATCCCTAGACATGCATTCATTCTTTGGGTTGCTCTTAAAAATCGGCTTAAGACTCATGATAAAATCAAATTCTGGGATACTAACTCCAATCTCATTTGTGCCTTCTGTGGGGATTGTGCTGATTCCCTTTCCCATCTTTTCTTCGAATGTTCTTTCCCCTCTATGGTTTGGCATGATCTTCAACATGTCATGAATCTCTCCGTCCTCACTGATAGCTGGTCCGATATCATTAATCATCTCAAACCCGTGTCTAAGATTAAAACCATTTGGTCCATCATTAGAATACTGGTGCTTGCTGGAGCAGTTTACCACATCTGGCAGGAAAGAAATTTTCAAATTTTCAAAAAAACAAAAAGATCGTATCATGCGGTCGTGAATAGTATTAAGGATGATATCCGTTGTAGACTGCTGAGTCTTTCTATGAAACCTTGTACTAATGTTAATTTGGCTAAAATGATATGGACCATCCCTTAACAAATCTCCTTCTCCTTTTTGCTTCTATATTTCTCTTCTTGTATGGTTTCTTTTTGCAGGATGTTTTCCTTTATGTTATTGTTATGTTTCTGTTTCCATGTACTGTTTTTGTTTTCTAGTTTAGCTTTGTTGTTGTCCTTTGGGGCCTATCCCAATGGATTTTCTGTTCTTTCCTTTGGTGGGGAGTCCCCAGCCTCTTATTGTATTTATTCTTTTTTTTAATAAAATTTGCCAGAGGTACCGTCCTCTTTACCCAAAAATAATGTTCAACAACATAGCACAACCATTTCTATGGTCCATAACCTAACACAACCCTTCATAATTGACCTTAACCTATCAAAACCCTTCATAATGGTGGTCAATAACCCATCATAATCCTTCATAATGGTTCATAAACGATCACAACCTTCATAAAAGTACATAACCCATACAACCCTTCACAATGGTCCATAACCGATCACAACCCTTTCTAATGGTCCATAACCGATCACAACCCTTTTTAGGGTCCATAACCCATCGCAACCTTGTATAACGGTCCATAAGCATAACCCTTTATAATGGTCCATAACCCATACAAACCTTGATAATAGTCCAAAACCCATCACAACGCTTCATAATTGACCATAACTTATCACAACCCTTCTATCTTCGTGTCATGGGAAATACTTCGTTGCTTCTTTCCCCTCCTCTACTGTCAATTTTCTCCCTTACCGTTCGTCCGATCATACTCCTGCTGTGCTTTCTCTCCCCCATCGTGCCCCTTTCCAACCTAAACCTTTCAAGTTCCCTAATTTCCTGACTTATAAGACCGATTTCAAGCAGATTGTTGCCTCTTCTTGGAACCCCAATATCACTGGATATCGGATGTATAAGGTTTTCAAAAACCTTAAAAATCTGAAAGTGCCTATACGTAAGATGCTTCGCAACCAGGGAAACCTCTTTTCTAAGGTTATCTCTCTTCATAATGAGCTTGATAGAGTTCAGATTGCTTTGGATCGGGATCCTTTCAATAAGGATCTTCGTGAAGAACAATGCAGGTATCTCCTCGCTTTCAACGAGGCTAGCCTGGATGAAGAGAGGTTCCTGAAACAAAAGGCTAAGGTTAACTGGCTGCGTGAGGGTGATAAAAATTCGGCTTTTTTCCACAAAGCGGTTAAAAGTCGTAAATCTCGCAATCGTATTAATTCTATCCAGGATGCTCAAGGTAACTGGATCTCGGGTAATGATCTTCCTAATCTTTTTGTTTCTCACTTTCAAGCCTTCTTGGGTTCTGCCCAGCCTTCCACTGCTATTCGTGATCCTTCTTCCCTCTTCTCTAATAAGCTCCCCCTCCTCCAATCTGCCGCCATGCTTACTCCTGTTACTGATGCGGAGGTTAAGTGTGTCCTGTTCCAGATGGGTGATGATAAAGCTCCTGGTTCTGATGGTTTCTCTGCTAAGTTCTTCAAGTCTGCTTGTGATATTGTAGGTCCTGATTTCTGTATGGCTGTTAAGGAATTCTTCTATTCTGGCAAACTTCTTAAGTCCTTCAACAGCACCATCCTTGCGCTCATCCCTAAAGTTGATTCCCCTTTCAAAGTCACTGATTTCCGCCCTATAGCTTGTTGTAACGTTGTTTACAAATGTATCAGCAAGATTATTGCGGATCGTATCAAAAACCATCCTTCTTATCTGGTTGATGAAAACCAGTATGCTTTCATCCCTGGTCGTTTGATCACCGACAACGTCCTTCTTGTCCACGAACTCATGCGTTATTATCATCGTCATCGTGGTCCTCCTAAGTGTGCTTTTAAGGTTGATATTCAAAAAGCGTATGACACAGTTGACTGGTCGTTTCTGCAGAACATCTTGTTTGGGTTTGGTTTCCCCGATCATATGATTGACTGGATGATGACTTGTGTTTCCACGGTTGCTTACTCTGTGAGTATCAATGGGAATACTCATGGTTATTTCGACGGTAAAAGGGGCCTTCGGCAGGGTGACCCCCTCTCTCCTTATCTCTTCACTCTTGTCATGGAAGTGCTTAACCTTATGATCAAGAGAAACATCCATGATTCTGACTCTTTTAAATTCCACAGACAATGTAATGATCAAAGGATCACCCATCTCTGCTTTGCCGACGATCTCCTTCTCTTCTGTCATGGTGATAGCTCTTCGGTTAAAATCATATGTGATTCTCTTGAGGAATTCTTTGGGGTTTCTGGCCTCCATCCCAATACTGCGAAGAGTGAAGCATTCTACTGTAATGTTGGTGAGAGGACCAGGGCTGCCATTGACCTTATTGTTAAGTTTCCTGAGGGCTCTTTCCCTGTCTGATACCTTGGCGTTCCTCTCATCACCACTCGTCTTGCCCACAAAGACTGTAAAGGCCTTGTTGATAAAGTCAAATGCAGGATTAATGACTGGAAAAACAAGTCTCTGTCCTTTTCTGGTCGTCTCCAGCTCATCCTCTCTGTCCTTTCTTCTACTCAAATCTATTGGGCTTCTGTTTTTATTCTTCCTAAATCTATCTCTAACGATATTAAGAAGCTCATGAGAGGCTTCCTCTGGTGCCATGGTGAATTGAAGCGTGGTAAAGCTAAAGTCTCCTGGAAAACTGTATGCCTTCCTAAGGAACATGGTGGTCTTGGCATACGTAATCTTGCTATCTGGAATGTTACCCTTATGGCTTCCCATGTTTGGAGACTCATTTCCAAGAAAGAGTCCCTATGGGTTAAGTGGATCCACTCATACCGTTTATGTGGCCGTAACTTTTGGGATGCCCCCAAAAAATACGGTTCTGGATTTGCCTGGCGTAACATCCTGGATATGCGGGATAAGATAAGGGAGTATATAGTTTCCCAGATAGGTGATGGATGCTCTACTTCTGCTTGGTTCGATAACTGGCACCCTGCGGGCCCTCCTTCTAAATTATTGTCTGTCCGTGACATCCATGATGCGGGTTTCACTACTGATGCTAAGGTTGCTGACATGGTTCTTAACGGATCTTGGGTTCGGCCTCATTGTTGGAGAGATTCCCATGGTGCTCTTCTTTCTCATAACCCTCCTTCTATTTCCACGTCCGTTCCTGATAAACTCCTTTGGAGATCTAGAGACGGTCAACTCTCTCCTTTCTCTGTTCGTTCTGTGTGGCAGTCTATTCGCCCCTATCACCAACCGGTCTTTTGGTTTCATCTTGTTTGGTTCTCCCAGAACATCCCCAGACATGCTTTCATTCTTTGGGTTGCTCTTAAAAATCGTCTTAAGACTCAGGATAAAATCAAATTTTGGGACACTAATTCCAATCTCATTTGTGCGTTCTGCGGGGACTGTCCGAATTCCCTTTCCCATCTCTTCTTTGATTGTTCTTTCACTTCTTTGGTTTGGCATGACCTCCATCATGTCATGAATCTCTCCTTCTCCACTCATAGCTGGTCTGATATCATTAGTCAACTCAACCCCATTAATAAGAACAAGACCATTTGGTCCATCATTAGAAGACTTGTTTTTGCTGGAGCTGTCTACCACATTTGGCGGGAAAGAAATTTACGTATTTTTAAAAAAATAAAAAGATCTCATCATGCTGTCGTGAATAGTGTTAATGATGATATCCGCTGTAGACTGATGAGTCTTTCTATGAAAACTTGCACTAATGTTGATTTGGCTAAAACAATTTGGACCCTCCCCTAATTTTCTTCCACTGCGCTTTCTTTTTTTCTCTGCTTGTTTTGGCTTGTATGGTTTGTTTGTTTTGCAGGTTGTTTTCCTTTATGTTCTTGTTTGCTTCTGGTTCCTTCTCTTGTTTTGGTTCCTAGTTTAGCCTATTGTCCGTTGGGGCCTGTCCCAATGGATTTTTTGTTTTTTGGTAGGGAGTCCCCAGCCTTATATTGTATTTATTCTTTTTATTAATAAAATTTGCCAGAGGTGCCGCCCTCTTTACCCAAAAAACCCATCATAACCATTCATAATAGTCCATAACCCATCACAACCTTAATAATGGTCCATAGCCCAACACAACCCTTTATAATGGTCAATAAACCATCATAACCCTTGATATTGAGTATAACCCGTTACAACCCTTCATAATGGTCCATAACCCATTACAACCGTTCATAATGGTCTAGCATAACCCTTTCTATGGTCCATAACCTATCACAACCCTTCACAATTGACCAAAACCTATCACAATCCTTCATAGTGGTTAATAACCCATCATAATCCTTCAGAATGGCCTATAACACATCACAACCTTCATAATAGTTCATAACCCATACAACCCTTCATAATGGTCCTTCACCATAACAACCGTTCATAATGGTCAATAACCCATACAAACCTTCATAATAGTCAATAACTCATCACAACCCTTCATAATTTACCATAACCCATCGCAACCCTTCATAATTGACCATAACCCATCATAGCCCTTCCAATGGTCCATAACCCAGTATAACCCTTTCTGTGGTCCATAACCTATCACAAGCCTTCATAGATAACCATAACCCATCACAACCCTTCATAATGGTCGATAACCCAACACAACCCTTTCTATGGTCCTTAACCCATCACAAAATTTGCCAGAGGTGCCGCCCTCTTTACCCAAAAAAAAACCCATCACAACTATTTATAATTGACCATGACCAAATGCAACCCCTCATAATGGTCCAAAACCCATCATAACTCTTCAGAGTGGTAGATAACCCATCACAACCTTCGTAATGGTCCATAACCCATCACAACCCTTTATAATGGTCCATAACCCTTCACAACCTTCATAATGGTCCATAACCCACTATAGCCCTTTATAATGGTCCATAACCCATCACAACCCTTCATAACTTAGCATAACCCATCACAACTCTTCATAATGGTCCCTAACCCAACACAACCCTTTCTATAGTCTATAACCCATAACAACCCTTCATAATTGACCATAACCTATCACAACTCTTCATAATGATCAATAACCCATCATAATCCTTCATAATGGTTCATAACTCATCACAACCTTCATAATAGCACAAAACCCATACAACCGTTCATGACGGTCCATAACCCATCAGAATCCTTTCTAATGGTCCATAACCCATCACAACCCTTTCTATGGTCCATAACCCATCGCAACCCTGCATAATGGTCCATAACCATAACAACCTTTCATAAAGGTTCATAACCCATACAAACCAACATAATAGTCCATAACCCATCACAACCCTTCATAATGGACCATAACCCATCACAACCATTCATAATTGACCATAACCCATCACAACCCTCGCTATGGTCCATAACCCATCTCAACCCTTTATAATTAACCATAACCCATCACAACAGTTCTTAATTGTCCATAACACATCACAATCCTCCATAACCCATACAAACCTTCATAATGGTCCATAACCCATTACAACCCTTCATAATGGTCCATAACCCATCACAAACCTGCATTATGGTCCATAACCATAACAACCCTTCATAATGGTCCATAACCCATACAAACTTTCATAATAGTCCATAACCCAGCACAACCCTTCATAATTGACCATAACCCATCATAACACTTCATAACGGTCCATAACACATCGCAACCCTGCATAATGGTCCATAATCATAACAACCCTTCATAGTGGTCCATAACCCATACAAACCTTCATAATGGTCCATAACCCATCACAACTCTTCATAATGGTCCATAGCCTAACACAACCCTTTTTATGGTCCATAACCCATCATAACTCTTCATAATTGACCTTAACCCTTCATAACGGTCCATAGCCTAACTCTTCATAATTAACCTAAAAAGCAAAACCAAAAAATTCTCTCTAACCTCTCTCTAGTATTTTCTCTCTCTAGAAAGTTTTTGTGTTTTTTGGTACTTGTTCTGTAGTATTTTACAATGGATAATGATTCAATAGGTTGTGATTCCATTTTAATGTCAAATGATGGTGTTTTAATGGATCAGCAACATCATTCTCATATTTTATCTACTGGAAATGGTCAACATGTGAATGATTTTACTTTTTCTGAAAATTTTAAACAAGATTTTAAATTTTCATCTAAACAAAACAAATCTGAAGTTCATGGCAATGCAATCTATTTCAATAAAGATCAGAAAGAGAAAAAACTTCATATGGCTCTTCGTAATATCAAAGGATCAATATTTAAGAATTATACATCTTCTTTATTTGAGGCAACTGATGAACGAAGAAATAAATGCAAAAATGACAATATCAAGCGAAAAAGATTGTCCACTGATGGGATCTTGTCTTCAGTCGATGTTCAAGCTTGCTATGTTAACATGTCGGGCCACAAACTGAATTTTCCAACGGTTGATCCTGCTCAAATTCAAGAAGGGAAATATGATGAATCTCGTTTGGACATTATGGGTGAACCGTCTAACAAAGAGGATAAATGCATGAATATTTACTCAACATCCAATGGAGGAGATACGGGTCTCAATTTTTCAGCAAATGATGGAACTACTTCAGCAAATGGAGTTAAAGCTCCAAATGTTATAAACAAGGAAAACAAAAATGGAAAAGCACGTGTAGATGATGCTTGCATGTTGGGCCACCATCTGAATTTTATTTCGGATGATTCTAATCACCATAACAACGTGCATAATGATGAATATGGTGAGGATCATATGGTTGACTCGTCCATAAAGCTCGATGAATGCATGCACTCTAACTCAGCCGCTGATGGAGGAAATACGGGACAAAACATTCCGGCAACCGGTGGTACTGCTGCACACGTGATGAACAACAAAGGGCACGATCCTTCTTCACGCTCCAACTACACAACGGTCACAAACACTCCTCTTTTTGCTGAAGGTATGATGGCCGATCACTCCACTTTTATTGATAAATCTTCCAATTTGAATTTGATATGTGGGGTAAATAATAAACAAAAGAGTCAAAAGTCTAAAGTTATGGGTGAGTGGGGAGACAACAATGATAACACTAGGTTAGTGGGAGACAAGGAGACACTTGCCTCACATGCTACCCCAATGTCCTTTCCCTCTTTGCAATTGCCGAAAGATTCTAGTAGCATTGAGGATTTTTTTGTGTCGACTAGTGCTTGTTTAACAAAGAAATCGGATCCTCTTCCTTCTCTTTTGGGCCTCCCTAAAAGTTCATCCAATTTGGGCTACCAAAAACAAACCTATTTTCCTTATAGACATAACAACATTAAGCCTAACAATTATAAATCTAATTGGGCTAACAAAAATAAACCTTTTTATACTAAAAACTATGAAATTCAAAAACCGGATAATCATATTCATGTTAATTCTAGCTTTAGTAATGAAACCGAGGTTGTTCATTTAGATAATTCCAACAAGCATGATAAGATTAATGGTAACTTGGAAGTAAAAGACTTAAATTACAACGCTTGGTCTAGTAAATTACCTATGCTAGTTAACTCTCAAGCTAACATTTTAAGTGGTCCTAAAAAACACTCTAGCGACAAGTTTCGTTTCATTCCTAATCTGAGTAATGATGTTGATGTGCCAGTAGACATCCCGATCAATGTTGTTAATAAGATATGTGAGACTCATGCTCGAACCATATGTGGTTATTTCGTGGGATGTAAAATGAATTATTCCGATGTTCGTTATCTTGCCTCTAAGATGTGGTCGCAACATGGTCTGGAGGATGTTCTGTTAAATGGTAACGGTGTCTATCTTTTTAAATTCAACAATGACCAGGGTCTAAAACATGTTATCACCCACGGACCTTGGACATTTAGGAGTGCCCCCATTTTTATGCAAAAATGGAGACCCGGACTTAGCATTCATAGAAACAACCATGACAAACTTCCTTTATGGATTAAAATACATGACATCCCTTATGAGACTTGGAGTGAGGAAGGATTAAGTCACATTGCTTCTAAAATTGGTAAACCTCTTGCTATGGACTCTTATACAGCTAACATGTGTACTTATGCTGCGGGTAAGGTGGTCTATGCTCATGTCCTTTTAGAGGTCCCAACTTGTCCCTCATGGGTGGACAAAATTAACATCCGTATCCCAGATCCTGAAACACTTGACTTTTCTTCCCATACGCTTAGAGTTGAGTATGAATGGAAACCACCTATGTGCTCTCATTGTAAGGTGTTTGGTCACGAAACACATGTTTGTATGCATGTTATTACTAAAACTAATGCTCCTACTAATGCTAATCATATGGATACTTCTACCATTAATGCTACTTCTATTATAGATAATATTGAGGATTTTACTATGGTTTCAAATAAGAAAAATTCTTCAAAACATGTTTTCACAAAAGACAATAAATATAATGAATCTTCTAAAAGCAATACTAGTAGAAAATACCAAAACAATACCCAAGATAATTTTCTTTCAAATAATAAAAACTTTTTAAAAACTAGTAGAAATAAGGAACGGTTTGAGAAAGTTTCGGTTCATATTAATAATAGTCCCCCTTTATCCACAAATCCACCTAATCCCCCAATGAAGGATAAGTCCGCTACTGTTGGATTCCCTAGCCCTATCATTCATATTTCTTCCTCCCAGCCCATTTATCAATCTGAATCCTCCACCCCTTTATTCAACGTCTTCTCCATTCTAGAGGCTTGTTCCTCTGACGTCACGGATATCCCCTCTACTTCTGTCCCCCTGCCCCATCCTGGTGCGCCTCCCCATTCTAGTCCTGATGATTTTGATCCTGATGCTGATGACCTTATCATAGAGGATAGTATTGAGGTTGATTCTGATAATGGTGAAACTGCCCAGTTCATTGTTAATGAGTCTGGATCCTATAATGATCACCCTATGATAGCTCCGGTGTCCGAGCAGATGGACTCCACCCCTTAAGGTTTCCATATGACGCACATCGCTGCATGGAATACTCGCGGTCTTTGTAAGCCTTCTCATCAGAAGGCTTTGAGAGATCTTATACGCGATCAAAATCTTCATATTTGTGCTTCTCTTGAGACTCGTGCTTCCTTCCCTAACCTCCCTCTTATCTGTAGCCGTACTTTTGGTTCCTGGTCTTGGTCATCCAACGGTCTTTTTTCCCCAAGAGGGACTAGAATTGTTGTTGCTTGGGATCCGCTTGCCATTAATATGATGCTTATCGACTTAAATGATCACATTATGCATTTCAAAGTTAATATTCGTGATTCTAATAAATCTTTTTTTCTGCTCTTTTGTCTATGCTCATAATGATCACATGATGCGTTGCTCTCTCTGGCATTCTCTTGCGGTCCATAAGAATATGGTTAGAGATAACCCTTGGATTCTTTTGGGTGATTTCAATGTTGCTCTTGATATTAAAGATAGCACCTCCGGGGCGTCGGGGCTTTCTCGTGCCATGGAGGACTTCAGGGACTGTGTCAATCTGATGGAAATGGAGGATCTTAACTATAAAGGTCTCTTCTACACATGGACAAAATCTCCTAATGGTTCGGGGGGCATCCTCAAGAAGATCGATCGTGTCATGGGAAATACTCAATTCGTTACTTCTTTCCCTTCCTCTACTGTTAATTTTCTCCCTTACCGTTCGTCCGATCATACTCCTGCTGTGCTTTCTCTCCCCCATCGTGCCCCTTTCCAACCTAAACCTTTCAAGTTCCCTGATTTCCTGACTTATAAGAACGATTTCAAGCAGATTGTTGCCTCTTCTTGGAACCCCAATATCACTGGATATCGGATGTATAAGGTTTTCAAAAACCTTAAAAATCTGAAAGTGCCTATATGTAAAATGCTTCGCAACCAGGGAAACCTCTTTTCTAAGGTTATCTCTCTTCGTAATGTGCTTGATAGTGTTCAGATTGCTTTGGATCGGGATCCTTTCAATAAGGATCTTCGTGAAGAACAATGCAGGTATCTCCTCGCTTATAACGAGGCTAGCCTGGATGAAGAGAGGTTCCTAAAACAAAAGGCTAAGGTTAACTGGCTGCGTGAGGGTGATAAAAATTCGGCTTTTTTCCACAAGGCGGTTAAAAGTCGTAAATCTCGCAATCGTATTAATTCTATCCAGGATGCTCAAGGTAACTGGATCTCGGGAAATGATCTTCCTAATATGTTTGTTTCTCACTTTCAAGCCTTCTTGGGTTCTGCCCAGCCTTCCACTGCTATTCGTGATACTTCTTCCCTCTTCTCTAATAAGCTCTCCCCCCTCCAGTCTTCCGCCATGCTTACTCCTGTTACTGACGCGGAGGTTAAGTGTGTCCTCTTCCAGATGGGTGATGATAAAGCTCCTGGTTCTGATGGTTTCTCTGCTAAGTTCTTCAAGTCTGCTTGGGAAATTGTGGGTCCTGATTTCTGTATGGCTGTTAAGGAATTCTTCTATTCTGGCAAACTTCTTAAGTCTTTCAACAGCACCATCCTTGCGCTCATCCCTAAAGTTGATTCCCCTTCCAAAGTCACTGATTTTCGCCCTATAGCTTGTTGTAACGTTGTTTACAAATGTATCAGCAAGATTATTGCGGATCGTATCAAAAACCATCTTTCTTCTCTGGTTGATGAAAACCAGTCTGCTTTCATCCCTGGTCGTTTGATTACCGACAACGTCCTTCTTGTCCATGAACTCATGCGTGTTTATCATCGTCATCGTGGTCCTCCTAGGTGTGCTTTTAAGGTTGATATTCAAAAAGCGTACGACACAGTTGACTGGTCGTTTCTGCGGACAATCTAGTTTGGGTTTGGTTTCCCCGATCGTATGATTGACTGGATCATGACATGTGTTTCCACGGTTGATTACTCTGTGAGTATCAATGGGAATAATCACGGATATTTTGATGGTAAAAGGGGCATTCGGCAGGGTGACCCCCTTTCTCCTTATCTCTTCACTCTTATCATGGAAGTGCTTAACCTTACGATCAAGAGAAACATCCATGATTCTGACTCTTTTAAATTCCACAGACAATGTGATGATCAAAGTATCACCCATCTCTGCTTTGCAGACGATCTCCTTCTCTTCTGTCATGGTGATAGCTCTTTGGTTAGAATCATCTGTGATTCTCTTGAGGAATTCTCTGGGGTTTCTGGCCTCCATCAAAATATTGCTAAGAGTGAAGCTTTCTACTGTAATGTTGGTGAGAGGACCAGGGCTGCCATTGATCTTATTGTTAAGTTTCCTGAGGGCTCTTTCCCTGTCCGATACCTTGGCATTCCTCTCATCACCACGCGTCTTGCCCACAAAGACTGTAAAGGCCTTGTTGAAAAAGTCAAATGCAGGATTAATGACTGGAAAAACAAGTCTCTTTCCTTTGCTGGTCGTCTCCAGCTCACCCTCTCTGTCCTTTCTTCTACTCAAATCTATTGGGCTTCTGTTTTTATTCTTCCTAAATCTATCTCAAACGATATTGAGAAGCTCATGAGAGGTTTCCTCTGGTGCCATGGTGAGTTAAAGAGTGGTAAAGCTAAAGTCTCCTGGAAAACTGTATGCCTTCCTAAGGAACATGGTGGTCTTGGCATACGTAACCTTGCTATCTGGAATGTTTCCCTTATGGCTTCCCATGTTTGGAGACTCCTTTCCAAGAAAGAGTCCCTATGGGTTAAGTGGATCCACTCATACCGTTTTTGTGGCCGTAACTTTTGGGATGCCCCCAAAAAATACGGTTCTGGATTTTCCTGGCGTAACATCCTGGATATGCGGGATAAGATAAGGGAGTATATAGTTTCCCAGATAGGTGATGGATGCTCTACTTCTGCTTGGTTCGACAACTGGCACCCTGCGGGCCCTCTTTCTAAATTCTTATCTGTCCGTGACATCCATGATGCGGGTTTCACTCCTGATACTAAGGTTGCTGACCTGGTTCTTAACGGATCTTGGGTTCGGCCTCATTGTTGGAGAGATTCCCACGGTGCTCTTCTTTCTCATAACCCTCCTACTATTTCAACGTGCGTCCCTGATAAAATCCTTTGGAGATCTAGAGACGGTCAACTCTCTCCTTTCTCTGTTCGATCTGTGTGGCAGTCTATTCGCCCCTATCACCAACCAGTCTTTTGGTTTCATCTTTTTTGGTTCTCTCAGAACATCCCCAGACATGCTTTCATTCTTTGGGTTGCTCTTAAAGATCGTCTTAAGACTCATGATAAAATAAAAATTTGGGACACTAATTCCAATCTCATTTGTGCGTTCTGCGGGGACTGTCCGGATTCCCTTTCTCATCTCTTCTTTGAATGCTCTTTCACTTCTTTGGTTTGGCATGACCTTCATCATGTCATGAATCTCTCCTTCTCCACTGATAGCTGGTCTGATATCATTAGTCAACTCAACCCCATTAATAAGAACAAGACCATTTGGTCCATCATTAGAAGACTTGTTTTTGCTGGAGCGGTCTACCACATCTGGCGGGAAAGAAATTTACGCATTTTTTCAAAAATAAAAAGATCTCATCATGCTGTCGTGAATATTGTTAAGGATGATATCCGCTGTAGACTGCTGAGTCTTTCTTTGAAAACTTGCACTAATGTTGATTTGGCTAAAACTCTTTGGACCCTCCCTTAATTTTCTTCCTCTGCGCTTTCTTTTCTCTCTGCTTGTTTTGACTTGTATGGTTTGTTTGTTTTTGCAGGTTGCTCTCCTGTTCTTGTTTGCTTATGGTTCCTTCTCTTGTTTTGGTTCCTAGTTTAGCTTGTTGTCTGTTGGGGCCTGTCCTGATGGATTTTCTGTTTTTTGGTGGGGAGTCCCTAGCCTTATATTGTATTTTTATTCTTTTTATTAATAAAATTTGCCAGAGGTGCCGCCTCTTTACCCAAAAAATTGACCTTAACCTATCAAAACCCTTCATAATGGTCCATAACCCATCACAACATCCAACGGTCTCTTCTCCCCTAGAGGGACTAGAATTGTGGTTGCCTGGGATCCGCTTGCCATAGATATGATGCTTATCGACTTAAATGAGCAGGTTATGCATTTCAAAGTTAATATTCGTGATTCTAATAAATCTTTTTTCTGCTCCTTCGTCTATGCTCATAATGATCACATGATGCGTCGCTCTCTCTGGCATTCTCTTGCGGTCCATAAGAATATGGTTGGAGATACCCCTTGGATTCTTTTGGGTGATTTCAATGTTGCTCTTGATATTAAAGACAGCACATACGGGTCGTCTGGAATCTCTCGTGCAATGGAGGACTTCAGGGACTGTGTAAATCTGATGGAAATGGAGGATCTTAACTATAAAGGTCTCTTCTACACATAGACCAAGTCTCCTAATGGTTCGGGTGGCATCCTCAAGAAGATCGATCGTGTCATGGGAAATACTCAATTCATTGCTTCTTTCCCCTCCTCTACTGTCAATTTTCTCCCGTACCGTACGTCCGATCATACTCCTGCTGTGCTTTCTCTCCCCCAGCATGCCCCTTTCCAACCTAAACCTTTCAAGTTCCCTAATTTCTTGACTTATAAGAACGATTTCAAGCAGATTGTTGCCTCTTCTTGGAACCCAAATATCACTGGATATCAGATGTATAAGGTTTTCAAAAACCTTAAAAATCTGAAAGTGCCGATACGAAAGATGCTTCACAACCAGGGAAACCTTTTTTCTAAGGTTATCTCTCTTCGTAATGAGCTTGATAGAGTTCAGATTGCTTTGGATCGGGATACTTTCAATAAGGATCTTCGTGAAGAACATTGCAGGTATCTCCTCGCTTATAACGAGGCTAGCCTGGATGAAGAGAGGTTCCTGAAACAAAAGGCTAAGGTTAACTGGCTGCGTGAGGGTGATAAAAATTCGGATTTTTTCCACAAAGCGATTAAAAGCCGTAAATCTCGCAATCGTATTAATTCTATCCAGGATGCTCATGGTAACTGGATCTCGAGGAATGATCTTCCTAATCTGTTTGTTTCTCATTTTCAAGCCTTCTTGGGTTCTGCCCAGCCTTCCATTGCTATTCGTGATCCTTCTTCCCTCTTCTCTAATAAACTCTCCCCACTCCAGTCTGCCGTCATGCTTACTCCTGTTACTGACGCGGAGGTTAAGTGTGTCCTGTTCCAAATGGGTGATGATAAAGCTCCTGGTTCTGATGGTTTCTCTGCTAAGTTCTTCAAGTCTGCTTGGGATATTGTGGGTCCTGATTTCTGTATGGCTGTTAAAGAATTCTTCTATTCTGGCAAACTTCTTAAGTCTTTCAACAGCACCATCCTTGCGCTCATCCCTAAAGTTGATTCCCCTTCCAAAGTCACTGATTTCCGCCCTATAGCTTGTTGTAACGTTGTTTACAAATGTATCAGCAAAATTATTGCGAATCGTATCAAAAACCATCTTTCTTCTCTGGTTGATGAAAAACAGTCTGCTTTCATCCCTGGTCGTTTGATCACCGACAACGTCCTTCTTGTCCATGAAATCATGCGTGATTATCATCGTCATCGGGGTCCTCCTAGGTGTGCCTTTAAGGTTGATATTCAAAAAGCGTACGACACAGTTGACTGGTCGTTTCTGCGGACAATCTTGTTTGGGTTTGGTTTCCCCGATCGTATGACTGACTGGATCATGACTTGTGTTTCCACAGTTGCTTACTCTGTGAGTATCAATGGGAATACTCATGGATATTTTGACGGTAAAAGGGGCCTTAGGCAGGGTGACCCCCTGTCTCCTTATCTCTTCACTCTTGTCATGGAAGTGCTTAACCTTATGATCAAGAGAAACATCCATGATTCTGATTCTTTTAAATTCCACAGACAATGTGATGATCAAAGTATCACCCATCTCTGCTTTGCCGACGATCTCCTTCTCTTCTGTCATGGTGATAGCTCTTCGGTTAGAATCATCTGTGATTCTCTTGAGGAATTCTCTGGGGTCTCTGGCCTCCATCAAAATATTGCTAAGAGTGAAGCTTTCTACTGTAATGTTGGTGAGAGGACCAGGGCTGCCATTGATCTTATTGTTAAGTTTCCTGAGGGCTCTTTCCCTGTCCGATACCTTGGCGTTCCTCTCATCACCACGCGTCTTGCCCACAAAGACTATAAAGGCCTTGTTGATAAAGTCAAATGCAGGATTAATGACAGGAAAAACAAGTCCCTTTCCTTTGCTGGTCGTCTCCAGCTCATCCTCTCTGTCCTTTCTTCTACTCAAATCTTTTGGGCTTCTGTTTTTATTCTTCCTAAATCTATCTCTAATGATATTGAGAAGCTTATGAGAGGTTTCCTCTGGTGCCATGGTGAGTTAAAGCGTGGTAAAGCTAAAGTCTCCTGGAAAACTGTATACCTTCCTAAGGAACATGGTGGTCTTGGCATCCGTAACCTTGCTATCTGGAATGTTGCCCTTATGGGTTCCCATGTTTGGAGACTCTTTTCCAAGAAAGAGTCCCTATGGGTTAAGTGGATCCACTCATACCGTTTATGTGGACGTAACTTTTGGGATGCCCCCAAAAAATACGGATCTGGATTTGCATGGCGTAACATCCTGGATATGCGGGATAAGATAAGGGAGTATATAGTTTCCCAGATAGGTGATGGATGCTCTACTTCTACTTGGTTCGAAACCTGGCACCCTGCGGGCCCTCTATCTAAATTCTTGTCGGTCCGTGACATCCATGATGCGGGTTTCACTCCTGATACTAAGGTTGCTGACCTGGTTCTTAACGGATCTTGGGTTCGGCCTCATTGTTGGAGAGATTCCCATGGTGCTCTTCTTTCTCATAACCCTCCTACTATTTCCACGTCCGTCCCTGACAAACTCTGTTGGAGATCTAGAGACGGTCAACTCTCTCCTTTCTCTGTTCGATCTGTGTGGCAGTCTATTCGCCCCTATCACCAACCGGTCTTTTGGTTTCATCTTGTTTGGTTCTCCCAGAACATCCCCAGACATGCTTTCATTCTTTGGGTTGCTCTTAAAGATCGTCTTAAGACTCATGATAAAATCAAAATCTGGGACACTAATTCCAATCTCATTTGTGCGTTCTGCGGGGACTGTCCGGATTCCCTTTCCCATCTCTTCTTTGAATGCTCTTTCACTTCTTTGGTTTGGCATGACCTCCATCATGTTATGAATCTCTCCTTCTCCACTGATAGCTGGTCTGATATCATTAGTCAGCTCAACCCCATTAATAAGAACAAGACCATCTGGTCCATCATTAGAAGACTTGTTTTTGCTGGAGCGGTCTACCACATATGGCGGGAAAGAAATTTACGCATTTTTACAAAAACAAAAAGATCTCATCATGCTGTCGTGAATATCGTTAAGGATGATATCCGCTGTAGACTGCTGAGTCTTTCTTTTAAAACTTGCACCAATGTTGAGTTGGCTAAAAATCTTTGGACCCTCCCTTAATTTTCTTCCTCTAAGCTTTCTTTTTTCTCTGCTTGTTTTGGCTTGTATGGTTTGTTTGTTTTGCAGGTTGCTCTCCTTTATGTTCTTCTTTGCTGATGGTTCCTTCTATTGTTTTGGTTCCTAGTTTAGCTTGTTGTCCATTGGGGCTTGTCCCGATGGATTTTCTGTTCTTTGGTGGGGAGTCCCCAGCCTTATATTGTATTTATTCTTTTTATTAATAAAATTTGCTAGAGGTGCCGCCCTCTTTACCCAAAAAAACCCATCACAACCGTCATAATGGTCCATAACCTATCACAACCCTTTATAATGCTCCATAACCCATCACAACCCTTTATAATTGAGCATAACCCATCACAACCCTTCATAATGGTCCATAACCCAACACAACCGTTTCTATGGTCCATAACCCATGACAACCCTTCATAATTGGCCATAACGTATCACAACCCTTCATAATTGTCCATAACCCATCACAGCCGTCATAATAGTCCATAACCAGACCAATTTTAAAAACAACACAGATTTTTTCTCTCTAAGCAAGCTATACGATTTTTTTGCAATCCTTAAAGTTTTTGTTTTTTTAGTTTACTTTAATTATGGCTGGTGTTTCACCAGGCATAATTCCTGGTTCTGATCAATCTTTGGATAATGAAAATGTTTTAGAAAATCATAAAATTATATTTCCTGCACATGGTATTATAGATCATGAAATTACTTTGAATTTGGTTGAAAAAAGATTAAAAAACATCAAAACAAAACAGCCATATTTCTTCAAACAACTTGATAGAGCCATACAAAAAAAACAAATCTACTATAAACCATAAACATATTACAGATTTAGCTACTGGAAATGAAATACATCTTCATTCTCAAAATAATCCCGATAAATCTACACATTACAGAGCCATAGGTGACACATTTAAATCAGTTTCAAAAAGTTCTGCAGAAGATGATGCTGAAGTTGTTGGTCTTGAGATGAACCAAGGAAGGCTCACGGATTACTCTACTGAAGATGAAGATGGTGAAGATGGCGAATCTGAATTCAATGGAGTAAATGAAGGTCATGCAAACAATGAAGCTCACGAACCAACTATCATGAACATGGCAGATGGTGTCTTCATAAATTTAAGGGAGAAAGTGAAGCTCACGGACATGGCAGATGGTGTCTTCATAAATTCAAGCTTCGGGATGGCTGGTAAACATACATTCACGTCGAAAACATCATCCTGCTCGGTCAACAATACAATTTCCAGCAATGGGGAAGGAACAACTACCAAAACACGTGATTGCATGTTCAACTTACCTTATGCTCATGGAGGTACGAAGGCTGTAATTTCGTCTTGTGCAAATGGAGAAGAAACGAACCAAAAGCAAACCCCAACGGTCCAAGAAACAAAAGGTTCTTCCTCAAAGAAAAGTGATCATGTGGCCTACTCCAACACATCCGATGATTTGAATAAAAATGGAGGTATCCCCTTTAATCCCTCTACTAGTGTGCTTAATAATGAGTGTCCCCTTAGTGCCTTGCAATTAAAAGATTCCCAAGCTCCTAATTATGAATGTCCCCCACAAGTTGCCTCTCTTTTTGACAAGAATTCGGATCTTTTTGCAAAGAATAAGGAAGTTTTAAATAAGCCGATGGCTTATAATTCTATGAATGGTCAATACTCAAATTCTTTAGCCCATGAGAAAACAAATACCCATAATTCTATTCTTGGACCAAGCCCAAACAATCTAGCCCATACTAATAATATTAAACCCATTGAAAATATGAAAGAAGCCCAAAACTCTATTATAGACAAAAATACTAGCAATTTAACACATAGGAAAACCTTTGGCACTAATGACAATAATTTTTATTTCAATGACAATAATTTTAATTTCAATCATCAAATTAAAAATAAAGAAAAAAGTGTTTGGACTAGAAAATTACCTTTACTTAATAACTCGCATCCTAATATCATTACTGGATCACAAAAACACGCTAACGATAACTTTCGTTTTATTCCGAACTTATGTAATGATATTAATGTACCAGTAGATATTCCTTTACAGTCCGTTACTAAAGTTTGTCAAAATTTTGCTAGGACTATATGTGGTTACTTTGTTGGAAAAAAATGAATTACTCGGATGTTCGTTATCTAGCTTCCAAAATGTGGTCTATACATGGCCTTCAAGATGTCCTTCTTAATGGAAAAGGAGTTTATCTTTTTAAATTTAGTGATGACAATGGTCTGCATCATGTTATCACCCATGGACCCTGGACTTTTAAGGGTGTCCCGATGGTCATTCAAAAATGGCGCCCCGGACTGAGTATCCATAAGAATAATCATGACAAGCTTACTCTATGGATTAAAATCCATGATATTCCCTATGAGGCTTGGAGTGATGATGGACTTAGTCATATTGCCTCTAAAATTGGTAAGCCTCTTGCTATGGACTCATATACGGCTAATATGTGCAAGTATGCGGCTGGTAAATCTGTATATGCTTGTGTTCTTCTTGAGGTCCCAACAAAATCTACTTGGGTGGATAAAGTTAATATCCGAATCCCTGATCCGGATACTCTAGAATTTTCCACCCATACTCTTAGTATTGAATATGAATGGAAACCCCCTATGTGCTCTCATTGTATGGTTTATGGTCATGAAACGAACAACTGTATGCATGTTATCTCTAAGATTAATGAAGCTAAGACCAAAGATAAAATGCCTATTCATCATGTAATAGTAGATTCTCCTATACAACTTGATGATGGTTTTACAACGGTTACTAAAAAGAAAAATATATCGAAAAAAGGCCCAAATAATGAAAATACGTCTAATGATATTCCACAAAGTAATTCTAAGATAAATACCCAAAGGGTTAGGATGGCTAAAGAATCTTCAAAAAAGAAAGTTTATAATAAAAATTATAAAAGTAATAATAAGTCACCATCTGAGTATCGCCCTGCCCCTTTAAAGAAACGCCCTCCCATTCTACCTCATTCTACTATTCCCTCCAAGAAGGATTCTATAGGTGTAGTAGGTTTCCCTAGCCCTATCATTCGTCTTTCTTCCTCCCAGCCCCTAAATCAGTCTGAATCCTCCACCCCTTTATTCAACGCCTTCTCCATTCTAGAGGCTTGTTCCTCTGACGTCACGGATATTCCCTCTACTTCTGTCCCCCTGCCCCATTCTGGTACTCCTTCCCATTCTAGTCTTGATGATTTTGATCCTGATGATGATGACCTAATCGTTGAGGATAATAGTCTTGAGGTTGATTCTGATGTTGGTGACACTGCCCAGTTCATTGTTAATGAATCTGGATCCTATAATGATCACCCTATGATAGCTCCGGTGTCCGAGCAGATGGACTCCACCCCCCTCCAAGTTTCCATATGACGCACATCGGTGCTTGGAATACTCGCGGTCTATGTAAGCCTTCTCATCAGAAAGCCTTGAGAGATCTTATCCGCGATCAAAATCTTCATATTTGTGCTTCTCTTGAGACTCGTGCTTCCTTCCCTAACCTCCCTCTTATCTATAGTCGTACTTTTGGCTCCTGGTCTTGGTCGTCCAATGGTCTTTTTTCCCCGAGAGGGACTAGAATTGTTGTTGCTTGGGACCCGATCGCTATTGATATGATGCTTATCAACTTAAATGACCAGGTTATGCATTTCAAAGTTAATATTCGTGATTCTAATAAATCCTTTTTCTGCTCCTTCGTCTACGCTCAAAATGATCACATGATGCGTCGCTCTCTCTAGCATTCTCTTGCGGTCCATAAGAATATGGTTAGAGATACCCCTTGGATTATTTTGGGTGATTTCAATGTTGCTCTTGATAAGATAAGGGAGTATATAGTTTCCCAGATAGGTGATGGATGCTCTACTTCTGCTTGGTTCGATAACTGGAACCCTGCGGGCCCTCTTTCTAAATTCTTGTCTGTCCGTGACATCCATGATGCGGGTTTCACTCCTGATACTAAGGTTGCTGACCAGGTTCTTAACGGATCTTGGGTTCGGCCTCATTGTTGGAGGGATTCCCATGGTGCTCTTCTTTCTCATAACCCTCCTACTATTTCGACGTCCGTCCCTGATAAACTCCTTTGGAAATCTAGAGACGGTCAAATCTCTCATTTCTCTGTTCGATCTGTGTGGCAGTCTATTCGCCCCTATCACCTACCGGTCTTTTGGTTTCATCTTGTTTGGTTCTCCCAGAACATCCCCAGACATGCTTTCATTCTTTGGGTTGCTCTTAAAAATCGTCTTAAGACTCATGATAAAATCAAAATTTGGGACACTAATTCCAATCTCATTTGTGCGTTCTGCGGTAACTGTCCGGATTCCCTTTCCCATCTCTTCTTTGAATGTTTTTTCACTTCTTTGGTTTGGCATGACCTCCATCATGTCATGAATCTCTCCTTCTCCACTGATAGCTGGTCTGATATCATTAGTCAACTCAACCCCATTAGAAGACTTGTTTTGGCTGGAGCTGTCTACCAAATTTGGCGGGAAAGAAATTTACGCATTTTTAAAAAAATAAAAAGATCTCATCATGCTGTCGTGAATAGTGTTAAGGATGATATCCGCTGTAGACTGCTAAGTCTATCTTTGAAAACTTGCACTAATGTTGATTTGGCTAAAACTATTTGGACCCTCCCTTAATTCTCTTCCTCTGCGCTTTCTTTTTTCTCTACTTGTTTTGGATTGTATGGTTTGTTTGTTTTGCAGGTTGCTTTCCTTTATGTTCTAGTTTGCTTATGGTTCCTTCTCTTGTTTTGGTTCCTAGTTTAGCTTGTTGTCCGTTGGGGCCTGTCCCGATGGATTTTCTGTTTTTTGGTGGGGAGTCCCCAGCCTTATATTGTATTTATTCTTTTTATTAATAAAATTTGCAAGAGGTGCCGCCCTCTTTACCCAAAAAAATAGTCCATAACCTATACAACCCTTCATAATGGTCCACAACCTTTCTTCTACTCAAATCTATTGGGCTTCTGTTTTTATTCTTCCTAAATCTATCTCTAACGATATTGAGAAGCTCATGAGAGGCTTCCTCTGGTGCCATGGTGATTTGAAGAATGGTAAAGCTAAAGTCTCCTGGAAAACTGTATGCCTTCCTAAGGAACATGGTGGTCTTGGCATACGTAACCTTGATATCTGGAATGTTGCCCTTATGGCTTCCCATGTTTAGAGACTCCTTTCCAAGAAAGAGTCCCTATGGGTTAAGTGGATCCACTCATACCGATTATGTGGCCGTAACATTTGGGATGCCCCCAAAAAATACGGTTCGGCATTTTCCTGGCGTAACATCCTGGATATGCGGGATAAGATAAGGGAGTATATAGTTTCCCAGATAGGTGATGGATGCTCTACTTCTGCTTGGTTCGATAACTGGCACCCTGCGGGCCCTCTTTCTAAATTCTTGTCTCTCCGTGAAATCCATGATGCGGGTTTCACTCCTGATACTAAGGTTGCTGAACTGGTTCTTAACGGATCTTGGGTTCGGCCTCATTGTTGGAGAGATTACGATGGTGCTCTTCTTTCTCATAACCCTCATTCTATATCCATGTCCGTTCTTGATAAACTCCTTTGGAGATCTAGAGATGGTCAACTCTGCCCTTTCTCTGTTCGTTCTGTGTGGCAGTCTATTCGCCCCTATCACCAACCGGTCGTTTGGTTTCATCTTGTTTGGTTCTCCCAGAACATCCCCAGACATGCTTTCATTCTTTGGGTTGCTCTTAAAAATCGTCTTAAGACTCATGATAAAATCAAAATTTGGGACACTAATTCTGATCTCATTTGTGCGTTCTGCGGGAACTGTCCGGATTCCCATTCCCATCTCTTCTTTGATTGTTCTTTCACTTCTTTGGTTTGGCAGGACCTCCATCATGTCATGAATCTCTCCTTCTCCACCCATAGCTGGTCTGATATCAGTAGTCAACTCAACCCCATTAATAAGAACAAGACCATTTGGTCCATCATTAGAAGACTTGTTTTTGCTAGAGCTGTCTACCACGTTTGGCGGGAAAGAAATTTACGAATTTTTAAAAAAATAAAAAGATCTCATCATGCTGTCGTGAATAGTGTTAAGGATGATATCCGCTGTAGACTGCTGAGTCTTTCTATGAAAAGTTGCACTAATGTTGATTTGGCTAAAACAATTTGGACCCTCCCCTAATTTTCTTCCTCTGCGCTTTCTTTTTTCTCTGCTTGTTTTGGCTTGTATGGTTTGTTTGTTTTGCAGGTGGTTTTCCTTTATGTTCTTGTTTGCTTCTGGTTCCTTCTCTTGTTTTGGTTCCTAGTTTAGCCTGTTGTCCGTTGGGGCCTGTCCCAATGGATTTTCAATTTTTTGGTGGGGAGTCCCCAGCCTTATATTGTATTTATTCTTTTTATTAATAAAATTTGCCAGAGGTGCCGCCCTCTTTACCCAAAAAAAAACCATAACAACTCTTTTAATAGTTCATAATCCATTACAACCCTTGATAATTGAGCATAACCCATCATAACCCTTCATAATGGTCTATAACCCAGCACAATCGTTTCTATGGGCCATAACCCATCACAACCCTTCATAATTGACCATAACCTATCAAAACCCTTCATAATGGTCAATTACCCATCATAATCCTTCATAATGGTTCATAAGCAATCACAACCTTCATAATAGTACATAACCCATACAACCCTTCACAATGGTCCATAACCCATCACAAACCTTTCTAATGGTCCATAACCCATCACAACCATTTCTATCGTTCATAACCCATCGCAACCTTGTATAACGGTCCATAAGCATAAACCTTCATAATGGTCCATAACCCATACAAACCTTAATAAAAGTCCATAACCCATCACAACGCTTCATAATTGAGCATAACCTATCACAACCCTTCATAATCGTCCATAACCTATCAAAACCATTCATAATGGTCCACAACCCATCACATCCTTAATAATGGTCCATAGCCCATCACAACCCTTTATGTTGAGTATAACCCATCACAACCCTGTCCGATACCTTGGCATCCCTCTTATCACCACCCGTCTGGCCCACAAGGACTGTAAAGGTCTTGTTGATAAAGTCAAATGCAGGATTAATGACTGGAAAAACAAAACTCTCTCCTTTGCTGGACGTCTTCAGCTTATTCTCTCTGTTCTTTCTTCTATGCAAATCTATTGGGCTTCTGTGTTTATTCTTCCTAAATCTATTTCTAAAGAAATTGAAAAACTCGTTAGAGGTTTCCTGTGGTACAATGGTGAGTTGAAACGGGGTAAAGCTAAAGTTTCCTGGAAAACTGTGTGTCTCCCTAAGGAACATAGTGGTCTTGGAATCCATAATCTTACTGTCTGGAATGTTGCCCTTATGGCTTCGCATGTTTGGAGACTACTCTCTAAGAAGGATTCCCTATGGGTCAAGTGGATCCATTCTTACCGTCTCTGTGGACGTAACTTTTGGGATGCCCCCAAAAAGTACGGTTCAGGTTTTGCTTGGCGAAACATCCTCGATATGCGAAGTAAGATAAGAGATTTTATTTTTTCCCTGATTGGTGATGGGTCCTCTACATCTGCTTGGTTCGATAACTGGCATCCAGTTGGTCCCCTATCTAAATTCATTTCTGCTCGTGAAATCAGGACTGCGGGATCAATCTTGGTAGTAAGGTTGCTGACCTTGTCATCAACGGATATTGGGTTAGTCCCGGTCTCTGGAGGGACTCCCATCCTAATCTTCTTCCTCAAAACCCTCCTTCCCTTTCCCCTTCTGTTCCTGATAAACTCCTATGGAGATCTAGTGACGGTATTCTTTCTGAGTTTTCTATGCGCTCCGTTTGGCAGTCTATTCGGCCCTATGACCAGCCTGTTGATTGGTATCATCTGGTTTGGTTCTCCCAGAATATCCCTAGACATGCATTCATTCTTTGGGTTGCTTTTAAAAATCGTCTTAAGACTCATGATAAAATCAAAATCTGGGAAACTAACTCCGACCTCATTTGTGCATTCTGTGGGGATTGTGCCGATTCCCTTTCTCATCTTTTCTTCGAGTGCTCTTTCCCCTCTAAGGTTTGGCATGATCTTCAACATGTCATGAATATCTACGTCCCCACTCATACCTGGTATGATATCATTAATCAACTCAAACTCGTGTCTAAGACTAAGACCATTTGGTCCATCATTAGAAGACTTGCGCTTACAGGAGCAGTTTACCACATTTGGCAGGAAAGAAATTTTCGAATTTTCAAAAAAACTAAAAGATCGTATCATGCAGTGGTGAATAGTATTAAGGATGATATACGCTGTAGACTGCTGAGTCTTTCAATGAAACCATGCTCTGATGTTAATTTGGCTAAAAGGATATGGACCATACCTTAACAATCCTCCTATTTGCTTCTATTTTTTTGGGTAAAGAGGGCGGTACCTCTAGCAAATTTTATTAATAAAAAGAATAAATACAATATAAGGCTGGGGACTCCCCACCAAAAAACAGAAAAACCATCGGGACAGGCCCCAACGGACAACAAGCTAAACTAGGAACCAAAACAAGAGAAGGAACCATAAGCAAAGAAGAACATAAAGGAAAGCAACCTGCAAAACAAACAAACCATACAAGCCAAAACAAGCAGAGAAAAAAGAAAGCACAGATGAAGAAAATTAAGGGAGGGTCTAAATAGTTTTAGCCAAATCAACATTAGTGCAACTTTTCAAAGAAAGACTCAGTAGTCTACAGCAGATATCATCTTTAACACTATTCACGACAGCATGATGAGATCTTTTTATTTTTTTTAAAATGCGTAAATTTCTTTCCCGCCAGATGTGGTAGACTGCTCCAGCAAAAACAAGTCTTCTAATAATGGACCAAATGGTCTTGTTTTTATTAAAGGGGTTGAGTTGACTAATAATATCAGACCAGCTATCAGTGGAGAAGGAGAGATTCATGACATGATGGAGGTCATGCCAAACCAAAGAAGTGAAAGAACATTCAAAGAAGAGATGGGAAAGGGAATCTGTACAGTTTCCGCAGAACGCACAAATGAGATTGGAATTAGTGTCCCAAATTTTGATTTTATCATGAGTCTTAAGACGATCTTTAAGAGCAACCCAAAGAATGAAAGCATGTCTAGGAATGTTCTGGGAGAACCAAACAAGATGAAACCAAATGACCGGTTGGTGATAGGGGCGAATAGACTGCCACACCGATCGAACAGAGAAAGGAGAGAGTTGACCATCTCTAGATCTCCAAAGGAGTTTATCAGGGACGGATGTGGAAATAGTAGGAGGGTTATGAGACAGAAGAGCACCATGGGAATCTCTCCAACAATGAGGCCAAACCCAAGATCCGTTAAGAACCAGGTCAGCAACCTTAGTATCAGGAGTGAAACCCGCATCATGGATGTTACGGACAGACAAGAATTTAGAAAGAGGGCCCGCAGGGTGCCAGTTATCGAACCAAGCAGAAGTAGAGCATCCATCACCTATCTGGGAAACTATATACTCCCTTATCTTATCCCTCATATCCAGGATGTTACGCCAGGCAAATCCAGAACCGTATTTTTTGGGAGCATCCCAAAAGTTACGGCCACATAAACGGTATGAGTGGATCCACTTAACCCATAGGGACTCTTTCTTGGAAAGGAGTCTCCAAACATGGGAAGCCATAAGGGCAACATTCCAGATAGCAAGGTTACGTATGCCAAGACCACCATGTTCCTTAGGAAGGCATACAGTTTTCCATGAGACTTTAGCTTTACCATGCCTCAACTCACCATGGCACCAAAGGAAACCTCTCATGAGCTTCTCAATATCGTTAGAGATAGATTTAGGAAGAATAAAAACAGAAGCCCAATAAATTTGAGTAGAAGAAAGGACAGAGAGGATGAGCTGGAGACGACCAGCAAAGGAAAGAGACTTGTTTTTCCAGTCATTAATCCTGCATTTGACTTTATCAACAAGGCCTTTACAGTCTTTGTGGGCAAGACGCGTGGTGATGAGAGGAACGCCAAGGTATCGGACAGGGAAAGAGCCCTCATGAAACTTAACAATAAGATCAATGGCAGCCCTGGTCCTCTCACCAACATTACAGTAGAAAGCTTCACTCTTTGCAATATTTGGATGGAGGCCAGAAACCCCAGAGAATTCCTCAAGAGAATCACAGATGATTCTAACCGAAGAACTATCACCATGACAGAAGAGAAGGAGATCGTCGGCAAAGCAGAGATGGGTGATCCTTTGATCATCACATTGTCTATGGAATTTAAAAGAGTCAGAATCATGGATGTTTCTTTTGATCATAAGGTTAAGCACTTCCATGACAAGAGTGAAGAGATAAGGAGAAAGGGGGTCACCCTGCCGAAGGCCCCTTTTACCGTCGAAATATCCATGAGTATTCCCGTTGATACTCACAGAGTAAGCAACCGTGGAAACACATGTCATGATCCAGTCAATCATATGATCGGGGAAACCAAACCCAAACAAGATGGTCCGCAGAAACGACCAGTCAACTGTGTCGTACGCTTTTTGAATATCAACCTTAAAAGCACACCTAGGAGGACCACGATGACGATGATAATCACGCATGAGTTCATGGACAAGAAGGACGTTGTCGGTGATCAAACGACCAGGGATGAAAGCAGACTGGTTTTCATCAACCAGAGAAGAAAGATGGTTTTTGAGACGATCCGCAATAATCTTGCTGATACATTTGTAAATAACGTTACAACAAGCTATAGGGCGGAAATCAGTGACTTTGGAAGGGGAATCAACTTTAGGGATGAGCGCAAGGATGGTGTTGTTGAAAGACTTAAGAAGTTTGCCAGAATAGAAGAATTCCTTAACAGCCATACAGAAATCAGGACCCACAATATCCCAAACAGACTTGAAGAACTTAGCAGAGTAACCATCAGAACCAGGAGCTTTATCATCACCCATCTGGAACAGGACACACTTAACCTCCGCGTCAGTAACAGGAGTAAGCATGGCGGCAGACTGGAGGGGGGAGAGCTTATTAGAGAAGAGGGAAGAAGGATCACGAATAGTAGGTTTTCTCTTCTTGTATGGTTTGTTCTTTGCAGGTTGTTTCCTTTATGTTATTGTTATGTTTCTAGTTCCATGTATGGTTTTGGTTTCTAGTTTAGCCTTGTTGCTATCCTTTGGGGCCTGTCCCGATGGATTTTTTGTTTTTTCCTTTGGTGGGGAGTCCCCAGCCTCTTATTGTATTTATTCTTTTTATTAATAAAATTTGCCAGAGGTACCGTCCTCTTTACCCAAAAAAAAAAAAAAAACCCGTCACAACCCTTCATAATGGTCCATAACCCATTACAACCCTTCATAATGGTCCAGCACAACCCTTTCTATGGTCCATAACCCATCACAACCCTTCATAATTGACCAAAACCTATCACAACCCTTCATAATGGTCAATAACCCATCATAATCCTTCAGAATAGCCTATAACCCATCATAACCTTCATAATAGTCCATAACCAATACAACCCTTCATAATCGTCCATAACCATAACAACCCTTCATAATGGTCCATAACCCAAAACCACTCTCTCAAGAATTACTCTCTCAAGAATTATTTTCTCAAGAATTATTTACATTTTTCCTTCTTTTGTTTCAATTATTTATTTTTATTTCCATTATGGCTGGTGTATCACCAGGTATAATCCCTGGTCCACATTTATCTAAGAAATGTGAAAACATATTTCCAAGTCATAATGATATTATTTCTACAAAATGTTTTACAGATCCTCAAATTACATTCAAAATTGTTGAAAAAAGATTAAAAAAACATAAAAAAAAAACAGGCATGTATGTTCAAACAACTTGATAGAAACATACAAAAAAGATCTACCAAAACAAAAAAACAAAATTTTAATGTAAAAGCTACAGATTTTATTGCTAAACATTTTCTAGCAAAAGATAAAACCCATGGAATCTATGTTGATGCTTTAGCTCATACACATGAAGATGAATCTGTTATACAACCGATTGAAGATGGTGGTATACATATGATCACTCGAATACCATGTAATGGAGATGATGATATCAACTTAACATTGAAAACTTCTGGAGAGGCTTTGGATCGGGATGCTGCTTGTAAAGATGGTATGATCACGGACTATACTTCATCCGAATCTGATGATGAAGATAATGCTGAATCTTATGAAAACGAATCTGATGATGAAGATGATGATACTATGCGTATACAACAAGAAGACGATGAACAAGAACAACAACCTAACCCAAGGCCTAAAAACAAACGTGACTGCATCATCCACATTAAAGAATCAACATATGATGGAAATGTTATAGCAAATCCACACGGCCTAGAAGGTGCAGCAAAAACGATTGAAAATAATCACGGGAAACAACAACCAGCGAGTGAACATCACACGAACAAGTATTTGCACCGAGTCAACATGCAGCAAAACGGATTCACAACATCACACAATCAAGATGTGGAAGCGATTGAATATCACGCTCCTCATGGTCATGAAAAGGCTTCAACGGTCTTCGAGAAGCATGGAGTTACCGGCGATCAAACCTCTAAGAGTGGAGCTACAATGGAAGTGTCTCCTCAATGTCACGACTTCTTGCAAGAAATATGGGGTAACAACTTAATTAAATCTTCTAGTGCTTTACTTAATGATTGTTGTCCCCCTAACGCCCTTCAACTAGGAGAATCCTATGAGTGTTATGAGCATTGTCCCCCTAGTGTTATTTCCTTTCCACCTCATTTGCCCACCCTTACGGATTCAACTTCTAAACCAATGCCAACCTCTTCACTTCTTGGACTTCAACCAAATAACTTAGCCCATATCAAATATAATGAAGAAGCCCATAAGTCTATTCTTGGACAACCCATAAAACAATTAGCCCATAAAACTAATTATAAGCCCAACCAATATAATGAAGAAGCCCATAAGTCTATTCTTGGACAACCCTTAAAACAATTAGCCCATAAAAATAATTTTCAGCCCAACCAATATAATGTAGAAGCCCATAAGTCTTCCAAGGTTTATATACATTCTAATAATAAAAACAATAGAAAACCTAAGACCGCTATTCCTAATAATATTATTCGAGATTTTATTATAGAACCTAATGCTGTTGCACCCCATGGAGTCAAACCATCTTCTATGATCACTCATCCTTATCACCCTTTACCTTATTCTAATAAACAAAAAAATATTATAGATAACAAAGTGATAGAAAACAAAATAAATAATTCTTGATCTCGTAAACTACCTTTACTCGTTAATTCTCAAGCGAACATTTTGAGCGGTTCTCATAAACACTCAAGTGACAATTTTCGCTTCATTCCAAATCTTAGTAATGATGTTGAAGTACCTGTTGACATCCCTGTCACGGTAGTTAATAAGATATGTGAAACTCATGCTCGTACAATCTGTGGTTATTTTGTTGGATGTAAAATGAATTACTCTGATGTTCGTTTTCTAGCGTCTAAGATGTGGTCTCAACATGGTCTAGAGGACGTTTTGTTAAATGGAAATGGTATCTATCTATTTAAATTTAACAATGACCAAGGTCTTCAACATGTTATAACTCACGGCCCATGGACTTTTAGGGGTGCCCCTATTGTCATGCAAAAATGGAGACCAGGTCTTAGCATTCATAGAAAAAATATGACAAACTTCCTCTTTGGATTAAAATACATGACATTCCTTATGAGACTTGGAGTGAGGAAGGGTTAAGCCAAATTGCTTCCAAAATTGGTAAGCCGCTTGCCATGGACTCTTATACGGCAAATATGTGCACTTATGCTGCGGGAAAATCAGTTTATGCACGTGTCCTTCTTGACGTTCCAAGTCGTCCCTCATGGGTGGACAAAGTTATCATACGTATCCCAGATCCTGAAACACTTGAGTTTTCTACTCATACGCTTAGAGTGGAGTATGAATGGAAACCGCCTATGTGCTCTCATTGTAAGGTTTTTGGACACGATTCCCATGTATGTATGCATGTTATTGTTAAAACTAATGCTACTTCTATTGCTAAACCTATGGATACTCCTTCCATAACTATGGAAAAACTTGAAGAACCGATTATACATAAAAACGATGATTTTACTATGGTTTCAAATAAGAAAAATACTTCAAAACATGTTCCGAATAATGACAATAAAAATAATGAAAGTTCTAAAATCAATAAGAGTAGAAATTACAATAACAAGAACCTTCATAACTCTTTTCCCAAAAATATTATAAATTTAAAAACAATTAGAAATAAAAAACGTTCTGAGAACTGCACGGCTAATGGTATTAATCTAAACCCACCTCCCCCTCTCTCATAATCCCCCCTTAAGGGTAAGGAGGCTATAGTTGGATTCCCTAGCCCTATTCTTCACCTTACTTCATCCCAGCAACGAAATCTGTCTGACCTCCCCACTCCTATATTCAACGCCTTTTCCATTCTAGAGGTTTGTTCTAATGAAGTCACAGATATTCCCTCTACTTCTTTCCCCCATCCTGCTGTTAACATAATAGAAAAGGATAACTGTTTTGAGGTCGACTCTGATAATGGTGACACTGCCCAGTTCATTGTTAATGATGGTGAAACTGCCCAGTTCATTGTTAATGAATCTGGATCATTTAATGATCAACCTATGATAGCTCCGGTATCCGAGCAGATGGACTCTACCCCCCTCAAAATTTCCATATGACGCACATCTCTGCATGGAATACTCGCGGTCTCTGTAAGCCTTCTCATCAGAAAGCCTTGAGAGATCTTATCCGCGATCAAAATCTTCATATTTGTGCTTCTCTTGAGACTCGTGCTTCCTTCCATAACCTCCCTCTTATCTGTTGTCGTACCTTTGGCTCTTGGTCGTGGTCGTCCAACGGTCTCTTCTCCCCTAGAGGACTAGAATTATGGTTGCCTCGGATCCGCTTGCCATTGATATGTTGCTTATCGACTTAAATGATCAGGTTATGCATTTCAAAGTTAATATTCGTGATTCTAATAAATCCTTCTTCTGTTCCTTCGTCTATGCTCATAATGATCACATGATGCGTCGCTCTCTCTGGCATTCTCTTGCGGTCCATAAGAATATGGTTAGAGATACCCCTTGGATTCTTTTGGGTGATTTCAATGTTACTCTTGATATTAAAGATAGCACATCCGGGTCGTCTGGTTTTCTCGTGCCATGGAGGACTTCAGGGACTGTGTCAATCTGATGGAAATGGAGGATCTTAACTATAAAGGTCTCTTCTACACTTGGACCAAGTCTCCTAATGGTTCGGGTGGCATCCTCAAGAAGATCGATCGTGTCATGGGAAATACTCACTTCGTTGCTTCTTTCCCTTCCTCTACTGTCAATTTTCTCCCTTACCGTTCGTCCGATCATACTCCTGTTGTGCTTTCTATCCCTAATCGTGCCCCTTTCCAACCTAAACCTTTCAAGTTCCCTAATTTCCTGACTTATAAAAGCGATTTCAAGCAGATTGTTGCCTCTAATTGAAACCCCAATATCACTGGATATCGGATGTATAAGGTTTTCAAAAACCTTAAAAATATGAAAGTGCCTATACGTAAGATGCTTCGCAACCAGGGAAACCTCTTTTCTAAGGTTATCTCTCTTCGTAATGAGCTTGATAGAGTTCAGATTGCTTTGGATCGAGATCCTTTCAATAAGGATCTTCGTGAAGAACAATGCAGGTATCTCCAAGCTTTCAACGACGCTAGCCTGGATGAAGAAAGGTTCCTGAAACAAAAGGCTAAGATTAACTGGCTGCGTGAGGGTGATAAAAATTCGGCTTTTTTCCACAAAACGGTTAAAAGTCGTAAATCTCGCAATCGTATTAATTCTAACCAGGATGCTCATGGTAACTGGATTTCGGGGAATGATCTCACTTTCAAGCATTCTTGGGATCTGCCCAGCCTTCCACTGCTATTCGTGATCCTTCTTCCCTCTTCTCTAAGCTCTCCCCCCTCCAATCTAACGCCATGCTTACTCCTGTTACTGATGCGGAGGTTAAGTGTGTCTTGTTCCAGATGGGTGATGATAAAGCTCCTGGTTCTGATGGTTTCTCTACTAAGTTCTTCAAGTCAATTTGGGATATTGTTGGTCCTGATTTCTGTATGGCTGTTAAGGAGTTCTTCTATTCTGGCAAACTTCTTAAGTCCTTTAACAGCACCATCCTTGCGCTCATCCCTAAAGTTGATTCCCCTTCCAAAGTCACTGATTTCTGCCCTATAGCTTGTTGTAACGTTGTTTACAAATGTATCAGCAAGATTATTGCGGATCGTATCAAAAACCATCTTTCTTCTCTGGTTGATGAAAACCAGTCTGCTTTCATTCCTGGTCGTTTGATCACCGACAACGTTCTTCTTGTCCACGAACTCATGCGTGATTATCATCGTCATCGTGGTCCTCCGAGGTGTGCTTTTAAGGTTGATATTCAAAAAGCGTATGACACAGTTGACTGGTCGTTTCTGCAGAACATCTTATTTGGGTTTGGTTTCCCCGATCGTATGATTGACTGGATCATGACTTGTGTTTCCACGGTTGCTTACTCTGTGAGTATCAATGGGAATACTCATGGTTATTTCGACGGTAAAAGGGGCCTTCGGCAGGGTGACCCCCTATCTCCTTATCTCTTCACTCTTGTCATGGAAGTGCTTAACCTTATGATCAAGAGAAACATCCATAATTCTGACTCTTTTAAATTTCACAGACAATGTGATGATCAAAGTATCACCCATCTCTGATTTGCCGACGATCTCCTTCTCTTCTGTCATGGTGATAGCTCTTCGGTTAAAATCGTATGTGATTCTCTTGACGAATTCTCTGGGGTTTCTGGCCTCCATCCCAATACTGCGAAGAGTGAAGCATTCTACTGTAATGTTGGTGAGAGGACAAGGACTGCAATTGACCTTATTGTTATGTTTCCTGAGGGCTCTTTCCCTGTCCGATACCTTGGCGTTCCTCTCATCACCACTCGCCTTGCCCACAAAGACTGTAAAGGCCTTGTTGATAAAGTCAAATGCAGGATTAATGACTGGAAAAACAAGTCTCTGTCATTTGCTGGTCGTCTCCAGCTCATCCTCTCTGTCCTTTCTTCTACTCAAATCTATTGGGCTTCTGTTTTTATTATTCCTAAATCTATCTCTAACGATATTGAGAAGCTCATGAGAGGCTTCCTCTGGTGCCATGGTGAATTGAAGCGTGGTAAAGCTAAAGTCTCCTGGAAAACTATATGCCTTCCTAAGGAACATGGTGGTCTTGGCATTCGTAACCTTGCTATCTGGAATGTTGCCCTTATGGCTTCCCATGTTTGGAGACTCCTTTCCAAGAAAGACTCCCTATGGGTTAAGTGGATCCACTCATATCGTTTATGTGGCCGTAACTTTTGGGATGCCCCCAAAAAATACGGTTCTGGATTTGCCTGGCGTAACATCCTGGATATGCGGGACAAGATAAGGGAGTATATAGTTTCCCAGATAGGCGATGGATGCTCTACTTCTGCTTGGTTCGATAACTGGCACCCTGCGGGTCCTCTTTCTAAATTCTTGTCTGTCCGTGACATCCATGATGCGGGTTTCACTCCCGATACTAAGGTTGCTGACCTGGTTTTTAACGGATCTTGGGTTCGCCCTGATTGTTGGAGGGATTCCCATGGTGCCCTTCTTTCTCATAACCCTCCTACTTTTTCCACATCCGTCCCTGATAAACTCCTGTAGAGATCTAGAGACGGTCAACTCTCTCCTTTCTCTGTTCGTTCTGTGTGGCAGTCTATTCGGCCTTATCAACAGCCGGTCTTTTGGTTTCATCTTGTTTGGTTCTCCCAGAACATCCCTAGACATGCTTTCATTCTTTGGGTTGCTCTTAAAAATCGTCTTAAGACTCATGATAAAATCAAAATCTGGGACACTAATTCCAATCTCATTTGTGCGTTCTGTGGAGACTGTCCAGATTCCCTTTCCCATCTCTTCTTCGATTGTTCTTTCACTTCTTTGGTTTAGCATGACCTCCATCATGTCATGAATCTCTCTTCCTCCACTCATAGCTGGTCTGATATCATTAGTCAACTCAACCCCATTAATAAGAACAAGACCATTTGGTCCATCATTAGAAGACTTGTTTTTGCTGGAGCTGTCTACCAAATTTGGCGAGAAAGAAATTTACGCATTTTTAAAAAAACAAAAAGATCTCATCATTATGTGGTGAATAGTGTTAAGGATGATATCCGTTGTAGACTGCTGAGTCTTTCTATGAAAACTTGCACTAATGTTGATTTGGCTAAAACTATTTAGACCCTCCCATAATTTTCTTCCTCTACGCTTTCTTTTTTCTCTCCTTGTTTTGGCTTGTATGGTTTGTTTGTTTTGCAGGTTGATTTCCTTTATGTTCTTGTTTGCTTCTGGTTCCTTCTCTTGTTTTGGTTCCTAGTTTAGCCTGTTGTCCGTTGGGGCCTGTCCCAATGGATTTTCTGTTTTTTGGTGGGGAGTCCCCAGCCTTATATTGTATTTATTCTTTTTATTAATAAAATTTGCCAGAGGTGCCGCCCTCTTTACCCAAAAAAATGGTCCATAACCCATACAAACCTTCATAATAGTCCACAACCCATCACAACCCTTCATAATTTACCATAACCCATCATAACCCTTCATAATTGACCATAACCCATCATAGCCCTTCCTATGGTCCATAACCCAGTATAACCCTTTCTATGGTCTATAACCCATCACAAGCCTTAAACCATCATCCTGATGGCCTAGTGGATAAGGCTTAGGACTCTTTCTCTTCCCCCATAAAGAGGTTCCAAGTTCTAATCCCACTCCTTCCCTTTCCCCATAGGGAGTGTTAGGTTTCAATCAAGGGATGGCCACTGGCCACCTCTCTACCCCCATAGGTGATTGACCCGGACCACCCTGCTGCCAGGTGTGCGTGGGCCCCGAGGTTGCTTCATCAGGGTCATCCAAAGGATGGGTCGGGTGGGGTCCTCGGTTATCAAAAAAAAAAAAAAAAAAAAAAAAAAAAAAAAAAAAAAAACCCATCACAAGCCTTCATAATTAACCATAACCCATCACAACACTTCATAATGGTCCATAACCCATTGCAACCCCACATAATGGTCTATAACCATAACAACCCTTCATAATGGTCCATAACCCATACAAACCTTCATAATGGTTCATAACCCATCACAACGCTTCATAATGGTCCATAACCCAACTCAACCCTTTCTATGGTCCTTAACCCAGCACAACTCTTCATAATTGACCATAACCTAATACAACCCCTTATAATGGTCTAAAACCCATCATAACCCTTTAGAGTGGTAGATAACCCTTCACAACCTTCATAATGGTCCATAACCTGTGACAACCGTTTATAATGGTCCATAACCCTTCACAACCTTCATAATGGTCCATAACCCACTATAACCCTTTATAATGGTCCATAACCCATCACAACACTACATAATTTAGCATAACCAATCACAACCCTTCATAATGGTCCCTAACCCAACACAACCCTTTTCTATGGTCCATAACCCATAACAACCGGACCATAACCTATCACCACCACCCATCTCTCTCTCTCTCTCTCTCTAAGCAATTTTTACGAATTCTGCATCATTTTAGTTTTTGTATTTTTATTTTAATTATGGCTGGTGTTTCACCAGGCATAATTCCTGGTTCTGATCTATGTTTGGAAAATAAAAATGTTTTAGAAAATAAAAATCTTATATTTCCTGCTCCTGGTTTTATAGATCATGAACTTACTTTGAATTTGGTTGAAAAAAGATTAAAAAACATAAAAACAAAACAGCCATGTTTCTTCAAACAACTTGATAGAGGCATACAAAAAAAGAAATCTTTTATAAACCATAAACACATTACTTATTTAGCTACAGGAAATGATATATATCTTAATTCTCAAAATAATCTACAGAAAAATAAGCTATTCGTAGTATATGATGCAGCTATGACTGATTTTAATGATGTTTTGGAGAAGACTGCATCGGTTCAAGGAGGTGACACCTTCAAATCAGTTACAAAAGCTTCTCTAGAAGATGATGGTGAAGTTGTTGGTCTTGAGATGAAAGAAGGTATCCTCACGGATTACTTCTCTGAAGAAGAAGATGGTGAAGATGTTGCATCATTTGAGAATCCTCATATTGCTCCCTTAACCAAGACACATGGAGAAGTTTTAAAAAAAAGGGACCTCATGAATGAGCAATACTATCTTAACCAACCTGGTCTTCATGATGACCGTGAAGTTCATGCTACAAAGGTGATGAACAACATCAGCAACTCTACCTCTTGTGAAGATGAAGCCTGTAAGTTCAATGCCCCAATGGTCTCTTCCTCTTGCATCCGTGAAGATGAAGAATATATAAGAGCAGCGGATAACACCGATAGTCACTGCATGGGTTATAATATCACGTCCATTCATGGAGATATAGATACGGATAACAACATCACATCTGGTCATGAAGAAAATGCTCATGGATATGGAACATTTGCGACTGCCGGAGAAGATCATGAAAAAGGTACCGGACCTGGATCATTTGCTTTCCAAACGGCTATTGATGCTGCTCCAACGATCACCAATACCACTACGAACATGGGGGAGGGTACATCTCAATCTTCTCTTTCCAACTCCATTCGTAAATCTCAATTGCTAGCTAAAGATGGAAATGATGAATGCCTTGATTTAAATATTCTTAATAATCGGCTAATAGGAGAGACAATAAGAATATATGGGGACAATAACTCTCATGCTTCTACTATAAAGGCAACTTTTGACCAACTTCACCCTATGGTGGGAGACAAGGGGACCAACTTTATCCCCACCCATGTGCCTAGTCAAATTGAAGTTGATTCCCTCAATTCTATGATCGGATTGCACCAAGATATTAACATTAATGGATCCACAACATCCATATTTGGATCCAACAAATCCCTTCTTGGTCCGTTACCTATTCTACCTCCCCCCCCCCCTTTTGGGCCTTAATTATTCTTCTTCCATATTAGGCCTTCCAAACCCAAACTTATTTCCTAACCCAAAATGCCCATCTAAGCCCATATTACCTTTTATATCTAAATCTTCCAAGTATTATAGGCCATCTACTAATAAAAGTATTCTGAAACCCAAATCCGCTAATCCTAATGATTTTAATCCGAATTTTGTTCAACAAAAACATATCCTAAATAACAAAGTTCCAGAAAACAAAAATAATAATGCTTGGTCTCGTAAACTCCCTTTACTCGTTAACTCTCAAGCGATCATTTTGAGTGGTTCGCACAAACACTCTAGTGATAACTTTCGCTTCATTCCAAATCTTAGTAATGATGTTGACGTCCCTGTTGATATCCCGGTCACGGTAGTTAATAAGATATGTGAAACTCATGCACGGACCATTTGTGGTTATTTTGTTGGAAGTAAAATGAATTACTCTGATGTTCGTTTTCTAGCTTCTAAGATGTGGTCTCAACATGGGCTAGAGGACGTTTTGTTAAATGGTAATGGTATCTATCTATTTAAATTTAACAACGACCAAGGTCTTCAACATATTATAACCCACGGCCCATGGACTTTTAGGGGTGCCCCCATTGTCATGCAAAAATGGAGACCCGGTCTTAGCATTCATAGAAACAAACATGACAAACTCCCAAGGTTGACTGGCTGCGTGAGGGAGATAAAAATTCTGGATTTTTCCATAAATCGGTTAGAAGCCGCTTATCTCGTAGTCGTATCGATTCTATCCAGGATGCTCATGGAAACTGGATATCAGGAAATGACCTTCCTAACCTTTTTGTTTCCCACTTTCAAAATTTCTTAGGTTCTGCCTACCCTTCCATTCCTATTCGTGACCCTTGTTCCCTTTTCTCTAAAAAGCTCTCCTTTATCCAGTCTACCGCCATGCTTACTCCTGTTACGGATGAGGAGGTTAGGGGTGTCATGTTCCAAACGGGAGATGATAAAGCCCCTGGTCCAGATGGATTCTCGGCTAAGTTCTTCAAGTCAGCTTGGGATATTGTGGGTAATGATGTTTGTTTGGCGGTTAAGGAGTTCTTTTCGTCTGGAAAACTCCTTAGGTCTTTCAACAACACCCTACTTGCTCTCATCCCTAAGGTTGACTCCCCTTCCAAAGTCACTTATTTTCTTCCTATAGCATGCTGTAATGTTGTTTACAAATGTATCAGCAAGATTATTGCGGACCGTATCAAGAATCATCTCTCTTGTTTGGTTGATGATAACCAGTCTGCTTTCATCCCTGGTCGTTTGATCTCAGACAACATTCTTCTTGTCCACGAGCTCATGCGGGATTATCATCGCCATCGGGGACCACCAAGGTGTGCTTTTAAAGTCGATATTCAAAAAGCTTATGACATCGTCGACTGGTCTTTTCTTCGCACCATCTTGTTTGGATTTGGTTTCCCCGATCGTATGATTGACTGGATCATGACATGTGTTTCCACTACGGCTTACTCAGTGAGTATCAATGGTAACATACATGGTTTTTTCGATGGTAATCGGGGCCTTCGTCAAGGTGACCCTCTTTCTCCGTATCTCTTCACTCTTGTTATGGAGGTTCTTAACCTTATGATCAAGAGAAAAATATCTGAATCCGATTCGTTTAAATTCCACCGTCAATGTGAGGAACAGAATATCACACATCTATGCTTTGCCGATGATCTTCTACTCTTCTCTCATGCGGATAGATCTTCGGTAAGCATTATATGTGATTCCCTTGCTGAATTCTCTAGGGTTTCTGGGCTCCATCCTAATGTTGCGAAAAGCGAAGCCTTTTATTGCAATGTTGGTGATACTACTAGGGCTGCTATTGACCATATGGTTGGGTTCCCTGAGGGATCTTTCCCTGTCCGATACCTTGGCATCCCTCTTATCGCCAGACGTCTTGCCCACAAGGACTGTAAAGGTCTTGTTGATAAAGTTAAATGCAGGATTAATGACTGGAAAAACAAAACTCTCTCCTTTGCTGGCCGTCTTCAGCTTATTCTCTCTGTTATTTCTTCTATGCAAATATATTGGGCTTCTGTTTTTATTCTTCCTAAATCTATTTCTAAAGATATTGAAAAACTCATGAGGGGTTTCCTCTGGTGCCATGGTGAGTTGAAACGTGGTAAAGCTAAAGTTTCCAGGAAATCTGTGTGTCTCCCTATGGAACATGGTGGACTTGGAATCCGTAATCTTGCTGTTTGGAATGTTGCCCTTATGGCGTCGCATGTTTGGAGACTCCTTTCTAAGAAGGATTCCCAATGGGTCAAGTGGATCCATTCTTATCGTCTCTGTGGCCGTAACTTTTGGGATGCTCCAAAAAAATACGGTTCAGGTTTTGCTTGGCGAAACATCCTCGATATGCGAAGTAAGATAAGAGATTTTATTGTTTCCCAAATTGGTGATGGGTCCTCTACATCCGCTTGGTTCGATAACTGGCATCCTGCTGGTCCCCTCTCTAAATTCATTTCTGCCCGTGACATCAGGGCTGCGGGATTCAATCCTGATAGTAAGGTTGCTGACCTTGTCATAAATGGATATTGGGTTACGCCCGGTCAATGGAGGGACTCCCATCCTAATCTTCTTCCTCAAAACCCTCCTTCTCTTTCCCCTAACGTTCCTGATAAACTCTAATAGAGATCTAGTGACGGTAATATTTCTGATTTTTCTGTGCGTTCCGTTTGGCAGTCTATTCGTCCCTATGACCAGCCTGTTGATTGGTATCATCTGGTTTGGTTCTCCCAGAATATCCCTAGACATGCATTCATTCTTTGGGTTGCTCTTAAAAATCGTCTTAAGACTCATGATAAAATCAAAATCTGGGATACAAACTCCAACCACATTTGTGCCTTCTGCGGGGATTGTGCTGATTCCCTTTCCCATCTTTTCTTCGAGTGTTCTTTCCCCTCTATGGTTTGGCATGATCTTCAACATGTCATGAATCACTCCGTTACCACTGATACCTGGTCCGATATCATTAATCAACTCAAACACGTGTCTAAGACTAAGACCATTTGGTCCATCATTAGAAGACTTGTGCTTGCTGGCGCAGTTTACCACATTTGGCAGGAGAGAAATTTACGAATTTTCAAAAAAACAAAAAGATCGTATCATGCAGTGGTGAATAGTATTAAGGATGATATCCGCTGTAGACTGCTGAGTCTTTCTATGAAACCATACACTAATGTAAATTTGGCTAAAAGAATATCGACCATCCCTTAACAAACCTCCTATTTGCTTCTATTTTTCTCTTCTTGTATGGTTTGTTCTTTGCAGGTTGTTTTCCTTTTTGTAATTGTTATGTTTCTTGTTCCATGTACTGTTTTGGTTTCTAGTTTGGCTTTGTTGTTGTCCTTTGGGGCCTGTCCCGATGGATTTTTAGTTTTTTCCTTTGGTGGGGAGTCCCCAGCCTCTTATTGTATTAATTCTTTTTAATAATAAAATTTGCCAGATGTACCGTCCTCTTTACCCAAAAAAAAAACCCATAACAACCCTTCATAATGGTCAATAACCCTTCATAATCCTTCATAAATGGTTCATAACTCATCACAACCTTCATAATAGTACATAACCCATACAACCGTTCATGATGGTCCATAACCCATCGCAATCCTTTCTAATGGTCCATAACCCATCACAACATTTTCTATGGTCCATAACCCATCGCAACCCTACATAATGGTCCATAACCATAACAACCCTTCATAAAGGTGCATAATCCATACAAACCATCGTAATTGTCCATAACCCATGACAACCCTTCATAATTGACCATAACGTATCACAACCCTTCATAATGATCAATAACCCATTATAACCCTACAAAATGGTCCATAACCCATCACAACCGTCATAATAGTCCATAACCTATACAACCCTTCATAATGGTCTATAACCCATAACAACTCTTTTAGTGGTCCATAATCCATCACAACCCTTGATAATTAAGTATAACCCATCACAATCCTTCATAATGGTCCCTAACCCAACATAACCCTTTCTATAGTCCATAACCCATAGCAACCCTTCATAATTGACCATAACCTATCACAACCCTTCATAATGGTCAATAACCCATCATAATCCTTCTTAATGGTTCATAACTCATCACAACCTTCATAATAGTACATAACCCATACAACCGTTCATGACGGTCAATAACCCATCACAATCCTTTCTAATGGTCCATAACCCATCACAACACTTTCTATGGTCTACAACCCATTGTAACCCTGCATAATGGTCCATAACCATAACAACCCTTCATAATGGTCCATAACCCATACAACCGTCATAATAGTCCATAACCTATACAATCCTTCATAATGGTCTATAACCCATAACAACTATTTTAATGGTCCATAATCCATCACAACCCTTGATAATTGAGCATAACCCATCACAACCCTTCATAATGGTCCATAACCTAGCACAACCGTTTCTATGGGCCATAACCCATCACAACCCTTCATAATTGACCATAACCTATCAAAACCCTTCATAATGGACAATAACCCATCATAATCCTTCATAATGGTTCATAAGCAATCACAACCTTCATAATAGTACATAACCCATACAACCCTTCACAATGGCCTAGTGGATAAGGCTTAGGACTCTTTCTCTTCCCCCATAAAGAGGTTCCAAGTTCTAATCCCACTCCCTCCCTTTCCCCATAGGGAGTGTTAGGTTTCAATCAGGGGATGGCCACTGGCCACCTCTCTACCCCCGTAGGTGATTGACCCGGACCACCCTGCTGCCAGGTGTGCGTGGTCCCCGAGGTTACTTTATCAGGGTCATCCAAAGGATGGGTCGGGTGGGGTCCTCGGTTACCAAAAAAAAATGGTCCAAAACCCATCACAAACCTTTCTAATGGTCCATAACCCATCACAACCCTTTTTATCATCCATAACCCATCGCAACCTTGTATAACGGTCCATAAGCATAAACCTTCATAATGGTCCATAACCCATACAAACCTTAATAATAGTCCAAAACCCATCACAACGCTTCATAATTGAGCATAACCAATCACAACCCTTCATAATGGTCCATAACCCATCATAACCATTCATAATGGTCCATAACGCATCACAACCTTAATAATGGTCCATAGCCCATCACAACCGTTTATAATAGTCAATCAACCATCACAACCCTTTATATTGAGTATAACCCGTCACAACCCTTCATAATGGTCGTTAACCCATTACAACCCTTCATAATGGTAAAGCACAACCCTTTCTATGGTCCATAACCCATCACACCCCTTCATAATTGACCAAAACCTATCACAACCCTTCATAATGGTCAATAACCCATCATAATCCTTCAGAATGGCCTATAACCCATCATAACCTTCATAATAGTCCATAACCCATACAACCCTTCATAATTGTCCATAACCATAACAACCCTTCATAATGGTCCATAACCTATACAAACCTTCATAATAGTCCATAACCGATCACATCCCTTCATAATTTACCACAACCCAACGCAACCCTTCATAATTGACCATAACCCATCGTAGCCCTTCCTATGGTCCATAACCCAGTATAACCCTTTCTATGGTCCATAACCCATCACAGGCCTTCATAATTAACCATAACCCATCACAACACTTCATAATGGTCCGTAACCCATTGCAACCCCGCATAATGGTCTATAACCATAACAACCCTTCATAATGGTCCATAACCCATACAAACCTTCATAATGGTCCATAACCCATCACAACGGTTCATAATGGTCCATAACCCAACACAACCCTTTCTATGGTCCTTAACCCATCAAAACTCTTCATAATTGACCATAACCTAATACAACCCCTGATAATGGTCCAAAACCCATCATAACCCTTCAGAGTGGTAGATAACCCATAACAACCTTCATAATGGTCCATAACCCGTGACAACCGTTTATAATGGTCCATAACCCTTCTCAACCTTCATAATGGTCCATAACCCACTATAACTTGGAGACTTCTTGCAATCTGGAATGTTGCCCTTATGGCTTCCCATGTTTGGAGACTCCTTTCCAAGAAAGACTCCCTATGGGTAAAGTGGATACACTCATACCATTTATGTGGCCGTAATTTTTGGGATGCCCCCAAAAAATACGGTTCTGGATTTGCCTGGCGTAACATCCTGGATATGCGGGATAAGATAAGGGAGTATATATTTTCCCAGATAGGTGATGGATGCTCTACTTCTGCTTGGTTCGACAACTGGCACCCTGCGGGCCCTCTTTCTAAATTCTTGTCTGTCCGTGACATCCATAATGCGGGTTTCACTCCTGATACTAAGGTTGTTGACCTGGTTCTTAACGGATCTTGGGTTCGGCCTCATTGTTGGAGAGATTCCCATGGTGCTCTTCTTTCTCATAACCCTCCTACTATTTCCTCGTCCGTCCCTGATAAACTTTTTTGGAGATCTAGAGACGGTCAACTCTCCCCTTTCTCTGTTCGATCTGTGTGGCAGTCTATTCGCCCCTATCACCAACCGGTCTTTTGGTTTCATCTTGTTTGGTTCTCCCAGAACATCCCCAGACATGCTTTCATTCTTTGGGTTGCTCTTAAAGATCGTCTCAAGACTCATGATAAAATCAAAATCTGGGACACTAATTCCAATCTCATTTGTGCGTTCTGCGGGGACTGTCCGGATTCCCTTTCCCATCTCTTCTTTGAATGCTCTTTCACTTCTTTGGTTTGGCATGACCTACATCATGTCATGAATCTCTCCTTCTACATTGATAGCTGGTCTAATATCATTAGTCAACTCAACCCCATTAATAAGAACAAGACCATTTGGTCCATCATTAGAAGACTTGTTTTGCTGGAGCGGTCTACCACATCTGGCGGGAAAGAAATTTACGCATTTTTAAAAAAATAAAAAGATCTCATCATGCTGTCGTGAATATTGTTAAGGATGATATCCGCTGTAGACTGCTGAGTCTTTCTTTGAAAACTTGCACTAATGTTGATTTGGCTAAAACTATTTGGACCCTCCCATAATTTTCTTCCTCTGCGCTTTCTTTTTTCTCTGCTTGTTTTGGCTTGTATGGTTTGTTTGTTTTGCAGGTTGCTCTCCTTTATGTTCTTGTTTGCTTATGGTTCCTTCTATTGTTTTGGTTCCTAGTTTAGCTTGTTGTTCGTTGGGGCCTGTCCCGATGAATTTTCTGTTTTTTGGTGGGGAGTCCCCAGCCTTATATTGTATTTATTCTTTTTATTAATAAAATTTGCCAGAGGTGCCGCCCTCTTTACCCAAAAAAAAAAACCCACTATAACCCTTTATAATGGTCCATAACCCATCACAACCCTTCATAATTTAGCATAACCCATCACAACCCTTCATAATGGTCCCTAACCCAACACAACCTTTTCTATGGTCCATAACCCATAACAACCCTTCATAATTGACCATAACCTATCACAACCCTTCATAATGGTCAATAACCCTTCATAATCCTTCATAATGGTTCATAACTCATCACAACCTTCATAATAGTACATAACCCATACAACCGTTCATGACGGTCCATAACCCATCGCAATCCTTTCTAATGGTCCATAACCCATCACAACGCTTTCTATGGTCCATAACCCATCGCAACCCTGCATAATGGTCCATAACTGTAACAACCCTTCATAAAGGTGCATAACCCATACAAACCATCGTAATTTTCCATAACCCATGACAACCCTTCATAATTGACCATAACGTATCACAACCCTTCATAATGATCAATAACCCATTATTATCCTACAAAATGGTCCATAACCCATCACAACCGTCATAATAGTCCATAACCTATACAACCCTTCATAATAGTCCATAACCCATAACAACCCTTTTAGTGGTCCATAATCCATCACAACCCTTGATAATTGAGCATAACCCATCACAACCTTCATAATGGTCCATAACCCATCACAACCCTTCATAATGGTCCATAACCCATCACAACTTTTTTTAACGACAACCCACCTCTGATAACATTTCTCTCTAGAATTATTTACGATTCTGGTTTCCATTTTTAAGTTTTTGTTTTCAATATGGCTGGTGTTTCACCAGGCATAATTGCTGGTCCAGATTTATCTTTGGAATCTGCTGACATACTAGCAAATCAAAATCATTTTATTTCTACACAAGGTTTTACAGATCCTCAAATTACATTCAATATTGTTGAAAAAAGATTAAAAAACATACAAAAAAAACAGCCATGTATTTTCAAACTGCTTGACAAAACCATACAAAAAAAATCTACAAAAAGAAAAAAACAAATATTTACTGTTAAAGAAAGAAATATTATTTCTAAAAGTTTTCTAGCAAAAGAAAAAGCCCCTGGAGTCGATGTCCTTGATTTAACTCATCAATCTTCTGTTCAACCGATTGAAGATGGTGGCATCCATAAGATCTTTCTAATTCCACCTAACGAGGCTGATGACATCAAAGCGACTTGCACAACCTCTGGAGATGCCTTCGATCGGGATGATACTTGTAAAGATGGTATGATCACGGAGTATACATCTTCAGATTCTGAAGATGAAGATAATGCTCAAAATTATAAACACAAAGATGATGGTGAAGAGAAAAACTACTACAACAAAGATGAATATATACTACAACATGATGCTGAACAAGAACAACATCCGAACCAAAGCCTTCAAAACAACCATGCATGCATGATCCACACTCAACAATCATCTCTTGATGAAGATGTTATAGCAACAATACACGGTCATGATGTTGCAGCAAAAATTAATGGAAAAACCAACGGGAAAAAACATGCAGCGAATGACCATCTCACGGTCAAGAACATGATGCGATTGAACATCCAGCAAAACAGAAAGGAAAATCCTCATACGGAAAAGAATACGCAGGAAATTCGAGTGGAAACTCAACATGGTCAACAAGAAATTCCAGCAAGTGATTACCACGCTCCTAACGGCCAAGAAGAAGTTCCAACGGTCTACAAGGGTGAGTCATCTTCTCTTGAAAAATCCGATCATATTCTCTCTTCAAATCTACATTTGAATTGTTTTAAGCATGATTATTGTGTTAGTGGGGAGACATTGACTTGTAATTATTCTCTTGACCAACCTTTGGTATCACTAGTGGGAGACCAAGAGACAAGCATTGGTATCCAATGTGTTGACTCTTCCAATGCCCTTGGTTTGAACGATGAAAGTACTCCTCCTCATATTCACGATGGATCTTATAAAACTAACACATATTCGGATCCATTTAATGGATCTACAAAACCAATCATCCATACCCAATCTCTTTTGGGCCTCCATCCCTCTATTGTAATCAAACCAAACTCAAACAATTATAAACCCAATCACCCTTATAAGCCCAATGTTTTATTAGCCCATAATAATACAAAGCCTTCTAAACATACTAGTAATTACTTCCATAAGCCCAATGCTTATAATAATACTAATTGGGCTAACAATAATAAACCTTTTAATAATAAAAACAATGTTATTCATAAACCGGATAATCATATTCCTGTTAACTCTAGATTTAATAATGAAACCGAGGTTGTTCATTTACATAATTCCAACAAGGTAATTAATATTAATGGTAAAATGGATGTGAAAGACATAAATTACAATGCTTGGTCTAGTAAATTACCTATGCTTGTTAACTCTCAAGCAAACATTTTATGTGGTCCTAAAAAACATTCTAGCGAAAATTTCCGTTTCATACCTAATATGAGTAATGATATTGATGTGCCAGTAGATATCCCGATCAATGTTGTTAATAAGATATGTGAGACTCATGCTAGAACCATATGTGGTTATTTCGTTGGATGTAAAATGAATTATTCAGATGTTCGTTATCTCGCCTCTAAGATGTGGTCTCAACATGGGCTGGAGGATGTTCTGTTAAATGGTAACGGTGTCTATCTTTTTAAATTTAACAATGACCAAGGTCTAAAACATGTTATCACTCACGGACCATGGACATTTAGGAGTGCCCCCATTGTTATGCAAAAATGGAGACCCGGACTTAGCATTCATAGAAACAACCATGACAAACTTCCTCTATGGATTAAAATACATGACATCCCTTATGAGACTTGGAGTGAGGAAGGATTAAGTCACATAGCTTCTAAAATAGGTAAACCTCTTGCTATGGACTCTTATACGGCTAACATGTGTACTTATGCTGCGGGTAAGGCAGTCTATGCACGTGTCCTTTTAGAAGTACCAACTCGTCCCTCATGGGTGGACAAAATTAAAATCCGTATCCCAGATCCTGAAACACTTGAATTTTCTTGCCATACTCTTAGAGTTGAGTATGAATGGAAACCACCTATGTGCTCTCACTGTAAGCTGTTTGGTCACGAAACACATGTTTGTATGCATGTAATTAATAAAATTAATGATCCTTCTAGTGCTAATAATATGGATACATCTACCATTAATGTTACTTCTATTATAGATAATAATGATGATTTTACTATGGTTTCAAAAAAGAAAATTTCTTCAAAACATGTTTCTACTAAAGACAATAAAATTAATGAATCTTCTAAAAGTAATACAAATAGAAAATATCAAAACAATACCCAAGTTAATTTTTACTCAAAAAATAGAAACTTTTTAAAAACTAATAAAAATAAAATACGGTTTCAGAAACTTCCGGTTCAGATTAATAATAGCCCCCCTTTATCCACCAATCCCCCTAATCCCCCTATGAAGGATAAGACGGCTATTGTTGGATTCCCTAGCCCTTTCATTCGTATTTCTCCCTCACAGGCCATAAATCAGTCTGAATCCTCCACCCCTTTATTCAATGCCTTCTCCATTCTAGAGGATTGTTCCTCTGACGTCACGGATATTCCCTCTACTTCTGTCCCTCTGCCACATTCTGGTACTCCTTCCCATTCTAGTCCTCATGATTTTGATCCTGATACTGATGACCTAATCGGAGAGGATAATAGTATTGAGGTTGATTCTGATGATGGTGACACTGCCCAGTTCATTGTTAATGAGTCTGGATCTTATAATGATCACCCTATGATAGCTCCGGTGTCTGAGCAGATGGACTCCACCCCCCTCCAAGTTTCCATATGACGCACATCGGTGCTTGGAATACTCGCGGTCTCTGTAAGCCTTCTCATCAGAAAGCATTGAGAGATCTTATCCGCGATCAAAATCTTCATATTTGTGCTTCTCTTGAGACTCGGGCTTCTTTTCCTAACCTCCCTCTTATTTGTAGTCGTACTTTTGGCTCTTGGTCCTGGTCCTCCAACGGTCTCTTCTCCCCTAGAGGGACTAGAATCGTGGTTGCCTGGGATCCAATGGCCATTGATATGATGCTTATCGACTTAAATGATCAGGTTATGCATTTCAAAGTTAATATTCGTGATTCTAATAAATCCTTTTTCTGCTCCTTCGTCTATGCTCATAATGATCACATGATGCGTCGTTCTCTCTGGCATTCTCTTGCGGTTCATAAGAATGTGGTTAGAGATACTCCTTGGATTCTTCTGGGTGATTTCAATGTTGCTCTTGATATCAAAGATAGCACCTCCGGGTCGTCTGGGATTTCTCGTGCCATGGAGGACTTCAGGGACTGTGTCAATCTGATGGAAATGGAGGATCTTAACTATAAAGGTCTCTTCTACACATGGACCAAGTCTCCTAATGGTTCGGGTGGCATCCTTAAGAAGATCGATCGTGTCATGGGAAATACTCACTTTGTTGCTTCTTTCCCCTCCTCTACTGTCAATTTTCTCCCTTACCGTTCTTCCGATCATACTCCTGCTGTGCTTTCACTCCCCAAACGTGCCCCTTTCCAACCTAAGCCTTTCAAGTTCCCTAATTTCCTGACTTATAAGGAAGATTTCAAACAGATTGTTGCCTCTTCTTGGAACCCTAACATTACTGGATATCGGATGTATAAGGTTTTCAAAAACCTTAAAAATCTGAAAGTGCCTATTCGTAAGATGCTTCGCAACCAGGGAAACCTCTTTTCTAAGGTTATCTCTCTTCGTAATGAGCTTGATAGAGTTCAGATTGCTTTGGATCGAGATCCTTTCAATAAGGATCTTCGTGAAGAACAATGCAGGTATCTCATCGCTTATAACGAGGCTAGCCTGGATGAAGAGAGGTTCTTAAAACAAAAGGCTAAGGTTAACTGGCTGCGTGAAGGTGATAAAAATTCGGCTTTTTTCCACAAAGCGGTTAAAAGTCGTAAATCTCGCAATCGTATTAATTCTATCCAGGATGTTCAAGGTAACTGGATCTCGGGGAACGATCTTCCTAATCTTTTTGTTTCTCACTTTCAAACCTTCTTGGGTTCTGCCCAGCCTTCTACTGCTATTCGTGATCCTTCTTCCCTCTTCTCTAATAAGCTCTCCCCCCACCAGTCTGCCGCCATGCTTACTCCTGTTACTGACGCGGAGGTTAAGCGTGTCCTGTTCCAGATGGGTGATGATAAAGCTCCTGGTTCTGATGGTTTCTCTGCTAAGTTCTTCAAGTCTGCTTGGGATATTGTGGGTCCTGATTTATGTATGGCGGTTAAGGAATTCTTCTATTCTGGCAAACTTCTTAAGTCTTTCAACAGCACCATCCTTGCGCTCATCCCTAAAGTTGATTCCCCTTCCAAAGTCACTGATTTCCGCCCTATAGCTTGTTGTAACGTTGTCTACAAATGTATCAGCAAGATTATTGCAGATCGTATCAAAAACCATCTTTCTTCTCTGGTTGATGAAAACCAGTCTGCTTTCATCCCTGGTCGTTTGATCACTGACAACGTCCTTCTTGTTCATGAACTGATGCGTGATTATCATCGTCATCGTGGTCCTCCGAGATGTGCTTTTAAGGTTGATATTCAAAAAGCTTACGACACGGTTGACTGGTCGTTTCTAAGGTCTATCTTGTTTGGGTTTGGTTTCCCCGATCGTATGATTGACTGGATCATGACATGTGTTTCCACGGTTGCTTACTCTGTAAGTATCAATGGGAATACTCACGGATACTTTGACGGTAAAAGGGGCCTAAGGCAGGGTGACCCCCTTTCTCCTTATCTTTTCACTCTTGTCATGGAAGTGCTTAACCTTATGATCAAGAGAAACATCCATGATTCTGATACTTTTAAATTCCACAGACAATGTGATGATCAAAGTATCACCCATCTCTGCTTTGCCGACGATCTTCTTCTCTTCTGTCATGGTGATAGCTCTTCGGTTAGAATCATCTGTGATTCTCTTGAGGAATTCTCTGGAGTTTCTGGCCTCCATCCAAATATTGCAAAAAGTGAAGCTTTCTATTGCAATGTTGGTGAAAGGACCAGGGCGGCCATTGATCTTATTGTTAAGTTTCCTGAGGGCTCTTTCCCTGTCCGATACCTTGGTGTTCCTCTCATCACCACGCGTCTTGCCCACAAAGACTGTAAAGGCCTTGTTGATAAAGTCAAATGCAGGATTAATGACTGGAAAAACAAGTCTCTTTCCTTTGCTGGTCGTCTCCAGCTCATCCTCTCTGTCCTTTCTTCTACTCAAATCTATTGGGCTTCTGTTTTTATTCTTCCTAAATCTATCTCTAACGATATTGAGAAGCTCATGAGAGGTTTCCTCTGGTGCCATGGTGAGTTAAAGCGTGGTAAAGCTAAAGTCTCCTGGAAAACTGTATGCCTTCCTAAGGAACATGGTGGCCTTGGCATACGTAACCTTGCTATCTGGAATGTTGCCCTTATGGCTTCCCATGTTTGGAGACTCCTTTCCAAGAAAGAGTCCCTATGGGTTAAGTGGATCCACTCATACCGTTTATGTGGCCGTAACTTTTGGGATGCCCCCAAAAAATACGGGACTGGATTTGCTTGGCGTAACATCCTGGATATGCGGGATAAGATAAGGGAGTATATAGTTTCCCAGATAGGTGATGGATGCTCTACTTCTGCTTGGTTCGACAATTGGCACCCGGCGGGCCCTCTTTCTAAATTCTTGACTGTCCGTGACATCCATGATGCGGGTTTCACTCCTGATACTAAGGTTGCTGACCTGGTTCTTAACGGATCTTGGGTTCGGCCTCATTGTTGGAGAGATTCACATGGTGCTCTTCTTTCTCATAACCCTCCTGCTATTTCCACGTCCGTCTCTGATAAACTCCTTTGGAGATCTAGAGACGGTCAACTCTCCCCTTTCTCTGTTCGATCTGTGTGGCAGTCTATTCGCCCCTATCAACAACCGGTCTTTTGGTTTCATCTTGTTTGGTTCTCCCAGAACATTCCCAGTCATGCATTCATTCTTTGGGTTGCTCTTAAAGATCGTCTCAAGACTCATGATAAAATAAAAATCTGGGACACAAATTCCAATCTCATTTGTGCGTTCTGCGGTAACTGTCCGGATTCCCTTTCCCATCTCTTCTTTGAATGCTCTTTCACTTCTTTGGTTTGGCATGACCTACATCATGTTATGAATCTCTCCTTCTCCACTGAGAGCTGGTCTGATATCATTAGTCAACTCAACCCCATTAATAAGATCAAGACCATTTGGTCCATCATTAGAAGACTTGTTTTTGCTGGAGCGGTCTACCACATATGGCGGGAAAGAAATTTACGCATTTTTAAAAATATTAAAAGATCTCATCATGCTGTCGTGAATATTGTAAAGGACGATATCCGCTGTAGACTGCTGAGTCTTTCTTTGAAAACTTGCACTAATGTTGATTTGGCTAAAACTATTTGGACACTCCCTTAATTTTCTTCCTATGCGCTTTCTTTTTCCTCTGCTTGTTTTGGCTTGTATGGTTTGTTTGTTTTGCAGGTTGCTCTCCTTTATGTTCTTGTTTGCTTATGGTTTCCTCTCTTGTTTTGGTTCCTAGTTTAGCTTGTTGTCCGTTGGGGCCTGTCCCGATGGATTTTCTGTTTTTTGGTGGGGAGTCCCCAGCCTTATATTGTATTCATTCTTTTTATTAATAAAATTTGCCAGAGGTACCGCCCTCTTTACCCAAAAAAAAACCCATCACAACCCTTCATAATGGTCCATAAGACCATAACCCAGCACAACCGTTTCTATGGTCCATAACCTGTGACAACCCTTCATAATTGACCATAACGAATCATAACCCTTCATAATGATAAATAACCCATTATAATCCTACAAAATGGTCCATAACCCATCACAACCGTCATAATAGTCCATAACCTATACAACCCTTCATAATGGTCTATAACCCATAACAACTCTTTTAATGATCCATAATCCATCACAACCCTTGATAATTGAGCATAACCCATCACAACCCTTCATAATGGTCCATAACCCATCACAACCGTTTCTATGGGCCATAACCCATCACAACCCTTCATAATTGCCCATAACCTATCAAAACCCTTCATAATGGACAATAACCCATCATAATCCTTCATAATGGTTCATAAGCAATCACAACCTTCATAATAGTACATAACCCATACAACCCTTCACAATGGTCCATAACCCATCACAAACCTTTCTAATGGTCCATAACCCATCACAACCCTTTCTATCGTCCATAACCCATCACAACCTTGTATAACGGTCCATAAGCATAAACCTTCATAATGGTCCATAACCCATACAAACCTTAATAATAGTCCAAAACCCATCACAACGCTTCATAATTGAGCATAACCAATCACAACCCTTCATAATGGTCCATAACCCATCATAACCATTCATAATGGTCCAAAACCCATCACAACCTTAATAATGGTCCATAGCCCATCACAACCCTTTATAATAGTCAATCAACCATCACAACCCTTTATATTGAGTATAACCCGTCACAACCCTTCATAATGGTCCTTAACCCATTACAACCCTTCATAATGGTCCAACACAACCCTTTCTATGGTCCGTAACCCATCACACCCCTTCATAATTGACCAAAACCTATCACAACCCTTCATAATGGTCAATAACCCATCATAATCCTTCAGAATGGCCTATAACCCATCATAGCCTTCATAATAGTCCATAACGCATACAACCCTTCATAATCGTCCATAACCATAACAACCCTTCATAATGGTCCATAACCCATACAAACCTTTATAATAGTCCATAACCCATCACAACCCTTCATAATTTACCATAACCCATCGCAACCCTTCATAATTGACCATAACCCATCGTAGCCCTTCCTATGGTCCATAACCCAATATAACCCTTTCTATGGTCCATAACCCATCACAAGCCTTCATAATTAACCATAACCTATCACAACACTTCATACTGGTCCATAACCCACTGCAACCCCGCATAATGTCTATAACCTTAACAACCCTTCATAATGGTCCATAACCCATACAAACCTTCATAATGGTCCATAACCAATCACAACGGTTCATAATGGTCCATAACCCAACATAACCCTTTCTATGGTCCTTAACCCATCACAACTCTTCATAATTCACCATAACCTAATACAACCCCTCATAATGGTCCAAAGCCCATCATAACCCTTCAGAGTGGTAGATAACCCATCACAACCTTCATAATGGTCCATAACCCGTGACAACCGTTATAATGGTCCATAACCCTTCATAACCTTCATAATGGTCCATAACCCACTATAACCCTTTATAATGGTCCATAACCCATCACAACCCTTCATAATTTAGCATAACCCATCACAACCCTTCATAATGGTCCGTAACCCAACACAACTTTTTTTTTTTTTTTTTTTTTTTTTTTTTTTTTTTGATAACCGAGGACCTCACCCGACCCATCCTCTGGATGACCCTGATGAAGCAACCTCGGGGCCCACGCACACCTGGCAGCAGGGTGGTCCGGGTCAATCACCTACGGGGGTAGAGAGGTGGCCAGTGGCCATCCCTTGATTGAAACCTAACACTCCCTCCCTCCCTTTCCCCATAGGGAGTGTTAGGTTTCAATCAGGGGATGGCCACTGGCCACCTCTCTACCCCCGTAGGTGATTGACCCGGACCACCCTGCTGCCAGGTGTGCGTGGGCCCCGAGGTTGCTTCATCAGGGTCATCCAGAGGATGGGTCGGGTGAGGTCCTCGGTTATCAAAAAAAAAAAAAAAAAAAAAAAAAAAAAAAAAAAAAAAAAAAAACCCATCACAACCCTTCATAATTTAGCATAACCCATCACAACCCTTCATAATGGTCCGTAACCCAACACAACCCTTTCTATGGTCCATAACCCATAACAACCCTTCATAATTGACCATAACCTATCACAACCCTTCATAATGGTCAATAACCCTTCATAATCCTTCATAATGGTTCATAACTCATCACAACCTTCACAATAGTACATAACCCATACAACCGTTCATGACGGTCCATAACCCTTCACAATCCTTTCTAATGGTCCATAACCCATCACAACGCTTTCTATGGTCCATAACCCATCGCAACCCTGCATAATGGTCCATAACCGTAACAACCCTTCATAAAGGTGCACAACCCATACAAACCATCGTAATTGTCCATAACCCATGACAACCCTTCATAATTGACCATAACGTATCACAACCCTTCATAATGATCAATAACCCATTATAATCCTACAAAATGGTCCATAAGCATCACAACCGTCATAATAGTCCATAACCTATACAACCCTTCATAATGGTCCATAACCCATAACAACCCTTTTAGTGGTCCATAATCCATCACAACCCTTGATAATTGAGCATAACCCATCACAACCCTTCATAATTGTCCATAACCCATCATAACCATTCATAATGGTCCATAACCCATCACAACCTTAATAATGGTCCATAGCCCATCATAACCATTCGTAAGATAAGAAATTTAACCATCACCCTAATGGCCTAGTGGATAAGGCTTAGGACTCTTTCTCTTCCCCCATAAAGAGGTTCCAAGTTCTAATCCCACTCCCTCCCTTTCCCCATAGGGAGTGTTAGGTTTCAATCAGGGGATGGCCACTGGCCACCTCTCTACCCCCGTAGGTGATTGACTCGGACCACCCTGCTGCCAGGTGTGCATGGGCCTCGAGGTTGCTTCATCAGGGTCATCCAACGGATGGGTCGGGTGGGGTCCTCGGTTATCAAAAAAAAAAGATAAGAAATTTTGTTGTTTCCCAGATTGGTGATGGGTCCTCTACATCCGCTTGGTTCGATAACTGGCATACTGCTGGTCCCCTCTCTAAATTCTTTTCTGCCCGTACCATCAGGGCTGCGGGATTCAATCCTGATAGTAAGGTTGCTGACCTTATCATCAACGGATCTTGGGTTCGGCCAGCTCAATGGAGGGATTCCTATCCTAATCTTCTTCCTCAAAACCCTCCCTCTCTATCCCCATCCGTTCCTGATAAACTCCAATGGAGATCTAGTGACGGTAATATTTCTGATTTTTCTGTGCGTTCTGTTTGGCAGTCTATTCGGCCCTATAACCAGCCAGTTGATTGGTATCATCTGGTTTGGTTCTCCCAGAATATCCCTAGACATGCATTCATTCTTTGGGTTGCTCTTAAAAATCGTCTTAAGACTCATGATAAAATCAAAATATGGGATACTAACTCAAATCTTATATGTGCCTTCTGCGGGATTTGTGCTGATTCCCTTTCATATCTTTTTTTCGAGTGTTCTTACCCCTCTATGGTTTGGCATGATCTTCAACATGTCATGAATCTCTCCGTACAAACTGATAGCTGGTCTGATATCATTAATCAACTCAAACCAGTGTCTAAGATTAACACCATTTGGTCCATCATTAGAAGACTTGTGCTTGCTGGAGCAATTTACCACATCTGGCAGGAAAGAAATTTCTGAATTTTCAAAAAAACGAAAAGATCGTATCATGCAGTCGTGAATAGTATTAAGGATGATATCCATTGTAGACTGCTGAGTCTTTCTATAAAACCTTGCACTAATGTTAATTTGGCTAAAAGGATATGGACCATCCCATAACAAACCTCCTATTTGCTTCTATATTTCTCTTCTTGTATGGTTTGTTGTTTTTTGCAGGTTGGTTTCCTTTATGTTATGGTTATGTTTCTGTTTCAGTGTACTCTTTTGGTTTCTAGTTTAACTTTGTTATTGTCCATTGGGGCTTGTCCCGATGGATTTTTTGTTTTTTCCTTTGGTGGGGAGTCCCCAGCCTCATATTGTATTTATTCTTTTTATTAATAAAATTTGCCAGAGGTACCATCCTCTTTACCCAAAAAAATGGTCCATAGCCCATCACAACCCTTTATAATAGTCAATCAACCATCACAACCCTTTATATTGAGTATAACCCGTCACAACCCTTCATAATGGTCCATAACCCATTACAACCCTTCATAATGGTAAAGCACAACCCTTTCTATGGTCCATAACCCATCACACCCCTTCATAATTGACCAAAACCTATCACAACCCTTCATAATGGTCAATAACCCATCATAATCCTTCAGAATGGCCTATAACCCATCATAACCTTCATAATAGTCCATAACCCATACAACCCTTCATAATTGTCCATAACCATAACAACCCTTCATAATGGTCCATAACCTATACAAACCTTCATAATAGTCCATAACCCATCACAACCCTTCATAATTTACCACAACCCATCGCAACCCTTCATAATTGACCATAACCCATCGTAGCCCTTCCTATGGTCCATAACCCAGTATAACCTTTTCTATGGTCCATAACCCATCACATGCCTTCATAATTAACCATAACACATCACAACACTTCATAATGGTCCGTAACCCATTGCAACCCCGCATAATGGTCTATAACCATAACAACCCTTCATAATGGTCCATAACCCACACAAACCTTCATAATGGTCCATAACCCATCACAACGGTTCATAATGGTCCATAACCCAACACAACCCTTTCTATGGTCCTTAACCCATCAAAACTCTTCATAATTGACCATAACCTAATACAACCACTCATAATGGTCCAAAACCCATCATAACCCTTCAGAGTGGTAGATAACCCACCACAACCTTCATAATGGTCCATAACCCGTGACAACCGTTTATAATGGTCCATAACCCTTCTCAACCTTCATAATGGTCCATAACCCACTATAACCCTTTATAATGGTCTATAACCCATCACAACCCTTCATAATTTAGCATAACCCATCACAACCCTTCATAATGGTCCCTAACCCAACACAACCTTTTCTATGGTCCATAACCCATAACAACCCTTCATAATTGACCATAACCTATCACAACCCTTCATAATGGTCAATAACCCTTCATAATCCTTCATAATGGTTCATAACTCATCACAACCTTCATAATAGTACATAACCCGTACAACCGTTCATGACGGTCCATAACCCATCGCAATCCTTTCTAATGGTCCATAACCCATCACAACGCTTTCTATGGTCTATAACCCATCGCAACCCTGCATAATGGTCCATAACTGTAACAACCCTTCATAAAGGTGCATAACCCATACAAACCATCGTAATTTTCCATAACCCATGACAACCCTTCATAATTGACCATAACGTATCACAACCCTTCATAATGATCAATAACCCATTATTATCCTACAAAATGGTCCATAACCCATCACAACCGTCATAATAGTCCATAACCTATACAACCCTTCATAATAGTCCATAACCCATAACAACCCTTTTAGTGGTCCATAATCCATCACAACCCTTGATAATTGAGCATAACCCATCACAACCTTAATAATGGTCCATAACCCATCACAACCCTTCATAATGGTCCATAACCCATCACAACCCTTCATAATGGTCCATAACCCAGCACAACCGTTTCTATGGTCCATAACCTGTAACAACCCTTCATAATTGACCATAACGAATCATAACCCTTCATAATGATAAATAACCCATTATAATCCTACAAAATGGTCCATAACCCATCACAACTGTCATAATAGTCCATAACCTATACAACCCTTCATAATGGTCTATAACCCATAACAACTCTTTTAATGATCCATAATCCATCACAACCCTTGATAATTGAGCATAACCCATCACAACCCTTCATAATGGTCCATAACCCATCACAACCGTTTCTATGGGCCATAACCCATCACAACCCTTCATAATTGCCCATAACCTATCAAAACCCTTCATAATGGACAATAACCCATCATAATCCTTCATAATGGTTCATAAGCAATCACAACCTTCATAATAGTACATAACCCATACAACCCTTCACAATGGTCCATAACCCATCATAAACCTTTCTAATGGTCCATAACCCATCACAACCCTTTCTATCGTCCATAACCCATCGCAACCTTGTATAACGGTCCATAAGCATAAACCTTCATAATGGTCCATAATCCATACAAACCTTAATAATAGTCCAAAACCCATCACAACGCTTCATAATTGAGCATAACCAATCACAACCCTTCATAATGGTCCATAACCCATCATAACCATTCATAATGGTCCATAACCCATCACAACCTTAATAATGGTCCATAGCCCATCACAACCCTTTATAATAGTCAATCATCCATCACAACCCTTTATATTGAGTATAACCCGTCACAACCCTTCATAATGGTCCATAACCCATTACAATCCTTCATAATGGTCCAACACAACCCTTTCTATGGTCCATAACCCATCACACCCCTTCATAATTGACCAAAACCTATCACAACCCTTCATAATGGTCAATAACCCATCATAATCCTTCAGAATGGCATATAACCCATCATAACCTTCATAATAGTCCATAACCCATACAACCCTTCATAATCGTCCATAACCATAACAACCCTTCATAATGGTTCATAACTCATCACAACCTTCATAATAGTCCATAACCCATACAACCGTTCATGACGGTCCACAACCCTTCACAATCCTTTCTAATGGTCCATAACCCATCACAACGCTTTCTATGGTCCATAACCCATCGCAACCCTGCATAATGGTCCATAACCGTAACAACCTGTAACGCCCCGTATTTTCCCGGTACATTTATTTATTTTACTTTATTTATTTTGTAACATTATGTTAATTTAATTAATTAAGATCTGATTATTTATGTGGTGGGCTTATAGTGTCATCTTTTAATTTAAGTTCATGGGTTAAGAGACTAAACCCAATAAGCTTAAGGATTAATCAAGCCCATAGGCTTTATGTTTTAGCCCATCTTTCCAAGAGTACTTAAAGCTCAAATTAATTCATTTCACTCATTTTCTAGTAAACACTCACTCAAAGGACTCTCTCCCTCCTCACTGAAAGCTCTCTCTCTCTCTCTCTCTCTCTCTCTCTCTCTCTCTCTCTCTCTCTCTCCCTCTACATCTCTCTTTAATCCCGAATCTGAGAACACATCTGCAGTGTTTGGACGATTCCCGGAGATTGAAAGGTTGGATCGCTACGAAACTTTAACTGAAGGTTCCCAAGACATATATGAAGGTTCTGACAGAAGGAATTGTGTTTTCAAGGTATAGATTTTGAGTTATGAAGTTCGCAACATAACCTAGGGTTTCTGTCAGATTTCACTGCTGAGTCTCCTTTCTTGTAAAAATCATATATCGAGTTCTAGGACTCAAATAGACCCACAACCAGTGCCCAAAGTTCAAACATTGAGTTGAGTAACTTTCTTAAGAATACCACTCTCGCTGAAAAGGGCTTTATCATGGGCAACAACAGCTTCGTTGCTGTTAGGTCTAATCCGGGTCTGCTGTGATATGTCATTTTGTTTTTATCATTACCAGGGTTTGGAAAATGATCCAGAGTGATTCCAAGTTCCCACATGTACAATACATATTGAATTAAAGATCTGGAGAAGTTTGGTTGCTAATTCTCATTATAACTTGGTTAGAAAGGATCCACACTCCAGATCAGTAGACAGTCACCAGCTTATGCTGATTCTGTGATTGTCCACATTGTGATTTTTATATCCAGACCTTAGAAAGCCCTTTTTAATCGATTCCAACTCTGAGACTTTTATTTATGTATCTATGGTTCCTCTGATTTTTGGTTGGGACTAATTCCACCCACAAGTTGGGTAGAATTGGCCAACACCACCCGACTGTCCGTCTGAAGACAGCAGTGACATGTCTTTTTGTAAATTTTATATCTCTTTCATCCTTTGGAATTAGGAGGAGTTCTTTATGGTTCTGGAAACCTAAGTCATTGAAGTGTATTGTAAAAATTATTTAAACCTATCCTTCTGTTTTATATTTTGGAGTAATTCAGTCTTAAATAGCAGGTCTGTTTTAGAGACTTTGCTGTGATTACTCCTTTCTCATTCATTAGCTTCACAACTTCATCATTCTAACCTTTAGTCTTAATTAGGTGAAGTGTTGAAGTTTGCACAAGCTTGGTAGCCATATATTGACTTCTATCTATTATATCACTCACTCAAGGTGAGTTCTCTCACACCGTTGTATTGATGTTTGTGTTTACTAGTTAGCTCATGTGTGATTGTTTAGATTTATTATTTAAAATATGCTATATTATTATTATAAATCGTACATGTGCACTGTATGTAATCGATTATTACTATGAGGGGTAGTTAGGTAAGATCACCAACGTTATACTCTTTATGAGGTGCGGGGATCAGGACCAAAGGATACGGGATTTACCCGGTACGGCTCAATCCTACAAGTCCGCCCTATTTTATATAAGCACTGATTTGTTCTTTGCTTAGTTTTTATAATTATAATTGGAAATGGATTAGGGCTGGTAAATGTGAATATTAATATGATGTTTGTGTTTGAATTCACTAAGCTTTTGCTTACGGTTTCCCTAAACATTTTTCAGGTGTTAAGATCAAAGAGGCTCAGGCTTGATTGGAGCACCGGGATTGCCACTACTAGGAGTTTTATTTATTTGGGACTATGACATGTTATGCTTCCGCACTTTACTTTAGTATTTTGCCATGTTTTGGGTTTGAGCTACTTATTTATTTTGGAAACTTATAACTATTTTTATAAAAGTTATCTTTGAAAGTTAAAATATTTTGCGAAAAATTTTGGGTTTTACAAGTTGGTATCAGAGCACACGTTTGAGGGAACTAGGCATTCTTAGGAATGTTCTAGACTCAAATTTGAGGCTCGTAAAAATTTTATTTTCTTTAAAAATATTTTCCTTAAAAGAATTTCTTAAGACTTTTGAGGACTAGTAGTGGAAGATCCTATGGTGCACCTGTTAGCCAAGTAAGCCTTGTTTCTTAAATTCTTATTTCGATAGATTGTTATATCTTGAGTTGTTTATTATAAGTTTTATCTGCAAACATACATTTAATTATCCTTAAATTGTTAGATTTCACCCATGTTAGTAATATCATGTGAGAGAGTTGTTTAAATAAACGGCTAGAGCAAACTGGAACATTTGAAACTAGACACGAATGCGAGATTGGAACTTGTATGGAAGGTAGTAGAAGGGCCCCTACTATTTGAAGCACCGGTGCCGATCTCGGGTCGGGGCAAGGTTGAAAATGTCTGGTGAGCTGAGTGTTTCAGTCTTCCTAGGAAAATCTAGGGTGAATAACTCCTAATAATCTCTTAATTCTGCGAATCTAGATGGCTCCGACAACTCGTCTTAATCAGACCCAAATGAGGCAAGTTAGGGGACTCATCGCTGAAGAATTCAACAATGCCTTTAACGAGCTCATTCCGAATGTCACTTCTGACATAATTACCTAATTTCGTGCTCTCTTGGATGAGCACCTCGCAGCTGTTCACGGAGGAGCTTTACCCGCTCCGTCTATTCGTGACTCAGCCTATTATTTCGAGAAGTTCTCTAAGTGCCACCCTCCACAGTGGAATGGTGACTTGAATCTAGTGGAGGCTAAACACTGTATTGCAGATATCGAAAGCGCTCTCATGACTTGCGGGTGCCCAGATCAATTCAAGGTTGTTGTTACTATGAGCCAACTTAGGAAGAAAGCAAATACCTGGTGGAAAACTGTTACGACATTGATGACTGAGGAGGAGCTGAGAGCCATGACTTGGGCCCAGTTTGTGGAGAGGTTTGAGAGGCAGTATGTGCCCCAGGTGGAGCAGCAGCGGATGCAGCAACAGTTTATGACCTTTGAGCAGACTACGGAGTGCTTGTCGGATCTGAATGCTAAGTTCCTGGAGATGATGTCCTTCTGTCCCTTATTTGCCGGAGATGAGGCGTGGTTGGTTAGTAGGTATAAAGATTCCCTACGTACAGAGATACGGGAGTTCGTGAGCATGCAGGAGTTCACCACATTGTCAGCTATCATGGATGCCGCTAGGAGGAGGGAGATTGAGCTACAGACCTAGCAGCACAAGAGAAAGGCAGAAAACGCCCTGACCAAGACGTCCGGGGATGCACATAAGAAGCAGAAGAACGGTGGGAAGACGAGATACGAGTACATGCCGTTTACGGGACAGGACGACAAGATTCGGTTAGTATGTTACAATTGCAAGAAGCCGGGTCATCATTGGAAGCATTGTAAGTCCTCAGTAGTGGTGGCATCACCACAGGTTCCTTCTACGATTCCTACCTGCTTTAACTGCAACGAGAAGGGACACAAGAAGCCTGATTGCCCGCAGTTGAAGAATGGTGGTGGAGGCGGGGGTGTGAAACCCCCGAGTGCATCGTCCTCTAAAGGACCTGCCATGGTGACACGAGGACGTGCTCACCGGCTGACAGCGGAGGAGCCGGCTATTACAGCAACTGTGGCGGGTAAATTTCACTTTTCTTCATTCTCCTTCACTATTGTATTGTTTAATTTGATGATAGTTTTAAAGTTTGTCTATGTATTTATATGTTGTGAATCAGGCACTTATCTGTTAGACTCCGAGCCCGCTGCTGTTATGTTCGACAGCGGTGCTACTCATTCTTTCGTATCTCGCACATTCATTAATCGTTTGGGGCGTAGTATCGGAAAATTGGCTAGCCTAATGGTTATCGAGGTTGCCGATAACCGTATGATTTATGTCACCGACGTGTATCGGGGCTGCACTCTCGAATTTTCCGGGGTTGAATTCCCTATTGATCTTATCCCCATTGCGATGCGGGATCTTTGTGTTATCGTGGGTATGGATTGGCTGGACGCGTTTAATGCGGAGATCCATTGTCGTAAGAAACAAATCCATGTTCAAATCCCTAAGGGTGGAGAACTTATCATTCAGGGAGATACTCCTTGCATGGCTATCGCTTCTTGTTCTTATGCCAAAGTACTTAATGATGTTTCGGTCGTTTCAGACTTCAGCGATGTTTTTCCGGAGGAACTTCCTGGTTTGCCCCCTTTTCGGCAAGTGGAGTTCCGCATTGAATTATTGTCAGGTGCGACTCCGATAGCTAAGGCCCCATACCGGTTGGCGCCACCCGAAATGAAAGAACTCCATGAACAACTTCATGAATTAAGTAATAAGGGTTTTATACGACCTAGCTCTTCACCATGGGGAGCTCCTATTCTATTAGTCAAGAAGAAAGATGGCACCCAGCGTATGTGTATCGATTACAGGGAACTGAACAAGCGCACGATAAAGAATAGATATCCGCTACCACGTATTGACGATCTTTTTGATCAGCTACAGGGAGCATCTTGGTTCTCCAAGATTGATTTACGGTCTGGTTACCACCAGATGCGAGTTCAGGAAGAAGACATTGAGAATACCTCATTCCGTACTCGCTATGGGCATTATGAGTTCGTGGTAATGCCTTTTGGGCTCACCAATGCACCCGCTGCTTTTATGGGCCTCATGAATCGGGTGTGTAGTCCGATGCTTGACCGCTCTGTTATTGTGTTCATTGATGACATATTAGTGTACTATAAGACCAAGGAGGAGCATGAGCGAAATCTTCGGGAAATTTTAGAGACTCTTGCGAGAGAAAAACTTTATGCTAAATTCTCGAAGTGTGAATTCTGGTTAGATGAGGTTCAGTTTTTGGGGCATGTGGTGAACAAAGAAGGTATCAAGGTCGATCAAGCCAAAGTGGAAATAGTTAAGCAGTGGGAGGTTCCAAAAACGCCTTCCGAAATTCGTAACTTTTTGGGTTTGGCCGGTTACTACCGTAGATTCATAGAAAATTTCTCAAAGATTGCGTTACCACTTACCCGACTAACCAAGAAGTCAGAGAAGTTTGTGTGGGGTCCGGAGCAACAAGCGGCGTTTGATGAGTTGAGATCACGATTGAGTGATGCACCGATCTTGGCCCTAATGGATGGAATGGAAGATATAGTAGTTTACTGTGACGCATCACTTCGGGGCTTTGGTGCAGTGTTGATGCAGCAAGACAGGGTTATAGGCTACGCCTCCCGACAACTAAAACCCCACGAGCAAAACTACCCCACTCATGACTTGGAGCTGGGGGCTGTTGTATTTGCCCTCAACATTTGGAGACATTATCTCTATGGGGTAAAGTTTATTGTATATACCGACCATAAGAGCTTGAAGTATCTGTTCGATCAGCGGGATCTGAACATGAGGCAGATTAGATGGCTGGATGTGGTGAAAGACTATGACTGCGAAATTCACTACCACCTCGGTAAAGCTAATGTGGTGGCTGATGCTCTCAGTCGCAAACCGACTACTGAGCCTATTTGAGCCAAGTGTCTCCGTATGACGATGATGTCGCCCTTGCTAGACCTGATTCGTGACGCTCAAAAGACGGCAATAAACATCAAGCGGGAGAAAATCGAGAATGAACTGCCTAAGATGGAAGTAGATGGGCGGGGTTTGCTGACTCGCCATGGTAGAGTTTGGGTTCCATATACAGGAGGCAACCGGAAAACCCTAATGGAGGAAGCTCACAAGTCTAAATTCTCCATACATCCGGGTGCAACCAAAATGTATCTAGATCTACGAGAGGGTTACTGGTGGCATGGAATGAAGAATGATGTAGCCCAGTATGTGGAAGAATGTATGACCTGCCGGAAGGTCAAGGCAGAGCACCAGAAACCGCATGGGAAATTGCAACCTTTGGAGATTCCGGAATGGAAATGGGAGCATCTGACCATGGATTTCATCACTAAGCTTCCTAGGACTGCCCGTGGAGCTGATACTATTTGGGTGATTGTCGACCGTCTGACTAAGAGCGCTCACTTTTTGGCCATAAAGGAGAGCTCATCTGCGAAGAAGTTGGCCGAAATCTTTGATCGAGAGATTGTCTCATTGCATGGTGTGCCCGTTTCTATTATCACCGACCGTGACACTCGATTTACTTCTCAGTTTTGGCGGAAATTTCAGGAAGAGATGGGTACACGATTACACTTTAGCACAGCCTTCCACCCACAGACAGACGGACAGAGTGAGCGGACGATTCAGACACTGGAAGACATGCTTCGGGCATGTGCGATCGATTTTGGGGGTAGCTGGGATGATCACCTGCATCTAGCCGAGTTCTCCTATAACAACAGTTATCACTCAAGCATTAAAATGCCCCCGTATGAAGCTTTGTATGGAAGGAAGTGTAGAACGCCTGTTTGTTGGGGCAAGGTAGGGCAGAGGGTACTTGGGAGTACCGAAATCGTGCGGCAAACTACGAAGAAGATACAGGTGATACGAGACCATTTGGCCACGGCGAGGAGTCGTCAGAAAAGCTATGCCGACAAAAGACGCTCCAACCTTGAATTTCAGGTGGGAGATTCTGTGTTGTTAAAGGTCTCTCCCTGGAAAGGCGTGATTCGTTTCCGGAAGCGGGGAAAGCTAAGACCACGATTCATTGGACCTTACAAGGTCATTGCTCGCGTTGGGGAGGTCGCCTATCGCTTGGAGTTACCTGATGAGCTTAGCCTGATCCATGACACTTTCCACGTCTCTCAGCTACGGAAATGTGTTGTTGATGATACCACGGTGGTACCTTTGGAGGATATCCAGATTGATGAGCGTCTCAACTATGTTGAGCAACAAGTTGCAATTTTAGATCGGGAAACAAAGACCCTTCGGAACAAAACTATAAATTTGGTTAAGGTTCAGTGGCGACATAGACGGGGTTCGGAATGGACGTGGGAATCGGAAGACGAGATGAGGGCTCATTATCCGAATTTATTTGTTGGTGATGAGTTCGAGGACGAAGTCCGTTCCTAGTGGGGGAGAGTTGTAACGCCCCGTATTTTCCCGGTACATTTATTTATTTTATTTAATTTATTTTTGTAACATTATATTAATTTAATTAATTAAGATCTGATTATTTATATGGTGGGCTTATACTATCATCTTTTAATTTAAGTTCATGGGTTAAGAGACTAAACCCAATAAGCTTAAGGATTAATCAAGCCCATAGGCTTTATGTTTTAGCCCATCTTTCCAAGAGTACTTAAAGCTCAAATTAATTCATTTCACTCATTTTCTAGTAAACACTCACTCAAAGGACTCTCTCCCTCCTCACTGAAAGCTCTCTCTCTCTCTCTCTCTCTCTCTCTCTCTCTCTCTCTCTCTCTCCCTCTACATCTCTCTTTAATCCCGAATCTGAGAACACATCTGCAGTGTTTGGACGATTCCCGGAGATTGAAAGGTTGGATCGCTACGAAACTTTAACTGAAGGTTCCCAAGACATATATGAAGGTTCTGACAGAAGGAATTGTGTTTTCAAGGTATAGATTTTGAGTTATGAAGTTCGCAACATAACCTAGGGTTTCTGTCAGATTTCACTGCTGAGTCTCCTTTCTTGTAAAAATAATATATCGAGTTCTAGGACTCAAATAGACCCACAACCAGTGCCCAAAGTTCAAAAATTGAGTTGAGTAACTTTCTTAAGAATACCACTCTCGTTGAAAAGGGCTTTATCATGGGAAACAACAGCTTCTTTGTTGTTAGGTCTAATCCGGGTCTGGTGTGATATGTCATTTTGTTTTTATCATTACCAGGGTTTGGAAAATGATACAGAGTGATTCCAAGTTCCCACATGTACATTACATATTGAATTAAATATCTGGAGAAGTTTGGTTGCTAATTCTCATTATAACTTGGTTGGAAAGGATCCACACTCCAGATCAGTGGACAGTCACCAGCTTATGCTGATTCTGTGATTGTTCACATTGTGATTTTTATATCCAGACCTTAGGAAGCCCTTTTTAATCGATTCCAACTCTGAGACTTTTATTTATGTATCTATGGTTCCTCTGATTTTTGGTTGGGACTAATTCCACCCAAAAGTTGGGTAGAATTGGCCAACACCACCCGACTGTCCGTCTGAAGACAGCAATGACATGTCTTTTTGTAAATTTTATATCTCTTTCATCCTTTGGAATTAGGAGGAGTTCTTTATGGTTCTGGAAACCTAAGTCATTGAAGTTTATTGTAAAAATTATTTAAACCTATCCTTCTGTTTTATATTTTGGAGTAATTCAGTCTTAAATAGCAGGTCTGTTTTTGATAACTTTGCTGTGATTACTCCTTTCTCATTCATTAGCTTCACAACTTCATCATTCTAACCTTTAGTCTTAATTAGGTGAAGTGTTGAAGTTTGCACAAGCTTGGTAGCCATATATTGACTTCTATCTATTATATCACTCACTCAAGGTGAGTTCTCTCACACCGTTGTATTGATGTTTGTGTTTACTAGTTAGCTCGTGTGTGATTGTTTAGATTTATTATTTAAAATATGCTATATTATTATTATAAATCGTACATGTGCACTGTATGTAATCGATTATTACTATGAGGGGTAGTTAGGTAAGATCACCAACGTTATACTCCTTATGAGGTGCGGGGATCAGGGCCAAAGGATACGGGATTTACCCGGTGCGGCTCAAACCTACAAGTCCGCCCTATTTTATACAAGCACTGATTTGTTCTTAGCTTAGTTTTTATAATTATAATTGGAAATGGATTGGGGCTGGTAAATGTGAATATTAATATGATGTTTGTGTTTGAATTCACTAAGCTTTTGCATACGGTTTCCCTAAACATTTTTCAGGTGTTAAGATCAAAGAGGCTCAGGCTTGATTGGAGCACCGGGATTGCCACTACTAGGAGTTTTATTTATTTGGGACTATGACATGTTATGCTTCCGCACTTTACTTTAGTATTTTGCCATGTTTTGGGTTTGAGCTACTTATTTATTTTGGAAACTTATAACTATTTTTATAAAAGTTATCTTTGAAAGTTAAAATATTTTGCGAAAAATTTTGGGATTTACACAACCCTTCATAAAGGTGCATAACCCATACAAACCATCGTAATTGTCCATAACCCATGACAACCCTTCATAATTGAACATAACGTATCACTACCCTTCATAATGATCAATAACCCATTATAATCCTACAAAATGGTCCATAACCCATCACAACCGTCATAATAGTCCATAACCTATACAACCCTTCATAATGGTCCATAACCCATAACAACCCTTTTAGTGGTCCATAATCCATCACAACCCTTGATAATTGAGCATAACCAATCACAACCCTTCATAATTGTCCATAACCCAACATAACCATTCATAATGGTCCATAACCCATCACAACCTTAATAATGGTCCATAGCCCATCACAACCCTTTATAATAGTCAATCAACCATCACAACCCTTTATATTGAGTATAACCCGTCACAACCCTTCATAATGGTCCATAACTCATTACAACCCTTCATAATTGTAAAGCACAACCCTTTTTATGGTCCATAACCCATCACACCCCTTCATAATTGACCAAAACCTATCACAACCCTTCATAATGGTCAATAACCCATCATAATCCTTCAGAATGGCCTATTGTGACATCCGCCTAAAATGGATTCGGGTCAACCCAACCCAATTGGAAATTTAATAAACCTTACTCGAGATTCTTGATGCTAATAGGATCAAAACCCTTACACTACGATATAAATTGACGTTAATAGCAATATAGCATAGTATAACGTTATAACTATAATCAAATTAAATTATGATACCATATTAAAATCAAATCAAAGTATGATGCTCCAATTAAATTAAAAGAATCAAACTTGAATGCTATAATTAAACTTCAAATCAAAGTAGATTGTTATAATCAAATAATAACCTATTTTTTTTATAAAACTCTATTTTTATAAACACTACATTAAATTTTATAAAACTCTTAAGATGCTTGTGTTAGTGGGGAATTATGAAGACCACCAAAAGTAAAAGGTTATTCCCATTGTCTCCCACTCACACCTCCCATCATCTTTCCTTTCATTTTTCTCCCAACACATTATTCTCATCACCACTCAAACCATATCTATTCTTTCTCTCACTCTCAATCTCGAAATTCCTCCTAGAAATCTTCATATTTCAGCCAAGAACACTCCAATATACTCAAATCTTCATCCCTCTTGAAGCATTCATCAAGGTATGTTGTTAAAAGTCTCAAATTCATGAATGAAACAAATTAAATTCACCAAAATATCTAAAACTCATTTTATGCATAATCCTGATTTTTATCAGACTCTCATAAATAAAATTAGAAGTTCTGGAAATTTTCGGAAAATAACTTATTTTTATTGAATTACTATAATTATTGCAATAAAATAGGGCAATAATTCACATAAAATACTTTTTAGAGTCAATAAATTCTGGGAAAATTTGGGAATTACCCATATATTGAGTAAAGTGGATTTATGAAGTTTCATGCATTTATAGTATGGTTTGATTCTTATTTTGTATTTTATTTTGTTGTAGAAAAATAAATTGCAAAATATAGTTAGGTATGTTAAAATCTAGATTTTATATTTTGCGCACCTAATACACATTTTAAAGACTCCATGACAAAATTTACAGATTTTTTTAAGAAGGTTTGCCTATTTTTCATGATTTAATGTTTATTTAATGGTTTAAATTGATAATAAATAGCTACACATGTCCAAAAATTATAAAACCTTATCATAATACCATATATAACATTTTAATCATAAATAAAAAGTCTAATGAATTTCTCTTAATATTTCCCTATTATTTATGATTTTATTGATTAGTTAATAATGAAAAACATAAGAAATACTTCCCATGGTCCAAAATATCCAACATATTTACAGTAGGCTCAATATATTGTTAGAAAACTATGGTTAATTGTCCAGAATTTTTCGGAATCATTTATTATTTTTCCCGAATTTTGTTGTGGTTTAATTATTAAAATACTAAATAAATACTAAAGCCGTTAAGAAAAATATGAAAATTTTACAGTAATTACTATGTTATGAAATAATGATTTTACACTACCTATAGTGCATTACCATTCTTAGTCTAATCTCCATGACTATGCCCGTATTCTTGAGGTACGTTATGGACAATAATAGCGCTATTGGGTTGACTACCCCGCCTTGGGACGCTAAGGTGATTGTCGCACGTGGTTTTGTGTGTATGATGATTAGATGCTCCATCCTATATATACATATATATGTATATATAGGGTGAGGACTTATTGTTGTTGTTATCATTTGTTAATCAATTTTTGATTTATAAACTGTTATCTCAATAACAGTTGCTTGCCAACTTCAAAAGAAAACAAATTTCAAATTATTCAAACTCACAATTTTCTTTAATAAAACTAGATTACTCACCAACTCTCGTAGTTGACCTGTTTTTACCCATGATGCAGATTTGAAGAATGAAGTTGATGAAAAGTAGGGTGTACCTTAGAAACCCACAAGACTATTTAAATTTGATGTAATAAATGTTATTGTATTTTGATTTGTATTTGTATGTTGTGGATCTTGTTTGCATACTTAGTACTTAATTGAATCTAATCATATTATAGCATAGTTGTCATGAGACTTTGAATAATATATCACGCCTTGATCGATTCCGCCAAGGATCAGGGTGTGACAGATTGGTATCAGAGCCCTTGACTATAGGGAATTAGGTTAATTGCCTTGACCTAGTCTATAGCCTCTAGGGTCCTCTTCTATGCTAGTTTATAAAATGCACACACAACTGCCTGCAATTCGCACTTAGAAAATTCTAAGAATACATTTGTGTGCTAATTGCTCCCTTATGTGCTTACGTATTACTCCTGACACTTATATGTGTGCATACACTTGTAAATTTTCTCCTCTTTCTCTGAAAATCACACACATACTCAAGTGGTTTTAAAAAAAAATTGTATATACATATATATTCCTTAGAGCTCATAGGAAATTCAAAGTTATCCACTCTAGTTGGGTAGGATCATAGTAATGGACGCGTAGTAACTGGAAGGGGGAGGTGCCGGTAGCCCGAAAGTCCTGACTAGGCAAGCATTCGTATACATCCCAATCAACCGAGGGACCAGTTTGCTTACCTGGGGACCAAAGGCGAGAGTTCCCAAACCTATAGGCCAAAGCGCGTCATTCACATTACTTTTGAGCCATCAAAATACCCGACCTTATCAAACGTATCCGAAAGGATACACTCCAAAATAGCCAACTCATTGGACTATTAAGTTCCCTAATGGGCCTTGAAGTGGGAAAAACATGTGAAAACTTAGTATCGTGGGGGCCCACGCAATTGCTACATGCTTCACATTTAGTACCCATGGAAAGCCCAAAAGGTGCCCAACACTCCTAACCATGGCCCAACAAGTGTTTTACAATCATTTTACCCAACAATGTCTACAAACTTAATTTCCATAATTGATTTACAAATAACTCACAAGTCCATATGCGTGTTTCTCATAGATGGCATTACGACCCCCTCTGTAACCATTGTAACTATCACCATATGTCCACCAGCCCGTGTCGCCTTTGTACGACTTATGGTCGCTATGGCCACTTGGCGGACACATGCCGTGCACCAAAAACTCAGCGACCATTCGCTCTACCCTCAAATCAGCAAACACAAACCCGGTATCCAACTGGAACATGCTTCAACTGTGGTGACCCCACCCATTTCAGAAACGCGTGTCCTAGGCTTGTCAATATCATTAACACTTAAGCCCAGGCAAATCTAACAATGCAGGTTCCAGCTCCCAAAGGCCGAGCATTTGTCATTACCGCAACCCAAGCACAGACCGATAACAAGGTCGTAAATGGTACGTTTCTCATAAATGACTGCTACGCGTCAGTACTTTTTGATTCAGGTGCCGATAAAAGTTTCGTGTCTTTGGAATTTGAACCCATACTTCACACACCTCGCACGATAGTACATAACCCATACAACCGTTCATGACGGTCCATAACCCTTCGCAATCCTTTCTAATGGTCCATAACCCATCACAACGCTTTCTATGGTCCATAACCCATCGCAACCCTGCATAATGGTCCATAACCGTAACAACCCTTCATAAAAGCCTGTGTCTAAGATTAAGACAATTTGGTCCATCATTAGAAGACTTGTGTTTGCTGGAGCTGTTTACCACATATGGCAGGAAAGAAATTCGAGAATTTTCAAAAAAACAAAAAAATCGTATCATGCTGTAGTTAATAGTGTTAAGGATGATATCCGTTTGTAGACTGCTGACTCTTTCTATGAAACCTTGCACTAATGTTAATTTGGCTAAAACGATATGGACCATACCTTAACAAACCTCATATTGCTTTTACTTTTCTCTGCTTGTATGGCTTTTTTTTTGCAGGTTGTATTCCTTTATGTTTTTGTTATGTTTCTGTTCCCTTTTATTGCTTTTGGTTCCTAGTTTAGCTTTGTTGTCCTTTGGGGCCTGTCCCGATGGACTTTCTGTTTTTCCTTTGGTGGGGAGTCCCCAGCCTCTTATTGTATTTATTCTTTTTATTAATAAAATTTGCCAGAGGTACCGTCCTCTTTACCCAAAAAAAAAAGGTGCATAACCCATACAAACCATCGTAATTGTCCATAACCCATGACAACCCTTCATAATTGACCATAACGTATCACAACCCTTCATAATGATCAATAACCCATTATAATCCTACAAAATGGTCCATAACCCATCACAACCGTCATAATAGTCCATAACCTATACAACCCTTCATAATGGTCCATAACCCATAACAACCCTTTTAGTGGTCCATAATCCATCACAACCCTTGATAATTGAGCATAACCCATCACAACCCTTCATAATTGTCCATAACCCATCATAACCATTCATAATGGTCCATAACCCATCATAACCTTAATAATAGTCCATAGCCCATCACAACCCTTTATAATAGTCAATCAACCATCACAACCCTTTATACTATTAGAAAATACCAAAACAATACCCAAGTTAATTTTTATTCTAAAAATAAAAACTTTTTAAAAACTATTAGAAATATGAAACCTTTGGAGAAACTTCCGGTTCATATTAATAATAGCCCCCCTTTATCCACCAATCCCCCTAATCCCTCATTGAAGGATAAGTCGACTATTATTGGATTCCCTAGCCCTATCATTCGTCTTTCTCCCTCCCAGCCCCTAAATCAGTCTGAATCTTCCACCTCTTTATTCAACGCCTTCTCCATTCTAGAGGCTTGTTCCTCTGATGTCACGTATATTCCCTCTACTTCTGTCCCCCTGCCCCATTCTGGTGCTCCTTCCTATTCTAGTCCTGAAGATTTTGATCCTGATGCTGATGACCTAATCGTTGAGGATAATAGTATTGAGGTTGATTCTGATGATGGTGACACTGCCCAGTTCATTGTTAATGAATCTGGATCCTATAATGATCACCCTATGATAGCTCCAGTGTCCGAGCAGATGGACTCCACCCCCCTCCAAGTTTCCATATGATGCACATCGGTGCATGGAATACTCGCGGTCTCTGTAAGCCTTCTCATCAAAAAGCCTTGAGAGATCTTATCCGCGATCAAAATCTTCATCTTTGTGCTTCTCTTGAGACTCGTGCTTCCTTCCATAACCTCCCTCTTATCTGTAGTCGTACATTTGGCTCTTGGTCGTGGTCGTCCAACGGTCTCTTCTCCCCTAGAGGGACTAGAATTGTGGTTGCCTGGGATCCAATGGCCATTGATATGATGCTTATCAACTTAAATGATCAGGTTATGCATTTCAAAGTTAATATTCGTGATTCTAATAAATCCTTTTTCTGCTCCTTCGTCTATGCTCATAATGATCACATGATGCGTCGATCTCTCTGGCATTCTCTTGCGATCCATAAGAATGTGGTTAGAGATACCCCTTGGATTCTTTTGGGTGATTTCAATGTTGCTCTTGATATCAAAGATAGCACCTCCGGGACGTCTGGGATTTCTCGTGCCATGGAGGACTTCAGGGACTGTGTCAATCTGATGGAAATGGAGGATCTTAACTATAAAGGTCTCTTCTACACATGGACCAAGTCTCCTAATGGTTCGGGTGGCATCCTCAAAAAGATCGATCGTGTTATGGGAAATACTCACTTCGTTGCTTCTTTCCCCTCCTCTACTGTCAATTTTCTCCCTTACCGTTCGTCCGATCATACTCCTGCTGTGCTTTCTCTCCCTCATCGTGCCCCTTTCCAACCTAAGCCTTTCAAGTTCCCTAATTTCCTAACTTATAAGAAGGATTTCAAGCAGATTGTTGCCTCTTCTTGGAACCCCAACATCCCTGGTTATCGGATGTATAAGGTTTTCAAAAACCTTAAAAATCTGAAATTGCCTATACATAAGATGCTTCGCAACCAGGGAAACCTCTTTTCTAAGGTTATCTCTCTTCGTAATGAGCTTGATAGAGTTCAGATTGCTTTGGATCGGGATCATTTCAATAAGGATCTTCGTGAAGCGCAATGCAGGTATCTCCTCGCTTATAACGAGGCTAGCCTGGATGAAGAGAGGTTCCTGAAACAAAAGGCTAAGGTTAACTGGCTGCGTGAGGGTGATAAAAATTCGGCTTTTTTCCACAAAGCGGTTAAAAGTCGTAAATCTCGCAATCGTATTAACTCGATCCATGATGCTCAAGGTAACTGGATCTCGGGAAATGATCTTCCTAATCTTTTTGTTTCTCATTTTCAAGCCTTCTTGGGTTCTGCCTAGCCTACCACTGCTATTCGTGATCCTTCATCCCTATTCTCTAATAAGCTCTCCCCCCGCCAGTCTGCCGCCATGCTTACTCCTGTTACTGACGCGGAGGTTAAGTGTGTCCTGTTCCAGATGGGTGATGATAAAGCTCCTGGTTCTGATGGTTTTTCTGCTAAGTTCTTCAAGTCTGCTTGGGATATTGTGGGTCCTGATTTCTGTATGGCTGTTAAGGAATTCTTCTATTCTGGCAAACTTCTTAAGTCCTTCAACAGCACCATCTTTGCGCTCATCCCTAAAGTTGATTCCCCCTCCATAGTCACTGATTTTCGCCCTATAGCTTGTTGTAATGTTGTTTACAAATGTATCAGCAAGCTTATTGCGGATCGTATCAAAAACCATCTTTCTTCTCTGGTTGATGAAAACCAGTCTGCTTTCATCCCTGGACGTTTGATCACAGACAACGTCCTTCTTGTCCACGAACTCATGCGTGATTATCATCGTCATCGTGACCCTCCTAGGTGTGCTTTTAAGGTTGATATTCAAAAAGCCTACGACACAGTTGACTGGACGTTTCTAAGGACCATCTTGTTTGGGTTTGGATTCCATGATTGTATGATTAAATGGATCATGACATGTGTTTCCACGGTTGCTTACTCTGTCAGTATTAATGGGAATACTCATGGTTATTTCGATGGTAAAAGGGGCCTTCGGCAGGGTGACCCCCTCTCTCCTTATCTCTTCACTCTTGTCATGGAAGTGCTTAACCTTATGATCAAGAGAAACATCCATGATTCTGATTCTTTTAAATTCCACAGACAATGTGATGATCAAAATATCACCCATCTCTGCTTTGCCGACGATCTCCTTCTCTTCTGCCATGGTGATAGCTCTTCGGTTAAACTATTATGTGATTCTCTTGAGGAATTCTCTGGGGTTTCTGGCCTCCATCCAAATATTACTAAGAGTGAATCTTTCTACTGTAATGTTGGTGAGAGGACCAGGGCTGCCATTGATCTTATTGTTAAGTTTCCTGAGGACTCTTTCCCTGTCCGATACCTTGGCATTCCTCTCTCATCACCACGCGTCTTGCCCACAAAGACTGTAAAGGCCTTGTTGATAAAGTCAAATACAGGATTAATGACAGGAAAAACAAGTCTCTTTCCTTTGCTGGTCGTCTCCAGCTCATCCTCTCTGTCCTTTCTTCTACTCAAATCTATTTGGCTTCTGTTTTTATTCTTCCTAAATCTATCTCAAACGATATTGAGAAGCTCATGAGAGGTTTCCTCTGGTGCCATGGTGAGTTAAAGAGTGGTAAAGCTAAAGTCTCCTAGAAAACTGTATGCCTTCCTAAGGAACATGGTGGTCTTAGCATATGTAATCTTGCTATCTGGAATGTTGCACTTATGGCTTCCCATGTTTGGAGACTCCTTTCAAAGAAAGATTCCCTATGGGTTAAGTGGATCCACTCATACCGTTTATGTGGCCGTAATTTTTGGGATGACCCAAAAAAAAAGGTTCTGGATTTGCCTGGCGTAACATCCTGGATATGCGGGATAAGATAAGGGAGTATATAGTTTCCCAGATAGGTGATGGATGCTCTACTTCTGCTTGGTTCGACAACTGGCACCCGGCGGGCCCTCTTTCTAAATTCTTGTCTGTCCGTGACATCCATGATGCGGGTTTCACCCCTGATACTAAGGTTGCTGACCTGGTTCTTAACGGATCTTGGGTTCGGCCTAATTGTTGGAGAGATTCACATGGTGCTCTTCTTTCTCATAACCCTCCTTCTATTTCAACGTCCGTCCCTGATAAACTCCTTTGGAGATCTAGAGACGGTCAACTCTCTCCTTTCTCTGTTCGATCTGTGTGGCAGTCTATTCGCCCCTATCACCAACCGGTCTTTTGGTTTCATCTTGTTTGGTTCTCCCAGAACATCCCTAGACATGCTTTCATTCTTTGGGTTGCTCTTAAAGATCGTCTTAAGACTCATGATAAAATCAAAATTTGGGACACTAATTCCAATCTCATTTGTGCGTTCTGCGGGGACTGTCCGGATTCCCTTTCCCATCTCTTCTTTGAATGCTCTTTCACTTCTTTAGTTTGGCATGACCTCCATCATGTCATGAATCTCTCCTTCTCCACTGATAGCTGGTCTGATATCATTAGTCAACTAAACCCCATTAATAAGAACAAGACCATTTGGTCCATCATTAGAAGACTTGTTTTTGCTGGAGCAGTCTACCATATCTGGAGGGAAAGAAATTTACGCATTTTTACAAAAATAAAAAGATCTCATCATGCTGTAGTGAATATTGTTAAGGATGATATCCGCTGTAGACTGTTGAGTCTCTCTTTGAAAACTTGCACTAATGTTAATTTGGCTAAAACTCTTTGGACCCTCCCTTAATTTTCTTCATCTACACTTTCTTTTTTCTCTGCTTGTTTTGGCTTGTATGGTTTGTTTGTTTTGCAGGTTGCTCTCCTTTATGTTCTTGTTTGCTTATGGTTCCTTCTCTTGTTTTGGTTCCTAGTTTAGCTTGTTGTCCGTTGGGGCCTGTCCCGATGGATTTTCTGTTTTTTGGTGGGGAGTCCCCAGCCTTTTATTGTATTTATTCTTTTTATTAATAAAATTTAACAGAGGTGCCGCCCTCTTTACCCAAAAAAAAAAACCCGTCACAACCCTTCATAATGGTCCATAACCCATTACAACCCTTCATAATGGTAAAGCACAACCCTTTCTATGGTCCATAACCCATCACACCCCTTCATAATTGACCAAAACCTATCACAACCCTTCATAATGGTCAATAACCCATCATAATCCTTCAGAATGGCCTATAACCCATCATAACCTTCATAATAGTCCATAACCCATACAACCCATCATAATCGACCATAACCATAACAACCCTTCATAATCGACCATAACCATAACAACCCTTCATAATGGTCCATAACCTATACAAACCTTCACAATAGTCCATAACCCATCACAACCCTTCATAATTTACCATAACCCATCGCAACCCTTCATAATTGACCATAACCCATCATAGCCCTTCCTATGGTCCATAACCCAGTATAACCCTTTCTATGGTCCATAACCCATCACAAGCCTTCATAATTAACCATAACCCATCACAACACTTCATAATGGTCCGTAACCCATTGCAACCCTGCATAATGGTCTATAACCATAACAACCCTTCATAATGGTCCATAACCCATACAAACCTTCATAATGGTCCATAACCCATCACAACGGTTCATAATGGTCCATAACCTAACACAACCCTTTCTATGGTCCTTAACCCATCACAACTCTTCATAATTGACCATAACCTAATACAACCCCTCATAATGGTCCAAAACCCATCATAGCCCTTCAGAGTGGTAGATAACCCATCACAACCTTCATAATGGTCCATAACCCGTGACAAACGTTTATAATGGTCCATAACGCTTCTCAACCTTCATAATGGTCCATAACCTACTATAACCCTTTATAATGGTCCATAACCCATCACAACCCTTCATAATGTAGCATAACCCAACACAACCCTTCATAATGGTCCCTAACCCAACACAACCTTTTCTATGGTCCATAACCCATAACAACCCTTCATAATTGACCATAACCTATCACAACCCTTCATAATGGTCAATAACCCTTCATAATCCTTCATAATGGTTCATAACTCATCACAACCTTCATAATAGTACATAACCCATACAACCGTTCATGACGGTCCATAACCCATCACAATCCTTTCTAATGGTCCATAACCCATCACCACGCTTTCTATGGTCCATAACCCATCGCAACCCTGCATAATGGTCCATAACCGTAACAACCCTTCATAAAGGTGCATAACCCATACAAACCATCGTAATTTTCCATAACCCATGACAACCCTTCATAATTGACCATAACGTATCACAACCCTTCATAATGATCAATAACCCATTATTATCCTACAAAATGGTCCATAACCCATCACAACCGTCATAATAGTCCATAACCTATACAACCCTTCATAATGGTCCATAACCCATAACAACCCTTTTAGTGGTCCATAATCCATCACAATCCTTAATAATTGAGCATAACCCATCACAACCTTCATAATGGTCCATAACCCATCACAACCCTTCATAATGGTCTATAACCCATCACAACCCTTCATAATGGTCCATAACCCAGCACAACCGTTTCTATGGTCCATAAACCATGACAACCCTTCATAATTGACCATAACGTATCATAACCCTTCATAATGATAAATAACCCATTATAATCCTATAAAATGGTCCATAACCCATCACAACCGTCATAAATAGTCCATAACCTATACAACCCTTCATAATGGTCTATAACCCATAACAACTCTTTTAATGATCCATAATCTATCACAACCCTTGATAATTGAGCATAACCCATCACAACCCTTCAAAATGGTCCATAACCCAGCACAACCGTTTCTATGGGCCATAACCCATCACAACCCTTCATAATTGACCATAACCTATCAAAACCCTTCATAATGGACAATAACCCATCATAATCCTTCATAATGGTTCATAAACAATCACAACCTTCATAATAGTAGATAACCTATACAACCCTTCACAATGGTCCATAACCCATCGCAAACCTTTCTAATGGTCCATAACCCATCACAACCCTTTCTATCGTCCATAACCCATCGCAACCTTGTATAACGGTCCATAAGCATAAACCTTCATAATGGTCCATAACCCATAAAAACCTTAATAATAGTCCAAAACCCATCACAATGCTTCATAATTGAGCATAACCAATCACAACCCTTCATAATGGTCCATAACCCATCATAACCATTCATAATGGTCCATAACCCATCACAACCTTAATAATGGTCTATAGCCCATCACAACCCTTTATAATAGTCAATCAACCATCACAACCCTTTATATTGAGTATAACCCATCACAACCCTTCATAATGGTCCATAACCCATTACAACCCTTCATAATGGTCCAACACAACCCTTTCTATGGTCCATAACCCATTACACCCGTTCATAATTGACCAAAACCTATCACAACCCTTCATAATGGTCAATAACCCATCATAATCCTTCAGAATGGCCTATAACCCATCATAACCTTCATAATAGTCCATAACCCATACAACCCTTCATAATCGTCCATAACCATAACAACCCTTCATAATGGTTCATAACTCATCACAACCTTCATAATAGTCCATACCCCATACAACCATTCATGACGGTCCATAACCCTTCGCAATCCTTTCTAATGGTCCATAACCCATCACAATGCTTTCTATGGTCCATAACCCATCGCAACCCTGCATAATGGTCCATAACCGTAACAAAACTTCATAAAGGTGCATAACCCATACAAACCATCGTAATTGTCCATAACCCATGACAACCCTTCATAATTGACCATAACGTATCACAACCCTTCATAATGATCAATAACCCATTATAATCCTAAAAAATGGTCCATAACCCATCACAACCGTCATAATAGTCCATAACCTATACAACCCTTCATAATGGTCCATAACCCATAACAACCCTTTTAGTGGTCCATTATCCATCATAACCCTTGATAATTGAGCATAACCCATCACAACCCTTCATAATTGTCCATAACCCATCATAACCATTCATAATGGTCCATAACCCATCACAACCTTAATCATGGTCCAAAGCCCATCACAACCCTTTATAATAGTCAATCAACCATCACAACCCTTTATATTGAGTATAACCCGTCACAACCCTTCATAATGGTCCATAACCCATTGCAACCCTTCATAATGGTAAAGCACAACCCTTTCTATGTTCCATAACCCATCACACCCCTTCATAATTGACCAAAACCTATCACAACCCTTCATAATGGTCAATAACCCATCATAATCCTTCAGAATGGCATATAACCCATCATAACCTTCATAATAGTCCATAACCCATACAACCCTTCATAATCGTCCATAACCATAACAACCCTTCATAATGGTCCATAACCCATACAAACCTTCATAATAGTCCATAACCCATCACAACCCTTCATAATTTACCATAACCCATCGCAACCCTTCATAATTGACCATAACCCATCGTAGCGCTTCCTATGGTCCATAACCCAATATAACCCTTTCTATGGTCCATAACCCATCACAAGCCTTCATAATTAACCATAACCCATCACAACACTTCATACTGGTCATAACCCATTGCAACCCCGCATTAGAAGAACAAGACCATTTGGTCCATCATTAGAAGACTTGTTTTTGCTGGAGCGGTCTACCACATCTGGCGGGAAAGAAATTTACGCATTTTTACAAAAATAAAAAAATCTCATCATGCTGTCGTGAATATTGTTAAGGATGATATCCGCTGTAGACTGCTGAGTCTTTCTTTGAAAACTTGCACTAATGTTGATTTGGCTAAAACTATTTGGACCCTCCCTTAATTTTCTTCCTCTGCGCTTTCTTTTTTCTCTTCTTGTTTTGGCTTGTATGGTTTGTTTGTTTTGCAGGTTCCTTTCCTTTATGTTCTTGTTTGCTTATGGTTCACTCTCTTGTTTTGGTTCCTAGTTTAGCTTGTTGTTTGTTGGGGCCTGTCCCGATGGATTTTCTGTTTTTTGGTGGGGAGTCCCCAACCTTTTATTGTATTTATTCTTTTTATTAATAAAATTTGCCAGAGGTACCACCCTCTTTACCCAAAAAAAAATGGTCCCTAACCCAACACAACCCTTTCTATGGTCCATAACCCATAACAACCCTTCATAATTGACCATAACCTATCACAACCCTTCATAATGGTCAATAACCCTTCATAATCCTTCATAATGGTTCATAACTCATCACAACCTTCACAATAGTACATAACCCATACAACCGTTCATGACGGTCCATAACCCTTCGCAATCCTTTCTAATGGTCCATAACCCATCACAACGCTTTCTATGGTCCATAACCTATCGCAACCCTGCATAATGGTCCATAACCGTAACAACCCTTCATAAAGGTGCATAACCCATACAAACCATCGTAATTGTCCATAACCCATCACAAACGTCATAATAGTCCATAACCTATACAACCCTTCATAATGGTCCGTAACCCATAACAACCCTTTTAGTGATCCATAATCCATCACAACCCTTGATAATTGAGCATAACCCATCACAACCCTTCATAATTGTCCATAACCCATCATAACCATTCATAATGGTCCATAACCCATCACAACCTTAATAATGGTCCATAGCCCATCACAACCCTTTATAATAGTCAATCAACCATCACAACCCTTTATATTGAGTATAACCCGTCACAACCCTTCATAATGGTCCATAACCAATTACAATCCTTCATAATGGTCCAACACAACCCTTTCTATGGTCCATAACCCATCACACCCCTTCATAATTGACCAAAACCTATCACAACCCTTCATAATGGTCAATAACCCATCATAATCCTTCAGAATGGCCTATAACCCATCATAACCTTCATAATAGTCCATACCCCATACAACCCTTCATAATCGTCCATAACGATAACAACCCTTCATAATGGTCCATAACCCATACAAACCTTCATAATAGTCCATAACCCATCACAACCCTTCATAATTTTACCATAACCCATCGCAACCCTTCATAATTGACCATTACCCATTGTAGCCCTTCCTATGGTCCATAACCCAATATAACCCTTTCTATGGTCCATAACCCATCACAAGCCTTCATAATTAACCATAACCCATCACAACACTTCATAATGGTCTGTAACCCATTGCAACCCCGCATAATGGTCTATAACCATAACAACCCTTCATAATGGTCCATAACCCATACAAACCTTCATAATGGTCGATAACCAATCACAACGGTTCATAATGGTCCATAACCCAACACAACCCTTTCTATGGTCCTTAAAAGTCGTAAATCTCTGCTTTGCCGACGATCTCTGATTCTTTTAAATTCCACAGACAATGTGACGATCAAAATATCACCCATCTCTGCTTTGCCGACGATCTCCTTCTCTTCTGCCATGGTGATAGCTCTTCGGTTAAACTCATATGTGACTCTCTTGAGGAATTCTCTGGGGTTTCTGGTCTCCATCCCAACGTTGCAAAGAGTGAAGCTTTCTATTGTAATGTTGGTGAGAGGACCAGAGCTGCCATTGATCTTATTGTTAAGTTTCCGGAGGGCTCTTTTCCTGTTCGATACCTTGGCGTTCCTCTCATCACCACGCGTCTTGCCCACAAAGACTGTAAAGGACTTGTTGATAAAGTCAAATGCAGGATTAATGACTGGAAAAACAAGTCTCTTTCCTTTGCTGGTCGTCTCCAGCTGATCCTCTCTGTCCTTTCTTCTACTCAAATCTATTGGGCTTCTGTTTTTATTCTTCCTAAATCTATATCTAACGATATTGAGAAGCTCATGAGAGGTTTCCTCTGGTGCCATGGTGAGTTGAAGCGTGGTAAAGCTAAAGTCTCCTGGAAAATTGTATGCCTTCCTAAGGAACATGGTGGGCTTGGCATACGTAACCTTGATATTTGGAATGTTGCCCTTATGGCTTCCCATGTTTGGAGACTCCTTTCCAAGAAAGAGTCCCTATGGGTTAAGTGGATCCACTCTTACCGTTTATGTGGCCGTAACTTTTGGAATGCCCCCAAAAAATACGGTTCTGGATTTGCCTGGCGTAACATCCTGGATATGTGGGATAAGATAAGGGAGTATATAGTTTCCCAGATTGGTGATGGATGCTCTACTTCTGCTTGGTTCGATAACTGGCACCCCGCGGGCCCTCTTTCTAAATTCTTGTCTGTCCGTGACATCCATGATGCGGGTTTCACTCCTGATACAAAGGTTGCTGACCTGGTTCTTAACGGATCTTGGGTTCGGCCTCATTGTTGGAGAGATTCCCATACTGCTCTTCTTTCTCATAACCCCCCTACTCTTTCCACATTCGTCCCTGATAATCTCCTTTGGAGATCTAGAGACGGTCAACTCTCTCCTTTCTCTGTTCGTTCTGTTTGGCAGACTATTCGCCCCCTTCATCAACCGGTCTTTTGGTTTCATCTTGTTTGGTTCTCCCAGAACATCCCCAGACATGCTTTCATTCTTTGGGTTGCTCTTAAAAATCGCCTTAAGACTCATGATAAAATCAAAATTTGGAACACTAATTCCAATCTCATTTGTGCGTTCTGCGGGAACTGTCCGGATTCCCTTTCCCATCTCTTCTTTGAATGTCCTTTCACTTCTTTGGTTTGGCATGACCTCCATCATGTCATGAATCTCTCCTTCTCTACTGATAGCTGGTCTGATATAATTAGTCAACTCAACCCCAGTAATAAGAACAAGACCATATGGTCCATCATTAGAAGACTTGTTTTTGCTGGAGCTGTATACCACATTTGGCGGGAAAGAAATTTACGCATTTTTAAAAACATAAAAAGATCCCATCATGCTGTCGTGAATAGTGTCAAGGATGATATCCGCTGTAGACTGCTGAGTCTATCTATGAAAACTTGCACTAATGTTGATTTGGCTAAAACTATTTGGACCCTCCCTTAATTTTCTTCCTTTGCTCTTTCTTTCTTTATCTGCTTGTTTTGGCTTGTATGGTTTGTTTGTTTTGCAGGTTGTTTTCCTTTATGTTATTATTTGCTTCTGGTTCCTTCTCTTGTTTTGGTTCCTAGTTTAGCTTGTTTTCCGTTGGGGCCTGTCCCGATGGATTTTTTGTTTTTTGGTGGGGAGTCCCCAGCCTTATATTGTATTTATTCTTTTTATTAATAAATTTGCCAGAGGTGCCGCCCTCTTTACCCAAAAAAAAGTCGTAAATCTCGCGATCGTATTAATTTTATCCAGGATGCTCAAGGTAACTGGATATCGGGGAATGATCTTCCTAATCTGTTTGTTTCTCACTTTCAAGCATTCTTGGTTTCTGCCCAGCCTTCCACTGCTATTCGTGATCCTTTTCCCTCTTCTGTAATAAGCTCTCCCCCATCTAGTCTGCTGCCATGCTTACTCCTGTTACTGACGCGGAGGTTAAGTGTGTTCTGTTCCAGATGGGTGATGACAAAGCTCCTGGTTCTGATGGTTTCTCTGCTAAGTTCTTCAAGTCTGCTTGTGATATTGTGGGTCCTGATTTCTGTATGGCTGTTAAGGAATTCTTCTATTCTGGCAAACTTCTTAAGTCTTTCAACAGCACCATCCTTGCGCTCATCCCTAAAGTTGATTCCCCTTCCAAAGTCACTGATTTCCGCCCTATAGCTTGTTGTAACGTTGTTTACAAATGTATCAGCAAGATTATTGCGGATCGTATCAAAAACCATCTTTCTTCTCTGGTTGATGAAAATCAGTCTGCTTTCATCCCTGGTCGTTTGATCACCGACAACGTCCTTCTTGTCCATGAACTCATGCGTGATTATCATCGTATCTCTTCACTCTTGTCATGGAAGTGCTTAACCTTATGATTAAGAGAAACATCCATGATTCTGACTCTTTTAAATTCCACAGACAATGTGAAGATCAAAGTATAACCCATCTCTGCTTTGCCGACGATCTCCTTCTCTTCTGTCATGGTGATAGCTCTTCGGTTAGAATAATCTGTAATTCTCTTGAGGAATTCTCTGCGGTTTCTGGCCTCCATCCAAATATTGCAAAGAGTGAAGCTTTCTATTGTAATGTTTGTGAGAGGACCATGGCTGCCATTGATCTTATTGTTAAGTTTCCTGAGGGCTCTTTCCCTCTCAGATACCTTGGCATTCCTTTCATCACCACGCGACTTGCCCACAAAGACTGTAAAGGCCTTGTTGATAAAGTCAAATGCAGGATTAATGACTGGAAAAACAAGTCTCTTTCCTTTGCTGGTCGTCTCCAGCTCATCCTCTCTGTCCTTTCTTCTACTCAAATCTATTGGGCTTCTGTTTTTATTCTTCCTAAATCTATCTCTAACGATGTTGAGAAGCTCATGCGAGGTTTCCTCTGGTGCCATGGTGAATTAAAGCGGGGAAAAACTAAAGTCTCCTGGAAAACTGTATGCCTTCCTAAGGAACATGGTGGTCTTGGCATACGTAATCTTGCTATCTGGAATGTTCCCTTATGGCTTCCCATGTTTGGAGACTCCTTTGCAAGAAAGACTCCCTATGGGTTAAGTGGATACACTTATACCGTTTATGTGGCCGTAATTTTTGGGATGCCCCCAAAAAATACGGTTCTGGATTTGCCCGGCATAACATCCTGGATATGCGGGATAAGATAAGGAAGTATATAGTTTCCCAGATAGGTGATGGATGCTCTACTTCTGCTTGGTTTGACAACTGGCACCCGGCAGGCCCTCTTTCTAAATTCTTATCTGTCCGTGACATCCATAATGCGGGTTTCACTCCTGATACTAAGGTTGCTGACCTGGTTCTTAACGGATCTTGGGTTCGGCCTAATTGTTGGAGAGATTACCATGGTGCTCTTCTTTCTCATAACCCTCCTTCTATTTCAACGTCCGTCCCTGATAAACTCCTTTGGAGATCTAGAGACGGTCAACTCTCTCCTTTCTCTGTTAGATCTGTGTGGCAGTCTATTCGCCCCTATCACCAACCCGTGTTTTGGTTTCATCTTGTTTGGTTCTCCCAGAACATCCCCAGACATGCTTTCATTCTTTGGGTTGCTCTTAAAGATCGTCTTAAGTGATGCATGCATGGAGAATGAGGGCCCAAAAGGTGATGGGTTGGTCTTGTTTAAAGGATTTGAAGGCTGTTTGGGCTCAATGGCCCATGGAGTTTGCATGATCACTTGCATGGATTAGGGCTGCACATTTCAAGGCATTTGGATGCATTTGGGTTGCATTTGGAGTTAATTTGAAGTTTGAAACGTTTTCTTTCATTTAATAAGTCATTTAAGTTTGTTTTGATGAGTAGTTAGTAGTTTCTTAAATAACTTGGCTGTTGGGTTGTTTTGTAACTCCCATCTTTATGTTTAGGCTTTATAGCCATTTCTTTTTGCTTGTAACAGCTAGAATACGAAATTAATCAAGAAAAACAAGAACTTTGTTCCTTGAGTTGTTGCTTACACTCACAATTTCGTCTTTGAGGGATGATTTCCTGATTTGACACGAATTCAAGTTAATAGGTCTTAGCTTGTCTTCAAACGATAATCAATCTATAGGTCTAGGTTGTTTATCACTCTATCCTTAATTTTTATTGTTAATTCTGCTGCAATTCACCAAACAAACACCCATACACGAAATCCAATCTCAAATCTCCTAAACCTTACTATAATCAGCCCATACACGTATCATTTGTGGTATCAGAGCCATGGATTTCGATGATCCAGATTTTCTTGCAAACTTACGGGATGCCTTAAGGAATTTACAAGAAGCGGAAAGGCGGCAGCCTAGGCGAGGGCAGCCAAGATTGGTTGAAGAATTCAAGGTGTCTGAATTGCCCGAATTTGTTGGTGGAACTGATCCTGAACGCTACTTGGAGTGGGAAAGAAAGATTGAAAGAATGTTCGAGTTCAAGGAAGTGGATGACGAAAAAGGTTGCAAGTATGCCATTCTCAAGCTAAGTGGTGGTGCTTCATTGTGGTTTGAAGGGCTTAAGGCCAAGAGAACCCGTGAAGGGAAAGAAAAAATTTCTTCTTGGCTTTCTCTAAAACGAAAACTAAGAAAAAGATATGTTCCTTCTACTCATAGAATTGCTACTTACAAGAAAATTGCTGATTTGAAGCAAGGAAAAATGAGTGTTGGCGAATACATTGATGAATTTGAAAAGTTATCCTTGATGGGGGATATTGAAGAAGTTGAAGAACAAAAAATGACTCGTTTTCTCAAAGGGTTGAACTACAACATTGCCAATGTCGTGGAGTTGTATCCTTATGCTGATTTTGGAACTCTATGTGGTTTATGTTTGAAGTTGGAGGGACAAGCCAAGGCACGTTATGGTGGAAGTTCTAGTCTTGAAAACTCCAAGTCCAAGTCATGGTCAAAACTCGAGTCTAGCAATAGACCAAATTCTGTTTCTACTCCTTCTGGTTCTAATAATGTTCCCATTGCTCCTAAACTTACTAGTGGTACCAAAGAAACTAGTTTGGCAAAAATTAGATGTTTCAAGTGTCAAGGTTTTGGTCATTTCCAAAATGCTTGTCCAAACAAAAGGGTGGTGACATTGAGGGAGGCCATTGAATGTCGTGAAGAGTTGGAGGAAGAAGAGAGGTTGGCTGGTCTTTTTCATGATGCACCACAACAAGAAGATGAAGAGGAGGAAGTGGAGTATGAGGCACCCATCTATGACACGGTTTTGGTGCTTAGAACCCTTAAAACTCAAGTGGTTCAAACTGTGGCTGATATGGATCAACGAGACCAATTGTTTCACACCAAATGTTTGGTTAGAGACAAGTGGTGTAGTTTGATCATTGATGGTGGAAGTTGTACCAATGTTGCTTCTAATGAAATGGTGACCAAATTGGGTTTGTCTACTACAAACCATCCAAAACCATATGCTCTTCATTGGTTGGATGATGGAAGCAAAATAAAGGTGACAAAACAGGTTAGAGTTGGTCTAACTATGGGGTCTTATAAAGATGAAGTGTTGTGTGATGTTATTCCAATGGATGCATGTCATGTCTTGTTGGGGCGTCCTTGGCAATTTGATAGGGACGTGTTACATAGGGGGAGAAGAAACGAATATGAGTTGAGACACAATAATAAAAAAATTGTGTTAAAACCCATGTCCCCAACGGCCATAAGGTCCATGAATTCTAAACAAGTTAAAAAACCTAATCTTTCTATGTTTGCTAGTGAAAGGGAGGTGGAGCAAGCTCTTGACCAAGGTGATGTGATTTATATGCTTGTGGCTGATGAGCATGCAAAGGTGGCAAAAATGGTGCATGAAGAAAGTCGTATTGCTGATTTGTTACATGAATTCCAAGATGTGTTTCCAAGTGAATTACCACCGGGTTTGCCTCCAATCCGTGGTATTGAACACCAAATTGATCTTATTCCCGGTGCTCCTTTGCCTAATAAAGCTGCATATAGATGTAATCCGAAGGTGACAAAGGAGTTGCAAAAACAAATTGATGAACTCATGAAAATGGGTTATGTTCGTGAAAGCCTAAGTCCTTGTGCTGTTCCCGTGTTGTTGGTTCCAAAAAAAGATGGTTCTTGGAGGATGTGTGTTGATAGTAGGGCTGTTAATAACATCACCATAAAATACCGATTTCCTATTCCTAGAATTGATGACTTGTTGGACGAGTTACATGGTTCCATTATGTTCTCAAAAATTGATTTGAGAAGTGGTTACCATCAGATTCGTATGCGTGAAGGAGATGAATGGAAAACAGCCTTTAAAACTAAACATGGCTTGTATGAATGGACCGTGATGCCGTTTGGTCTAACTAATGCACCTAGCACTTTCATGCGACTAATGAATGAAGTGCTGAAATCTTTTTTGGGCAGGTTTGTGGTGGTATACCTTGATGATATCTTGGTATATAGCAAGAGCTTGGAGGATCATTTAGGCCACTTAAAACAAGTTTTCGAGACCCTTAGAGCTCAAAAACTCTATGGGAAGCTAGAAAAATGTTCGTTTTTGGTGGAAGAGGTGGCATTTTTGGGTTTTGTGGTGTCGAGAGATGGCGTGTCCGTGGATCCATCCAAAACAGAAGCAATCAAGTCATGGCCTATTCCTACTAACATCTCTGAAGTTAGGTCATTTCATGGTCTTGCTTCTTTTTACAGGAGGTTTGTTCGTGACTTTAGCACCATTGCAAGTCCCATAACAGGTTGTTTGAAGAAAGGAGTCTTTGCATGGGGAGAGGAAGCTCAAAAGGCATTTGAGAAACTCAAGGAATTGTTGTGTAATGCTCCTATTTTGGCTCTTCCTGATTTTTCTCAACCATTTGAAGTGGAGTGTGATGCAAGTGGAGTTGGTATTGGGGCTGTTTTGATCCAATCCAAGCGTCCTATTGCTTATTTTTCTGAAAAATTGGGTGGTGCCCGTTTGAATTATTGCACTTATGATAAGGAGTTTTATGCTATTGTTCGTGCTTTAGATCATTGGAGTCATTATTTGCGTGCAAATCATTTCATTTTGCATTCTGATCATGAATCCTTGAAGTACATCAATGGGCAACAAAAATTGAGCACAAGACATGCAAAGTGGGTGGAGTTCTTGCAATCCTTTCATTTTTCATGCAAATACAAGGATGGCAAAAGTAACGTGGTGGCTGATGCTTTATCAAGACGTTACACTTTGTTGTCAACTTTGGATGTTCGTTTGTTGGGGTTTGAAACCTTGAAGAATTACTATGAATATGATGTGGACTTTGGAGATTTGTTTTTAAAATGTGCAGGTGGTCCCAATGGTGAATTCATGGTGCAAGATGGCTTTTTATTCAAAGGCAATCGCCTTTGTGTTCCAAAACATGCAATACGTGAGTTGCTGATTCGTGAAGCTCATGGTGGTGGTTTAGCTGGTCATTTTGGCGTTACCAAAACTTTGGAGGTGCTTAAAGAACATTTCTTTTGGCCTAAGATGTTGGGGGATGTAACCAACATTGTGGGCAAGTGTGTTACATGTCACATGGCGAAAACAACTTTCAAGCATGGTGTTTACACTCCTTTGCCGGTTCCTATTCGTCCTTGGGAAGATGTGTCCATGGATTTCATTGTGGCTTTTCCTAGAACTCAAAGGGGGAAGGATTCCATTATGGTAGTGGTCGATAGGTTTTCGAAAATGGCTCACTTTGTGCCATGTCATAAAACCAATGATGCATCTAATGTGGCTGATTTGTACTTTAAAGAGGTGGTTCGTTTGCATGGGATTCCTAAAACCATTGTTTCTGATCGGGATTCCAAGTTCTTGAGTTATTTTTGGAATACTTTGTGGAGGAAAGTTGGTACTAAGTTACTTTTTAGTACGTCCCATCATCCACAAACGGATGGGCAAACGGAGGTGACTAATAGAACTTTGGGTACTTTGTTGAGGGGGCTAGTAAACAAAACTCAAAAAGATTGGGATATCAAACTTGCACATGCTGAATTTGCCTATAATCGTTCTCCTACTTATGCAACAGGTCATTCTCCTTTTGAAGTGGTGTATGGTGTGAATCCTTACATGCCTTTGGATTTGATTCCATTGCCAAAGGATGAATTGGTTCACAAGGATGCTAATGACAAGTTGAAGGCCATGATGAAACTACACCAACAAGTTCGTGAGAAGATAGAATCTGTGAATGAGGTGTACAAACAAAAGTCCAACAAGCATAGGAAACCACGTGTCTTTCAAGAAGGTGATCTAGTATGGGTACACATGAGAAAGGAACGTTTTCCTAACAAAAGGAAGAACAAATTGATGCCACGCGCGGAGGGTCCTTTCAAGGTGGTGGCAAAGGTGAATGATAATGCTTACAAGGTGGATTTAGGAGGAGACTTTGGTGTGCATGCGACATTTAACGTGGGGGATCTTTCACCATATTTGGATGATGATGGCCTTGCTGAATTGAGGACAATTCCTTTCCAAGAGGGAGGGGATGATGCATGCATGGAGAATGAGGGCCCAAAAGGTGATGGGTTGGTCTTGTTTAAAGGATTTGAAGGCTGTTTGGGCTCAATGGCCCATGGAGTTTGCATGATCACTTGCATGGATTAGGGCTGCACATTTCAAGGCATTTGGATGCATTTGGGTTGCATTTGGAGTTAATTTGAAGTTTGAAACGTTTTCTTTCATTTAATAAGTCATTTAAGTTTGTTTTGATGAGTAGTTAGTAGTTTCTTAAATAACTTGGCTGTTGGGTTGTTTTGTAACTCCCATCTTTATGTTTAGGCTTTATAGCCATTTCTTTTTGCTTGTAACAGCTAGAATACGAAATTAATCAAGAAAAACAAGAACTTTGTTCCTTGAGTTGTTGCTTACACTCACAATTTCGTCTTTGAGGGATGATTTCCTGATTTGACACGAATTCAAGTTAATAGGTCTTAGCTTGTCTTCAAACGATAATCAATCTATAGGTCTAGGTTGTTTATCACTCTATCCTTAATTTTTATTGTTAATTCTGCTGCAATTCACCAAACAAACACCCATACACGAAATCCAATCTCAAATCTCCTAAACCTTACTATAATCAGCCCATACACGTATCATTAAGACTCATGATAAAAAAAAAATTTGGGACACTAATTCCAATCTCATTTGTGCGTTCTGCGGGGAATGTCCGGATTCCCTTTCCCATCTCTTCTTTGAATGCTCTTTCACTTCTTTGGTTTGGAATGACCTCCATCATGTCATGAATATCTCCTTCTCCACTGATAGCTGGTCTGATATCATTAGTCAAATAAACCCCATTAATAAGAACAAGACCATTTGGTCCATCATTAGAAGACTTGTTTTTGCTGGAGCGGTCTACCATATCTGGAGGGAAAGAAATTTACGCATTTTTACAAAAATTAAAAGATCTCATCATGCTGTAGTGAATATTGTTAAGGATGATATCCGCTGTAGACTGCTGAGTCTCTCTTTGAAAAGTTGCACTAATGTTGATTTGGCAAAAACTCTTTGGACCCTCCCTTAATTTTCTTCTTCTGCACTTTCTTTTTTCTCTACTTGTTTTGGCTTGTATGGTTTGTTTGTTTTGCATGTTGCTCTCCTTTATGTTCTTGTTTGCTTATGCTTCCTTCTCTTGTTTTGGTTCCTAATTTAGCTTGTTGTCCGTTGGGGCCTGTCCCGATGGATTTTCTGTCTTTTGGTGGGGAGTCCCCAGCCTTATATTGTATTTATTCTTTTTATTAATAAAATTTATCAGAGGTGCCGCCCTCTTTTCCCAAAAAAAAACCCATCACAACTCTTCATAATTGACCATAACCTAATAGAACCCCTCATAATGGTCCAAAACCCATCATAACCCTTCAGAGTGGTAGATAACCCATCACAACCTTCATAATGGTCCATAACTCGTGACAACTGTTTATAATGGTCCATAACCCTTCTCAACCTTCATAATGGTCCATAACCCACTATAACCCTTTATAATGGTCCATAACCCATCACAACCCTTCATAATTTAGCATAACCCATCACAACCCTTCATAATGGTCCCTAACCCAACACAACATTTTCTATGGTCCATAACCCATAACAACCCTTCATAATTGACCATAACCTATCACAACCCTTCATAATGGTCAATAACCCTTCATAATCCTTCATAATGGTTCATAAATCATCACAACCTTCATAATAGTACATAACCCATACAACCGTTCATGACGGTCCATAACCCATCGCAATCCTTTCTAATGGTCCATAACCCATCACAACGCTTTCTATGGTCCATAACCCATCGCAACCCTGCATAATGGTCCATAACCGTAACAACCCTTCATAAAGGTGCATAACCCATACGAACCATCGTAATTTTCGATAACCCATGACAACCCTTCATAATTGACCATAACGTATCACAACCCTTCATAATGATCAATAACCTATTATTATCCTACAAAATGGTCCATAACCCATCACAACCGTCATAATAGTATCAAAATCTGGGATACTAACTCCAATCTCGTTTGTGCCTTCTGTGGGGATTATGCTGATTCCCTTTCCCATCTTTTCTTCGAATGTTCTTTCCCCTCTATGGTTTGGCATGATCTTCAACATGTCATGAATCTCTCCGTCTATACTGATAGCTGGTCCGATATTATTAATCATCTTAAACCCGTGTCTAAGATTAAAACCATTTGGTCCATCATTAGAAGACTAGTGCTTGCTGGAGCAGTTTACCACATCTGGCAGGAAAGAAATTTTCGAATTTTCAAAAAAACAAAAAGATCATATCATGCGGTCGTAAATAGTATTAAGGATGATATCCGTTGTAGACTGCTGAGTCTTTCTATGAAACCTTGTACTAATGTTCATTTGGCTAAAATGATATGGACCATCCCTTAACAAATCTCCTTCTCCTTTTTGCTTCTATATTTCTCTTCTTGTATGGTTTGTTTTGTGCAGGATGTTTTCTTTTATGTAATTGTTATGTTTCTGTTTCCATGTACTGTTTTTGGTTTCTAGTTTAGCTTTCTTGTTGTCCTTTGGGGCCTGTCCCAATGGATTTTCTGTTTTTTCCTTTGGTGGGGAGTCCCCAGCCTCTTATTGTATTTATTCTTTTTATTAATAAAATTTGCCAGAGGTACCGTCCTCTTTACCAAAAAAAAAACCCATACAAACCTTCATAATGGTCCATAACCCATCACAACTCTTCATAATGGTCCATAACCCAACACAACCCTTTCTATGGTCCAGAACCCATCACAACTCTTCATAATTAACCATAACCTATCACAACCCTTCATAATGGTCCATAACCCATCACAACCCTTTATAATGGTCTATAACCCATCACAACCCTTCATAAATGAGCATAACCATCACAACACTTCATAATGGTCCATAACCCAACACAACCCTTTCTGTGGTCCATAACCCATAACAACCCTTCAAAATTGACCATAACCTGTCACAACCCTTCATAATGGTCAACAACCCATCATAATATTTCATAATGGTTCATAACCATCACAACCCTTTCTATGGTCCATAACCCATCGTAACCCTACATAATGATCCATAACCATAACAACCCTTCATAATGGTTCATACCCATGCAAACCTTCATAATAGTCCATAACCCATCACAACCCTTCATAATTGACCATAACCCATCACAACCCCCTTATAATTGACCATAACCCATCACAACCTTTCCTATGGTCCATAACCCAGTACAACCTTTTTTATGGTCCATAACCCATGACAACCCTTCATAATTAACCATAACCCATCACAACACCTCATAATGGTCCATAACAGATCACAACCCTGTATAATGGTCTATAACCATAACAACATTTCATAGTGGTCCATAACCCATACAAACCTTCATAATGGTCCATAACCCATCACAACTCTTCATAATGGTCCATAACCCAACACAACCCTTTCTATGGTCCATAACCCATCACAACTCTTCATAATTAACCATAATCTATCACAACCCTTCATAATAGTCCATAACCCATCATTGTGGTCCATAACCCATCACAACCTTCATTATGCTCCATAACCCATCACAACCCTTCATAATTGAGCATAACCCCTCACAACTCTTCATAATAGTCCATAACCCAACACAACCCTTTCTATGGTCCATAACCCATAACAACCCTTCATAATTAGCCATAACCTATCACAACCCTTCATAATGGACAAAAACCGATCATAATATTTCATAATGGTTCATAACCCATCACAAATTTCATAATAGTACATAACCTATACAACCATTCATAACGGTCCATAACCCATCACAACCCTTTCTAATGGTCCATAACCCATCACAACCATTTCTATGGTCGATAACCCATCGTAACCCTACATAATGGTCCATATCCCATTACAACCCTTCGTAATTGAGTAAAATCTATCACAACCCTTCATAGTCGTCAATAACCTATCATAATCCTTCAGAATGGCCTATAACCCATCACAACCTTCATAATAGTCCATAACCCAGCTATCAGTGGGGATGGAGAGATTCATGACATGTTGAAGATCATGCCAAACCATAAAGGGGAAAGAACATTCAAAGAAAAGATGGGAAAGGAATCAGCACAATCCCCACAGAAGGCACAAATGAGATTGGAGTTAGTATCCCAGATTTTGATTTTATCATGAATCTTAAGACGATTTTTAAGAGCAACCCAAAGAATGCATTCATTCTTTGGGTTGCTCTTAAAAATCGGCTTAAGACTCATGATAAAATCAAAATCTGGGATACTAACTCCAATCTCATTTGTGCCTTCTGTGGGGATTGTGCTGATTCCCTTTCCCATCTTTTCTTTGAATGTTCTTTCCCCTCTATGGTTTGACATGATCTTCAACATGTCATGAATCTCTCCGTCCCCACTGATAGCTGGTCTGATATCATTAATCATCTCAAACCCATGTCTAAGATTAAAACCATTTGGTCCATCATTAGAAGACTGGTGCTTGCTGGAGCAGTTTACCACATCTGGCAGGAAAGAAATCTCCGAATTTTCAAAAAAACAAAAAGATCATATCATGCTATCGTGAATAGTATTAAGGATGATATCCGTTGTAGACTGCTGAGTCTTTCTATGAAACCTTGTACTAATGTTAATTTGGCAAAAATGATATGGACCATCCCTTAACAATTCTTCTTCTCCTTTTTGCTTCTATATTCCTCTTCTTGTATGGTTTGTTTTTTGCAGGATGTTTTCCTTTATGTTATTGTTATGTTTCTGTTTCCATGTACTGTGTTTGGTTTCTAGTTTAGCTTTGTTGTTGTCCTTTGGGGCCTGTCCCAATGGATTTTCTGTTTTTTCCTTTGGTGGGGAGTCCCCAGCCTCTTATTGTATTCATTCTTTTTATTAATAAAATTTGCCTGAGGTACCGTCCTCTTTACCCAAAAAAATAGTCTATAACCCATACAACCCTTCATAATGGTCCATAACCATAACAACTCTTCATAATGGTCTATAACCCATACAAACCTTCATAATAGTCCATAACCCATCACAACCCTTCATAATTGACCATAACCCATTGTAACCCTTCATAATTGACCATAACCCATCATAACCTTTCCACTGGTCCATAACTCAGTATAACCCTTTCTATGGTCCATAACCCATCACAAGCCTTCATAATTAACCATAACCCATCACAATATTTCATAATGGTCCATAACCCATTGCAACCACGCATATAGTCCATAACCATAACAACCCTTCATAATTGACCATAACCCATCAACTTGGGTGGATAAAGTTAATATACGTATTCCTGATCCGGATACTCTTGAATACTACACCCATACCCTTAGCATTGAATATGAATGGAAACCCCCTATGTGCTCTCATTGCATGGTTTATGGTCATGATACTAACAACTGTATGCATGTTATCTCTAAGACCAATGAAGCTAAGACCAAAGATAAAATGCCAAATGATCACATGATAAGTACATCTCCTATGCAACTTGATGATGGATTTACGGTTGTTACTAAAAATAAACCTTTAATGAAACAAGGGCCAAATTATGAAAATACTAAAAAGGATATTTCACAAGGTAAGTCTACTAGAAATACCCAATCGGGTGCGAATGATACGGAATTTAAAAAAATTATGTCAATAATAAATATATTAAAAATAAAAGTCAATTAAAAAATAAAAATATCCCTGTCCCTAAAAAATTAATCCTTCAATTCACCATGTCCCTAACATGAAACGCCCTCCCATTATCCCTCATTCTAGAGATGTTGTTGGTTTCCCCAGCCCCATCCACTCCTATTTTCAACGCCTTCTCTATTCTAGAGTCTTGTTCCAACGATACAACGGATCTTCCTGATCCCTCCTCCCAACTCCCTTCTAGTCATGTCCCATCTCCTCTTAGTCCTGATGATTTTGATCCAGATTCTGTAGTCCTATCGGATGTGGATGAACTCATTGAGGTCGAATCTGATGATGGTGACACGGCAAAGTTTATCAATGATGATGATATGGAATCACCTAATGACCAAATTAGAATAGTTCAGGCATCCGAGCAGATGGAAGCCACCAACAACCCAGTTTCCATATGACGCACATCGCTGCATGGAATACTCGCGGTCTCTGTAAGCCTTCGCATCAGAAAGCTTTGAGAGATCTTATTCGTGATCAAAATCTAAATATTTGTGCTTCCATAGAGACTCGTGCTGACTTCTCTAATCTTCCTCTTATCTGTACGCATGCTTTTGGGTCCTAGTCTTGGTCGTCTAACGGTCTTTTTAGCCCTAGGGGGACTAGAATTGTGGTAGCTTGGGACCCCATTGCTATTGATATGATGCTTCTTGACTTAAATGATTAGGTTATGCATTTCTACGTTAAAATTCGTTCTTCTAATAAATCTTTCTTCTGCTCTTTCATCTATGCTCATAATAATCACATTCTTCGTCGCTCCCTTTGGCATTCTCTTTCAGCCCATAAGAAAGTGGTTAAAGGTGCCCCTTGGATCCGTTTGGGTGATTTCAATGTTGCCCTTGACATGAAAGATAGCACCTATGGGACTTCTGTTATCTCTCGGGCCATGGAGGATTTCAGGGACTGTGTTAATCACATGGAAATGGAGGACCTTAATTATAAAGGTCTCTTTTACACCTGGACAAAGTCTCCTAATGGTACTGGTGGGATTCTCAAAAAAATTGATCGTGTCATGGGAAATCCTAGTTTCGTTGCCTCTTTCCCCTCGGCTTCTGTCAATTTTCTCCCCTATCGTTCTTCTGACCATACTCCTGCGGTGCTTTCTCTTCCCAGTAGATCTACGTTCAGGCCGAAACCGTTCAAATTCCCCAACTTCCTGACTTATAAGAATGATTTCAAGCAGGTTGTTGCTGATTCTTGGAACTCCAATATTCCCGGATATAGGATGTTTAAAGTTTTCCAAATCCTTAAAAACTTGAAAAAACCCTTGCGTCTTCTTCTTCGTAAATAGGGCAACATATTCTCCAAGGTTATATCCCTCCGTACTGAACTTCATAGAATTCAGATTGCTCTGGATCGGGACCCATTCAATAATGATCTTCGTGAAGAACATTGCAGGTATCTCCTTGCTTATAACAAGGCTACCCTTGATGAAGAGAGGTTTCTGAAACAAAAGGCCAAGGTTGACTGGCTGCGTGAGGGAGATTAAAATTCTGGATTTTTCCACAAATCGGTTAGAAGCCGCTTATCTCGTAGTCGTATCGATTCGATCCAGGATGCTCATGGAAACTGGATATCGGGGAATGATCTTCCTAACCTTTTTGTTTCCCACTTTCAAACTTTCTTAGGTTCTGCCTACCCTTCCATCCCTATTCGTGACCCTTGTTCCCTTTTCTCTAATAAGCTCTCCCCTATCCAGTCTGCCGCCATGATTATGCCTGTTACGGATGAGGAGATTAAGGGTGTCATGTTCCAAATGGGAGATGATAAAGCCCCTGGTCCAGATGGCTACTCGGCTAAGTTCTTCAAGTCTGCTTGGGATATTGTGGGTAATGATGTTTGTTTGGCGGTTAAGGAGTTCTTTTCGTCTAGAAAACTACTTAAGTCTCTTAACAACACTGTACTTGCTCTCATCCCTAAAGTTGACTGCCCTTCCAAAGTCACTGATTTTCGTCCTATAGCATGCTGTAATGTTGTGTACAAATGTATCAGCAAGATTATTGCGGACCGTATCAAAAATCATCTCTCTTGTTTGGTTGATGATAACCAGTCTGCTTTCATCCTTGGTCGTTTGATCTCCGACAACGTTCTTCTTGTACACGAGCTCATGCGGGATTATCATCGCCATCGGGGTCCACCAAGGTGTGCTTTTAAAGTTGATATTCAAAAAGCTTATGACACCGTCGACTGGTCTTTTGTCCGCACCATCTTGTTTGGATTTGGTTTCCACGAACGTATGATTGACTGGATCATGACATGTGTTTCCACGACGGCTTACTCAGTGAGTATCAATGGTAACATACATGGTTTTTTCGACGGTAATAGGGGACTCCGACAAGGTGACCCTCTTTCTCCCTATCTCTTCACGCTTGTTATAGAGGTTCTTAATCTTATGATCAAGAGAAAAATATCGGATTCCGATTCATTTAAATTCCACCATCAATGTGAGGAATAGAATATCACACATCTATGCTTTACCGATGATCTTCTCCTCTTCTCTCATGGGGATAGCTCTTTGGTAAGCATCATATGTGATTCACTTGATGAATTCTCTGGGGCTTCTGGGCTACATCCTAATGTTTCGAAAAGCGAAGCCTTTTACTGCAATGTTGGTGATACAACTAGGGCTGCTATTGAACATATGGTTGGGTTCCTTGAGGGATCTTTCCCTGTTAGATACCTTGGCATCCCTCTTATCACCACACGTCTTGCCCACAAGGACTGTAAAGGTCTTGTTGATAAAGTCAAATGCAGGATTAATGACTGGAAAAACAAATCTCTCTCTTTTGCTGGCCGTCTTCAACTTATTCTCTTTGTCCTTTCTTCTATGCAAATCTATTGGGCTTCTGTTTTTATTCTTCCTAAATCTATTTCTAAAGAAATTGAGAAACTCATGAGGGGTTTTCTCTGGTGCCATGGTGAGTTGAAACGTGGTAAAGCTAAAGTTTCCTGGAAAACTGTGTGTCTCCCTAAGGAACATGGTGGACTTAGAATCCGTAATCTTGCTATTTGGAATGTTGCCCTTATGGCTTCGCATATTTGGAGACTCCTCTCTAAGAAGGATTCTCTTTGGGTCAAGTGGATCCATTCTTACCGTCTGTGTGGACGTAACTTTTGGGATGCCCCCAAAAAATACGGTTCAGGTTTTGCTTGGCGAAACATACTCGATATGCGAAGTAAGATAAGACATTTTATTGTTTCACAGATTGGTGATGGGTCCTCTACATCCGCATGGTTCGATAACTGGCACCCTGCTGGTCCCCTCTCTAAATTCATTTCTGCACGCCACATCAGGGCTGCGGGATTCAATCCTGATAGTAAGGTTGCTGATCTTGTCATCAACGGATATTGGGTTCGGAACGGTCAATGGAGGGACTCCCATCCTAATCTTCTTCCTCACAACCCTCCTTCTCTTTCCCCTTACATTCCTGATAAACTCCAATAGAGATCTAGAGACGGTAATCTTTCTGATTTTTCTGTGCGTTAGGTTTGGCAGTCTATTCGGCCCTATGACCAGCCTGTTGATTGGTATCATCTGGTTTGGTTCACCCAGAATATCCCTAGACATGCATTCATTCTTTGGGTGGCTCTTAAAAATCGTCTTAAGACTCATGATAAAATCAAAATTTGGGATACTAACTCCAACCTCATTTGTGCCTTCTGCGGGGATTCTCCTGATTCCCTTTCCCACCTTTTCTTCGAGTGTTCATTCCCCTCTATGGTTTGGCATGATCTTCAACATGTTATGAATCTCTCCGTCCCCACTAATAGCTGGTCCGATATCATTAATCAACTCAAACCCGTGTCTAAGACTAAAACCATTTGGTCCATCATTAGAAGACTTGTGCTTGCTGGAGCAATTTACCATATTTGGCAGGAAAGAAATTTTCGAATTTTCAAAAAAATAAAAAGATCGTATCATGCCGTGGTGAATAGTATTAAGGATGACATCCGATGTAGATTGCTGAGTCTTTCTATGAAACCTTGCACTAATGTTAATATGGCTAAAAGGATATGGACCATCCCTTAAAAATTCTCCTATTTGCTTCTATATTTCTCTTCTTGTATGGTTTGTTCTTTGCAGGTGGTTTTCCTTTATGTTATTGTTATGTTTCTGGTCCTATGTACTGTTTTGGTTCCTAGTTTAGCTTTGTTGTCCTTTGGGGCCTGTCCCGATGGATTTTCTGTTTTTTCCTTTGGTGGGGAGTCCCCAGCCTCTTATTGTATTTATTCTTTTTATTAATAAAATTTGCCAGAGGTATCGTCCTCTTTACCCAAAAAAAACCCATACAAACCTTCATAATGGTCCATAACCCATCACAACCCTTCATAATGGTCCATAACCCAACACAACCCTTTCTATGGTCGTTAACCCATCACAACTCTTCATAATTGACCATAACCTAACACAATCCTTCATAATAGTCCAAAACCCATCATAACCCTTCAGAGTGGTGGAAAACCCATCACACAACCAACCATCACCCTGATGGCCTAGTGGATAAGGCATTGGACTCTTTCTCTTCCCCCATAAAGAGGTTCCAAGTTCTAATCTCACTCCCTCCCTTTACCCATAGGGAGTGTTAGGTTTCAATCAGGGGATGGCCACTGGCCACCTCTCTACCCCCGTAGGTGATTGACCCGGACCACCCTGCTGCCAGGTGTGTGTGGGCCCCGAGGTTGCTTCATCAGGGTCATCCAAAGGATGGGTCGGGTGGGGTCCTCGGTTATCAAAAAAAAAAAAAAAAAACCATCACAACCTTCATAATGGTCCATAACCCATCACAACCCTTTATAATGGTTCATAACCCATTACAACCTTCATAATGGTCCATAACCCATTATAACCCTTTATAATGGTCCATAACCCATCACAACCCTTCAAAATATAGCATAACCGATCACAACCCTTCATAATGGTCCATAACCTTTCTATTGTCTATAACCTATTACAACCCTTCACAATTGACCATAACCTATCACAACCCTTCATAATGGTCAATAACCCATCATAATCCTTCATAATGGTTCATAACCCATCACAACCCTTCATAATGGTCCATAACCCAACACAACCCTTTCTGTGGTCTATAACCCATAACAACCCTTCAAAATTGACCATAACCTGTCACAACCCTTCATAATGGTCAACAACCCATCATAATATTTCATAATGGTTCATAACCATCACAACCCTTTCTAATGGCCCATAACCCATCACAACCCTTTCTATGGTCCATAACCCATCGCAACCCTACATAATGGTCCATAACTATAACAACCCTTCATAATGGTCCATACCCATACAAACCTTCATAATAGTCCATAACCCATCACAACCATTCATAATTGACCATAACCCATCACAACCCCTTATAATTGACCATAACCCATCACAACCCTTCCTATGGTCCATAACCCAGTACAACCCTTTCTATGGTCCATAACCCATGACAACCCTTCATAATTAACCATAACCTATCACAACACCTCATAATGGTCCATAACAGATCACAACCCTGCATAATGGTCTATAACCATAAGAACATTTCATAGTGGTCCATAACCCATACAAACCTTCATAATGGTCCATAACCCATCACAACTCTTCATAATGGTCCATAACCCAACACAACTCTTTCAATGGTCCATAACCCATAACAACTCTTCATAATTAACCATAACCTATCACAACCCTTCATAATGGTCCATAACCCATCATAACCCATCATTGTGGTCCATAACCCATCACAACCTTTATTATGGTCCATAACTCATCACAACCCTTTATAATGGTCCATAACCCATCACAACCCTTCATAATTGAGCATAACCCATCACAACTCTTCATAATAGTCCATAACCCAACACAACCCTTTCTATGGTCCATAACCCATAACAACCCTTCATAATTGGCCATAACCTATCACAACCCTAATAATGGACAAAACCTATCATAATCTTTCATAATGGTTCATAACCCATCACAAATTTCATAATAGTACATAACCTATACAACCATTCATAACGGTCCATAACCCATCACAACCCTTTCTAATGGTCCATAACCCATCACAACCATTTCTATGGTCCATAACCCATCGTAACCTTACATAATGGTCCAAAACCCGTCACAACCCTTCGTAATTGAGCAAAACCTATCACAACCCTTCATAGTGGTCAATAACCCATCATAATCCTTCAGAATGGCCTATAACCCATCACAACCTTCATAATAATCCATAACCCATACAACCCTAAAAAAACTAGAAAACCCAAACCCTAATCCATCATTCTCTCTTAGCAATTTGTATGTTTTACATACGATTTTTAAGTTTTTGAGTTTTTATTTTCATAATGGCTGGTGTATCACCAGGCATTACTCCTGGTTCAGATTCATGTTTGAAAAATGTTGATGTTTTAGAAAATCAAAATAATATGTTTTCTGCACAAGGTCCTTTTGATCATGAAAATACGTTCAAATTAGTTGAAAAAAGACTAAAAAAATATAAAAATCAAACAGCCATGTATTTTCAAACAACTTGATAGAGGCATACAAAAAAGAAAATCTGTTTTAAACCATAAAAAAATTACAGAAATTGTTGCTGGAAAAAAAATAAATATACATTCTCAATATAATCTAGAAAAACAAAAACAATATGGAGTGTATGCTGCTGCTTCAACTGTTGTTAGTGATGATTTGGTTTTGCAAGTTCATGGAGATGGTGACAAAGGTACGGAGATGATCTCCTGTTTGAGATCAGATGTGGAATCGATTGCTGAAAATAATACCAACAAAGATACTTATAAAGGAACAAGTGAATGCATGATCAAGCAACCCACATACGATCATAAAATTACAGCCATGCATTTCAAAATATCTCCAATGAGCACCGATGATTATGTTGCTGAAGACGATGGTGAAGATCATATTGATGAAGACGATGGTGAATATGATGTTGCTGAAGACGATGGTGAAGACCATGTTGCTGAAAACGATGGTGCATATCATGTGGCTGAATATACGAACAAAGGACAAGATCATGTTGCTGAATACGAGGGTGAAGATCATCTTGCTGAATATATGAACAAAGGAAAAGAGGCCGCGAAAAATAGGGGAGAAGATCGGGAGGCTGGTGGAGTTATTTGTTCTTCGGCTCATCAAGATCCAACGTCCACCATTAATGCTTCTCACATCGACGAAGCTGATGAACAAAAGTTTTTATCCGGTGACAACCATAGAAAAATTAACGCCGGTGACAAGTTCTTTTCGAGTGGAGAATCAACGGGAGTGTCTCTTCATAGCAAAGATACATTGAATGAAAATGGGGGTAAATCTTTTAATCTATCTTCTCTTAATCTACCTAATGATAAGTGTCCCCCTTATGGCCTTCATGGAGAAGAATCCTATGTGTTTGATGATTACCATTGTCCCACTACTTTTGTTGACTTGCCCTCTAAACCTACGGATTCTTCAACTTTTGTTGACTTGCCCTCTAAACCTACGGATTCTTCAAGAAATAAGATGCACAAGTCTTCAATTATTGGACCTCTTCCTATGGACTTAGCCCATTTGAAACATAACCTTACTAATGACTTAGCACATTTGAAACATAAGCCTACTAATGACTTAGCCCATTTGAAACCTAAGCATACTAATGACTTAGCCCATTTAAAACCTAAGCCTACTTCAACTCTTGGACTTCCCACAAATGGTAACTTAAATCAGGAAAATAATAATACTATAAAAAATGCTTGGGATCGCAAGGTTCCTTTACTTAATAACTCTCATGCTAATATCATTACTGGTACACAAAAACACACTAACGATAAGTTTCGATTTATTCCTAATTTATGTAATGATATTAATGTGCCAGTGGATATTCCTTTAAAAGCAGTTACTAAAGTATGTCAAACTTTTGCTCGGACAATCTGTGGTTACTTTGTTGGGAAAAAAATGAATTATTCTGAGGTTCGTTACCTAGCGTCCAAAATGTGGTCTATCCATGGTCTTCAAGACGTCCTTCTAAATGGAAAAGGTGTCTATCTTTTTAAATTTAGTGAAGATAATGGTCTTCATCATGTTATCACACATGGACCTTGGACTTTTAAGGGTGTTCCAATTGTGATTCAAAAATGGCGTCCTGGTCTTAGTATTCATAAGAACAATCATGACAAGCTTCCTCTATGGATTAAAATCCATGATATTCCCTATGAGGCTTGGAGTGATGATGGTCTTAGCCACATTGCCTCAAAAATCGGTAAGCCTCTTGCGATGGACTCCTATACAGCTAACATGTGCAAGTATGCGGCTGGAAAGTCGGTATATGCTCGTGTCCTTCTTGAGGTACCCACAAAAACCTCTTGGGTGGATAAAGTGATTATCCGTATTCCTGATCCTGATACTCTAGAATTTTCCACCCATACTCTCAGTATTGAATATGAATGGAAACCCCCAATGTGCTCTCATTGCATGGTTTATGGTCATGAAACGAACAACTGTATGCATGTCATCTCTAAGATTAATGAAGCTAAGACCAAAGATAAAATTCCTATTCATCATGTTATAGTAGATGCTCCTATACAACTTGATGATGGTTTTACTACGGTTACTAAAAAGAAAAATATATCGAAAAAGGCCCAAATAATGAAAATACCTCTAATGATATTCCACAAAGTAATTCTAAGATTAATACCCAAAGGGTTAGGATGGCTAAAGAATCTTCAAATAACAAAGTTTATAATAAAAATTATAAAAATAATAATAAGTCTCGATCCCAGTATCGCCCTGCCCCTTTAAAGAACCGCCCTCCCATTCTACCTCAGTCTACTATTCCCTCCCAAAAGGACTCTATAGGTGTAGTAGGTTTCCCTAGCCCTATCATTCGTCTTTCTTCCTCCCAGCCCCTAAATCAGTCTGCATCCTCCACCCCTTTATTTAACGCCTTCTCCATTCTAGAGGGTTGTTCGTCTGACGTCACGGATACTCCCTCTACTGCTGTCCCCCTGCCCCATTCTGGTACTCCTTCCTGATGTTGATGACCTAATCGTTGAGGATAATAGTCTTGAGGTTGATTCTGATATTGGTGAAACTGCCCAGTTCATTGTTAATGAATCTGGATCCTATAATGATCACCCTATGATAGCTCCGGTGTCCGAGCAGATGGAGTCCACCCCCTCCTAGTTTCCATATGACGCACATCGGTGCTTGGAATACTCGCGGTCTATGTAAGCCTTCTCATCAGAAAGCCTTGAGAGATCTTATCCGCGATCAAAATCTTCATATTTGTGCTTCTCTTGAGACTCGTGCTTCCTTCCCTAACCTCCCTCATATCTGTAGTCGTACTTTTGGCTCCTGGTCTTGGTCGTCCAACGGTCTTTTTTCCCCTAGAGGGACTAGAATTGTTGTTGCTTGGGATCCGCTTGCAATTGATATGATGCTTATCGACTTAAATGATCAGGTTATGCACTTCAAAGTTTATATTCGTGATTCTAATAAATCTTTTTTCTGCTCTTTCGTCTATGCTCATAATGATCACATGATGCGTCGCTCTCTCTGGCATTCTCTTGCGATCCATAAGAATATGGTTAGAGATACCCCTTGGATTATTTTGGGTGATTTCAATGTTGCTCTTGATATTAAAGATAGCACCTCCGGGTCGTCGGGCCTTTCTCGTGCCATGGAGGATTTCAGGGACTGTGTCAATCTGATGGAAATGAAGGATCTTAACTATAAAGGTCTCTTCTACACATGGACCAAATCTCCTAATGGTTCGGGGGGAATCCTCAAGAAGATCGATCGTGTCATGGGAAATACTAAATTCGTTGCTTCCTTCCCTTCCTCTACTGTTAATTTTCTCCCTTATCGTTCGTCCGATCATACTCCTGCTGTGCTTTCTCTCCCCCATCGTGCCCCTTTCCAACCTAAACCTTTCAAGTTCCCTAATTTCCTGACTTATAAGAACGATTTCAAGCAGATTGTTGCCTCTTCTTGGAACCCCAATATCACTGGATATCGGATGTATAAGGTTTTCAAAAACCTTAAAAATCTGAAAGTGCCTATACGTAAAATGCTTCGCAACCAGGGAAACCTCTTTTCTAAGGTTATCTCTCTTCGTAATGAGCTTGATAGAGTTCAGATTACTTTAGATCGGGACCCTTTCAATAAGGAGCTTCGTGAAGAACAATGCAGGTACCTCAAAGCTTATAACGAGGCTAGCCTGGATGAAGAGAGGTTCCTAAAACAAAAGGCTAAGGTTAACTGGCTGCGTGAGGGTGATAAAAATTCGGCTTTTTTCCACAAAGCGGTTAAAAGCCGTAAATCTCGCAATCGTATTAATTCTATCCAGGATGCTCAAGGTAATTGGATCTCGGGAAATGATCTTCCTAATCTGTTTGTTTCTCACTTTCAAGCCTTTTTGGGTTCTGTCCAGCCTTCCAATGCTATTCGTGATCCTTCTTCCCTCTTCTCTAATAAGCTCTCCCCCCTCCAGTCTGACGCCATGCTTACTCCTGTTACTGACGCGGAGGTTAAGTGTGTCCTGTTCCAGATGGGTGATGATAAAGCTCCTGGTTCTGATGGTTTCTCTGCTAAGTTCTTCAAGTCTGCTTGGGATATTGTGGGTCCTGATTTCTGTATGGCTGTTAAGGAATTCTTCTATTCTGGCAAACTTCTTAAGTCTTTCAACAGCACCATCCTTGCGCTCATCCCTAAAGTTGATTCCCCTTCCAAAGTCACTGATTTCCGCCCTATAGCTTGTTGTAACGTTGTTTACAAATGTATCAGCAGGATTATTGCGGATCGTATCAAAAACCATCTTTCTTCTCTGGTTGATGAAAACAAGTCTGCTTTCATCCCTGGTCGTTTGATCACCGACAACGTCCTTCTTGTCCATGAAATCATGCGTGATTATCATCGTCATCGTGGTCCTCCTAGGTGTGCTTTTAAGGTTGATATTCAAAAAGCGTATGACACAGTTGACTGGTCGTTTCTGAGGACCATCTTGTTCGGGTTTGGTTTCCCCGATCGTATGATTGACTGGATCATGACATGTGTTTCCACGGTTGCTTACTCTGTGAGTATCAATGGGAATACTCACGGATATTTTGACGGTAAGAGGGGCCTTCGGCAGGGTGACCCCCTTTCTCCTTATCTCTTCACTCTTGTCATGGAAGTGCTTAACCTTATGATCAAGAGAAACATCCATGATTCTGACTCTTTTAAATTCCACAGACAATGTGAAGATCAAAGTATAACCCATCTCTGCTTTGCCGACGATCTCCTTCTCGTCTGTCATGGTGATAGCTCTTCGGTTAGAATCATCTGTGATTCTCTTGAGGAATTCTCTGGGATTTCTGGCCTCCATCCAAATATTGCAAAGAGTGAAGCTTTCTACTGTAATGTTGGTGAGAGGACCAGAGCTGCCATTGATCTTATTGTTAAGTTTCCTGAGGGCTCCTTCCCTGTCTGATACCTTGGCATTCCTCTCATCACAACGCGTCTTGCCCACAAAGACTGTAAAGGCCTTGTTGATAAAGTCAAATGCATGATTAATGACTGGAAAAACAAGTCTCTTTCCTTTGCTGGTCGTCTCCAGCTCATCCTATCTGTCCTTTCTTCTACTCAAATCTATTGGGCTTCTGTTTTTATTCTGCCTGAATCTATCTCTAACGATATTGAGAAGCTCATGAGAGGCTTCCTCTGGTGCCATGGTGAGTTAAAGCGTGGTAAAGCTAAAGTCTCCTGGAAAACTGTTTGCCTTCCTAAGGAACATGGTGGTCTTGGCATACATAACCTTGCTATCTGGAATGTTGCCCTTATGGCTTCCCATGTTTGGAGACTCCTTTCCAAGAAAGAGTCCCTATGGGTTAAGTGGATCCACTCATACCGTTTATGTGGTCGAAACTTTTGGGATGCCCCCAAAAAATACGGTTCTGGATTTGCCTGGCGTAACATCCTGGATATGCGGGATAAGATAAGGGAGTATATAGTTTCCCAGATAGGTGATGGATGCTCTACTTCTGCTTGGTTCGACAACTGGCACCCTGCGGGCCCTCTTTCTAATTTCTTGTCTGCCCGTGACATCCATGATGCGGGTTTCACTCCTGATACTAAGGTTGCTGACCTGGTTCTTAACGGATCTTGGGTTCGCCCTCATTTTTGGAGGAATTCCCATGGTGCTCTTCTTTCTCATAACCCTCCTACTATTTACACGTCCGTCCCTGATAAAATCCTTTGGAGATCTAGAGACGGTCAACTCTCTCCTTTCTCTGTTCGATCTGTGTGGCAGTCTATTCGCCCCTATTAACAACCGGTCTTTTGGTTTCATCTTGTTTGGTTCTCTCAGAATATCCCCAGACATGCTTTCGTTCTTTGGGTTGCTCTTAAAGATCGTCTTAAGACTCATGATAAAATCAAAATTTGGGACACTAATTCCAATCTCATTTGTGCGTTATGCGGGGACTGTCCGGATTCCCTTTCCCATCTCTTCTTTGAATGCTCTTTCACTTCTTTGGTTTGGCATGACCTCCATCATGTCATGAATCTCTCCTTCTCCACTGATAGCTGGTCTGATATCATTAGTCAACTCAACCCCATTAATAAGAACAAGACCATGTGGTCCATCATTAGAAGACTTGTTTTTGCTGGAGCGGTCTACCACATCTGGCGGGAAAGAAATTTACGCATTTTCACAAAAATAAAAAGATCTCATCATGCTGTCGTGAATATTGTTAAGGATGATATCCGTTGTAGACTGCTGAGTTTTTCTTTGAAAAGTTGCACTAATGTTGATTTGGCTAAAACTATTTGGACCCTCCCTTAATTTTCTTCCTCTAAGATTTCTTTTTTCTCTGCTTGTTTTGGCTTGTATGGTTTGCTTGTTTTATAGGTTGCTCTCCTTTATGCTATTGTTTGCTTATGGTTCCTTCTCTTGTTTTGGTTCCTAGTTTAGCTTGTTGTCCGTTGTGGCCTGTCCCGATGGATTTTCTGATTTTTGGTAGGGAGTCCCCAGCCTTATATTGTATTTATTCTTTTTATTAATAAAATTTGCCAGAGGTGCCGCCCTCTTTACCCAAAAAAAAACCCATACAACCCTTCACATAACCATAACAACTCTTCATAATGGTCTATAAACCATACAAACCTTCATAATAGTCCACAACCCATCACAACCCTTCATAATTTACGATAGCCCATCGCAACCCTTCATAATTGACCATAACCCATCATAACCCTTCCAATGGTCCATAACTTAGTATAACCCTTTCTATGGTCCATAACCCATCACAAGCCTTCATAATTAACCATGTATGGTCCATAACCCAGCATAACCCATTCTCTCTCTCTAAGCAATCTTTTAGCAATCTTTAAGTTTTTAAGCAATTTTTACTTTTTTGTATTTTTGTATCTTTATTCTTAATTATGGCTGGTGTTTCACCAGGTATAGTTTCTGGCCCAGATTTATCTTTGGAATCTGATGAGATTATACCAAATCATAATCATTTTATTTATTCACAAGGTTTTACAAATCCTGAAATTACATTCAATATTGTTGAAAAAAGATTAAAAAACATACAAAAAAAAAAACAACCATGCACTTTCAAAATACTTGAGAGAAGTATTCAAAAAAAACCTTCTAAAAGAAAAAAACATATTTTACGTGTAAAAGAAAAAACTATTCTTTCTAAAAAATTTCTTGCAAAAGAAAAAACCCTTAGAGTCTATCTTCCTGCTTTTACTCATGAACATGGTGATGTATCCGATGCTTTAACTCAAGAAAATGGTGATGATACTTGCAAAGATGGAATGACCACGGATTATTATTCTTCGGGATCTGATGATGAAGATGATGCTAAAAAGAAGAAACCGAAGATGATGATGAAGAGGAAGAGTACAAGAACAAAGATGAACAAATACTACCCCAAGAACCGTACCCAATGCTACAAGAAGAAGATGATCAACTCATGTTGCTGAAAAATCGTGAATGCATGATAAACAATAATCGTGAATGCATGATAAACAATATACAACTATCCCATCGTCTAGATGATAAAGCTACGGTGGCTGAAAAATATCCTTTCGAATCGGTTTCAATGCTCATAAACATGCAAGGTGATGAAGATACTTCTCCTAAGGTAGCTGGAAACTATCCTCTTGGGTCGGCAACCCATGCTGATCGAGAACCTCACGTAACTAAGGTGAAGCTCACGCAAGGAAAAGAGTCTGCAATAGATAAAGGACGTGAACATCAAGCTACAACGGTCTTGAATAGGAAGAACAAACACACAAAGATCTTCAATGGCATTGGTGAAGATCAACATGCAAACTTGATGAACACCAAAGGTCATTAGGGAGTTGTTGCATCCCATGCTGAACGTGTGCTACACGATCCAACGGTCATGATTCCTCAAATGTCCACAACGGTCAAGAAACCTACAACTTCGTTGGCTGAAGGTATGAAACTTGACCAATCTTTTGTTAATTATAATCCTTCCTTTATGAATGGAGAATATAGGATAATTGATAAACTAGTGGGGAATGTGGGAGAAAACATTGATGACAATAGGCTAGTGGGAGACAAGGACAATCATGCCTCACATGCTACCCATCCCTTTTTACAATTGCCGAGTTGCTCTTTTAAATTTGCGGAACCTAGTGTTAGTGTGCCGAGGAGTGTATGTGATGTGGGACATAATCATGATAACACTAGCATAGTAGGAGACAAGGAGACACTTGACTCACTTGATACCCCTTTTGACTTGCCATTTCCATCTTTGAATTTGACGAATACTTCTTCTAAGCGTGCGGATCATAGGGTGCCGAGTAGTCATTGTGTAACAAACAAATTGGATCATCTTCCTTCTCTTTTGGGTCTCCCTAAAAGTTCATCCCATTTGGGCTACCAAAAACAAACCTATTTTCCTTATAGACCTAACAACATCAAGCCCAACAATTATAATAAAACCAAAAATAAGCCTTTTAATACTAAAAAATATGAAACTCAAAAACCGGATAATAATTTTCATGTTAATTCTAGAATTAGTAATGAAGCTGAGGTTGTTCGTTTACATAATTCCAACAAGCTAGATAAAATTAATGATAACTTGGAAGTAAAAAACTTAAATTATAACGCTTGGTCTAGTAAATTACCTATGCTAGTTAACTCTCAAGCTAACATATTAAGTGGTCCTAAAAAACACTCTAGCGACAAGTTTCGTTTCATTCCTAATCTGAGTAATGATGTTGATGTGCCAGTAGACATCCCGATCAATGTTGTTAATAAGATATGTGAGACTCATGCTCGAACCATATGTGGTTATTTCGTGGGATGTAAAATGAATTATTCTGATGTTCGTTATCTTGCCTCTAAGATGTGGTCGCAACATGGTCTGGAAGATGTTCTGTTAAATGGTAACGGGGTCTATCTCTTTAAATTCAACAATGACCAGGGTCTAAAACATGTTATCACCCATGGACCTTGGACATTTAGGAGTGCCCCAATTGTTATGTAAAAATGGAGACCCGGACTTAGCATTCATAGAAACAACCATGACAAACTTCCTTTATGGATTAAAATACATGACATACCTTATGAGACTTGGAGTGAGGAAGGATTAAGTCACATTGCTTCTAAAATTGGTAAACCTCTTGCTATGGACTCTTATACAGCTAACATGTGTACTTATGCTGCGGGTAAGGCGGTCTATGCTCGCGTCCTTTTAGAGGTCCCAACTCGTCCCTCATGGGTGGACAAAATTAACATCCGTATCCCAGATCCTGAAACTCTTGACTTTTCTTCCCATACGCTAAGAGTTGAGTATGAATGGAAACCACCTATGTGCTCTCATTGTAAGGTGTTTGGTCATGAAACACATGTTTGTATGCAAGTTATTACTAAAACTAATGCTCCTTCTAATGCTAATCATATGGATACTTCTACCATCAATGCTACTGATACGTGTATGGGCTGATTATAATAAGGTTTAGGAGATTTGAGATAGGATTTCGTGTATGGGTGTTTGTTTGGTGAATTGCAGCGGAATTAACAATAAAAATTAAGGATAGAGTGATAAACAACCTAGACCTATAGATTGATTATCGTTTAAAGCCAAGCTAAGACCTATTAACTTGAATTTGTGTCAAATCAGGAAATCATCCCTCAAAGACAAAATTGTGAGTGTAAGCAACAACTCAATGAACAAAGTTCTTGATTTTCTTGATTAATTTCGTATTGTAGCTGTTACAAGCAAAAAAGAAATGGCTATAAAGCCTAAACATAAAGATGGGAGTTACAAAACAACCCAACAGCCAAGTTATTAAAGAAACTACTAACTACTCATCAAAACAAACTTAAATGACTTATTAAATGAAAGAAAACGTTTCAAACTTCAAATTAACTCCAAATGCATCCCAAATGCATCCAAATGTCTTCAAATGTGCAGCCCTAATCCATGCAAGTGATCATGCAAACTCCATGGGCCATTGAGCCCAAACAGCCTTCAAACCCATTAAACAAGACCAACCCATCACCTTTTGGGCCCTCATTCTCCATGCATGCATCATCCCCTCCATCTTGGAAAGGAATTGTCCTCAATTCAGCAAGGCCATCATCATCCAAATATGGTGAAAGATCCCCCACGTTAAATGTCGCATGCACACCAAAGTCTCCTCCCAAATCCACCTTGTAAGCATTATCATTCACCCTTGACACCACCTTGAAAGGACCCTCCGCGCGTGGCATCAATTTGTTCTTCCTTTTGTTAGGAAAACGTTCCTTTCTCATGTGTACCCATACTAGATCACCTTCTTGAAAGACACGTGGTTTCCTATGCTTGTTGGACTTTTGTTTGTACACCTCATTCACAGATTCTATCTTCTCACGAACTTGTTGGTGTAGTTTCATCATGGCCTTCAACTTGTCATTAGCATCCTTGTGAACCAATTCATCCTTTGGCAATGGAATCAAATCCAAAGGCATGTAAGGATTCACACCATACACCACTTCAAAAGGAGAATGACCTGTTGCATAAGTGGGAGAACGATTATAGGCAAATTCAGCATGTGCAAGTTTGATATCCCAATCTTTTTGAGTTTTGTTTACTAGCCCCCTCAACAAAGTACCCAAAGTTCTATTAGTCACCTCCGTTTGCCCATCCGTTTGTGGATGGTGGGACGTACTAAAAAGTAACTTAGTACCAACTTTCCTCCACAAAGTATTCCAAAAATAACTCAAAAACTTGGAATCCCGATCAGAAACAATGGTTTTAGGAATCCCATGCAAACGAACCACCTCTTTAAAGTACAAATCAGCCACATTAGATGCATCATTGGTTTTATGACATGGCACAAAGTGAGCCATTTTCGAAAACCTATCGACCACTACCATAATGGAATCCTTCCCCCTTTGTGTTCTAGGCAAAGCCACAATGAAATCCATGGACACATCTTCCCAAGGACGAATAGGAACCGGCAAAGGAGTGTAAACACCATGCTTGAAAGTTGTTTTTGCCATGTGACATGTAACACACTTGCCCACAATGTTGGTTACATCCCCCAACATCTTAGGCCAAAAGAAATGTTCTTTAAGCACCTCCAAAGTTTTGGTAACGCCAAAATGACCAGCTAAACCACCACCATGAGCTTCACGAATCAGCAACTCACGTATTGCATGTTTTGGAACACAAAGCCGATTGCCTTTGAATAAAAAGCCATCTTGCACCATGAATTCACCATTGGGACCACCTGCACATTTTAAAAACAAATCTCCAAAGTCCACATCAGATTCATAGTAATTCTTCAAGGTTTCAAACCCCAACAAACGAACATCCAAAGTTGCCAACAAAGTGTAACGTCTTGATAAAGCATCAGCCACCACGTTACTTTTGCCATCCTTGTATTTGCATGAAAAATGAAAGGATTGCAAGAACTCCACCCACTTTGCATGTCTTGTGCTCAATTTTTGTTGCCCATTGATGTACTTCAAGGATTCATGATCAGAATGCAAAATGAAATGATTTGCACGCAAATAATGACTCCAATGATCTAAAGCACGAACAATAGCATAAAACTCCTTATCATAAGTGCAATAATTCAAACGAGCACCACCCAATTTTTCAGAAAAATAAGCAATAGGACGCTTGGATTGGATCAAAACAGCCCCAATACCAACTCCACTTGCATCACACTCCACTTCAAATGGTTGAGAAAAATCAGGAAGAGCCAAAATCGGAGCATTACACAACAATTCCTTGAGTTTCTCAAATGCATTTTGAGCTTCCTCTCCCCATGCAAAGACTCCTTTCTTCAAACAACCTGTTATGGGACTTGCAATGGTGCTAAAGTCACGAACAAACCTCCTATAAAAAGAAGCAAGACCATGAAATGACCTAACTTCAGAGATGTTAGTAGGAATAGGCCATGACTTGATTGCTTCTGTTTTGGATGGATCCACGGACACGCCATCTCTCGACACCACAAAACCCAAAAATGCCACCACTTCCACCAAAAACGAACATTTTTCTAGCTTCCCATAGAGTTTTTGAGCTCTAAGGGTCTCGAAAACTTGTTTTAAGTGGCCTAAATGATCCTCCAAGCTCTTGCTATATACCAAGATATCATCAAGGTATACCACCACAAACCTGCCCAAAAAAGATTTTAGCACTTCATTCATTAGTCGCATGAAAGTGCTAGGTGCATTAGTTAGACCAAACGGCATCACGGTCCATTCATACAAGCCATGTTTAGTTTTAAAGGCTGTTTTCCATTCATCTCCTTCACGCATACGAATCTGATGGTAACCACTTCTCAAATCAATTTTTGAGAACATAATGGAACCATGTAACTCGTCCAACAAGTCATCAATTCTAGGAATAGGAAATCGGTATTTTATGGTGATGTTATTAACAGCCCTACTATCAACACACATCCTCCAAGAACCATCTTTTTTTGGAACCAACAACACGGGAACAGCACAAGGACTTAGGCTTTCACGAACATAACCCATTTTCATGAGTTCATCAATTTGTTTCTGCAACTCCTTTGTCACCTCCGGATTACATCTATATGCAGCTTTATTAGGCAAAGGAGCACCTGGAATAAGATCAATTTGGTGTTCAATACCACGGATTGGAGGCAAACCCGGTGGTAATTCACTTGGAAACACATCTTGGAATTCATGTAACAAATCAGCAATACGACTTTCTTCATGCACCATTTTTGCCACCTTTGCACGCTCATCAGCCACAAGCATATAAATCACATCACCTTGGCCAAGAGCTTGCTCCACCTCCCTTTCACTAGCAAACATAGAAAGATTAGGTTTTTTAACTTGTTTAGAATTCATGGACATTATGGCCGTTGGGGACATGGGTTTTAACACAATTTTTTTATTATTGTGTCTCAACTCATATTCGTTACTCCTCCCCCTATGTAACACGTCCCTATCAAATTGCCAAGGACGCCCCAACAAGATATGACACGCATCCATTGGAATAACATCACACAACACTTCATCTTCATAAGACCCCATAGTTAGACCAACCCTAACCTGTTTTGTCACCTTTATTTTGCTTCCATCATCCAACCAATGAAGAGCATATGGTTTTGGATGGTTAGTAGTAGACAAACCCAATTTGGTCACCATTTCATTAGAAGCAACATTGGTACAACTTCCACCATCAATAATCAAACTACACCACTTGTCTCTAACCAAACATTTGGTGTGAAACAATTGGTCTCGTTGATCCATATCAGCCACAGTTTGAACCACTTGAGTTTTAAGGGTTCTAAGCACCAAAACCGTGTCATAGATGGGTGCCTCATACTCCACTTCCTCCTCTTCATCTTCTTGTTGTGGTGCATCATGAAAAAGACCAGCCAACCTCTCTTCTTCCTCCAACTCTTCACGACATTCAATGGCCTCCCTCAAAGTCACCACCCTTTTGTTTGGACAAGCATTTTGGAAATGACCAAAACCTTGACACTTGAAACATCTGATTTTTGACAAACTAGTTTCTTTAGTACCACTAGTAAGTTTAGGAACAATGGGAACATTATTAGAACCAGAAGGAGTAGAAACAGAATTTGGTCTATTGCTAGACTCGGGTTTGGACCATGACTTGGACTTGGAGTTTTCAAGACTAGAACTTCCACCATAACGTGCCTTGGCTTGTCCCTCCAACTTCAAACATAAACCACAAAGAGTTCCAAAATCAGCATAAGGATACAACTCCACGACATTGGCAATGTTGTAGTTCAACCCTTTGAGACAACGAGTCATTTTTTGTTCTTCAACTTCTTCAATATCCCCCATCAAGGATAACTTTTCAAATTCATCAATGTATTCGCCAACACTCATTTTTCCTTGCTTCAAATCAGCAATTTTCTTGTAAGTAGCAATTCTATGAGTAGAAGGAACATATCTTTTTCTTAGTTTTCGTTTTAGAGAAAGCCAAGAAGAAATTTTTTCTTTCCCTTCACGGGTTCTCTTGGCCTTAAGCCCTTCAAACCACAATGAAGCACCACCACTTAGCTTGAGAATGGCATACTTGCAACTTTTTTCGTCATCCACTTCCTTGAACTCGAACATTCTTTCAATCTTTCTTTCCCACTCCAAGTAGCGTTCAGGATCAGTTCCACCAACAAATTCGGGCAATTCAGACACCTTGAATTCTTCAACCAATCTTGGCTGCCCTCGCCTAGGCTGCCGCCTTTCCCCTTCTTGTAAATTCCTTAAAGCATCCCGTAAGTTTGCAAGAAAATCTGGATCATCAAAATCCATGGCTCTGATACCACTTATGATACGTGTATGGGCTGATTATAATAAGGTTTAGGAGATTTGAGATAGGATTTCGTGTATGGGTGTTTGTTTGGTGAATTGCAGCGGAATTAACAATAAAAATTAAGGATAGAGTGATAAACAACCTAGACCTATAGATTGATTATCGTTTAAAGCCAAGCTAAGACCTATTAACTTGAATTTGTGTCAAATCAGGAAATCATCCCTCAAAGACAAAATTGTAGCTGTTACAAGCAAAAAAGAAATGGCTATAAAGCCTAAACATAAAGATGGGAGTTACAAAACAACCCAACAGCCAAGTTATTAAAGAAACTACTAACTACTCATCAAAACAAACTTAAATGACTTATTAAATGAAAGAAAACGTTTCAAACTTCAAATTAACTCCAAATGCATCCCAAATGCATCCAAATGTCTTCAAATGTGCAGCCCTAGTCCATGCAAGTGATCATGCAAACTCCATGGGCCATTGAGCCCAAACAGCCTTCAAACCCATTAAACAAGACCAACCCATCACCTTTTGGGCCCTCATTCTCCATGCATGCATCAGCTACTTCTATTATAGATAATATTGAGGATTTTACTATGGTTTCAAATAAGAAAAATTCTTCAAAACATGTTTATACTAAAGACAATAAATATAATGAACCTTCTAAAAGCAATACTAGTAGAAAAAACCAAAACAATAACCAAGATAATTTTCTTTCAAAAAATAAATTTTTTTTAAAAACTAGTAGAAATAATAATCGGTTTGACAAAGTTTCGGTTCATATTAATAAGAGTCCCCCTTTATCCATAAATCCCCTAATCCCCCAATGAAGGATATGTCTGCTACTGTCGGATTCCCTAGCCCTATCATTCATATTTCTTCCTCCCAGCCCATTTATCAATCTGAATCCTCCACCCATTTATTCAACGCCTTCTCCATTCTAGAGGCTTGTTCCTCTGACGTCACAGATATCCCCTCTACTTCGGTCCCCCTGTCCCAATCCTGGTGCGCCTCCCCATTCTAGTTCTGATGATTTTGATCCTGATGCTGATGACCTTATCGTAGAGGATAGTATTGAGGTTGATTATGATGATGGTGACACTGCCCAGTTCATTGTTAATGAGTCTGGATCCTATAATGATCACCCTATGATAGCTCCGGTGTCCGAGCAGATGGACTCCACCCCCCTTAAAGTTTCCATATGACGCACATCGCTACATGGAATACTCGCGGTCTCTGTAAGCCTTCTCATCAGAAGGCATTGAGAGATCATATACGCGAGCAAAATCTTCATATTTGTGCTTCTCTTGAGACTCGTGCTTCTTTCCCTAACCTCCCTCTTATCTGTAGCCGTACTTTTGGCTCCTGGTCTTGGTCTTCCAACGGTCTCTTTTCCCCAAGAGGGACTAGAATTGTTGTTGCTTGGGATCCGCTTGCCATTGATATGATGCTTATCGACTTAAATGATCAGGTTATGCATTTCAAAGTTAAGATTCGTGATTCTAATAAATCTTTTTTCTGCTCTTTTGTCTATGCTCATAATGATCACATGATACGTCGCTCTCTCTGGCATTCTCTTGCGGTCCATAAAAATATGGTCAGAGATAACGCTTGGATTATTTTAGGTGATTTCAATGTTGCTCTTGATATTAAAGATAGCACCTCTGGGTCGTCAGGGCTTTCTCGTGCCATGGAGGACTTCAGGGACTGTGTCAATCTGATGGAAATGGAGGATCTTAACTATAAAGGTCTCTTCTACACATGGACCAAATCTCCAAATGGTTCGGGGGCATCCTCAAGAAGATCGATCGTGTCATGGGAAATACTCAATTCGTTGCTTCTTTCCCTTCCTCTACTGTTAATTTTCTCCCTTACCGTTCGTCCGATCATACTCCTACTGTGCTTTCTCTCCCACATCGTGCCCCTTTCCAACCTAAACCTTTCAAGTTCCCTAATTTCCTGACTTATAAGAACGATTTCAAGCAGATTGTTGCCTCTTCTTGGAACCACAATATCACTGGATATCAGATGTATAAGGTTTTCAAAAACCTTAAAAATCTGAAAGTGCCTATACGTAAAATGCTTTGCAACCAGGGAAACCTCTTTTCTAAGGTTTCGTAATGAGCTTGATAGAGTTCAGACTGCTTTGGATCGGGATCCTTTCAATAAGGATCTTCGTGAAGAACAATGCAGGTATCTCATCGCTTATAACGAGGCTAGCCTGGATGAAGAGAGGTTCCTAAAACAAAAGGCTAAGGTTAACTGGCTGCGTGAGGGTGATAAAAATTCGGCTTTTTTCCACAAAGCGGTTAAAAGCCGTAAATCTCGCAATCATATTAATTCTATCCAGGATGCTCAAGGTAACTGGATCTCGGGAAATGATCTTCCTAATCTGTTTGTTTCTCACTTTCAAGCCTTCTTGGGTTCTGCCCAGCCTTCCACTGCTATTCGTGATCCTTCTTCCCTCTTCTCTAATAAGCTCTCCCCCTCCAGTCTGCTGCCATGCTTACTCCTGTTACTGACGCGGATATTAAGTGTGTCCTGTTACAGATGGGTGATGATAAAGCTCCTGGTTCTGATGGTTTCTCTGCTAAGTTCTTCAAGTCTGCTTGGGATATTGTGGGTTCTGATTTCTGTATGGCTGTTAAGGAATTCTTCTATTCTGGCAAACTTCTTAAGTCTTTCAACAGCACCATCCTTGCGCTCATCCCTAAAGTTGATTCCCCTTCCAAAGTCACTGATTTCTGCCCTATAGCTTGTTGTAATGTTGTTTACAAATGTATCAGCAAGATTATTGCGAATCGTATCAAAAACCATCTTTCTTCTTTGGTTGATGAAAACCAGTCTGCTTTCATCCCTGGTCGTTTGATTACCGACAACGTCCTTCTTGTCCATGAACTCATGCGTGATTATCATCGTCATCGTGGTCCTCCTAGGTGTGCTTTTAAGGTTGATATTCAAAAAGCATACGACACAGTTGACTGGTCGTTTCTTCGGACCATCTTGTTTGGGTTTCGTTTCCCCGATCGTATGATTAACTGGATCATGACATGTGTTTCAACGGTTACTTACTCTGTGAGTATCAATAGGAATACTCATGGATATTTTGATGGTAAAAGGGGCCTTCGACAGGGTGACCCCCTTTCTCCTTATCTCTTCACTCTTGTCATGGAAGTGTTTAACCTTATGATCAAGAGAAACATCCATGATTCTGACTCTTTTAAATTCCACAGACAATGTGATGATCAAAGTATCACCCATCTCTGCTTTGCCGACGATCTCCTTCTCTTCTGTCATGGTGATAGCTCTTCGGTTAGAATCATCTGTGATTCTCTTGACGAATTCTCTGGGGTTTCTGGCCTCCATCCAAATATTGCAAAGAGTGAAGCTTTCTACTGTAATGTTGGTGAAAGGACCAGGGCTGCCATTGATCTTATTGTTAAGTTTCCTAAGGGATCTTTCCCTGTCCGATACCTTGGCATTCCTCTCATCACCACTCATCTTCTCCACAAAGACTGTAAAGCCCTTGCTGATAAAGTCAAATGCAGGATTAATGGCTGGAAAAACAAGTCTCTTTCCTTTGCTGGTCGTCTCCAGCTCATCCTCTCTGTCCTTTCTTCTACAAAAATCTATTGGGCTTCTGTTTTTATTCTTCCTAAAACTATCTCAAACGATATTGAGAAGATCATGAGAGGTTTCCTCTGGTGCCATGGTGAGTTAAAGCGTGGTAAAGCTAAAGTCTCCTGGAAAACTGTATGCCTTCCTAAGGAACATGGTGGTCTGGGCATACGTAACCTTGCTATCTGGAATGTTGCCCTTATGGCTTCCCATGTTTGGAGACTCCTTTCCAAGAAAGAGTCCCTATGGGTTAAGTGGATCCACTCATACCGTTTATGTGGCCGTAACTTTTGGGATGCCCCCAAAAAATACGGTTCTGGATTTGCCTGGCGTAACATCCTGGATATGCGGGATAAGATAAGGGAGTATATAGTTTCCCAGATAGGTGATGGATGCTCTACTTCTGCTTGGTTCGACAACTGGCACCCTGCGGGCCCTCTTTCTAAATTCTTGTCTGTCCGTGACATCCATGATGCGGGTTTCACTCCTGATACTAAGGTTGCTGACCTGGTTCTTAACGGATCTTGGGTTCGGCCTCATAGTTGGAGAGATTCCCATGGTGCTCTTCTTTCTCATAACCCTCCTACTATTTCCACAACCGTCCCTGATAAAATCCTTTGGAGATGTAGAGACGGTCAACTCTCCCCTTTCTCTGTTCGATCTGTGTGGCAGTCTATTCGCCCCTATCACCAACCGGTCTTTTGGTTTCATCTTGTTTGGTTCTCTCAGAACATCCCCAGACATGCTTTCATTCTTTGGGTTGCTCTTAAAGATCGTCTTAAGACTCATGATAAAATCAAAATTTGGGACACTAATTCCAATCTCATTTGTGCGTTATGCGGGGACTGTCAGGATTCCCTTTCCTATCTCTTCTTCGAATGCTCTTTCACTTCTTTGGTTTGGCATGACCTCCATCATGTCATGAATCTCTCCTTCTCCACTGATAGATGGTCTGATATCATTAGTCAACTCAACCCCATTAATAAGAACAAGACCATTTGGTCCATCATTAGAAGACTTCTTTTTGCTGGAGCGGTATACCACATCTGGCGGGAAAGAAATTTACGCATTTTTACAAAAATAAAAAGATCTCATCATGCTGTCGTGAACATTGTTGAGGATGATATCCGGTGTAGACTGCTGAGTCTTTCTTTGAAAAAATGCACTAATGTTGATTTGGCTAAAACTCTTTGGACCCTCCCTTAATTTTCTTCCTCTTAGCTTTCTTTTTTCTCTGCTTGTTTGGGCTTGTATGGTTTATTTGTTTTTGCATGTTGCTCTCCTTTATGTTAATGTTTGCTTATGGTTCCTTATCTTGTTTTGGTTCCTAGTTTAGCTTGTTGTCCGTTCGGGCCTGTCCCGATGGATTTTCTGTTTTTTGGTGGGGAGTCCCCAGCCTTATATTGTATTTATTCTTTTTATTAATAAAATTTGCCTGAGGTGCCGCCCTCTTTACCCAAAAAAAATTAACCATGTTGACTTGGCTAAAACTATATAGACCCTCCCTTAACTTTCTTCCTCTAAGCTATATGGACCCTCTCTAAGAATCTCTCTAAGAATTCTTTTTTACGTTTTTCTGGTTTTATTTTCATAATGGTTGGTGTATCACCAGGCATGATTCCTGGTCAAGATCCATCAATGGTGATTGGAAATAAAAATCATATGTTTTCTGCACAAATGTTTAAAGATCCTGAAAATACGTTCAATATGGTGGAAAATAGAATGAAAAATATTATGAACAAACGGCCACAGATCTTCAAACAACCTTCTGTTAAGAATTCAATCTTGGAAAACTCGATTAAAAGAAGTTTACAAGAAAGAAATTCTGTTCTTATCAATAAACGGTATACAGAAACAATTCAGGAAAAAGAAACCAAGCAATATTCTCAAAATGAATTACAAAATGAAAAACATAACGAAAGGTATGCTGCTTCAGCGGCTGATTTCTGTGATGCTTTGAAGAAAGTTCTTGGAGAAGATGGAAATGGTGGAGAAAGTTCATACTCTGAAAATAACGAAGGTGTTGAAGATCAATAAAATGTTCCCTCTTTCTTTGAACCGTTTAACAACAAAGATAAATCGGTTAACCAAGATGAGGGTAGCAAAGAAGTGGACAAAACTGATGGATTGAGTACCTAATACTCATCCTCTCAAGACAATGATGATGAAGCTGAAGATGATGATTCTATCATGGAGCAGGTGTTACTTTCGTCTACCAACAAACGTGACTGCATGGTGCATCAAGTTGTATCTGATCGTGTAGAAGAGAAATATTTGAGAGCAATGGATAACGCTGATAGAGACTACATGGTCTACAAGTACACGACCGGTCTTGGAGATATAGTTACGGAAAACACTATCACTTCAGGTCATCAAGAAAATGCTCCCGGGCATGGATCTTTTGCGCTGGCCGGAGATCAAGAAAAAGTTACCGGAGGTGGATCGTCTACTTTTCCAACAGATACAAAAGAATACCCGGCTGCTTTTTCAACGGGAATGGAGCGTGAAGAAGATGTTCCTTTAGTCAATGGGGAGGGTAATATTCTATCTTCTCTTTTAAACTCCAATGCATGTGATTTGTATTTAAAACCTATTTCTAAGGACAAAGTGGGGGACAAACCAAGTGTGGGCATCATAGTGACTCCTTAATGGAGGACATTGCCACCTTCACACCTACCCATGATTCCCCATTACTAGAAAATTATATCCCTCCTCTTTTTGAATTGACCGATCCTTCTCCTTCTCCATCGGCTAAATTCACTAAGGGCTTCAAAAGTGATCTTCCTACTTCTATTTTGGGCCCTCATAAATCTTCTTCTATTTTGGGCCAACCTAAATCTAGGACTAATTCTATTAAGCCCAAACTTATCTCTCCAAAATGGCCTACAAACACTAGCAAGTTTAATAAAAAAGATATTTCTATTAGCAAGCCCAAAAAATCCAATTTTGTTAATTCTTGTTTGGACCATGAAAACGTTGTTGTTCCTATACATGATAATAATAAGCATGCTAATAATTTAGATAAGAAGGTTTTAAACAACATAAATAATAACGCTTGGTCAAGAAAACTCCCTTTGCTTGTTAATTCTCAAGCGAACATTTTTAGTGGTTCGCACAAACACTCAAGTGACAATTTTCGCTTCATTCCTAATCTTAGTAACGATGTTGATGTGCCCGTTGATATCCCGATCACGGTCGTTAATAACATTTGTCAAACTCATGCTCGTACCATCTGTGGTTATTTTGTTGGATGTAAAATTAACTACTCTGATGTTCGTTTTCTCGCATCTAAAATGTGGTCACAACATGGGCTGGAGGATGTTCTATTAAATGGTAATGGTATATATCTTTTTTAATTTAATAACGACCAAGGCCTTCAACATGTTATAACACACGGACCATGGACTTTTAGGGGTGCCCCTATTGTCATGCAAAAATGGAGACCGGGACTAAGTATTCATAGAAACAACCATGACAAACTTCCGCTATGGATTAAAATCCATGATATCCCTTGTGAGACTTGGAGTGAGGAAGGGTTAAGCCACATTGCTTCCAAAATTGGTAAGCCGCTTGCCATGGACTCTTATACGGCAAATATGTGCACTTATGCTTCGGGTAAAGCAGTTTATGCCCGTGTCTTGCTCGAAGTCCCCACGCGTCCTTCTTGGGTTGACAAAGTTAACATCCGTATCCCCGATCCTGAAACTCTTGAGTTTTCTACTCATACGCTTAGAATTGAGTATGAATGGAAACCGCCTATGTGTTCTCATTGTAAGGTCTTTGGTCACGAAACCCATGTTTATATGCATGTTATTGCTAAACAAAATGCTACTTCTATTGCTAAACCTATGGATATTTCTACCATAACTATGGAAAAACTTGAACAAACAACTATAGATAAAAATGATGATTTTACTATGGTTTCAAATAATAAAAATACATCAAAACATGTCTCTAATAATGACAAGAAATATAATGAAACTTCTAAAAGCAATACAGGAAGAAATTACAAAAACAAGACGCATGATAACTCTTTCTACAAAAATAATAACAATGTAAAAACAATTAGAAATAAGAAACGATTTGAGAACCGCTAGGATAATGATATTAATCGACCACCCACATCCCCACTTTCTCCTAATCCCCAATTGAAGGGTAAGGAGGCCTGAGTTGGTTTCTCTAGCCCTATCCTTCACCTTTCCTCATCCCAACAACGAAAACAGTCTGAATCCTCCACCCCTTTATTCAACGCCTTCTCTATACTAGAGGTTTGTTCTTCTGACGTCACTGATATTCCCTCTACTTCTTTCCCCCTGCCTACTGATGACCTTATCGAAGATGATAACTGTTTTGAGGTCGACTCTGATAATGGTGACACTGCCCAGTTCATTGTTAATGAGACTGGATCCCATAATGATCACACTATGATAGCTCCGGTGTCCGAGCAGATGGACTCCAACCCCCTTCCAAGTTTCCATATGACGCACATCACTGCATGGAATACTCGCGGTATCTGTAAGCCTTCTCATCAGAAGGCATTGAGAGATCATATACGCGAGCAAAATCTTCATATTTGTGCTTCTCTTGAGACTCGTGCTTCTTTCCCTAACCTCCCTCTTATCTGTAGCCGTACTTTTGGCTCCTGGTCTTGGTCTTCCAACGGTCTCTTTTCCCCAAGAGGGACTAGAATTGTTGTTGCTTGGGATCCGCTTGCCATTGATATGATGCTTATCGACTTAAATGATCAGGTTATGCATTTCAAAGTTAAGATTCGTGATTCTAATAAATCTTTTTTCTGCTCTTTTGTCTATGCTCATAATGATCACATGCTGCGTCGCTCTCTTTGGCATTCTCTTGAGGTCCATAAGAATATGGTTAAAGATAACCCTTGGATTCTCTTGGGTGATTTCAATGTTGCTCTTGATATTAAAGATAGCACATCCGGGTCGTCAGGGATTTCTCGTGCCATGGAGGACTTCAGGGACTGTGTCAATCTGATGGAAATGGAGGATCTTAACTATAAAGGTCTCTTCTATACTTGGACCAAGTCTCCTAATGGTTCGGGTGGCATCCTCAAGAAAATTGACCGTGTCATGGGAAATACTCACTTTGTTGCTTCTTTCCCCTCTTCTACTGTCAATTTTCTCCCTTACCGTTCGTCCGATCATACCCCTGCTGTGCTTTCTCTCCCCCATCGTGCCCCTTTCAAACCTAAACCTTTCAAGTTCCCTAATTTCCTGACATATAAGAACGATTTCAAGCAGATTGTTGCCTCTTCTTGGAACCCCAATATCCCTGGATATCGGATGTATAAGGTTTTCAAAAACCTTAATAATATGAAACTGCCAATACGTAAGATGCTTCGCAACCAGGGCAACCTCTTTTCTAAGGTTATCTCTCTTCGTAATGAGCTTGATAGAGTTCAGATTGCTCTGGATCGGGATCCTTTCAATAAGGACCTTCGTGAAGAACAATGCAGGTATCTCCTCGCTTATAACGAGGCTAGCCTGGATGAAGAAAGGTTCCTGAAACAAAAGGCTAAGATTAACTGGCTGCGTGAGGGTGATAAAAATTCGGCGTTTTTCCATAAAGCGGTTAAAAGTCGTAAAGCTCGCAATCGTATCAATTCTATCCAGGATGCTCTCGAAAACTGGATCTTGGGGAATGATCTGCCCAATCTTTTTGTTTCTCACTTTCAAACCTTCTTGGGTTCTGCCCATCCTTCCATTGCTATTCGTGATCCTTATTCCCTCTTCTCTAATAAGCTCTCACCCCTCCAGTCTGCAGCCATGCTTACTCCTGTTACTGATGAGGAGGTTAAGTGTGTCCTATTCCAGATGGGTGATGATAAAGCTCCTGGTTCTGATGGTTTCTCTGCTAAGTTCTTTAAATCTGCTTGGGATATTGTGGGTGCGGATTTTTGTATGGCTGTTAAGGAATTCTTCTATTCTGGAAAACTTCTTAAGTCTTTCAACAGCACCATCCTTGCTCTCATCCCTAAAGTTGATTCCCCTTCCAAAGTCACTGATTTCTACCCGATTGCTTGTTGTAATGTTGTTTACAAATGTATCAGCAAGATTATTGCGGATCGTATCAAAAACCATCTTTCTTCTCTGGTTGATGATAACCAGTCTGCTTTCATCCATGGTCGTTTGATCACCGATAACGTCCTTCTTGTCCATGAACTCATGCGTGATTATCATCATCATCGTGGCCCTCCTAGGTGTGCTTTTAAGGTTGATATTCAAAAAGCTTACGACACTGTTGACTGGTCGTTTCTGAGGACCATCTTGTTTGGGTTTGGTTTCCCAGATCGTATGATTGACTGGATCATGACATGTGTTTCCACAGTTGCTTACTCTGTAAGTATCAATGGAAATAGTCATGGTTATTTCGACGGTAAAAGGGGCCTTCGGTAGGGTGACCCCCTCTCTCCTTATCTCTTCACTCTAGTCATGGAAGTGCTTAACCTTATGATCAAGAGAAACATCCATGATTCTGACTCTTTTAAATTCCACAGGCAATGTGATGATCAAAGTATCACCCATCTCTGCTTTGCTAATGATCTCCTTCTCTTCTGTCATGGTGATAGCTCTTCGGTTAGAATCATCTGTGATTCTCTTGAGGAATTCTCTGGGGTTTCTGGCCTCCATCCTAATATTGCGAAAAGTGAAGCCTTCTACTGTAATGTTGGTGAGAGGACCAGGGCTGCCATTGACCTTATTGTTAAATTTCCTGAGGGATCCTTCCGTGTCCAATACCTTGGTGTTCCTCTTATCATAACCCGTCTTGCCCACAAAGACTGTAAAGGCCTTGTTGATAAAGTCAAATGCAGGATTAATGACTGGAAAAACAAGTCTCTCTCCTTTGGGGGTCGTCTTCAGCTCATTCTATCTGTTCTTTCTTCTACTCAAATCTATTGGGCTTCTGTTTTTATTCTTCCTAAATCTATCTCTAACGATATTGAGAAGCTCATGAGAGGTTTCCTATGGTGCCATGGTGAGTTAAAATGTGGTAAAGCTAAAGTCTCCTGGAAAACTGTTTGCCTCCCTAAGGAAAATGGTGGTCTTGGCATCCGTAACCTTGCTATCTGGAATGTTGCCCTTATGGCTTCCCATGTTTGGAGACTCCTTTCCAAGAAAGAGTCCCTATGGATTAAGTGGATCCACTCATACCGTTTATGTGGCCGTAACTTTTGGAATGCCCCCAAAAAGTACGGTTCTGGATTTGCCTGGCGGAACATCCTTGATATGCGGGATAAGATAAGGGAGTATATTGTTTCCCAGATAGGTGATGGATGCTCTACTTCTGCTTGGTTCGACAACTGGCACCCTGCGGGCCCCCTTTCTAAATTCTTGTCTGTCCGTGACATCCATGATGCGGGTTTCACTCCTGATACTAAGGTTGCTGACCTGATCCTTAACGGATCTTGGGTTCGGCCGCATTGTTGGAGGGACTCCCATGTTGCTATTCTTTCTAATAACCCTCCTACTCTTTCCACGTCCGTCCCTGATAAACTCCTTTGGAGATCTAGAGACGGTCAGCTCTCTCCTTTCTCTGTTCGTTCTGTTTGACAGTCTATTCGCCCCTATCACCAACCGGTCTATTGGTTTCATCTTGTTTGGTTCTCCCAGAATATCCCCAAACATGCTTTCATTCTTTGGGTTGCTCTTAAAAATCGTCTTAAGACTCATGATAAAATCAAAATCTGGGACACTAACTCCAATCTCATTTGTGCGTTCTGCGAGGATTGTCCGGATTCCCTATCCCATCTCTTCTTTGATTGTTCTTTCACTTCTTTGGTTTGGCATGACCTCTATCATGTCATGAATCTCTCCTTCTCCACTGATAGCTGGTCTGATATCGTTAATCAACTCAACCCCATTTCTAAGAACAAGACCATTTGGTCCATCATTAGAAGACTTGTTCTTGCTGGAGCTGTTTAACACATCTGGCGGGAAAGAAATTTACGCATTTTTCAAAAAATAAAAAGATCTCATCATGCTGTCGTGAATAGTGTTAAGGATGATATCCGATGTAGACTGCTGAGTCTATCTATGAAAACTTGCACTAATGTTGACTTGGCTAAAACTATATGGATCCTCCCTTAACTTTCTTCCTCTAAGCTATGTTATTTTTCTCTGCTTGTATGGTTTGTTTGTTTTGCAGGCTGTTTTCCTTTATGTTCTTGTTTGCTTCTGGTTCCATCTCTTGTTTTGGTTCCTAGTTTAGCCTTGTTGTCCGTTGGGGCCTGTCCCGATGGATTTTCTGTTTTTTAGGTGGGGAGTCCCCAGCCTTATATTGTATTTATTCTTTTTATTAATAAAATTTGCCACAGGTGCCGCCCTCTTTACCCAAAAAATTAACCATAACCCATCACAATATTTCATAATGGTCCATAACCTATTGCAACCCCGCATAATGGTCCATAACCATAACAACCCTTCATAATGGTCCATAACCCATACAACCCTTCATAATGGTCCATAACCCATCACAACCAACCTATCATTATCCTGCAACATTAAAAAACCCTAACCAATCCAACCACAACTCTCTCTAAGCAATCTTTAAGGAATCTTTACGTTTTTAAGCAATCTTTAAGTTTTTATATTTTTGTATTTTTATTTTTATTATGGCTGGTGTTTCACCAGGTATAGTTCCTGGTCCAGATTTATCTTTGGAATCTGATGACATACTAGCAAATCATAATCATTTGATTTATACACAAGGTTTTACAAATCCTGAAATTACATTCAATATTGTTGAAAAAAGATTAAAAAACATACAAAAAAACAGCCATGCATTTTCAAACTACTTGACAGAAGTATACAAAAAAAATCTACTAAAAGAAAAAAACAAAAATTTAATGTAAAAGAAAGAGATATTCTTTCTAAAAAATTTCTAGCAAAAGAAAAAGCCCTTGGAGTCTATGTTCCTGCTTTAACTCAATGAACATGGTCATGAATCCGATGCTTTAACTCATGAAGATGGGGGTGATACTTGCAAAGATGGTATGACCACGAACTATAATTCATCGGGATCTGATGATGAAGATGATGCTCAAATTGATGATACCGAAGATGATGATGAAGAGGAAGAGTACAAGAACAAAGATGACCACATACTACCCCATCAACCATACCCAATGCTAGAAGAAGATGATGATGAACATGAGCAAGAACCGTATCCAATGCTCAACAACAAACGTGACTGCATAATCAACAATATACAATTATCCCACGATCACCAGGCTAAAGCTACAGAATATGATCAGGAAGTTGCAATAAAATCGAGTAATCACGTCAAAGATCAGGAAGTTGCAACCGGACTTCATCATTTCGCGAGTGGAGAAAACAATCCAATGGTCATAGAGGCTAATGTTACTTCTCCTTCTATGGTTGCCGGTGTAACACCCAACAATGACAAACACTTCAATCGTGTCAAAGATCAAGGAGATAGCTATGGTATATCCACATGCATGGAAGATAAGGTCACCGGTACAACGCCATGCATGTCTCCGAGCAACCATGTTACCGTTAAAGCTGCTACTGTGGTTGCTGGTCAAGAACACGACAATGAAAATGCTCCTTCAACGGATACGGAAGAGAAAGAGGAACCGAATCATGTGCAAGGAAAATGGGGTACGGATGCTGGAAAATGGAAACGTGCTCAATAGGCCTCCTCCAAAAGAACCGATACTTTGAATAATATTGGAGGTATCTCCTTTACTCATTCTCCTAATGTGCTTAATAATGCTTGTCCCCCAAGTGGCTTTCAATTAAAAGAATCCTATGCATTTAATCATCAATGTCCCCCACAATATCTTGACTTTCCATCTCTTTTGACCAAGGAAACGGATGCTTTGAAGAAGCCGATGGCTTCTAATTCTATGTATGGACCATGCTCTAATCAATTAGCCCATGACAAATCCAAGTCCTCTAGTTCTATTCTTGGACCAAGCCCATAAAATACTAGCACTTTAACACATATGGTAGAAGCCCAAGATTCTATTATAGCCCAAGATACTAGCCCATTAACACATATGAAAACCCATGTCACTAAAGATCAAATTTCTCAAGCATTTGAGTATAAATCCCAGGACAATAATTTTAATTTCAATCATCAAAATAAAAATAAAGACAAAAATGTTTGGACTCGCAAATTACCTTTACTAAATAACTCTCATGCTAATTTCATTACTGGTTCACAAAAACACGCTAACGATAAGTTTCGTTTTATTCCTAATTTATGTAATGATATTAATGTACTAGTAGATATTCCTTTACAGTCCATTACTAAAGTTTGTCAAACATTTGCTAGGACTATCTGTGGTTACTTTGTTGGAAGAAAAATGAATTACTCTGATGTTCGTTATCTAGCTTCCAAAATGTGGTCTATACATGGCCTTCAAGATGTCCTCCTAAATGGAAAAGGAGTTTATCTTTTTAAATTTAGTGACGACAATGGTCTGCATCATGTTATCACCCATGGACCATGGACTTTTAAGGGTGTCCCGATGGTCATTCAAAAATGGCGTCCCGGACTGAGTATTCATAAGAAAAATCACGACCAGCTTCCTCTCTAGATTAAAATCCATGATATTCCCTATGAGGCTTGGAGTGATGATGGACTTAGTCATATTGCCTCTAAAATTGGTAAGCCTCTTGCTATGGACTCTTATACGGCTAATATGTGCAAATATGCGGCTGGTAAATCAGTATATGCCCGTGTCCTTCTTGAGGTTCCAACAAAATCAACTTGGGTGGATAAAGTGAATATATGTATTCCTGATCCAGATACTCTTGAATATTCTATCCACACTCTTAGTATTGAATATGAATGGAAACCCCCTATGTGCTCTCATTGCATGGTTTATGGTCATCAAACTAACAACTGTATGCATGTCATCTCTAAGACTAATGAAGCTAAGCCCAAAGATAAAATACCTATTGATCAGGTGATAGTTACCTCTCCTATGCAACTTGATGATGGATTTACGTTTGTTACTAAAAAGAAATATTTAATGAAACAAGGGCCAAATTATGAAAATACTAATCATGTTATTTCACAAGGTAAGTCTATTAGAAATATCCAAACGGGCGGGATGGATAAACAAATTGGAAAAAATAATGTCAATAATAAAAATATTAAAAGTAAAATTCAATTAAGAACTGGCAATCACCCTGTTCCTAAAAAATTAGTCCTTCAACTCGCGATGTCCCTAACAAGAAACGCCCTCCCATTATCCCTCATTCTAGTTATACCTCTCACAAAAATTCTATAGATGATGTTGGTTTCCCTAGCCCCATCCTACGGATCTCATCCTCTACACCCCCAAAAATATCTAAGCTCTCCACTCCTATTTTCAGTGCCTTTTCCATTCTTGAATCTTGTTCCAATGATATGACGGATCTTCCTGATCCGTCCTCCCATCTTCCAACCATTCACGCCTCATCCCCTCTTATTCCTAATGATTTTTATCCGGATTCTGTTGACCATTCCGATGTGGATAAACTCATTGAGGTTGAATCTGATGATAGTGACACGGCCAAGTTTATTACTGATGAATTTGAATCACCTAATGACCAAATTAGAATAGCTCAGGTGTCCGAGCAGATGGACTCCACCCACATCCCTGTTTCCATAAGACACACATAGCTGCATGGAATACTCGCGGCCTCTGTAAGCCTTCTCATCAGAACGCTTTAAGAGATCTTATTCGCGATCATAATCTCCAAAATTGTGCTTCTATTGAGACTCGAGCTTCCTTCTCTAATCTTCCTCTTATCTGTACGCGTGCTTTTGGATCCTGGTCTTGGTCGTCTAACGGTCTTTTTAGCCCTCGGGGGACTAGAATTTTCGTAGCCTGGGACCCCATTGCTATTGATATGATGCTTCTTGACTTAAATGATCAGGTTATCTTTTCTACGTTAAAATTCGTGCCTCTAATAAATCCTTCTTTTGCTCTTTCGTCTATGCTCATAATAATCACATCATGCGTCGCTCCCTTTGGCATTCTCTTTTGGACCATAAGAAAGGTTCTTAGCCTTATGATCAAGAGAAAAATATCTGAATCCGATTCGTTTAAATTCCACCGCCAATGTGAGGAACAGAGTATCACTTATCTATGCTTTGCCGATGATCTTCTCCTCTTCTCTCATGGGGATAGATCTTCGGTAAGCATCATATGTGATTCCCTTGCTGAATTCTCTGGGGTTTCTGGGCTCCATCCTAATGTTGAGAAAAGCGAAGCCTTTTACTACAATGTTGGTGATAATACTAGGGCTGCTATTGACCATATGGTTGGGTTCCCTGAGGGATCTTTCCCTATCCGATACCTTGGCATCCCTCTTATCACCACCCGTCTTGCCCACAAGGACTATAAAGGTCTTGTTGATAAAGTCAAATGCAGGATTAATGACTGGAAAAACAAGACTCTCTCCTTTGCTGGCCGTCTCCAGCTCATTCTCTCTGTTCTTTCTTCTATGCAAATCTATTGGGCTTCTGTTTTTATTGTCCCTAAATCTATTTCTAAAGAAATTGAGAAACTCATGAGGGGTTTCCTCTGGTGCCATGGTGAGTTGACACGTGGTAAAGCCAAAGTTTCTTGGAAAACTGTTTGTCTCCCAAAGGAACATGGTGGACTTGGAATCCGTAATCTTGCTGTTTGGAATGTTGCCCTTATGGCTTCACATGTTTGGAGACTCCTCTCTAAAAAGGATTCCTTATGGGTCAAGTGGATCCATTCTTACCGTCTATGTGGGCGTAATTTTTGGGATGCCCCCAAAAAATACGGTTCAGGTTTCGCTTGGCGAAACATCCTTGATATGCGAAGTAAGATAAGAGAATGTATTGTTTCCCAGATAGGTGATGGGTGCTCTACATCCGCTTGGTTCGATAACTGGCATCCTGCTGGTCCCCTCTCTAAATTCATGACTGCCCGTGACATAAGGGTAGCAGGATTCAATCCTGACAGTAAGGTTGCAGACCTTGTCCTTAACGGATCTTGGGTTCGACCCGGTCAATGGAGGCTCCCACATCTTAATCTTCTTACTCAAAACCCTCCTTCTCTCTCCCATTCCGTTCCTGATAAACTCCAATGGAGATCTAGAGACGGTAATCTGACTGATTTTTCTGTTCGATCCGTTTGGCAGTCTATTCGTCCCTATGATCAGCCAGTTGATTGGTATCATCTAGTTTGGTTCTCTCAGAATATCCCTAGACATGCATTCATTCTATGGGTTGCTCTTAAAAATCGTCTTAAGACTCGTGATAAAATCAAAATCTGGGATACTAACTCCAATCTCATTTGTGTCTTCTGCGGGGATTGTGTTGATTCACTTTCCAACCTTTTCTTTGAGTGTTCTTTCCCCTCTATGGTTTGGCATGATCTTCAACATGTAATGAATCTCTCCATCCCCACTTATAGCTGGTCCGATATCATTAATCAACTCAAACCCGTGTCTAAGATTAAGACCATTTGGTCCATCATTAGAAGACTTGTGCTTGCCAGAGCTGTTTACCACATTTGGCAGGAAAGAAATTTTCGAATTTTCAAAAAAACAAAAAGATCGTATCATGCAGTCGTTAATAGTGTTAAGGATGATATCCGATGTAGATTGCTGAGTCTTTCTATGAAAAGTTGCACTAATGTTAATTTGGCTAAAAGGATATGGACCATACCTTAACAAACCACCTATTGCTTCTTTTCTTCTCTGCTTGTATTGTTTGTTTCTTTGCAGGTTGTGTTCCTTTATCTTTTTGTTATGTTTCTGTTGCCATGTATTATTTTTTGGTTCCTAGTTTAGCTTTGTTGTAATTTGGGGCCTGTCCCGATGGATTTTCTGTTTTTTCCTTTGGTGGGGAGTCCCCAGCCTCTTATTGTATTTATTTTTTTTATTAATAAAATTTGCCAGAGGTACCGTCCTCTTTACCTAAAAAAAACCCATCATAACACTTCATAATGGTCCAAAACCCAACACAACCCTTTCTATGGTCGTTAACCCATCACAACTCTTCATAATTGACCATAACCTAACACAACCCCTCATAATGGTCCAAAACCCATCATAACCCTTCAGAGTGGTAGATAACCCATCACAACCTTTATAATGGTCCATAACCCATCACAACCCTTTATAATGGTCCATAACCCATCACAACCTTCATTATGGTCCATAACCCATTATAACCCTTTATAATGGTCCATAACCCTAATCCATCATTCTCTCTTAGCAATTTGTACGTTTTACATACGATTTTTAAGTTTTTGAGTTTTTATTTTCATAATGGCTGGTGTATCACCAGGCATTATTCCTGGTTCAGATTCATGTTTGAAAAATGTTGAGGTTTTAGAAAATCAAAATAATATGTTTTCTCCACAAGGTCCTTTTGATCATGAAAATACGTTCAAATTAGTTGAAAAAAGACTAAAAATATAAAAATCAAACAGCCATGTATTTTCAAACAACTTGATAGAGGCATACAAAAAAGAAAATCTGTTTTAAACCATAAAAAAATTACAGAAATTGTTGCTGGAAAAAAAATAAATATACATTCTCAATATAATCTAGAAAAACAAAAACAATATGGAGTGTATGCTGCTGCTTCAACCGTTGTTAGTGATGATTTGGTTTTGCAAGTTCATGGAGATGGTGACAAAGGTACGGAGATGATCTCCTGTTTGAGATCAGATGTGGAATCGATTGCTGAAAATAATACCAACAAAGATACTTATAAAGGAACAAGTGAATTCATGATCAAGCAACCCACATACGATCATAAAATTACAGCCATGAATTTCAAAATATCTCCAATGAGCACCGAGGATTATGTTGCTGAAGACGATGGTGAAGATCATATTGATGAAGACGATGGTGAATATGATGTTGCTGAAGACGATGGTGAAGACCATGTTGCTGAAAACGATGGTGCATATCATGTGGCTGAATATACGAACAAAGGACAAGATCATGTTGCTGAATACGAGGGTGAAGATCATCTTGTTGAATATATGAACAAAGGAAAAGAGGTCGCGAAAAATAGGGGAGAAGATCGGGAGGCTGGTGGAGTTATTTGTTCTTCGGCTCATCAAGATCCAACGTCCACCATTAATGCTTCTCACATCGACGAAGCTGATGAACAAAAGTTTTTTTCCGGTGACAACCATAGAAAAATTAACGCCGGTGACAAGTTCTTTTCGAGTGGAGAATCAACGGGAGTGTCTCTTCAAAGCAAAGATACATTGAATGAAAATGGGGGTAAATCTTTTAATCTATCTTCTCTTAATCTACCTAATGATAAGTGTCCCCCTTATGGCCTTCATGGAGAAGAATCCTATGTGTTTGATGATTACCATTGTCCCACTACTTTTGTTGACTTGCCCTCTAAACCTACGGATTCTTCAACTTTTGTTGACTTGCCCTCTAAACCTACGGATTCTTCAAGAAATAAGATGCACAAGTCTTCAATTCTTGGACCTCTTCCTATGGACTTAGCCCATTTGATACATAACCTTACTAATGACTTAGCCCATTTGAAACATAAGCCTACTAATGACTTAGCCCATTTGAAACCTAAGCATACTAATGACTTAGCCCATTTGAAACCTAAGCCTACTTCAACTCTTGGACTTCCCACAAATGGTAACTTAAATCAGGAAAATAATAATACTATAAAAAATGCTTGGGATCGCAAGGTTCCTTTACTTAATAACTCTCATGCTAATATCATTACTGGTACACAAAAACACACTAACGATAAGTTTCGATTTATTCCTAATTTATGTAATGATATTAATGTGCCAGTGGATATTCCTTTAAAAGCAGTTACTAAAGTATGTCAAACTTTTGCTCGGACAAACTGTGGTTACTTTGTTGGGAAAAAAATGAATTATTCTGAGGTTCGTTACCTAGCGTCCAAAATGTGGTCTATCCATGGTCTTCAAGATGTCCTTCTAAATGGAAAAGGTGTCTATCTTTTTAAATTTAGTGAAGATAATGGTCTTCATCATGTTATCACACATGGACCTTGGACTTTTAAGGGTGTTCCAATTGTTATTCAAAAATGGCGTCCTGGTCTTAGTATTCATAAGAACAATCATGACAAGCTTCCTCTATGGATTAAAATCCATGATATTCCCTATGAGGCTTGGAGTGATGATGGTCTTAGCCACATTGCCTCAAAAATCGGTAAGCCTCTTGCGATGGACTCCTATACAGCTAACATGTGCAAGTATGCGGCTGGAAAGTCGGTATATGCTCGTGTCCTTCTTGAGGTACCCACAAAAACCTCTTGGGTGGATAAAGTGATTATCCGTATTCCTGATCCTGATACTCTAGAATTTTCCACCCATACTCTCAGTATTGAATATGAATGGAAACCCCCAATGTGCTCTCATTGCATGGTTTATGGTCATGAAACGAACAACTGTATGCATGTCATCTCTAAGATTAATGAAGCTAAGACCAAAGATAAAATGCCTATTCATCATGTTATAGTAGATGCTCCTATACAACTTGATGATGGTTTTACTACGGTTACTAAAAAGAAAAATATATCGAAAAAAGGCCCAAATAATGAAAATACCTCTAATGATATTCCACAAAGTAATTCTAAGATTAATACCCAAAGGGTTAGGATGGCTAAAGAATCTTCAAATAACAAAGTTTATAATAAAAATTATAAAAATAATAATAAGTCTCGATCCCAGTATCGCCCTGCCCCTTTAAAGAACCGCCCTCCCATTCTACCTCAGTCTACTATTCCCTCCCAGAAGGACTCTATAGGTGTAGTAGGTTTCCCTAGCCCTATCATTCGTCTTTCTTCCTCCCAGCCCCTAAATCAGTCTGCATCCTCCACCCCTTTATTCAACGCCTTCTCCATTCTAGAGGGTTGTTCCTCTGACGTCACGGATACTCCCTCTACTGCTGTCCCCCTGCCCCATTCTGGCACTCCTTCCCATTCTAGTCCTGATGACTTTGATCCTGATGTTGATGACCTAATCATTGAGGATAATAGTCTTGAGGTTGATTCTGATATTGGTGAAACTGCCCAGTTCATTGTTAATGAATCTGGATCCTATAATGATCACCCTATGATAGCTCCGGTGTCCGAGCAGATGGACTCCACCCCCCTCCTAGTTTCCATATGACGCACATCGGTGCTTGGAATACTCGCGGTCTATGTAAGCCTTCTCATCAGAAAGCCTTGAGAGATCTTATCCGCGATCAAAATCTTCATATTTGTGCTTCTCTTGAGACTCGTGCTTCCTTCCCTAACCTCCCTCATATCTGTAGTCGTACTTTTGGCTCCTGGTCTTGGTCGTCCAACGGTCTTTTTTCCCCTAGAGGGACTAGAATTGTTGTTGCTTGGGATCCGCTTGCAATTGATATGATGCTTATCGACTTAAATGATCAGGTTATGCACTTCAAAGTTAATATTCGTGATTCTAATAAATCTTTTTTCTACTCTTTCGTCTATACTCATAATGATCACATGATGCGTCGCTCTCTCTGGCATTCTCTTGCGATCCATAAGAATATGGTTAGAGATACCCCTTGGATTATTTTGGGTGATTTCAATGTTGCTCTTGATATTAAAGATAGCACCTCCGGGTCGTCGGGCCTTTCTCTTGCCATGGAGGATTTCAGGGACTGTGTCAATCTGATGGAAATAGAGGATCTTAACTATAAAGGTCTCTTCTACACATGGACCAAATCTCCTAATGGTTCGGGGGGAATCCTCAAGAAGATCGATCGTGTCATGGGAAATACTCAATTCGTTGCTTCCTTCCCTTCCTCTACTGTTAATTTTCTCCCTTATCATTCGTCCGATCATACTCCTGCTGTGCTTTCTCTCCCCCATCGTGCCCCTTTCCAACCTAAACCTTTCAAGTTCCCTAATTTCCTGACTTATAAGAACGATTTCAAGCAGATTGTTGCCTCTTCTTGGAACCCCAATATCACTGGATATCGGATGTATAAGGTTTTCAAAAACCTTAAAAATCTGAAAGTGCCTATACGTAAAATGCTTCGCAACCAGGGAAACCTCTTTTCTAAGGTTATCTCTCTTCGTAATGAGCTTGATAGAGTTCAGATTACTTTGGATCGAGACCCTTTCAATAAGGAGCTTCGTGAAGAACAATGCAGGTACCTCAAAGCTTATAACGAGGCTAGCCTGGATGAAGAGAGGTTCCTAAAACAAAAGGCTAAGGTTAACTGGCTGCGTGAGGGTGATAAAAATTAGGCTTTTTTCCACAAAGCGGTTAAAAGCCGTAAATCTCGCAATCGTATTAATTCTATCCAGGATGCTCAAGGTAATTGGATCTCGGGAAATGATCTTCCTAATCTGTTTGTTTCTCACTTTCAAGCCTTTTTGGGTTCTGTCCAGCCTTCCAATGCTATTCGTGATCCTTCTTCCCTCTTCTCTAATAAGCTCTCCCCCCTCCAGTCTGACGCCATGCTTACTCCTGTTACTGACGCGGAGGTTAAGTGTGTCCTGTTCCAAATGGGTGATTATAAAGCTCCTAGTTCTGATGGTTTCTCTGATAAGTTCTTCAAGTCTGCTTGGGATATTGTGGGTCCTGATTTCTGTATGGCTGTTAAGGAATTCTTCTATTCTGGCAAACTTCTTAAGTCTTTCAACAGCACCATCCTTGCGCTCATCCCTAAAGTTGATTCCCCTTCCAAAGTCACTGATTTCCGCCCTATAGCTTGTTGTAACGTTGTTTACAAATGTATCAGCAAGATTATTACGGATCGTATCAAAAACCATCTTTCTTCTCTGGTTGATGAAAACCAGTCTGCTTTCATCCCTGGTCGTTTGATCACCGACAACGTCCTTCTTGTCCATGAAATCATGCGTGATTATCATCGTCATCGTGGTCCTCCTAGGTGTGCTTTTAAGGTTGATATTCAAAAAGCGTACGACACAGTTGACTGGTCGTTTCTGAGGACAATCTTGTTCGGGTTTGGTTTCCCTGATCGTATGATTGACTGGATCATGACATGTGTTTCCACGGTTGCTTACTCTGTGAGTATCAATGGGAATACTCACGGATATTTTGACGGTAAGAGGGGCCTTCGGCAGGGTGACCCCCTTTCTCCTTATCTCTTCACTCTTGTCATGGAAGTGCTTAACCTTATGATCAAGAGAAACATCCATGATTCTGACTCTTTTAAATTCCACAGACAATGTGAAGATCAAAGTATAACCCATCTCTGCTTTGCCGACGATCTCCTTCTCTTCTGTCATGGTCATAGCTCTTCGGTAAGAATCATCTGTGATTCTCTTGAGGAATTCTCTGGGGTTTCGGCCTCCATCCAAATATTGCAAAGAGTGAAGCTTTCTACTGTAATGTTGGTGAGAGGACCAGAGCTGCCATTGATCTTATTGTTAAGTTTCCTGAGGGCTCCTTCCCTGTCCGATACCTTGGCATTCCTCTCATCACAATGCGTCTTACCCACAAAGACTGTAAAGGCCTTGTTGATAAAGTCAAATGCAGGATTAATGACTGGAAAAACAAGTCTCTTTCCTTTGCTGGTCGTCTCCAGCTCATACTATCTGTCCTTTCTTCTACTCAAATCTATTGGGCTTCTGTTTTTATTCTGCCTAAATCTATCTCTAACGATATTAAGATGCTCATGAGAGGCTTCCTCTGGTGCCATGGTGAGTTAAAGCGTGGTAAAGCTAAAGTCTCCTGGAAAACTGTTTGCCTTCCTAAGGAACATGGTGGTCTTGGCATACGTAACCTTGCTATCTGGAATGTTGCCCTTATGGCTTCCCATGTTTGGAGACTCCTTTCCAAGAAAGAGTCCCTATGGGTTAAGTGGATCCACTCATACCGTTTATGTGGTCGAAACTTTGGGGATGCTCCCAAAAAATACGGTTCTGGATTTGCCTGGCGTAACATCCTGGATATGCAGGATAAGATAAGGGAGTATATAGTTTCCCAGATAGGTGATGGATGCTCTACTTCTGCTTGGTTCGACAACTGGCACCCTGCGGGCCCTCTTTCTAATTTCTTGTCTGCCTGTGACATCCATGATGCGGGTTTCACTCCTGATACTAAGGTTGCTGACCTGGTTCTTAACGGATCTTGGGTTCGCCCTCATTGTTGGAGGAATTCCCATGGTGCTCTTCTTTGTCATAACCCTCCTACTATTTACACGTCCGTCCCTGATAAAATCCTTTGGAGATCTAGAGACGGTCAACTCTCTCCTTTCTCTGTTCGATCTGTGTGGCAGTCTATTCGCCCCTATCAACAACCGGTCTTTTGGTTTCATCTTGTTTGGTTCTCTCAGAACATCCCCAGACATGCTTTCGTTCTTTGGGTTGCTCTTAAAGATCGTCTTAAGACTCATGATAAAATCGAAATTTGGGACACTAATTCCAATCTCATTTGTGCGTTATGCGGGGACTGTCCGGATTCCCTTTCCCATCTCTTCTTTGAATGCTTTTTCACTTCTTTGGTTTGGTATGACCTCCATCATGTCATGAATCTCTCCTTCTCCACTGATAGCTGGTCTGATATCATTAGTCAACTCAACCCCATTAATAAGAACAAGACCATTTGGTCCATCATTAGAAGACTTGTTTTTGCTGGAGCGGTCTACCACATCTGGCGGGAAAGAAATTTACGCATTTTCACAAAAATAAAAAGATCTCATCATGCTGTCGTGAATATTGTTAAGGATAATATCCGTTGTAGACTGCTGAGTTTTTCTTTGAAAAGTTGCACTAATGTTGATTTGGCTAAAACTATTTGGACCCTCCCTTAATTTTCTTCCTCTAAGATTTCTTTTTTCTCTGCTTGTTTTGGCTTGTATGGTTTGCTTGTTTTGCAGGTTGCTCTCCTTTATGCTATTGTTTGCTTATGGTTCCTTCTCTTGTTTTGGTTCCTAGTTTAGCTTGTTGTCCGTTGGGGCCTGTCCCGATGGATTTTCTGATTTTTGGTGGGGAGTCCCCAGCCTTATATTGTATTTATTCTTTTTATTAATGAAATTTGCCAGAGGTGCCGCCCTCTTTACCCAAAAAAAAAATGGTCCATAACCCATCACAACCCTTCAAAATTTAGTATAACCGATCACAACCCTACATAATGGTCCATAACCCAACTTCCCTTTCTATTGTCTATAACCCATTACAACCTTATATTGTATTTATTCTTTTTATTAATAAATTTGCCAGAGGTGCCGCCCTCTTTACCCAAAAAAAAAACCCATTACAACCCTTCATAATTGACCATAACCTATCATAACCCTTCATAATGGTCAATAACCCATCATAATCCTTCATAATGACTCATAACTCATCACAACCTTTATAATAGTACATAACCCATACAACCGTTCATGACGGTCCATAACCCATCACAACCCTTTCTAATGGTCCATAACCCATCACATCCATTTTTAAGTCAATAACCCATCGCAACCCTACATAATGGTCCATAACCATAACAACCCTTCACAAAGGTGCATAACCCATACAAACCATCATAATAGTCCATAACCCAGCACAACCCTTCATAATTGACCATAAACCATCACATCCCTTTATAATTGACCATAACCCATCACAACCCTTCCTATGGTCCATAACCCAGCATAACCCTTTCTATGGTCCATAACCCATCACAAGCCTTTATAATTAACCATAACCCATCACAACACTTCATAATGGTCCATAACACATCGCAACCCTGAATAATGGTCCATAACCATAACAACCCTTCATAATGGTCCATAACCCATACAAACATTCATAATGGTTCATAACCCATCATAACTCTTCATAATGGTCTATAACCCAACACAACCCTTTCTATGGTCCATAACCCATCACAACTTTTCATAATTGACCATAACCTATCACAACCCTTCATAATGGTCCATAACCCATCACAACCCTTTATAATGGTCTATAACCCATCACAACCCTTCATAATTAAGCATAACCATCACAACCCTTCATAATGGTCCATAACCCAACACAACCCTTTTTGTGGTCCATAACCCATAACAACCCTTCGTAATTGACCATAACCTGTCACAACCCTTCATAATGGTCAATAACCCATCATAATCTTTCATAATGGTTCATAACCATCACAACCCTTTCTAATGGTCCATAACCCATCACAACCCTTTCTATGGTCCATAACCCATCGCAACCCTACATAATGGTCCATAACCATAACAACCCTTCATAATGGTCCATAACCCATACAAACCTTCATAATAGTCCATAACCCATCACAACCCTTCATAATTGACGATAACCCATCACAAACCCTTATAATTGACCATAACCTATCACAACCCTTCCTATGGTCCATAACCCAGTACAACCCTTTCTATGGTCCATAACCCATGACAACCCTTCATAATTAACCTTAACCCATCATAATATCTCATAATGGTCCATAACAGATCGCAACCCTGCATAATGGTAGATAACCATAACAACATTTCATAGTGGTCCATAACCCATACAAACCTTCATAATGGGCCATAACCCATCACAACTCTCCATAATGGTCCATACCCCAACACAACCCTTTCAATGGTCCATAACCCATCACAACTCTTCATAATTAACCATAACAACCATCACCCTGATGGCCTAGTGGATAAGGCTTTGGACTCTTTCTCTTCCCCCATAAAGAGGTTCCAAGTTCTAATCCCACTCCCTCCCTTTCCCCATAGGGAGTGTTAGGTTTCAATCAGGGGATGGCCACTGGCCACCTCTCTACCCCCGTAGGTGATTGACCCGGACCACCCTGCTGCCAGGTGTGCGTGGGCCCCGAGGTTGCTTCATCAGGGTCATCCAAAGGATGGGTCGGGTGGGGTCCTCGGTTATCAAAAAAAAATTAACCATAACCTATCACAACTCTTCATAATGGTCCATAACCCATCATTGTGGTCCAGAACCCATCACAACCTTCATTATGGTCCATAACCCCTCACAACCCTTCATAATTGAGCATAACCCATCACAACTCTTCATAATAGTCCATAACCCAACACAACCCTTTCTATGGTCCATAACCCATAACAACCCTTCATAATTGGCCATAACCTATCACAACCCTTCATAATGGGCAAAAACCGATCATAATCTTTCATAATGGTTCATAACCCATCACAAATTTCATAATAGTACATAACCTATACAACCATTCATAACGGTCCATAACCCATCACAACCCTTTCTAATGGTCCATAACCCATCACAACCATTTCTATGGTCCAGAACCCATCGTAACCCTACATAATGGTCCATAACAATGGTCCATAACCCATCACAACGAAAAATATTCTCTCTCTCTCTAAGCAATCTTTACGTGTTTTAAGTAACTTTTAGGTTTTTGTATTTTTATTTTAATTATGGCTGGTGTTTCACCAGGCATAGTTCCTGGTGTATCACAAGGCATAATTCCTGATCCAGATTCATCTTTGGAAACTGATGAGGTTCTAGGAATTCATAATCATATATGTTCTCCACAAGGTTTTATAGATCCTGAAATTACTTTTTTTTTGGGTAAAGAGGGCGGCACCTTTGGCAAATTTATTAATAAAAAGAATAAATACAATATAAGGCTGGGGACTCCCCACCAAAAAACAGAAAATCCATCGGGACAGGCCCCAACGGACAACAAGCTAAACTAGGAACCAAAACAAGATAAGGAACCAGAAGCAAACAAGAACATAAAGGAAAACAACCTGCAAAACCAAAAAACCATACAAGCCAAAACAAGCAGAAAAAGAAAGAAAGCACAAAGGAAGGAAATTAAGGGAGTGTCCAAATAGTTTTAGCCAAATCAACATTAGTGCAAGTTTTCATAGATAGACTCAACAGTCTACAGCGGATATCATCCTTAACACTATTCACGACAGCATGATGGGATCTTTTTTTGTTTTTAAAAATGCGTAAATTTCTTTCCCGCCATATGTGATATACAGCTCCAGCAAAAACAAGTCTTCTAATGATAGACCAAATGGTCTTGTTCTTATTACTGGGGTTGAGTTGACTAATGATATCAGACCAGCTATCAGGGGAGAAGGAGAGATTCATGACGTGACGGAGGTCATGCCACACCAAAGAAGTGAAAGAACATTCAAAGAAGAGATGGGAAAGGGAATCCGGACAGTCTCCGCAGAACGCACAAATGAGATTGGAAGTGGTGTCCCAAATTTTGATCTTATCATGAGTATTAAGGCGATTTTTAAGAGCAACCCAAAGAATGAAAGCATGTCTGGGGATGTTCTGGGAGAACCAAACAAGATGAAACCAAAAGACCGGTTGGTGATAGGGGCAAATAGTCTGCCAAACAGAACGAACAGAGAAAGGAGAAAGTTGACCGTCTCTAGATCTCCAAAGGAGATTATCAGGGACGAATGTGGAAAGAGTAGGGGGGTTATGGGAAAGAAGAGCAGGATGGGAGTCTCTCCAACAATGAGGCCTCACCCAAGATCCGTTAAGAACCAGGTCAGCAACCTTAGTATCAGGAGTGAAACCCGCATCATGGATGTCACGGGCAGACAAGAATTTAGAAAGAGGGCCCGCGGGGTGCCAGTTATCGAACCAAGCAGAAGTAGAGCATCCATCACCTATCTGGGAAACTATATACTCCCTTATCTTATCCCGCATATCCAGGATGTTACGCCAGGCAAATCCAGAACCGTATTTTTTGGGGGCATCCCAAAAGTTACGGCCACATAAACGGTAAGAGTGGATCCACTTAACCCATAGGGACTCTTTCTTGGAAAGGAGTCTCCAAACATGGGAAGCCATAAGGGCAACATTCCAGATAGCAAGATTACGTATGCCAAGACCACCATGTTCCTTAGGAAGGCATACAGTTTTCCAGGAGACTTTAGCTTTACCACGCTTCAACTCACCATGGCACCAGAGGAAACCTCTCATGAGCTTCTCAATATCGTTAGAGATAGATTTAGGAAGAATAAAAACAGAAGCCCAATAGATTTGAGTAGAAGAAAGGACAGAGAGGATGAGTTGGAGACGACCAGCAAATGAAAGAGACTTGTTTTTCCAGTCATTAATCCTGCATTTGACTTTATCAACAAGGCCTTTACAGTCTTTGTGGGCAAAACGCGTGGTGATGAGAGGAACGCCAAGGTATCGGACAGGAAAAGAGCCCTCAGGAAATTTAACAATAAGGTCAATGGCAGCCCTGGTCCTCTCACCAACATTACAGTAGAAAGCTTCACTCTTCGCGGTATTGGGATGGAGGCCAGAAACCCCAGAGAATTCCTCAAGAGAGTCACATATGAGTTTAACCGAAGAGCTATCACCATGGCAGAAAAGAAGGAGATCGTCGGCAAAGCAGAGATGGGTGATATTTTGATCGTCACATTGTCTGTGGAATTTAAAAGAGTCAGAATCATGGATGTTTCTCTTGATCATAAGGTTAAGCACTTCCATGACAAGAGTGAAGAGATAAGGAGAGAGGGGGTCACCCTGCCGAAGGCCCCTTTTACCGTCGAAATAACCATGCGTATTCCCATTGATACTCACCGAGTAAGCAACCGTGGAAACACAAGTCATGATCCATTCAATCATACGATCTGGGAAACCAAACCCAAACAAGATGTTCCGCAGAAAATTCCAGTCAACCGTGTCGTAGGCTTTTTGAATATCAACCTTAAAAGCACACCTAGGAGGACCACGATGACGATGATAATCACGCATGAGCTCGTGAACAAGAAGGACGTTGTCAGTGATCAAACGACCAGGGATGAAAGCAGACTGGTTTTCATCAACCAGAGAAGAAAGATGGTTTTTGATACGATCCGCAATAAGCTTGCTGATACATTTGTAAACAACGTTACAACAAGCTATAGGGCGGAAATCAGTGACTTTGGAAGGGGAATCAACTTTAGGAATGAGCGCAAGGATGGTACTGTTGAAGGATTTAAGAAGTTTGCCAGAATAGAAGAATTCCTTAACAGCCATACAGAAATCAGGACCCACAATATCCCAAGCAGACTTGAAGAACTTAGCAGAGAAACCATCAGAACCAGGGGCTTTATCATCACCCATCTGGAACAGAACACACTTAACCTCCGCGTCGGTAACAGGAGTAAGCATGGCGGCAGACTGGAGGGGGGAGAGCTTATTAGAGAAGAGGGAAGAAGGATCACGAATAGCAGTAGAAAGTTGGGCAGAACCCAAGAAGGCTTGAAAATGAGAAACAAAAAGCTTAGGGAGATCGTTCCCTGAGATCCAGTTACCGTGAACATCCTGGATAGAATTAATACGATTGCGAGATTTACGACTTTTAACCGCTTTGTGGAAAAAAGCCGAATTTTTATCACCTTCACGAAGCCAGTTAACCTTAGCCTTTTGTTTCAAGAACCTCTCTTCATCCAGGCTAGCCTCGTTATAAGCGAGGAGATACCTGCATTGTTCTTCACGAAGATCCTTATTGAAAGGATCCCGATCCAAAGCAATCTGAACTCTATCAAGCTCATTACGAAGAGAGATAACCTTAGAAAAGAGGTTTCCCTGGTTGCGAAGCATCTTACGTATAGGCACTTTCAGATTTTTAAGGTTTTTGAAAACCTTATACATCCTATATCCAGTGATGTTAGGGTTCCAAGAAGAGGCAACAATCTGTTTGAAATCTTCCTTATAAGTCAGGAAATTAGGGAACTTGAAAGGCTTAGGTTGGAAAGGGGCACGTTGGGGGAGAGAAAGCACAGCAGGAGTATGATCGGACGAACGGTAAGGGAGAAAATTGACAGTAGAGGAGGGGAAAGAAGCAACGAAGTGAGTATTTCCCATGACACGATCGATCTTCTTGAGAATGCCACCCGATCCATTAGGAGACTTGGTCCAAGTGTAGAAGAGACCTTTGTAGTTAAGATCCTCCATTTCCATCAGATTGACACAGTCCCTGAAGTCCTCCATAGCACGAGAAATCCCAGACGACCCGGAGGTGCTATCTTTGATATCAAGAGCAACATTGAAATCACCCAAAAGAATCCAAGGGGAATCTCTAACCACATTCTTATGGACCGCAAGAGAATGCCAGAGAGAACGACGCATCATGTGATCAAAAGTTATGAAATTACTTTCAATATGGTTGAAAAAAGATTAACAAACATAAAAACCAAACAGCCATATATCTTAAAACATCTTGATAGAAGCATACAAAAAAGGAAATTTGTTATAAACCATAAACGGGTTACACAATTATTTGCTAGAAAAGAAATAGATATACTTTCTCATAATTATCTGGAAAAAGAAAAAAATATGAAGTCTATGCTGCTGCTCCAACTGATTTTAGTCATGGCCCGATTTTGCAAGCTCAGGAAGGTGGAGACAAAGCTTTGGAGATGATCAACGCTTTGAATATTTCTGAAGATGGCTGTAAAGAATACGAGCACTTTGGATGCAAAGATGGTATGAGTACCGACTACTCATCCTCAGAAGAATTCAATGGTGAAGAAGATGAATCTACAGCTCCTCCTAATGTTGACACTATCAAGAACAAAGGTGACTGCATGGAGGCCAACTTAACGGATGCTATAAGAGTTATCTCTTCTACAAATGGAGAAGAACAAGACCACACGGTAAAGAACTTAAAACAGATAAATAAGGAAGGTGAACACTTGTTTCCAAGCATCGGGTATGGTGGTGAAGATAGAGAGAATTCGCAGCAAGCTTCCGGCCAAGACACAAACGCGAGTACACTTCACTCTCCAACGGTCACCATGTCCGGCAAAGTCATCCCTGCGAGTACACTACACTCTCCAACGGTCACCATGAGGAACTCGAGCAATAGCGAAGGTATTTCCGAAACTATATCTCTTTATAATTTGAATCGGTCCTTTTCTTTAGATAATGGTATTGATAAGCTTCCTTTATCTTTAAATAATCAATTAAATATTGATGGAAATGAAAGCTTTGACCATAGGGACACTAATATGGGGGACATACAAACACATTTTTCTAGACCCCATCATTGCTAGTAATTTAAAAAATTATTCTTTTTCTACACCCCATCATGATGTTGCTAGTAATTTAAAAATTGATTCCAATCCGATGCACACAATCGGCAATTCCAATCCTTTGCTCCATATGGATCCTCATGAACCCAATTCTTCCTTGCTTGGACCGACCCATACCCATTGTCCTCCCATGTTGGGCCTTCATAAGAATAATGTGTGTAGTATGGGCTATCATAATACTCCTTCTATTTTGGGTCTTCCAAAGTCCACCATATATAATTATTCTAAATACCCATCCAAGCCCATTAACTCTTTATCTTCAAAGGCTTTTAGGAATTTTAGTAAAAAAGATATTTTGAAGTCTAAACTTGATAATACTAAAAATGTCCTTAATCCCAATTTTATTACTGAACCCAATGTCGTTTTCTCCAACGGTTTCGATCCTTTAACTAATTCTAATAAACAAAGAAATATTAATCGTAATATGGAATCAGAAAACAAGAATAATAACGCGTGGTCCCGTAAACTTCCATTGCTCGTTAACTCTCAGGCGAACATCTTGAGTGGTTCTCACAAACACTCAAGTAACAATTTTCGCTTCATTCCTAACTTAAGTCAAGATATTGAAGTACCTGTTGACATACCGGTAACGGTAGTTAATAAGATATGTGAGACTCATGCGCGCACAATATGTGGTTATTTTGTTGGATGTAAAATGAATTATTCGGATGTTCGTTATCTCGCTTCTAAGATGTGGTTACAACATGGACTTGAGGACGTTTTGTTAAATGGTAATGGTATCTATCTATTTAAATTTAACAACGACCAAGGCCTACAATATGTTATAACCCACGGCCCATGGACTTTTAGGGGTGCCACCATTGTCATGCAAAAATGGAGACCCGGACTTAGCATTCATAGAAACAACCATGACAAACTTCCGCTATGGATTAAAATCCATGACATCCCTTATGAGACTTGGAGTGAGGAAGGGTTAAGCCACATTGCTTCTAAAATTGGTAAGCCGCTTGCCATGGACTCTTATACGGCTAATATGTGCACTTATGCTGCGGGTAAAGCTGTTTATGCCCGTGTCCTGCTCGAAGTCCCCACACGTCCTTCATGGGTGGACAAAATTAGCATTCGTATCCCCGATCCTGATACTCTTGAGTTTTCAACTCATACGCTTAGAGTTGAGTATGAATGGAAACCGCCTATGTGTTCTCATTGTAAGGTGTTTGGTCATGAAACACATGTATGTATGCATGTTATTGCTAAAACAAATGCTACTTCTATTGCTAAACCTATGGATACTTCTACCATTACTAAGGAAAAACATGAACAACCAATTATAGATAAAAATGATTATTTTACTATGGTTTGTAATAAGAAAAATTCATCAAAACATGTTTCTAATAATGACAAGAAAAATATTGAATCCTCTAAAAGCAATACGAGTAGAAAATACCAAAACAAGACGAAAAATAACTCTTTTTCCAAAATTAATAACAATTTAAATACATTTAGAAATAACAATCGATTTGAGAACCGCCAGGTTCATTATAATAATCGACCACCCATTTCCCCCCATTCTCCTAATCCCCCCTTCAAGGGTAAGGAGGCTATTGTTGGTTTCCCTAGCCCTATCCTAACCTTTTCTTGCTCCAATCCCCTAAAACAGTCTGAATCTTCCACACCTATATTTAACGCCTTTTCCATTCTTCAGACTTATACTTCAGACATTACGGATATTCCCTCTACTTCTTTCCCCCAGCCCCCTCCCGGTGCTTCCTCCCATATTAGTCCTGATGATTTTGATCCTGATACGGATGACCTTATCGAAGAGGATAATTGTTTTGAGGTCGACTTTAATGATGGTGACACTGCCCAGTTCATTGTTAATGAGACTGAATCCCATAATGATCATCCTATGATAGCTCAGGCGTCCGAGAAGATGGACTCCACCCACACCCCAGTTTCCATATGACGCACATCGCTGCATGGAATACTCACGGTCTCTGTAAGTCTTCGCATCAGAAAGCTTTGAGAGATCTTATTCGCGATCAAAATCTCAATATTTGTGCTTCCATCGAGACACGTGCTGACTTCTCTAATCTTCCTCTTATCTGTACACGTGCTTTTGGCTCCTGGTCTTGGTCGTCTAACGGTCTTTTTAGCCCTAGGGAGACTAGAATTGTGGTAGCTTGGGACCCCATTGCTATTGATATGATGCTTCTTGACTTAAATGATCAGGTATGCATTTCTACGTTAAAATTCGTGCTTCTAATAAATCTTTCTTCTGCTCTTTCGTCTATGCTCATAATCACATTCTGCGTCGCTCCCTTTGGAATTCTCTTTCGGCCCATAAGAAAGTGGTTAAAGATGCCCCTTGGATCCTTTTGGGTGATTTCAATGTTGCTCTTGACATGAAAGATAGCACCTATGGGACTTCTGTAATCTCTCGTGCCATGGAGGATTTCAGGGATTATGTTAATCGCATGGAGATGGAGGACCTTAACTATAAAGGTCTCTTTTACACCTGGACCAAGTCTCCTAATGGTACTGGTGGGATCCTCAAAAAAATTGACCGTGTCTTGGGAAATCCTAGTTTCGTTGCCTCTTTCCCCTCTGCTTCTTTCAATTTTCTCCCCTATCGTTCTTCTGACCATACTCCTGCTGTTCTTTCTCTTACTAGTAGATGTACGTTCAGGCCGAAACCGTTCAAATTCCCTAACTTCTTGCCTTATAAGAACGATTTCAAACAGGTTGTTGCTGATTCTTGGAATTCCAATATACCCGGATATAGGATGTATAAGGTTTTCCAAAACCTTAAAAACTTGAAAAAACCCTTGTGTCTTCTTCTTCGTAGACAGGGCAACATATTCTCCAAGGTTATCTCCCTCCGTACTGAACTTGATAGAATTCAGATTGCTCTGGATCGGGACCTTTTCAACAATGATCTTCATGAAGAACATTGCAGGTATCTCCTTGCTTATAACGAGGCTACCCTTGATGAAGAGAGGTTTCTGAAACAAAAGGCCAAGGTTGAGTGGCTGCGTGAGGGAGATAAAAATTCTGGATTTTTCCACAAATCGGTTAGAAGCCGCTTATCTCGTAGTCGTATCGATTCTATCCAGGATGCTCATGGAAACTGGATATCATGGAATGACCTTCCTAACCTTTTTGTGTCCCACTTTCAAACTTTCTTAGGTTCTGCCTACCCATCCATTCCTATTCGTAACCCTTGTACCCTTTTCTCTAATAAGCTCTCCCCTATCCAGTCTGCCGCCATGCTTACTCCTGTTACGGATGAGGAAGTTAGGGGTGTCATGTTCCAAATGGGAGATGATAAAGCCCCTGGTCCAAATGGCTTCTCGGCTAAGTTCTTCAAGTCTGCCTGGGATATTGTGGGTAGTGATGTTTGTTTGGCGGTTAAGGAGTTCTTTTCGTCTGGAAAACTCCTTAAGTCTTTCAACAACACCGTACTTGCTCTCATCCCTAAGGTTGACTCTCCTTCCAAAGTCACTGATTTTCGTCCTATAGCATGCTGTAATGTTGTTTACAAATGTATCAGCAAGATTATTGCGAACCGTATCAAAAATCATCTCTCTTGGTTGGTTGATGATAACCAGTCTGCTTTCATCCCTGGTCGTTTGATCTCCGACAATGTTCTTCTTGTTCACGAGCTCATGCGGGATTATCATCGCCATCGAGGACCACCAAGGTGTGCTTTTAAAGTCGATATTCAAAAAGCTTATGACACCGTCGACTAGTCTTTTGTCCGCACCATCTTGTTTGGATTTGGTTTCCATGAACGTATGATTGACTGGATCATGACATGTGTTTCCACGACGGCTTACTCAGTGAGTATCAATGGTAACATACATGGTTTTTTCGACGGTAATAGGGGACTCCGACAAGGTAACCCTCTTTCTCCCTATCTCTTCACGCTTGTTATGGAGGTTCTTAATCTTATGATCAAGAGAAAAATATCGGATTCCGATTCATTTAAATTCCACCATCAATGTGAGGAACAGAATATCACACATTTATGTTTTGCCGATGATCTTCTTCTCTTCTCTCATGGGGATAGATCTTCGGTAAAAATCATATGTGACTCCCTTGCTGAATTCTCTGGAGTTTCTGGGCTCCATCCTAATGTTGCGAAAAGCGCCTTTTATTGCAATGTTGGTGATAGAACAAGGGCTGCTATTGACCATATGGTTGGGTTCCCTGAGGGATCTTTCCCTGTTTGATACCTTGGCATCCCTCTTATCACCACCCGTCTTGCACACAAGGACTGTAAAGGTCTTGTTGATAAAGTCAAATGCAGGATTAATGACTGGAAAAACAAAACTCTCTCATTTGCTGGCCGTCTTCAGCTTATTCTCTCTGTTCTTTCTTCTATTCAAATCTATTGGGCCTCTGTTTTTATTCTTCCTAAATCTATTTCTAAAGATATTGAGAAACTCATGAGGGGTTTCCTCTGGTGCCATGGTGAGTTGAAATGTGGTATAGCCAAAGTTTCCTTTCATTTTTCTCCCAACACATTATTCTCATCACCACTCAAACCATATCTATTCTTTCTCTCACTCTCAATCTCGAAATTCCTCCTAGAAATCTTCATATTTCAGCCAAGAACACTCCATATCAACTCAAGCCTGTGTCTAAGATTAAGACCATTTGGTCCATCATTAGAAGACTTGTGCTTGCTGGAGCAGTTTACCACATTTGGCAGGAAAGAAATTTTCGAATTTTCAAAAAAACAAAAAGATCGCATCATGCAGTTGTTAATAAAGTTAAGGATGATATCCGCTGTAGACTGCTAAGTCTTTCTATGAAATCATGCACTAATGTTAATTTGGCTAAAAGGATATGGACCATCCCTTAACAAACCTCATATTACTTCTATTTCTCTCTGCTTGTATGGCTTGATTTTTTGGCAGGTGATGTTCCTTTATGTTATTGTTATGTTCCTTTTCAAATGTATTGCTTTTGGTTTTTAGTTTAGCTTTGTTGTCCTTTGGGGACTGTCCCGATGGATTTTCTGTTCTTTTCTTTGGTGGGGAGTCCCCATCCTCTTATTGTATTTATTCTTTTTATTAATAAAATTTGCCTGAGGTACCGTCCTCTTTACCCAAAAATGGTCCATAACCCATCACAACCCTTCGTAATTGAGCAAAACCTATCACAACCCTTCATAGTGGTCAATAACCTATCATAATCCTTCAGAATGGCCTATAACCCGTCACAGCCTTCATAATAGTGCATAACCCATACAACCCTTCATAATGGTCCATAACCATAACAACCCTTCATAATGGTCCATAACCCATACAAACCTTCATAATAGTCCATAACCCATCACAACCCTTCATAATTTACCATAGCCCATTGCAACCCTTCATAATTGATCATAACCCATCATAACCCTTCCAATGGTCCATAACTCAGTATAACCCTTTCTATGGTCCATAACCCATCACAAGCATTCATAATTAACCATAACCCATCACAATATTTCATAATGGTCCATAACCCATTGCAACCCCGCATAATGGTCCATAATCATAACCCATCTTAACTATAAAGGTCTCTTCTACACATGGACCAAGTCTCCTAATGGTTCGGGTGGCATCCTCAAAAAGATCGATCGTGTCATGGGAAATACTCATTTCGTTACTTCTTTCCCCTCATCTACTGTCAATTTTCTCCCTTACCGTTCGTCAGATCATACTCCTGCTGTGCTTTCTCTCCCCCATCGTGCCCCTTTCCATCCTAAACCTTTCAAGTTCCCTAATTTCCTGACTTATAAGAACGATTTCAAGCAGATTGTTGCCTCTTGTTGGAACCCCAATATCACTGGATATCGGATGTATAAGGTTTTCAAAAACCTTAAAAATCTGAAAGTGCCTATACGTAAGATGCTTCGCAACCAGGGAAACCTATTTTCTAAGGTTATCTCTCTTCGTAATGAGCTTGATAGAGTTCAGATTGCTTTGGATCGGGATCCTTTCAATAAGGATCTTCGTGAAGAACAATGCAGGTATCTCCTCGCTTATAACGAGGCTAGCCTGGATGAAGAGAGGTTCCTAAAACAAAAGGCTAAGGTTAACTGGCTGCGTGAGGGTGATAAAAATTCGGCTTTTTTCCACAAAGCAGTTAAAAGCCGTAAATCTCGCAATCGTATTAATTCTATCCAGGATGCTCAAGGTAACTGGATCTCGGGGAATGATCTTCCTAATCTGTTTGTTTCTCACTTTCAAGCCTTCTTGGGTTCTGCCCAGCCTTCCACTACTATTCGTGATCCTTCTTCCCTCTTCTCTAATAAGCTCTCCCCCTCCAGTTTGCCGCCATGCTTACTCCTGTTACTGACACGGAGGTTAAGTGTGTCCTGTTCCAGATGGGTGATGATAAAGCTCCTGGTTCTGATGGTTTCTCTGCTAAGTTCTTCAAGTCTGCTTGGGATATTGTGGGTCCTGATTTCTGTATGGCTATTAAGGAATTCTTCTATTCTGGCAAACTTCTTAAGTCTTTCAACAGCACCATCCTTGCGCTCATCCCTAAAGTTGAGTCCCCTTCCAAAGTCATTGATTTCCGCCCTATAGCTTGTTGTAACGTTGTTTACAAATGTATCAGCAAGATTATTGTGGATCGTATCAAAAACCATCTTTCTTCTCTGGTTGATGAAAACCAGTCTGCTTTCATCCCTGGTCGTTTGATCACCGACAACGTCCTTCTTGTCCATGAACTCATGCGTGATTATCAGCATCATCGTGGTCCTCCTAGGTGTGCTTTTAAGGTTGATATTCAAAAAGCGTACGACACAGTTGACTGGTCGTTTCTGCGGACCATCTTGTTTGGGTTTGGTTTCCCCGATCGTATGATTGACTGGATCATGACATGTGTTTCCACGGTTGCTTACTCTGTGAGTATCAATGGGAATACTCACGGATATTTTGACGGTAAAAGGGGCCTTCGGTAGGGTGACCCCCTTTCTCCTTATCTCTTCACTCTTGTCATGGAAGTGCTTAACCTTATGATCAAGAGAAACATCCATGATTCTGACTCTTTTAAATTCCACAGACAATGTGATGATCAAAGTATCACCCATCTCTGCTTTGCCGACGATCTCCTTCTCTTCTTTCATGGTGATAGCTCTTCGGTTAGAATCATCTGTGATTCTCTTGAGGAATTCTCTGGGGTTTCTGGCCTCCATCCAAATATTGCAAAGAGTGAAGCTTTCTACTGTAATGTTGGTGAGAGGACCAGGGTTGCCATTGATCTTATTGTTAAGTTTCCTGAGGGCTCTTTCCCTGTCCGATACCTTGGCGTTCCTCTCATCACCACGCGTCTGGCCCACAAACACTGTAAAGGCCTTGTTGATAAAGTCAAATGCAGGATTAATGACTGGAAAAACAGGTCTCTTTCCTTTGCTGATCGTCTTCAGCTCATCCTCTCTGTCCTTTCTTCTACTCAAATCTATTGGGCTTCTGTTTTTATTCTTCCTAAATCTATCTCTAACGATATTGAGAAGCTCATGAGAGGTTTCCTCTGGTGCCATGGTGAGCTGAAGCATGGTAAAGCTAAAGTCTCCTGGAAAACTGTATGCCTTCCTAAGGAACATGGTGGTCTTGGCATACGTAACCTTGCTATCTGGAATGTTGCCCTTATGGCTTCCCATGTTTGGAGACTCCTTTCCAAGAAAGAGTCCCTATGGGTTAAGTGGATCCACTCATACCGTTTATGTGGCCGTAACTTTTGGGATGCCCCCAAAATATACGGTTCTGGATTTGCCTGGCGTAACATCCTGGATATGCGGGATAAGATAAGGGATTATATAGTTTCCCAGATAGGTGATGGATGCTCTACTTCTGCTTGGTTCGACAATTGGCACCCTGCGGGCCCTCTTTCTAAATTCTTGTCTGTCCGTGACATCCATGATGCGGGTTTCACTCCTGATACTAAGGTTGCTGACCTGGTTCTTAACGGATCTTGGGTTCGGCCTCATTGTTGGAGAGATTCCCATGGTGCTCTTCTTTCTCATAACCCTCCTACTATTTCCACGTCCGTCCCTGATAAACTCCTTTGGAAATCTAGAGACGGTCAACTCACTCCTTCCTCTGTTCGATCTGTGTGGCAGTCTATTTGCCCCTATCACCAACCGGTCTTTTGGTTTCATCTTGTTTGGTTCTCCCAGAACATCCCCAGACATGCTTTCATTCTTTGGGTTGCTCTTAAAGATCATCTTAAGACTCATGATAAAATCAAAATTTAGGACACTAATTCCAATCTCATTTGTGCGTTCTGCGGGGACTGTCCGAATTCCCTTTCCCATCTCTTCTTTGAATGCTCTTTCACTTCTTTGGTTTGGCATGACCTCCATTATGTCATGAATCTCTCCTTCTCCACTGATAGCTGGTCTGATATCATTAGTCAACTCAACCCCATTAATAAGAACAAGACCATTTGGTCCATCATTAGAAGACTTGTTTTTGCTGGAGCGGTCTACCACAACTGGCGGGAAAGAAATTTACGCATTTTTACAAAAATAAAAAGATCTCATCATGCTGTCGTGAATATTGTTAAGGATGATATCCGCTGTAGACTGCTGAGTCTTTCTTTGAAAACTTGCACTAATATTGATTTGGCTAAAACTCTTTGGACCCTCCCTTAATTTTCTTCCTCTGCGCTTTCTTTTTTCTCTGCTTGTTTTGGCTTGTATGGTTTGTTTGTTTTGCAGGTTGCTCTCCTTTATGTTCTTGTTTGCTTATGGTTCCTTCACTTGTTTTGGTTCCTAGTTTAGCTTATTGTCCGTTGGGGCCTGTCCCGATGGATTTTCTGTTTTTTGGTGGGGAGTCCCCAGCCTTATATTTTATTTATTCTTTTTATTAATAAAATTTGCCAGAGGTGCCGCCCTCTTTACCCAAAAAAAAAACCATAACAACCCGTCATAATAGTCCTTAACCCATACAAACCTTCATAATGGTCCATAACCCATCACAACCCTTCATAATGGTCCATAACCCAACACAACCCTTTCTATGGTCGTTAACCCATAGAATGAATGCATGTCTATGGTCGTTAACCCATCACAACTCTTCCAATCCCAGAACGTCCTTGGGACAGCGTCTCTATGGATTTTATAGTAGCATTGCCAAAGTCAGAAGGATTCGGAGCCATAATGGTAATAGTCGACCGCTTTAGCAAATATGCAACTTTCGTACCAGTGACTGCTGATTGTAAAGTTGACGAAGCGGCCCGGGTATTCTTCAAGAACGTGGTGAAGTTATGGGGGATACCACGAAGCATTATCAATGATCGAGACCCTCGCTTCACGGGTAAATTCTGGAGGGAGCTGTTCAAACTAATGGGGATAGAATTGAACTTCTCTACAAGTTTCCACACACAAAGTGACGGACAGACAGAACGTGTTAATGCCCTGCTCGAACTTTATCTCAGGCATTATGTAAGCGCCCACCAGTGAGATTGGGCGAAACTTTTCGACGTCGCTCAGTTCTCGTTCAACCTCCAAAAGAATGAGTCAATTGGAAGGAGTCCTTTTGAAATTGTGACTGGGCAACAACCTCTTACTCCGGATGCTTTGACGAGTCCTTATTCTGGAAACAACCCTTCTGCCTTTCAATTTGCCAAAGAATGGCACGAAGAAGCAGACGAAACGCGAGCCTACCTTGACAAGGCAAGAAAAAAGATGAAGAAGTGGGCTGACTTAAAACGACGTCATCTAGAATTCGAAGTAGGAGATATGGTCATGTTAAAACTACTTCCAAACCAGTTCAAAGCCTTGAGATCCCTAAACAAGAGCTTAATACGTAGATACGAAGGACCATTCCCTGTAAATTACCTATGCTAGTTAACTCTCAAGCGACTTGATAGAGGCATAAACAAAAATTCTCCCTCCGTTCCTGATAAACTCCAATGGAGATCTACTGACGGTAACCTTTCTGATTCAGACATCGTTACCGACAATATCCCAAGCAGACTTGAAGAACTTAGCCGAGTAACCATCTGGCCCAGGAGCCTTATTATTTCCCATCTGGAACATGACGCATTTAACCTCCTCATCCGTAACAGGAGTAAGCATGGATGCAGACTGGATAGAGGATAGCTTTTTAGAAAAAAGGGAACAAGGGTCACGAATAGCTAGGGAGGGATGCGCCGAGCCCAAGAAATTTTGAAAGTGGGAGACAAAAAGATTGGGAAGGTCATTCCCCGAGATCCAATTTCCACTCGCATCTTGGATAGAATCGATACGGTTTCGAGACTTACGACTCTTCACCGACTTGTGGAAAAAAGCAGAGTTTTTATCTCCCTCACGAAGCCATTCTACCTTAGCCTTTTGTTTCAGGAACCTCTCTTCATCCAGGCTAGCTTCATTGTAAGCGTTGAGATACCTGCACTGTTCTTCATGGAGATCTTTATTGAAAGGGTCACGGTCTATCGCAATCTGAATTCTATCAAGTTCATTACGAAAAGAGATAACCTTATTGAAAAGGTTTCCCTGGCTGCGTAACAGTTGACGAATGGGCGATTTTAGATGTTTCAGGTTTTGGAAAACCTTATACATCCGATAGCCAGGGATATTAGGATTCCAAGAAGAAGCAACAATCTGTTTGAAGTCGGTCTTATAGGTAAGAAAATTAGGGAATTTGAACGGTTTAGGCTTGAAAGGGGAACGATGAGGAAGAGAAAGAATAGCAGGAGTATGATCTGATGATCGGTAAGGAAGAAAATTGACAGAAGCAGAAGGGAAAGAGGCAACGAAATGAGTATTATCCATGACACGGTCTAGTTTCTTGAGAGTGCCACTGGTGCCATTAGGAGACTTAGTCCATGTGTAGAAGAGACCTTTATAGTTAATGTCTTCCATTTCCATCCTATTAACACATTCCCTGAAATCCTCCATGGCACGGGAGATTACAGACGTCCCGGATGTGCTATCTTTCATGTCAAGAGCAACATTGAAGTCACCCAATATAATCCAAGGGGTATCTTTAGTCACATTCTTATGGGACGCCAAAGAGTCCCAAAGAGAGCGTCTCCACATGTGATTATTATGAGCATAGATGAAGGAGCAGAAAAAAGATTTATTAGAGGCACGAATATTAATGCTGAAATGCATAATCTGATCATTTAAGTCGAGTAACATCATATCAACAGCAAGCGGATCCCAAGCAACCACAATTCTAGTCCCCTTATGGCAGAAAATACTATTGGAAGACCAAGACCAGGGCCCTAAAACATGACTACAGATATGAGAAAGATTAGAGAAGGAAGCACGAGTTTCGAGAGAAGCACATATTTGGAGATTATGATCGCGAATAAGATCTCTCAAAGCTTTCTGATGAGAAGGCTTATATAGACCGCGAGTATTCCAAGCAGCGATGTGCGTCATATGGATACTGGGAGGTGGGTGGAGTCTATCTGCTCAGACACCGGAGCTATCATAGGGTGATCAGTATGGCATCCAGTTTCATTAACAATGAACTGGGCAGTATCCCCATCATCAGAGTCGACCTCAAAATCATTATCCTCTTTGATTAGGTCATCGGCATCAGGATCAAAATCATCATGAGTAAATTGGGGATGAGCACCAGAAGGGATCACGGGGAAAGAAGTAGAAGGAATATCCCTAACATCAGAGGAACAAGCCTCTAGAATGGAGAATGCGTTAAAAATGGGTGTGGAAGATTCAGACTATTTTAGGGTCTTGGAGGAAGAAATTCGAAGGATAGGGCTAGGGAAACCAACAATAGCCTCCTTACCCTTGATGGGAGTGTTAGGAGATTCGGTGGATATGGGGTGTCGTTTATTATACTGAGCCTTGCTATTCTCAGATCTATTTTTATTTGTAGAAGCATTTAAATTGTGATTAATTTTTGAAAAAGAGTTATCTTTTGTCTTTTTTTGGTATTTTATAATCGAATTTCTTTTAGAAGATTCATTATAATTCTTTCCATTATTAGATACATTTTTTGTTGAATTTTTCTTATTTGTAACCATAGTAAAATCATCAATTGTATCTATAATTGGTTGTTCATGGTTTTCCTTATTAATAGTAGAAGTATCCATATGTTTAGCATTAGAAGTAGTATTAGGTTTAGAAATAACATGCATACAAACATGTGTTTCATGATCAAACACCTTACAATGAGAGCACATAGGAGGTTTCCATTCATATTCGACTCTAAGCGTATGAGTTGAGAACTCTAGGGTTTCAGGATCAGGAATTCGTATAATCACTTTGTCAACCCAATTTGATAGATCATGAAATTACAATCAATTTGGTTGAAAAAAGATTAAAAAACATAAAAACAAAACAGACATGTTTCTTCAAGCAACTTGATAGAGGCATAAAAAAAAGAAATCTTTTATAAATCATAAACAAATTACAAATATTCCTGCTAGAAAAGAAATACTTTTACATCCTCAAAATAATCTTGAAAAAAAAAAAGAAATATGGTGTGTATGATGCAGCCACGGTTGAATTAATTGATGTTGTGGAAAAGGTTGCCTCGTTTCAAGGGGTGACACATTCAAATCGGATATTAATGCTTCTGGAGAAGAAATTGGTGAAGTTGATGGCCTTGAGATGAAAGAAGGAATGATGACCGATTACTCTTCCTTGGCAGAAGACGAAGCTGAAAATGATACATCTATTAACAATACTATGGTTCAAGCACCTTCCAAAGCTGATGAACACCAAGATGAGGCAGGAGACCCGGCTAAACATACAACATCTGATGAACACCAAGATGAGGCAGGAGCACCTTCCAAAGTTGATGAACACCAATATGAACGTCAAACATACAACATCCGAGAAGGTGGAGAGGCTGATTCCCATCGTGAGCGTGATGCTGATTACTACAATACATCCAACATCCAAGAAGGTGGAGAGGCGGATTCCCATGGTGAGCGTGATGCTCACGCACCAAAGGTCAACACATTCAACGGCAAAACAAATTTGAAGCGTGGTATTTCCTCTCAAACGGTCAGCAAAGGACCCGAAGGTATGAAATTTCATCTCCCATTTTTGAATCATAAAGATACTCCTCACAATGTTTATGTGGGGGTAGATAATATTAAAGCTAGTCAAAAGCAAAAAGAGAATAGGATAGTGGGAGACAAGGAGACAAGGAGACACTCCCATGCCTTTCCTATACCCAAGAATGTATCGGCCGATTATACCAACAATGACCATTGTTTATTCAAGGCTAAAAAATCGGATCATACACCCTCAATATTGGGCCTCCCAAAACTATCTTCCCATTTGGGCCAAACAAATCAATCATTTAATCTTAATAGACAAAACCATCTTAAGCCCAATTCTTATATTAAGACTAAATGGGCTAATGATTTTAGGCTTTTTAATACCAAAAACAATTTCCATGAAAATTCTCCCTCCGTTCCTGATAAACTCCAATGGAGATCTACTGACGGTAACCTTTCTGATTTTTCTGTTCGTACCGTTTGGCAGTCTATCCGTCCCTATGACCAACCTGTTGATTGGTATCATCTGGTTTGGTTCTCCCAGAATATCCCTAGACATGCATTCATTCTATGGGTTGCTCTTAAAAATCGTCTTAAGACTCATGATAAAATCCAAATATGGGATACTAACACTAATCTCAGTTGTGCTTTCTGTGGGGATTGTGCGGATTCACTTTCCCATCTCTTCTTTGAGTGTTCTTTCCCTTCTATGGTTTGGCATGATCTTCAACATGTCATGAATCTTTACGTTCACACTGATAGCTGGTCTGATATTATTAATCAACTCAAGCCCGTGTCTAAGATTAAGACCATTTGGTCCATCATTAGAAGACTTGTGCTTGCTGGAGCTGTTTACCACATCTGGCAGGAAAGAAATTTTAGAATCTTCAAAAAAACAAAAAGATCATATCATGTGGTGGTGAATAGTGTTAAGGATGATATACGTTGTAAACTTTTGAGTCTTTCTATGAAACCTTGCACTAATGTTAATTTGGCTAAAAGGATATGGACCATACCTTAACAATCCACCTATTGCTTCTTTTTCTCTCTGGTTGTATGTTGTATGGTTTGTTGTTGTTTTTTTTTTGCAGGTTGGATTCCTTTATGTTATTGTTATGCTTCTATTTCCATGTATTATTTATGATTCCTAGCTTTCCTTAGTTGTCCTTTGGGGCCTGTCCCGAAGGATTTTCTATTTTTTTCCTTTGGTGGGGAGTCCCCAGCCTCTTATTGTATTTATTCTTTTTATTAATAAAATTTGCCAGAGGTACCGTCCTCTTTACCCAAAAAAAAAAACCCATCACAACCTTCATAATGGTCCATAACCCATCACAACCCTTTATAATGGTCCATAACCCATTACAACCTTCATAATGGTCCATAACCCATTATAACCCTTTATAATGGTCCATAACCCATCACAACCCTTCAAAATTTAGCATAACCGATCACAACCCTTCATAATGGTCCATAACCCAACACAACCCTTTCTATTTTCTATAACCCATTACAACCCTTCATAATTGACCACAACCTATCACAACCCTTCATAATAGTCAATAACCCATTATAATCCTTCATAATGGTTCATAACTCATCACAACCTTCATAATAGTACATAACCCATACAACCGTTCATGACGGTCCACAACCCATCACAACCCTTTCTAATGGTCCATAACCCATCACATCCCTTTTTAAGGTCCATAACCCATCGCAACCCTACATAATGGTCCATAACCATAACAACCCTTCATAAAGGTGCATAACCCATACAAACCATCATAATAGTCCATAACCCAGAACAACCTTTCATAATTGACCATAAACCATCACAACACTTTATAATTGACCATAACCCATCACAACCCTTCCTATGGTCCATAACCCAGCATAACCCTTTCTATGGTCCATAACCCATCACAAGCTTTCATAATTAACCATAACCCATCACAAGCTTTCATAATTAACCATAACCCATAAGAATGTGGTTAGAGATACCCCTTGGATTCTTTTGGGTGATTTCAATGTTGCTCTTGATATCAAAGATAGCACCTCCGGGTCGTCTGGGATTTCTCGTGCCATGGAGGACTTCAGGGACTGTGTCAATCTGATGGAAATGGAGGATCTTAACTATAAAGGTCTCTTCTACACATGGACCAAGTCTCTTAATGGTTTGGGTGGCATCCTCAAGAAGATCGATCGTGTCATGGGAAATACTCACTTCGTTGCTTCTTTCCCCTCCTCTACTGTCAATTTTCTCCCTTACCGTTCATCCGATCATACTCCTGCTGTGCTTTCTCTCCCCCATCGTGCCCCTTTCCAACCTAAGCCTTTCAAGTTCCCTAATTTCCTGACTTATAAGAACGATTTCAAGCAGATTGTTGCATCTTCTTGGAACCCCAACATCACTGGATATCGGATGTATAAGGTTTTCAAAAACCTTAAAAATCTGAAAGTGCCTTTACGTAAGATGCTTCGCAACCAGGGAAACCTCTTTTCTAAGGTTATCTCTCTTCGTAATGAGCTTGATAGAGTTCAGATTGCTTTGGATCGGGATCCTTTTAATAAGGATCTTCGTGAAGAACAATGCAGGTATCTCCTCGCTTATAACGAGGCTAGCCTGGATGAAGAGAGGTTCCTGAAACAAAAGGCTAAGGTTAACTGGCTGCGTGAGGGTGATAAAAATTCGGCTTTTTTCCACAAAGCGGTTAAAAGTCGTAGATCTCGCAATCGTATTAACTCTATCCAAGATGCTCAAGGTAACTGGATCTCGGGGAATGATCTTCCTAATCTATTTGTTTCTCACTTTCAAGCCTTCTTGGGTTCTGCCCAGCCTACCACTGCTATTCGTGATCCTTCTTCCCTCTTCTCTAATAAGCTCTCCCCCTCCAGTCTGCCGCCATGCTTACTCCTGTTACTGACGCGGAGGTTAAGTGTGTCCTATTCCAGATGGGTGATGATAAAGCTCCTGGTTCTGATGGTTTTTCTGCTAAGTTCTTCAAGTCTGCTTGGGATATTGTGGGTCCTGATTTCTGTATGGCTGTTAAGGAATTCTTCTATTCTGGCAAACTTCTTAAGTCCTTCAACAGCACCATCCTTGCTCTTATCCCTAAAGTTGATTCCCCCTCTAAAGTCACTGATTTCCGACCTATATCTTGTTGTAACATTGTTTACAAATGTATCAGCAAGCTTATTGCGGATCGTATCAAAAACCATCTTTCTTCTCTGGTTGACAAAAACCAGTCTGCTTTCATCCCTGGTCGTTTGATCACCGACAACGTCCTTCTTGTCCATGAACTCATGCGTGATTATCATCGTCATCGTGGTCCTCCTAGGTGTGCTTTTAAGGTTGATATTCAAAAAGCCAATGACACGGTTCACTGGATGTTTCTGCGGACCATCTTGTTTGGGTTTGGATTCCCCGATCGTATGATTGACTGGATCATGACATGTGTTTCCACGGTTGCTTACTCTGTGAGTATCAATGGGAATACTCATGGTTATTTCGACGGTAAAAGGGGCCTTCGGCAGGGTGACCCCCTCTCTCCTTATCTCTTCACTCTTGTCATGGAAGTGCTTAACCTTATGATCAAGAGAAACATCCATGATTCTGATTCTTTTAAATTCCATAGACAATGTGATGATCAAAATATCACCCATCTCTGCTTTGCCGACGATCTCCTTCTCTTCTGCCATGGTGATAGTTCTTCGGTTAAACTCATATGTGATTCTCTTGAGGAATTCTCTGGGGTTTCTGGCCTCCATCCCAATACTGCGAAGAGTGAAGCTTTCTACTGTAATGTTGGTGAGAGGACCAGGGCTGCCATTGACCTTATTGTTAAGTTTCCTGAGGGCTCTTTTCCTGTCCGATACCTTGGCGTTCCTCTCATCACCACGCGTCTTGCCCACAAAGACTGTAAAGGCCTTGTTGATAAAGTCAAATGTAGGATTAATGACTGGAAAAACAAGTCTCTTTCCTTTGCTGGTCGTCTCCAACTGATCCTCTCTGTCCTTTCTTCTACTCAAATCTATTGGGATTTTGTTTTTATTCTTCCTAAATCTATCTCTAACGATATTGAGAAGCTCATGAGAGGTTTCCTCTGGTGCCATGGTGAGTTGAAGCGTGGTAAAGCTAAAGTCTCCTGGAAAACTGTTTGCCTCCCTAAGGAACATGGAGGTCTTGGCATTCGGAACCTTGCTATCTGGAATGTTGCCCTTATAGCTTCCCATGTTTGGAGACTCCTTTCCAAGAAAGAGTCCCTATGGGTTAAGTGGATCCACTCTTACCGTTTATGTGGCCGTAACTTTTGGGATGCCCCCAAAAAATACGATTTTGGATTTGCCTGGCGTAACATCCTGGATATGCGGGATAAGATAAGGGAGTATATAGTTTCCCAGATAGGAGATTGATGCTCTACTTCTGCTTGGTTCGATAACTGGCACCCCGCAGGCCCTCTTTCTAAATTCTTGTCTGTCCGTGACATCCATGATGCGGGTTTCACTCCTGATACTAAGGTTGCTGACCTGGTTCTTAACTGATCTTGGGTTCGGCCTCATTGTTGGAGAGATTCCTATGTTGCTCTTCTTTCTCATAACCCCCCTACTCTTTCCACATCTGTCCCTGATAATCTCCTTTGGAGATCTAGAGACGGTCAACTCGCTCCTTTCTCTGTTCGTTCTGTTTGGCAGACTATTCACCCCTATCACCAACCGGTCTTTTGGTTTCATCTTGTTTGGTTCTCCCAGAACATCCCCAGACATGCTTTCATTCTTTGGGTTGCTCTTAAAAATCGCCTTAAGACTCATGATAAAATTAAAATTTGTGACACTAATTCCAATCTCAATTGTGCGTTCTGCGGGGACTGTCCGGATTCCCTTTCCCATCTCTTCTTTGAATGTTCTTTCACTTCTTTGGTTTGGAATGACCTCCATCATGTCATGAATCTCTCCTTCTCCACTGATAGCTGGTCTGATATCATTAGACACCTCAACCCCAGTAATAAGAACAAGACCATATGGTCCATCATTAGAAGACTTGTTTTTGCTGGAGCTGTCTACCACATTTGGCGGGAAAGAAATTTACGCATTTTTAAAAAAATAAAAAGATATCATCATGCTGTCGTGAATAGTGTTAAGGATGATATCCGCTGTAGACTGTTGAGTCTATCTATGAAAACTTGCACTAATGTTGATTTGGCTAAAACTATTTGGACCCTCCCTTAATTTTCATCCTTTGCGCTTTCTTTCTTTATCTGCTTGCTTTGGCTTGTATGGTTTGTTTGTTTTGCAGGTTGTTTTCCTTTATGTTCTCTTGTTTTGGTTCCTAGTTTAGCTTGTTGTCCGTTGGGGCCTGTCCCGATGGATTTTTTGTTTTTTGGTGGGGAGTCCGCAGCCTTATATTGTATTTATTCTTTTTATTAATAAAATTGCCAGAGGTGCCGCCCTCTTTACCCAAAAAAAACCATCACAACCTTCATTATGGTCCATAACCCATCACAACCCTTCATAATTGAGCATAACCCATCACAACTCTTCATAATAGTCCATAACCCAACACAACCCTTTCTATGGTCCATAACCCATAACAACCCTTCATAATTGGCCATAACCTATCACAACCCTTCATAATTGACAAAAACCCATCATAATCTTTCATAATGGTTCATAACCCATCACAAATTTCATAATAGTACATAACCTATACAACCATTCATAGTGGTCCATAACCCATCACAACCCTTTCTAATGGTCCATAACCCATCACAACCATTTCTATGGTCCATAACCCATCGTAACCCTACATAATGGTCCATAACCCATCACAACCCTTTGTAATTGAGCAAAACCTATCACAACCCTTCATAGTGGTCAATAACCTATCATAATCCTTTAGAATGGCCTATAACCCATCACAACCTTCATAATAGTCCATAACCCATACAACCCTTCATAATGGTCCATAACCATAACAACTCTTCATAATGGTCCATAACCCATACAAACCTTCATAATAGTCCATAACGCATCACAACTCTTCATAATTTACCATATACGATCGCAACCCTTCATAATTGACCATAACCCATCATAACCCTTCCTATGGTCCATAACTCAGTATAACCCTTTCTATGGTCCATAACCTATCACAAGCCTTCATAATTAACCATAACCCATCACAATATTTTATAATGGTCCATAACCCATTGCAACCCCGCATAATGGTCCATAACCATAACAACCCTTCATAATGGTCCATAACCCATATAAACCTTCATAATGGTCCATAACCCATTACAACGCTTCATAATAGTCCATAACCCAACACAACCCTTTCTATGGTTGTTAACCCATCACAACTCTTCATAATTGACCATAACCTAACCCAACCCCTCATAATAGTCCAAAACCCATCATAACCCTTCAGAGTGGTAGATAACCCATCATAACCTTCATAATGGTCCATAACCCATCACAACCCTTTATAATGGTCCATAACATCATATGAAAACTAGAAAACCTAAAAGGCTATCAGAACTCTCTATTTTAAAATTTCCCTAGTAATTGTCACGTTTTTGTGTTCTTATTTTCATAATGGCCGGTGTTTCACCGGGAATAATTCCTGGTCCAGATTCATCATTGGAAACCGATGAGGAGGTACGAAATCAAACCCATATGTTCTCTGCACATGGATCTTTTGATCCTGAAAATACTTTCAATATGGTGGGAAAAAGAATCAAAAATATATTGAAGAAACAGCCACGTATCTTCAAGCAACCTTTTATTAAAAATACAATATTGGATTTCTCGAATGATAGAAGCATACAAAAAATTAATTCTGTTATTAACCTCAAACGGTTTACAGAAAATGCTGATGGAAAAGAAATAGATAAACAATCTCAAAATGACTCCGAAAAACAAAAACAAAATGGTATGTTTGTTGCTGCATCGACTGAATTTCGTAATGTTTTGGAGAAGAGTGCTTCGCCAATATACCGTGAGGAGTTGCTAGACACGCTTTATAGAAAGATAACGCATGGTAGTGGTACAATCAACCAGATTACGCAACTTCATGGAGATTGTGGCAAAGGTTCTGATCACGAATATAATATACATGAACGCATGGTCACGGAACTTTCATCCTATGAAGAAAAAGAAGGTGAAGATGAAGAAGCTTTTGTTGAACATATAAGTGACCCGGCTATCAATAAAGATTTCATCCTGATTTCTTCAAGTGAGATGATCGAGGGCATGGTCACGGAGTATCCTTCTTCTGGAAAAAAAAGATGCTGAAGATGAAGATCTTTTAGTCGATACTATGGGTGAACCGGCTACAAACAATGAAGACTGCATGCATGGTGAAGATGATTCTCTTTCGGCTGCGGGAAAATCAACAAACGAGCCTGCTACAGGTCTTGAACACGCTCCAACGGTCATGTATGATGAAGATGTTACTGCTATGGGTCTTGGAGATGAAGATGGTGAACATGATGAAAGTCCGATCCCAATGGTTACCAAAAAACATGACTGCGTGATCAACCAATTCACTTTCGTTCATGGAGTTACAGCAACGGCTACTGGAGATTGCTCTTGTGCGAATGGAGAAGATACTCCAATGGTCAATGAGGTCCACACTCCAACGGTCACAAACATATCACCGATCATTGGGGAAGGAGATGGACTTACAAATGATGATGGTGAAGCCAACGGTTTTTCTTCAAAAAGAGGAGCTCCATCGGTTTCCTCCAAAGGAGCCGATATATTGAAAAATATTGGAGGTAATTCCTTTATTCCCTCTTCTAATGTGCCTAATGATTATTGTCCCCTAAGTGGTTTTCAATTAAGAAAATCCTATGTGTCTAATGATCATTGTCCCCCACACTATCTTGTTGACTTTCCTTATCTTTTGGCCAAAGAATCGGATGCTTCTAACAAGCCGATGACTTCTAACTCTATTCTTGGACCATTCCTTAATCACTTAGCCCATGAAAAACCTAAGACCCCTAATTCTATTCTTGGACCAAGCCCACAACATTTAGCCCATAATAATATTATTCAACCCATTGAAAATATTGAAGAAGCCCAATAGTCTATTATAGCCCAAGACACTAGCCCTTTAACTCATATGAAAACCCATGTCATAAATGATAAAATTTCTCATGCATTTGATTATAAATCCCATGACAATAATTTTAATTTCAATCATCAAAATAAAAATAAAGAAAAAAATGTTTGGACTCGTAAATTACCTTTACTTAATAACTCTCATGCTAATATCATTACTGGTTCCCAAAAACACGCTAACGATAAGTTTCGTTTTATTCCTAATTTATGTAATGATATTAATATACCAGTAGATATTCCTTTACCGTCCGTTACTAAAGTTTGTCAAACATTTGCAAGGACTATCTGTGGTTACTTTGTCGGAAAAAAATGAATTACTCTGATGTTCGTTATCTAGCTTCAAAAATGTGGTCTATACATGGCCTTTAAGATGTCCTTCTAAATGGAAAAGGAGTTTATCTCTTTAAATTTAGTGACGACAATGGTCTTCATCATGTTATCACCCATGGACCATGGACTTTTAAGGGTGTCCCGATTGTTATTCAAAAATGGCGTCCCGGACTGAGTATTCATAAGAACAATCACGACAAGCTTCCTCTCTAGATTAAAATCCATGATATTCCCTATGAGGCTTGGAGTGATGATGGACTTAGTCATATTGCCTCTAAAATTGGTAAGCCTCTTGCTATGGACTCCTATACGGCTAATATGTGCAAATATGCAGCTGGGAAATCTGTATATGCCCGTGTCCTTCTTGAGGTCCCAACAAAATCATCTTGGGTGGATAAAGTGACTATCCGTATTCCTGATCCGGATACTCTTGAATATTCCATCCACACTCTTAGTATTGAATATGAATGGAAACCCCCTATGTGCTCTCATTGCATGGTTTATGGTCATGATACTAACAACTGTATGCATGTCATCTCTAAGACTAATGAAGCTAAGCCCAAAGATAAAATGCCTATTGATCAGGTGATAGTTACCTCTCCTATGCAACTTGATGATGGATTTACGGTTGTTCCTAAAAAGAAAACTTTAACGAAACAAGGGCCAAATTATGAAATTACTAATAATGATATTTTGCAAGGTAAGTCTATTATAAATACCCAAAACGGTGGGATGGATAAAGAAGATGCAAAATATTATGTCAATAATAAAAATATTAATAGTAAAATTCAATTGCGAACCAAGAATCACCCTGTTCCTAAAAAAATAGTCCTTCAACTCGCCATGTCACTAACAAGAAACGCCCTCCTCCCATTATCCCTCATTCTAGTAATCCCTCTCACAAAAATTCTATAGATGTTGTTGGTTTCCCTAGCCCCATCCTCCGGCTCTATCCTCTACACCCCCAAAAATATCTAAGCTCTCCACTCCTATTTTCAACGTCTTTTCCATTCTTGAGTCTTGTTCCAACGATATGACGGATCTTCCTGCTCCCTCTTCCCATCTTCCACCATTTCATGTCCCATCCCCTCTTATTCCTGATGATTTTGATCCGGATTCTGTTAACCTCTCCGATGTGGATGAACTCATTGATGTTGAATCTGATGAAGGTGACACGGCCAAGTTTATTAATGATGATGATCTTGAATCACCTAATGACCAAATTAGAATAGCTCAGGCGTCCGAGCAGATGGACTCCACCCACACCCCAGTTTCCATATGACGTACATCGCTGCATGGAATACTCGCGGTCTTTGTAAGCCTTCTCATCAGAAAGCTTTGAGAGATCTTATTCGCAATCATAATTTCTAAATTCGTGTTTCTATCGAGACTCGTGCTTCCTTCTCTAATCTTCCTCTTATCTGTACACGTGCTTTTGGATCCTGGTCTTGGTCGTCTAACGGTCTTTTTAGCCCTCGGGGGACTAGAATTGTGGTAGCTTGGGACCCCATTCTATTGATATGATGCTTCTTGACTTAAATGATCAGGTTATGCATTTCTACGTTAAAATTCGTGCCTCTAATAAATCCTTCTTCTGCTCTTTCGTCTATGCTCATAATAATCACATCCTGCGACGCTCCCTTTGGCATTCTCTTTCGGCCCATAAGAAAGTGATTAAAGATGCCCCTTGGATCCTCTTGCATGATTTCAATGTGGCTCTTGACATGAAAGATAGCACCTATGGGACTTCTGTTATCTCACGTGCAATGGAGGATTTCAGGGACTGTGTTAATCACATGGAGATGGAGGACCTTAACTATAAAGGTCTCTTTTACACCTGGACCAAGTCTCCTAATGGTACTGGTGGGATTCTCAAAAAAATTGACCGTGTCATGGGAAATCCTTATTTCATTGCTTCTTTCCCCTCTGTTTCTATCATTTTTCTCCCCTATCGTTCTTCTGACCATACCCCTGCTGTGCTTTCTCTTCCCAGTAGATCTACGTTCAGGCCAAAACCGTTTAAATCCCTAACTTCCTAACTTATAAGACCGATTTCAAGCAGGTTGTTGCTGATTCTTGGAAATCCAATATCCCCGGATATAGGATGTATAAGGTTTTCCAAAACCTTAAAAACTTGAAAAAACCCTTGCGTCAGCTTCTTCGTAGCCAGGGCAACATCTTCTCCAAGGTTATCTGCCTCCGTACTGAACTTGATAGAATTCAGATTGCTCCGGATTGGGACCCTTTCAATAATGATCTCCGTGAAGAACAATGCAGGTATCTCCTCGCTTATAACGAGGCTACCCTTGATGAAGAGAGGTTCCTTAAACAAAAGGCCAAGGTTGACTGGCTGCGCGAGGGAGATAAAAATTCAGGATTTTTCCACAAATCGGTTAGAAGCCGCTTATTACGTAGTCGTATCGATTCTATCCAGGATGCTCATGGAAACTGTATATCGGGGAATGACCTTCCAAACCTTTTTGTCTCCCACTTTCAAACTTTCTTAGGATCTGCCTACCCCTCAATTCCTATTCGTGACCCTTGTTCCCTTTTCTCTAATAGGCTTTCCCCTATCCAGTCTGCCGCCATGCTTACTCCTGCTACGGATGACGAGGTTAGGTGCGTCATGTTCCAAATGGGCAATTATAAAGCCCCTGGACCAGATGGCTTCTCGGCTAAGTTCTTCAAGTCTTCTTGGGATATTGTGGGTACCAATGTTTGTTTGGCGGTTAAGGAGTTCTTTTCGTCTAGAAAACTCCATAAGTCGTTCAACAACACCGTTTTTCTCTCATCCCTAAGGTTGACTCCCCTTCCAAAGTCACTGATTTTCGGCCGATCGCATGCTGTAATGTTGTTTACAAATGTATCAGTAAGATTATTGCGGAGCGTATCAAGAACCATCTTTCTTGTTTGGTGGATGATAACCAGTCTGCTTTCATCCCTGGTCGTTTGATCTCCGACAACGTTCTTCTTGTCCATGAGCTCATGCGGGATTATCATCGCCACTGTGGACCTCCAAGGTGTGCCTTTAAAGTCGATATTCAAAAAGCTTATGATACAGTGGACTGGTCTTTTCTTCGCACCATCTTGTTTGGATTTGGTTTCCCCGATCAGATGATTGAATGGATCATGACATGTGTTTCCACTACGGCTTACTCAATAAGTATCAATGGTAACATACATGGTTTTTTCGACGGTAAACGGGGCCTTCGCCAAGGTGACCCCCTCTCTCCCTATTTCTTCACTCTTGTTATGGAGGTGCTTAACCTTATGATCAAGAGAAAAATATCTGAAATGGATTCGTTTAAATTCCACCGCCAATGTGAGGAACAGAGTATCACACATCTATGCTTTGCCGATGATCTTCTCCTCTTCTCTCATGGGGATAGATCTTCGGTAAGCATCATCTGTGATTCCCTTGCTGAATTCTCTGGGGTCTCTGGGCTCCATACTAATGTTGCGAAAAGCGAAGCCTTTTACTGCAATGTTGGTGAGAGAAATAGGGCTGCCATTGACCGTATTGTTGGGTTCCCTGAGGGCTGTTTCCCTGTCCGATACCTTGCCCACAAGGACTGTAAAGGTCTTGTTGGTAAAGTCAAATGCAGGATTAATGACTGGAAAAACAAGACTCTCTCCTTTGCTGGCCTTCTCCAGCTCATTCTCTCTGTTCTTTCTTCTATGCAAATCTATTGGGCTTCTGTTTTTATTCTTCCTAAATCTATTTCTAACAAAATTGAGAAACTCATGAGGGGTTTCCTCTAGTGCCATGGTGAGTTGAAACGTGGTAAAGCCAAAGTATCCTGGAAAACTGTGTGTCTCCCTAAGGAACATGGTGGACTTGGTATCCGTAATCTTGCTGTTTGGAATGTTGCCCTTATGGCTTCACATGTTTGGAGACTCCTTTCCAAGAAGGATTCCCTATGGGTCAAGTGGATCCACTCTTACCGTCTCTATGGCCGTAACTGTTGGGATGCCCCCAAAAAATGCGGTTTAGGGTTTGCTTGGCGAAACATCCTTGATATGCGAAGTAAGATAAGAGAATTTATTGTTTCCTAGATTGGTGATGGGTGCTCTACGTCCGCTTGGTTCGATAACTGGCATCCTGCTGGTCCTCTCTCTAAATTCTTGTCTGCCCGTGACATCAGGGCAGCGGGATTCAATCCCGATAGTAAGGTTGCTGACATTGTCCTCAACGGATCTTGGGTTCGGCCCGGTCAATGGAGGGACTCCCATCCTAATATTCTTCCTCATAACCCTCCTTCTCTATCCCCATCCGTTCCTGATAAACTCCAATGGAGATCTAGTGACGGTAATCTTTCTGATTTTTCTATTCATTCCGTTTGGCAGTCTATTCGCCCCTATGACTAGCCTGTTGATTGGTATCATCTGGTTTGGTTCTCCCAGAATATCCCTAGACATGCATTCATTCTATGGGTTGCTCTTAAAAATCGTCTTAAGACTCATGATAAAATCAAAATCTGGGATACTAACTCCAATCTCAATTGTGCCTTCTATGGGGATTGTGCGGATTCACTTTCCCATCTATTCTTTGAATGTTCTTTCCCTTCTATGGTTTGGCATGACCTTCAACATGTCATGAATCTCTCCGTCCCCACTGATAGCTGGTCCGATATCATTAATCAACTCAAGCCCGTGTCTAAGATTAAGACCATTTGTCCATCATTAGAAGACTTGTGCTTGCTAGAGCTGTTTACCACATTTGGCAGGAAAGAAATTTTCGAATTTTCAAAAAAAAAACAAAAAGATCGTATCATGCAGTCATGAATAGTGTTAAGGATGATATCTGCGGTAGACTGCTGAGTCTTTCTATGAAACCATGCACCAATGTTAATTTGGCTAAAAGGATATGGACCATCCCTTAACAAACCACATATTGCTTCTACTTTTCTATGCTTGTATGGTTTGTTTTTTGCAGGTTGTGTTCCTTTATGTTATTGTTATGTTTCTGTTTCCATGTATTGTTTTTGGTTCCTAGTTTAGCTTCGTTGTCCTTTGGGGCCTGTCCCGATGGATTTTCTGTTTTTTCCTTTGGTGGGGAGTCCCCAGCCTCCTATTGTATTTATTCTTTTTATTAATAAAATTTTCCAGAGGTACCGTCCTCTTTACCCAAAAAAATGGTTCATAATCCATTACAACTTCATAACGGTCCATAACCCATTATAACCCTTTATAATGGTCCATAACCTGGATCCAATGAGAATAAGTATCACTCCCCAAATAAAGTAGTTGACTACCCTCCCCATTTGTCCCCTCTTCAGCCGATTAACACAATTCAAAATACTACTTTTCCTTCTATTTTGGGTACACGCCCAACACAAGTGATGCCTAAACCTTTGCATAAAATTTCGGCCAAAAATACCCATCACAATCAATTTCGTGGACCTCATTACCCAACATACTCCAAATCTAAGCCCAATGCTTCAACCCAAAATGTAGAAGCCCAAATGCATTTAAAAGCCCAAGTGAAAACCCATCTTGTTGATATAAGTGAAAAGATTAAGCCCAATACCTCTAGTGATCATAAAACCCAAGACCATAATTTAATTTTTGATACTCTATATAATGAAAACAAAAATAAAGTAAAAAATGCTTGGAATCGATCATTACCATTACTTAAAAACTCGCATGCTAATATCATTACAGGCTCCTAAAAACACGCGAACGATAACTTTCGTTTTATTCATAATTTAAGTAATGATATTAATGTGCCAGTTGATATTCCTTTAACGGCTGTTACTAAAGTTTGTGAAACACTTGCTAGTACTATATGTGGTTACTTTGTCGGAAAAAAAATGAATTACTCTGATGTTCGTTATCTAGCTTCCAAAATGTGGTCTATACATGGCCTTCAAGATGTCCTCCTAAATGGAAAAGGAGTTTATCTTTTTAAATTTAGTGACGACAATGGTCTGCATCATGTTATCACCCACGGACCCTGGACTTTTAAGGGTGTCCCGATGGTCATTCAAAAATGGCGTCCCGGTTTGAGTATTCATAAGAATAATCATGACAAGCTTCCTCTCTGGATTAAAATCCATGATATTCCCTATGAGGCTTGGAGTGATGATGGACTTAGTCATATTGCCTCTAAAATTGGTAAGCTTCTTGCTATGGACTCCTATACGGCTAATATGTGCAAATATGCAGCTGGTAAATCTGTATATGCCCGTGTCCTTCTTGAGGTACCAACAAATTCTACTTGGGTGGATAAAGTGTATATACGTATTCCTGATCCAGATACTCTTGAATACTCCATCCATACCCTTAGTATTGAATATGAATGGAAACCCCCTATGTGCTCTCATTGCATGGTTTATGGTCATGAAACTAACAACTGTATGCATGTTATCTCTAAGACAGTTGAAGCTAAGACCAAAGATAAAATGCCTATTGATCAGATGAGAGTTACCTCTCCTATGCAACTTGATGATGGATTTACGGTTGTTACTAAAAAGAAATCTTTAATGAAACATAGGCCAAATTATGAAAATACTAATAAGGATATTTCACAAGGTAAGTCTATAAGAAATAGCCAAACGGGTGGAATGGATAAAGAAAATGCAAAAAATCATGTCAATAATAAAGTTATTAAAAGTAATATTCAATTAATAAATAAGAATCACCCTAACCCTAAAAAAACTAGTCCTTCTACTGGCCTTGTCCCTAACAAGAAACGCCCTCCAATTATCCCTCATTCTGGTAATACCTCTATCAAAAATTCTATAGATGTTGTTGGTTTCCCTAGCCCCATCATACGGCTCTCATCCTCTACTACTCCAAAATTATCTAAGCTCTCCACTCCTATTTTCAACGCCTTTTCCATTCTAGAGTCTTGTTCCAACGATATGACGGATCTTCCTGGTCCCTCTTCCCAACCCCCACCTAGTCATGCCCCTTCCCCTCTTATTCCTGATGATTTTGATCCAGATTCTGTTGACCTTTCCGATATGGATGAACTCATTGAGGTTGAATCTGATGATGGTCAAACAGCCAAGTTTATTAATGATGATGATATTGAATCACCTAATGACCAAATTAGAATAGCTCAGGCGTCCGAGCAGATGGATTCCACAAACAACCAAATTTCCATATGACGCACATCGCTGCATGGAATACTCGCGGTCTATGTAAGCCTTCGCATCAGAAAGCTTTGAGAGATCTTATTCGCGATCAAAATCTCAATATTTGTGCTTCCATCGAGACTCGTGCTGACTTCTCTAATCTTCCTCTTATCTGTTCGCGTGCTTTTGGCTCCTGGGCTTGGTCGTTTAACGGTCTTTTTAGCACTAGGGGGACTAGAATTGTGGTAGCTTGGGACCCCAGTGCTATTGATATGATGCTACTTGACTTAAATGATCAGGTTATGCATTTCTACATTAAAATTCGTGCTTCTAATAAATCTTTCTTATGCTCTTTCATCTAAGCTCATAATAATCACATCCTCTGACGCTCACTTTGGCATTCTCTTTCAGCCCATAAGAAAGTGGTTAAAAATAATCCTTGGATCCTTTTAGGGGATTTCAATGTTGCTCTTGACATGAAAGATAGCACCTATGGGACTTCTGTTATCTCTCGTGCCATGGAGGATTTCAGGGAATGTGTTAATCGCATGGAGATGGAGGACCTTAACTATAAAGGTCTATTTTACACCTGGACCAAGTCTCCTAATGGTACTGGTGGGATTGTCAAAAAAATTGACTGTGTCATGGGAAATCCTAATTTCGTTGCATCTTTTCCCTCTGCTTCTGTCAATTTTCTCCCCTATCGTTCTTTTGACCATACTCCTGCGGTGCTTTCTCTTCCCAATAGATCTACGTTTAGTCCGAAACCGTTCAAATTCCCTAACTTCCTGACTTATAAAAACGATTTCAAGCAGGTGGTTGCTGATTCTTGGAATTCCGATATCCATGGATATAGGATGTATAAGGTTTTCCAAAACCTTAAAAACTTGAAAAAACCCTTGCGTCTTCTTCTTCGTAAACAGGGAAACATCTTCTCCAATGTTATCTCCCTCCGTAATGAACTTGATAGAATTCAGATGGCTCTGGATCGGGACCCATTCGATAATGATCTTTGTGAAGAACATTATAGGCATCTCCTTGCTTATAACGAGGCTACCCTTGATGAAGAGAGGTTTCTGAAACAAAAGGCCAAGGTTGACTGGCTGCGTGAGGGAGATAAAAATTCTGCATTTTTCCACAAATCGGTTAGAAGCCGCTTATCTCGTAGTCGTATTGATTCTATCCAGGATGCTCATGGAAACTGGATATCGGGGAATGACCTTCCTAAGCTTTTTGTTTCCCACTTTCAAACTTTCTTAGGTTCTTCCTACCCTTCCACCCCTATTCGTGACCCTTGTTCCCTTTTCTCTAATAAGCTCTCCCCTATCCAGTCTGCCGCTATGCTTACTCCTGTTACGGATGAGGAGGTTAGGGGTGTCATGTTCCAAATGGGAGATGATAAAGCCCCTGGTCCTGATGGCTTCTCGGCTAAGTTCTTCAAGTCTGCTTGGGATATTGTGGGTACTGATGTTTGTTTGGCGGTTAAGGAGTTCTTTTCGTCTGGAAAACTCCTTAAGTCTTTCAACAACTGTACTTGCTCTCATCCCTAAGATTGACTCCCCTTCCAAAGACACTGATTTTCGTCCTATAGCATGCTGTAATGTTGTTTACAAAAGTATTAGTAAGATTATTGTGGACCGTATAAAAAATCATCTATCTTGTTTGGTTGATGATAACCAGTCTGCTTTCATCCCTGGTCGTTTGATCTATGACAACGTTCTTCTTGTCCACGAGCTCATGAGGGATTATCACCGCCATCGAGGAACACCTAGGTGTGCTTTTAAAGTCGATATTCAAAAAGCTTATGACACCGTCGACTGGTCTTTTCTACGCAACATCTTATTTGGATTTGGTTTCCCCGAGCGTATGATTGAATGGATCATGACATGTGTTTCCACTACGGCTTACTCAGTGAGTATCAATGGTAACATACATGGTTTTTTCGATGGTAAACGGGGCCTCCGCCAAGGTGACCCTCTTTCTCCCTATCTCTTCACTCTTGTTATGGAGGTTCTTAATCTTATGATCAAGAGAAAAATATCTGATTCGGATTCATTTAAATTCCACCGTCAATGTGAGGAACAAAATATCACACATCTATGCTTTGCCGATGATCTTCTCCTCTTCTCTCATGGGGATAGATCTTCGGTAAGCATCATATGTGATTCCCTTGCTGAATTCTCTGGGGTTTCTGGGCTCCATCCTAATGTTGCTAAAAGCGAAGACTTTTATTGCAATGTTGGTGATACTACTAGGGCTGCTATTGACAGTATGGTTGGGTTCCCTGAGGGATCTTTCCCTGTCCGATACCTTGGCATCCCTCTAATCACCACCCGTCTTGCCCACAAGGACTGTAAAGGTCTTGTTGATAAAGTCAAATGCAGGATTAATGACTGGAAAAACAAATCTCTCTCCTTTGCTGGCCGTCTTCAGCTTATTCTCTCTGTTCTTCCTTCTATGCAAATCTATTGGGCTTCTGTTTTTATTCTTCCTAAATCTATTTCTAAAGAAATTGAGAAACTCATGAGGGGTTTCCTCTGGTGCCATGGTGAGTTGAAACGTGGTAAAGCTAAAGTTTCCTGGAAAACTGTGTGTCTCCCTAAGGAACATGGTGGACTTGGAATCCGTAATCTTGCTGTTTGGAATGTTGCCCTTATGGCTTCGCATGTTTGGAGACTCCTCTCTAAGAAGGATTCACTATGGGTCAAGTGGATCCATTCTTACCGTCTCTGTGGACGTAACTTTTGGGATGCCCCCAAAAAATACGGTTCAGGTTTTGCTTGGCGAAACATCCTAGATATGCGAAGTAAGATAAGAGATTTTATTGTTTCCCAGATTGGTGATGGGTCCTCTACATCCGCATGGTTCGATAACTGGCATCCTGCTGGTCCCCTCTCTAAATTCATTTCTGCACGACACATTAGGGAAGCGGGATTCAATCCTGATAGTAAGGTTGCTGATCTTGTCATCAACGGATATTGGGTTCGGCACGGTCAATGGAGGGAATACCATCCTAATCTTCTTCATCAAAACCCTCCTTCTCTTTCCCCTCTCGTTCCTGATAAACTCCAATGGAGATCTAGTGACGGTAATCTTTCTGATTTTTCTGTTCGTTCCGTTTGGCAGTCTATTCGGCCCTATGACCAGCCTGTTGATTGGTATCATCTGGTTTGGTTCACCCAGAATATCCCTAGACATGCATTCATTCTTTGGGTTGCTCTTAAAAATCGTCTTAAGACTCATGATAAAATCAAAATTTGGGATACTAATTCGAACCTCATTTGTGCCTTCTGTGGGGATTGTTCTGATTCCCTTTCCCACCTTTTCTTCGAGTGTTCTTTCCCTCTATGATTTGGCATGATCTTCAACATGTCATGAATCTCTCCATCCCCACTAATAGCTGGTCCGATATCATTAATCAACTAAAACCCGTGTCTAAGACTAAGACCATTTGGTCCATCATTAGAAGACTTGTGCTTGCTGGAGCAGTTTACCACATTTGGCATGAAAGAAATTTTCGAATTTTCAAAAAAACTAAAAGATCGTATAATGCCGTGGTGAATAGCATTAAGGATCATATACGCTGTAGACTGCTGAGCCTTTCTATGAAACCATGCACTAATGTTAATATGGTTAAAAGGATATGGACCATCCCTTAACAAACCTCATATTTGCTTCTATATTTCTCTTCTTGTATGGTTTGTTCTTTGCAGGTGGTTTTCCTTTATGGTATTGTTATGTCTCTGGTCCCATGTACTGTTTTGGTTCCTAGTTTAGCTTTGTTGTTGTCATTTGGGGCATGTCCCGATGGATTTTATGTGTTTTCCTTTGGTGGGGAGTCCCCAGCCTCTTATTGTATTTATTCTTTTTATTAATAAAATTTGCCAGAGGTACCGTCCTCTTTACCCAAAAAAAAAATTGTCCATAACCCATCACAACCCTTCAAAATTTAGCATAACCGATCACAACCCTTCATAATGGTTCATAACCCAACACAATCCTTTCTATTGTCTATAACCAATTACAACCCTTCATAATTGACCATAACCTATCACAACCCTTCATAATGGTCAATAACCCATCATAATCCTTCATAATGGTTCATAACTCATCGCAACCTTCATAATAGTACATAACCCATACAACCATTCATGGCGGTCCATAACCCATCACATCCCTTTCTAATGGTCCATAACCCATCACATCCCTTTTTAAGGTCCATAACCCATCACAACCCTACATAATCATCCATAACCTAACTCTTCCATACATTCTCTCTAACCTCTCTCTAGAATTTTCTCTCTCTAAGAAAGTTTTTGTGTTTTTTGGTTTTTGTTCTTTCGTATTTCACCATGGATGATGATTCACCAGGTTGTGATTCCATTTTAATGTCAAATGATGGGGTTATGATGGATCAGCATAATCATTCTCTTGAGTTATCTACTGGTACAGATTCATCAAAGGTAATTGGAAATAAAACTCATATGTTTTCTGCACAAAGTTTTATTGACCCTGAAAGTACTTTCAATATGGTGGAAAGTAGAATGAAAAGGATTATCAATAAACAACCACGTATCTTCAAAAAATATTCCATTAAGAATTCTCTTTTGGAAAAATCGATTCAAAGAAGATTACAACAAAGAAAAAATGTTCTTAATCTTAAACGAGTTACAAATCAATATGAAAGGAATGTTGTTGCCTCGGGTTCTACAATCGATGCTTTGGTTGAAGATGAATCAAATGATGCCTCTCTATTTGATGCACTTAAAAACTTAGATCAAGCGGTTAACCAAGCTTATGGAGAGGGTGGCAAAGAATCCGACAAGATTGATGGCTTGAGTACGGATTACTCATCTTCTGAAGACGAGGATGGAGAAGATAAAAATGATGAATCAATTACGGAGCATGTGGTAGTCTCATCTACCATAAACCGCGACTGCATGGAGAATCATTCTATGCCCGATGGAGAAGAAAGTGACTGCATGGATTGCAATATCACGTCTGTTCTTGGAGATGTTGATACGCATAAAAAATCCACTTCAGCTCATAAAGTAAACGCACATATAGATGGTGTTTTTGCGATTGCCAGAAATCAGGAAAAGGATACCGGAGCTGCTGCTTTTCAGTTTCAACCGTCTTCAAACCATGGAGGAGATCCGGGCATGAATTTTCCGCAGATCCATGGAACATCAGAAGGTGGACTTCAAACGGTAATAACATCCACTTTAAAGCATGGAGAAGACATATTAAACAACAGTATGGACAACACTAAGAAGCAAGGAGCGGATTTATTTAAACCGAGCATGGGCAACAAAAATAAAAGAGACACTTCTTTATGCGGACAAAACAATACTATAAACCACTTTGCTGAAGGTATAACTCTCGATCATTCATTATTTAATGCTACTTCTTCTAATTTTAATGTGGAATATGGGGTCAATCATAACATTATGGGTCAAAGGAATAAAAGTATTGGGAAGGTGGGGGACAACAATGATAGATATAAGATAGTGGTAGACAAGGGAACACTAGCCTCACATGCTACACCTACACTTTTTGACTTGCCTTTTCCTTCATTGCAATTGCCGAGGACTAATATAGCGGATTCTATATGGCCGATCTTGGATGCCAACATGTCCTCCACTAGCTCAAACACTAAAATACTTGACTCCCCATCTTTCTTGTCCCCTTGCAATTCGATTCCTCCTATTATCAAGACCACATGTCCTTCTCTTTTGGGTCCACCTCCTAATCAAATATCTCCCAATTTCTTACTTGATAAATCGGCCACTAATTCCTTTTTGAATGCTAGACATGAACTTATGCCTAATAACCCACCCCTAAGTGTTGAAACACATCTGAATTTTAATAACCAAGTTAAAACCAATATTGTTGACTTATGTGATAATACTAAACCAAATAATTCTAATGATTTAAAAACCCATGAAAAAAATTTATTTTATGATACTAGAAATTACGAAAATAAAAAAAAATGAATAATGCTTGGCAACGATCTTTACCATTGCTTAAAAACTCTCATGCCAATATTATTACAGGATCACAAAAACACGCCAATGATAAGTTTCTTTTTATTCCTAATCTAAGTAATGACAATAATGTGCCTGTTGATATTCCTTTAACGGCCGTCACTAAAGTGTGTGAAACATTTGCTAGGACTATCTGTGGTTATTTTGTAGGAATTAAAATGAATTACTCTGATGTTCGATATCTTGCTTCCAAAATGTGGTCTATCCATGGTCTCCAAGATGTTCTTCTAAATGGTAAAGGTGTTTACCTTTTTAAATTTAGCGACGACAATGGTCTTCATCATGTTATCACTCACGGTCCCTGGACATTTAAAGGTGCCCCTATTGTCATGCAAAAATGGCGACCCGGTCTCGATATTCATAAGAACAATCATGACAAGCTTCCTCTATGGATTAAAATCCACGATATTCCATATGAGGCATGGAGTGATGAGGGTCTGAGCCACATTGCTTCTAAAATTGGAAAGCCTCTTGCTATGGACTCTTATACTGCTAATATGTGCAAATATGCGGCAGGAAAATCTGTTTATGCTCGTGTCCTTCTTGAGATACCTACTAAATCCTCTTGGGTGGATAAAGTGATTATCCGTATTCCTGATCCTGATACTCTTGAGTTTTACACCCATACTCTTCGTATTGAGTATGAATGGAAACCTCCTATGTGCTCTCATTGCATGGTTTTTGGTCATGAAAATAGAAACTGTATGCATGTCATATCTAAGACTAATGAAAGTAATCATAAAGACAAAATGCCTCTTGATCATGGTATAGTGAATTCTCCTATGCAACTTGATGATGGTTTTACGGTAGTCTATAACAAGAAAAATCGCACAAAACAAGGGTCAATTTATGAAAACACTACTGATGATAATTTGCAAAGTAACTCTAATAGAAACAATCAAGGGATTAGGAAGAGTAAAGATTCTTCAATGAACAAAATTTGGAATAAAAGTAAAAAACGTATTAATAAGTCTCGTTTCGAGTTTCGACCGGTTCATAATGAATCCCGCTCATCCATACCTCATAGTTCTATTCCTCCCCCTATGAAGGATACTAACGGTTTAGTTGGTTTCCCTAGCCCTTTCCTTCGTTCGTCTTCTTCCACTCCCCTAAAACAAACTGTTTCCACCACTCCTTTATCCAACACCTTCGCCGTTCTTGAGGCTTGTTCCTCTGACGTTACTGATTTTCCTTCTACTTCTACCCCTCTTCCTCCTCCTAGTGTCCCCTCCTAAATTATTACTGGTGAATTTGATCCTGATGCTGATGACCAACTTGACGAGGACAATTGTATTGAGGTCGTCTCTGATGATGGTGAAACTGCCCAGTTCATTGTTGGTAAGAATGGTTGTCATTATGATCAACCTATGATAGCTCCGGTGCCCGAGCAGATGGACTCCACCCCCCTCCAAGTTTCCATATGACGCACATCGCTGCATGGAATACTCGCAGTCTCTGTAAGCCTTCTCATCAGAAAGCCTTGAGAGATCTTATCCGCGATCAAAATCTTCATATTTGTGCTTCTCTTGAGACTCGTGCTTCCTTCCCTAACCTCCCTCTTATCTGTAGTCGTACTTTTGGCTCTTGGTCGTGGTCGTCCAACGGTCTCTTCTCCCCTAGAGGGACTAGAATCGTGGTTGCCTGGGATCCAATGGCCGTTGATATGATGCTTATCGACTTAAATGATCAGGTTATGCATTTCAAAGTTAATATTCATGATTCTAATAAATCCTTTTTCTGCTCCTTCGTCTATGCTCATAATGATCACATAATGCGTCGTTCTCTCTGGCATTCTCTTGCGGTCCATAAGAATGTGGTTAGAGATTGCCCTTGGATTCTTTTGGGTGATTTCAATGTTGCTCTTGATATCAAAGATAGCACCTCCGGGTCGTCTGGGATTTCTCGTGCCATGGAGGACTTCAGGGACTGTGTCAATCTGATGGAAATGGAGGATCTTAACTATAAAGGTCTCTTCTACACAGGGACCAAGTCTCCTAATGGTTCGGGTGGCATCCTCAAGAAGATCGATCGTGTCATGGGAAATACTCACTTCATTGCTTCTTTCCCCTCCTCTACTGTCAATTTTCCCCCTTACCGTTCGTCCGATCATACTCCTGCTGTGCTTTCTCTCCCCCATCGTACCCCTTTCCAGCCTAAGCCTTTCAAGTTCCCTAATTTCCTGACTTATAAGAACGATTTCAAACAGATTGTTGCCTCTTCTTGGAACCCCAATATCACTGGATATCAGATGTATAAGGTTTTCAAAAACCTTAAAAATCTGAAAGTGCCTATACGTAAGATGCTGCGCAACCAGGGAAACCTCTTTTCTAAGGTTATCTCTCTTCGTAATGAGCTTGATAGAGTTCAGATTGCTTTGGATCGGGATCCTTTCAATAAGGATCTACGTGAAGAACAATGCAGGTATCTCCTCGCTTATAACGAGGCTAGCCTGGATGAAGAGAGGTTCCTAAAACAAAAGGCTAAGGTTAACTGGCTGCGTGAGGGTGATAAAAATTCGGCTTTTTTCCACAAAACGGTTAAAAGTCGTAAATCTCGCAATCGTATTAATTCTATCCAGGATGCTCAAGGTAACTGGATATCGGGGAATGATCTTCCTAATCTGTTTGTTTCTCACTTTCAAGCCTTCTTGGGTTCTGCCCAGCCTTCCACTGCTATTCGTGATCCTTCTTCCCTCTTCTCTAATAAGCTCTCCCCCATCCAGTCTGCTGCCATGCTTACTCCTGTTACTGAAGCGGAGGTTAAGTGTGTTCTGTTCCAGATGGGTGATGATAAGAATTAAAAACACTTGAATATAAATAAACGGGTCATTTTCGAGTCATTTTCGAGTCGAAAGCTTCGACCCTGACCTTACCCGTTTAATTATCGTGTCGTGTCGTGTCAACCTGTTTAATTAAACGGGTTGAAATCTCTTACCCAAACCCGTTTATTTCGTGTCGAGTTCGTGTCGGGTTGTCGTGTCGTGTCAAGTTTTGCCACCTCTATCCATAACCCATACAAACCTTCATAATGGTCCATAACCCATCAGAACTCTTCATAGTGGTCCATAACCCAACACAACCCTTTCTATGGTCCATAACCCATCACAACTCTTCATAATTAACCATAACCTATCACAACCCTTCATAATGGTCCATAACCCATCACAACCCTTTATAATGGTATATAACCCATCACAACCCTTCATAATTGAGCATAACCATCACAACCCTTCATAATGGTCCATAACCCAACACAACCCTTTCTGTGGTCCATAACCCATAACAATCGTTCATAATTGACCATAACCTGTCACAACCCTTCATAATGGTCAACAACCCATCATAATCTTTCATAATGGTTCATAACCATCACAACACTTTCTAATGGCCCATAACCTATCACAACCCTTTCTATGGTCCATAACCCATCGCAACCCTACATAATGGTCCATAACCATAACATCCCTTCATAATGGTCCATACCCATACAAACCTTCATAATAGTCCGTAACCCATCACAACCCTATGATAAGTTCATTGTTGGTGAGATTGGTTCTCATTAAGATCAACCTATGATAACTCTGGTTCCCGAGAAGATGGACTCCACCCCCCTCCAGGTTTCCATATGACGCACATCGCTGCATGGAATACTCGCGGTCTCTGTAAGCCTTCTCATCAGAAAGCCTTGAGAGATCTTATCTGAGATCAAAATCTTCAGATTTGTGCTTCTCTTGAGACTCGTGCTTCCTTCCCTAACCTCCCTCTTATCTGTAGTCGTACTTTTGGCTCTTGGTCGTGGTCGTCTAACGGTCTCTTCTCCCCTAGAGGGACTAGAATTGTGGTTGCCTGGGATCCGCTTGCCATTGATATGATGCTTATCGACTTAAATGATCAGGTTATGCATTTTAAAGTTACTATTCTTGATTCTAATAAATCCTTTTTCTGCTCTTTCGTCTATGCTCATAATGATCACATGATGCGTCGCTCTCTCTGGCATTCTCTTGCGGTCCATAAGAATATGGTTAGAGATACCCCTTGGATTATTTTGGGTGATTTCAATGTTGCTCTTGATATTAAAGATAGCACCTCCGGGTCGTCTGAGATTTCTCGTGCCATGGAGGACTTCAAGGACTGTGTCAATCTGATGGAAATGGAGGATCTTAACTATAAAGGTCTCTTCTACACATGGACCAACTCTCATAATGGTTCGGGTGGCATCCTCAAGAAGATCGATCGTGTCATGGGAAATACTCACTTCGTTGCTTCTTTCCCCTCCTCTACTGTCAATTTTCTCCCTTACCGTTCGTCCGATCATACTCCTGCTGTGCTTTCTCTCCCCCATCGTGCCCCTTTCCATCCCAAGCCTTTCAAGTTCCCTAATTTCCTTACTTATAAGAACGATTTCAAGCAGATTGTTGCCTCTTCTTGGAACCCCAATATCACTGGATATCGGATGTATAAGGTTTTCAAAAACCTTAAAAATCTGAAAGTGCCTATACGTAAGATTCTTCGCAACCAGGGAAACTTCTTTTCTAAGGTTATCTCTCTTCGTAATGAGCTTGATAGAGTTCAGATTGCTTTGGATCGGGATCCTTTCAATAAGGATCTTCGTGAAGAACAATGCAGGTATCTCCTCGCTTATAACGAGGCTAGCCTGGATGAAGAGAGGTTTCTGAAACAAAAGGCTAAGGTTAACTGGCTGCGTGAAGGTGATAAAAATTCGGCTTTTTTACACAAAGCGGTTAAAAGCCGTAAATCTCGCAATTGTATTAATTCTATCCAGGATGCTCATGGTAACTGGATCTCAGGGAATGATCTTCCTAATCTGTTTGTTTCTCACTTTCAAGCCTTCTTAGGTTCTGCCCAGCCTTCCACTGCTATTCGTGATCCTTCTTCCCTCTTCTCTAATAAGCTCTCCCCCCTCCAGTCTGCCGCCATGATTACTCCTGTTACTGACGCGGAGGTTAAGTGTGTCCTGTTCCAGATGGGTGATGATAAAGCTCCTGGTTTTGATGGTTTCTCTGCTAAGTTCTTCAAGTCTGTTTGGGATATTGTGGGTCCTGATTTCTGTATGGCTGTTAAGGAATTCTTCTATTCTGGCAAACTTCTTAAGTCTTTCAACAGCACCATCCTTGCGCTCATCCCTAAAGTTGATTCCCCTTCCAAAGTCACTGATTTCCGCCCTATAGCTTGTTGTAACGTTGTTTACAAATGTATCAGCAAGATTATTGCGGATCGTATCAAAAACCATCTTTCTTCTCTGGTTGATGAAAACCAGTCTGCTTTCATCCCTGGTTGTTTGATCACCGACAACGTCCTTCTTGTCCATGAACTCATGCGTGATTATCATCGGCATCGTGGTCCTCCTAGGTGTGCTTTTAAGGTTGATATTCAAAAAGCGTACGACACAGTTGACTGGTCGTTTCTGCGGACCATCTTGTTTGGATTTGGTTTCCCCGATCGTATGATTGACTGGATCATGACATGTGTTTCCACGGTTGCTTACTCTGTGAGTATCAATGGGAATACTCATGGACATTTTGACGGTAAAAGGGGCTTTCGGTAGGGTAACCCCCTTTCTCCTTATCTCTTCACTCTTGTCATGGAAGTGCTTAACCTTATGATCAAGAGAAACATCCATGATTATGACTCTTTTAAATTCCACAGACAATGTGATGATCAAAGTATCACCCATCTCTGCTTTGCCGACGATCTCCTTCTCTTCTGTCATGGTGATAGCTCTTCGGTTAGAATCATCTGTGATTCTCTTGAGGAATTCTCTGGGGTTTCTGGCCTCCATCCAAATATTGCAAAGAGTGAAGCTTTCTACTGTAATGTTTGTGAGAGGACCAGGGCTGCCATTGATCTTATTGTTAAGTTTGATGAGGGCTCTTTCCCTGTCCGATACCTTGGCGTTCCTCTCATAACCATGCGTCTTGCCCACAAAGATTGTAAAGGCCTTGTTGATAAAGTCAAATGCAGGATTAATGACTAGAAAAACAAGTCTCTATCCTTTGCTGGTCGTCTCCAGCTCATCCTCTCTGTCCTTTCTTCTACTCAAATCTATTGGGCTTCTGTTTTTATTCTTCCTAAATCTATCTCTAACGATATTGAGAAGATCATGAGAGGTTTCCTCTGTTGCAATGGTGAGTTAAAGCGTGGTAAAGCTAAAGTCTCCTGGAAAACTGTATGCCTTCCTAAGGAACATGGTGGTCTTGGCATATGTAACCTTGCTATCTGGAATGTTGCCCTTATGGCTTCCCATGTTTGAAGACTCCTTTCCAAGAAAGAGTCCCTATGGGTTAAGTGGATCCACTCATACCGTTTATGTGGATGTAACTTTTGGGATGCTCTAAAAAATACGGTTCTGGATTTGCCTGGCGTAACATCCTGGATATGCGGGATAAGATAAGGGAGTATATAGTTTCCCAGATAGGTGATGGATGCTCTACTTCTGCTTGGTTCGACAACTGGCACCCTGCGGGCCCTCTTTCTAAATTCTTGTCTGTCCGTGACATCCAGGATGTGGGTTTTAATCCTGATACTAAGGTTGCTGACCTGGTTCTTAACGGATCTTGGGTTCGGCCTCATTGTTGGAGAGATTCCCATGGAGCTCTTCTTTCTCATAACCCTCCTACTATTTCCATGTCCGTCCCTGATAAACTACTTTGGAGATCTAGAGACGGTCAACTCTCTCCTTTCTCTGTTCGATCTTTGTGGGAGTCTATTCGCCCCTATCACCAACCGGTGTTTTGGTTTCATCTTGTTTGGTTCTCCCAGAACATCCCCAGACATGCTTTCATTCTTTGGGTTGCACTTAAAGATCGTCTTAAGACTCATGATAAAATCAAAATTTGGGACACTAATTCCAATCTCATTTGTGCGTTCTACGGGGACTGTCCGGATTCCCTTTCCCATCTCTTCTTTGAATGCTCTTTCATTTCTTTGGTTTGGCATGACCTCCATCATGTCATAAATCTCTCCTTCTCCACTGATAGTTGGTCTGATATTATTAGTCAACTCAACCCCATTAATAAGAACAAGACCATTTGGTCCATCATTAGAAGACTTGTTTTTGCTGGAGCGGTCTACCATATCTGGAGGGAAAGAAATTTACGCATTTTTACAAAAATAAAAAGATCTCATCATGCTGTCGTGAATATTGTTAAGGATGATATCCGCTGTAGACTGCTGAGTCTTTCTTTGAAAACTTGCACTAATGTTGATTTGGCTTAAACTCTTTGGACCCTCCCTTAATTTTCTTCCTCTGCTCTTTCTTCTTTATCTGCTTGTTTTGGCTTGTATGGTTTGTTTGTTTTGCAGGTTGCGCTCCTTTATGTTCTTGTTTGCTTATGGTTCCTTCTCTTGTTTTGGTTCCTAGTTTAGCTTGTTGTCCGTTGGGGCCTGTCCCGATGGATTTTCTATTTTTTGGTGGGGAGTCCCCAGCCTTATATTGTATTTATTCTTTTTATTAATAAAATTTGCCAGAGGTGCCGCCCTCTTTATCCAAAAAAAAACCCATCACAACCCTTCATAATTGACCATAACCCATCACAACCACTTATAATTGACCATAACCCATCACAACCCTTCCTATGGTCCATAAGCCAGTACAACCCTTTCTATGGTCCATAACCCATGACAACCCTTCATAGTTAACCATAACCCATCACAACACCTCATAATGGTCTATAACAGATCGCAACCCTACATAATGGTCTATAACCATAACAACATTTCATAGTGGTCCATAACCCATACAAACCTTCATAATGGTCCATAACCCATCACAACTCTTCATAATGGTCCATAACCCAACACAACTCTTTCAATGGTCCATAACTCATAACAACTCTTCATAATTAACCATAACCTATCACAACCCTTCATAATGGTCCATAACCCATCATAACCCATCATTGTGGTCCATAACCCATCACAACCTTCATTATGGTCCATAACTCATCACAACCCTTTATAATGGTCCATAACCCATCACAACCCTTCATAATTGAGCATAACCCATCACAAGTCTTCATAATAGTCCATAACCCAACACAACCCTTTCTATGGTCCATAACCCATAACAACCTTTCATAATTAGCCATAACCTATCACAACCCTTCATAATGGACAAAAACCCATCATAATCTTTCATAATGGTTCATAACCCATCACAAATTTCATAATAGTACATAACCTATACAACCATTCATAACGGTCCATAACCCATCACAACCCTTTCTAATGGTCCATACAAACCTTGATAATAGTCCATAACACATAACAACCCAAAAAACCAAGAAAACCATAACCACATCCGTATCCCAGATCCTGAAACATCTGAGTTCTCTTCCCATACCCTTAGAGTTGAGTATGAATGGAAACCTCCGATGTGCTCTCATTGTAAGGTGTTTGGTCACGAAACACATGTTTGTATGCATGTCATTAATAAAACTAATGCTCCTTCTATTGCTAAACATATGGATACTTCTACCATTAACGCTACTTCTATTATTGATAATACTGATGATTTTACTATGGTTTCAAATAAGAAAAATTCTTCAAAACATGTTTCTACTAAAGAAAATAAAAATAATGAATCTTCTATAAGAAATACTAGTAGAAAATACCAAAACAATACCCAAGAAAATCCCACTTCCAAAAATAAAAACAATTTAAAAACCATTAGAAATAAGAATCGTTTTGAGAAACGTCCGATTCATATTAATAATAGCCCCCTTTTATTCAACAATTCCCCTAATCCCCCAATGAAGGATAAGTCGGCTATTGTTGGATTCCCTAGCCCTATCATTCGTCTTTCTTCTTCCCAGCCCCTAAATCAGCTTGAATCCTCCACTCCTTTATTCAACGCCTTCTCCATTCTAGAGGCATGTTCCTCTGACGTCACAGATATTCCTTCTTCTTCTGTCCCCCTGACCCATACTGGTGCTCCTTCCCATTCTGGTCCTGATGATTTTGATCCTGATTCTGATGACCTTATCGTTGAGGATATTAGTATTGAGGTTGATTCTGATGATGGTGACACTGCCCAGTTCATTGTCAATGAGTCTGGATCCTATAATGATCACCTTATGATAGCTCCGGTGTCCGAGCAGATGGACTCCACCCCCATCCAGGTTTCCATATGAAGCACATCGCTGCTTGGAATACTCGCGGTCTCTGTAAGCCTTCTCATCAGAAAGCCTTGAGAGATCTTATCCGCGATCAAAATCTTCATATTTGTGCTTCTCTTGAGACTCGTGCTTCCTTCCCTAACCTCCCTCTTATCTGTAGTCGTACTTTTGGCTCTTGGTCGTGGTCTTCCAACGGTCTATTCTCCCCTAGAGGGACTAGAATTGTGGTTGCCTGGGATCCGCTTGCCATTGATATGATGCTTATCGACTTAAATGATCAGGTTATGTATTTCAAAGTTAATATTCGTGATTCTAATAAATCCTTTTTCTACTCTTTCGTCTATGCTCATAATGATCACATGATGCGTCGCTCTCTCTGGCATTCTCTTGCGGTCCATAAGAATATGGTTAGAGATACCCCTTGGATTATTTTGGGTGACTTCAATGTTGCTCTTGATATTAAAGATAGCACCTCCGGGTCGTCTGGGATTTCTCGTGCCATGGAGGACTTCAGGGACTGTGTTAATCTGATGGAAATGGAGGATCTTAACTATAAAGGTCTCTTCTACACATGGACCAAGTCTCCTAATGGTTCGGGTGGCATCCTCAAAAAAATCGATCGTGTGATGGGAAATACTCACTTCGTTGCTTCTTTCCCCTCCTCTACTGTCAATTTTCTCCCTTACCGTTCGTCCGATCATACTCCTGCTGTGCTTTCTCTCCCCCATCGTGCCCCTTTCAAACCTAAACCTTTCAAGTTCCCTAATTTCCTGACTTATAAGAACGATTTCAAACAGATTGTTGCCTCTTCTTGGAACCCCAATATCAATGGATATCGGATGTATAATGTTTTCAAAAACCTTAAAAATCTGAAAGTGCCTATACGTAAGATGCTGCGCAACCAGGGAAACCTCTTTTCTAAGGTTATCTCTCTTCGTAATGAGCTTGATAGAGTTCAGATTGCTTTGGATCGGGATCCTTTCAATAAGGATCTTCGTGAAGAACAATGCAGGTATCTCCTCGCTTATAACGAGGCTAGCCTGGATGAAGAGAGGTTCCTAAAACAAAAGGCTAAGGTTAACTGGCTGCGTGAGGGTGATAAAAATTCGGCTTTTTTCCACAAAGCGGTTAAAAGTCGTAAATCTCGCAATCGTATTAATTCTATCCAGGATGCTCAAGGTAACTGGATATCGGGGAATGATCTTCCTAATCTGTTTGTTTCTCACTTTCAAGCCTTCTTGGGTTCTGCCCAGCCTTCCACTGCTATTCGTGATCCTTCTTCCCTCTTCTCTAATAAGCTCTCCCCCATCCAGTCTGCCGCCATGCTTACTCCTGTTACTGACGCGGAGGTTAAGTGTGTTCTGTTCCAGATGGGTGATGACAAAGCTCCTGGTTCTGATGGTTTCTCTGCTAAGTTCTTCAAGTCTGCTTGGGATATTGTGGGTCCTGATTTTTGTATGGCTGTTAAGGAATTCTTCTATTCTGGCAAACTTCTTAAGTCTTTCAACAGCACCATCCTTGCGCTCATCCCTAAAGTTGATTCCCCTTCCAAAGTCACTGATTTCCTCCCTATAGCTTGTTGTAACGTTGTTTACAAATGTATCAGCAAGATTATTGCGGATCGTATCAAAAACCATCTTTCTTCTCTGGTTGATGAAAACCAGTCTGCTTTCATCCCTGGTCGTTTGATCACCGACAATGTCCTTCTTGTCCATGAACTCATGCATGATTATCATCGGCATCGTGGCCCTCCTAGGTGTGCTTTTAAGGTTGATATTCAAAAAGCGTACGACACAGTTGACTGGTCGTTTCTGCGGACCATCTTGTTTGGGTTTGGTTTCCCCGATCGTATGATTGAATGGATCATGACATGTGTTTCCACGGTTGCTTACTCTGTGAGTATCAATGGGAATACTCACGGATATTTCGACAGTAAAAGGGGCCTTCGGCAGGGTGACCCCCTTTCTCCCTATCTCTTCACTCTTGTCATGGAAGTGCTTAACCTTATGATCAAGAGAAACATCCATGATTCTGACTCTTTTAAATTACACAGACAATGTGATGATCAAAGTATCACCCATCTCTGCTTTGCCGACGATCTCCTTCTCTTCTGTCATGGTGATAGCTCTTCGGTTAGAATCATCTATAATTCTCTTGAGGAATTCTCTGGGGTTTCTGGCCTCCATCCAAATATTGCAAAGAGTTAAGCTTTCTACTGTAATGTTGGTGAGAGGACCAGGGCTGCCATTGATCTTATTGTTAAGTTTCCTGAGGGCTCTTTCCCTGTCCGATACCTTGGCATTCCTCTCATCACCACGCGTCTTGCCCACAAAGACTGTAAACGCCTTGTTGATAAAGTCAAATGCAGGATTAATGACTGGAAAAACAAATCTCTTTCCTTTGCTGGTCGTCTCCAGCTCATCCTCTCTGTCCTTTCTTCTACTCAAATCTATTGGGCTTCTGTTTTTATTCTTCCTAAATCTATCTCTAACGATATTGAGAAGCTCATGAGAGGTTTCCTCTGGTGCCATGGTGAATTAAAGCGTGGAAAAGCTAAAGTCTCCTGGAAAACTGTATGCCTTCCTAAGGAACATGGTGGTCTTGGCATACGTAATCTTGCTATCTGGAATGTTGCCCTTATGGCTTCCCATGTTTGGAGACTCCTTTCCAAGAAAGAGTCCCTATGGGTTAAGTGGATACACTCATATCGTTTATGTGGCCGTAAATTTTGGGATGCCCCCAAAAAATACGGTTCTGGATTTGCCTGGCGTAACATCCTGGATATGCGGGATAAGATAAGGGAGTATATAGTTTCCCAGATAGGTGATGGATGCTCTACTTCTGCTTGGTTCGACAACTGGCACCCGGCGGGCCCTCTTTCTAAATTCTTGTCTGTCCGTGACATCCATGATGCGGGTTTCACTCCTGATACTAAGGTTGCTGACCTGGTTCTTAACGGATCTTGGGTTCGGCCTAATTGTTGGAGAGATTACCATGGTGCTCTTCTTTCTCATAACCCTCCTTCTATTTCAACGTCCGTCCCTGATAAACTCCTTTGGAGATCTAGAGACGGTCAACTATCTCCTTTCTCTGTTAGATCTGTGTGGCAGTCTATTTGCCCCTATCACCAACCGGTGTTTTGGTTTCATCTTGTTTGGTTCTCCCAAAACATCCCCAGACATGCTTTCATTCTTTGGGTTGCTCTTAAAGATCGTCTTAAGACTCATGATAAAATAAAAATTTGGGACACTAATTCCAATCTCTTTTGTGCGTTCTGCGGGGAATGTCCGGATTCCCTTTCCCATCTCTTCTTTGAATGCTCTTTCACTTCTTTGGTCTGGAATGACCTCCATCATGTCATGAATCTCTCCTTCTCCACTGATAGCTGGTCTGATATCATTAGTCAACTAAACCCCATTAATAAGAACAAGACCATTTGGTCCATCATTAGAAGACTTGTTTTTGCTGGAGCGGTCTACCATATCTGGAGGGAAAGAAATTTACGCATTTTTACAAAAATAAAAAGATCTCATCATGCTATAGTGAATATTGTTAAGGATGATATCCGCTGTAGACTGCTGAGTCTCTCTTTGAAAACTTGCTATAATGTTGATTTGGCTAAAACTCTTTGGACCCTCCCTTAATTTTCTTCTTCTGCACTTTCTTTTTTCTCGGCTTGTTTTGGCTTGTATGGTTTGTTTGTTTTGCAGGTTGCTCTCCTTTATGTTCTTGTTTGCTTATGGTTCCTTCTCTTGTTTTAGTTCCTAGTTTAGCTTGTTGTCCGTTGGGGCCTGTCCCGATGGATTTTCTGTCCTTTGGTGGGGAGTCCCCAGCCTTATATTGTATTTATTCTTTTTATTAATAAAATTTGCCAGAGGTGCCGCCCTCTTTACCCAAAAAAAATTCTCTCTAACCTCTCTCTAGAATTTTCTCTCTCTAGAAAGTTTTTGTGTTTTTGGTTTTTAGTTTTTGTTCTGTCGTATTTTACGATGGATAATGATTCAATAGGTTGTGATTCCATATTAATGTCAAATGATGGTGTTATCATGGATCAGCAACATCATTTTCAAGAATTATCTACTGGAAAAGGTCAACATATGAAGGCTATTACATTTTCTGAAAATTTAAAACAACATTTTAAATTTTCATCTAAAGAAAACAAATTTGAAGATCATGGCAATGCAATCAACTACAATAAAGATCAGAAAGAGAAACAACTTCATATGGCTTTACGTAATATCAAAGGATCTATATTTAAGAATTATTCATCTTCTTTATATGAGGCCACTGATGAACGTAGAAATAAATGCAAAAATGACAAAATTCAGCAAAACAGATTGTCAACTGGTGGGATCTCGTCTTCAGTTGATGCTCAAGCTTGTTATAATAAAGAAGATAATTACATGCAGCTTTACTCAACATCCAATGGAGGAGACACGGGTCTGAATTTTTCAGCAAATAATGGAACTCTTTCAGCAAATGGACTTAATGGTGATATCTCATGTGCAAGTGGAGAAGAAGATACAATGGTCACCGAGGGAGATGTCTCTACTACTGTCTCATGTGGTGGGGAATGCATTGATCATCACTTCACGATGGCTACTGAAGATCACCCTTGTCTAGCTCACGGTATCTATATTCCAGATCCTACAACCCAAGGTGATTGTGTTCCTCAAGCTACAAGCACGAAAAACACCGAAGGCCAAGAGGGAGATGCTGCAATCCGTGTTGATCGGGGAGTACACGCTCTAACGGTCAGCTCTAAAAAATGCATTGGTGGAGAAGATGGTCCTCAAACGGTAATTACAAGCACTAAATCGCATGGAAAAGATATATTAAATACGGGAATGGACACCAATTATAAGCATGGAGATGGAATATTAAAACCGACCAAGGACATGGAAAAGCAAGTGGAGAATTTTCAATGGGGTACCACTTCATCGGTCAACAATTCAAAAACCTCTCTTGCGGAAGGTAACAATGCCGATAACCCTTCTTTTAATATTAATTTCTCCAATTTGAATGTGGTTTGTGGGGTAAACAATAAATTAGATAGTCAAAAGTGGGGAGACAACAATGATAGAGTTAGGTTAGTGGGAGACAAGGAGACATATGATGCACATGCCAACCCTTTTCATGTGCCCCTCCCTTTTGTGCATGAGCCGATCAATTCCTCTCTTTGTGCGGATAATCTTAGGCCGAGAATGCTCACTAAGGTGATGGATCCTCAAGCTTCTCTTTTGGGCTTACCTAAACTTCATTCACATATGGGCCAAACAAAACCAAACCATGCTTCTTCTAGATTGAACATCCATAAGCCCAATGATTTTAATAAAACAAAATGGGCTAACAAAAATAAGCCATTTAATGCTAAAAAAATGTAATTCATAAACCGGATAATCAAATTCCTGTTAATTCTAGATTTAGTAAATGAAGAAAATGTTGTTCAGTTACATAATTCCAACAAACATAGTAAAATTAATGGTAATTTTGAACTAAAAGACATAAATTACAACGCTTGGTCTAGTAAATTACCTTTACTAGTTAACTCTCAATCGAACATTTTAAGTGGTCCTAATAAACATTCCAGCGAAAATTTTCGTTTCATTCCTAATCTGAGTAATGATATTGATGTGCCAGTAGATATACAGATAAATGTTGTTAATAAGATATGTGAGACTCATGCTCGAACCATATGTGGTTATTTCGTGGGATGTAAATTGAATTATTCAGATGTTCGTTATCTAGCATCTAAGATGTGGTCTAAACATGGTCTGGAAGATGTTTTGTTAAATGGTAACGGTGTCTATCTTTTTAAATTTAACAATGACCAAGGTCTAAAACATGTTATCACTCACGGCCCATGGACATTTAGGAATGCCCCCATTGTTATACAAAAATGGAGACCCGGACTAAGCATTCATAGAAACAACCATGACAAACTTCCTCTATGGATTAAAATACATGACATCCCTTATGAAACTTGGAGTGAGGAAGGATTAAGTCACATTGCTTCTAAAATTGGTAAGCCTCTTGCTATGGACTCTTATACAGCTAACATGTGTACCTATGCTGCGGGTAAGGCAGTTTATGCTCGTGTCCTTTTAGAAGTTCCTACTCGTCCCTCTTGGGTGGACAAAATTAACATCCGTATCCCAGATCCTGAAACATCTGAGTTCTCTTCCCATACCCTTAGAGTTGAGTATGAATGGAAACCTCCGATGTGCTCTCATTGTAAGGTGTTTGGTCACGAAACACATGTTTGTATGCATGTCATTAATAAAACTAATGCTCCTTCTATTGCTAAACATATGGATACTTCTACCATTAACGCTACTTCTATTATTGATAATACTGATGATTTTACTATGGTTTCAAATAAGAAAAATTCTTCAAAACATGTTTCTACTAAAGAAAATAAAAATAATGAATCTTCTATAAGCAATACTAGTAGAAAATACCAAAACAATACCCAAGAAAATCCCACTTCCAAAAATAAAAACAATTTAAAAACCATTAGAAAAAAGAATCGTTTTGAGAAACGTCCGATTCATATTAATAATAGCCCCCTTTTATTCAACAATTCCCCTAATCCCCCAATGAAGGATAAGTCGGCTATTGTTGGATTCCCTAGCCCTATCATTCGTCTTTCTTCTTCCCAGCCCCTAAATCAGCTTGAATCCTCCACTCCTTTATTCAACGCCTTCTCCATTCTAGAGGCATGTTCCTCTGACGTCACAGATATTCCTTCTTCTTCTGTCCCCTGACCTATACTGGTGCTCCTTCCCATTCTGGTCCTGATGATTTTGATCCTGATTCTGATGACCTTATCGTTGAGGATATTAGTATTGAGGTTGATTCTGATGATGGTGACACTGCCCAGTTCATTGTCAATGAGTCTGGATCCTATAATGATCACCCTATGATAGCTCCGGTGTCCGAGCAGATGGACTCCACCCCCATCCAAGTTTCCATATGACGCACATCGTTGCTTGGAATACTCGCGGTCTCTGTAAGCCTTCTCATCAGAAAGCCTTGAGAGATCTTATCCGCGATCAAAATCTTCATATTTGTGCTTCTCTTGAGACTCGTGCTTCCTTCCCTAACCTCCCTCTTATCTGTAGTCGTACTTTTGGCTCTTGGTCGTGGTCCTCCAACGGTCTATTCTCCCCTAGAGGGACTAGAATTGTGGTTGCCTGGGATCCGCTTGCCATTGATATGATGCTTATCGACTTAAATGATCAGGTTATGCATTTCAAAGTTAATATTCGTGATTCTAATAAATCCTTTTTCTGCTCTTTCGTCTATGCTCATAATGATCACATGATGCGTCGCTCTCTCTGGCATTCTCTTGCAGTCCATAAGAATATGGTTAGAGATACCCCTTGGATTATTTTGGGTGACTTCAATGTTGCTCTTGATATTAAAGATAGCACCTCCGGGTCGTCTGGGATTTCTCGTGCCATGGAGGACTTCAGGGACTGTGTTAATCTGATGGAAATGGAGGATCTTAACTATAAAGGTCTCTTCTACACATGGACCAAGTCTCCTAATGGTTCGGGTGGCATCCTCTAAAAAATCGATCGTGTGATGGGAAATACTCACTTCGTTGCTTCTTTCCCCTCCTCTCCTGTCAATTTTCTCCCTTACCGTTCGTCCGATCATACTCCTGCTGTGCTTTCTCTCCCCCATCGTGCCCCTTTCAAACCTAAACCTTTCAAATTCCCTAATTTCCTGACTTATAAGAACGATTTCAAACAGATTGTTGCCTCTTCTTGGAACCCCAATATCAATGGATATCGGATGTATAAGGTTTTCAAAAACCTTAAAAATCTGAAAGTGCCTATACGTAAGATGCTGCGCAACCAGGGAAACCTCTTTTCTAAGGTTATCTCTCTTCGTAATGAGCTTGATAGAGTTCAGATTGCTTTGGATCGGGATCCTTTCAATAAGGATCTTCGTGAAGAACAATGCAGGTATCTCCTCGCTTATAACGAGGCTAGCCTGGATGAAGAGAGGTTCCTAAAACAAAAGGCTAAGGTTAACTGGCTGCGTGAGGGTGATAAAAATTCGGCTTTTTTCCACAAAGCGGTTAAAAGTCGTAAATCTCGCAATCGTATTAATTCTATCCAGGATGCTCAAGGTAACTGGATATCGGGGAATGATCTTCTTAATCTGTTTGTTTCTCACTTTCAAGCCTTCTTGGGTTCTGCCCAGCCTTCCACTGCTATTCGTGATCCTTCTTCCCTCTTCTCTAATAAGCTCTCCCCCATCCAGTCTGCCGCCATGCTTACTCCTGTTACTGACGCGGAGGTTAAGTGTGTTCTGTTCCAGATGGGTGATGACAAAGCTCCTGGTTCTGATGGTTTCTCTGCTAAGTTCTTCAAGTCTGCTTGGGATATTGTGGGTCCTGATTTCTGTATGGCTGTTAAGGAATTCTTCTATTCTGACAAACTTCTTAGGTCTTTCAACAGCACCATCCTTGCGCTCATCCCTAAAGTTGATTCCCCTTCCAAAGTCACTGATTTCCGCCCTATAGCTTGTTGTAACGTTGTTTACAAATGTATCAGCAAGATTATTGCGGATCGTATCAAAAACCATCTTTCTTCTCTGGTTGATGAAAACCAGTCTGCTTTCATCCCTGGTCGTTTGATCACCGACAATGTCCTTCTTGTCCATGAACTCATGCGTGATTATCATCGGCATCGTGGCCCTCCTAGGTGTGCTTTTAAGGTTGATATTCAAAAAGCATACGACACAGTTGACTGGTCGTTTCTGCGGACCATCTTGTTTGGGTTTGGTTTCCCCGATCGTATGATTGAATGGATCATGACATGTCTTTCCACGGTTGCTTACTCTGTGAGTATCAATGGGAATACTCACGGATATTTCGACGGTAAAAGGGGCCTTCGGCAGGGTGACCCCCTTTCTCCCTATCTCTTCACTCTTGTCATGGAAGTGCTTAACCTTATGATCAAGAGAAACATCCATGATTCTGACTCTTTTAAATTCCACAGACAATGTGATGATCAAAGTATCACCCATCTCTACTTTGCCGACGATCTCCTTCTCTTCTGTCTTGGTGATAGCTCTTCGGTTAGAATCATCTGTAATTCTCTTGAGGAATTCTCTGGGGTTTCTGGCCTCCATCCAAATATTGCAAAGAGTGAAGCTTTCTACTGTAATATTGGTGAGAGGACCAGGGCTGCCATTTATCTTATTGTTAAGTTTCCTGAGGGCTCTTTCCCTGTCCGATACCTTGGCATTCCTCTCATCAACACGCGTCTTGCCCACAAAGACTGTAAACGCCTTGTTGATAAAGTCAAATGCAGGATTAATGACTGGAAAAACAAGTCTCTTTCCTTTGCTGGTCGTCTCCAGCTCATCCTCTCTGTCCTTTCTTCTACTCAAATCTATTGGGCTTCTGTTTTTATTCTTCCTAAATCTATCTCTAACGATATTGAGAAGCTCATGAGAGGTTTCCTCTGGTGCCATGGTGAATTAAAGCGTGGAAAAGCTAAAGTCTCCTGGAAAACTGTATGCCTTCCTAAGGAACATGGTGGTCTTGGCATACGTAATCTTGCTATCTGGAATGTTGCCCTTATGGCTTCCCATGTTTGGAGACTCCTTTCCAAGAAAGAGTCCCTATGGGTTAAGTGGATACACTCATACCGTTTATGTGGCCGTAATTTTTGGGATGCCCCCAAAAAATACGGTTCTGGATTTGCCTGGCGTAACATCCTGGATATGCGGGATAAGATAAGGGAGTATATAGTTTCCCAGATAGGTGATGGATGCTCTACTTCTGCTTGGTTCGACAACTGGCACCCGGCAGGCCCTCTTTCTAAATTCTTGTCTGTCCTTGACATCCATGATGCGGGTTTCACTCCTGATACTAAGGTTGCTGACCTGGTTCTTAACGGATCTTGGGTTCGGCCTAATTGTTGGAGAGATTACCATGGTGCTCTTCTTTCTCATAACCCTCCTTCTATTTCAACGTCCGTCCCTGATAAACTCCTTTGGAGATCTAAAGACGGTGAACTATCTCCTTTCTCTGTTAGATATGTGTGGCAGTCTATTCGCCCCTATCACCAACCGGTGTTTTGGTTTCATCTTGTTTGGTTCTCCCAGAACATCCCCAGACATGCTTTCATTCGTTGGGTTGCTCTTAAAGATCGTCTTAAGACTCATGATAAAATAAAAATTTGGGACACTAATTCCAATCTCTTTTGTGCGTTCTGCGGGGAATGTCCGGATTCCATTTCCCATCTCTTCTTTGAATGCTCTTTCACTTCTTTGGTTTGGAATGACCTCCATCATGTCATGAATCTCTCCTTCTCCACTGATAGCTGGTCTGATATCATTAGTCAACTAAACCCCATTAATAAGAACAAGACCATTTGGTCCATCATTAGAAGACTTGTTTTTGCTGGAGCGGTCTACCATATCTGGAGGGAAAGAAATTTATGCATTTTTACAAAAATAAAAAGATCTCATCATGCTGTAGTGAATATTGTTAAGGATGATATCCGCTGTAGACTGCTGAGTCTCTCTTTGAAAACTTGCACTAATGTTGATTTGGCTAAAACTCTTTGGACCCTCCCTTAATTTTCTTCTTCTGCACTTTCTTTTTTCTCGGCTTGTTTTGGCTTGTATGGTTTGTTTGTTTTGCAGGTTGCTCTCCTTTATGTTCTTGTTTGCTTATGGTTCCTTCTCTTGTTTTAGTTCCTAGTTTAGCTTGTTGTCCGTTGGGGCCTGTCCCGATGGATTTTCTGTCCTTTGGTGGGGAGTCCCCAGCCTTATATTGTATTTATTCTTTTTATTAATAAAATTTAACAGAGGTGCCGCCCTCTTTACCCAAAAAAAATGGTCCATAACCCATCACAACCATTTCTATGGTCCATAACCCATCGTAACCCTACATAATGGTCCATAACCCATCACAACCCTTCGTAATTGAGCAAAACCTATCACAACCCTTCATAGTGGTCAATAACCCATCATAATCCTTTAGAATGGCCTATAACCCATCACAACCTTCATAATAGTCCATAACCAACCATCACCCTGATGGCCTAGTGGATAAGGCTTAGGACTCTTTCTCTTCCCCCATAAAGAGGTTCCAAGTTCTAATCCCACTCCCTCCCTTTCCCCATAGGGAGTGTTAGGTTTCAATCAGGGGATGGCCACTGGGCACCTCTCTACCCCCGTAGGTGATTAACCAGGACCACCCTGCTGCCAGGTGTGCGTGGGCCTCGAGGTTGCTTCATCAGGGTCATCCAAAGGATGGGTCGGGTGGGGTCCTCGGTTATCAAAAAAAAAGTCCATAACCCATACAACCCTTCATAATGGTCCATAACCATAACAACTTTTCATAATGGTCAATAACCCATACAAACCTTCATAATAGTCCATAACCCATCAGAACCCTTCATAATTTACCATAACCCATCGCAACCCTTCATAATTAACCATAACACTTCCAATGGTCCATAACTCAGTGTAACCCTTTATATGGTCCATAACCCATCACAAGCCTTCATAATTAACCATAACCCATCACAATATTTCATAATGATCCATAACCCATTGCAACCCTGCATAATGGTCCATAACCATAACAACCCTTCATAATGGTCCATAACCCATACAACCCTTCATAATAGTCCATAACCCATCACAACCCTTCATAATGGTCCATAACCCAACACAACCCTTTCTATGGTCGTTAACCCATCACAACTCTCAAATGCAAGATTAATGACTGGAAAAACAAGTCTCTTTCCTTTGCTGGTCGTCTCCAGCTCATCCTCTCTGTTCTTTCTTCTACTCAAATCTATTGGGCTTCTGTTTTTATTCTTCCTAAATCTATCTCTAACGATATTGAGATTCTCATGAGAGGTTTCCTCTGGTGCCATGGTGTATTGAAACGTGGTAAAGCTAAATTCTCCTAGAAAAATGTGTGCCTTCCTAAGGAACATGGTGGTCTTGGCATACGTAACCTTGCTATATGGAATGTTGCCCTTATGGCTTCCCATGTTTGGAGACTCCTTTCCAAGAAAGAGTCCCTATGGGTTAAGTGGATCCACGCATACCGTTTATGTGGCCGTAACTTTTGGGATGCCCCCAAAAAATACGGTTCGGGATTTGCCTGGTGAAACATCCTTGATATGCGGGATAAGATAAGGGAGTATATTGTTTCCCAGATAGGTGACGGATGCTCTACTTCTGCTTGGTTCGATAACTGGCACCCTGCGGGCCCTATTTCTAAATTCTTGTCTGCCCGTGACATTCATGATGCGGGTTTCGCTCCTGATACTAAGGTTGCTGACCTGGTCCTCAACGGATCTTGGGTTCGCCCCCATTGTTGGAGGGACTCCCATGCTGCTCTTCTTTCTCACAATCCTCCTACTCTTTCCACGTCCGTTCCTGATAAACTCCTTTGGAGAACTAGAGACGCTAAACTTTCTCCTTTCTCTGTTCGTTCTGTTTGGCAGTCTATTCGCCCCTACCACCAACCGGTTTTTTGGTTTCATCTTGTTTGGTTCTCCCAGAATATTCCTAGACATGCTTTCATTCTTTGGGGTGCTCTTAAAAATCGTCTAAAGACTCATGATAAAATCAAAATCTGGGACACTAACTCCAATCTCAATTGTGCATTCTGCGGGGATTGTCCGGACTCCCTTTCTCATCTCTTCTTTGAATGTTCTTTCACTTTTTATGGTTTGGCATGACCTCCATCATGTCATGAATCTCTCCTTCCCCACTAATAACTGGTCTGATATCATTATTCAACTCAACCCCGTTTCTAAGAGCAAGACCATTTGGTCCATCATAGAAGACTTGTTTTTGCTGGAGCTGTTTACCACATTTGGCAGGAAAGAAATTTTTGAATTTTTAAAAATACTAAAAGATCTCATCATGCTGTGGTGAATAGTATAAAGGATGTTATCCGCTGTAGATTGCTGAGTCTATCTCTGAAAACTTGCACTAATGTTGATTTTGCTAAAAAAATATGGACCCTCCCTTAACTTTCTTCCTCTTCGCTCCGATATTTTTCTCTGCTTGTATGGCTTGTTTGTTTTGCAGGTTACTTTCCTTTTTGTTCTTGTTTGCTTCTGGTTTCCTTTTCTTGCTTTGGTTCCTAGCTTAGCCTTGTTGTTTCGTTGGGGCCTGTCTCGATGGATTTTCTGATTTTTAGGTGGGGAGTCCCCAGCCTTATATTGTATTTATTCTTTTTATTAATAAAATTTGCCAGAGGTGCCGCCATCTTTACCCAAAAAAAAAAACCCCCCATCACAACTCTTCATAATTGACCATAACCTAACACAACCCCTCATAATGGTCCAAAACCCATCATAACCCTTCAGAGTGGTAGATAACCCATCACAACCTTCATAATGGTCCATAACCCATCACAACCCTTTATAATGCTCCATAACCCATCACTACCTTCATAATGGTCCATAACCCATCATAACCCTTTATAATGGCCCATAACCCATCACAACCCTTCAAAATTTAGCATAACCGATCACAACCCTTCATAATGGTCCATAACCCAACACAACCCTTTCTATTGTCCATAACCCATTACAACCCTTCATAATTGACCATAACCTACACAACCCTTCAAAATGGTCAATAACCCATCATAATCCTTTATAATGGTTCATAACCCATCACAACATTCATAATAGTACATAACCCATACAACCGTTCATGACGGTCCACAACCCATCACAACCCTTTCTAATGGTCCATAACCCATCATATCCCTTTTTAAGGTCCATAACCCATTGCAACCTTACATAATGGTCCATAACCATAACAACCCTTCATAAAGGTGCATAACCCTTGTTTGGGTTATGCAAGGGTATTCTAAGAAAAACACAAAAGGAATTAGGAAAAGTAAAGATTCTTCAATGAACAAGGTTTGGAATAAAAGTAAAAATATTAATAATAAGTCTAGTTTCGAATTACGCCAGGGACCTAATGATTACCACACCTCCATTCATCCTAGTTCTATTCCTCCCCCTATGAAGGATACAAACGTTTTAGTTGATTCCCCCAGCCCTATCACTCGTATTTCTTCTCCTACGCCCCTTAAACAATCTGTATCCCCCACTCCTTTATTCAACGCCTTCTCCGTTCTTGAGGCTTGTTCATCAAAAGTTACTGATTTACCCTCTACTACTCCCCTTATTCCTCTTCCTAGTGTTTCTCCCCATATTATTACAGGTGATTTTGATCCTGATGTTGATAACCTTCTTGATGAGGACAATTATATTGAGGTCGACTCTGATGATGGTGAGACTGCCAAGTTCATTGTTGATAGGAACGCTTCACATTCTGATCAACCTATGATAACTCCGGTGTCCGAGCAGATGGACTCTACCCCCACCCAAGTTTCCATATGACGCACATCGCTGCTTGGAATACTCGCGGTCTCTGTAAGCCTTCTCATCAGAAAGCCTTGAGAGATCTTATCCGCGATCAAAATCTTCATATTTGTGCTTCTCTTGAGACTCGTGCTTCCTTCCCTAACCTCCCTCTTATCTGTAGTCGTACTTTTGGCTCTTGGTCGTGGTCCTCCAACGGTTTCTTCTCCCCTAGAGGGACTAGAATTCTGGTTGCCTGGGATCCGCTTGCCATTGATATGATGCTTATCGACTTAAATGAGCAGGTTATGCATTTCAAAGTTAATATTCGTGATTCTAATAAATCTTTTTTCTGCTCTTTCGTCTATGCTCATAATGATCACATCATGCGACGCTCTCTCTGGCATTCTCTTGCGGTTCATAAGAATATGGTTAAAGATACCCCTTGGATTCTTTTGGGTGATTTCAATGTTGCTCTTGATATTAAAGACAGCACCTCCGGATCGTTTGGGATTTCTCGTGCCATGGAGGACTTCAGGGACTATGTCAATCTGATGGAAATGGAGGATCTTAACTATAAAGGTCTCTTCTACACATGGACCAAGTCTCCTAATGGTTCGGGTGGCATCCTCAAGAAGATCGATCGTGTCATGGGAAATACTCACTTCCTTGCTTCTTTCCCCTCCTCTAATGTCAATTTTCTCACTTAAAGTACGTCCGATCATACTCCTGCTGTTCTTTCTCTCCCCCATCGTGCCCCTTTCCATCCTAAGCCTTTCAAGTTCCCTAATTTCCTGACTTATAAGAACGATTTTAAGCAGATTGTTGCCGCTTCTTGGAACCCCAATATCACTGGATATCGGATGTATAAGGTTTTCCAAAACCTTAAAAATCTAAAAGTGCCCATTCGTAAGATGCTTTGCAACCAGGGCAACCTCGCTTATAACGAGGATCCTTTCAATAAGGTTATCTCTCTTCGTAATGAGCTTGATAGAGTTCAGATTGCTTTGGATCGGGATCCTTTCAATAAGGATCTTCGTGAAGAACAATGCAGGTATCTCCTCGCTTATAACGAGGCTAGCATGGATGAAGAGAGGTTCCTGAAACAAAAGGCTAAGGTTAACTGGCTGCGTGAAGGTGATAAAAATTCGACTTTTTTCCATAATGCGGTTAAAAGCCGTAAATCTCGCAACCGTATTAATTCTATCCAGGATACTCAAGGGAACTGGATCTCAGGGAATGATCTTCCTAATCTGTTTGTTTCTCACTTTCATGCCTTCTTGGGTTCTGACCAGCCTTCCACTGATATTCGTGATCCTTCTTCCCTCTTCTTTAATAAGCTCTCCCCCCTCCAGTCTGCCGCCATGCTTACTCCTGTTACTGACGTGGAGGTTAAGTGTGTCCTGTTCCAGATGGGTGATGATAAAGCTCCTGGTTCTGATGGTTTCTCTGCTAAGTTCTTCAAGTCTGCTTGGGATATTGTGGGTCCTGATTTCTGTATGGCTGTTAAAGAATTCTTCTATTCTGGCAAACTTCTTAAGTCTTTCAACAGCACCATCCTTGCCCTCATACCTAAAGTTGATTCCCCTTCCAAAGTCACTGATTTCCGCCCTATAGCTTGTTGTAACGTTGTTTACAAATGTATTAGCAAGATTATTGCGGATCGTATCAAAAACCATCTTTCTTCTCTGGTTGATGAAAACCAGTCTGCTTTCATCCCTGGTCGTTTGATCACCGACAACGTCCTTCTTGTCCATGAACTCATGCGTGATTATCATCGACATCGTGGTCCTCCTAGGTGTGCTTTTAAGGTTGATATTCAAAAAGCGTACGACACAGTTGACTGGTCGTTTCTGCGGACCATCTTGTTTGGGTTTGGTTTCACCGATCGTATGATTGACTGGATCATGACATGTGTTTCCACGGTTGCGTACTCTGTGAGTATCAATGGGAATACTCATGGATATTTTGACGGTAAAAGGGGTCTTCGGCAGGGTAACCCCCTTTCAACTTATCTCTTCACTCTTGTCATGGAAGTGCTTAACCTTATGATCAAGAGAAACATCCATGAAACTGACTCTTTTAAATTCCACAGACAATGTGATGATCAAAGTATTACCCATCTCTGCTTTTCCGACGATCTCCTTCTCTTCTGTCATGGGGATAGCTCTTCGGTTAGAATCATCTGTGATTCTCTTGAGGAATTCTCTGGGGTTTCTGGCCTCCATCCAAATATTGCAAAGAGTGAAGCTTTCTACTGTAATGTTGGTGAGAGGACCAGGGCTGCCATTGATCTTATTGTTAAGTTTCCTGAGGGCTCTTTCCCTGTCCGATACCTTGGCATTCCTCTCATCACCACGCGTCTTGCCCACAAAGACTGTAAAGGCCTTGTTGATAAAGTCAAATGCAGGATTAATGACTGGAAAAACAAGTCTCTTTCCTTTGCTGGTCGTCTCCAGCTCATCCTCTCTGTCCTTTCTTCTACTCAAATCTATTGGGCTTCTGTTTTTATTCTTCCTAAATCTATCTCTAACGATATTGAGAAGCTTATGAGAGGTTTCCTCTGGTGTCATGGTGACTTAAAGCGTGGTAAAGCTAAAGTCTCCCGGAAAACTGTATGCCTTCCTAAGGAACATGGTGGTCTTGGCATACGTAACCTTGCTATCTGGAATGTGGCCCTTATGGCTTCCCATGTTTGGGGACTCCTTTCCAAGAAAGAGTCCCTATGGGTTAAGTGGATCCACTCATACCGTTTATGTGGCCGTAACTTTTGGGATGCCCCTAAAAAATACGGTTCTGGATTTGCCTGGCGTAACGTCCTGGATATGCGGGATAAGATAAGGGAGTATATAGTTTCCCAGATAGGTGATGGATGCTCTACTTCTTCTTGGTTCGACAACTGGCACCCAGCGGGACCTCTTTCTAAATTCTTGTCTGCCCGTGACATTCATGATGCGGGTTTCACTCCTGATACTAAGGTTGTTGACCTGGTTATTAACGGATCTTGGGTTCGGCCTCATTGTTGGAGAGATTCCCATGGTGCTCTTCTTTCTCACAACCCTCCTACTATTTCCACGACCGTCCCTGATAAACTTCTTTGGAGATCTAGAGACGATCATCTCTCTCCTTTCTCTGTTCGATCTGTGTGGCAGTCTATTCGCCCCTATCAACAACCGGTGTTTTGGTTTCATCTTGTTTGGTTCTCCCAGAACATTCCCAGACATGCTTTCATTCTTTGGGTTGCACTTAAAGATCGTCTTAAGACTCATGATAAAATCAAAATTTGGGACACTGATTCCAATCTATATTGTGCGTTCTGCGGGGACTGTCCGGATTCCCTTTCCCATCTTTTCTTTGAATGCTCTTTCACTTACTTGGTTTGGCATGACCTCCATCATGTCATGAATCTCTCCTTCTCCACTGATAGCTGGTCTGATATCATTAGTCAACTAAACCCCATTAATAAGAACAAGACCATTTGGTCCATCATTAGAAGACTTGTTTTTGCTGGAGCGGTCTACCATATCTGGAGGGAAAGAAATTTACGTATTTTTACAAAAATAAAAAGATCTCATCATGCTGTCGTGAATATTGTTAAGGATGATATCCGCTGTAGACTGCTGAGTCTCTCTTTGAAAACTTGCACTAATGTTGATTTGGCTAAAACTCTTTGGACCCTCCCTTAATTTTCTTCCTCTTCTCTTTCTTTTTTCTCTGCTTGTTTTAGCTTGTATGGTTTGTTTGTTTTGCAGGTTGCTCTCCTTTATGTTCTTATTTGCTTATGGTTCCATATCTTGTTTTGGTTCCTAGTTTAGCTTGTTGTCTGTTGGGGCCTGTCCCGATGGATTTTCTGTTTTTCGGTGGGGAGTCCCCAGCCTTATATTGTATTTATTCTTTTTATTAATAAAATTTGCCAGAGGTGCCGCCCTCTTTACCAAAAAAAAAAGGTGCATAACCCATACAAACCATCATAATAGTCCATAACCCAGCACAACCCTTCATAATTGACCATAAACCATCACAACCCTTTATAATTGACCATAACCCATCACAACCTTTCATAATTAACCATAACCCATCACAACACTTCATAATGGTCCATAACACATCGCAACCTTGCATAATGGTCCATAACCATAACAACCCTTCATAGTGGTCCATAACCCATACAACCCTTCATGGTTCATAAGCAATCACAACCTTCATAATAGTACATAACCCATACAACCCTTCATAATGGTCCATAACCCATCACAACCCTTTCTATTGGTCCATAACCCATCACAACCCTTTCTATGGTCCATAACCCTTCGCAACCGTGTATAACGGTCCATAAGCATAACCCTTCATAATGGTCCATAACCCATACAAACCTTGATAATAGTCCATAACCCATCACAACGCTTCATAATTGACCCTAACCTATCACAACCCTTCATAATGGTCCATAGCCCATCATAACCAATCATAATGGTCCATAACCCATCACAACCTTAATAATGGTCCATAGCCCGTCATAACCCTTTATAATGGTCAATAAACCATCACAACCCTTGATATTGAGTATAACCCGTCAGAACCCTTCATAATGGTCCATAACCCATTACAACCCTTCATAATGGTCCAGCACAACCCTTTCTATGGTCCATAACCCATCACAACCCTTCATAATTGACCAAAACCTATCATAACCCTTCATAGTGGTTAATAACCCATCATAATCCTTCAGAATGGCCTATAACCCATCACAGCCTTCATAATAGTCCATAACCCATACAACCTTTCATAATGGTCCATAACCATAACAACCAAAACCCATAACAGGCCATAACCATCACAACCCCAACGGAGAAAACCCAAACAAATTCTCTCTCTAAGCAATCTTACGTTTTTAAGCAAACTTTAATTTCTTGTATTTTTGTATTTTTAGTTTTATTATGGCTGGTGTTTCACCAGGAATAGTTCCTGGTTCAGATAAATGTTTGGAAAATGAAAATGTATTAGAAAATCAAAATCTTATGTTTTCTACATATGGTTTTATAGATCATGAAATTACTATCAATTTGGTTGAAAAAAAGATTAAAAAACATAAAAACAAAACAGCCATGTTTCTTCAAACAACTTGATAGAGGCATACAAAAAAAGAAATTTATTATAAATCATAAACACGTTACAAATTTAGCTGCTTCTAAAGAAATACATTTACATTCTCAAAATAATCTTGTTAAAGATAAGCAATATGGAGAGTATGATAAAGCTACGATTGAATTATATGATGGTTTGAAGAAGGGTGCCTCGGCTACTAAAGCTCCTGGAGAAGAAAATGGTGAAGTTAATGGTCTTGACATGAACGAAGATACATCTCTATTAGTTGATGGAAGCTATCCTAGTGAACCTACTCTCCATGATGAACGTAAAACTCATGCATCAAAGGTGATGAACACAAACAGGAACAATACATCTTGCATTGGAGAAGAAGGAGAGTCGGCTTTACATGGTCATCGTGATTCTCACACACCAATGATCAAGAACATCAATGGGCAAAGAAATGAAGATCATGGCAAGTCAACAAGTGGTTACAAGTACCAAACGGTCATCAACTCTACCGAACCAACAGCTCACGGCCAAGAATTTCCAGCAAATACGAAGCTTGATGATGCGACTGGACTGCATGCAACAACGGTCATGGAGGGGCTTCAACATGCTCCAACGGTCAAGAATGATGAATATGTTAGTGCTTTCCATCATGGAGTGACAGCTATGAACATTGGGGAAGGAGTTTCACTCGGCTTTTCTTCAAAAGAACCTCCACTCAAAGAAGCCGATACATTGAATATTATGGGAGGTAATTCCTATAACCATTATTCTAATAAGCCTAATGAGTATTGTCCCCTAAGTGGTCTTCCTTTTAGAGAATCCTATGTATCTAATGATGCTTGTCCCCCACAATATCATGTTGACTATCCTCACCTTTTGGACAAAGTTACGGCTTCTACTAAAAAACCAATGACATTTAAACCAATTCGTGGACCAAGTTTAAATCATTTAGCCTATGATATAACTAAGACCACTAAATCTATTCTTGGACCAAGCCCGCAACATTTAGGCCATAATGTTATAATTCAACCCATTGAAAATAATATAGAAGCCCAATACTCTACTATAGCCCAAAACAATAGCCCTTTAACCCATAGGAAAACCCATGGTATTAATGATAAAATTTCACATGATTTTGATTATAAATACCATGACAATAATTTTAATTTTAATCATCAAAATAAAAATAAAGACAAAAATGTTTGGACTAGCAAATTAACTTCTCTTAATAACTCACATGCTAATATCATTACTGGTTCCCAAAAACATGCTAATGATAACTTTCGTTTTATTCCTAATTTATGTAATGATATTAATGTACCAGTAGATATTCCTCTACCGTCCGTTAATAAAGTTTGTCAAACATTTGCTAGGACTATCTGTGGTTACTTTGTCGGAAAAAAAATGTATTACTCTGATGTGCGTTATCTAGCTTCCAAAATGTGGTCTATGCATGGCCTTCAAGATGTCCTTCTAAATGGAAAAGGAGTTTATCTCTTTAAATTTAGTGATGACAATGGTCTTAATCATGTTATCACCCATGGACCCTGGACTTTTAAGGGTGTCCCGATTGTCATTCAAAAATGGCGTCCTGGACTGACTATTCATAAAAACAATCATGACAAGCTTCCTCTATGGATTAAAATCCATGATATCCCCTATGAGGCTTGGAGTGATGATGGTCTTAGTCATATTGCCTCTAAAATTGGTAAGCCTCTTGCTATGGACTCCTATACGGCTAATATATGCAAATATGCGGCTGGGAAATCTGTATATGCACGTGTCCTTCTTGAGGTCCCTACAAAATCAGATTAGGTGGATAAAGTGATTATCCGTATTCCTGACCCGGATACTCTTGAATATTCCATCCACACTCTTAGTATTGAATATGAATGGAAACCCCCTATGTGCTCTCATTGCATGGTTTATGATCATGAAACTAACAACTATATGCATGTCATCTCTAAGACTAATGAAGCTAAGACCAAAGATAAAATGCCTATTGATCAGATGATATTTACCTCTCCTATACAACCTGATGATGGATTTAAGGTTGTTACTAAAAAGAAAACTTTAACCAAACAAGGGCCAAATTATGATAAAACTAATAATGATATTAAGCAATGTAAGCCTATTAGAAATACCCAAAAAGGGGAGATGGAAAAAAATAATGGAAAATATTATGTCAATAATAAAAATATTAATAGTAAAATTCAATTGCCAACCAAAAAACACCATGTTCCTAAAAAAATTACTCCTGCAACTCACCATGTCTATAACAAGAAATGCCCTCCTCCAACTATACCTCATTCTAGTAATCCCTTTCACAAGAATTCTATAGATATTGTTGGTTTTCCTACACCAATCCTACGACTCTCATCCTCTACACCCCCAATAATATCTAAGCTCCCCACTCCTATTTTCAATGCCTTTTCCATTCTCGAGTCTTGTTCCAACGATATGACGAATCTACCTGCTCCCTCTTCCCAAATTCCTCCTAGTCATGTCCCATCCCCTCTTATTCCTGATGATTTTGATCCAAATTCTATTGACCTTTCCGATGTGGATGAACTCATTGAGGTTGAATCTGATGATGGTGAAACGGCCAAGTTTATTAATGATGATGATATTGAATTAATTAATGACCAAACAGCTCAGGCGTCCGAGCAGATGGATTCCACCAACAACCCAGTTTCCATATGATGCACATCGCTGCATGGAATACTCGCGGTTTCTGTAAGCCTTCTCATCAGAAAAGTTTGAGAGATCTTATTCGCGATCAGAATCTCCAAATTTGTGCTTCTATCGAGACTCGTGCTTCCTTCTCTAATCTTCCTCTTATCTGTACGCGTACTTTTGGATCCTGGTCTTGGTCGTCTAACGGTCTTTTTAGCCCTAGGGGGACTAGAATTGTGGTTGCTTGGGACCCTATTGCTATTGATATGATGCTTCTTGACTTAAATGATCAGGTTATGCATTTCTACGTTAAAATTCGTGCTTCTAACAAAACTTTCTTCTGCTCTTTCGTCTATGCTCATAATAATCACATCTTGTGTCGCTCCCTTTGGCATTCTCTTTCAGCCCATAAGAAAGTGGTTAAAGATGCCCCTGGATCCTTTTGGGTGATTTCAATGTTGCTCTTGACATGAAAGATAGCACCTGGGACTTCTGTTATCTCTCGTGCCATGGAGGATTTCAGGGACTGTGTTAATCACATGGAGATGGAGGACCTTAACTATAAAGGTCTCTTTTACACCTGCACCAAGTCTCCTAATGGTACTAGTGGGATTCTCAAAAAAATTGACCGTGTCATGGGAAATCCTTATTTCATTGCCTCTTTCCCCTCTGCTTCTATCAATTTTCTCCCCTATCGTTCTTCTGACCATACACCTGCTGTGCTTTCTCTTCCCAGTAGTTCTACGTTCAGGCCGAAACCGTTCAAATTTCCTAACTTCCTGACTTATAAGAACAATTTCAAGCAGGTGATTGCTGATTCTTGGAATTCCAATATCCCCGGATATAGGATGTATAAGGTTTTCCAAAACCTTAAAAACTTGAAAAAACCCCGGCGTCTTCTTCTTCGTAGACAGGGCAACATCTTCTCCAAGGTTATCTCCCTCCGTACTGAACTTGATAGAATTCAGATTGCTCTGGATCGGGACCCTTTCAATAATGATCTTCGTGAAGAACATTGCATGTATCTCCTTGCTTATAACGAGGCTACCCTTGATGAAGAGAGGTTCCTGAAACAAAAGGCCAAGGTTGACTGGCTGCGTGAGAGAGATAAAAATTCGGGATTTTTCCACAAATCGGTTAGAAGCCGCTTATCTCGTAGTCGTATCGATTCTATCCAGGATGCTCATGGAAACTGGATTTCGGGAAATGACATTCCAAACCTTTTTGTATCCCACTTTCAAACTTTCTTAGGTGCTGCCTACCCTTCCATTCTTTTTCGTGATCCTTGCTCCCTTTTCTCTAATAAGCTCTCCCCTATCCAGTCTACCGCCATGCTTACTCCTGTTACGGATGAGGAGGTTAAGGGTGTCATGTTCCAAATGGGAGATGATAAAGCCCCTGGTCCTGATGGCTTCTCGGCTAAGTTCTTCAAGTCTGCCTGGGATATTGTGGGTACTGATGTCTATTTGGCGGTTAAGGAGTTCTTTTCGTCTGGAAAACTCCTTAAGTCTTTCAACAACACCGTTCTTGCTCTCATCCCTAAGGTTGACTCCCCTTCCAAAGTCACTGATTTTCATCCAATAGCTTGCTGTAATATTGTTTACAAATGTATCAGCAAGATTATTGCGGACCGTATCAAGAATCGTCTCTCTTGTTTGGTTTATGATAACCAGTTTGCCTTCATCCATGGTCGTTTGATCTCCGACAACGTTCTGCTTGTCCACGAGCTCATGCGGAATTATTATCGCCACCGTGGACCACCAAGATGTGCTTTTAAAGTCGATATTCAAAAAGATTATAACACCGTAGACTGGTCTTTTCTTCGCATCATCTTGTTTGGATTTGGTTTCCCCGATCGAATGATTGACTGGATCATGACATGTGTTTCTACTACGGCTTACTCTGTGAGTATAAATGGTAACATACATGGTTTTTTCGACGGTAATCGGGGCCTATGCCAAGATGACCCTCTCTCTCCCTATCTCTTCACTCTTGTTATGGAGGTTCTTAACCTTATGATCAAGAGAAAAATATCTGAATCCGATTCGTTTAAATTCCACCGTCAATGTGAGGAACAGAATATCACACATCTATGCTTTTCTGATGATCTTCTCCTCTTCTCTCATGGGGATAGATCTTCGGTAAGCATCATATGTGATTCCCTTGCTGAATTCTCTGGGGTTTCTGGGCTCCATCCTAATGTTGCGAAAAGCGAAGCCTTCTATTGCAATGTTGGTGATACTACTAGGGCTGCTATTGACCAAATGGTGGGATTCCCTGAGGGTTCTTTCTCTGTCCGATACCTTGACATCCCTCTTATCACCACCCGTCTTGCCCACAAGGACTGTAAAGGACTTGTTGATAAAGTCAAGTGCAGGATTAATGACTGGAAAAACAAAACTCTCTCCTTTGCTGGCCGTCTCCAGCTCATTCTCTCTGTTCTTTCTTCTATGCAAATCTATTAGGCTTCTGTTTTTATTCTTCCTAAATCTCTTTCTAAAGAAATTGAGAAACTCATTAGGGGCTTCCTCTGGTGCCATGGTGAGTTGAAACATGGTAAAGCCAAAGTATCCTGGAAAACTGTGTGTCTCCCTAAGGAACATGGAGGACTTGGAATTCGTAATCTTGCTGTTTGGAATGTTGCCCTTATGGCTTCTCATGTTTGGAGACTCCTATCTAAGAAGGATTCCCTATGGGTCAAGTGGATCCATTCTTACCGTCTCTGTGGACGTAACTTTTGGGATGCACCCAAAAAATTCGGTTCAGGTTTTGCTTGACGAAACATCCTTGATATGCGAAGTAAGATAAGAGAATTTATTGTTTCCCAGATAGGAGATGGTTGATCTACATCCGCTTGGTTTGATAACTGGCATCCTGCTGGTCCCCTCTCTAAATTCTTATCTGCCCGTGACATCATGGCAGCGGGATTCAATCTTGATACTAAGGTTGCAGACCTTGTCATCAACGGATCTTGGGTTCGCCCCGATCATTAGAGGGACCACCATCCTAATCTTCTTCCTCAAAACCCTCCTTCTCTATCCCCATCCGTTCCTGATAAACTCCAATGGAGATCTAGTGACGGTAATCTTTCTGATTTTTCTATGCATTACGTTTGGCAGTCTATTCGCCCCTATGATCAGCCTGTTGATTGGTATCATCTGGTATGGTTCTCCCAGAATATCCCTAGACATGCTTTCATTCTTTGGGTTGCTCTGAAAAATCGTCTTAAGACACATGATAAAATCAAAATCTGGGATACCAACTCCAATCTCATTTGTGCCTTATGCTGGGATTGTGCTGATTCACTTACCAATCTTTTCTTTGAGTGTTCTTTCACCTCTATGGTTTGGCATGATCTTCAATATGTCATGAATATCTCCGTCACCACTGATAGATGGTATGATATCATTAATCAACTCAAGCCAGTGTTTAAGATTAAGACCATTTGGTCCATCATTAGAAGACTTGTGCTTGCTGGAGCTGTTTACCACATATGGCAGGAAAGAAATTCGCGAATTTTCAAAAAAACAAAAAAATCGTATCATGCTATAGTTAATAGTGTTAAGGATGATATCCGCTGTAGACTGTTGAGTCTTTCTATGAAACCTTGCACTAATGTTAATTTGGCTAAAAGGATATAGACCATACCTTAACAAACCTCCTATTGCTTCTACTTTTCTCTGCTTGTATGGTTTGTTTTTTGCAGGTTGTATTCCTTTATGTTATGTTTCTGTTCCCTTGTATTGTCTTTGGTTCCTAGTTTAGCTTTGTTGTCCTTTGGGGCCTGTCCCGATGGACTTTCTGTTTTTTCCTTTGGTGGGGAGTCCCCAGCCTCTTATTGTATTTTTTCTTTTTATTAATAAAATTTGCCAGAGGTACCGTCCTCTTTACCCAAAAAACCATAACAACCCTTCATAATGCTCCATAACCCATAAAAACCTTCATAATAGTCCATATCCCGTCACAACCCTTCATAATTTACCATAACCTATCGCAACCCTTCATAATTGACCATAACCCATCATAGCACTTCCTATGATCCATAACCCAGTATAACCCTTTCTATGGTCCATAACCTATCACAAGCCTTCATAATTAACCATAACCCATCACAACACTTCATAATGGTCCATAACCCATTGCAACCCCGCATAATGGTCCATAACCATCACAACCCTTCATAATGGTCCCTAACCCAACACAACCCTTTCTATAGTCCATAACCCATAACAACCCTTCATAATTGACCATAACCTATCACAACCCTTCATAATGGTCAATAACCCATCATAATCCTTCATAAAGGTTCAGAACTCATTACAACCTTCATAATAGTACATAACCCATACAACCGTTCATGACGGTCCATAACCCGTCACAATCCTTTCTAATGGTCCATAACCCAGCATAACCCTTTCTACGGTCCATAACCCATCGCAAACCTACATAATGGTCCATAACCGTAACAACCCTTCATAAAGGTGCATAACCCACACAAACCATCATAATAGTCCATACCCATCACAACCCTTCATAATTGACCATAACCCATCAGAACCCTTCATAATTGACCATAACCCATCACAACCCTTGCTACGGTCCATAACCTTGCAAAACCCTTTCTATGGTACATAACCCATCTCAGCCCTTCATAATTAACCATAACCCATCACAATAGTTCTTAATGGTCCATAACACATCACAATCCTCCATAACCCATACCAACCTTCATAATGGTCCATAACCCATCACAACCTTTCTTAATGGTCCATAACCCATCACAATCCTTTCTAATTTTCCATAACCCGTCACAACACTTTCTATGGTCCATAACCCATCGCAACCCTGCATAATGGTCCATTAACCATAACAACCCTTCATAATGGTCCATAACCCATACAAACCTTTATAATAGTCCATAACCCATCACAACCCTTCATAATTGACCATAACCCATCACAACCCTTCATAATTGACCATAACCCATCACAACCCCTCCTATGGTCCATAACCCAGCATAATCCGTTCTATGGTCCATAACCCATCATAACCTTTGATAATTAACCATAACCCATCACAACACTTGATTCTTGGAATTCCAATATCCCAGGATATAGGATGTTTAAGGTTTTCCAAAACCTTAAAAACTTGAAAAAACCCTTGCGTCTTCTTCTTCGTAGACAGGGCAACATCTTCTCTAAGGTTATCTCCCTCCGTACTGAACTTGATAGAATTCAGATTGCTCTGGATCAGGACCCTTTCAATAATGATCTTCGTGAAGAACATTGCAGGTATCTCCTTGCTTATAACGAGGCTATCCTTGATGAAGAGAGGTTTCTGAAACAAAAGGCCAAGGTTGACTGGCTGCGTGAGGGAGATAACAATTCAGGATTTTTCCACAAAAAAGTTAGAAGCCGCTTATCTCGTAGTCGTATCGATTCTATCCAAGATGCTCATGGAAACTGGATATCGGGGAATGACCTTCCTAACCTTTTTGTTTCCCACTTTCAAAATTTCTTAGGTTCTGCCTACCCTTCCATTCCTATTCGTGACCCTTGTTCGCTTTTCTCTAATAAGCTCTCCCCTATCCAGTCTGCCGCCATGCTTACTCCTGTTACGGATGAGGAGGTTAAGGGTGTCATGTTCCAAATGGGAGATGATAAAGCCCCTGGTCCTGATGGCTTCTCGGCTAAGTTCTTCAAGTCTGCCTGGGATATTGTGGGTACTGATGTTTATTTGGCGGTTAAGGAGTTCTTTTCGTCTGGAAAACTCCTTAAGTCTTTCAACAACACTGTTCTTGCTCTCATCCCTAAGGTTGACTCCCCGTCCAAAGTCACTGATTTTCGTCCAATCGCATGCTGTAATGTTGTTTACAAATGTATCAGCAAGATTATTACGGACCGTGTCAAGAATCATCTCTCTTGTTTGGTTAATGATAACCAGTCTGCTTTCATCCCTGGTCGTTTGATCTCCGACAACGTTTTTCTTGTCCACGAGCTCATGAGGGATTATCATCGACACCGTGGACCACCAAGATGTGCTTTTAAAGTGGATATTCAAAAAGCTTATGACACCGTCGACTGGTCTTTTCTTCGCACCATCTTGTTTGGATTTGGTTTCCCCGATCGAATGATTGACTGGATCATGACATGTGTTTCTACTACGGCTTGCTTTGTGAGTATCAATGGTAACATACATGGTTTTTTCAACGGTAAACGGGGCCTTCGCCAAGGTGACCCTCTCTCTCCCTATCTCTTCACTCTTGTTATGGAGGTTCTTAACCTTATGATCAAGAGAAAAATTTCTGAATCTGATTCCTTTAAATTCCACCGTCAATGTGATGAACAGAATATCACACATCTATGCTTTGCCGATGATCTTCTCCTCTTCTCTCATGGGGATAGATCTTCGGTAAGGATCATATGTGAGTCCCTTGCTGAATTCTCTGGGGTTTCTAGGATCCATCCTAATGTTGCAAAAAGCGAAGCCTTTTACTGCAATGTTGGTGATACTACTAGGGCTGCTATTGACCATATGGTTGGGATCCCTGAGGGATCTTTCCCTGTATGATACCTTGACATCCCTCTTATCACCACCCGTCTTGCCCACAAGGACTGGAAAAACAAATCTCTCACCTTTGCTGGCTGTCTTCAGCTTATTCTCCCTGTTCTTTCTTCTATGCAAATCTATTGGGCTTCTGTTTTTATTCTTCCTAAATCTATTTCTAAAGATATTGAGAAACTCATGAGGGGTTTCCTCTGGTGCCATGGTGAGTTAAAACGTAGTAAAGCAAAAGTTTCATGGAAAACTGTGTGTCTCCCTAAGGAACATGGTGGACTTGGAATCCGCAATCTTGCTGTTTGGAATGTTGCTCTTATGGCTTCTCATGTTTGGAGACTTCTCTCTAAGAAGGATTCCCTATGGGTCAAGTGGATCCATTCTTACCGTCTCTGTGGTCGTAACTTTTAGGATGCCCCCAAAAAATACGGTTCAGGTTTTGCTTGGCGAAACATCCTCGATATGCGAAGTAAGATAAGAGACTATATTGTTTCACAGATTGGTGATGGGTCCTCTACATCCGCTTGGTTCGATAACTGGCATCCTGCTGGTCCCCTCTCTAAATTCATTTCTGCCCGTGACATCAGGGCTGCGGGATTCAATCCCGATAGTAAGGTTGCTGACCTTGTCATCAATGGATCTTGGGTTTGGCCTGGTCAATAGATGGACTCCTATCCTAATCTTCTTCCTCAAAACCCTCCTTCTCTATCCCCATCCGTTCCAGATAAACTCAAATGGAGATCTAGTGATGGTAATCTTTCTAATTTTTCTGTGTGTTACGTTTGGCAGTCTATTCGGCCCTATGAACAGACTGTTGATTGGGATCATCTGGTTTGGTTCTCCCAGAATATCCCTAGACATGCATTCATTCTTTGGGTTGCTCTTAAAAATCGTCTTAAAACTCATGATAAATAAAAAACTGGGATACTAACTCCTATATCATTTGTGCCTTCTGTGGGGATTGTCCTGATTCCCTTTCCCATCTTTTCTTCGAGTGTTCTTTCCCTTCTATGGTTTGGCATGATCTTCAACATGTCATGAATCTCTCCGTTCCCACTGATAGCTGGTCCGATATCATTAATCAACTCAAAACAGCGTCTAAGATTAAGACCATTTGGTCCATCAGTAGAAGACTTGTCTTTGCTGGAGCAGTTTACCACATTTTGCAGGAAAGAAATTTACGAATTTTTAAAAAAACTATAAGATCCTATCATGCTGTGGTGAATAGTATTAAGGATGATATACGCTGTAGACTGCTGAGTCTTTCTATGAAACCGTGCCCTAATGTTAATTTGGCTAAAAGGATATGGACCATCACTTAACAAACCTCCTATTACTTCTTTTCTTCTCTGCTTGTATGGTTTGTTTTTTGCAGGTTGTGTTCCTTTATGTTATTGATATGTTTATGTTTCCATGTATTGTTTTTGATTCCTAGTTTACCTTTGTTGTCCATTGGGGCCTGTCCCGATGGATTTTCAGTTTTTTCCTTTGGTGGGGAGTCCCCAGCCTCTTATTGTATTTATTCTTTTTATTAATAAAATTTTGCCAGAGGTACCATCCTCTTTACCCAAAAAAAATGGTCCATAACACATCGCAGCCCTGCATAATGGTCCATAACCATAACAACCCTTCATAGTGGTCCATAACCCATACAAACCTTCGTAATGGTCCATAACCCATCATAACTCTTCATAATGGTCCATAACCCAACACAACCCTTTCTATGGTCCATAACCCATCACAACTCTTCATAATTGACCATAACCCATCACAACCTTCATAATGGTCCATAACCCATCACAACCCTTCATAATGGTCCATAAACCAACAAAGCCCTTTCTATGGTCCATAACCCATAACAACACTTCATAACTGACCATAACCTGTCACAACCCTTCATAATGGTCAACAACCCATCATAATCCTTCATAATGGTTCATAACCCATCACAACCCTTTCTAATGGTCCATAACCCATCACAACCCTTTCTATGGTCCATAACCCATCGCAACCCTACATAATGGTCCATAACCATAACAACCCTTCATAATGGTCTATAACCCATACAAACCTTCATAATAGTCCATAACCCATCATAACCATTCATAATTGACCATAACCCATCACAACTGTGTATAATTTACCATAACCCATCACAACCCTTCCTATAGTCTATAACCCAATACAACCCTTTCTATGGTCTATAACCCATGAAAATCCTTCATAATTAACCATAACCCATCACAACACTTCATAATGGTCTATAACACATCGCAACCCTTCATAATGGTCCATAACCATAACAATGATGGTCTTAGCCACATTGCTTCATAAATTGGTAAGCCTCTTGCTATGGACTCTTATACGGCTAATATGTACAAGTATGCGGCTGGCAAATCTGTTTATGCACGTGTCCTTCTTGAGATCCCCACAAAATCCTCTTGGGTGGATAAAGTGATTATCCGAATTCCTGATCCGGATACTCTAGAATTTTCCACCCATACTCTTCGTATTGAGTATGAATGGAAACCTCCTATGTGCTCTCATTGTATGGTTTATGGTCATGAAACGAACAACTGTATGTATGTCATCTCTAAGATTAATGAAGCTAAGACAAAAGATAAAATGCCTATTGATCATGTAATAGTAGATTCTCTTATACAACTTGGTGATGGATTTACGGCGGTTACTAAAAAGAAAAATATATTGAAAAAATGCCCAAATAATGAAAATACATCTAATGATATTCCACAAAGTAATTCTAAGATAAATACCCAAAGGGTTAGGATAGCTAAAGATTCTTCAAAAAACAAAGTTTATAATAAAAATTATAAAAGTAATAATAAGTCTCGATCCGAGTTTCGCCCTGCCCTTTTAAAGAAACGCCCTCCCATTCTACCTCATTCTACTATTCCCTCCCAGAAGGATTCAATAGGTGTAGTAGGTTTCCCTAGCCCTATCATACGTCTATCTCCCTCCCAGGCCATAAATCAGTCTGAATCCTCCACACATTTATTCAACGCCTTCTCCATTCTAGAAGCTTGTTCCTCTGATGCCACGGATACTCCTTCTACTTCCTTCCCCCTACCCCCTCCTAATGCTCCTTCCCATACTAGACCTGATGATTTTGATCCTGATGATGATAACCTTCTTGACGAGGACAATTGTATTGAGGTCGACTCTGATGATGGTGAGACTGCCAAGTTCATTGTTGATAAGAATGGATCATATAATGATCAACCTATGATAACTCCGATGTCCGAGCAGATGGACTCCACCCCCTCAAAGTCTCCATATGACGCACATCGCTGCATGGAATACTCGCGGTCTCTGTAAGCCTTCTCATCAGAAAGCCTTGACAGATCTTATACGCGATCAAAATCTTCATATTTGTGCTTCTCTTGAGACTCGTGCTTCCTTCCATAACCTCACTCTTATCTGTAGTCGTACTTTTGGCTCTTGGTCATGGTCGTCCAACGGTCTCTTCTCCCCTAGAGGGACTAGAATTGTGGTTGCCTGGGATCCGCTTGCCATTGATATGATGCTTATCGACTTAAATGATCAGGTTATGCATTTCAAAGTTAATATTCGTGATTCTAATAAATTCTTTTTCTGCTCCTTCGTCTATGCTCATAATGATCACATGATGCGTCGCTCTCTCTGGCATTCTCTTGCGGTCCATAAGAATATGGTTAGAGATACCCCTTGGATTATTTTGGGTGATTTCAATGTTGCTATTGATATTAAAGATAGCACCTCTGGGTCGTCTGGGATTTCTCGTGCAATGGAGGACTTCAGGGACTGTGTCAATCTGATGGAAATGGAGGATCTTAACTATAAAGGTCTCTTCTACACATGGACCAAGTCTCCTAATGGTTCGGGTGGCATCCTCAAAAAGATCGATCGTGTCATGGGAAATACTCACTTCGTTGCTTCTTTCCCCTCCTCTACTGTCAATTTTCTCCCTTACCGTTCGTCTGATCATACTCCTGCTGTGCTTTCTCTCCCCCATAGTGCCCCTTTCCAACCAAAACCTTTCAAGTTCCCTAATTTCCTGACTTATAAGAACGATTTCAAGCATATTGTTGCCTCTTCTTGGAACCCCAATATCACTGGATATCGGATGTATAAGGTTTTCAAAAACCTTAAAAATCTGAAAGTGCCTATACGTAAGATGCTTCGCAACCACGGAAACCTCTTTTCTAAGGTTATCTCTCTTTGTAATGAGCTTGATAGAGTTCAGATTGCTTTGGATCGGGATCCTTTCAATAAGGATCTTCGTGAAGAATAATGCAGGTATCTCCTCGCTTATAACGAGGCTAGCTTGGATGAAGAGAGGTTCCTAAAACAAAACGCTAAGGTTAACTGGCTGCGTGAGGGTGATAAAAATTCGGCTTTTTTCCACAAAGCGGTTAAAAGCCGTAAATCTCGCAATCGTATAAATTCTATTCAGGATGCTCATGGTAACTGGACCTCGGGGAATGATCTTCCTAATCTGTTTGTTTCTCACTTTCAAGCCTTCTTGGGTTCTGCCCAGCCTTCCACTGCTATTCGTGATCCTTCTTCCCTCTTCTCTAATAAGCTCTCCCCCCTCCAGTCTGCCGCCATGCTTACTCCTGTTACTGACGCGGAGGTTAAGTGTGTCCTGTTCCAGATGGGTGATGATAAAGCTCCTGGTTCTGATGGTTTCTCTGCTAAGTTCTTCAAGTCTGCCTGGGATATTGTGGGTCATGATTTCTGTATGGCTGTTAAGGAATTCTTCTATTCTGGCAAACTTCTTAAGTCTTTCAACAGCACCATCCTTGTGCTCATCCCTAAAGTTGATTCCCCTTCCAAAGTCACTGATTTCCGCCCTATAGCTTGTTGTAACGTTGTTTACAAATGTATCAGCAAGATTATTGCAGATCGTATCAAAAACAATCTTTCTTCTCTGGTTGATGAAAACCAGTCTGCTTTCATCCCTGGTCGTTTGATCACCGACAACGTCCTTCTTGTCCATGAACTCATGCGTGATTATCATCGTCATCGTGGTCCTCCTAGGTGTGCTTTTAAGGTTGATATTCAAAAAGCGTACGACACAGTTGACTGGTCGTTTCTGTGGACCATCTTGTTTGGGTTTGGTTTCCCATATCGTATGATTGACTGGATCATGACATGTGTTTCCACGGTTGCTTACTCTGTGAGTATCAATAGGAATACTCACGGATATTTTGACGGTAAAAGGGGCCTTCGGCAGGGTGACCCCCTTTCTCTTTATCTATTCACTCTTGTCATGGAAGTGCTTAACCTTATGATCAAGAGAAACATCCATGATTCTGACTCTTTTAAATTCCACAGACAATGTGATGATCAAAGTATCACCCATCTCTGCTTTGCCGACGATCTCCTTCTCTTCTGTCATGGTGATAGCTCTTCGGTTAGAATCATCTATAATTCTCTTGAGGAATTCTCTGGGGTTTCTGGCCTCCATCCAAATATTGCAAAGAGTGAAGCTTTCTATTGTAATGTTGGTGAGAGGACCAGGGCTGCCATTGATCTTATTGTTAAGTTTCCTGAGGGATCTTTCCCTGTCCGATACCTTGGCGTTCCTCTCATCACCACGCGTCTTGCCCACAAAGACTGTAAAGGCCTTGTTGATAAAGTCAAATGCAGGATTAATGACTGGAAAAACAAGTCTCTTTCCTTTGCTGGTCGTCTCCAGCTCATCCTCTCTGTCCTTTCTTTTACTCAAATCTATTGGGCTTCTGTTTTTATTCTTCCTAAATCTATCTCTAACGATATTGAGAAGCTCATGAGAGGTTTTCTCTGGTGCCATGGTGAGTTAAAGCGTGGTAAAGCTAAAGTCTCCTGAAAAACTGTATGCCTTCCTAAGGAACATGGTGGTCTTGGAATTTGTAACCTTGCTATCTGGAATGTTGCCCTTATAGCTTCCGATGTTTGGAGACTCCTTTCCAAGAAAGAGTCCCTCTGGGTTAAGTGGATCCACTCATACCGTTTATGTGGCCGTAACTTTTGGGATGCCCCCAAAAAATACGGTTCTGGATTTTCCTGGCGTAACATCGTGGATATGCGGGATAAGATAAGGGAGTATATAGTTTCCCAGATAGGTGATGGATGCTCTACTTCTGCTTGGTTCGACAACTGGCACCCTGCAGGCCCTCTTTCTAAATTCTTGTATGTCCGTGACATCCATGATGCGGGTTTCACTCCTGATACTAAGGTTGCTGACCTGGTTCTTAACGGATCTTGGGTTCGGCCTCATTGTTGGAGAGATTCCCATGGTGCTCTTCTTTCTCATAACCCTCCTACTATTTCCACGTCCGTCCCTGATAAACTCCTTTGGAGATCTAGAGACGGTCAACTCTCTCCTTTCTCTGTTCGATCTGTGTGGCAGTCTATTCGCCCCTATCACTAACCGGTCTTTTGGTTTCATCTTGTTTGGTTCTCCCAGAACATCCCCAGACATGCTTTCATTCTTTGGGTTGCTCTTAAAGATCGTCTTAAGACTCATGATAAAATCAAAATTTGGGACACTAATTCCAATCTCATTTGTGCGTTCTGCGGGGACTGTCCGGATTCCCTTTCCCATCTCTTCTTTGAATGCTCTTTCACTTCTTTGGTTTGGCATGACCTCCATCATGTCATGAATCTCTCCTTCTCCACTAATAGCTGGTCTGATATCATTAGTCAACTCAACCCCACTAATAAGAACAAGACCATTTGGTCCATCATTAGAAGACTTGTTTTTGCTGGAGCTGTCTACCACATCTGGCGGGAAAGAAATTTACGCATTTTTACAAAAATCACAAGATCTCATCATGCTGTCATGAATATTGTTAAGGATGATATCCGTTGTAGACTGCTGAGTCTTTCTTTGAAAACTTGCACTAATGTTGATTTGGCTAAAACTCTTTGGACCCTCCCTTAATTTTCTTCCTCTACGCTTTCTTTTTTCTCTGCTTGTTTTGGCTTGTATGGTTTGTTTGTTTTGCAGGATGCTCTCCTTTATGTTCTTGTTTGCTTATGGTTCCTTATCTTGTTTTGGTTCCTAGTTTAGCTTGTTGTCCGTTGGGGCCTGTCCCGATGGATTTTCTGTTTTTTGGTGGGGAGTCCCCAGCCTTATATTGTATTTATTCTTTTTATTAATAAAATTTGCCAGAGGTGCCGCCCTCTTTACCCAAAAAAAAAACCTATACAAACCAGTCCCCAGCCTCTTATTGTATTTATTCTTTTTATTAATAAAATTTGTCAGAGGTACCGTCCTCTTTACCCAAAAAAAACCTATACAAACCAGAAATAACATTTTTAAATAAGCTCTCTCTTGAATTTCTCTCTCTAGAATTATTTACGTTTTTTGTTTCCATTATTTACGTTTTTTGTTTTCATTATGGCTGGTGATACACCAGGCATAATTCATGGTCCAGATTTATCTTTGGAATCTGATGACATACTAGCAAATCATAATCATATTATTTCTACACAAGGTTTTACAGATCCTCAAATTACATTCAATATTGTTAAAAAAAGATTAAAAAACATACAAAAAAAAACAGCCATGTATTTTCAAACTACTTGACAGAAGCATACAAAAAAGATCTACAAAAAGAAAAAAACAAAAATTTAATGTAAAAGAAACAAATATTATTTCTAAAAATTTTCTAGCAAAAGAAAAAGCCCTTGGAGTCTATGTTGCTGCTTTAACTCATCAACATGGTGATGAATCCGTTATACAACCGTATGAAGATGGTGGCATACATATGATCTCTCGAATATTATCTAATGGTGATGATAATATCAACTCAACATGTAAAGCATCTGGAGATGTTTATGATCGTGATGATACTTGCAAAGATGGTATGACCACGGATTATACATCCTCGGAATGTGATGCTGAAGATGATGCTAAAAATGATGATGCCGAAGATGATTATAGAGAGGAAGAGAACAAGAACAAAGATGACTACATTCTACCTCAAATGGCGTATGAAGATGATGTTACAACTATGTGTCTAGAAGAAGAAAATGATGAACATGAGCAACAACCGTACCCAATGCTCAACAACAAACATGACTGCATCATCAACACTATACAATTATCACATGATCACGATGTTACAGCAACAGCATACGGTCATGAAGATGCAGCAAAATCGAGTGGAGAACTTCAGGAAGCGAGTGAACCTCACGCTACAACGGTCACCCAAGGAGCTACAGCAGCGGCAACCGGAGTTCATCATTCTACGACTGGAGAAAACGCTCCTATGGTCTTCGAGGGTAAGCATCTTTCTTCACTCCAAATGCATAACCGATTAATTACTTCTATTAAGCACTTGGAACATAATGATCATGCTACTACTAGTGGGGAGACAAAGAATATAATAGGAATTGATAACTCTTTTGACCAACTTTTGGACACCAAAGTGGGTGACAAAGAGACAACCTTTCTCTCCTCCCAATATGTTGATTCTCCCACTTGTTCTCTACTAGCCGATTCCATGCCTAGAATTGTAATCGGATCCTCTAAGCCTAACAACCAAACGAATAGCCTAAATGGATCCAAAAAATCCATTCTTGGTCCATCCACCCTTCATACCCACTCTCTTTTGGGCCTTCATCCCTCCATTGTGGACCAACCAAACCCAAACCATTCTAAGCCTAATTACCCTTCTAAGCCCAATGTATCTTTAATTTCTAATCCTTCAAAGGCTTCTAAACCTATAAGTAATAAATGTAATTTGAAATCAAAGCCCGCTAACCATAATGTTTTTAATCACGGTGTTGTTCAAGATACTAATAAACTTAAAAATAATCTAGCTAAAATGCAACTAGATAACAAAAATAATAATGCTTGGTCACGTAAACTACCGTTGCTCGTTAACTCTCAAGCTAACATTTTCAGTGGTTCTCATAAACACTCAAGCGATAAATTTTGCTTTATTCCTAATCTTAGTAACGATATGGATGTGCCCGTTGATATCCCGGTGACAGTGGTTAATAAGATTTGTGAGACTCATGCGCGGACCATATGTGGTTATTTTGTTGGATGTAAAACTTATTATTCGGATATTCGTTTTCTAGCTTCTAAGATGTGGTCTCAAAATGGCCTTGAGGACGTTCTATTAAATGGTAATGGAATATATCTATTTAAATTTAACAACGACCAAGGCCTACAACATGTTATAACCCACGGCCCATGGACTTTTAGGGGTGCCCCTATTGTAATGCAAAAATGGAGACCAGGTCTTAGCATTCATAGAAATAATCATGACAAACTTCCTCTATGGATTAAAATCCATAACATCCCCTATGAGACTTGGAGTGAGGAAGGATTAAGCCACATTGCTTCTAAAATTGGATAACCACTTGCCATGGACTCTTATACGGCTAATATGTGCACTTATGCTGCGGGCAAATCAGTTTATGCCCGTGTCCTGCTTGAAGTCCCCACACGTCCCTCATGGGTGGACAAAGTCATCATTCGTATCCCCAATCCTGAGACTCTTGAGTATTCAACTCATACGCTAAAAGTTGAATATGAATGGAAACCACCTATGTGCTCTCATTGTAAGATGTTTGGTCACGAAACCCATGTGTGTATGCATGTTATTGCTAAACAAAATGCTACGTCTAGTGCTCAACATATGCATACTTCTACCATTTCTATAGAAATAGTTGAACAAAAAATTACAGAGATAAATGATGATTTTACTATGGTTTCAAATAAGAAAATTTCTTCAAAACATGTTTCTAATAATGACAAGAAAAATAATGAATCTTCTAAAAGCAATGCGAGTATAAAATTCCATAACAAGACGCAAGATAAATGGTTTTCCAAAAATAATAACAATTTACAAAATATTAAAAATAAAATTCGATTTCAAAACCGACCGGTTCATACTAACAATCGACCCCTCTTATCTCCCCATTCTCCTAATCCCTACAAGGGTAAGGATGCTATAGTCGGTTTCCCTAACCCTATCCTTCACCTTTCCTCCTCCCAGCCCCTAAAAATTCTGGCTCCCCTACAACTATATTCAACGCCTTCTCCGTTCTAGAGGCTTGTTTCTATGATGACACGGATATTCCCTCTACTTCTTTCACCCTGCCTCCTCCAGGTGCTCCATCCAAAATTTGTCCAGATAATTTTGACCCTGATGCTGATGACCTAATAGAAGAGGATAATTGTTTTGAGGTAGACTCTGATGATGGTGACACTGCCCAGTTCATTGCTAATGACACTGGACCCCATAATGATCAACCTATGATAGCTCCGGCGTCCGAGCAGATGGAGTCCACTCCCTTACCAGTTTCCATATGACGCACATTGCTGCGTGGAATACTCACGGTCTCTGTAAGCCTTCGCATCAGAAAGCATTGAGAGATCTTATTCGCGATCAAAATCTCAATATTTGTGCTTCCATCGAGACTCGTGCTGCCTTTCTCTAATCTCCCTCTTATCTGTAGTCGTGCTTTTGGCTCCAGGTCTTGGTCGTCTAACGGTCTTTTCTGCCCTCGGGGAACTAGAATTGTGGTTGCCTGGGACCCCCTTGCTGTTGATATGATGCTTCTTGACTTAAATGATCAAGTTATGCATTTTTCCGTTAAAATTCGTGCCTCTAATAAATCTTTCTTCTGCTCCTTCGTCTATCCTCATAATAATCACATTATGCGTCGCTCCCTTTGGCACTCTCTTTCTATCCATAAGAATGTGGTTAAAGATGCCCCTCTTAGGTGATTTCAATGTTACTCTTAACATGAAAGATAGCACCTACGGGACTTCTGTTATCTCTCGTGCTATGGAGGATTTCAGGGACTCTATTAATCGCATGGAGATGGAGGACCTTAACTATAAGGGTCTCTTCTACACATGGACCAAGTCTCCTAATGGTACTGGTGGAATTCTCAAGAAAATTGATCGTGTCATGGGAAATCCTAGTTTCGTTTCCTCTTTCCCCTCTGCTTCTGTTAATTTTCTCCCCTACCGTTTTTCCGACCATTCCCCTGCTGTGCTTTCTCTTCCCCATCGTTCTAAGTTCAGGCCTAAACCCTTCAAGTTCCCTAATTTTTTGACTTATAAGAACGATTTCAAACAGATTGTTGCAGCTTCTTGGAACCCTAATATCCCGGGCTATCGGATGTATAAGGTATTCCAAAACCTTAAAAATCTGAAAAAACCATTACGTCAGCATCTTCGTAGCCAGGGCAACATCTTCTCTAAGGTTATCTCCCTTCGTAATAAGCTTGATAGAATTCAGATTGCTCTGGATCGGGACCCTTTCAATAAGGATCTCCGTGAAGAACATTGCAGGTATCTCCTCGCTTATAACGAGGCTAGCCTTGATGAAGAGAGGTTCCTGAAACAAAAGGCTAAGGTTGACTGGCTTCGTGAGGGAAATAAAAATTATGGATTTTTCCACAAGTCTGTTAGAAGCCGTTTATCACGTAACCGTATCGATTCTATCCAGGATACTCACGGAAAATGGATATCGGGGAATGACCTTCCCAAGCTTATTGTCTCCCACTTTCAAACTTTCTTGGGTTCTGCCCACCCCTCCATTCCTATTCGTGACCCTTGTTCCCTTTTCTCTAATAAGCTTTCCCCGATCCAGTCTGCCACCATGCTTACTCCTGTTACGGATGAGGAGGTTAGGTGCGTCATGTTCCAAATGGGAGATGATAAAGCCCCGGGACCAAATGGCTTCTCGGCTAAGTTCTTCAAGTCTGCTTCGGATATTGTGGGTACCGATGTTTGATTGCGGTTAAGGAGTTCTTTTCATCTGGAAAACTCCTTAAGTATTTCAACAACACCGTTCTTGCTCTCATCCCTAAAGTTGACTCTTCTTCCAAAGTCACTGATTTTCGGCCAATCGCATGCTGTAATGTTGTTTATAAATGTATCAGCAAGATTATTGTGGACCGTATCAAGAACCATCTTTCTTGTTTGGTTGATGATAACCAGTCTGCTTTCATCCCTGGTCGTTTGATCTCCGACAACATTCTTCTTGTCCACGAGCTCATGCGGGATTATCATCGCCACCGTGGACCACCAAGATGTGCTTTTAAAGTCGATATTCAAAAAGTTTATGACACGGTGGACTGGTCTTTTCTAAACACCATCTTCTTTGGATTTGGTTTCCCTGATCGTATGATTGACTGGATCATGACATGTGTTTCCACAACGACTTACTCAGTGAGTATCAATGGTAACATACATGGTTTTTTCAATGGTAAACGGGGCCTTCGCCAAGGTGATCCCCTCTCTCCCTATCTCTTCACTCTTGTTATGGAGGTACTTAACCTTATGATCAAGAGAAAAATATCTGAATCTGATTCCTTTAAATTCCACAGCCAATGTGAGTAATAGGGTATCACTCATCTATGCTTTGCCGATGATCTTCTCCTCTTCTCTCATGGGGATAGATCTTCGGTAAGCATCATATGTGATTCCCTTGCTGAATTCTCTGGGGCTTCTAGGCTCCATCCTAATGTTGCTAAAAGCGAAGCCTTTTACTGCAATGTTGGTGATAGAAATAGGGCTTCTATTGACCGTATTGTTGGGTTCCCTGAGGGATCTTTCCCTGTCTGATACCTTGGCATCCCTCTTATCACCACCCGTCTTGCCCACAAGGACTGTAAAGGTCTTGTTGATAAAGTCAAATGCAGGATTAATGACTGGAAAAACAAGACTCTCTCCTTTGTTGGTCGTCTCCAGCTCATTCTCTCTGTTCTTTCTTCTATGCAAATCTATTAGGCTTCTGTTTTTATTCTTCCTAAATCTATTTCTAACGAAATTGAGATACTCATGAGGGGTTTCCTCTGGTGCCATGGTGAGTTGAAACGTGGTAAAGCCAAAGTCTCCTGGAAAACTATGTGTCTCCCTAAGGAACATGGTGGACTTGGTATCCGTAATCTTGCTGTTTGGAATGTTGCCCTTATGGCTTCTCATGTTTGGAGACTCATTTCTAAAAAGAATTCCCTATGGGTCAAGTGGATCCATTCTTAGCGTCTCTGTGGCCGTAACTTTTGGGATGCCCCCAAAAAATACGGTTCAGGTTTTGCTTGGCGAAACATCCTTGATATGCGAAGTAAGATAAGAGAATTTATTTTTTTCCAGATTGGTGATGGGTGCTCTACGTCCTCTTGGTTCGATAACTGGCATCCTGCTGGTCCCCTCTCAAAATTCATGTCTACACGTCACATCAGGGCAGCAGGATTCAATCCCGATAGTAAGGTTGCAGACCTTGTCCTCAACGGATCTTGGGTTCGGCCCGGGCTATGGAGGGACTCCCATCCTAATCTTCTTCCTCAAAACCCTCTTTCTCTATCCCCATCCGTTCCTGATAAACTCCAATGCAGATCTAGTGACGGTAATCTTTCTGATTTTTCTGTTCGTTCCGTTTGGCAGTCGATTCGCCCCTATGACCAGCCTGTTGATTGGTATCATCTGGTTTGGTTCTCCCAGAATATCCCTAGATATGCATTCATTCTATGGGTTGCTCTTAAAAATCGTCTTAAGACTCATGATAAAATCAAAATCTGGGATACTAACTCCAATCTCATTTGTGCCTTCTGCGGGGATTGTGCGGATTCACTTTCCATTTTTTCTTTGAGTGTTCTTTCCCCTCTATGGTTTGGCATAATCTTCAACATGTCATGAATCTCTCCGTCCACACTGATAGTTGGTACGATATCATTAATCAACTCAAGCACATGTCTAAAAGTAAGAGCATTTGGTCCATCATTACAAGACTTGTGCTTGCGGGAGCTGTTTACCACATTTGGCAGGAAAGAAATTTTCGAATTTTCAAAAAAACTAAAAGATCGTATCATGCAGTCGTGAATAGTGTTAAGGATGATATCCGGTGTAGACTGCTGAGTCTTTCTATGAAACCTTGCACTAATGTTAATTTGGCTAAAAGGATATGGACCATCACTTAACAAACCTCCTATTTGCTTCTATTTTTCTCTGCTTTTATTGTTTGTCTTCTACAGGTTGTTTTCATTTTTGTTATTGTTATGTTTCTGATTCCATGTATTGTTTCGGCTCCTAGTTTAACTTTGTTGTCCTTTGGGGCCTGTCCCGATGGATTTTATGTTTTTTCCTTTGGTGGGGAGTCCCCAGCCTCTTATTGTATTTATTATTTTTATTAATAAAATTTGCCAGAGGTACCGTCCTCTTTACCCAAAAAAAAACCTATACAAACCTTCATAATGGTCCATAACCCATCACAACTCTTCTTAACGGTCCATAACCCAACATAACCCTTTCTAAGGTCCATAACCCATCACAACTCTTCACAATTGACCATAACCTATCACAACCCTTCATAAGGGTCCATAACCCATCATAGTGGTCCATAACCCATTACAACCTTCATTATGGTCTATAACTCATCTTAACCCTTTATAATGGTCCATAACCCATCACAAACATAATGGTCCATAACCCATCACAACCTTTTTTCTCTCTAGGCATACTGTACGTTTTTATAAGCAATCTTTTCAGTTTTAATTTTTATTTTAATTATGGCTGGTGTTTCACCAGGCAAAATTCCTGGTTCTAATCAATGTTTGGATAATGAAAAGGTTTTACATAATCAAAACAATTTGTTTTCTGTACATGGTATTAAAGATCATGATATTACTTTCAATTTGATTAAAAAATATTACAAAACATAAAAACAAAACATCAAGGTCTTGCCAAACAACTTGATAGACGTATTCAAAAAAAAGAAACCTATTTTAAAACAAAAACAAATTAAAGATCTAGCTGCTGAAAAAAATTTACATTTACAATCCCTAAATGATCTTGGAAAAAATAAGCTATATGGAGTGTATGCAGCAGCAACATCTGAATTAAGTGATATATTGGAGAAGTCGGCCTCGATCAAATGGGATGATACTTTTAAATCAGTCACAAAACATCCTGGAAAACATGATGGTGGAGATGACGGCCTTGAAATGAACAAAGGAATGATCACGGGTTACACATATGATGAAGATCTTGCATCAAGGGATAATTCTATGGTTCAAACATCTCCCAAGAATTTTAAATGCTTGCTTCCTATCCCTACACCCATAACCGTGTCACTTGGGAAAGAAATTACAAACAATTCATCATACTTTCGTGATCGATTAGGGGAAGAAAACATTAAGTTCATCAACCCATCCGGCCTTGATATTCATCCTACTATCGTGATGAACACCAAAGGACAAGGAAATGAAGCTGTTGTACGTGAAGAACATGCACAAAATAGCTCCACAACGGTTATGAACTCAAAAACATCCTTTGCTGAAGCTACAAAGGCCGGAATATTTTCTTGTGCGAATGGAGAGGATGCTCTAAATATCATCGAGGCTGATTATGATGGTGAAGATGCTCCAACGATCACCATGACTACTTCTCCAATCGAGCAAGGAGATGGAACTAGAATTCCTGATGGTCAAGACAACTTCGCCGGTGACAGCCCAAGCAAAAATACCGGCGATCTCTTCTATTCGAGTGGAGCTCAAACGGTTTTGTCCCCTTAAAGTAACGATTTCTTGAATGCAAATTGGGTAAAAGCTTTATTCCTTCTACTCATACTTTAGCTAATGATAATTGTCCCCATAATGGCCTTAAAGTAGGAGGATCCTATGTGTGTAATGAGCCTTGTCCCCTTGACTTTCCTTCTTACCTATCCACCTTTACGGATGATGCTATAATACCGATGCATTCATGTTCACTTCTTGGACCTTATCCCAATGACTTAGCCCATATGAAACCAAAGCCTATTACTTCAAGTCTTAGACCTCCCACAAAACAATTAGCCCATAAAACTAATTTTCAGCCCAACGAATTTAGTGTACAAGCCCAAGAGTCTTTAATAGGCCAAATTTCTAACCCTTTAAACAATATGAATCCTCATGTCACTAATGATAAAATTTCTCAAACCTTTGATTCTAATCCATATGTCAAAAATGGTAACCTGAATCATGAAAATAATAATAAACTAAATAATGCTTGGGATCGCAAGGTTCCTTTACTTAATAACTCTCATGCTAATATCATTACTGGTCCCCAAAAACACTCTAATGATAATTTTCGTTTTATTCCTTATTTATGTAATGATATTAATGTGCCAGTTGATATTCCTTTAAAATCCGTTACTAAAGTTTGTGAAAATTTTGCTCGTACTATCTGTGGATACTTTGTCGGGAAAAAAATGAATTACTCGGATGTTCGTTACCTAGCTTCCAAAATGTGGTCTATCCATGGTCCTCAAGATGCCCTTCTAAATGGAAAAGGTGTCTATCTTTTTAAATTTAGTGATGATAATGGTCTTCAGCATATTATCACTCATGGACCTTGGACTTTTAAGGGTGTCCCGATTGTCATTCAAAAATGGCGTCCCGGGCTCGGTATTCATAAGAACAACCACGACAAGCTTCCTCTCTGGATTAAAATCCATGATATTCCCTATGAGGCTTGGAGTGATGATGGTCTTAGCCACATTGCCTCAAAAATCGGTAAGCCTCTTGCTATGGACTCCTATACAGCTAATATGTGCAAGTATGCGGCTGGAAAGTCGGTATATGCACGTGTCCTTCTAGAGGTCCCCACAAAATCTTCTTGGGTGGATAAAGTGATTATCCGTATTCCAGATCCTGATACTCTAGAATTTTCCACCCATACTCTTAGTATTGAATATGAATGGAAACCCCCTATGTGCTCTCATTGCATGGTTTATGGTCATGAAACTAACAACTGTATGCATGTCATCTCTAAGACTAATGAAGTTAAGACCAAAGATAAAATGCCTATTGATCAGGTTTTAGTTTCCTCTCATATGCAACTTGATGATGGATTTACGATGATTACTAAAAAGAAAAGTTTTACAAAACATAGATCTAAGAATGATAATTCTACTAGTGATAATTCGAAAATTAACTCTAATAGTAATACCCAAAAGGGTAGGATGGCTAAAGAAGTTTCAAAAAACTATGTCTATAATAAAAATAATAATAGTAAAATTAATTCGCGAGCCGACCATCACCCTGTCCCTAAAAAATTTAATCCTACTAATCGCCATGTCCCTAGAATGAACTGCCCCCCCATTAACCCTCAATCTTGTAATCCCTCCCAAAAAAAATCTATAGATTTTGTGGGTTTTCCGAGCCCCATCCTGCACCTCTCATCCTCTTCACCTCCAAAAAAATCTAAGCTCCCCACTCATATTTTTAATGATATTGCCACTTCCTCTTCCCCTCTGCCTCCTATTCATGTCCCATCCCCTATTATTCCTGATGCTTTTGAACCAGATTCTGTTGACCTTTCCGATGAGGATGAACTCATTGAGGTCGAATCTGATAATGGTGAAACGGCCAAGTTTATTAATGATGATGATATGGAATCACCTAATGACCAAATTAGAATAGCTCAGGCGTCCGAGCAGATGGATTCCACCAACATCCCAGTTTCCATATGACACACATCGCTGAATGGAATACTCGCGGTCTCTGTAAGCCTTCGCATCAAAATGCTTTGAGAGATCCTATTCGCGATCAAAATCTCAATATTTGTGCTTCCATCGAGACTCGTGCTGACTTCTCTAATCTTCCTCTTATCTGTAAGCGTACTTTTAGGTCCTGGTCTTGGTCCTCTAACGGTCTTTTTAGCCCTAGGGGGACTAGAATTGTGGTAGCTTGGGACCCAAATACTATTGATATGATGCTTCTTGACTTAAATGATCAGGTTATGCATTTCTACGTTAAAATTCGTGCTTCTAATAAATCCTTCTTCTGTTCTTTCGTCTATGCTCATAATAATCACATCCTACGTCGCTCCCTTTGGCATTCTCTTTCAACCCATAAGAAAGTGGTTAAAGATGACCCTTGGATCCTTTTGGGTGATTTCAATGTTGCCCTTGACATGAAAGATAGCACCTATGGGACTTCTGTTATCTCTCGTGCAATGGAGGATTTCAGGGACTGTGTTAAATCGCTTGGAGATGGAGGACCTTAATTATAAAGGTCTGTTTTACACCTGGACCAAGTCTCATAATGGTACTGGTGGTATTCTCAAAAAAATTGACCGTGTCATGGAAAATACTAGTTTCATTGCTTCTTTCCCCTCTGCTTCTGTCAATTTTCTCCCCTATCGGTCTTCTGACCATACTCCTGCTGTGCTATCTCTTCCCAGTAGATCTACATTCAGGCCGAAAACATTTAAATTCCCTAACTTCCTGACCTATAAGAACGATTTCAAGCAGGTTGTTGCTGATTCTTGGAATTCCAATATCCCTGGATATAGGATGTTTAAGGTTTTCCAAAATCTTAAAAACTTGAAAAAACCCTTGCGTCTTCTTCTTCGTAGACAGGGCAACATCTTCTCCAAGGTTATCTCCCTACGTACTGAACTTGATAGAATTCAGATTGCTCTGGATCGGGACCCTTTCAATAATGATCTTCGTGAAGACCATTGCAGTTATCTCCTTGCTTATAACGAGGCTATCCTTGATGAAGAGAGGTTTCTGGAACAAAAGGCCAAGGTTGACTGGTTGCGTGAGGGAGATAAAAATTCTGGATTTTTCCACAAAACGGCTAGAAGCCGCTTATCTCGTAGTCGTATCGATTCTATCCAAGATGCTCATGGAAACTGGATATCGGAGAATGACCTTCCAAACCTTTTTGTTTCCCACTTTCAAAATTTCTTAGAATCTGCCTACCCTTCCATTCCTATTCGTGACTCTTGTTCCCTTTTCTCTAATAAGCTCTCCCCTATCCAGTCTACCGCCATGCTTACTCCTGTTACAGATGAGGAGGTTAAGGGTGTCATGTTCCAAATGGGAGATGTTAAAGCCCCTGGTCCTGATGGCTTCTCGGCTAAGTTCTTCAAGTCTACCTGGGAAATTGTGGGTACTGATGTTTGTTTGGCGGTTAAGGAGTTCTTTTCGTCTGGAAAACTCCTTAAGTCTTTCAACAACACCGTTCTTGCTCTCACACCTAAGGTTGACTCACCTTCCAAAGTCACTGATTTTCAATAACCAGTCTGCTTTCATCCCTGGTCGTTTGATCTCCGACAACGTTCTTCTTGTCCACGAGCTCATGAGGGATTATAATCGACACCGTGGACCACCAAGATGTGCTTTTAAAGTGGATATTCAAAAAGCTTATGACACCGTCGACTGGTCTTTTCTTCGCACCATCTTGTTTGGATTTGGTTTCCCCGATCGAATGATTGACTGGATCATGACATGTGTTTCTACTACGGCTTGCTTTGTGAGTATCAATGGTAACATACATGGTTTTTTCAATGGTAAACGGGGCCTTCGCCAAGGTGACCCTCTCTCTCCCTATCTCTTCACTCTTGTTATGGAGGTTCTTAACCTTATGATCAAGAGAAAATTTTCTGAATCTGATTCCTTTAAATTCCACCGTCAATGTGACGAACAGAATATCACACATCTATGCTTTGCCGATGATCTTCTCCTCTTCTCTTATGGGGATAGATCTTCGGTAAGGATCATATGTGAGTCCCTTGCTGAATTATCTGGGGTTTCTGGGCTCCATCCTAATGTTGCAAAAAGCGAAGCCTTTTACTGCAATGTTGGTGATACTACTAGGGCTGCTATTGACCATATGGTTGGGATCCCTGAGGGATCTTTCCCTGTACGATACCTTGGCATCCCTCTTATCACCACCCGTCTTGCCCACAAGGACTGGAAAAACAAATCTCTCTCCTTTGCTGGCCGTCTTCAGCTTATTCTCTCTGTTCTTTCTTCTATGCAAATCTATTGGGCTTCTGTTTTTATTCTTCCTAAATCTATTTCTAAAGATATTGAGAAACTCATGAGGGGTTTCCTCTGGTGCCATGGTGAGTTAAAACGTGGTAAAGCAAAAGTTTCATGGAAAACTGTGTGTCTCCCTAAGGAACATGGTGGACTTAGAATCTGCAATCTTGTTGTTTGGAATGTTGCTCTTATGGCTTCTCATGTTTGGAGACTTCTCTCTAAGAAGGATTCCCTATGGGTCAAGTGGATCCATTCTTACCGTCTCTGTGGTCGTAACTTTTAGGATGCCCCCAAAAAATACGGTTCAGGTTTTGCTTGGCGAAACATCCTCGATATGCGAAGTAAGATAAGAGACTATATTGTTTCACAGATTGGTGATGGGTCCTCTACATCCGCTTGGTTCGATAACTGGCATCCTGCTGGTCCCCTCTCTAAATTCATTTCTGCCCGTGACATCAGGGCTGCGGGATTCAATCCCGATAGTAAGGTTGTTGACCTTGTCATCAACGGATCTTAGGTTTGGCCTGGTCAATGGATGGACTCCTATCCTAATCTTCTTCCTCAAAACCCTCCTTCTCTATCCCCATCCGTTCCAGATAAACTCAAATGGAGATCTAGTGATGGTAATCTTTCTGATTTTTCTGTGTGTTACGTTTGGCAGTCTATTCGGCCCTATGACCAGACTGTTGATTGGGATCATCTGGTTTGTTTCTCCCAGAATATCCCTAGACATGCATTCATTCTTTGGGTTGCTCTTAAAAATCGTCTTAAAACTCATGATAAAATAAAAAACTGGGATACTAACTCCTATATCATTTGTGCCTTCTGCGGGGATTGTCCTGATTCCCTTTCCCATCTTTTCTTCGAGTGTTCTTTCCCTTCTATGGTTTGGCATGATCTTCAACATGTCATGAATCTCTCCGTTCCCACTGATAGCTGGTCCGATATCATTAATCAACTTAAAACAGCGTCTAAGATTAAGACCATTTGGTCCATCATTAGAAGACTTGTGTTTGCTGGAGCAGTTTACCACATTTCGCAGGAAAGAAATTTACGAATTTTCAAAAAAACTATAAGATCCTATCATGCTGTGGTGAATAGTATTAAGGATGATATACGCTGTAGACTGCTGAGTCTTACTATGAAACCGTGCCCTAATGTTAATTTGGCTAAAAGGATATGGACCATCACTTAACAAACCTCCTATTCCTTCTTTTCTTCTCTGCTTGTATGGTTTGTTTTTTGCAGGTTGTGTTCCTTTATGTTATTGATATGTTTATGTTTCCATGTATTGTTTTTTATTCCTAGTTTACCTTTGTTGTCCATTGGGGCCTGTCCCGATAGATTTTCTGTATTTTCCTTTGGTGGGGAGTCCCCAGCCTCTTATTGTATTTATTCTTTTTATTAATAAAATTTGCCAGAGGTACCATCCTCTTTACCCAAAAAAAAATGGTCCATAACACATCGCAGCCCTGCATAATGGTCCATAACCATAACAACCCTTCATAGTGGTCCATAACCCATACAAACCTTCGTAATGGTCCATAACCCATCATAACTCTTCATAATGGTCCATAACCCAACACAACCCTTTCTATGGTCCATAACCCATCACAACTCTTCATAATTGACCATAACCCATCACAACCTTCATAATGGTCCATAACCCATCACAACCCTTCATAATGGTCCATAAACCAACAAAGCCCTTTCTATGGTCCATAACCCATAACAACCCTTCATAATTGACCATAACCTGTCACAACCCTTCATAATGGTCAACAACCCATCATAATCCTTCATAATGGTTCATAACCCATCACAACCCTTTCCAATGGTCCATAACCCATCACAACCCTTTCTATGGTCCATAACCCATCGCAACCCTACATAATGGTCCATAACCATAACAACCCTTCATAATGGTCCATAACCCATACAAACCTTCATAATAGTCCATAACCCATCATAACCCTTCATAATTGACCATAACCCATCACAACCGTTTATAATTGACCATAACCCATCACAACCCTTCCTATAGTCTATAACCCAGTACAACCCTTTCTATGGTCTATAACCCATGACAATCCTTCATAATTAACCATAACCCATCACAACACTTCATAATGGTCTATAACACATCGCAACCCTTCATAATGGTCCATAACCATAACAATGATGGTCTTAGCCACATTGCTTCAAAAATTGGTAAGCCTCTTGCTATGGACTCTTATACGGCTAATATGTGCAAGTATACGGCTGGCAAATCTGTTTATGCATGTGTCCTTCTTGAGATCCCCACAAAATCCTCTTGGGTGGATAAAGTGATTATCCGAATTCCTGATCCGGATACTCTAGAATTTTCCACCCATACTCTTCGTATTGAGTATGAATGGAAACCTCCTATGTGCTCTCATTGTATGGTTTATGGTCATGAAACGAACAACTGTATGCATGTCATCTCTAGGATTAATGAAGCTAAGACAAAAGATAAAATGCCTATTGATCATGTAATAGTAGATTCTCTTATACAACTTGATGATGGATTTACGGCGGTTACTAAAAAGAAAAATTTATTGAAAAAATGCCCAAATAATGAAAATACATCTAATGATATTCCACAAAGTAATTCTAAGATAAATACCTAAAGGGTTAGGATAGCTAAAGATTCTTCAAAAAACAAAGTTTATAATAAAAATTATAAAAGTAATAATAAGTCTCGATCCGAGTTTCGCCCTGCCCTTTTAAAGAAATGCCCTCCCATTCTACCTCATTCTACTATTCCCTCCCAGAAGGATTCAATAGGTGTAATAGGTTTCCCTAGCCCTATCATACGTCTATCTCCCTTCCAGGCCATAAATCAGTCTGAATCCTCCACACATTTATTCAACGCCTTCTCCATTCTAGAGGCTTGTTCCTCTGATGCCATGGATACTCCTTCTACTTCCTTCCCCCTACCCCCTCCTAATGCTCCTTCCCATACTAGACCTGATGATTTTGATCCTGATGATGATAACCTTCTTGACGAGGACAATTGTATTGAGGTCGACTCTGATGATGGTGAGACTGCCAAGTTCATTGTTGATAAGAATGGATCATATAATGATCAACCTATGATAACTCCGATGTCCGAGCAGATGGACTCCACCCCCCTCAAAGTCTCCATATGACGCACATCGCTGCATGGAATACTCGCGGTCTCTGTAAGCCTTCTCATCAGAAAGCCTTGACAGATCTTATCCGCGATCAAAATCTTCATATTTGTGCTTCTCTTGAGACTCGTGCTTCCTTCCATAACCTCCCTCTTATCTGTAGTCGTACTTTTGGCTCTTGGTCATGGTCGTCCAACGGTCTCTTCTCCCCTAGAGGGACTAGAATTGTGGTTGCCTGGGATCCGCTTGCCATTGATATGATGCTTATCGACTTAAATGATCAGGTTATGCATTTCAAAGTTAATATTCGTGATTCTAATAAATCCTTTTTCTGCTCCTTCGTCTATGCTCATACTGATCACATGATGCGTCGCTCTCTCTGGCATTCTCTTGCGGCCCATAAGAATATGGTTAGAGATACCCCTTGGATTATTTTGGGTGATTTCAATGTTGCTCTTGATATTAAAGATAGCACCTCCGGGTCGTCTGCGATTTCTCGTGCAATGGAGGACTTCAGGGACTGTGTCAATCTGATGGAAATGGAGGATCTTAACTATAAAGGTCTCTTCTACACATGGACCAAGTCTCCTAATGGTTCAGGTGGCATCCTCAAAAAGATCGATCGTGTCATGGGAAATACTCACTTCGTTGCTTCTTTCCCCTCCTCTACTGTCAATTTTCTCCCTTACCGTTTGTTCGATCATACTCCTGCTGTGCTTTCTCTCCCCCATCGTGCCCCTTTCCAACCAAAACCTTTCAAGTTCCCTAATTTCCTGACTTATAAGAACGATTTCAAGCATATTGTTGCCTCTTCTTGGAACCCCAATATCACTGGATATCGGATGTATAAGGTTTTCAAAAACCTTAAAAATCTGAAAGTGCCTATACGTAAGATGCTTCGCAACCAGGGAAACCTCTTTTCTAAGGTTATCTCTCTTTGTAATGAGCTTGATAGAGTTCAGATTGCTTTGGATCGGGATCCTTTCAATAAGGATATTCGTGAAGAACAATGCAGGTATCTCCTCGCTTATAACGAGGCTAGCTTGGATGAAGAGAGGTTCCTAAAACAAAAGGCTAAGGTTAACTGGCTGCGTGAGGGTGATAAAAATTCGGCTTTTTTCCACAAAGCGGTTAAAAGCCGTAAATCTCGCAATCGTATAAATTCTATTCAGGATGCTCATGGTAACTGGACCTCGGGGAATGATCTTCCTAATCTGTTTGTTTCTCACTTTCAAGCCTTCTTGGGTTCTGCCCAGCCTTCCACTGCTATTCGTGATCCTTCTTCCCTCTTCTCTAATAAGCTCTCCCCCCTCCAGTCTGCCGCCATGCTTACTCCTGTTACTAACGCGGAGGTTAAGTGTGTCCTGTTCCAGATGGGTGATGATAAAGCTCCTGGTTCTGATGGTTTCTCTGCTAAGTTTTTCAAGTCTGCTTGGGATATTGTGGGTCATGATTTCTGTATGGCTGTTAAGGAATTCTTCTATTCTGGCAAACTTCTTAAGTCTTTCAACAGCACCATCCTTGCGCTCATCCCTAAAGTTGATTCCCCTTCCAAAGTCACTGATTTCCGCCCTATAGCTTGTTGTAACGTTGTTTACAAATGTATCAGCAAGATTATTGCAGATTGTATCAAAAACAATCTTTCTTCTCTGGTTGATGAAAACCAGTCTGCTTTCATCCCTGATCGTTTGATCACCGACAACGTCCTTCTTGTCCATGAACTCATGTGTGATTATCATCGTCATCGTGGTCCTCCTAGGTGTGCTTTTAAGGTTGATATTCAAAAAGCGTACGACACAGTTGACTGGTCGTTTTTATGGACCATCTTGTTTGGGTTTGGTTTCCCAGATGGTTTCCCAGATCGTATGATTGACTGGATCATGACATGTGTTTCCACGGTTGCTTACTCTGTGAGTATCAATGGGAATACTCACGGATATTTTGACGGTAAAAGGGGCCTTCGACAGGGTGACCCCTTTTCTCTTTATCTCTTCACTCTTGTCATGGAAGTGCTTAACCTTATGATCAAGAGAAACATCCATGTTTCTGACTCTTTTAAATTCCACAGACAATGTGATGATCAAAGTATCACCCATCTCTGCTTTGCCGACGATCTCCTTCTCTTCTGTCATGGTGATAGCTCTTCGGTTAGAATCATCTGTGATTCTCTTGAGGAATTCTCTGGGGTTTCTGGCCTCCATCCAAATATTGTAAAGAGTGAAGCTTTCTATTGTAATGTTGGTGAGAGGACCAGGGCTGCCATTGATCTTATTGTTAAGTTTCCTGAGGGCTCTTTCCCTGTCCGATACCTTGGCGTTCCTCTCATCACCACGCGTCTTGCCCACAAAGACTGTAAAGGCCTTGTTGATAAAGTCAAATGCAGGATTAATGACTGGAAAAATAAGTCTCTTTCCTTTGCTGGTCGTCTCCAGCTCATCCTCTCTGTCCTTTCTTCTACTCAAATCTATTGGGCTTCTGTTTTTATTCTTCCTAATCTATCTCTAACGATATTGAGAAGCTCATGAGAGGTTTCCTCTGGTGCCATGGTGAGTTAAAGCGTGGTAAAGCTAAAGTCTCCTGGAAAACTGTATGCCTTCCTAAGGAACATGGTGGTCTTGGAATTCGTAACCTTGCTATCTGTAATGTTGCCCTTATGGCTTCCCATGTTTGGAGACTCCTTTCCAAGAAAGAGTCCCTATGGGTTAAGTGGATCCACTCATACCGTTTATGTGGCCGTAACTTTTGGGATGCCCCCAAAAATACGGTTCTGGATTTGCCTGGCGTAACATCCTGGATATGCGGGATAAGATAAGGGAGTATATAGTTTTCCAGATAGGTGATGGATGCTCTACTTCTGCTTGGTTCGACAACTGGCACCCTGCGGGCCCTCTTTCTAAATTCTTGTCTGTCCGTGACATCCATGATGCGGGTTTCACTCCTGATACTAAGGTTGCTGACCTGGTTCTTAACGGATCTTGGGTTCGGCCTCATTGTTGGAGAGATTCCCATGGTGCTCTTCTTTCTCATAACCCTCCTACTATTTCCACGTCCGTCCCTGATAAACTCCTTTGGAGATCTAGAGACGGTCAACTCTCTCCTTTCTCTGTTCGATCTGTGTGGCAGTCTATTCGTCCCTATCACGAACCGGTCTTTTGGTTTCATCTTGTTTGGTTCTCCCAGAACATCCCCAGACATGCTTTCATTCTTTGGGTTGCTCTTAAAGATCGTCTTAAGACTCATGATAAAATAAAAATTTGGGACACTAATTCCAATCTCATTTGTGCGTTCTGCGGGGACTGTCCGGATTCCCTTTCCCATCTCTTCTTTGAATGCTCTTTCACTTCTTTGGTTTGGCATGACCTTCATCATGTCATGAATCTCTCCTTCTCCACTGATAGCTGGTCTGATATCATTAGTCAACTCAACCCCACTAATAAGAACAAGACCATTTGGTCTATCATTAGAAGACTTGTTTTTGCTGGAGCGGTCTACCACATCTGGCGGGAAAGAAATTTACGCATTTTTACAAAAATAACAAGATCTCATCATGCTGTCGTGAATATTGTTAAGGATGATATCCGTTGTAGACTGCTGAGTCTTTCTTTGAAAACTTGCACTAATGTTGATTTGGCTAAAACTCTTTGGACCCTCCCTTAATTTTCTTCCTCTGCGCTTTCTTTTTTCTCTACTTGTTTTGGCTTGTATGGTTTGTTTGTTTTGCAGGATTCTCTCCTTTATGTTCTTGTTTGCTTATGGTTCCTTATCTTGTTTTGGTTCCTAGTTTAGCTTGTTGTCCGTTGGGGCCTGTCCCGATGGATTTTCTGTTTTTTGGTAGGGAGTCCCCAGCCTTATATTGTATTTATTCTTTTTATTAATAAAATTTGCCAGAGGTACCGTCCTCTTTACCCAAAAAAAACCTATACAAACCAGAAATAACATTTTTAAATAAGCTATCTCTTGAATTTCTCTCTCTAGAATTATTTACGTTTTTGTTTCCATTATTTACGTTTTTTGTTTCCATTATGGCTGGTGTATCACCAGGCATAATTCATGGTCCAGATTTATCTTTGGAATCTGATGACATACTAGCAAATCATAATCATATTATTTCTACACAAGGTTTTACAGATCCTCAAATTACATTCAATATTGTTGAAAAAAGATTAAAAAACATACAAAAAAACAGCCATGTATTTTCAAACTACTTGACAGAAGCATACAAAAAAGATCTACAAAAAGAAAAAAACAAAAATTTAATGTAAAAGAAACAAATATTATTTCTAAAAATTTTCTAGCAAAAGAAAAAGCCCTTGGAGTCTATGTTGCTGCTTTAACTCATCAACATGGTGATGAATCCGTTATACAACCGTATGAAGATGGTGGCATACATATGATCTCTCGAATATTATCTAATGGTGATGATAATATCAACTCAACATGTAAAGCATCTGGAGATGTTTATGATGGTGATGATACTTGCAAAGATGGTATGACCACGGATTATACATCCTCGGAATGTGATGCTGAAGATGATGCTAAAAATGATGATGCCGAAGATGATTATAGAGAGGAAGAGAACAAGAACAAAGATGACTACATTCTACCTCAAATGGCGTATGAAGATGATGTTACAACTATGTGTCTAGAAGAAGAAAATGATGAACATGAGCAACAACCGTACCCAATGCTCAACAACAAACATGACTGCATCATCAACACTATACAATTATCACATGATCACGATGTTACAGCAACAGCATACGGTCATGAAGATGCAGCAAAATCGAGTGGAGAACTTCAGGAAGCGAGTGAACCTCACGCTACAACGGTCACCCAAGGAGCTACAGCAGCGGCAACCGGAGTTCATCATTCTACGACTGGAGAAAACGCTCCTATGGTCTTCGAGGGTAAGCATCTTTCTTCACTTCAAATGCATAACCGATTAATTACTTCTATTAAGCACTTGGAACATAATGATCATGCTACTACTAGTGGGGAGACAAAGAATATAATAGGAATTGATAAGTCTTTTGACCAACTTTTGGACACCAAAGTGGGTGACAAAGAGACAACCTTTCTCTCCTCCCAATATGTTGATTCTCCCACTTGTTCTCTACTAGCCGATTCCATGTCTAGAATTGTAATCGGATCCTCTAAGACTAACAACCAAACGAATAGCCTAAATGGATCCAAAAAATCCATTCTTGGTCCATCCACCCTTCATACCCACTCTCTTTTGGGCCTTCATCCCTCCATTGTGGACCAACCAAACCCAAACCATTCTAAGCCTAATTACCCTTCTAAGCCCAATGTATCTTTAATTTCTAATCCTTCAAAGGCTTCTAAACCTATAAGTAATAAATGTAATTTGAAATCAAAGCCCGCTAACCATAGTGTTTTTAATCACGGTGTTGTTCAAGATACTAATAAACTTAAAAATAATCTAGCTAAAATGCAACTAGATAACAAAAATAATAATGCTTGGTCACGTAAACTACCGTTGCTCGTTAACTCTCAAGCTAACATTTTCAGTGGTTCTCATAAACACTCAAGCGATAAATTTCGCTTTATTCCTAATCTTAGTAACGATATGGATGTGCCCGTTGATATCCCGGTGACAGTGGTTAATAAGATTTGTGAGACTCATGCGCGGACCATATGTGGTTATTTTGTTGGATGTAAAACTTATTATTCGGATATTCGTTTTCTAGCTTCTAAGATGTGGTCTCAAAATGGCCTTGAGGACGTTCTATTAAATGGTAATGGAATATATCTATTTAAATTTAACAACGACCAAGGCCTACAACATGTTATAACCCACGGCCCATGGACTTTTAGGGGTGCCCCTATTCTTATGCAAAAATGGAGACCAGGTCTTAGCATTCATAGAAATAATCATGACAAACTTCCTCTATGGATTAAAATCCATAACATCCCCTATGAGACTTGGAGTGAGGAAGGATTAAGCCACATTGCTTCTAAAATTGGATAACCACTTGCCATGGACTCTTATACAGTTAATATGTGCACTTATGCTGCGGGCAAATCAGTTTATGCCCGTGTCCTGCTTGAAGTCCCCACACGTCCCTCATGGGTGGACAAAGTCATCATTCGTATCCCCGATCCTGAGACTCTTGAGTATTCAACTCATACACTGAAAGTTGAATATGAATGGAAACCACCTATGTGCTCTCATTGTAAGATGTTTGGTCACGAAACCCATGTGTGTATGCATGTTATTGCTAAACAAAATGATACGTCTAGTGCTCAACATATGCATACTTCTACCATTACTATGGAAATAGTTGAACAAAAAATTACAGAGATAAATTATGATTTTACTATGGTTTCAAATAAGAAAATTTCTTCAAAACATGTTTCTAATAATGACAAGAAAAATAATGAATCTTCTAAAAGCAATGCGAGTATAAAATTCCATAACAAGACGCAAGATAAATGGTTTTCCAAAAATAATAACAATTTACAAAATATTAAAAATAAAATTCGATTTCAAAACCGACCTTTTCATACTAACAATCGACCCCTCTTATCTCCCCATTCTCCTAATCCCTACAAGGGTAAGGAGGCTATAGTCGGTTTCCCTAACCCTATCCTTCACCTTTCCTCCTCCCAGCCCCTAAAAAATTCTGGCTCCCCCACAACTATATTCAACGCCTTCTCCGTTCTAGAGGCTTGTTCCTATGATGACACGGATATTCCCTCTACTTCTTTCACCCTGCCTCCTCCAGGTGCTCCATCCAAAATTTGTCCAGATAATTTTGACCCTGATGCTGATGACATAATAGAAGAGGATAATTGTTTTGAGGTAGACTCTGATGATGGTGACACTGCCCAGTTCATTGCTAATGACACTGGACCCCATAATGATCAACCTATGATAGCTCCGGCGTCCGAGCAGATGGAGTCCACTCCCTTACCAGTTTCCATATGATGCACATTGCTGCATGGAATACTCACGGCCTCTGTAAGCCTTCGCATCAGAAAGCATTGAGAGATCTTATTCGCGATCAAAATCTCAATATTTGTGCTTCCATCGAGACTCGTGCTGCCTTTCTCTAATCTCCCTCTTATCTATAGTCGTGCTTTTGGCTCCTGGTCTTGGTCGTCTAACGGTCTTTTCTACCCTCGGGGAACTAGAATTATGGTTGCCTGGGACCCCCTTGCTGTTGATATGATGCTTCTTGACTTAAATGATCAAGTTATGCATTTTTCCGTTAAAATTGATGCCTCTAATAAATCTTTCTTCTGCTCCTTTGTCTATCCTCATAATAATCACATTATGCGTCGCTCCCTTTGGCACTCTCTTTCTATCCATAAGAATGTGGTTAAAGATGCCCCTCTTAGGTGATTTCAATGTTACTCTTAACATGAAAGATAGCACATACGGGACTTCTGTTATCTCTCGTGCTATGGAGGATTTCAGGGACTCTATTAATCGCATGGAGATGGAGGACCTTAACTATAAGGGTCTCTTCTACACATGGACCAAGTCTCCTAATGGTACTGGTGGAATTCTCAATAAAATTGATCGTGTCATGGGAAATCCTAGTTTCGTTGCCTCTTTCCCCTCTGCTTCTGTTAATTTTCTCTCCTACCGTTCTTCCGACCATTCCCCTGCTGTGCTTTCTCTTCCCCATCGTTCTAAGTTCAGGCCTAAACCCTTCAAGTTCCCTAATTTTTTGACTTATAAGAACGATTTCAAACAGATTGTTGCAGCTTCTTGGAACCCTAATATCCCGGGCTATCGGATGTATAAGGTATTCCAAAACCTTAAAAATCTGAAAAAACCATTACGTCAGCATCTTCTTAGCCAGGGCAACATCTTCTCTAAGGTTATCTCCCTTCGTAATAAGCTTGATAGAATTCAGATTGCTCTGGATCGGGACCCTTTCAATAAGGATCTCCGTAAAGAATATTGCAGGTATCTCCTCGCTTATAACGAGGCTAGCCTTGATGAAGAGAGGTTATTGAAACAAAAGGCTAAGGTTGACTGGCTTCGTGAGGGAAATAAAAATTATGGATTTTTCCACAAGTCTGTTAGAAGCCGTTTATCGCGTAACCGTATCGATTCTATCCAGGATACTCACGGAAAATGGATATCGGGGAATGACCTTCCCAAGCTTATTGTCTCCCAGTTTCAAACTTTCTTGGGTTCTGCCCACCCCTCCATTCCTATTCGTGACCCTTGTTCCCTTTTCTCTAATAAGCTTTCCCCGATCCAGACTGCCACCATGCTTACTCCTGTTACGGATGAGGAGGTTAGGTGCGTCATGTTCCAAATGGGAGATGATAAAGCCCCGGGACCAAATGGCTTCTCGGCTAAGTTCTTCAAGTCTGCTTGGGATATTGTGGGTACCGATGTTTGATTGGCGGTTAAGGAGTTCTTTTCGTCTGGAAAACTCCTTAAGTATTTCAACAACACCGTTCTTGCTCTCATCCCTAAAGTTGACTCTCCTTCCAAAGTCACTGATTTTCGGCCAATCGCATGCTGTAATGTTGTTTATAAATGTATCAGCAAGATTATTGTGGACCGTATCAAGAACCATCTTTCTTGTTTGGTTGATGATAACCAGTCTGCTTTCATCCCTGGTCGTTTGATTACCGACAACGTCCTTCTTGTCCATGAACTCACGCGGGATTATCATCGCCACCGTGGACCACCAAGATGTGCTTTTAAAGTCGATATTCAAAAAGCTTATGACACGGTGGACTGGTCTTTTCTAAACACCATCTTCTTTGGATTTGGTTTCCCTGATCGTATGATTGACTGGATCATGACATGTGTTTCCACAACGACTTACTCAGTGAGTATCAATGGTAACATACATAGTTTTTTCAATGGTAAACGGGGCCTTCGCCAAGGTGATCCCCTCTCTCCCTATATCTTCACTCTTGTTATGGAGGTACTTAACCTTATGATCAAGAGAAAAATATCTGAATCCGATTCGTTTAAATTCCACCGCCAATGTGAGGAACAGGGTATCACTCATCTATGCTTTGCCGATGATCTTCTCCTCTTCTCTCATGGGGATAGATCTTCGGTAAGCATCATATGTGATTACCTTGCTGAATTCTCTGGGGCTTCTGGGCTCCATCCTAATGTTGCTAAAAGCGAAGCCTTTTACTGCAATGTTGGTGATAGAAATAGGGCTGCTATTGACCGTATTGTTGGGTTCCCTGAGGGATCTTTCCCTGTCCGATACCTTGGCATCCCTCTTATCACCACCCGTCTTGCCCACAAGGACTGTAAAGGTCTTGTTGATAAAGTCAAATGCAGTATTAATGACTGGAAAAACAAGACTCTCTCCTTTGTTGGTCGTCTCCAGCTCATTCTCTCTATTCTTTCTTCTATGCAAATCTATTGGGCTTCTGTTTTTATTCTTTCTAAATCTATTTCTAACGAAATTGAGAAACTCATGAGGGTTTTCCTCTGTTGCCATGGTGAGTTGAAACGTGGTAAAGCCAAAGTCTCCTGGAAAACTGTGTGTCTCCCTAAGGAACATGGTGGACTTGGTATCCGTAATCTTGCTGTTTGGAATGTTGCCCTTATGGCTTCTCATGTTTGGAGACTCCTTTCTAAAAAGAATTCCCTATGGGTCAAGTGGATCCATTCTTAGCGTCTCTGTGGCCGTAACTTTTGGGATGCCCCCAAAAAATACGGTTCAGGTTTTGCTTGGCGAAACATCCTTGATATGCAAAGTAAGATAAGAGAATTTATTATTTTCCAGATTGGTGATGGGTGCTCTACGTCCTCTTGGTTCGATAACTGGCATCCTGCTGGTCCCCTCTCAAAATTCATGTCTGCACGTCACATCAGGGCAGCTGGATTCAATCCCGATAGTAAGGTTGCAGACCTTGTCCTCAACGGATCTTGGGTTCGGCCCGGACTATGGAGGGACTCCCATCCTAATCTTCTTCCTCAAAACCCTCTTTCTCTATCCCCATCCGTTCCTGATAAACTCCAATGCAGATCTAGTGACGGTAATCTTTCTGATTTTTCTGTTCGTTCCGTTTGGCAGTCGATTCGCCCCTATGACCAGCCTGTTGATTGGTATCATCTGGTTTGGTTCTCCCAGAATATCCCTAGATATGCATTCATTCTATGGGTTGCTCTTAAAAATCGTCTTAAGACTCATGATAAAATCAAAATCTGGGATACTAACTCCAATCTCATTTGTGCCTTCTGCGGGGATTGTGCGGATTCACTTTCCATTTTTTCTTTGAGTGTTCTTTCCCCTCTATGGTTTGGCATAATCTTCAACATGTCATGAATCTCTCCGTCCACACTGATAGCTGGTACGATATCATTAATCAACTCAAGCACATGTCTAAAAGTAAGAGCATTTGGTCCATCATTACAAGACTTGTGCTTGCGGGAGCTGTTTACCACATTTGGCAGGAAAGAAATTTTCGAATTTTCAAAAAAACTAAAAGATCGTATCATGCAGTCGTGAATAGTGTTAAGGATGATATCCGGTGTAGACTGCTGAGTCTTTCTATGAAACCTTGCACTAATGTTAATTTGGCTAAAAGGATATGGACCATCACTTAACAAACCTCCTATTTGCTTCTATTTTTCTCTGCTTTTATTGTTTGTCTTCTACAGGTTGTTTTCATTTTTGTTATTGTTATGTTTCTGATTCCATGTATTGTTTCGGCTCCTAGTTTAACTTTGTTGTCCTTTGGGGCCTGTCCCGAAGGATTTTATGTTTTTTCCTTTGGTGGGGAGTCCCCAGCCTCTTATTGTAATGGTCTATAACCCATCACAACCCTTTATAATGGTCTATAACCCATCACAACCCTTCATAATTTAGCATAACCAATAACAACCCTTCATAATCCTTCATAATGGTTTATAACAAATCACAACCCTTTCTAATGGTCCATAACCCATCATAACCCTTTCTATAGTCTATAACCCATCGCAACCCTACATAATGGTCCATAAACATAACAACCCTTCATAATGGTACATAACCCATACAAACCTTCATAATAGTCCATAACACATCACAACCCTTCATAATTGACCATAACCCATCACAACCCTTCATAATGGTCCATAACCCATCACAACCGTTTCTATGGTCCATAACCCATCACAACCAAAGTTCAATCCATAACCGAATCACAACCAATAACCAAGAATTTTCTCTCTCTAGAAAGCTATTGTGTTTTTGGGTTTTGTCTCTGTCGTATTTCACCATGGATGATGATTCACGAGGTTGTGATTCCATTTTAATGTCAAATGATGGTGTTATGATGGATCACAAACATCATTCTCAAGAATTATCTACTGGAAAAGATCAATATGTGAATGCTAGTACGTTTTTTGGAAATTTTAAACAAGACTTTAAATTTTCATTTAAAGAAAATAAATCAGAAGATCATGGTACTGCTATCAATTACAATAAAGATCAGAAAGAGAAAAAAGTTCATATGGCTTTACGCAATATCAAAGGATCAATATTCATGAATTTCTCATCTTCTTTATTTGAGGCCACTGATAAACGAAGAAACAAATGCAAAAATTACACTATTCAACGAAAAAGAATGTCCATTGATGGGATCTCATATTCAACAGATGCTCAACCGTGCAATGGATTAGATGCAGATGGTCAAAGTATCCATGAAGATGACGACACACTCAAAGCTGAGGAAGATAATGATAATGCTTACATTCCAAAAAAAAGAAATACTGAAAATATTCATGGTATAAACAAGAGTATCGATGTAGAAGAAAGTCCAGATCAGATTGTTAACATGTCCGACCAACAATTGAAAGTTCTAACGGCTTATTCTGATCAAAATAACAACGGGAATGCTGATGAATCTGATGTGGAACTTATGGCTGAACCGTCCACAAAAGTGTATGACTGCATGCACTCTTATTCATCGGTTGATGGAAGAGATACGAGAATCAACTCTAAGGCAAACCAAGGCACAACTTCAGCACGTGAAAGTGATGTTTACATGTCGGGACACCAACTTAACATTTGCAATGGGAAAGATGATGAATCTGGTGTGGATCATTTGGCTATACCGTCCACTAAAGTTGATGATTGCATGCACTCTTACTCATCGGCCGATGGAGGAAATCCGGGACTGAACATTCCGGCAAAAAAGGTTACAACTTCTACACATGGAGGTGCTACTCCAACGGTATTATTCAATGATTCTACGCATGGACAAGCAAATATAAAACTGAACATGGACAAGGAAAAGCTAGTGGAGACATCTCACTTATGGGGTAAAACTTTTTCTTATTCAAACTTTATCCTAGATAATGATGTTGCATGTTCTTTAGTAAACAATAACCACTTGACCACTACTAGCTCACATACTAAAGTAGTTGACTACTCATCATGCTTGTCCCTTTGTGATCAACCCATTCTTTCAATGGCAAAGAATTCATGTCCTTCTCTCTTGGGCCCACATCCCAAACAAATATCTCCTAAAAACATGATAAATAATTCGGCCAATTCATCCCTTATCAAAGCTACACGTGAATTAATGCCCATTGACCAACCCCCATTTATAGAAACTAATATGTCTTTAAATGCACAAGTTAAATCCAATATTGTTGACATAAATGACAAAATTAAGCCAAATACTTCTAGTGATTTTAAAACCAATGACCAAAATTTAATTTATGATACTAGAAATAACGAAAATAAAAAATATATTAATAATGCTTGGCATCGATCTTTACCCTTGCTTAATAATTCTCATGCCAATATTATTACTGGATCACAAAAACACGCCAATGATAAGTTTCGTTTTATTCCTAATTTAAGTAATGACAATAATGTGCCTGTTGATATTCCTTTAACGACCGTTAATAAAGTGTGTGAAACATTTGCTAGGACTATATGTGGTTATTTTGTCGGAATAAAAATGAATTACTCTGAGGTTAGATATCTCGCATCTAAAATGTGGTCTATTCATGGTCTCCAAGATGTCCTTCTTAATGGAAAAGGTGATTACCTTTTTAAGTTTAGTGACGATAATGGTCTTCATCATGTTGTCACTCATGGACCCTGGACTTTTAAAGGTGTCCCTATTGTCATGCAAAAATGGCGTCCCGGTCTCAATCTTCATAAAAATAATCATGACAAGCTCCCTTTATGGATTAAAATCCATGATATTCCCTATGAGGCATGGAGTGATGATGGTCTTAGCCACATTGCCTCAAAAATTGGAAAGCCTCTTGCTATGGACTCCTATACTGCTAATATGTGCAAATATGCGGCAGGAAAATCTGTTTATGCTCTTGTCCTTCTTGAGATACCCACTAAATCCTCTTGGGTGGATAAAGTGATTATCCGTATCCCTGATCCTGATACTCTTGAGTTTTACACCCATACTCTTCGTATTGAGTATGAATGGAAACCTCCTATGTGTTCTCATTGCATGGTTTTTGGACATAAAAATAAAAACTGTATGCATGTCATATCTAAAACTAATGAAGGTAATCCCAAAGATAAAATGCCTCTTGATCAAGGTATAGTGACTTCTCCTATGCAACTTGATGATGGATTTACGGTCGTCTATAAAAAGAAAAATCGAACCAAACAAGGGTCAAATTTTGAAAACACTAATAATGATATTCTGCAAAGTAATTCTAATAAAAACACACAAGGGATTAGGAAGAGTAAAGATTCTTCTATAAACAAGTTTTGGAATAAAAGTAAAAAAATTATAAATAAGTCTTGTTTCGAGTTTCGCCCGGTTCCTAATGATTTGCGCACCTCCATTCCTCCTAGTTCTATTCCTCCCCCTATGAAGGATACTAACATTTTAGTTGGTTTCCCTAGCCCTATCCTTCGTCCTTCTTCTTCCACGCCCCTTAAACAATCTGTATCCCCCACTTCTTTATTCAACGCTTTCTCCGTTCTTGAGGCCTGTTCCTCAGACGTTACTGATTTACCCTATACTTCTACCCCTCTTCCACCCCCTAGTGTCCCCTCCCAAATTATTCCTGGTGATTTTGATCCTAATGCTGATGACCAACTTGACGAGGACAATTGTATTGAGGTCGACTCTAATGATGGTGAGACTGCCCAGTTCATTGTTGGTGAGAATGGTTCTCATTATGATCAACCTATGATAACTCTGGTGTCCGAGCAGATGGACTCCACCCCCCTCTAAGTTTCTATATGACGCACATCGCTGCATGGAATACTCACGGTCTCTGTAAGCCTTCTCATCAGAAAGCCTTGAGAGATCTTATCCGTGATCAAAATCTTCATATTTGTGCTTCTCTTGAGACTCGTGCTGCCTTCCCTAAACTCCCTCTTATTTGTAGTCGTACTTTTGGCTCTTGGTCGTGGTCGTCCAACGGTCTCTTCTCCCCTAGAGGGACTAGAATTGTGGTTGCCTGGGACCCGCTTGCCATTGATATGATGCTAATCGACTTAAATGATCAGGTTATGCATTTCAAAGTTAAAATTAGTGATTCTAATAAATCCTTTTTCTGCTCCTTCGTCTATGCTCATAATGATCACATGATGCGTCGCTCTCTCTGACATTCTCTTGCGGTCCATAAGAATATGGTTAGAGATACCCCTTGGATTCTTTTGGGTGATTTCAATGTTGCTCTTGATATTAAAGATAGCACCTCCGGGTCGTCTGGGATTTCTCGTGCCATAGAGGACTTCAGGGACTGTGTCAATCTGATGGAAATGGAGGATCTTAACTATAAAGGTCTCTTCTACACATGGACCAAGTCTCCTAATGGTTCGGGTGGCATCCTCAAGAAGATCGATCGTGTCATGGGAAATACTCACTTCGTTGCTTCTTTCCCCTCCTCTACTGTCAATTTTCTCCCCTACCGTTCGTCCGATCATACTCCTGCTGTGCTTTCTCTCCCCCATCGTGCCCCTTTCCAACCAAAACCTTTCAAGTTCCCTAATTTCCTGACTTATAAGACCGATTTCAAGCAGATTGTTGCCTCTTCTTGGAACCCCAATATCACTGGATATCGGATGTATAAGGTTTTCAAAAACCTTAAAAATCTGAAAGTGCCTATACGTAAGATGCTTCGCAACCAGGGAAACCTCTTTTCTAAGGTTATCTCTCTTCGTAATGAACTTGATAGAGTTCAGATTGCTTTGGATCGGGATCCTTTCAATAAGGATCTTCGTGAAGAACAATGCAGGTATCTCCTCGCTTTCAACGAGGCTAGCCTGGATGAAGAGAGGTTCCTGAAACAAAAGGCTAAGGTTAACTGGCTGCGTGAGGGTGATAAAAATTCGGCTTTTTTCCACAAAGCGGTTAAAAGTCGTAAATCTCGCAATCGTATTAATTCTATCCAAGATGCTCAAGGTAACTGGATCTCGGGGAATGATCTTCCTAATCTTTTTGTTTCTCACTTTCAAGCCTTCTTGGGTTCTGCCCAGCCTTCCACTGCTATTCGTGATCCTTCTTCCCTCTTCTCTAATAAGCTCTCCCCCCTCCAATCTGCCGCCATGCTTACTCCTGTTACTGATACGGAGGTTAAGTGTGTCTTGTTCCAGATGGGTGATGATAAAGCTCCTGGTTCTGATGGTTTCTCGGCTAAGTTCTTCAAGTCTGCTTGGGATATTGTAGGTCCTGATTTCTGTATGGCTGTTAAGGAATTCTTCTATTCTGGCAAACTTCTTAAGTCCTTTAACAGCACCATCCTTGCGCTCATCCCTAAAGTTGATTCCCCTTCCAAAGTCACTGATTTCCGCCCTATAGCTTGTTGTAACGTTGTTTACAAATGTATCAACAAGATTATTGCGGATCGTATCAAAAACCATCTTTCTTCTCTGGTTGATGAAAACCAGTCTGCTTTCATCCCTGGTCGTTTAATCACCGACAACGTCCTTCTTGTCCACGAACTCATGCGGGATTATCATCGTCACCGTGGTCCTCCTAGGTGTTCTTTTAAGGTGGATATTCAAAAAGCGTATGACACAGTTGACTGGTCGTTTCTGCAGAACATCTTGTTTGGGTTTGGTTTCCCTGATCGTATGATTGACTGGATCATGACTTGTGTTTCCACGGTTGCTTACTCTGTGAGTATCAATGGGAATACTCATGGTTATTTCGATGGTAAAAGGGGCCTTCGGCAGGGTGACCCCCTCTCTCCTTATCTCTTCACTCTTGTCATGGAAGTGCTTAACCTTATGATCAAGAGAAACATCCATGATTCTGACTCTTTTAAATTCCATAGACAATGTGATGATCAAAGTATCACCCATCTCTGCTTTGCCGACGATCTCCTTCTCTTCTGTCATGGTGATAGCTCTTCGGTTAAAATCATATGTGATTCTCTTGAGGAATTCTCTGGGGTTTCTGGCCTCCATCCCAATACTGCGAAGAGTGAAGCATTCTACTGTAATGTTGGTGAGAGGACCAGGGCTGCCATTGACCTTATTGTTAAGTTTCCTGAGGGCTCTTTCCCTGTCCGATACCTTGGCGTTCCTCTCATCACCACTCGTCTTGCCCACAAAGACTGTAAAGGCCTTGTTGATAAAGTCAAATGCAGGATTAATGACTGGAAAAACAAGTCTCTGTCCTTTGCTGGTCGTCTTCAGCTCATCCTCTCTGTCCTTTCTTCTACTCAAATCTATTGGGCTTCTGTTTTTATTCTTCCTAAATCTATCTCTAACGATATAGAGAAGCTCATGAGAGGCTTCCTCTGGTGCCATGGTGAATTGAAGAGTGGTAAAGCTAAAGTATCCTGGAAAACTGTATGCCTTCCTAAGGAACATGGTGGTCTTGGCATACGTAACCTTGCTATCTGGAATATTGCCCTTATGGCTTCCCATGTTTGGAGACTCCTTTCCAAAAAAGAGTCCCTATGGGTTAAGTGGATCCACTCATACCGTTTATGTGGTCGTAACTTTTGGGATGCCCCCAAAAAATACGGTTCTGGATTTGCCTGGCGTAACATCCTGGATATGCGGGATAAGATAAGGGAGTATATAGTTTCCCAGATAGGTGATGGATGCTCTACTTTTGCTTGGTTCGATAACTGGCACCCTGCAGGCCCTCTTTCTAAATTCTTGTCTGTCCGTGACATCCATAATGCGGGTTTCACTCCTGATACTAAGGTTGCTGACCTGGTTCTTAACGGATCTTGGGTTCGGCCACATTGTTGGAGAGATTCCCATGGTTCTCTTCTTTCTCATAACCCTCCTTCTATTTCCACGTCTGTTCCTGATAAACTCCTTTGGAGATCTAGAGACGGTCAACTCTCTCCTTTCTCTGTTCGTTCTGTGTGGCAGTCTATTCGCCCCTATCACCAACCGGTCTTTTGGTTTCATCTTGTTTGGTTCTCCCAGAACATCCCCATATATGCTTTCATTCTTTGGGTTGCTCTTAAAAATCGTCTTAAGACTCATGATAAAATCAAAATTTGGGACACTAATTCCAATCTCATTTGTACGTTCTGCGGGGACTGTCCGGATTCCCTTTCCCATTGCTTCTTTGATTGTTCTTTCACTTCTTTGGTTTGGAATGACCTCCATCATGTCATGAATCTCTCCTTCTCCACTCATAGCTGGTCTGATATCATTAGTCAACTCAACTATATTAATAAGAACAAGACCATTTGGTCCATCATTAGAAGACTTGTTTTTGCTAGAGCTGTCTACCACATTTGGCGGGAAAGAAATTTACGCATTTTTAAAAAAATAAAAAAATCTCATCATGCTGTCGTGAATAGTGTTAAATATGATATCCGCTGTAGACTGCTGAGTCTTTCTATGAAAACTTGCACTAATGTTGATTTGGCTAAAACTATTTGGACCCTCCCCTAATTTTCTTCCTCTACGCTTTCTTTTTTCTCTGCTTGTTTTGGCTTGTATGGTTTGTTTGTTTCGCAGGTTATTTTCCTTTATGTTCTTGTTTGCTTCTGGTTCCTTCTCTTGTTTTGGTTCCTAGTTTAGCTTGTTGTCCGTTGGGGCCTGTCCCAATAGATTTTCTGTTTTTTGGTGGGGAGTCCCCAGCCTTATATTGTATTTATTCTTTTTATTAATAAAATTTGCCAGAGGTGCAGCCCTCTTTACCCAAAAAAAAACCCATCACAACCCTTCATAATTGACCATAACCTATCAAAACCCTTCATAATGGTCAATAACCCATCATAATCCTTCATAATGGTTCATAAGCAATCACAACCTTCATAATAGTACATAACCCATACAACCCTTCACAATGGTCTATAACCCATCACAACTCTTTCTAATGGTCCATAACCATCACAACCCTTTCTATGGTACATAACCCATCGCAACCTTGTATAACGGTCCATAAGCATAACCCTTCATAATGGTCCATAACCCATCACAACTCTTCATAATGGTCCATAGCCCAACACAACCTTTTCTATGGTCCATAACCCATCACAACTCTTCATAATTGACCATAACCTATGACAACCCTTCATAATGGTCCATAACGCTTTAGAGTGGTCCATAACCCATCACAACCTTCATAATGGTCCATAACCCATCATAACTCTTTATAATGGTGTATAACCCATCACAACCGTTCATAATTGAGCATAACCCATCACAACCCTTCATAATTGACCATAACCTGTCACAACCCTTCATAATGGTCAACAACCCATCATAATCCTTCATAATGGTTTATAACAAATCACAACCCTTTCTAATGGTCCATAACCCATCACAACCCTTTCTATGGTCCATAACCCATCGCAACCCTACATAATGGTCCATAACCCCTACAAACCTTCATAATAGTCCATAACACATCACAACCCTTCATAATTGACCATAACCCATCACAACCCTTCATAATTGACCATAACACATCACAACCCTTCCTATGGTCCATAACCCAGCATAACCCTTTCTATGGTCCATAACCCGTCACAACCCTTCATAATTAACCATGACCCATCACAACACTTCATAATGGTCCATAACCCATCGCAACCCTACATAACCATAACAACCCCTTCATAGTGGCCCATAACCATAATGGTCCATAACCCAGACAAACCTTTATAATGGTCCATAACCCATCACAACCCTTCATAATGATCCATAACCCAACATAACCCTTTCTATGGTCCATAACCCGTCACAACTCTTCATAATTGACCATAACTTATCACAACCCCTCATAATGGTCCATAACCCATCATAACCCTTCATAGTGGTCCATAACCCATCACAACCTTCATAATGGTCAAAAACCCATCACAACCCTTTATAATGTTCCATAACCCATCACAACCCTTCATAATTGAGCATAACCCATCACAGCCCTTTATAATGGTCCATAACCCAGCATAACCGTTTCTATGGTCCATAACCCATGACAACCCTTCATAATTGACCATAACGTATCACAACCCTTCATAATGATCAATAACCCATTATAATCCTACAAAATGGTCCATAACCCATCACAACCGTCAAAATAGTCCATAACCTATACAACCCTTCATAATGGTCCATAACCCATAACAACCCTTTTAATGGCCCATAATCCATCACAACCCTTGATAATTGAGCATAACCCATCACAACCCTTCATAATGGTCTATAACCCAGCACAACCGTTTCTATGGTCCATAACCCATCACAACCCTTCATAATCGACGATAACCTATCAAAACCCTTCATAATGGTCAATAACCCATCGTAATCCTTCATAATGGTTCATAAGCAATCACAACCTTCATAATAGTACATAACCCATACAGCCCTTCACAATGGTCCATAACCCATCACAACTCTTTCTAATGGTTCATAACCATCACAAGTCCATAACCCATTGCAACCTTGTATAACGGTCCATAAGCATAACCCTTCATAATGGTCCATAACCCATCACAACTCTTCATAATGGTCTATAGCCCAACACAACCCTTTCTATGGTCCATAACCCATCACAACTCTTCATAATTGACCATAACCTATCACAACCCTTCATAATGGTCCATAAACCTTTAGAGTGGTCCATAACCCATCACAACCTAACCATCACCCTGATAGCCTAGTGGATAAGGCTTTGGACTCTTTCTCTTCCCCCATAAAGAGGTTCCAAGTTCTAATCCCACTCCCTCCCATTCCCTATAGGAAGTGTTAGGTTTCAATCAGGGGATGGCCACTGGCCACCTCTCTACCCCCGTAGGTGATTGACCCGGACCACCCTGCTGCTAGGTGTGCGTGGCCCCCGAGGTTGCTTCATCAGGGTCATCCAAAGGATGGGTCGGGTGGGGTCCTCGGTTATCAAAAAAAAAACCCATCACAACCTTCATGATGGTCCATAACCCATTATGATCTTCCTAATCTGTTTGTTTCTCACTTTCAAGCCTTCTTGGGTTCTGCCCAGCCTTCCACTGCTATTCGTGATCCTTCTTCCCTCTTCACTAATAAGCTTTCCCCCTCCAGTCTGCAGGCATGCTTACTCCTGTTATTGACGCAGAGGTTAAGTGTGTCCTATTCCAGATGGGTGATGATAAAGCTCCTGATTCTGACGGTTTCTCTGCTAAGCTCTTCAAGTCTGCTTGGGAAATTGTGGGTCCTGATTTCTGTATGGCTGTTAAGGAATTCTTCTATTCTGGCAAACTTCTTAAGTCTTTCAACAGCACCATTCTTGCGCTCATCCCTAAAGTTGATTCTCCTTCCAAAGTCACTGATTTCCGCCCTATTGCTTGTTGTAACGTGGTTTACAAATGTATCAGCAAGATTATTGCGGATCGTATCAAAAATCATCTTTCTTCTCTGGTTGATGAAAACCAATCTGCTTTCATCCCTGGTCGTTTGATCACCGATAACGTCCTTCTTGTCCATGAACTCATGCGTGATTATCATCGTCATCGTGGTCCTCCTAGGTGTGCTTTTAAGGTTGATATTCAAAAAGCGTACGACACAGTTGACTGGTCGTTTCTGTGGACCATCTTATTTGGGTTTGGTTTCCCCGATCGTATGATTGACTGGATCATGACATGTGTTTCCACGGTTGCTTACTCTGTAAGTATCAATGGGAATACTCACGGATATTTTGACAGTAAAAGGGGCCTTCGGCAGGGTGACCCCCTTTCTCCTTATCTCTTCACTCTTGTCATGGAAGTGCTTAACCTTATGATCAAGAGAAACATCCATGATTCTGACTCTTTTAAATTCCACAGACAATGTGATGATCAAAGTATCACCCATCTCTGCTTTGCAGACGATCTCCTTCTCTTCTGTCATGGTGATAGCTCTTCGATTAGAATCATCTGTGATTCTCTTGAGGAATTCTCTGGGGTTTCTGGCCTCCATCCAAATATTGCAAAGAGTGAAGCTTTCTACTGTAATGTTGGTGAGAGGACCAGGGCTGCCATTGATCTTATTGTTAAGTTTCCTGAGGGCTCTTTCCTTGTCCGATACCTTGGTATTCCTTAATCACCACGCGTCTTGCCTACAAAGACTGTAAAGGCCTTGTTGATAAAGTCAAATGCAGGATTAATGACTGGAAAAACAAGTCTCTTTCCTTTGCTGGTCGTCTCCAGCTCATCCTCTCTGTCCTTTCTTCTACTCAAATCTATTGGGCTTCTGTTTTTATTCTTCCTAATTCTATCTCTAACGATATTGAGAAGCTAATGAGAGGTTTCCTCTGGTGCCATGGTGAGTTAAAGCATGGTAAAGCTAAAGTCTCCTGGAAAACTGTATGCCTTCCTAAGGAACATGGTGGTCTTGGCATACGTAACCTTGCTATCTGGAATGTTGCCCTTATGGCTTCCCATGTTTGGAGACTCCTTTCCAAGAAAGACTCCCTATGGGTTAAGTGGATCCACTCATACCGTTTATGTGGCCGTAACTTTTGGGATGACCCCAAAAAATACGGTTCTGGATTTGCATGGCGTAACATCCTGGATATGCAGGATAAGATAAGGGAGTATATAGTTTCCCAGATAGGTGATGGATGCTCTACTTCTGCTTGGTTTGACAACTGGCACCCTGCGGGTTCTCTTTCTAAATTCTTGTCTGTCCGTGACATCCATGATGCGGGTTTCACTCCGGATACTAAGGTTGCTGAACTGGTTCTTAACGGATCTTGGGTTCGGCCTCATTGTTGGAGAGATTCCCATGGTGCTCTTCTTTCTTATAACCCTCCTACTATTTCCACGTCCGTCCCTGTTAAACTCCTTTGGAGATCTAGAGACGGTCAACTCTCTCCTTTCTCTGTTCGTTCTGTGTGGCAGTCTATTCGCCCCTACCACCAACCGGTCTTTTGGTTTCATCTTGTTTTGTTCTCCCAGAACATACCCAGACATGCTTTCATTCTTTGGGTTGCTCTTAAAGATCGTCTTAAGACTCATGATAAAATCAAAATTTGGGACACTAATTCCAATCTCATTTGTGCGTTCTGCGGGGACTGCCCGGATTCCCTTTCCCATCTCTTTTTTGAATGCTCTTTCACTTCTTTGGTTTGGCATGACCTTTATCATGTCATGAATCTCTCCTTCTCCACTAATAACTGGTCTGAAATCATTAGTCAACTAAACCCCGTTAATAAGAATAAGACCATTTGGTCCATCATTAGAAGACTTGTTTTCGCTGGAGCGGTCTACCACATCTGGCGGGAAAGAACTTTAAGCATTTTTACAAAAATAAAAAAATCTCATCATGCTGTCGTGAATATTGTTAAGGATGATATCCGCTGTAGACTGCTGAGTCTTTCTTTGAAAACTTGCACTAATGTTGATTTGGCTAAAACTATTTGGACCCTCCCTTAATTTTCTTTCTCTGCGCTTTCTTTTTTCTCTGCTTGTTTTGGCTTGTATGGTTTGTTTGTTTTTGCAGGTTGCTCTCCTTTATGTTCTTGTTTGCTTATGGTTCCTTCTCTTGTTTTGGTTCCTAGTTTAGCTTGTTGTCCGTTGGGGGCTGTCCCGATGGATTTTCTGATTTTTGGTGGGGAGTCCCCAGCCTTATATTGTATTTATTCTTTTTATTAATAAAATTTGCCAGAGGTGCCGCCCTCTTTACCCAAAAAAAACCCATCACAACCCTTCATAATGGTCCATAACCCAGCATAAGCGTTTCTATGGTCCATAACCCATGACAACCCTTCATAATTGACCATTACGTATCACAACCCTTCATAATGATCAATAACCCATTATAATCCTACAAAATGGTCCATAACCCATCACACCCGTCAAAATAGTCCATAACATATACAACCCTTCATAATGGTCCATAACCCATAACAACCCTTTTAAATGGCCCATAATCCATCACAACCCTTGATAATTGAGCATAACCTATCACAACCCTTCATAATGGTCCATAACCCAGCACAACCGTTTCTATGGTCCATAACCCATCACAACCAGAAAACCCTAATCCGTCTTATGAAAACTAGAAATTCTCTCTCTAAGCAATTCTCTTCGTTTTTTGGCAATTTTTAAGTTTTTGTATTTTTACTTTAATTATGGCTGGTGTTTCACCAGGCATAATTCCTAGGTCTGATCAATGTTTGGAATATGAAAATGTTTTAGAAAATCATAATCTAATATTTCCTGCACAAGGTATTATAGATCATGAAATTACTTTAAATTTGGTTGAAAAAAGATTGAAAAACATAAAAAAAACAGCCATATTTCTTCAAACAATTTAATAGAGGCATACAAAAAAAATCTTTTATTAACCATAAACACATTACAGAATTTGTTGCTGGAAATGAAATACTTCTACATTCTCAAAATAATCTCGAAAATACTAAGCAATTCGGAGTGGTTGAACCAGCTACGACTGAATTAGATGATGTGTTGGAGAAGAGTGCCTCGATCCAAGGAGATGACATATTAAAATCAGTTTCAAAAAATTCTGCAGAAGATGATGGTGAAGCTGTTGGTCTTAAGATAAACGATGGAATGCTAACGGATTATTCATCAGAAGAAGAAGATGGGGATGATGATATATCATGTGATAAGAATAATAGTAACCTCATGAACGAGAAAGGTGATGAAGTTCATTCTAAATTTGTTGATGGAACAAATCGTATCCAACCGGCTTTACAAGATGAACAAGAAACTAATACTACAAAGGTGATGAACAAATCGTATCCAACCGTATCCAACCCTACTCCATACAGCGGTGATGGTGGCGAATCTGCTATCAATGGGGAACGTCAAACTCACGCACAAAAGGTCATGAGTAGGAGCGGCCAAGGGAAAGAAGATAAAGGTCAATAAGCGCATGGTTATATCTCCACAACGATTTACTCACGCACAAACGGTCATGAGCAGGATCATCCTCTTCTAGATCACCGTGAAGATCAAGATTCAAACCTGATGAACACCAAAGGGCAGGAGAGCGTTGATGCTTCCCATTCTGATCGTGTGATTCACGCTCCAACGGTCATGAATCAGCAAATGGTCACAACGGTCAACAACTCTTCTAGTTCATGTGCTGAAGGTATGAAAATCGACAACTCTATTATTAATTCTAATCCTTCTTTTACGAATATGGGTGGGTTAAATGATAAACTAGTGGGTGGATTAAATGATAAACTAATGGGGTATGTGGGAGACATCAATGATAACCCTAGGCTAGTGGGAGACAAGGAGACACATGCCTCACATGCTACCCCATTTGATTTGTCCTCTACTTTGAAATTGGCGAGAACATCTTCATCTTTTAATGTTTTGGAATATAGTGTGCCGAGTAATGAATGTCAAAACAAGAAATCGGATCCTCTAGCTTCTATTTTGGGCCTCCCTAAAATTTCATCCCATTTGGGCTACCAAAAACAATCCTATTTTCCTTATAGACCTAACAACATTAAGCCCAACAATTATAAAAAAACTAATTGGGCTAATACTAATAAGCCTTTTAATACTAAAAACTATGTTTTTAAAAAACCGGATAATCATATTCATGTTAATTCTAGTCTTAGTAATGAATCCGAGGTTATTCATTTACATAATTCCAACAAACAAGATAAGATTAATGGTAACTTGGAAGTCAAAAACATTAATTACAATGCTTGGTCTAGTAAATTACCTATGCTAGTTAACTCTCAAGCTAACATTTTAAGTGGTCCTAAAAAACATTCTAGCGACAAGTTTCGTTTCATTCCTAATCTAAGTAATGATGTTGATGTGCCAGTAGACATCCCGATCAATGTTGTTAATAAGATATGTGAGACTCATGCTCGAACCATATGTGGTTATTTCGTGGGATGTAAAATGAATTATTCCAATGTTCGTTATCTTGCCTCTAAGATGTGGTCTCAACATGGTCTGGAAGATGTTCTGTTAAATGGGAACGGTGTCTATCTGTTTAAATTTAACAATGATCAAGGCCTAAAACATGTTATCACACACGGACCTTGGACATTTAGGAGTGCCCCCATTGTTATGCAAAAATGGAGACCCGGACTTAGCATTCATAGAAACAACCATGACAAACTTCCTCTATGGATTAAAATACATGACATCCCTTATGAGACTTGGAGTGAGGAAGGATTAAGTCACATTGCTTCTAAAATTGGTAAACCTCTTGCAATGGACTCTTATACGGCTAACATGTATACGTATGCTGCGGGTAAGGCAGTCTATGCTCGTGTCCTTTTAGAAGTCCCAACTCGTCCCTCATGGGTGGACAAAATTAACATCCGTATCCCAGATCTTGAAACACTTGAATTTTCTTCCCATACTCTTAGAGTTGAGTATGAATGGAAACCACCTATGTGCTCTCATTGTAAGGTGTTTGGTCATGAAACACATGTCTGTATGCATGTCATTATTAATACGAATGCTCCTTCTACTGCTAATCATATGAATACCTCTAACATTAATGCTTCTACTATTATAGATAATATTGATGATTTTACTTTGGTTTCAAATAAGAAAATTTCTTCAAAACATGTTTTTACTAAAGACAATAAAAATAATGAATCTTCCAAAGTTAATACTAGTAGAAAATACAAAAACTATAACCAAGATAATTTTCATTCAAAAAATAAAAAAATTTAAAAACTATTAGAAATAATAAACAGTTTGAGAAACCAACGGTCCATGTTAATTATAGCCCATCTTTATCCACCAATCCCCCTAATCCCCCAATGATGGATAAGTCCGCTATTGTTGGATTCCCTAGCCCTATCATTCGTATTTCTTCCTCCCAGCCCCTTAATCAGTCTGGATCCTCCCCCCCTTTATTTAACGCCTTCTCCATTCTAGAGGCTTGTTCCTCTGACGTCACCGATATTCCCTCTACTTCTGTCCCCCTGCCCCAGCCAGGAGCTCCTTCCCGTTCTAGTCCTGTTGATTTTGATCCTGATGCTGATGACCTAATCGTTGACGATAATAGTATTGAGGTCGACTCGGATGATGGTGAAACTGCCATGTTTATTGTTGATAAGAATGGACCTCATTCTGCTCAACCTATGATAACTCATGTGTCCGAGCAGATGGACTCCACCCCCCTCCAAGTTTCCATATGACGCACATCGCCGCTTGGAATACTCGCGGTCTCTGTAAGCCTTCTCATCAGAATGCCTTGAGAGATCTTATCCGCGATCAAAATCTTCATATTTGTGCTTCTCTTGAGACTTGTGCTTCCTTCCATAACCTCCCTCTTATCTGTAGTCGTAATTTTGGCTCTTGGTCGTGGTCATCCAACGGTCTCTTCTCCCCAAGAGGGACTAGAATCGTGGTTGCCTGGGATCCAATGGCCATTGATATGATGCTTATTGACTTAAATGATCAGGTTATGCATTTTAAAGTTAATATTCGTAATTCTAATAAATCCTTTTTCTGCTCCTTCGTCTATGCTCATAATGATCACATGATGCGTCGATCTCTCTGGCATTCTCTTGAGGTCCATAAGAATGTGGTTAGAGATGCCCCTTGGACTCTTTTGGGTGATTTCAATGTTGCTCTTGATATCAAAGATAGCACCTCCGGGTCGTCTGGGATTTCTCGTGCCATAGAGGACTTCAGGGACTGTGTCAATCTGATGGAAATGGAGGATCTTAACTATAAAGGTCTCTTCTACACATGGACCAAGTCTCCTAATGGTTCGGGTGGCATCCTCAAGAAGATCGATCGTGTCATGGGAAATACTCACTTCGTTGCTTCTTTCCCCTCCTCTACTGTCAATTTTCTCCCCTACCGTTCGTCCGATCATACTCCTGCTGTGCTTTCTCTCCCCCATCGTGCCCCTTTCCAACCTAAACCTTTCAAGTTCCCTAATTTCCTGACTTATAAGACCGATTTCAAGCAGATTGTTGCCTCTTCTTGGAACCCCAATATCACTGGATATCGGATGGATAAGGTTTTCAAAAACCTTAAAAATCTGAAAGTGCCTATACATAAGATGCTTCGCAACCAGGGAAACCTCTTTTCTAAGGTTATCTCTCTTCGTAATGAACTTGATAGAGTTCAGATTGCTTTGGATCGGGATCCTTTCAATAAGGATCTTCGTGAAGAACAATGCAGGTATCTCCTCGCTTTCAACGAGGCTAGCCTGGATGAAGAGAGGTTCCTGAAACAAAAGGCTAAGGTTAACTGGCTGTGTGAGGGTGATAAAAATTCGGCTTTTTTCCACAAAGCGGTTAAAAGTCGTAAATCTCGCAATCGTATTAATTCTATCCAGGATGTTCAAGGTAACTGGATATCGGGGAACGATCTTCCTAATCTTTTTGTTTCTCACTTTCAAGCCTTCTTGGGTTCTGCCCAGCCTTCTACTGCTATTCGTGATCCTTCTTCCCTCTTCTCTAATAAGCTCTCCCCCCTCCAGTCTGCCGCCATGCTTACTCCTGTTACTGACGCGGAGGTTAAGTGTGTCCTGTTCCAGATGGGTGATGATAAAGCTCCTGGTTCGGATGGTTTCTCTGCTAAGTTCTTCAAGTCTGCTTGGGATATTGTGGGTCATGATTTCTGTATGGCTGTTAAGGAATTCTTCTATTCTGGCAAACTTCTTAAGTCCTTCAACAGCACCATCCTTGCGCTCATTCCTAAAGTTGATTCCCCTTCCAAAGTCACTGATTTCCGCCCTATAGCTTGTTGTAACGTTGTTTACAAATGTATCAGCAAGATTATTGCAGATCGTATCAAAAACCATCTTTCTTCTCTGGTTGATGAAAACCAGTCTGCTTTCATCCCTGGTCGTTTGATTACCGACAACGTCCTTCTTGTTCACGAGCTCATGCGTGATTATCATCGTCATCGTGGTCCTCCTAGGTGTGCTTTTAAGGTTGATATTCAAAAAGCCTACGACACGGTTGACTGGTCTTTTCTGCGGACAATCTTGTTTGGGTTTGGTTTCCCCGATCGTATGATTGACTGGATCATGACATGTGTTTCCACGGTTGCTTACTCGGTGAGTATCAATGGGAATACTTATGGTTATTTCGACGGTAAAAGGGGCCTTCGGCAGGGTGACCCCCTCTCTCCTTATCTCTTCACTCTTGTCATGGAAGTGCTTAACCTTATGATCAAGAGAAACATCCATGAATCTGATTCTTTTAAATTCCACATACAATGTAACGATCAAAATATCACCCATCTCTGCTTTACCGACGATCTCCTTTTCTTCTGCCATGGTGATAGCTCTTCGGTTAAACTCATATGTGACTCTCTTGAGGAATTTTCTGGGGTTTCGAGCCTCCATCCCAACATTGCGAAGAGTGAAGCTTTCTATTGTAATGTTGGTGAGAGGACCAGGGCTGCCATTGATCTTATTGTTAAGTTTCCGGAGGGATCTTTTCCTGTTCGATACCTTGGCATTCCTCTAATCACCACGCATCTTGCCCACAAAGACTGTAAAGGTCTTGTTGATAAAGTTAAATGCAGGATTAATGACTGGAAAAACAAGTCTCTTTCCTTTGCTGGTCGTCTCCAGCTGATCCTCTCTGTCCTTTCTTCTACTCAAATCTATTGGGCTTCTGTTTTTATTCTTCCTAAATCTATCTCTAACGATATTGAGAAACTCATGAGAGGTTTCCTCTGGTGCCATGGTGAGTTGAAGCGTGGTAAAGCTAAAGTCTCCTGGAAAACTGTATGCCTTCCTAAAGAACATGGTGGTCTTGGCATACGTAATCTTGCTATCTGGAATATTGCCCTTATGGCTTCCCATGTTTGGAGACTCCTTTCCAAGAAAGAGTCCCTATGGGTTAAGTGGATCCACTCATACCGTTTATGTGGACGTAACTTTTGGGATGCCCCCAAAAAATACGGTTCTGGATTTGCCTGGCATAACATCCTGGATATACGGGATAAGATAAGGGAGTATATAGTATCCCAGATTGGTGATGGATGCTCTACTTCTGCTTGGTTCGATAACTGGCATCCCGCAGGCCCTCTTTCTAAATTCTTGTCTGTACGTGACATCCATGATGCGGGTTTCAATCCTGATACAAAGGTTGCTGACCTGGTTCTTAACGGATCTTGGGTTCGGCCTCATTGTTGGAGAGATTCCCATGGTGCTCTTTTTTCTCATAACCCTCCTACTATTTCCACGTCCGTCCCTGATAAACTCCTTTGGAGATCTAGAGACGGTCAACTCTCTCCTTTCTCTGTTCGATCTGTGTGGCAGTCTATTCGCCCTTATCACCAACCGGTGTTTTGGTTTCATCTTGTTTGGTTCTCCCAGAATATCCCCAGACATGCTTTCATTCTTTGGGTTGCTCTTAAAGATCGTCTTAAGACTCATGATAAAATCAAAATTTGGGACACTAATTCCAATCTCATTTGTGCATTCTGCGGGGACTGTCCGGATTCCATTTCCCATCTCTTCTTTGAATGCTCTTTCACTTCTATGGTTTGGCATGACCTCCATCATGTCATGAATCTCTCCTTCTCCACTGATAGCTGGTCTGATATCATTAGTCAACTAAACCCCATTAATAAGAACAAGACCATTTGGTCCATCATTAGAAGACTTGTTTTTGCTGGAGCAGTCTACGATATCTGGAGGGAAAGAAATTTACGCATTTTTACAAAAATAAAAAGATCTCATCATGCTGTCGTGAATATTGTTAAGGATGATATACGCTGTAGACTGCCGAGTCTTTCTTTGAAAACTTGCACTAATGTTGATTTGGCTAAAACTATTTGGACCCTCCCTTAATTTTCTTCCTCTGCACTTTCTTTTTTCTCTCCTTGTTTTGGCTTGTATGGTTTGTTTGTTTTGCAGGTTGCTCTCCTTTATGTTCTTGTTTGCTTATGGTTCCTTCTCTTGTTTTGGTTCCTAGTTTAGCCTGTTGTCCGTTGGGGCCTGTCCCGATGGATTTTCTGTTTTTTGGTGGGGAGTCCCCAGCCTTATATTGTATTTATTCTTTTTATTAATAAAATTTAACAGAGGTGCCGCCCTCTTTACCCAAAAAAACCCATCACAACCCTTCATAATTGACCATAACCTATCAAAACCCTCCATAATGGTTAATAACCCATCATAATCCTTCATAATGGTTCATAAGCAATCACAACCTTCATAATAGTACATAACCCATACAACCCTTCACAATGGTCCATAACCCATCACAACTCTTTCTAATGGTCCATAACCATCACAACCCTTTCTATGGTCCATATCCTATCGCAACCTTGTATAACGGTCCATAAGCATAACCCTTCATAATAGTCCATAACCCATCACAACTCTTCATAATGGTCCATAGCCCAACACAACCCTTTCTATGGTCCATAACCCATCACAACTCTTCATAATTGACCATAACCTATCACAACCCTTCATAATGGTCCATAACCCTTTAGGGTGGTCCATAACCCATCACAACCTTCATAATGGTCCATAACCCATCATAACTCTTTATAATGGTCTATAACCCATCACAACCCTTTATAATTGAGCATAACCCATCACAACCCTTCATAATTGACCATAACCTGTCACAACCCTTCATAATGGTCAACAACCCATCATAATCCTTCATAATGGTTTATAACAAATCACAACCCTTTCTAATGGTCCATAACCCATCACAACCCTTTCTATGGTCCATAACCCATCGCAACCCTACATAATGGTCCATAACCATAACAACCCTTCATAATGGTCCATAACCATTATGAAGATGGCCTAGTGGATAAGGCTTAGGACTCTTTCTCTTCCCCCATAAAGAGGTTCCAAGTTCTAATCCCACTCCCTCCCTTTCCCCATAGGGAGTGTTAGGTTTCAATCAGGGGATGGCCACTGGCCACCTCTCTACCCCCGTAGGTGATTGACCTGGACCACCCTGCTGCCAGGTGTACGTGGGCCCCGAGGTTGCTTCATTAGGGTCATCCAAAGGATGGGTCGGGTGGGGTCCTCGGTTACCAAAAAAAAACCCATACAAACCTTCATAATAGTCCATAACACATCACAACCCTTCATAATTGACCATAACCCATCACAACCCTTCATAATTGACCATAACACATCACAACCCTTCCTATGGTCCATAACCCAACATAACCCTTTCTATGGTCCATAACCCGTCACAACACTTCATAATTAACCATGACCCATCATAACCCATCGCAACCCTACATAACCATAACAACCCCTTCATAATGGTCTATAACGCAACCCTACATAACCATAACAACCCCTTCATAATGGTCTATAACCATAACAACCCTTCATAATGGTCCATAACCCAGACAAACCTATGGTCCATAACCCTCAACAAGCCAACAGTCCATAACCATAACCAACCAGCAAATCCTCTCAAGAAAACCCTCTCTTTTAGCAAATCTTTACGTTTTTTAAGAATTCTTTAAGTTTAGTATTTTATTTTAATTATGGCTGGTGTATCACCAGGCATAATTCCTGGTTCATATCAATGTTTGGAAAATGAAAATATTTTAGAAAATCAAAATCATTTATTTTCTGCACATGGTTTGAAAGATCATGAATTTACTTTAAATTTGGTAGAAAAAAGATTAAAAAAACTAAAAACAAAACAGACTTCTTTCTTTAAACGTCTAGATAAAGGAATACAAAAACAGAAATCTATTTTCAACCATAAACATATTTCAGAATTAGCAATTGGAAATGATTTACAATTACATTCTCAAAATGATCTCAATAAAGATAAGCAATATGCTCAAGATGACACTTTCAGTTCGGCTAAAAAAGGTGATCAAGATCACGATGGTGAAGATGTTGATCTTGAGTTCAACGAAGGAATGATCACTGATTACTCATCCTCTGAAGAAAACGATGCTGAAGATGTTGCTTTACTTGAAAATTCAATGGTTCAATTGTCTTCAAAGAATGATGAATGCATGAGTCCTCATCTTGCTCCCATAACATCGACACTTGGGAAAGATAATAAAAATATTATGTACGATGATACCATGGAAAAGAAACTATATTCAGGAGATAAAAGTTCTTCAACGTTAAATCTGATTTCTGGGGAAGAAAACAATAAGCACTTGATCGTGGATGATGATGAAGATCCTTCTATATTGGTTCACGGAACTTTTGCCTTTGATTCTGTTATAGATGCTGATCGTGAAGTTCACGCAAAAAAGATGATGAACCACGTTGGACAAGTTCAAGACCATGCTATCCATGCTGAAAGTGAAGACCACGCTCCAACGGTCAAGGACAAGGATATGCTGAAAGTGAAAAACACACTCCATGCTGAAAGAGAAAAGCCTAACAACATCGGTCAAGGAGAGGAGTATGCTATCATCGCTCCAACAGGAATGAATGGGACAAAGCTCACATCGGTCAACAATATATCTTGCATAGGGGAAGGTATGGAATCCGATAGCACCCTTTTAAATTTTAAATATCATACTTTGAATGGTGAAAGTGGCTTGCATGATGAATATATTAGTCAAAAGCTTAAAGTGAAGTGCCACTTGGGAGACAAGAATGATGCCACTAGCTTAACGGTAGACAAAGCCACACATCCTACCCCATATGATTTGTCTAACAATGTTGTCACATGGCCGATTAAGAACCTCAATAGATCGGATCTTATTCCTTCTATTTTGGGCTCCCCTCCAAACCTTCCTTTACATTTGGGCCATACAAAACAAACAAATGCATTTAATAGTCCAAACACTCATAAGCCCAAATCTTACTCTAAGACTAATATTGCAAACAATAATAGGCCTTTAAATAACAAAAACATTCTAATTAGCAAAACGGATCAATCGTTTTCTGTTAATTCTAGCTCTGGTAATAAACCCAATGCTGTTCATTTACATAATTCTAATAACCATAGTAACACTAATGCTAAGATGGAAACAACAGACATTAAATATAACGCTTGGTCTACTAAATTACCTCTGCTCGTTAACTCACAAGCGAACATTTTGAGTGGCCCTGAAAAACATTCTAGTCACAATTTTCGCTTCATTCCTAATCTTAGTAATGAAGTTGATGTGCCCGTAGATATACCGGTAAGTGTTGTTAATAAAATATGTGAGACTCATGCTCGGACTATTTGTGGTTATTTTGTGGGATGTAAAATGAATTATTCGGATGTTCGTTTTCTAGCCTCTAAGATGTGGGTACAGCATGGCCTTGAGGATGTTTTGTTAAATGGTAATGGTATATATCTTTTTAAATTTAACAATGACCAAGGTCTACAACATGTTATAACTCACGGTCCATGGACTTTTAGGAGTGCCCCCATTGTCATGCAAAAATGGAGACCCGGTCTTAGCATTCATAGAAACAAACATGACAAACTCCCGCTATGGATTAAAATCCATGACATCCCTTATGAGACTTGGAGTGAGGAAGGATTAAGCCATATTGCCTCTAAAATTGGAAAGCCACTTGCTATGGACTCTTATACGGCTAACATGTGCACTTATGCAGCTGGTAAAGCTGTTTATGCTCGTGTCCTTCTAGAGGTCCCCACTAGACCCACTTGGGTTGACAAAGTGATTATCCGAATTCCTGATCCTGAAACCCTAGAATTTACTACACATACGCTTAGAGTTGAATATGAATGGAAACCACCTATGTGCTCTCACTGTAACGTGTTTGGCCATGAAACACATGTTTGTATGCATGTTATTGTTAAAACTAATAATACTTCTATTGCTAAACATATGGATACCTCTACCATTAATAAGGATAACCATGAACAACCAATTAGAGATATAAATAATGATTTTACTATAGTTTCAAATAAGAAAAATACTTCAAAACATGTCTCTAATAATGGTAAAAATAACAATGAATCTTCTAAAAGCAATACGAGTAGAAAATACATAAACAAAAAGAAAGATAACTCTGTTTCCAATGTTAAATTCAATTTAAAAACCTTTAGAAATAATAAGCGATCTGAGAACAACACGGTGCATTATAATAATCAACCACCTATGTCCCCACATTCTTCTAATCCTCCCTTCAAGAGTAAAGAGACTTTTGTTGGTTTCCCGAGCCCTATCCTTCGAATTTCTTCTTCAAAGCCCCTAAAACAGTCTGAATCTACCATTCCTATTTTTAACGCGTTCTCCATTCTAGAGGCTTCTTCCTCTGAAGTGACAGATATTCCCTCTACTTCTTACACCTTGCCCCCTACTAGTGCTCATCCCAATTCTACTCCTATTGATTTTGATCCTGAGGCAGATGACCTAATCAAGGAGGATAATTGCTTTGAGGTCGAATCTGATGATGGTGACATTGCCCAGTTCATTGCTAATGACACTGGACCCCAGAATGATCAATCTATGATAGCTCCGGAGACCGAGCAGATGGATCCCACTACCTTAGATGTTTACATATGACGCACATCGCTGCATGGAATACTCGCGGTCTCTGTAAGCATTCGCATCAGAAAGCTTTGAGAGATCTTATTCGCGATCAAAATCTTAATATTTGTGCGTCCATCAAGACTCGTGCTGACTTCTCTAATCTTCCTCTTATTTGTACAAGAACTTTTGGCTCCTGGTCTTGGTCGTCTAATGGTCTTTTTAGCCCTAGAGGGACTAGAATTGTGGTAGCTTGGGACCCCATGGCTATTGATATGATGCTTCTTGACTTAAATGATCAGGTTATGCATTTCTACGTTAAAATCCATGCTTCTAATAAATCTTTCTTCTGCTCTTTCGTTTATGCTCATAATAATCACATCCTTCGGCGCTCCCTTTGGCATTCTCTTTCTGCACATAAGAAAGTGGTTAAAGATGACCCTTGGATCCTTTTGGGTGATTTCAATGTTGCTCTTGACATGAAAGATAGCACCTATGGGACTTCTGTTATCTCTCGTGCCATGGAGGATTTTAGGGACTGTGTTAATCGAATGGAGATGGAGGACATTAACTATAAAGGTCTCTATTACACATGGACAAAGTCTCCTAATGGCACCAATGGGATCCTCAAAAAAATTGACAGTGTCATGGGAAATCCTAGTTTCGTTGCCTCTTTCCCCTCTGCTTCTGTCAATTTTCTCCCCTATCGTTCTTCTGACCATACTCCTGCGGTGGTTTCTCTTCCCAGTAGGTCTACGTTTAGGGCGAAACCATTCAAATTCCCTAATTTCCTGACTTATAAACAAGATTTCAAGCAGGTTATTGTGGATTCTTGGAATTCCAATATTCCTAGATATAGGATGTATAAGGTTTTCCAAAACCTTAAAATCTTGAAAAAACCTTTGCGTCTTCTTCTTCGTAGACAGGGCAACATCTTTTCTAAGGTTATCTCCCTATGTACTGAACTTGATAGAATTCAGATTGCTCTGGATCGGGACCCTTTCAATAACGATCTTCGTGAAGAACAATGCAGATATCTCCTTGCTTATAACGAGGCTACCCTTGATGAAGAGAGGTTTCTGAAACAAAAGGCCAAGGTTGACTGGCTGCGTGAGGGAGATAAAAATTCTGGATTCTTCCACAAATCGGTTAGAAGCCGATTATCGCGTAGTCGTATTGATTCTATCCAGGACGCTCATGGAAACTGGATAACGGGAAATGGCCTTCCTAATCTTTTTGTTTCCCACTTTCAAAATTTCTTAGGTTCTGCCTACCCTTCCATTCCTATTCGTGGCCCTTGTTCCCTTTTCTCTAATAAGCTATCCCCTATCCAGTCTGCTGCCATGCTTACTCTGGTTACGGATGAGGAGATCAAGGGTGTCATGTTCCAAATGGGAGATGATAAAGCCCCGGGTCCAGATGGCTTCACGGCTAAGTTCTTCAAGTCTGCTTGGGATATTGTGGGTACTGATGTTTGCTTGGCGGTTAAGGAGTTTTTTTCATCTGGAAAACTCCTTAAGTCTTTCAAAAACACCGTACTTGCTCTCATACCGAAGGTTGACTCCCCTTCCAAAGTCACTGATTTTCATCCTATAGCATGCTGTAATGTTATTTACAAATGTATCAGCAAGATTATCGTGGACCGTATCAAGAATCATCTCTCTTGCTTGGTTAATGATAACCAGTCTGCTTTCATCCCTGGTCGTTTGATCTCCGACAACGTTCTTCTTGTCCATGAGCTAATGCGGGATTATCATCGGCAACGAGGACCACCAAGGTGTGCTTTTAAAGTCGATATTCAAAAAGCTTATGACACTGTCGACTGGTCTTTTCTTCGCAACATCTTGATTGGATTTGGTTTCCCCGACCGTATGATTGACTGGATAATGACATGTGTTTCCACTACGGCTTACTCAGTGAGTATCAATGGTAACATACATGGTTTTTTCGACGGTAAACGGGGGCTTCGCCAAGGTGACCCTCTCTCTCCCTATCTCTTCACTCTTGTTATGGAGGTCCTTAACATTATGCTCAAGAGAAATTTTTTTGAATCCGATTCGTTTAAATTCCACCGTCAATGTGAGGAACAGAATATCACACATTTATGTTTTGCCGATGATCTTCTACTATTCTCTCATGGGGATAGATCTTCGGTAAGCATCATATGTGACTCCCTTACTGAATTCTCGGGGGTTTTTGGGCTCCATCCTAATGTTGCGAAAAGGGAAGCCTTTTATTGCAATGTTGGTGATAGAACTAGAACTGCTATAGAGCATATGGTTGGGTTCCCTGAGGGATCTTTTCCTGTCTGATACCTTGGCATCCCTCTTATCACCACCCGTCTTGCCCATAAGGACTGTAAAGGTCTTGTTGATAAAGTCAAATGCAGGATTAATGACTGGAAAAACAAAACTCTCTCATTTGCTGGCCGTCTTCAGCTTATTCTATCTGTTCTTTCTTCTATGCAAATCTATTGGGCTTCTGTTTTTATTCTTCCTAAATCTATTTCTAAAGAAATTGAGAAACTCATGAGGGGTTTCCTCTGGTGCCATGGTGAGTTGAAACGTGGTAAAGCAAAAGTTTCCTGGAAAACTGTGTGTCTCCCTAAGGAACATGGTGGACTTGGAATCCGTAATCTTGCTGTTTGGAATGTTGCCCTTATGGCTTCCCATGCTTGGAGACTCCTCTCTAAGAAGGATTCCCTATGGGTCAAGTGGATCCATTCATATCGTCTCTGTGGACGTAATTTTTGGGATGCCCCCAAAAAATACGGTTCAGGTTTTGCTTGGCGAAACATCGTAGATATGCGAAGTAAGATAAGAGATTTTATTGTTTCACAGATTGGTGATGGATCCTCTACATCCGCTTGGTTCGATAACTGGCATCCTGCTGGTCCCCTCTCTAAATTCATTTTTGCACGTGCCATCAGGGCTGCGGGATTCAATCCTGATAGTAAGGTTGCTGACCTTATCATCAATGGATCTTGGGTTCGGCCAGCTCAATGGAGGGACTCCCATCCTAATCTTCTTCCTCAAAACCCTCCCTCTCTATCCCCATCCGTTCCTGATAAACTCCAATGGAGATCTAGTCACGGTAATATTTCTGATTTTTCTGTGCGTCCTGTTTGGCAGTCTATTCGGCCCTATGACCAGCCTGTTGATTGGTATCATCTGGTTTGGTTCTCCCAGAATATCCCTAGACATGCATTCATTCTTTGGGTTGCTCTTAAAAATCGTCTTAAGAATCATGATAAAATAAAAATCTGGGATACTAACTCCAATCTTATATGTGCCTTCTGCGGGATTTGTGCTGATTCCCTTTCACATCTTTTTTTCGAGTGTTCTTACCCCTCTATGGTTTGGCATGATCTTCAACATGTAATGAATCTCTCCGTCCCAACTGATAGCTGGTCCGATATCATTAATCAACTCAAACCCGTGTCCAAGATTAACACCATTTGGTCCATCATTAGAAGACTTGTGCTTGCTGGAGCAATTTACCACATCTGGCAGGAAAGAAATTTTCGAATTTTCAAAAAAACAAAAAGATCATATCATGCAGTTGTGAATAGTATTAAGGATGATATCTGTTGTAGACTGTTGAGTCTTTCTATGAAACCTTGCACTAATGTTAATTTGGCTAAAAGGATATGGACCATCCCTTAACAAACCTCCTATTTGCTTCTTTATTTCTCTTCTTGTATGGTTTGTTTTTGCAGGTTGGTTTCTTTTATGTTATGATTATGTTTCTGTTTCCATGTACTGTTTTGGTTTCTAGTTTAACTTTGTTGTTGTCTATTGGGGCCTGTCCCGATGGATTTTGTGTTTTTTCCTTTGGTGGGGCGTCCCCAGCCTCTTATTGTATTTATTCTTTTTATTAACAAAATTTGCCAGAGGTACCGTCCTCTTTACCCAAACCAATACATTTGTAAACAACGTTACAACAAGCTATAGGGCGGAAATCAGTGACTTTGGAAGGGGAATCAACTTTAGGGATGAGCGCAAGGATGGTGCTGTTGAAGGAGTTAAGAAGTTTGCCAGAATAGAAGAATTCCTTAACAGCCATACAGACATCAGGACCAACAATATCCCAAGCAGACTTGAAGAACTTAGCAGAGAAACCATCAGAACCAGGAGCTTTATCATCACCCATCTGGAACAAGACACACTTAATCTCCTTATCAGTAACAGGAGTAAGCATGGCGGCAGATTGGATTAGGGAGAGCTTATTAGAGAAGAGGGAAGAAGGATCACGAATAGCAGTGGAAGGCTGGGCAGAACCCAAGAATGCTTGAAAGTGAGAAACAAAAAGATTAGGAAGATCATTCCCCGAGATCCAGTTACCTTGAGCATCCTGGATAGAATTAATACGATTGCGAGATTTACGACTTTTGACCGATTTGTGGAAAAAAGCCGAATTTTTATCACCCTCACGCAGCCAGTTAACCTTAGCCTTTTGTTTCAGGAACCTCTCTTCATCCAGGCTAGCCTCGTTGAAAGCGAGGAGATACCTGCATTGTTCTTCACGAAGATCCTTATTGAAAGGATCCCAATCCAAAGCAATCTGAACTCTATCAAGCTCATTACAAAGAGAGATAACCTTAGAAAAGAGGTTTCCCTGGTTGCGAAGCATTTTACGTATCGGCACTTTCAGATTTTTAAGGTTTTTGAAAACCTTATACATCCGATATCCAGTGATATTAGGGTTCCAAGAAGAGGCAACAATCTGCTTGAAATCGTTCTTATAAGTCAGGAAATTAGGGAACTTGAAAGGCTTAGGTTGGAAAGGGGCACGATGGGGGAGAGAAAGCACAGCAGGAGTATGATCGGACGCACGGTAAGGTAGAAAATTGACAGTAGAGGAGGGTAAAGAAGCAACGTAGTGAGTATTTCCCATGACTCGATCGATCTTCTTGAGGATGCCACCCAAACCATTAGGAGACTTGGTCCAGGTGTAGAAGAGAACTTTATAGTTAAGATCCTCCATTTCCATTAGATTGACACAATCCCTGAAGTCCTCCATTGCACGAGAAATCCCAGACGACCCTGAGGTGCTATCTTTAATATCAAGAGCAACATTGAAATCACCCAAAAGAATCCAAGGGGAATCTCTAACCATATTCTTATGGACCGCAAGAGAATGCCAGAGAGAGCGACGCATCATGTGATCATTATGAGCATAGACAAAGGAGCAGAAAAAGGATTTATTAGAGTCACGAATATTAACTTTGAAATGCATAACCTGATCATTTAAGTCGATAAGCATCATATCAATGGTAAGCGGATCCCATGCAACCACGATTACCGGTCGTTTGGTTTCATCTTGTTTGGTTCTCCCAGAACATTCCCAGACATGCTTTCATTCTTTGGGTAGCTCTTAAAAATCGTCTGAAGACTCATGATAAAATCAAAATTTGGGACACTAATTCTGATCTCATTTGTGCGTTCTGCGGGAACTGTCCGGATTCCCTTTCACATCTCTTCTTTGTTTGTTCTTTCACTTCTTTGGTTTGGCATGACCTCCATCATGTCATGAATCTATCCTTCTCCACTCATAGTTGGTCTAATATCATTAGTCAACTCAACCCCATTAATAAGAACATGACCATTTGGTCCATCATTAGAAGACTTGTTTTTGCGGGAGCTGTCTACCACGTTTGGCGGGAAAGAAATTTACGTATTTTTAAAAAAATAAAAAGATCTCATCATGCTGTCGTGAATAGTGTTAAGGATGATATCCACTGTAGACTGCTGAGTCTTTCTATGAAAAGTTGCACTAATGTTGATTTGGCTAAAACTATTTGGACCCTCCCCTAATTTTCTTCCTCTGCGCTTTCTTTTTTCTCTGCTTGTTTTGGCTTGTATGGTTTGTTTGTTTTGCAGGTGGTTTTCTTTTATGTTCTTATTTGCTTCTGGTTCCTTCCCTTGTTTTGGTACCTAGTTTAGCCTGTTGTCCGTTGGGGCCTGTCCCAAAGGATTTTCTGTTTTTTGGTGGGGAGTCCCCATCCTTATATTGTATTTATTCTTTTTATTAATAAAATTTGCCAGAGGTGCCGCCCTCTTTACCCAAAAATTGACCATAACCTATCACAACCCCTCATAATGGTCCATAACCCATCATAACCATTCATAGTGGTCCATAACCCGTCACAACCTTCATAATGGTCAATAACCCATCACAACCCTTTATAATGGTCCATAACCCATCACAACCCTTTATAATTGACCATAACCCATCACAACCCTTCATAATGGTCCATAACCCAGCATAACCGTTTCTATGGTCCATAACCCACGACAACCCTTCATAATTGACCACAACGTATCACAACCTTCATAATGATCAATAACCCATTATAATCCTACAAAATGGTCCATAACCCATCACAACCGTCAAAATAGTCCATAACCTATACAACCCTTCATAATAGTCCATAACCCATAACAACCCTTTTAATGGCCCATAATCCATCACAACCCTTGATAATTGAGCATAACCCATCACAACCCTTCATAATGGTCCATAACCCAGTACAACCGTTTCTATGGTCCATAACCCATCACAAACCTTCATAATTGACCATAACCTTTCATAATTGAGCATAACCCATCACAACCCTTCATAATGGTCCATAACCCAGTACAACCGTTTCTATGGTCTTCCTTTATGTTCTTGTTTGCTTCTGGTTCCTTCTCTTGTTTTGGTTCCTAGTTTAGCCTGTTGTCCGTTGGGGCCTGTCCCAATGGATTTTCTGTTTTTTGGTGGGGAGTCCCCAGCCTTATTTTGTATTTATTCTTTTTATTAATAAAATTTTCCAGAGGTGCCGCCCTCTTTACCCAAAAAAAAATTGACCATAACCTATCAAAACCCTTCATAATGGTCAATAACCCATCATAATCCTTCATAATGGTTCATAAGCAATCACAACCTTCATAATAGTACATAACCCATACAACCCTTCACAATGGTCCATAACCCATCACAACTCTTTCTAATGGTCCATAACCATCACAACCCTTTCTATGGTCCATAACCCATCGCAACCTTGTATAACGGTCCATAAGCATAACCCTTCATAATGGTCCATAACCCATCACAACTCTTCATAATGGTCCATAGCCCAACACAACCCTTTCTATGGTCCATAACCCATCACAACTCTTCATAATTGACCATAACCTATCACAACCCTTCATAATGGTCCATAACCCTTTAGAGTGGTCCATAACCCATCACAACCTAACCATCACCCTGATGGCCTAGTAGATAAGGCTTTGGACTCTTTCTCTTCCCCCATAAAGAGGTTCCAAGTTCTAATCCCACTCCCTCCCATTCCCCATAGGGAGTGTTAGGTTTCAATCAGGGGATGGCCACTGGCCACCTCTCAACCCCCGTAGGAGATTGACCCGGACCACCCTGTTGCCAGGTATGCGTGGCCCCCGAGGTTGCTTCATCAGGGTCACCCAAAGGATGGGTCGGATGGGGTCCTCGGTTATCCAAAAAAAAAAACCCATCACAACCTTCATAATGGTCCATAACCCATTATGATCTTCCTAATCTGTTTGTTTCTCACTTTCAAGCCTTCTTGAGTTCTGCCCAGCCTTCCACTGCTATTCTTGATCCTTCTTCCCTCTTCACTAATAAGCTTTCCCCCTCCAGTCTGCAGGCATGCTTACTCCTGTTACTGACGCGGAGGTTAAGTGTGTCCTATTCCAAATGGGTGATGATAAAGCTCCTGGTTCTGATGGTTTCTCTGCTAAGCTCTTCAAGTCTGCTTGGGAAATTGTGGGTCCTGATTTCTGTATGGCTGTTAAGGAATTCTTCTATTCTGGCAAACTTCTTAAGTCTTTCAACAGCACCATTCTTGCGCTCATCCCTAAAGTTGATTCTCCTTCCAAAGTCACTGATTTCCGCCCTATTGCTTGTTGTAACGTGGTTTACCCATCACAACCCTTCATAATTGAGCATAACCCATCACAACCCTTCATAATTGACCATAACCTGTCACAACCCTTCATAATGGTCAACAACCCATCATAATCCTTTATAATGGTTTATCACAAATCACAACCCTTTCTAATGGTCCATAACCCATCACAACCCTTTCTATGGTCCCATAACCCATCGCAACCCTACATAATGGTCCATATCCATAAGAACCCTTCATAATGGTCTATAACCCATACAAACCTTCATAATAGTCCATAACACATCACAACCCTTCATAATTAACCATAACCTATCACAACCCTTCATAATTGACCATAACACATCACAACCCTTCCTATGGTCCATAACCCAGCATAACCCTTTCTATGGTCCATAACCCGTCACAACCCATCCTGCTCTTCTTTCCCATAACCCCCTACTCTTTGTTGGAGAGACTCCCATCCTGCTCTTCTTTCCCATAACCCCCCTACTCTTTCCACATTCGTCCCTGATAATCATCTCCTTTGGAGATCTAGAGACGGTCAACTTTCTCCTTTCTCTGTTCGTTCTGTTTGGCAGACTATTCGCCCCTATCACCAACCGGTCTTTTGGTTTCATCTTGTTTGGTTCTCCCAGAACATCCCCAGACATGCTTTCATTCTTTGGGTTGCTCTTAAAAATCGCCTTAAGACTCATGATAAGATCAAAATTTGGGACACTACTTCCAATCTCATTTGTGCGTTCTGCGGAGACTGTCCGGATTCCCTTTCCCATCTCTTCTTTGAATGTTCTTTCACTTCTTTGGTGTGGCATGACCTCCGTCACGTCATGAATCTCTCCTTCTCCCCTGATAGCTGGTCTGATATCATTAGTCAACTCAACCCCAGTAATAAGAACAAGACCATTTGGTCTATCATTAGAAGACTTGTTTTTGCTGGAGCTGTATATCACATATGGCGGGAAAGAAATTCACGCATTTTTAAAAACAAAAAAAGATCCCATCATGCTGTCGTGAATAGTGTTAAGGATGATATCCGCTGTAGACTGTTGAGTCTATCTATGAAAACTTGCACTAATGTTGATTTGGCTAAAACTATTTGGACACTCCCTTAATTTTCTTCCTTTGCGCTTTCTTTCTTTTTCTGCTTGTTTTGGCTTGTATGGTTTGTTTGTTTTGCAGGTTGTTTTCCTTTATGTTCTTGTTTGCTTCTGGTTCCTTCCCTTGTTTTGGTTCCTAGTTTAGCTTGTTGTCCGTTGGGGCCTGTCCCGATGGATTTTCTGTTTTTTGGTGGGGAGTCCCCAGCCTTATATTGTATTTATTCTTTATATTAATAAATTTGCCAGAGGTGCCGCCCTCTTTACCCAAAAAACCCGTCACAACCCTTCATAATTAACCATGACCCATCACAACACTTCATAATGGTCCATAACCCATCGCAACCCTACATAACCATAACAACCCCTTCATAATGGTCCATAACCATAACAACCCTTCATAATGGTCCATAACCCAGACAAACCTTTATAATGGTCCATAACCCATCACAACCCTTCATAATGATCCATAACCCAGCATAACCCTTTCTATGGTCCATAACCCGTCACAACTCTTCATAATTGACCATAACCTATCACAACCCCTCATAATGGTCCATAACCCTTCATAGTGGTCCATAACCCATCACAACCTTCATAATGGTCAATAACCTATCACAACCCTTTATAATGGTCCGTAACCCATCACAACCCTTTATAGTTGAGCATAACCCATCACAACCCTTCATAATGGTCCATCACCCAGCATAAGCGTTTATATGGTCCATAACCCATGACAACTCTTCATAATTGACCATTACGTATCACAACCCTTCATAATGATCAATAACCCATTATAATCCTACAAAATGGTCCATAACCCATCACAACCGTCAAAATAGTCCATAACCTATACAACCCTTCATAATGGTCCATAACCCATAACATCCCTTTTAATGGCCCATAATCCATCACAACCCTTGATAATTGAGCATAACCCATCACAACCCTTCATAATGGTCCATAACCCAGCACAACCGTTTCTATGGTCCATAACCCATCACAACCCTTCATAATTGACCATAACCTATCAAAACCCTTCATAATGGTCAATAACCCATCATAATCCTTCATAATGGTTCATAAGCAATTACATCCTTCATAATAGTACATAACTCATACAACCCTTCACAATGGTCCATAACCCATCACAACTCTTTCTAATGGTCCATAACCATCACAACCCTTTCTATGGTCCCTATCCCATCGCAACCTTGTATAACGGTCCATAAGCATAACCCTTCATAATGGTCCATAACCCATCACAACTCTTCATAATGGTCCATAGCCCAACACAACCCTTTCTATGGTCCATAACCCATCACAACTCTTCATAATTGACCATAACCTATCAGAACCCTTCATAATGGTCCATAACCCTTTAGAGTGGTCCATAACCCATCACAACCTTCATAATGGTCCATAACCCATCATAACTCTTTATAATGGTCTATAACCCATCACAACCCTTTATAATTGAGCATAACCCATCACAACCCTTCATAATTGACCATAACCTGTCACAACCCTTCATAATGGTCAAAAACCCATCATAATCCTTCATAATGGTTTATAACAAATCACAACCCTTTCTAATGGTCCATAACCCATCACAACCCTACATAATGGTCCATAACCATAACAACCCTTCATAATGGTCCATAACCCATACAAACCTTCATAATAGTCCATAACACATCACAACCCTTCATAATTGACCATAACCCATCACAACCCTTCATAATTGACCATAACATATCACAACCCTTCCTATGGTCCATAACCCAGCATAACCCTTTCTATGGTCCATAACCCGTCACAACCCTTCATAATTAACCATGACCCATCACAACACTTCATAATGGTCCATAACCCATCGCAACCCTACATAACCATAACAACCCCTTCAGAATGGTCCATAACCATAACAACCCTTCATAATGGTCCATAACCCAGACAAACCTTTATAATGGTCCATAACCCATCACAACCCTTCATAATGATCCATAACCCAACACAACCCTTTCTATGGTCCATAACCCATCACAACTCATCATAATTGACCATAACCTATCACAACCCCTCATAATGGTCCATAACCCATCATAACCCTTCATATTGGTCCATAACCCGTCACAACCTTCATAATGGTCAATAACCCATCACAACCCTTTATAATGGTCCATAACTCATCACAACCCTTTATAATTGACCATAACCCATCACAACCCTTCATAATGGTCCATAACCTAGCATAACCGTTTCTATGGTCCATAACCCATGACAACCCTTCATAATTGACCACAACGTATCACAACCTTCATAATGATCAATAACCCATTATAATCCTACAAAATGGTCCATAACCCATCACAACCGTCAAAATAGTCCATAACCTATACAACCCTTCATAATGGTCCATAACCCATAACAACCCTTTTAATGGCCCATAATCCATCACAACCCTTGATAATTGAGCATAACCCATCACAACCCTTCATAATGGTCCATACCCCAGTACAACCGTTTCTATGGTCCATAACCCATCACAACCCTTCATAATTGACCATAACCTATCAAAACCCTTCATAATGGTCAATAACCCATCATAATCCTTCATAATGGTTCATAAGCATTCACAACCTTCATAATAGTACATAACCCATACAACCCTTCACAATGGTCCATAACCCATCACAACTCTTTCTAATGGTCCATAACCATCACAACCCTTTCTATGGTCCATAACCCACCGCAACCTTGTATAACGGTTTATAAGCATAACCCTTCATAATGGTCCATAACCCATCACAACTCTTCATAATGGTCCATAGCCCAACACAACCCTTTCTATGGTCCATAACCCATCACAACTGTTCATAATTGACCATAACCTATCAGAACCCTTCATAATGGTCCATAACCCTTTAGAGTGGTCCATAACCCATCACAACCTTCATAATGGTCCATAACCCATCATAACTCTTTATAATGGTGTATAACCCATCATAACCCTTTATAATGGAGCATAACCCATCACAACCCTTCATAATTGACCATAACCTGTCACAACCCTTCATAATGGTCAACAACCCATCATAATCCTTTATAATGGTTTATAACAAATCACAACCCTTTCTAATGGTCCATAACCCATCACAACCCTTTCTATGGTCCATAACCCATCGCAACCCTACATAATGGTCCATAACCATAACAACCCTTCATAATGGACCATAACCCATACAAACCTTCATAATAGTCCATAACACATCATAACCCTTCATAATTGACCATAACCCATCACAACCCTTCATAATTGACCATAACACATCACAACCCTTCCTATGGTCCATAACCCAGCATAACCCTTTCTATGGTCCATAACCCGTCACAACCCTTCATAATTAACCATAACCCATCACAACACTTCATAATGGTCCATAACCCATCGCAACCCTACATAACCATAACAACCCCTTCATAATGGTCCATAACCATAACAACTCTTCATAATGGTCCATAACCCAGAAAAACCTTTATAATGGTCCATAACCCATCACAACCCTTCATAATGATCCATAACCCAACATAACCCTTTCTATGGTCCATAACCCGTCACAACTCTTCATAATTGACCATAACTTATCACAACCCCTCATAATGGTCCATAACCCATCATAACCCTTCATAGTGGTCCATAACCCATCACAACTTTTATTAATAAAAAGAATAAATACAATATAAGGCTGGGGACTCCCCACCAAAAAACAAAAAATCCATCGGGACAGGCCCCAACGAACAACAAGCTAAACTAGGAACCAAAACAATAGAAGGAACCATAAGCAAAAAAGAACATAAAGGATAGAAACCTGCAAAACAAACAAACCATACAAGCCAAAACAAGCAGAGAAAAAAGAAAGCGCAGAGGAAGAAAATTATGGGAGGGTCCAAATAGTTTTAGCCAAATCAACATTAGTGCAAGTTTTCAAAGAAAGACTCAGCAGTCTACAGCGGATATCATCCTTAACAATATTCACGACAGCATGAGGTGATCTTTTTATTTTTTTTAAAATGCGTAAATTTCTTTCCCGCCAAATGTGGTAGATCGCTCCCGCAAAAACAAGTATTCTAATGATGGACCAAATGGTCTTGTTCTTATTAATGGGGTTGAGTTGACTAATGATATCAGACCAGCTATCAGTGGAGAAGGAGAGATTCATGACATGATGGAGGTCATGCCAAACCAAAGAAGTGAAAGAGCATTCAAAGAAGAGATGGGAAAGGGAATCCGGACAGTCCCCGCAGAACGCACAAATGAGATTGGAATTAGTGTCCCATATTTTGATTTTATCATGAGTCTTGAGACGATCTTTAAGAGCAACCCAAAGAATGAAAGCATGTCTGGGGATGTTCTGGGAGAACCAAACAAGATGAAACCAAAAGACCGGTTGGTGATAGGGGCGAATAGACTACCACACAGATCGAATAGAAAAAGGGGATAGTTGACCGTCTCTAGATCTCCAAAAAAGTTTATCAGGGACGGACGAGGAAATAGTAGGAGGGTTATGAGAAAGAAGAGCACCATGGGAATCTCTCCAACAATGAGGCCGAACCCAAGATCCGTTAAGAACCAGGTCAGCAACCTTAGTATCAGGAGTGAAACCCGCATCATGGATGTCACGGACAGACAAGAATTTAGAAAGAGGGCCCGCAGGGTGCCAGTTGTCGAACCAAGCAGAAGTAGAGCATCCATCACCTATCTGGGAAACTATATACTCCCTTATCTTATCCCGCATATCCAGGATGTTACGCCAGGCAAATCCAGAACCGTATTTTTTGGGGGCATCCCAAAAATTACGGCCACATAAACGGTATGAGTGTATCCACTTAACCCATAGGGAGTCTTTCTTGGAAAGGAGTCTCCAAACATGGGAAGCCATAAGGGCAACATTCCATATAGCAAGATTACGTATGCCAAGACCACCATGTTCCTTAGGAAGGCAAACAGTTTTCCAGGAGACTTTAGCTTTTCCCCGCTTTAATTCACCATGGCACCAAAGGAAACCTCTCATGAGCTTCTCAATATCGTTAGAGATAGATTTAGGAAGAATAAAAACAGAAGCCCAATAGATTTGAGTAGAAGAAAGGACATAGAGGATGAGCTGGAGACGACCAGCAAAGGAAAGAGACTTGTTTTTCCAGTCATTAATCCTGCATTTGACTTTATCAACAAGGCCTTTACAGTCTTTGTGGGCAAGACGCGTGGTGATGAGAGGAATGCCAAGGTATCGGACAGGGAAAGAGCCCTCAGGAAACTTAACAATAAGATCAATGGCAGCCCTGGTCCTCTCACCAACATTACAGTAGAAAGCTTCACTCTTTGCAATATTTGGATGGAGGCCAGAAACCCCAGAGAATTCCTCAAGAGAATTACAGATGATTCTAACCGAAGAGCTATCACCATGACAGAAGAGAAGGAGATCGTCGGCAAAGCAGAGATGGGTGATACTTTGATCATCACATTGTCTGTGGAATTTAAAAGAGTCAGAATCATGGATGTTTCTCTTGATCATAAGGTTAAGCACTTCCAAGACAAGAGTGAAGAGATAGGGAGAAAGGGGGTCACCCTGCCGAAGGCCCCTTTTACCGTCAAAATATCCATGAGTATTCCCATTGATACTCACAGAGTAAGCAACCGTGGAAACACATGTCATGATCCATTCAATCATACGATCAGGGAAACCAAACCCAAACAAGATGGTCCGCAGAAACGACCAGTCAACTGTGTCGTACGCTTTTTGAATATCAACCTTAAAAGCACACCTAGGAGGGCCACGATGCCGATGATAATCACGCATGAGTTCATGGACAAGAAGGACATTGTCGGTGATCAAACGACCAGGGATGAAAGCAGACTGGTTTTCATCAACCAGAGAAGAAAGATGGTTTTTGATACGATCCGCAATAATCTTGCTGATACATTTGTAAACAACGTTACAGCAAGCTATAGGGCGGAAATCAGTGACTTTGGAAGGGGAATCAACTTTAGGGATGAGCGCAAGGATGGTGCTGTTGAAAGACTTAAGAAGTTTGCCAGAATAGAAGAATTCCTTAACAGCCATACAGAAATCAGGACCCACAATATTCCAAGCAGACTTGAAGAACTTAGCAGAGAAACCATCAGAACCAGGAGCTTTGTCATCACCCATCTGGAACAGAACACACTTAACCTCCGCGTCAGTAACAGGAGTAAGCATGGCAGCAGACTGGATGGGGGAGAGCTTATTAGAGAAGAGAGAAGAAGGATCACGACAAGCAGTGGAAGGCTGGGCAGAACCCAAGAAGGCTTGAAAGTGAGAAACAAAAAGTTTAGGAAGATCATTCACCGATATCCAGTTACCTTGAGCATCCTGGATAGAATTAATACGATTGCGAGATTTACGACTTTTAACCGCTTTGTGGAAAAAAGCTGAATTTTTATCACCCTCACGCAGCCAGTTAACCTTAGCCTTTTGTTTTAGGAACCTCTCTTCATCCAGGCTAGCCTCGTTATAAGCGAGGAGATACCTGCATTGTTCTTCACGAAGATCCTTATTGAAAGGATCCCGATCCAAGGCAATCTGAACTCTATCAAGCTCATTACGAAGAGAGATAACCTTAGAAAAGAGGTTTCCCTGGTTGCGCAGCATCTTACGTATAGGCACTTTCAGATTTTTAAGGTTTTTGAAAACCTTATACATCCGATATCCAGTGATATTGGGGTTCCACGAAGAGGCAACAATCTGTTTGAAATCGTTCTTATAAGTGCCTATACGTAATTGACCATAACGTATCACAACCCTTCATAATGATCAATAACCCATTATAATCCTACAAAATGGTCCATAACCCATCACAACCGTCAAAATAGTATATAACCTATACAACCCTTCATAATGGTCCATAACCCATAACAACCCTTTTAATGGCCCATAATCCATCACAGCCCTTGATAATTGAGCATAACCCATCACAACCCTTCATAATTGTCCATAACCCAGCACAACCGTTTCTATGGTCCATAACCCATCACAACCCTTCATAATTGACCATAACCTATCAAAACCCTTCATAATGGTCAATAACCCATCATAATCCTTCATAATAGTACATAACCCATACAACCCTTCACAATGGTCCATAACCCATCACAACTCTTTCTAATGGTCCTTAACTATCACAACCCTTTCTATGGTCCATAACCCATCGCAACCTTGTATAACGGTCCATTAGCATAACCCTTTATAATGGTCCATAACCCATCACAACTCTTCATAATGGTCCATAGCCCAATACAACCCTTTCTATGTTCCATAACCCATCACAACTCTTCATAATTGACCATAACACAACAAACATCACAACCCAAATTCTCTCTAACCTCTCTCTAGAATTTTCTCTCTCTAGAAAGTTTTTGTGTTTTTGGTTTTTGGTTTTTGTTCTGTCGTATTTTACGATGGATAATGATTCAATAGGTTATGATTCCATATTAATGTCAAATGATGGTGTTATCATGGATCAGCAACATCATTTTCAAGAATTATCTACTGGAAAAGGTCAACATATGAAGGCTATTACGTTTTCTGAAAATTTAAAACAACATTTTAAATTTTCATCTAAAGAAAACAAATTTGAAGATCATGGCAATGCAATCAACTACAATAAAGATCAGAAAGAGAAACAACTTCATATGGCTTTACGTAATATCAAAGGATCTATATTTAAGAATTATTCATCTTCTTTATATGAGGCCACTGATGAACATAGAAATAAATGCAAAAATGACAAAATTCAGCAAAAAAGAATGTCAACTGGTGGGATCTCGTCTTCAGTTGATGCTCAAGCTTGTTATACTAAAGAAGATAATTACATGCAGCTTTACTCAACATCCAATGGAGGAGACACGGGTCTGAATTTTTCAACAAATAATGGAACTCTTTCAGCAAATGGACTTAATGGTGATATCTCATGTGCAAGTGGAGAAGAAGATACAATGGTCACCGAGGGAGATGTCTCTACTACTGTCTCATGTGGTGGGGAATGCATTGATCATCACTTCACGATGGCTACTGAAGATCACCCTTGTCTAGCTCACGGTATCTATATTCCAGATCCTACAACCCAAGGTGATTGTGTTCCTCAAGCTACAAGCACGAAAAACACCGAAGGCCAAGAGGGAGATGCTGCAATCCGTGTTGATCAGGGAGTACACGCTCTAACGGTCAGCTCTAAAAAATGCATTGGTGGAGAAGATGGTCCTCAAACGGTAATTACAAGCACTAAATCGCATGGAAAAGATATATTAAATACGGGAATGGACACCAATTATAAGCATGGAGATGGAATATTAAAACCGACCAAGGACATGGAAAAGCAAGTGGAGAATTTTCAATGGGGTACCACTTCATCGGTCAACAATTCAAAAACCTCTCTTGCGGAAGGTAACAATGCCGATAACCCTTCTTTTAATATTAATTTCTCCAATTTGAATGTGGTTTGTGGGGTAAACAATAAATTAGATAGTCAAAAGTGGGGAGACAACAATGATAGAGTTAGGTTAGTGGGAGACAAGGAGACATATGATGCACATGCCAACCCTTTTCATGTGCCCCTCCCTTTTGTGCATGAGCCGATCAATTCCTATCTTTGTGCGGATAATCTTAGGCCGAGAATGCTCACTAAGGTGATGGATCCTCAAGCTTCTCTTTTGGGCTTACCTAAACTTCATTCACATATGGGCCAAAAAAAACAAACCATGCTTCTTCTAGATTGAACATCCATAAGCCCAATGATTTTAATAAAACAAAATGGGCTAACAAAAATAAGCCATTTAATGCTAAAAAAAATGTAATTCATAAACCGGATAATCAAATTCCTGTTAATTCTAGATTTAGTAATGAAGAAAATGTTGTTCAGTTACATAATTCCAACAAACATAGTAAAATTAATGGTAATTTTGAACTAAAAGACATAAATTACAACGCTTGGTCTAGTAAATTACCTTTACTAGTTAACTCTCAAGCGAACATTTTAAGTGGTCCTAATAAACATTCCAGCGAAAATTTTCGTTTCATTCCTAATCTGAGTAATGATATTGATGTGCCAGTAGATATACCGATAAATGTTGTTAATAAGATATGTGAGACTCATGCTCGAACCATATGTGGTTATTTCGTGGGATGTAAATTGAATTATTCAGATGTTCGTTATCTAGCATCTAAGATGTGGTCTAAACATGGTCTGGAAGATGTTTTGTTAAATGGTAACGGTGTCTATCTTTTTAAATTTAACAATGACCAAGGTCTAAAACATGTTATCACTCACGGCCCATGGACATTTAGGAATGCCCCCATTGTTATGCAAAAATGGAGACCCGGACTTAGCATTCATAGAAACAACCATGACAAACTTCCTCTATGGATTAAAATACATGACATCCCTTATGAAACTTGGAGTGAGGAAGGATTAAGTCACATTGCTTCTAAAATTGGTAAGCCTCTTGCTATGGACTCTTATACAGCTAACATGTGTACCTATGCTGCGGGTAAGGCAGTTTATGCTCGTGTCCTTTTAGAAGTTCCTACTCGTCCCTCTTGGGTGGACAAAATTAACATCCGTATCCCAGATCCTGAAACATCTGAGTTCTCTTCCCATACCCTTAGAGTTGAGTATGAATGGAAACCTCCGATGTGCTCTCATTGTAAGGTGTTTGGTCACGAAACACATGTTTGTATGCATGTCATTAATAAAACTATTGCTCCTTCTATTGCTAAACATATGGATACTTCTACCATTAACGCTACTTTTATTATTGATAATACTGATGATTTTACTATGGTTTCAAATAAGAAAAATTCTTCAAAACATGTTTCTACTAAAGAAAATAAAAATAATGAATCTTCTATAAGCAATACTAGTAGAAAATACCAAAACAATACCCAAGAAAATCCCACTTCCAAAAATAAAAACAATTTAAAAACCATTAGAAATAAGAATCGTTTTGAGAAACGTCCGATTCATATTAATAATAGCCCCCTTTTATTCAACAATTCCCCTAATCCCCCAATGAAGGATAAGTCGGCTATTGTTGGATTCCCTAGCCCTATCATTCGTCTTTCTTCTTCCCAGCCCCTAAATCAGCTTGAATCCTCCACTCCTTTATTCAACGCCTTCTCCATTCTAGAGGCATGTTCCTCTGACGTCACAGATATTCCTTCTTCTTCTGTCCCCCTGACCCATACTGGTGCTCCTTCCCATTCTGGTCCTGATGATTTTGATCCTGATTCTGATGACCTTATCATTGAGGATATTAGTATTGAGGTTGATTCTGATGATGGTGACACTGCCCAGTTCATTGTCAATGAGTCTGGATCCTATAATGATCACCCTATGATAGCTCCGGTGTCCGAGCAGATGGACTCCACCCCCATCCAAGTTTCCATATGACGCACATCGTTGCTTGGAATACTCGCGGTCTCTGTAAGCCTTCTCATCAGAAAGCCTTGAGAGATCTTATCCGCGATCAAAATCTTCATATTTGTGCTTCTCTTGAGACTCGTGCTTCCTTCCCTAACCTCCCTCTTATCTGTAGTCGTACTTTTGGCTCTTGGTCGTGGTCCTCCAACGGTCTATTATCCCCTAGAGGGACTAGAATTGTGGTTGCCTGGGATCCGCTTGCCATTGATATGATGCTTATCGACTTAAATGATCAGGTTATGCATTTCAAAGTTAATATTCATGATTCTAATAAATCATTTTTCTACTCTTTCGTCTATGCTCATAATGATCACATGATGCGTCGCTCTCTCTGGCATTCTCTTGCGGTCCATAAGAATATGGTTAGAGATACCCCTTGGATTATTTTGGGTGACTTCAATGTTGCTCTTGATATTAAAGATAGCACCTCCGGGTCGTCTGGGATTTCTCGTGCCATGGAGGACTTCAGGGACTGTGTTAATCTGATGGAAATGGAGGATCTTAACTATAAAGGTCTCTTCTACACATGGACCAAGTCTCCTAATGGTTCGGGTGGCATCCTCAAAAAAATCGATCGTGTGATAGGAAATACTCACTTCGTTGCTTCTTTCCCCTCCTCTACTGTCAATTTTCTCCCTTACCGTTCATCCGATCATACTCCTGCTGTGCTTTCTCTCCCCCATCGTGCCCCTTTCAAACCTAAACCTTTCAAGTTCCCTAATTTCCTGACTTATAAGAACGATTTCAAACAGATTGTTGCCTCTTCTTGGAACCCCAATATCAATGGATATCGGATGTATAAGGTTTTCAAAAACCTTAAAAATCTGAAAGTGCCTATACGTAAGATGCTGCGCAACCAGGGAAACCTCTTTTCTAAGGTTATCTCTCTTCGTAATGAGCTTGATAGAGTTCAGATTGCTTTGGATCGGGATCCTTTCAATAAGGATCTTCGTGAAGAACAATGCAGGTATCTCCTCGCTTATAACGAAGCTAGCCTAGATGAAGAGAGGTTCCTAAAACAAAAGGCTAAGGTTAACTGGCTGCGTGAGGGTGATAAAAATTCGGCTTTTTTCCACAAAGCGGTTAAAAGTCGTAAATCTCGCAATCGTATTAATTCTATCCATGATGCTCAAGGTAACTGGATATCGGGGAATGATCTTCCTAATCTGTTTGTTTCTCACTTTCAAGCCTTCTTGGGTTCTGCCCAGCCTTCCACTGCTATTCGTGATCCTTCTTCCCTCTTCTCTAATAAGCTCTCCCCCATCCAGTCTGCCGCCATGCTTACTCCTAGCAGACTGGTTTTCATCAACCAGAGAAGAAAGATGGTTTTTGATACGATCTGCAATAATCTTGCTGATACATTTGTAAACAACGTTACAACAAGCTATAGGGCGGAAATCAGTGACTTTGGAAGGAAAATCAACTTTAGGGATGAGCGCAAGGATGGTGCTGTTGAAAGACTTAAGAAGTTTGCCAGAATAGAAGAATTCCTTAACAGCCATACAGAAATCAGGACCCACAATATCCCAAGCAGACTTGAAGAACTTAGCAGAGAAACCATCAGAACCAGGAGCTTTGTCATCACCCATCTAGAAGGGCTGCCATTGATCTTGTTGTTAAGTTTCCTGAGGGCTCTTTCCCTGTCCGATACCTTGGCATTCCTCTCATCACCACGCGTCTTGCCCACAAAGACTGTAAACGCCTTGTTGATAAAGTCAAATGCAGGATTAATGACTGGAAAAACAAGTCTCTTTCCTTTGCTGGTCGTCTCCAGCTCATCCTCTCTGTCCTTTCTTCTACTCAAATCTATTGGGCTTCTGTTTTTATTCTTCCTAAATCTATCTCTAACGATATTGAGAAGCTCATGAGAGGTTTCCTCTGGTGCCATGGTGAATTAAAGCGTGGAAAAGCTAAAGTCTCCTAGAAAACTGTATGCCTTCCTAAGGAACATGGTGGTCTTGGCATACGTAATCTTGCTATCTGGAATGTTGCCCTTATGGCTTCCCATGTTTGGAGACTCCTTTCCAAGAAAGAGTCCCTATAGGTTAAGTGGATACACTCATACCGTTTATGTGGCCGTAATTTTTGGGATGCCCCCAAAAAATACGGTTCTGGATTTGCCTGGCGTAACATCCTGGATATGCGGGATAAGATAAGGGAGTATATAGTTTCCCAGATAGGTGATGGATGCTCTACTTCTGCTTGGTTCGACAACTGGCACCCTGCGGGCCCTCTTTCTAAATTCTTGTCTGTCCGTGACATCCATGATGCGGGTTTCACTCCTGATACTAAGGTTGCTGACCTGGTTCTTAACGGATCTTGGGTTCGGCCTAATTGTTGGAGAGATTACCATGGTGCTCTTCTTTCTCATAACCCTCCTTCTATTTCAACCTCCGTCCCTGATAAACTCCTTTGGAGATCTAGAGACGGTAAACTATCTCCTTTCTCTGTTAGATCTGTGTGGCAGTCTATTCGCCCCTATCACCAACCGGTGTTTTGGTTTCATCTTGTTTGGTTCTCCCAGAACATCCCCAGACATGCTTTCATTCTTTGGGTTGCTCTTAAAGATCGTCTTAAGACTCATGACAAAATAAAAATTTGGGACACTAATTCCAATCTCTTTTGTGCGTTCTGCGGGGAATGTCCGGATTCCCTTTCCCATCTCTTCTTTGAATGCTCTTTCACTTCTTTGGTTTGGAATGACCTCCATCATGTCATGAATCTCTCCTTCTCCACTGATAGCTGGTCTAATATCATTAGTCAACTAAACTCCATTAATAAGAACAAGACCATTTGGTCCATCATTAGAAGACTTGTTTTTGCTGGAGCGGTCTACCATATCTGGAGGGAAAGAAATTTACGCATTTTTACAAAAATAAAAAGATCTCATCATGCTGTAGAGAATATTGTTAAGGATGATATCCGCTGTAGACTGCTGAGTCTCTCTTTGAAAACTTGCACTAATGTTGATTTGGCTAAAACTCTTTGGACCCTCCCTTAATTTTCTTCTTCTGCACTTTCTTTTTTCTCGGCTTGTTTTGGCTCGTATGGTTTGTTTGTTTTGCAGGTTGCTCTCCTTTATGTTCTTGTTTGCTTATGGTTCCTTCTCTTGTTTTGGTTCCTAGTTTAGCTTGTTGTCCGTTGGGGCCTGTCCCGATGGATTTTCTGTCTTTTGGTGGGGAGTCCCCAGCCTTATATTGTATTTATTCTTTTTATTAATAAAATTTAACAGAGGTGCCACCCTCTTTACCCAAAAAAAAATTGACCATAACCTATCACAACCCTTCATAATGGTCCATAACCCTTTAGAATGGTCCATAACCCATCACAACCTTCATAATGGTCCATAACCCATCATAACTCTTTATAATGGTCTATAACCCATCACAACCCTTCATAATTGAGCATAACCCATCACAACCCTTCATAATTGACCATAACCTGTCACAAGCCTTCATAATGGTCAACAACCCATTATAATCCTTCATAATGGTTTATAACAAATCACAACCCTTTCTAATGGTCCATAACCTATCACAACCCTTTCTATGGTCCATAACCCATCGCAACCCTACATAATGGTCCATAACCATAACAACCCTTCATAATAGTCCGTAACCCGGCCTAACAACCCTTCATAATGGTCTATCACCTTCATGATATGGTAGGTGATCATGAATACGTTCAAGGTTTGATCGTCGGCAAAACAAGCTGCAACTTCGGTTTGAATCCATGCAAGTCTCCGGCAAACAATATTTCAGATCAAGCTTATGCCAAGTTCGACAATGATGAAAGAACTCCAACGGAATTGCCTCATGGAACCGTCCATTTAAAGAAAATGAGGTTTAATTTCTTTATGCATGCTAATAATAATTTGTCTAAGCCTAATCATGAATGTTCCCCTAGTGGTGTTCAACCCAAAGGATCCTATGCTAGAAATGTTGACTATCCATCTAATATCTCCACACTAGTTACGGATGGGAAGAGAGATTCCACTTTTCTTCTTGGGCCTTTCCCAATACATTTAGCAAATTTGAAACCCTTAACCCATATGGCTAAAAGATTAGGCCAATCTACCCAATCTAATGCAATTAGTGGACCAATGAATAATATTCAGCCCAAGGATTATAATGTAAAAGCCCAACAGTCTTTAAATGGCCAAGTCAATATCCCGTTAGCCCATTTGCAACCACATGTCATAGATGACAATAATTCACGGACATTTGAGTATAAATCACATGATCAAAATTTAAATTCTCATAATTTAAATAATGAAAATAAAATTAGAAACAAAAATGCATGGACTCGTATGTTACCTTTACTTAATAACTCTCATGCTAATATCATTACTGGCTCCCAAAAACACGCTAACGATAATTTTCGTTTTATTCCTAATTTATGTAATGATGTTAATGTGCCTGTTGATATTCCTTTAAAGGCGGTTACCAAAGTTTGTGAAACCTTTGCTAGGACTATCTGTGGTTATTTTGTCGGAAAAAAATGAACTACTCTGATGTTCGCTATCTAGCTTCCAAAATGTGGTCTATCAATGGTCTTCAAGATGTCCTTCTAAATGGAAAAGGTGTTTATCTTTTTAAATTTAGTGATGATAATGGTCTTCATCATATTATTACCCATGGACCCTGGACTTTTAAGGGTGTCCCGATTGTCATACAAAAATGGCGGCCCGGACTTAGTATACATAAAAACAATCACGACAAGCTTCCTCTGTGGATTAAAATCCATGATATTCCATATGAGGCTTGGAGTGATGATGGTCTTAGCCACATTGCTTCAAAAATTGGTAAGCCTCTTGCTATGGACTCTTATACGGCTAATATGTGCAAGTATGCGGCTGGCAAATCTGTTTATGCACGTGTCCTTCTTGAGATCCCCACAAAATCCTCTTGGGTGGATAAAGTGATTATCCGAATTCCTGATCCGGATACTCTAGAATTTTCCACCCATACTCTTCGTATTGAGTATGAATGGAAACCTCCTATGTGCTCTCATTGTATGGTTTATGGTCATGAAACGAACAACTGTATGCATGTCATCTCTAAGATTAATGAAGCTAAGACCAAAGATAAAATGCCTATTGATCATGTAATAGTAGATTCTCCTATACAACTTGATGATGGATTTACGGCGGTTACTAAAAAGAAAAATATATTGAAAAAAAACCCAAATAATGAAAATACCTATAATGATATTCCACAAAGTAATTCTAAGATAAATACCCAAAGGGTTAGGATGGCTAAAGAATCTTCAAAAAACAAAGTTTATAATAAAAATTATAAAATTATTAATAAGTCTCGATCCGAGTATCGCCCTGCCCTTTTAAAGAAACGCCCTACCATTCTACCTCATTCTACTATTCCCTCCCAGAAGGATTCAATAGGTGTAGTAGGTTTCCCTAGCCCTATCATACGTCTATCTCCCTTCCAGGCCATAAATCAGTCTGAATCCTCCACACATTTATTCAACGCCTTCTCCATTCTAGAGGCTTGTTCCTCTGATGCCACGGATACTCCTTCTACTTCCTTCCCCCTACCCCCTCCTAATGCTCCTTCCCATACTAGACCTGATGATTTTGATCCTGATGATGATAACCTTCTTGACGAGGACAATTGTATTGAGGTCGACTCTGATGATGGTGAGACTGCCAAGTTCATTGTTGATAAGAATGGATCATATAATGATCAACCTATGATAACTCCGGTGTCCGAGCAGATGGACTCCACCCCCCTCAAAATCTCCATATGACGCACATCGCTGCATGGAATACTCGCGGTCTCTGTAAGCCTTCTCATCAGAAAGCCTTGAGAGATCTTATCCGCGATCAAAATCTTCATATTTGTGCTTCTCTTGAGACTCGTGCTTCCTTCCATAACCTCCCTCTTATCTATAGTCGTACTTTTGGCTCTTGGTCGTGGTCGTCCAACGGTCTCTTCTCCCCTAGAGGGATAGAATTGTGGTTGCCTGGGACCCGCTTGCCATTGATATGATGCTTATCGACTTAAATGATCAGCTTATGCATTTCAAAGTTAATATTCATGATTCTAATAAATCCTTTTTCTGCTCCTTCGTCTATGCTAATAATGATCACATGATGCGTCGCTCTCTCTGGCATTCTCTTGCGGTCCATAAGAATATGGTTAGAGATACCCCTTGGATTATTTTGGGTGATTTCAATGTTGCTCTTGATATTAAAGATAGCACCTCCGGGTCGTTTGGGATTTCTCGTGCCATGGAGGACTTCAGGGACTATGTCAATCTGATGGAAATGGAGGATCTTAACTATAAAGGCCTCTTCTACACATGGACCAAGTCTCCTAATGGTTCGGGTGGCATCCTCAAAAAGATCGATCGTGTCATGGGAAATACTCACTTCGTTGCTTCTTTCCCCTCCTCTACTGTCAATTTTCTCCCTTACCGTTCGTCCGATCATACTCCTGCTGTGCTTTCCCTAATTTCATGACTTATAAGAACGATTTCAAGCAGATTGTTGCCTCTTCTTGGAACCCCAATATCAATGGATATCGGATGTATAAGGTTTTCAAAAACCTTAAAAATCTGAAAGTGCCTATACGTAAGATGCTGCGCAACCAGGGAAACCTCTTTTCTAAGGTTATCTCTCTTCGTAATGAGCTTGATAGAGTTCAGATTGCTTTGGATCGGGATCCTTTCAATAAGGATCTTCGTGAAGAACAATGCAGGTATCTCCTCGCTTATAACGAGGCTAGCCTGGATGAAGAGAGGTTCCTAAAACAAAAGGCTAAGGTTAACTGGCTGCGTGAGGGTGATAAAAATTCGGCTTTTTTCCACAAAGCGGTTAAAAGCCGTAAATCTCGCAATCGTATTAATTCTATCCAGGATGCTCAAGGTAACTGGACCTCGGGGAATGATCTTCCTAATCTGTTTGTTTCTCACTTTCAAGCCTTCTTGGGTTCTGACCAGCCTTCCACTGCTATTCGTGATCCTTCTTCCCTCTTCTCTAATAAGCTCTCCCCCCTCCAGTATGCCTCCATGCTTACTCCTGTTACTGTCGCGGAGGTTAAGTGTGTCCTGTTCCAGATGGGTGATGATAAAGCTCCTGGTTCTGATGGTTTCTCTGCTAAATTCTTCAAGTCTGCTTGGGATATTGTGGGTCATGATTTCTGTATGGCTGTTAAGGAATTCTTCTATTCTGGCAAACTTCTTAAGTCTTTCAACAGCACCATCCTTGCGCTCATCCCTAAAGTTGATTCCCCTTCCAAAGTCACTGATTTCTGCCCTATAGCTTGTTGTAACGTTGTTTACAAATGTATCAGCAAGATTATTGCGTATCGTATCAAAAACCATCTTTCTTCTCTGGTTGATGAAAACCAGTCTGCTTTCATCCCTGGTCGTTTGATCACCGACAACGTCCTTCTTGTCCATGAACTCATGCGTGATTATCATCGTCATCATGGTCCTCCTAGGTGTGCTTTTAAGGTTGATATTCAAAAAGCATACGACACAGTTGACTGGTCGTTTCTGCGGACCATCTTGTTTGGGTTTGGTTTCCCAGATCGTATGATTGGCTGGATCATGACATGTGTTTCCACGGTTGCTTACTCTGTGAGTATCAATGGGAATACTCACGGATATTTTGACGGTAAAAGGGGCCTTCGGCAGGGTGACCCCCTTTCTCCTTATCTCTTCACTCTTGTCATGGAAGTGCTTAACCTTATGATCAAGAGAAACATCCATGATTCTGACTCTTTTAAATTCCACAGACAATGTGATGATCAAAGTATCACCCATCTCTGCTTTTCTGACGATCTCCTTCTCTTCTGTCATGGTGATAGCTCTTCGGTTAGAATCATCTGTGATTCTCTTGAGGAATTCTCTAGGGTTTCTGGCCTCCATCCAAATATTGCAAAGAGTGAAGCTTTCTACTGTAATGTTGGTGAGAGGACCATGGCTGCCATTGATCTTATTGTTAAGTTTCCTGAGGGCTCTTTCCCTGTCCGATACCTTGGCGTTCCTCTCATCACCACGCGTCTTGCCCATAAAGACTGTAAAGGCCTTGTTGATAAAGTCAAATGTAGGATTAATGACTGGAAAAACAAGTCTCTTTCCTTTGCTGGTCGTCTCCAGCTCATCCTCTCTGTCCTTTCTTCTACTCAAATCTATTGGGCTTCTGTTTTTATTCTTCCTAAATCTATCTCTAACGATATTGAGAAGCTCGTGAGAGGTTTCCTCTGGTGCCATGGTGAGTTAAAGCGAGGTAAAGCTAAAGTCTCCTGGAAAACTGTATGCCTTCCTAAGGAACATGGTGGTCTTGGAATACGTAACCTTGCTATCTGGAATGTTGCCCTTATGGCTTCCCATGTTTGGAGACTCCTTTCCAAGAAAGAGTCCCTATGGGTTAAGTGGATCCACTCATACCGTTTATGTAGTCGTAACTTTTGGGATGCCCCCAATAAATACGGTTCTGGATTTGCCTGGCGTAACATCCTGGATATGCGGGATAAGATAAGGGAGTATATAGTTTCCCAGATAGGTGATGGATGCTCTACTTCTGCTTGGTTCGACAACTGGCACCCTGCGGGCCCTCTTTCTAAATTATTGTCTGTCCGTGACATCCATGATGTGTGTTTCACTCCTGATACTAAGGTTGCTGACCTGGTTCTTAACGGATCTTGGGTTCGGCCTCATTGTTGGAGAGATTCCCATGGTGCTCTTCTTTCTCATAACCGTCCTACTATTTCCACGTCCGTCCCTGATAAACTCCTTTGGAGATCTAGAGATGGTCAACTCTATCCTTTCTCTGTTCGATCTGTGTGGCAGTATATTCGCCCCTATCACCAACCGGTCTTTTGGTTTCATCTTGTTTGGTTCTCCCAGAACATCCCCAGACATGCTTTCATTCTTTGGGTTGCTCTTAAAGATCGTCTTAAGACTCATGATAAAATCAAAATTTGGGACACTAATTCCAATCTCATTTGTGCGTTCTGCGGGGACTGTCCGGATTCCCTTTCCCATCTCTTCTTTGAATGCTCTTCACTTCTTTGGTTTGGCATGACCTCTATCATGTCATGAATCTTTCCTTCTCCACTGATAGCTGGTCTGATATCATTAGTCAACTCAACCCCATTAATAAGAACAAGACCATTTGGTCCATCATTAGAAGACTTGTTTTTGCTGGAGCGGTCTACCATATCTGGCGGGAAAGAAATTTACGCATTTTTACAAAAATAAAAAGATCTCATCATGCTGTCGTGAATATTGTTAAGGATGATATCCGCTGTAGACTGTTGAGTCTTTCTTTGAAAACTTGCACTAATGTTGACTTGGCTAAAACTCTTTGGACCCTACCTTAATTTTCTTCCTCTGCGCTTTCTTTTTTCTCTGCTTGTTTTGGCTTGTATGGTTTGTTTGTTTTGCAGGTTGCTCTCCTTTATGCTCTTGTTTGCTTATGGTTCATTCTCTTGTTTTGGTTCCTAGTTTAGCTTGTTGTCCGTTGGGGACTGTCCCGATGGATTTTCTGTTTTTTGGTGGGGAGTCCCCAGCCTTATATTGTATTTATTCTTTTTATTAATAAAATTTTCCAGAGGTGCCGCCCTCTTTACCCAAAAAAAAAATGGTCCATAACCCATACAAACCTTCATAATAGTCCATAACACATCACAACCCTTCATAATTAACCATAACCCATCACAACCCTTCATAACTGACCATAACACATCACAACCCTTCCTATGGTCTATAACCCAGCATAACCCTGAAAGATGGTGAATATAACCCAGCATAACCCTCAAAATTTCAACTTTTATTTCAAGTCTTTGGACAACCATTCAAAAACTCTCAATTCTCTCTCTAAGCAAGTTATACGATTTTTGCAAATTTTTAAGTTTTTGTATTTTTATTTATGGCTGGTGTTTCACCAGGCATAATTCCTGGTTCTGATCAATGTTTTGAAAATGAAAATGTCTTAGAAAATCATAATCTTATATCTCCTACACATGGTTTTATAGATCATGAAATTACTTTGAATTTGGTTGAAAAAAGATTACAAAAAATAAAAACAAAACAGCCACAAGAACATGATAACAATTTTATGATGTTTAAAGCTCAACCTACTCAAAATTCCAACTTTTATTTCAAGTCTTTCAATGAAATTAAAGAAAATAAACAATCCAAACAAAGGAGCCATTATCATATTTCTGAAAAAACAACTCTTCTAAATGAAACTAATGACAAAGTTGCTTTAGATCGAAGACATATTCTAATGCAGAAAAGAACAAGTCTTGATGGTGCCTTGGTAGAAAACGAGAAGAAGAAGGAAGATATGATGAAGGATTTAGGCCATTACGATGCTGATTCAACAATAAAGTCCGATGTAATGCCATTCAACCATACGTCCATTACCCACTCCATTACCCACTTGCTTCAACCTCCTGAAAACAAAGATCAAGATGATGTGGATGAAGTTGGCTTTGCTATCGATGGAGAAGATATTAACGGAGATAAGGGCGTGTGCAACTTCACGACTAATCAAGACTGCATGGTCTCCAACTTCACGACTGATCATGTAGATAAGAACGAGAATGACTGCATGGTCTCCAAGTTCCCGAATAATCACGCAGAATTTGATAAGGAAAACAATACAACGCATGGCCATGAAGAATACGCATACGGACATGGAGATATTGCTGAAGATCATCGAAAATATAGCGGTCAAGAAAATGGAGGTGGAGATTTAGCGACTGCAGGAGAATTTCTGAATAAAGGAGTTCATGATAAAACAAACGGACACACATCTTGTCCCTTCCAAACGGCTACAAACGGATATGCGATTGGAGAGGAGGCTACAAATATTAACATGGCTGATTATGATGTTGAAGATGCACCTATGTTCACCATTACTTCTCCTATCCAGCCACGAGATGCAACTAGAAATACCGGTGACAGCCCAAGCAAAATTACCGATGACAGCCAAAGGAAAAATTCCGATCATCTCTTCTCTTCTAGTGGAGCTCAAACGGTTTTGTCTCCTCAAACTCACCATCTCTTGAATGCAAATGGGGGTAAGATCTTTACTCATATCAATCATATGCTAGCTAATGATAAGTGTTCCCATAATGGCAATAAAGTAGGAGGATCCTATGTTAGCAATAAGTCTTGTCCCCCTACACTTGTTGACCTTATTTCTACTTCTACGGATGAGAGTAAAAAACCGAACCATGCTCCCTCTCTTCTTGGACCTTATACAAAGAACTTAGCCCATGTGAAACCAAATGACTTAGCCCATATAAATCCAAAGCCTACTACTTCAAGTCTTACAAAACCCACAAAAGAATTAGCCCATAATTCTAATTTTCAGCCCAACGAATTTAGTGTTCAAGCCCAAGGGTCTTTAATAGGCCAAAATGCAAACATTTTAAACAAAATGAATCCTCTTGTCTCTAATGAAAAAATTTCTCAAACCTTTGATTCTAATCCATTTGTCAAAAATGGTAACCTCAATCATGATAATAATAATAAACAAAATAATGCTTGGGATCGCAAGGTTCCTTTTCTTAATAACTCGCATGCTAATATCATCACTGGTCCCCAAAAACACTCTAATGATAATTTTCGATTTATTCCTAATTTATGTAATGATATTAATGTGCCAGTTGATATTCCTTTAAAAGCAGTTAATAAAGTTTGTGAAAATTTTGCTCGTACTATCTGTGGATACTTTGTTGGAAAAAAAATGAATTACTCTGATGTTCGTTACCTAGCTTCTAAAATGTGGTCTATACATGGTCTTCAAGATGTTCTCCTTAATGGAAAAGGTGTCTATCTTTTTAAATTTAGTGATGATAATGGTCTTCATCATATTATCACTCATGGACCGTGGACATTTAAGGGTGTCCCGATTGTAATCCAAAAATGGCGTCCCGGTCTAGGTATTCATAAGAACAACCACGACAAGCTTCCTCTCTGGATTAAAATCCATGATATTCCCTATGAGGCTTGGAGTGATGATGGTCTTAGCCATATTGCCTCAAAAATAGGTAAGCCTCTTGCTATGGACTCCTATACAGCTAATATGTGCAAGTATGCAGCTGGAAAGTCAGTTTATGCTCGTATCCTTCTTGAGATCCCCACAAAATCCTCTTGGGTGGATAAAGTGATTATCCGAATTCCTGATCCTGATACTCTTGAATTTTCCACCCATACTCTACGTATTGAGTATGAATGGAAACCACCTATGTGCTCTCATTGTATGGTTTATGGTCATGAAACGAACAACTGTATGCATGTCATCTCTAAGATAAATGAAGCTAAAAACAAAGATAAAATGCCTATTCATCATGTTATAGCAGATTCTCCTATACATCTTGATGATGGTTTTACAACGGTTACTAAAAAGAAAAATATATCAAAAAAAGGCACAAATAATGAAAATAACTCTAATGATATTCCTCAAAGTAATTCTAAGATTAATACCCAAAGGGTTAGGATGGCTAAAGAAGCTTCAAAAAACAAAGTTTATAATAAAAATTATAAAAATAATAATAAGTCTCGATTACAGTATCGACCTGCCCCTTTAAACAACCGCCCTCCCATTCTACCTCATTCTACTACTCCCTCCAAGATAGACTCTATAGGTGTTGTTGGATTCCCTAGCCCTATCATTCGTCTTTCTTCATCCCAGCCCCTAAATCAACCTGAATCCTCCACTCCTTTATTCAATGCCTTCTCCATTCTAGAGGCATGTTCCTCTGACGTCACAGATATTCCTTCTTCTTCTGTCCCCCTGCCCCATTCTGGTGCTCCTTCCCACTCTAGTCCTGATGATTTTGATCCTGATTCTGATGACCTAATCGTTGAGGATATTACTAATGAGGTTGATTCTGATGATGGTGACACTGCCCAGTTCATTGTCAACGAGTCTGGATCCTATAATGATCACCCTATGATAGCTCCGGTGTCCGAGCAGATGGACTCCACCCCCATCCAAGTTTCCATATGACGCACATCGCTGCGTGGAATACTCGCGGTCTCTGTAAGCCTTCTCATCAGAATGCCTTGAGAGATCTTATCCGCGATCAAAATCTTCATATTTGTGCTTCTCTTGAGACTCGGGCTTCCTTTCCTAACCTCCCTCTTATCTGTAGTCGTACTTTTGGCTCTTGGTCCTGGTCCTCCAACGGTCTATTCTCCCCTAGAGGGACTAGAATCGTGGTTGCCTGGGATCCAATGGCCATTGATATGATGCTTATCGACTTAAATGATCAGGTTATGCATTTCAAAGTTAATATTCGTGATTCTAATAAATCCTTTTTCTGCTCCTTCGTCTATGCTCATAATGATCACATGATGCGTCGTTCTCTCTGGCATTCTCTTGCGGTTCATAAGAATGTGGTTAGAGATACTCCTTGGATTCTTTTGGGTGATTTCAATGTTGCTCTTGATATCAAAGATAGCACATCCGGGTCGTCTGGGATTTCTCGTGCCATGGAGGACTTCAGGGAATGCGTCAATCTGATGGAAATGGAGGATCTTAACTATAAAGGTCTCTTCTACACTTGGACCAAGTCTCCTAATGGTTCGGGTGGCATCCTCAAGAAGATCGATCGTGTCATGGGAAATACTCACTTTGTTGCTTCTTTCCCCTCCTCTACTGTCAATTTTCTCCCTTACCGTTCTTCCGATCATACTCCTGCTGTGCTTTCTCTCCCCAAACGTGCCCCTTTCCAACCTAAGCCTTTCAAGTTCCCTAATTTCCTGACTTATAAGGAAGATTTCAAACAGATTGTTGCTTCTTCTTGGAACCCTAACATAACTGGATATCGGATGTATAAGGTTTTCAAAAACCTTAAAAATCTGAAAGTGCCTATACGTAAGATGCTTCGCAACCAGGGAAACCTCTTTTCTAAGGTTATCTCTCTTCGTAATGAACTTGATAGAGTTCAGATTGCTTTGGATCGGGATCCTTTCAATAAGGATCTTCGTGAAGAACAATGCAGGTATCTCATCGCTTTTAACGAGGCTAGCCTGGATGAAGAGAGGTTCTTAAAACAAAAGGCTAAGGTTAACTGGCTGCGTGAAGGTGATAAAAATTCGGCTTTTTTCCACAAAGCGGTTAAAAGTCGTAAATCTCGCAATCGTATTAATTCTATCCAGGATGTTCAAGGTAACTGGATATCGGGGAACGATCTTCCTAATCTTTTTGTTTCTCACTTTCAAACATTCTTGGGTTCTGTCCAGCCTTCTACTGCTATTCGTGATCCTTCTTCCCTCTTCTCTAATAAGCTCTCCCACCTCCAGTCTGCCGCCATGCTTGCTCCTGTTACTGACGCGGAGGTTAAGAGTGTTCTGTTCCAGATGGGTGATGATAAAGCTCCTGGATCTGATGGTTTCTCTGCTAAGTTCTTCAAGTCTGCTTGGGATATTGTGGGTCCTGATTTCTGTATGGCTGTTAAGGAATTCTTCTATTCTGGGAAACTTCTTAAGTCCTTCAACAGCACCATCCTTGCTCTCATTCCGAAAGTTGATTCCCCTTCTAAGGTCACTGATTTCCGCCCTATAGCTTGTTGTAACGTTGTTTACAAATGTATCAGCAAGCTTATTGCGGATCGTATCAAAAACCATCTTTCCTCTCTGGTCGATGAAAACCAGTCTGCTTTCATCCCTGGTCGTCTGATCACCGACAACGTCCTTCTTGTTCACGAGCTCATGCGTGATTATCATCGTCATCGTGGTCCTCCTAGGTGTGCTTTTAAGGTGGATATTCAAAAAGCCTACGACACGGTTGATTGGACTTTTCTGCGAAGCATTTTGTTTGGGTTTGGTTTCCCCGATCGTATGATTGAGTGGATCATGACATGTGTTTCCACGGTTGCTTACTCTGTAAGTATTAATGGGAATACTCATGGTTTTTTCGACGGTAAAAGGGGCCTTAGGCAGGGTGACCCCCTCTCTCCTTATCTCTTCACTCTTGTCATGGAAGTGCTTAACCTTATGATCAAGAGAAACATCCAGGACTCTGATTCTTTTAAATTCCACAGGCAATGTGACGATCAAAATATCACCCATCTCTGCTTTGCCGACGATCTCCTTCTCTTCTGCCATGGTGATAGCTCTTCTGTTAAACTCATATGTGATTCTCTTGAGGAATTCTCTAGGGTTTCTGGCCTCCATCCCAACATTGCGAAGAGTGAAGCTTTCTATTGTAATGTTGGTGAGAGGACCAGGGCTGCCATTGATCTTATTGTTAAGTTTCCGGAGGGCTCTTTTCCTGTTCGATACCTTGGCATTCCTCTCATCACCACGCGTCTTGCCCACAAAGACTGTAAAGGACTTGTTGATAAAGTCAAATGCAGGATTAATGACTGGAAAAACAAGTCTCTTTCCTTTGCTGGTCGTCTCCAGCTGATCCTCTCTGTCCTTTCTTCTACTCAAATCTATTGGGCTTCTGTTTTTATTCTTCCTAAATCTATCTCTAACGATATTGAGAAACTCATGAGAGGTTTCCTCTGGTGCCATGGTGAGTTGAAGCGTGGTAAAGCTAAAGTCTTCTGGAAAACTGTATGCCTTCCTAAGGAACATGGTGGGCTTGGTATACGTAACCTTGCTATCTGGAATGTTGCCCTTATGGCTTCCCATGTTTGGAGACTCCTTTCCAAAAAAGAGTCCCTATGGGTTAAGTGGATCCACTCTTACCGTTTATGTGGCCGTAACTTTTGGGATGCCCCCAAAAAATACGGTTCTGGATTTGCATGGCGTAACATCCTAGATATGAGGGATAAGTTAAGGGAGTATATTGTTTCCAAGATTGGTGATGGATGCTCTACTTCTGCTTGGTTCGATAACTGGCACCCCGCGGGCCCTCTTTCTAAATTCTTGTCTGTCCGTGACATCCATGATGCGGGTTTCACTCCTGATACAAAGGTTGCTGACCTGGTTCTTAACGGATCTTGGGTTCGGCCTCATTGTTGGAGAGATTCCCATACTGCTCTTCTTTCTCATAACCCCCCTAATCTTTCCACATTCGTCCCTGATAATCTCCTTTGGAGATCTAGAGACGGTCAACTCTCTCCTTTCTCTGTTCGTTCTGTTTGGAAGACTATTCGCCCCTATCATCAACCGGTCTTTTGGTTTCATCTTGTTTGGTTCTCCCAGAACATCCCCAGACATGCTTTCATTCTTTGGGTTGCTCTTAAAAATCGCCTTAAGACTCATGATAAAATCAAAATTTGGGACACTAATTCCAATCTCATTTGTGCGTTCTGCGGGAACTGTCCGGATTCCCTTTCTCATCTCTTCTTTGAATGCTCTTTCACTTCTTTGGTTTGGCATGACCTCCATCATGTCATGAATCTCTCCTTCTCCGCTGATAGCTGGTCTGATATCATTAGTCAACTAAACCCCATTAATAAGAACAAGACCATTTGGTCTATCATTAGAAGACTTGTTTTTGCTGGAGCGGTCTACCACATCTGGCGGGAAAGAAATTTACGCATTTTTACAAAAATAAAAAGATCTCATCATGCTGTAGTGAATATTGTTAAGGATGATATCCGCTGTAGACTGCTGAGTCTTTCTTTGAAAAATTGCACTAATGTTGATTTGGCTAAAACTATTTGGACCCTCCCTTAATTTTCTTCCTCTGCGCTTTCCTTTTTCTATGCTTGTTTTGGCTTGTATGGTTTGTTTGTTTTGCAGGTTGCTCTCCTTTATGTTCTTGTTTGCTTATGGTTCCTTCTCCTGTTTTGGTTCCTAGTTTAGCTTGTTGTCCGTTGGGGCCTGTCCTGATGGATTTTCTGTTTTTTGGTGGGGAGTCCCCAGCCTTATATTGTATTTATTCTTTTTATTAATAAAATTTGCCAGAGGTACCGCCCTCTTTACCCAAAAAAAAAACCCAGCATAACCCTTTCTATGGTCCATAACCCGTCACAACCCTTCATAATTAACCATGACCTATCACAACACTTCATAATGGTCCAAAACATGAGAATCTCTCCAACAATGAGGCCGAACCCAAGTTGTGATGGGTTATGGACTATATAAAGGGTTGTGTTAGGTTATGGACCATTATGAAGGGTTGTGATGGGTTATGCACAATTATGAAGGTTTTTATGGGTTATGGACCATTATAAAGGATTGTTATGGTTATGGACCATAATGTAGGGTTACGATGTGTTATGGACCATTATGAAGTGTTGTGATTTATTAAGGTTAATTATAAAGGGCTTTTATGGGTTATAGACCATAGGAAGGGTTGTCTAGGGTTATGGACCATATGAAGGGTTGTGATGGGTTATGATCAATTATGAAGGGTTGTGATGGGTTATCGACTATAATAAAGGTTTGTATGGGTTATGGACCATTATGGAGGGATATTATGGTTATGGACCATTATGTAGGGTTGCAATGGGTTATGGACCATAGAAAGAGTTGTGATGAGTTATGGACCATTACAAAGTGTTGTGATGGGGTATGGGCAGTTATGAAGGGTTATATGGGTTATATTATGAAGGTTGTTATGGGTTATGAACCATTATGAAGGATTATGATGGGTTATTGACCATTATGAAAGGTTGTGATAGGTTATGGTTAATTAGGAATGGTTGTTATGGGTTATGGACCATAGAAAGGGTTGTGTTGGGTTATGGACCATTCTGAAGGGTTGTGATAGGTTATGCTCAATTATGAAGGGTTGTGATGGGCTATGGACCATTATAAAGAGTTGTGATGGGTTATGGACCATTATGAAGGTTGTGATGGGTTATGGACCATTATAAAGGGTTGTGATGAGTTATGGCCCATTATGAAGGTTGTAATGGGTTTTTTTTATTTTATAACCGAGGACCCCACCTGACCCATCCTTTGGATGACCCTGATGAAGCAACCTCCCGGCCCACGCACACCTGGCAGCAGGGTGGTCTGGGTCAATCACCTACGGAGGTAGAGAGGTGGCCAGTGGTCATCCCCTGATTGAAACCTAACACTCCCTATGGGGAAAGGGAGGGAGTGGGATTAGAACTTGGAACCTCTTTATGGGGGAAGAGAAAGAGTCCAAAAGTCTTATCCACTAGGCCATCAGGGTGATGGTTAGTTGTGATGGGTTATGGACTACTATAAATGGTTATGACGGGTTAAGGACCATTATGAGGGATTTTGATAGGTTATGGTCAATTATGAAGAGTTGTGATAGGTTATGGACCATAGAAAGGGTTGTGTTGGGTTATGGACTATTATGAATGGTTGTGATGGGTTATGGATCATTATGAAGGGTTGTGATGGGTTTTTTTTTTGGGTAAAGAGGGCGGCACCTCTGGCAAATTTTATTAATAAAAAGAATAAATACAATATAAGGCTGGGGACTCCCCACCAAAAAACAGAAAATCCATCGGGACATGCCCCAACGGACAACAAGCTAAACTAGGAACCAAAACAATAGAAGGAACCATAAGCAAGCAAGAACAAAGGAGAGCAACCTGCAAAACAAACAAACCATACAAGCCAAAACAAGCAGAGAAAAAAGAAAGCTTAGAGGAAGAAAATTAAGGGAGGGTCCAAAGAGTTTTAGCCAACTCAACATTAGTGCAAGTTTTAAAAGAAAGACTCAGCAGTCTACACCGGATGAAGGTTTTATGATGGGTTATGGACCATTATGAAGGTTTGTATAGGATATGGACTATTATGAAGGGCTGTTATGGTTATAGACCATTATGCACGGTTGCGATGGGTTATGGACCATTATGAAGTGTTGTGATGGGTTATGGTTATCTATGAAGGGTTGTGATGGGTTTTGCACCGTAGAAAGGGTTGTTCTGGGTTATGGACCATAGGAAGGGTTATGATGAGTAATGGTCAATTATGAAGGGCTGTGATGGGTTATGATCAATTATGAAAGGTTGTGATGGTTATGGCCTGTTATGAACGTTTGTATGGGTTATGGACCATTATGAAGGGTTGTTATGGTTATGGACCATTATGCAGGGTTGCAATGGTTATGGACCATAGAAAGGGTTGTGATTGGTTATGGACCATTAGAAAGGGTTGTGATGGGTTATGGACCGTTATGAAGGGTTGTATCGGCTATGTACTAGTATGAAGGTTTTGATTGGTTATGAACCATTATCAAGGATTATGATGGGTTATTGACCATTATGAAGGGTTGTGATAGGTTATGGTCACTTATGATGGGTTGTTATGGGTTATGGACCATAGAAAAGGTTGTGTTGGGTTATGGACCATTATGAAGGTTGTGATGGGTTATGCTGAATTATGAAGGGTTGTGATGGGTTATGGACCGTTATAAAGGGTTGTGATGGGTTATGGACCATTATGAAGGTTCTGATGGGTTATGGACCATTATAAAGGGTTGTGATGGGTTATGGACCATTATGAAGTTTGTGATGGGTTATGGACCATTATGAAGGTTGTGATGGGTTAAGGACCATTATGAGGGGTTTTGATAGGTTATGGTCAATTATAAAGAGTTGTGATGGGTTTTTTTTTTTGGGTAAAGAGGGCGGCACCTCTGGCAAATTTTATTAATAAAAAGAATAAATACAATATAAGGCTGGGGACTCCCCACCGAAAAACAGAAAATCCATCGGGACAGGCCCCAACAGACAACAAGCTAAACTAGGAACCAAAACAAGATATGGAACCATAAGCAAATAAGAACATAAAGGAGAGCAACCTGCAAAACAAACAAACCATACAAGCCAAAACAAGCAGAGAAAAAAGAAAGAGAAGAGGAAGAAAATTAAGGGAGGGTCCAAAGAGTTTTAGCCAAATCAACATTAGTGCAAGTTTTCAAAGAGAGACTCAGCAGTCTACAGCGGATATCATCCTTAACACTATTCACGACAGCATGATGAGATTTTTTTATATTTTTAAAAATGCGTAAATTTCTTTCCCGCCAAATGTGGTAGACAGCACCAGCAAAAACAAGTCTTCTAATGATGGACCATATGGTCTTGTTCTTATTACTGGGGTTGAGTTGACTAATGATATCAGACCAGCTATCAGAGGAGAAGGAGAGATTCATGACATGATGGAGGTCATGCCATACCAAAGAGGTGAAAGAACATTCAAAGAAGAGATGAGAAAGGGAATCCGGACAGTCCTCGCAGAACGCACAAATTAGATTGGAATTAGTGTCCCAAATTTTGATTTTATCATGAGTCTTAAGGTGATTTTTAAGAGCAACCCAAAGAATGAATGCATGTCTGGGTATGTTCTGGGAGAACCAAACAAGATGAAACCAAAAGACCGGTTGGTGATAGGGGCGAATAGTCTGCCAAACAGAACGAACAGAGAAAGGAGAGAGTTGACCGTCTCTAGATCTCCAAAGGAGATTATCAAGGACGAATGTGGAAAGAGTAGGGGGGTTATGAGAAAGAAGAGCAGCATGGGAATCTCTCCAACAATGAGGCCGGACCCAAGATCCGTTAAGAACCAGGTCAGCAACCTTAGTATCAGGAGTGAAACCCGCATCATGGATGTCACGGACATACAAGAATTTAGAAAGAGGGCCCGCGGGGTGCCAGTTATCGAACCAAGTAGAAGTAGAGCATCCATCACCTATCTGGGAAACAATATATTCCCTTATCTTATCCCGCATATCCAGGATGTTACGCCAGGCAAATCCAGAACCGTATTTTTTGGGCGCATCCCAAAAGTTACGGCCACATAAACGGTAAGAGTGGATCCACTTAACCCATAGTGACTCTTTCTTGGAAAGGAGTCTCCATACATGGGAAGCCATAAGGGCAACATTCCAGATAGCAAGGTTACGTATGCCAAGACCACCATGTTCCTTAGGAAGGCAAACAGTTTTCCAGGAGACTTTAGCTTTACCACGCTTCAACTCACCATGGCACCAGAGGAAACCTCTCATGAGCTTCTCAATATCGTTAGAGATAGATTTAGGAAGAATAAAAACAGAAGCCCAATAGATTTGAGTAGAAGAAAGGACAGAGAGGATGAGCTGGAGACGACCAGCAAAGGAAAGAGACTTGTTTTTCCAGTCATTAATCCTGCATTTGACTTTATCAACAAGGCCTTTACAGTCTTTATGGGCAAGACGCGTGGTGATGAGAGGAACGCCAAGGTATCGGACAGGAAAAGAGCCCTCAGGAAACTTAACAATAAGGTCAATGGCAGCCCTGGTCCTCTCACCAACATTACAGTAGAAAGCTTCACTCTTTTCAGTATTGGGATGGAGGCCAGAAACCCCAGAGAATTCCTCAAGAGAATCACATATGAGTTTAACCGAAGAGCTATCACCATGGCAGAAGAGAAGGAGATCATCAGCAAAGCAGAGATGGGTGATATTTTGATCGTCACATTGTCTGTGGAATTTAAAAGAATCAGAATCATGGATGTTTCTCTTGATCATAAGGTTAAGCACTTCCATGACAAGAGTGAAGAGATAAGGAGAGAGGGGGTCACCCTGCCGAAGGCCCCTTTTACCGTCGAAATAACCATGAGTATTCCCATTGATACTCACAGAGTAAGCAACCGTGGAAACACATGTCATGATCCAGTCAATCATACGATCGGGGAATCCAAACCCAAACAAGATGGTCCACAGAAACGATTACGATGATAATCACGCATGAGCTCGTGGACAAGAAGGACGTTGTCGGTGATCAAACGACCAGGGATGAAAGCAGACTGGTTTTCATCAACCAGAGAAGAAAGATGGTTTTTGATACGATCCGCAATAAGCTTGCTGATACATTTGTAAACAACGTTACAACAAGATATAGGGCGGAAATCAGTGACTTTGGAGGGGGAATCAACTTTAGGAATGAGCGCAAGGATGGTGCTGTTGAAGGACTTAAGAAGTTTGCCAGAATAGAAGAATTCCTTAACAGCCATACAGAAATCAGGACCCACAATATCGCAAGCAGACTTGAAGAACTTAGCAGAGAAACCATCAGAACCAGGAGCTTTATCATCACCCATCTGGAACAGGACACACTTAACCTCCGCGTCAGTAAAAGGAGTAAGCATGGCGGCTGACTGGAGGGGGGAGAGCTTATTAGAGAAGAGGGAAGAAGGATCACGAATAGCAGTGGAAGGCTGGGCAGAACCCAAGAAGCCTTGAAAGTGAGAAACAAAAAGATTAGGAAGATCGTTCCCCGATATCCAGTTTCCTTGAGCATCCTGGATAGAATTAATACGATTGCGAGATTTACGACTTTTAACCGCCTTGTGGAAAAAAGCCGAATTTTTATCACCCTCACGCAGCCAGTTAACCTTAGCCTTTTGTTTCAGGAACCTCTCTTCATCAAGGCTAGCCTCGTTATAAGCGAGGAGATACCTGCATTGTTCTTCACGAAGATCCTTATTGAAAGGATCCCGATCCAAAGCAATCTGAACTCTATCAAGCTCATTACGAAGAGAGATAACCTTAGAAAAGAGGTTTCCCTGGTTGCGAAGCATCTTACGTATAGGCACTTTCAGATTTTTAAGGTTTTTGAAAACCTTATACATCCGATATCCAGTGATGTTAGGGTTCCAAGAAGAGGCAACAATCTGCTTGAAATCGTCCTTATAAGTCAGGAAATTAGGGAACTTGAAAGGCTTAGGTTGGAAAGGGGAACGATGGGGAAGAGAAAGCACAGCAGGAGTATGATCGGACGAACGGTAAGGGAGAAAATTGACATTAGAGGAGGGGAAAGAAGCAACAAAGTGAGAATTTCCCATGACACGATCGATCTTCTTGAGGATGCCACCCTTTCCATTAGGAGACTTGGTCCATGTGTAGAAGAGACCTTTATAGTTAAGATCCTCCATTTCCATCAGATTGACACAGTCCCTGAAGTCCTCCATTGCACGAGAAATCCCAGACGATCCGGAGGTGCTATCTTTGATATCAAGAGCAACATTGAAATCACCCAATAGAATCCAAGGGGTATCTCTAACCACATTCTTATGGACCGCAAGACAATGCCAGAGAGATCGACGCATCATGTGATCATTATGAGCATAGTCGAAGGAGCAGAAAAAGGATTTATTAGAATCACGAATATTAACTTTGAAATGCATAACCTGATCATTTAAGTCGATAAGCATCATATCAATGGCCATTGGATCCCAGGCAACCACGATTCTAGTCCCTCTAGGGGAGAAGAGACCGTTGGACGACCACGACCAAGAGCCAAAAGTACGACTACAGATAAGAGGGAGGTTAGGGAAGGAAGCACGAGTCTCAAGAGAAGCACATATATGAAGATTTTGATCGCGGATAAGATCTCTCAAGGCTTTCTGATGAGAAGGCTTACAGAGACCGCGAGTATTCCATGCAGCGATGTGCGTCATATGGAAACTTGGAGGGGGTGGAGTCCATCTGCTCGGACACCAGAGTTATCATAGGTTGATCATAATGAGAACCATTTTCACCAACAATGAACTGGGCAGTCTCACCATCATCAGAGTCAACCTCAATACAATTTTCCTCATCAAGTTGGACATCAGCATCAGGAACAAAATCACCAGGAATAATTTGAGAGGGGACATTATAGGGAGGAAGAGGGGTAGAAGGAGAGGGAAAATCAGTAACGTCAGAGGAACAAGCCTTAAGAACAGCGAAGGCGTTGAATAAAGGAGTGGTGGCAACAGTTTGTTTAAGGGGCGTGGAAGAAGAAGGACGAAGGAAAGGGCTTGGGAAACCAACTAAACCGTTAGTATCCTTCATAGGGGGAGGAATAGAGGAAGGAGGAATGGAGGTACGGGACTCATTAGGAACCGGGCGATACTCGAAACTAGATTTATTAATACTTTTTTTACTTTTATTCCAATTTTTGTTCATTGAAGAATCTTTACTCTTCCTAAACCCTTGATTGTTTCTATTATAATTACTTTGCAAATTATCATCTGTAGTGTTTTCAGAATTAGACCGTTGTTTGGTGCGATTTTTCTTTTTATAGACGACCGTAAAACAATCATCAAGTTGCATAGGAGAATTAACTATACCCTGATCAAGAGGCATTTTATCTTTATGATTACTTTCATTAGTCTTAGAGATGACATGCATACAGTTTCTATTTTCATGACCAAAAACCATGCAATGAGAGCACATAGGAGGTTTCCATTCATACTCAATACGAAGAGTATGGGTGTAAAACTCAAGAGTATCAGGATCAGGAATACGGATAATCACTTTATCCACCCAAGAGGATTTAGTGGGTATCTCAAGAAGAACACGAGCATAAACAGATTTTCCTGCCGCATATTTGCACATATTAGCAGTATAAGAGTCCATAGCAAGAGGCTTTCCAATTTTGGAGGCAATGTGGCTAAGACCATCATCACTCCATGCCTCATATGGAATATCATGGATTTTAATCCATAGAGGGAGCTTGTCATGATTGTTCTTATGAATATTGAGACCGGGACGCCATTTTTGCATGACAATAGGGGCACCTTTAAAAGTCCAGGGTCCGTGAGTGATAACATGATGAAGACCATTATCGTCATTAAATTTAAATAGATAAATACCTTTTCCATTAAGAAGGACATCTTGGAGACCATGGATAGACCACATTTTAGATGCTAGATATCTAACATCAGAGTAATTCATTTTAATTCCTACAAAATATCCACATATAGTCCTAGCAAATGTTTCACAAACTTTATTAACGGCCGTTAAAGGAATATCAACAGGAACATTATTGTCATTACTTAAATTAGGAATAAAACGAAACTTATCATTGGCGTGTATTTCGGATCCAGTAATAATATTGGCATGAGAGTTATTAAGCAAGGGTAAAGTACGATGCCACGCATTATTAATATTATTTTTATTTTCGATATTTCTATTATCATAAATTAATTTTTTTGCTTGGGTATTATAATCACTAGAAGCATTTGGTTTTAATTTTTCACCTATGTCTACATTATTAGTTTTAACTTGGCCATTTAAATGCAAATTAGCTTCTACAAGTGGGGTTGATTCATTTAGCATATTTAATCCATGTATATCTTTGCAAAGGTGATCAGCCGAATTATGGAGCAAAGAGTTAGGAGACAATTGTTTAGGGTGTGGACCCAAAAGTGAAGAACATGATGATATAGGCATGGTAGAAATCGGTTGAAAAGGAGACATAGTGGGCAAGTGGTCATTTCTTTCTATAGAATATTTAGCATTATTTAAGTTAAAGGGAGAATAAGAATTTGATTTACCCCTTAATTGAGTAGTGTCCACCATGTTATCCTTGACCAATCCTTGACTGAGATTATTAAATCCCGATAGGTGGGCTGATTTGCTATAGGTCTGATCATTGCATGCTCCCCATGAAGATGTGTCCGATTTATTTTTGTTATCCATGTTGGGTTTAAATATTCCAGCTCCATGCTTCCATGTGCTGCCCCTACTTGTTTTTAATATGCCTTCTCCATGCTTTGAAGTGCTTGTTATTACCGTTTGAAGTCCATCATCTTCCCCATTTGATGCATCATCTTCTTCATTCACCAGCTCCATGACCGTTGAAAAAGGTAAAGGGTGTTCTTTGTTAGCCGTTGGAAAAGTGAATGATCCTTGTCCGGTTCCTTTTTTTCGATCTCCGGCAATCTGAAATGATCCATGTCCGGTTGCATTTTCTTGTTGACCTTCACGGATGCTAGAGGAAGAGATCATTGGGGATAAGTTCATGACCGTACCCTCTTGTTCTTCATTATCTTTATTTTCATTTCCTTGGCCGATGATGTTTATGGCCTTTATTGCGTGAGCTTTACGTTCACAGCTGCTGGAGATAGAGTTACGAAAATTGTTCATCACCTTTGTAGTATTATCTTCACGGTTGGTTAAGGTTTCAGGATGAGACAGCAAGTACTCTTCATTCTTGGAAGACATTTGATCCTTATTATTATCAAATAATTCATCATCTTCACCTTCTTGTTCTTCAGAGGAGTAATCCGATATGAAGTTGTCAACTCCTTGGGTCGATGCACTATTCTCCAAATTATCATTTAATTCAGTTGTAGCTGCTTCATACACTCCATATTTCTTATCTATTTCGATATTATTTTGAGAATGAAGATGTATTTCATTTCCAGCAGCTAGATCTGTAATATGTTTATGGTTTATAAACGATTTCTTTTTTTGTATGCCTCTATCAAGTTGTTTGAATAAATAAGGCTGTTTTGTTTTTATGTTTTTCAATCTTTTTTCAACTAAATTCAAAGTAATTTCATGATCAATAATACCATGAACAGGACAAATAAGATTTTGATTTTCTAAAAGATTTTGATTTTCTAAAACATTTTTATTTTCCAAACATTGATTAGAAACAGGAATTATGCCTGGTGAAACACCAGCCATAATTAAAATAAAAATACAAAAACTTAAAGATTGTAAAAAACGAAGAGAATTGCTTAGAGAGATAATTGCTTAGATGATGGGTTATGGTTCGAGTTGTGATGGGTTATGGACCATAAAAAGGGTTGTGTTGGGATATAGACCATTATGAAGGGTTGTTTGGAGTTATGGACCATTATGAAGAGTTGTGATGGGTTATGGACCATTATGAAGGTTGTGATGGGTTATGGACCATTATGAGGGGTTTTGCTAAGTTATGGTGAATTATGAAGAGTTGTGATGGGTTATGGACCATAAAAAGTGTTGTGTTAGGATATAGACCATTATGAAGGGTTGTCATGGGTTATGGACCATTATGAAGGGTTGTGATGGTTATGGACCATTATGAAGGTATACGGGTTATGGACAATTATGAAGGGTTGTTATGGTTATGGACCATTATGTAGGGTTGCGATGGGTTATGGACCATTATGAAGTGTTGTGATGGGTTATGGTTAATTATGAAGGGTTGTGATGGGTTATAGACCACAGAAAGGGTTGTGCTGGGTTATGGACCATAGGATGGGTTGTGATGGGTTATGGTCAATTATGAAGGGTTGTGATGGGTTATGGTCAATTATGAAGGGTCGTGATAGGTTATGGACTGTTAAGAAGGTTTCTATGGGTTATGGACCATTATGAAGGGTTGTTATTGTTACGGACCATTATGCAGGGTTGCGATGGGTTATGGACCATAGAAAGGGTTGTGATGGGTTATTGACCAAAGGGTTTTGATGGGTTATGGACCGTTATGAATGGTTATGTGGGTGATGTACTATTATGAAGGGTTGTGGTGAGTTATGCTCAATTATGAAGGGTTGTGATGGGTTATGGACCATTTTAAAGGGTTGCAATGCGTTATAGACCATTATGAAGGTTGTGATGGGTTATGGACCATTATAAAGCGTTGTGATGGGTTATGGACCACTATGAAGGTTGTGATGGGTTATGGACCACTATGAAGGGTTATGATGGGTTATGGACGATTATGAGGGGTTCTGATAGGATATGGTAATTTATATAGAGTTGTGATGGATTATGGACCATAAAAAGGGTTGTGTTAGGTTATGGACCATTATGAAGTGTTGTGATGGGTTTTTTGGGTAAAGAGGGCGGAACCTCTGGCAAATTTTATTAATAAAAAGAATAAATACAATATAAGGCTGGGGACTCCCCACCAAAAAACAGAAAATCCATCGGGACAGGCCCCAACGGACAACAAGCTAAACTAGGAACCAAAACAAGAGAAGGAACCATAAGCAAACAAGAACATAAAGGAGAGCATCCTGCAAAACAAACAAACCATACAAGCCAAAACAAGTAGAGAAAAAAGAAAGCGCATATGAAGAGAATTAAGGGAGGGTCCAAAGAGTTTTAGCCAAATCAACATTAGTGCAAGTTTTCAAAGAAAGACTCAGCAGTCTACATCGAATATCATCCTTAACAATATTCACGACAGCATGATGAGATCTTTTTATTTTTGTAAAAATGCGTAAATTTCTTTCCCGCCAGATGTGGTAGACCGCTCCAGCAAAAACAAGTCTTCTAATGATGGAACAAATGGTCTTTTTCTTATTAATGGGGTTGATTTGACTAATGATATTAGACCAGCTATCAGTGGAGAAGGAGAGATTCATGACGTGATGGAGATCATGCCAAACCAAAGAAGTGAAAGAGCATTCAAAGAAGAGATGGGAAAGGGAATCCGGACAGTCCCCGCAGAACGCACAAATGAGATTTGAATTAGTGTCCCAAATTTTGATTTTATCATGAGTCTTAAGACGATCTTTAAGAGCAACCCAAAGAATGAAAGCATGTCTGGGGATGTTCTGGGAGAACCAAACAAGATGAAACCAAAAGACCGGTTGGTGATAGGGGCGAATAGATTGCCACACAGATCGAACAGAGAAAGGAGAGAGTTGACCGTCTCTAGATCTCCAAATGAGTTTATCAGGGACGGACGTTGAAATAGTAGGAGGGTTATGAGAAAGAAGAGCACCATGGGAATCTCTCCAACAGTGAGGCCGAACCCAAGATCCGTTAAGAACCAGGTCAGCAACCTTAGTATCAGGAGTGAAACCCGCATCATTGATGTCACGGACAGACAAGAATTTAGAAAGAGGGCCCGCAGGGTGCCAGTTGTCGAACCAAGGAGAAGTAGAGCATCCATCACCTATCTGGGAAACTATATACTCCCTTTTCTTATCCCGCATATCCAGGATGTTACGCCAGGCAAATCCAGAACGGTATTTTTTGGGGGCATCCCAAAAGTTACGGCCACATAAACGGTATGAGTGGATCCACTTAACCCATAGGGACTCTTTCATGGAAAAGAGTCTCCAAACATAGGAAGCCATAAGGGCAACATTCCAGATAGCAAGGTTACGTATTCCAATACCACCATGTTCCTTAGGAAGGCAAACAGTTTTCCAGGAGACTTTAGCTTTACCACGCTTTAACTCACCATGGCACCAGAGGAAACCTCTCATGAGCTTCTCAATATCATTAGAGATAGATTTAGGAAGAATAAAAACAGAAGCCCAATAGATTTGAGTAGAAGAAAGTACAGAGAGGATGAGCTGGAGACGACCAGCAAAGGAAAGAGACTTGTTTTTACAGTCATTAATCCTGCATTTCACTTTATCAACAAGGCCTTTACAGTCTTTGTGGCAAGGCGAGTGGTGATGAGAGGAACGCCAAGGTATCGGACAGGGAAAGAACCCTTAGGAAACTTAACAATAAGGTCAATGGCAGCCCTGGTCCTCTCACCAACATTACAATAGAAAGCTTCACTCTTTGCAATATTTGGATGGAGGCCAGAAACCCCAGAGAATTCCTCAAGAGAATCACAGATGATTCTAACCGAAGAGCTATCACCATGACAGAAGAGAAGGAGATCGTCTGCAAAGCAGAGATGGGTGATACTTTGATCATCACATTGTCTGTGGAATTTAAAAGAGTCAGAATCATGGATGTTTCTCTTGATCAAAAGGTTAAGCACTTCCATGACAAGAGTGAAGAGATAAGGAGAAAGGGGGTCACCCTGCCTAAGGCCCCTTTTACCGTCAAAATATCCGTGAGTATTCCCATTAATACTCATAGAGTAAGCAACCGTGGAAACACATGTCATGATCCAGTCAATCATACGATCTGGGAAACCAAACCCAAACAAGATTGTCCGCAGAAACGACCAGTCAACTGTGTCATACGCTTTTTGAATATCAACCTTAAAAGCACACCTAGGAGGACCATGATGACGATGATAATCACGCATGAGTTCATGGACAAGAAGGACGTTGTCGGTGATCAAACGACCAGGGATGAAAGCAGACTGGTTTTCATCAACCAGAGAAGAAAGATGGTTTTTGATACGATCCGCAATAATCTTGCTGATACATTTGTAAACAACATTACAACAAGCTATAGGGCGGAAATTAGTGACTTTGGAAGGTGAATCAACTTTAGGGATCAGCACAAGGATGGTGCTGTTAAAAGACTTAAGAAGTTTGCCAGAATAGAAGAATTCCTTAACAGCCATACAGAAATCAGGACCCACAATATCCCAAGCAGACTTGAAGAACTTAGCAGAGAAACCATCAGAACCAGGAGCTTTATCATCACCCATCTGGAACAGGACACACTTAACCTCCGCGTCAGTAACAGGAGTAAGCATGGCGGCAGACTGGAGGGGGGAGAGCTTATTAGAGAAGAGGGAAGAAGGATCACGAATAGCAGTGGAAGGCTGGGCAGAACCCAAGAAGGCTTGAAAGTGAGAAACAAACAAATTAGGAAGATCATTACCCGAGATCCAGTTACCTTGAGCATCCTGGATAGAATTAATACGATTGCGAGATTTACGGCTTTTAACCGCTTTGTGGAAAAAAGCCGAATTTTTATCACCCTCACGCAGCTAGTTAACCTTAGCCTTTTGTTTTAGGAACCTCTCTTCATCCAGGCTAGCCTCGTTATAAGCGAGTAGATACGTGCATTGTTCTTCACGAAGATCCTTATTGAAAGGGTCCCGATCCAAAGCAATCTGAACTCTATCAAGCTCATTACAAAGAGAGATAACCTTAGAAAATAGGTTTCCCTGGTTGCGAAGCATCTTACGTATAGGCACTTTCAGATTTTTAAGGTTTTTGAAAACCTTATACATCCGATAACCAGTGATATTGGGGTTCCAAGAAGAGGCAACAATCTGCTTGAAATCGTTCTTATAAGTCAGGAAATTAGGGAACTTGAAAGGTTTAGGTTGGAAAGGGGCACGATTGGGGAGAGAAAGCACAGCAGGAGTATGATCAGACGAACGGTAAGGGAGAAAATTGACAGTAGAGGAAGGGAAAGAAGCAACGAAGTGAGTATTTCCCATGACACGATCGATCTTTTTGAGGATGCCACCCGAACCATTAGGAGACTTGGTCCATGTGTAGAATAGACCTTTATAGTTAAGATCCTCCATTTCCATCAGATTGACACAGTCCCTGAAGTCCTCCATGGCACGAGAGATCCCCGACGACCCGGAGGTGCTATCTTTAATATCAAGAGCAACATTGAAATCACCCAAAATAATCCATGGGGAATCTTTAACCATATTCTTATAGGCCGCAAGAGAATACCAGAGAGAGCGACGCATCATGTGATCATTATGAGCATAGACGAAGGAGCAGAAAAAGGATTTATTAGAATCACGAATATTAACTTTGAAATGCATAACCTGATCATTTAAGTCGATAAGCATCATATCAATGGCACTCGGGTCCCAGGCAACCACAATTCTAGTCCCTCTAGGGTAAAAAAGACCGTTGGAGGACCACGACCAAGAGCCAAACGCACGACTACAGATAAGAGGGAGGTTAGAGAAGGAAGCACGAGTCTCCAGAGAAGCACAAATATGAAGATTTTGATCGCGGATAAGATCTCTCAAGGCTTTCTGATGAGAAGGCTTACAGAGACCGCGAGTATTCCAAGCACCGATGTGCGTCATATGGAAACTTTGAGGGGGGTGGAGTCCATCTGCTCGGACACCGGAGCTATCATAGGGTGATCATTATAGGATCCAGATTCATTAACAATGAACTGAGCAGTGTCACCATCATCAGAATCAACCTCAATACTATTATCCATAATGATAAGGTCATCGGTATTAGGATCAAAATCATCAGGAATAGAATGGGAAGGAGCATGATACGTGTATGGGCTGATTATAATAAGGTTTAGGAGATTTGAGATAGGATTTCGTGTATGGGTGTTTGTTTGGTGAATTGCAGCGGAATTAACAATAAAAATTAAGGATAGAGTGATAAACAACCTAGACCTATAGATTGATTATCGTTTAAAGCCAAGCTAAGACCTATTAACTTGAATTTGTGTCAAATCAGGAAATCATCCCTCAAAGACAAAATTGTGAGTGTAAGCAACAACTCAATGAACAAAGTTCTTGATTTTCTTGATTAATTTCGTATTGTAGCTGTTACAAGCAAAAAAGAAATGGCTATAAAGCCTACACATAAAGATGGGAGTTACAAAACAACCCAACAGCCAAGTTATTAAAGAAACTACTAACTACTCATCAAAACAAACTTAAATGACTTATTAAATGAAAGAAAACGTTTCAAACTTCAAATTAACTCCAAATGCATCCCAAATGCATCCAAATGTCTTCAAATGTGCAGCCCTAATCCATGCAAGTGATCATGCAAACTCCATGGGCCATTGAGCCCAAACAGCCTTCAAACCCATTAAACAAGACCAACCCATCACCTTTTGGGCCCTCATTCTCCATGCATGCATCATCCCCTCCATCTTGGAAAGGAATTGTCCTCAATTCAGCAAGGCCATCATCATCCAAATATGGTGAAAGATCCCCCACGTTAAATGTCGCATGCACACCAAAGTCTCCTCCCAAATCCACCTTGTAAGCATTATCATTCACCCTTGACACCACCTTGAAAGGACCCTCCGCGCGTGGCATCAATTTGTTCTTCCTTTTGTTAGGAAAACGTTCCTTTCTCATGTGTACCCATACTAGATCACCTTCTTGAAAGACACGTGGTTTCCTATGCTTGTTGGACTTTTGTTTGTACACCTCATTCACAGATTCTATCTTCTCACGAACTTGTTGGTGTAGTTTCATCATGGCCTTCAACTTGTCATTAGCATCCTTGTGAACCAATTCATCCTTTGGCAATGGAATCAAATCCAAAGGCATGTAAGGATTCACACCATACACCACTTCAAAAGGAGAATGACCTGTTGCATAAGTGGGAGAACGATTATAGGCAAATTCAGCATGTGCAAGTTTGATATCCCAATCTTTTTGAGTTTTGTTTACTAGCCCCCTCAACAAAGTACCCAAAGTTCTATTAGTCACCTCCGTTTGCCCATCCGTTTGTGGATGGTGGGACGTACTAAAAAGTAACTTAGTACCAACTTTCCTCCACAAAGTATTCCAAAAATAACTCAAAAACTTGGAATCCCGATCAGAAACAATGGTTTTAGGAATCCCATGCAAACGAACCACCTCTTTAAAGTACAAATCAGCCACATTAGATGCATCATTGGTTTTATGACATGGCACAAAGTGAGCCATTTTCGAAAACCTATCGACCACTACCATAATGGAATCCTTCCCCCTTTGTGTTCTAGGCAAAGCCACAATGAAATCCATGGACACATCTTCCCAAGGACGAATAGGAACCGGCAAAGGAGTGTAAACACCATGCTTGAAAGTTGTTTTTGCCATGTGACATGTAACACACTTGCCCACAATGTTGGTTACATCCCCCAACATCTTAGGCCAAAAGAAATGTTCTTTAAGCACCTCCAAAGTTTTGGTAACGCCAAAATGACCAGCTAAACCACCACCATGAGCTTCACGAATCAGCAACTCACGTATTGCATGTTTTGGAACACAAAGCCGATTGCCTTTGAATAAAAAGCCATCTTGCACCATGAATTCACCATTGGGACCACCTGCACATTTTAAAAACAAATCTCCAAAGTCCACATCAGATTCATAGTAATTCTTCAAGGTTTCAAACCCCAACAAACGAACATCCAAAGTTGCCAACAAAGTGTAACGTCTTGATAAAGCATCAGCCACCACGTTACTTTTGCCATCCTTGTATTTGCATGAAAAATGAAAGGATTGCAAGAACTCCACCCACTTTGCATGTCTTGTGCTCAATTTTTGTTGCCCATTGATGTACTTCAAGGATTCATGATCAGAATGCAAAATGAAATGATTTGCACGCAAATAATGACTCCAATGATCTAAAGCACGAACAATAGCATAAAACTCCTTATCATAAGTGCAATAATTCAAACGAGCACCACCCAATTTTTCAGAAAAATAAGCAATAGGACGCTTGGATTGGATCAAAACAGCCCCAATACCAACTCCACTTGCATCACACTCCACTTCAAATGGTTGAGAAAAATCAGGAAGAGCCAAAATCGGAGCATTACACAACAATTCCTTGAGTTTCTCAAATGCATTTTGAGCTTCCTCTCCCCATGCAAAGACTCCTTTCTTCAAACAACCTGTTATGGGACTTGCAATGGTGCTAAAGTCACGAACAAACCTCCTATAAAAAGAAGCAAGACCATGAAATGACCTAACTTCAGAGATGTTAGTAGGAATAGGCCATGACTTGATTGCTTCTGTTTTGGATGGATCCACGGACACGCCATCTCTCGACACCACAAAACCCAAAAATGCCACCACTTCCACCAAAAACGAACATTTTTCTAGCTTCCCATAGAGTTTTTGAGCTCTAAGGGTCTCGAAAACTTGTTTTAAGTGGCCTAAATGATCCTCCAAGCTCTTGCTATATACCAAGATATCATCAAGGTATACCACCACAAACCTGCCCAAAAAAGATTTTAGCACTTCATTCATTAGTCGCATGAAAGTGCTAGGTGCATTAGTTAGACCAAACGGCATCACGGTCCATTCATACAAGCCATGTTTAGTTTTAAAGGCTGTTTTCCATTCATCTCCTTCACGCATACGAATCTGATGGTAACCACTTCTCAAATCAATTTTTGAGAACATAATGGAACCATGTAACTCGTCCAACAAGTCATCAATTCTAGGAATAGGAAATCGGTATTTTATGGTGATGTTATTAACAGCCCTACTATCAACACACATCCTCCAAGAACCATCTTTTTTTGGAACCAACAACACGGGAACAGCACAAGGACTTAGGCTTTCACGAACATAACCCATTTTCATGAGTTCATCAATTTGTTTCTGCAACTCCTTTGTCACCTCCGGATTACATCTATATGCAGCTTTATTAGGCAAAGGAGCACCTGGAATAAGATCAATTTGGTGTTCAATACCACGGATTGGAGGCAAACCCGGTGGTAATTCACTTGGAAACACATCTTGGAATTCATGTAACAAATCAGCAATACGACTTTCTTCATGCACCATTTTTGCCACCTTTGCACGCTCATCAGCCACAAGCATATAAATCACATCACCTTGGCCAAGAGCTTGCTCCACCTCCCTTTCACTAGCAAACATAGAAAGATTAGGTTTTTTAACTTGTTTAGAATTCATGGACATTATGGCCGTTGGGGACATGGGTTTTAACACAATTTTTTTATTATTGTGTCTCAACTCATATTCGTTACTCCTCCCCCTATGTAACACGTCCCTATCAAATTGCCAAGGACGCCCCAACAAGATATGACACGCATCCATTGGAATAACATCACACAACACTTCATCTTCATAAGACCCCATAGTTAGACCAACCCTAACCTGTTTTGTCACCTTTATTTTGCTTCCATCATCCAACCAATGAAGAGCATATGGTTTTGGATGGTTATTAGTAGACAAACCCAATTTGGTCACCATTTCATTAGAAGCAACATTGGTACAACTTCCACCATCAATAATCAAACTACACCACTTGTCTCTAACCAAACATTTGGTGTGAAACAATTGGTCTCGTTGATCCATATCAGCCACAGTTTGAACCACTTGAGTTTTAAGGGTTCTAAGCACCAAAACCGTGTCATAGATGGGTGCCTCATACTCCACTTCCTCCTCTTCATCTTCTTGTTGTGGTGCATCATGAAAAAGACCAGCCAACCTCTCTTCTTCCTCCAACTCTTCACGACATTCAATGGCCTCCCTCAAAGTCACCACCCTTTTGTTTGGACAAGCATTTTGGAAATGACCAAAACCTTGACACTTGAAACATCTGATTTTTGACAAACTAGTTTCTTTAGTACCACTAGTAAGTTTAGGAACAATGGGAACATTATTAGAACCAGAAGGAGTAGAAACAGAATTTGGTCTATTGCTAGACTCGGGTTTGGACCATGACTTGGACTTGGAGTTTTCAAGACTAGAACTTCCACCATAACGTGCCTTGGCTTGTCCCTCCAACTTCAAACATAAACCACAAAGAGTTCCAAAATCAGCATAAGGATACAACTCCACGACATTGGCAATGTTGTAGTTCAACCCTTTGAGAAAACGAGTCATTTTTTGTTCTTCAACTTCTTCAATATCCCCCATCAAGGATAACTTTTCAAATTCATCAATGTATTCGCCAACACTCATTTTTCCTTGCTTCAAATCAGTAATTTTCTTGTAAGTAGCAATTCTATGAGTAGAAGGAACATATCTTTTTCTTAGTTTTCGTTTTAGAGAAAGCCAAGAAGAAATTTTTTCTTTCCCTTCACGGGTTCTCTTGGCCTTAAGCCCTTCAAACCACAATGAAGCACCACCACTTAGCTTGAGAATGGCATACTTGCAACTTTTTTCGTCATCCACTTCCTTGAACTCGAACATTCTTTCAATCTTTCTTTCCCACTCCAAGTAGCATTCAGGATCAGTTCCACCAACAAATTCGGGCAATTCAGACACCTTGAATTCTTCAACCAATCTTGGCTGCCCTCGCCTAGGCTGCCGCCTTTCCCCTTCTTGTAAATTCCTTAAAGCATCCCGTAAGTTTGCAAGAAAATCTGGATCATCAAAATCCATGGCTCTGATACCACTTATGATACGTGTATGGGCTGATTATAATAAGGTTTAGGAGATTTGAGATAGGATTTCGTGTATGGGTGTTTGTTTGGTGAATTGCAGCGGAATTAACAATAAAAATTAAGGATAGAGTGATAAACAACCTAGACCTATATATTGATTATCGTTTAAAGCCAAGCTAAGACCTATTAACTTGAATTTGTGTCAAATCAGGAAATCATCCCTCAAAGACAAAATTGTGAGTGTAAGCAACAACTCAATGAACAAAGTTCTTGATTTTCTTGATTAATTTCGTATTGTAGCTGTTACAAGCAAAAAAGAAATGGCTATAAAGCCTACACATAAAGATGGGAGTTACAAAACAACCCAACAGCCAAGTTATTAAAGAAACTACTAACTACTCATCAAAACAAACTTAAATGACTTATTAAATGAAAGAAAACGTTTCAAACTTCAAATTAACTCCAAATGCATCCCAAATGCATCCAAATGTCTTCAAATGTGCAGCCCTAATCCATGCAAGTGATCATGCAAACTCCATGGGCCATTGAGCCCAAACAGCCTTCAAACCCATTAAACAAGACCAACCCATCACCTTTTGGGCCCTCATTCTCCATGCATGCATCAGAGCACCAGGATGGGGCAGGGGGACAGAAGTAGAGGGAATATCCGTTATGTCAGAGGAACAAGCCTCAAGAATGGAGAAGGCGTTGAATAGAGGAGTGGAGGATTCAGACTGTTTTAGGGGCTGGGAAGAAGAGAGTCGAATGATAGGGCTAGGGAATCCAATAGTAGCCGGCTTATCCTTCAATGGGGGATTAGGGGGATTGGTGTATAAAGGGGGGCTATTATTAATATGAACCGGTAGTTTTTCAAACGCTTTTTTATTTCTAAAAGATTTTAAATAGTTTTTATTTTTGGAAAAAAAATTATCTTGGGTATTGTTTTGGTATATTCTAGTTGTATTGCTTTTAGAAGATTCATTATTTTTATTGTCTTTAGAAAAAACATGTTTTGAAGAATTTTTCTTATTAGAAACCATAGTAAAATCATCAATATTATCTATACTAGAAGTAGCATTAATGGTAGAAGTATCCATATGATTAGCAATAGAAGGAGCATTAGTTTTAGTAATGACATGCATACAAACATGTGTTTCGTGACCAAACACCTTACAATGAGAACACATAGGTGGTTTCCATTCATACTCAACTCTAAGCGTATGTGAAGAAAATTCAAGTGTTTCAGGATCTGGGATACGGATGTTAATTTTGTCCACCCATGAGGGACGAGTTGGGACTTCTAAAAGGACACGTGCATAAACTGCCTTACCCGCAGCATAAGTACACATGTTAGCTGTATAAGAGTCCATAGCAAGAGGCTTACCAATTTTAGAAGCAATGTGACTTAATCCTTCCTCACTCCAAGTCTCATAAGGGATGTCATGTATTTTAATCCATAGAGTAAGTTTATCATGGTTGTTTCTATGGATGTTAAGTCCGGGTCTCCATTTTTGCATAACAATGGGGGCACTTCTAAATGTCCAAGGGCCGTGAGTAATAACATGTTTTAGACCTTGGTCATTATTAAATTTAAAAAGATAGACCCCATTACCATTTAATAGAACATCTTCCAGACCATGTTGAGACCACATCTTAGAGGCGAGATAACGAACATCCGAATAGTTCATTTTACATCCAACAAAATATCCACATATGGTTCTAGCATGAGTCTCACATATCTTATTAACAACATTGATCGGGATATTAACTGGCACATCAATATCATTTCTTAGATTAGGAATGAAACGAAAATTGTCGCTAGAATGTTTTTTAGGACCACTTAAAATGTTCGCTTGGGAGTTAACTAGTAAAGGTAATTTAGTAGACCAAGCATTGTAATTTATGTCTTTTACTTCCAAGATACCATTATTTTTACTTTGCTTGTTGGAATTATGAATCTGAACAACGTTTGCTTCATTACTAAAACTAGAATTAATAGGAATAAGCTTATCCGGTTTATTGATCACATAGTTTTTTTTATTAAATTGCTTATTATTGTTAGCCCATCTAGATTTATTATAGGCATTAGGCTTAATGTTGTAATGTCTATAAGGAAAATAGGATTGTTTTGGATAGCCCAAATGTGAAGCATTTTTAGGGAGGCCCAAAAGAGAAGGGAGAGGATCTTTGATGTTGGTTTGAAGACTCGGCAATTGAGGATCCGCCAAAATACAAGAATTCGTGTGCAATTGGAACAAGGGAAAGGACAAATCACATGGGGTAGCATGTGAGGCATTTGTCTCCTTGTCTACCACTAACCTAGTGGTCTCATTGTTGTCTCCTACCTTTTCATTATTAATGTCACCCACTAACTTACACTTTGACTTAGAATAAGCAATATCAAGGCCATTTTTAAAATATATAGGAGAAGTATCGGTTATACCTTGCATGCTTAGATGAGTGCTCTTGTTTACTGTTGGAGCGTGATCTCCACGAACTGAAGACTGGAGAGGAGCTTTTCTGGCCGCTGCAAGACTAGTATCTCCACCACCGTACATGAAAAGTTTAGCCATGCAGTCTTTGGACGTGAAATCAGGAACTTGGCCGATGGTAGAAGTAAAGATGGTGTCCTTTGGTGCGTGTTCTTCCCCATTAACCTTTGAAGCATGTTGAGTACTTGAATGTGTGTTTTTGCCGGACATGGATGATGCTTGACATCGACGTGAAGAGGTGTTAGTGCCTTGGCCGTAATCTTCCTGCATAATCTCAATTTCTTTACCACCATACCCGATGCTTGGAAGTTTTAGATCATCTTCGACTATGTATTCATTTTCCATATCTTGTTCTCCTCCATTTGTAGAAGAGATACCTCTCATTGTATCCGTTAAGTTGGCCTCCATGAAATCACCTATGTTATTGATATTTCCATCTTTAGGATGAGCTTTGTAATATTTGTCTTCTCCATCTAATTCTTCCGCTGAAGAGTAGTCTGTTGTCATACCATCTTTGCATTCAAGGTTCTCAAAGTCTTTGCTGCCATCTTCATGAAGATTCAAGTTGTTATTCATCTCCAAAGATTTGCCTTCCTGTTCATGAGTTTGCAAAACCGATTGAAGACTAAAAACAGTTGGAGAAGTAGCATAGAGTTCACATTGTTTTTGTTTTTCCTGATAATTATGAGAAAATAAATCTAATTTTTTTTCAGCAACTAAATTTGTAACAAGTTTATGGTTTAAAACAGATTTTTTTTTTGTATGTTTCTGTCAAGAAGTTTGAAAATACATGGTTGTTTGGTTTTTATGTTTTTTAATCTATTTTCAACCAATTTGATAGTAATTTCATGATCTATAAAACCATGTGCAGGAAACATAATATTTTGATTTTCTAATACGTTATTCTTTTCCAAACAATGTTCAGAATCAGGATCTAAGCCTGGTGAAACACCAGCCATACTAAAAATAAAAATACAAAAACAAAAAACTTTAAAATTGCTCAAAAAACGTAGACACTGTTTAGAGAGAGAGAAATTGGTTTTCTAGGTTGTGTGTTGTGATGGGTTATGGACCATTATGAAGGTTTTTATGGGTTATGGACCATTATAAAGGGTTGTTATGGTTATGGACCATAATGTAGGGTTGTGATGTGTTATGGACCATTATGAAGTGTTGTGATTTGTTATGGTTAATTATAAAGGGCTTTGATGGGTTTTTTTTTTGGGTAAAGAGGGCGGCACCTCTGGCAAATTTTTTTGGGCTTTGATGGGTTATAGACCATAGAAAGGGTTGTCTAGGGTTATGGACCATATGAAGGGTTGTGATGGGTTATGATCAATTATGAAGGGTTGTGATGGGTTATTGACTATTATGAAGGTTTGTATGGGTTATGGACCATTATGGAGGGATGTTATGGTTATGGACCATTATGTTGGGTTGCAATGGGTTATGGACCATAAAAAAGGTTGTGATGGGTTATGGACCATTAAAAAGTGTTGTGATGGGGTATGGGCCGTTACAAAGGGTTCTATGGGTTATATTATGAAGGTTGTGATGGGTTATGAACCATTATTGTAACGACGTTTTTCAAAAAAAAAAATTGTGAATAGTAACTCCGGCGTGAATAGTAACTCCGGCATGAATAGTACTCCGATGTGAATAGTAACTCCGGCATGAATAGTAACTCGGCGTGAATAGTACCCGTGAAATGAAGTAAGCGCTTACCTCGTGATGACGTTGACGATGCTGTCGTGATGACGTCGACGATGACGTCGTGAATAGTGTTTTCAAGCCTTATAAATAGAGGCCCAACTTCTTCATTTCAACCCACAACAAACACCGAACAACCTTACGATATCGAGGAGTGTTTTGGTGAGGAAAATAGGTCGGGAGGAGTTAGGAGCGAGCGGTAGCTGGTAACGAGGTGCTCGGGAAGTGTTGGAAGAGCGGAACGGGAAACGTGCCAAGGCTTTGCGAAAACGCCAATCTTAACTGAGTAATCACTATCGTATTTCTCTAGTAGTTTATAAGTGTTAAAGTATAATATGTAGAGGTTATACTATTCGTAATTCCAAAAATAATACCGAGTGATTTACTTAGGAGGATGGTGTCTAGGCCGATTACTTGGGATCTGGTTGTTGGATTTTCCGAAAGGCTAAAATGCTGAAAGGATCCTGCCACCCCAACTAATCTTCTACCTGGCTATCCTTTACTTGATAAATCACGAGGTATCATGTTGGAATTAAGGAAGGGTCTAGTGAAGCAACTATGGTATAGTTAAAGAGTAAAGAGTGATAAATGTCTTACGGTGTTAACAGTTAAAGAGGGAATACGAAGCAGAGATAAACGCTGTAGTCGACTATAATCAGGTGAGTTTCTCACTACATTGTGTGGACGTTATATGTCCTTTACTGTATTTTTGTGTGCTTATAAGATGTTTATAAGATGTTGGTAAATAGTACCAAGTTGTGTGTATATTATTGATATATATCTTTCTGTTATAATTGTATGGGTTGGGTTATGGTGTGTGTAGGCTCGACGTACTGAGTAATATAGAGATACGAGCAAAAGACACTGAGCAGATACGCATGACTCGACGTACAGGGTATGCGCGGCTCTAAGTGCTGAGCAAGGGAATTAGATTTACTGAGCAGATATGTATAGGAGGTTATAATCCAATATACTGGGTAAAGCAGATTATGTGACGTGTGGTTGTATTTTTCCTGTTAGGGGTAAAGTATGTGTAGCTGATATGCTGTGTTGTTGTTGGAACTCACTAAGCGGGGTGCTTATCCTTTCCCTTTTAAATTACCATTTCAGGTTATACAGGTGGAAATGACGGACAGGCATGACGGGTACACACTGATGCTGCTTAATTGGGGATTCATGCAGTGAATTGATGTTTAAAATGATTTCTAAATATCTTCAAAATGTTAATTATTGAATAAATTGATATTTATTTAAATGAAGATGTTTTATTAAAAACCGGGTGTTTCAATTATGAAGGATTATGATGGGTTATTGACGATTATAAAAGGTTGTGATAGGTTATGGTTAATTAGGAACAGTTGTTATGGGTTATGGAGCATTTTTTTTGGGTAAAGAGGGCGGCACCTCTGGCAAATTTTATTAATAAAAAAAAATAAATACAATATAAGGCTGGGGACTCCCCACCAAAAAACATAAAATCCATTGGGACAGGCCCCAACGGACAACAGGCTAAACTAGGAACCAAAACAAGAGAAGGAACCAGAAGCAAACAAGAACATAAAGGAAATCAACCTGCAAAACAAACAAACCATACAAGCCAAAACAAGCAGAGAAAAAGAAAGCGTAGAGGAAGAAAATTAGGGGAGGGTCCAAATAGTTTTAGCCTAATCAACATTAGTGCAAGTTTTCATAGAAAGGCTCAGCAGTCTACAACGGATATCATCCTTAACACTATTCACCACATCATGATGAGATCTTTTTATTTTTTTAAAAATGCGTAAATTTCTTTCCCGCAAAAATTTGGTAGACAGCTCCAGCAAAAACAAGTCTTCTAATGATGGACCAAATGGTCTTGTTCTTATTAATGGGGTTGAGTTGACTAATGATATCAGACCAGCTATGAGTGGAGAAGGAGAGATTCATGACATGATGGAGGTCATACCAAACCACAGAAGTGAAAGAACAATTAAAGAAGAGATGGGAAAGGGAATCCGGACAGTCCCCGCAGAACGCACAAATGAGATTGGAATTAGTGTCCCAGATTTTGATTTTATCATGAGTCTTAAGACGATTTTTAAGAGCAACCCAAAGAATGAAAGCATGTCTGGGGATGTTCTAGGAGAACCAAACAAGATGAAACCAAAAGACCGGTTGGTGATAAGGGCGAATAGACTGCCACACAGAACGAACCGAGAAAGAAGAGAGTTGACCGTCTCTAGATCTCCACAGGAGTTTATCAGGGATGGATGTGGAAAAAGTAGGAGGGTTATGAGAAATAAGGGCACCATGGGAATCCCTCCAACAATGAGTGCGAACCCAAGATCCATTAAGAACCAGGTCAGCAACCTTAGTATCATGAGTGAAACCCGCATCATAGATGTCACGGACAGACAAGAATTTAGAAAGAGATCCCGCAGGGTGCCAGTTATCGAACCAAGCAGAAGTAGAGCATCCATCACCTATCTGGGAAACTATATACTCCCTTATCTTATCCCGCATATCCAGGATGTTACGCCAGGCAAATCCAGAACCATATTTTTTGGGGGCATCCCAAAAGTTACGGCCACATAAACGGTATGAGTGGATCCACTTAACCCATAGGGAGTCTTTCTTGGAAAGGAGTCTCCAAACATGGGAAGCCATAAGGGTAACATTCTAGATAGCAAGGTTACGTATGCCAAGACCACCATGTTCCTTGGGAAGGCATACAGTTTTCCAGGAGACTTTAGCTTTGCCACGCTTCAATTCACCATGGCACCAGAGGAAGCGTCTCATGAGCTTCTCAATATCGTTAGAGATAGATTTAGGAAGAATAAAAACAGAAGCCCAATAGATTTGAGTAGAAGAAAGGACAGAGAGGATGATCTGGAGACGACCAGCAAAGGACAGAGACTTGTTTTTCCAGTCATTAATCCTACATTTGACTTTATCAACAAGGCCTTTACAGTCTTTGTGGGCAAGACGAGTGGTGATGAGAGGAACGCCAAGGTATCGGACAGGGAATGGCAGCCCTGGTCCTCTCACCAACATTACAGTAGAAAGCTTCACTCTTCGCAGTATTGGGATGGAGGCCAGAAACCCCAGAGAATTCCTCAAGAGAATCACATATGATTTTAACCGAAGAGCTATCACCATGATAGAAGAGAAGGAGATCGTCAGCAAAGCAGAGATGGGTGATACTTTGATCATCACATTGTCTGTGGAATTTAAAAGAGTTAGAATGATGGATGTTTCTCTTGATCATAAGGTTAAGCACTTCCATGACAAGAGTGAAGAGATAAGGAGAGAGGGGGTCACCCTGCCGAAGGCCCCTTTTACCGTCGAAATAACCATGAGTATTCCCATTGATACTCACAGAGTAAGCAACCGTGGAAACACAAGTCATGATCCAGTCAATCATACGATCGGGGAAACCAAACCCAAATAAGATGTTCTGCAGAAACGACCAGTCAACTGTGTCATACGCTTTTTGAATATCAATCTTAAAAGCACACCTCGGAGGACCACGATGACGATGATAATCACGCATGAGTTCGTGGACAAGAAGGACGTTGTCGGTGATCAAACGACCAGGGATGAAAGCAGACTGGTTTTCATCAACCAGAGAAGAAAGATGGTTTTTGATACGATCCGCAATAATCTTGCTGATACATTTGTAAACAACGTTACAACAAGCTATAGGGCGGAAATCAGTGACTTTGGAAGGGGAATCAACTTTAGGGATGAGCGCAAGGATGGTGCTGTTGAAGGACTTAAGAAGTTTGCCAGAATAGAAGAATTCCTTAACAGCCATACAGAAATCAGGACCTACAATATCCCAAGCAGACTTGAAGAACTTAGCAGAGAAACCATCAGAACCAGGAGCTTTATCATCACCCATCTGGAACAAGACACACTTAACCTCCGCATCAGTAACAGGAGTAAGCATGGCGGCAGATTGGAGGGGGGAGAGCTTATTAGAGAAGAGGGAAGAAGGATCACGAATAGCAGTGGAAGGCTGGGCAGATTCCAAGAAGGCTTGAAAGTGAGAAACAAAAAGATTAGGAAGATCATTCCCCGAGATCCAGTTACCTTGTGATACGAATTGGAATGGCTCAAGCTCTATAATTAAATACAAGGGAATCTTGGTTGTTTGGAATAAAAATATGGTGCAAAATGATGGGAATTTGGGCTGTAACAACACATGGGGAATGACTTGGCGTTGGTGCATGCAAGCATGGATTCAAATCAAGATCAGGCAAGTTAGGGCTGTTAATGGAAAGATTGATAAGCTAGTGGATGTGGCTATCATGGAGATGATGTATGGATGCATGGGAGAGGTGTATGATGGATGGCATGAAGAAGGGATGATACTCCAAGGTGTGGGGACCAAGAAAAACGGATTTAAAGCTTCATTTATTTAGTTATTATGGTGAAATAAAGGCCCTTATAATGGCCCTAAGTTTAGTAACGTTTTTCTAGATTAAATAGGATGTTTAATTCGTTTTTAGGCTTTATATAAGCCACTTTTATCATTGTAATCAAATAATGAATGATTTGAAGAACTTGAGCCTTGTGTTCTTGAGTTGCATACTCACAACTTCGTCTTTTGAAGGATGATTTCCTGATTTTGACTCGAATTCAAGTTAATAGGTCTTAGCTTGTCTTCAAACGATAATCAATCAATAGGTCTAGGTTGTTTATCACTCTATCCTTAATTTTTATTGTTAATTCCGCTGCAATTCACCAAACAAGCACCCATACACGAAATCCTATCTCAAATCTCCTAAACCTTATTATAATCAGCCCATACACGTATCATAACCCACAGGTCCCAGGTTTCGATTGGGCACGAGTTACACAAGAATTATGTTTGGTTCACAAACCCTAATGGGATGGCTAGAGAAAGAAAGAGAAGTGGCAGCCAAGGCTACAAATAAGGCAATCCAAGAGTGGATGGCTATGAGGCGATCAGATGTGGCACAAGACATTGAGGAGATGTCATTTTCTAATTTGGAAGAAGAAGATGAAGATTCAGGCCCTATATATGATACCTATGATGAAGAAGACGAGTTCCTTTATGAAATTGAAGAACGAGTGGCTAAAAACGAAATTGAAGATGAAGTTGCTGAAAGAAGGAGTTTTGTTGGTGACAAAATTGGCTTTGTTGGTGAAAACAAGAGTAATGAAGAAGTGATTTTTGCTGAATCACAAAGATCAACCCAAGAACAAAGGATCATGAGGTCAAATGATGCTAGGTACACAACAGATGTAGGGCTTCTCAATGCTCTCAAAACCAATCCAAATGAAGGAAGGACTAAAGTTGGTAAAGAAAAGGTTGTTTATGATGGTGGAGGACATGATGAAAGTGTTTTGAACAATATTCTGCCCAAGGTAGCTAGTGGAGAAGAAAGTGGTGTAAAAGGGGTGCAAGAAGTGCTAAAATGCATGGAGATAAAGATCTTTCAAAAAAGGAAGTCAAAGGAGACCTTAGGAACAAATTTCATGTCATTTGTGTGTTCAAACCCAAAGATTGAGTTGTTTTTGAAGCCAAGCCAAGACTATGCTGCTAAGAGGGATAGATGGAAAGAAATAAGAGGCATAGTGCTGCATTGTGTACCAAAGGAATTGAAAGGAGCTAAGGGAGTCTTTGTTACAAATCTTTATGATGATGGTTTAGCGGAATTGAGGACAATTCCTTTTCAAGAGGGAGGGAATGATACGAATTGGAATGGCTCAAGCTCTATAATTAAATACAAGGGAATCTTGGTTGTTTGGAATAAAAATATGGTGCAAAATGATGGGAATTTGGGCTGTAACAACACATGGGGAATGACTTGGCGTTGGTGCATGCAAGCATGGATTCAAATCAAGATCAGGCAAGTTAGGGCTGTTAATGGAAAGATTGATAACCTAGTGGATGTGGCTATCATGGAGATGATGTATGGATGCATGGGAGAGGTGTATGATGGATGGCATGAAGAAGTGATGATACTCCAAGGTGTGGGGACCAAGAAAAACGGATTTAAAGCTTCATTTATTTAGTTATTATGGTGAAATAAAGGCCCTTATAATGGCCCTAAGTTTAGTAACGTTTTTCTAGATTAAATAGGATGTTTAATTCGTTTTTAGGCTTTATATAAGCCACTTTTATCATTGTAATCAAATAATGAATGATTTGAAGAACTTGAGCCTTGTGTTCTTGAGTTGCATACTCACAACTTCGTCTTTTGAAGGATGATTTCCTGATTTTGACTCGAATTCAAGTTAATAGGTCTTAGCTTGTCTTCAAACGATAATCAATCAATAGGTCTTGGTTGATCATCACACTATCTTTCATTTTCATTCTTATATCTCCAAAACACCAAAAACATCCATTCTTTCTGTTCAGATCCTCTTTTGCTCTCAAAACTCCATATCTTCAATAAAATCCGCATTTGGAGCTGTTTTGAGAGAGTTAGAGCCTGTTTTTGTTTTACAAGCTCCAAACACCATTCAAACCATCCATATTCAGTTTCAACCTATTCTAAGCCATACCAAACCCTAACCACAGGAAGACCAGACCCTAAACCCTAGTTTACACGTCCAAATCCTTCCCAAAAAACCCTTAAACAGCCATTTTGCTCCAGATCTGTTCATTAACTTATCCAAACCCTAATCCCAGTTCTTGATCAGACCCAAACCCCTCCATATTCGTATCACCTTGAGCATCCTGGATAGAATTAATATGATTGCGAGATTTACGACTTTTAACCGATTTGTGAAAAAAGCCGAATTTTTATCACCCTCACGCAGCCAGTTAACCTTAGCCTTTTGTTTCAGGAACCTCTCTTCATCCAGGCTAGCTTCGTTGAAAGCTTGGAGATACCTGCATTGTTCTTCACGAAGATCCTTATTGAAAGGATCCCGATCCAAAGCAATCTGAACTCTATCAAGCTCATTACGAAGAGAGATAACCTTATAAAAGAGGTTTCCCTGGTTGCGAAGCATCTTACGTATAGGCACTTTCAGATTTTTAAGGTTTTTGAAAACCTTATACATCCGATATCCAGTGATATTGGGGTTCCAAGAAGAGGCAACAATCTGCTTGAAATCGGTCTTATAAGTCAGGAAATTAGGGAACTTGAAAGGTTTAGGTTGGAAAGGGGCACGATGGGGGAGAGAAAGCACAGCAGGAGTATGATCGGACGAACGGTAAGGGTGAAAATTGACAGTAGAGGAGGGGAAAGAAGCAACGAAGTGAGTATTTCCCATGACACGATCGATCTTCTTGAGGATGCCACCCGAACCATTAGGAGACTTGGTCCATGTGTAGAAGAGACCTTTATAGTTAAGATCCTCCATTTCCATCAGATTGACACCGTCCCTGAAGTCCTCCATGGCACGAGAAATCCCAGACGGGCCGGATGTGCTATCTTTAATATCAAGAGCAACATTGAAATCACCCAAAAGAATCCAAGGGGTATCTCTAACCATATTCTTATGGACCGCAAGAGAATGCCAGAGAGAGCGATGCATGATGTGATCATTATGAGGATAGACGAAGGAGCATAAAAAGGATTTATTAGAATCACGAATATTAACTTTGAAATGCATAACCTGATCATTTAAGTCGATAAGCAACATATCAATGGCAAGCGGATCCCAGGCAACCAAAATTCTAGTCCCTCTAGGGGAGAAGAGACCGTTGGACGACCACGACCAAGAGCCAAAAGTACGACTACAGATAAGATAGGGAAGGAAGCACGAGTCTCAAGAGAAGCACAAATATGAAGATTTTGATCGCGGATAAGATCTGTCAACGCTTTCTGATGAGAAGGCTTGCAGAGACCGCGAGTATTCCATGCAGCGATGTGCGTCATATGGAAACTTTGAGGGGGGTGGAGTCCATCTGCTCGGACACCGGAGCTATCATTGGTTGATCATTATATGATCCAGACTCATTAACAATGAACTGGGCAGTTTCACCGTCATCAGAATCAACCTCAATACTATTATCCTCTTCGATAAGGTCATCGGCATCAGGATCAAAACCATCAGGTCTAGAATGGGAAGGAGCATCAGGAGGGGGTAGGGGGGATGAAGTAGAGGGAGTATCCGTGGCATCAGAGGAACAAGCCTCTAGAATGGAGAAGGCGTTGAATAAAGGTGTGGAGGATTTAGACTAATTTAGGGACCGGGAGGGAGATAGACGTATGATAGGGCTAGGGAAACCTACTACACCCATTGAATCCTTCTGGGAGGGATTAGTAGAATGAGGTAGAATGGGAGGGCGGTTCTTTAAAGGGACAGGGCGAAACTCGGATCGTGACTTATTATTACTTTTATTATTTTTATTATTTTTATTATTTTTATTATAAACTTTGTTTTTTGAAGATTCTTTAGCCATCCTAACCTTTTGGGTATTTCTCTTAGAATTACTTTGTGGAATATCATTAGAAGTATTTTCATTATTTGGGTTTTTTTTCGATATATTTTTCTTTTTAGTAACCTCTGTAAATCCATCATCAATTTGTATATGAGAATTTACTATTACATGATCAATAGGCATTTTATCTTTGGTGTTAGCTTCATTAATCTTAGAGATGACATGCATACAGTGGATCGTTTCGTGACCATAAACCATGTAATGAGAGCACATAGGGGGTTTCCATTCATACTCAATATGAAGAGTATGGGTGGAAAATTCAAGAGTATCAGGATCAGGAATTCGGATAATCACTTTATCCACCCAAGAGGATTTTGTGGGGATCTCAATAAGGACACGCGCATAAACAGATTTTCCAGCCACATACTTGCACATATTAGCCGTATAAGAGTCCATAGCAAGAGGCTTACCAATTTTTGAAGCAATGTGGCTAAGACCATCATCACTCCAAGCCTCATAGGGAATATCATGGATTTTAATCCAGAGAGGAAGCTTGTCGTGATTGTTCTTATGTATACTATGATCGGGCCGCCATTTTTGCATGACAATCGGGACACCCTTAAAAGTCCAGGGTCCATGGGTAATAACATGATGAAGACCATTATCATCACTAAATTTAAAAAGATAAACACCTTTTCCATTTAGAAGGACATCTTGAAGACCATGGATAGACCACATTTTGGAAGCTAGATAACGAACATCAGAGTAGTTTATTTTTTTTCCGACAAAATAACCACAGATAGTCCGTGCAAATGTTTCACAAACTTTGCTAACGGCCAGTAAAGGAATATCAACTGGCACATTAACATCATTACATAAAGTAGGAATAAAACGAAACTTATCGTTAGCGTGTTTTTGGGAGCCAGTAATGATATTAGCATGAGAGTTAATGTTGGGTTATGGACCATTGTGAAGGGTTGTGATGTGTTATTCTCAATTATGAAGGGTTCTAATGGGTAATGGACCATTATAAAGAGTTGTGATGGGTTATGGACCATTATGAAGGTTGTGATGGGTTATAGACCATTATAAAGGGTTGTAATGGGTTATGGACCATTATGAAGGTTGTGATGGGTTATGGACCACTATAAATGGTTATGATGGGTTATGGACCATTATGAGGGGTTTTGATAGGTTATGGTCAATTATGAAGAGTTGTGATAGGTTATGGACCATAGAAAGGGTTGTGCTGGGTTATGGACAATAGGAAGGGTTGTGATGGGTTATAGTCAATTATGAAGGGTTGTGATGGGTTATGGTCAATTATGAAGGGTTGTCATGAGTTATGGAGGTTTGTATGGGTTATGGACCATTATGAAGGGTTGTTATGGTTACGGACCATTATGCAGGGTTGCGATGGGTTATGGACCATAGAAAGGGTTGTGATGGGTTATTGACTATTAGAAAGGGTTTTGATGGGTTATGGATCGTTATGAAGGGTTATGTGGGTTATGTACTATCATGAAGGGTTATGATGAGTTATGCTCAATTATGAAGGGTTGTGATGGGTTATGGACCATTATAAAGGGCTGTGATGCGTTATGGAATATTATGAAGGTTGTGATGGGTTATGGACCATTATAAAGGGTTGTGATGGGTTATGGACCATTATGAAGGTTGTGATGGGTTTTTTTGGGTAAAGAGGACGGTACCTCTGGCAAATTTTATTAATAAAAAGAATAAATACAATAAGAGGCTGGGGACTCCCCACCAAAGTAAAAAACTTAAAATCCATCGGGACAGGCCCCAAAGGACAACACAGCTAAACTAGGAACCAAAAACAATACATGGGAACAAAAACATAACAAAAACATAAAGGAAACACCCTGCAAAAAACAAACCATACAAGCAGAGAAAAATAGAAGCAATAGGAGGTTTGTTAAGGGATGGTCCATATCCTTTTAGCCAAATTAACATTAGTGCACCGTTTCATAAAAAGACTCAGCAGGCTATAGCGGATATCATCCTTAACACTATTAACAACTGCATGATACGATCTTTTTGTTTTTTTGAAAATTCGAAAATTTCTTTCCTGCCAGATGTGGTAAACAGCTCCAGCAAGCACAAGTCTTCTAATGATGGACCAAATGGTCTTAATCTTAAATAGGGGCTTGAGTTGATTAATGATATCGGACCATGTATCAGTGGGGACGGAGAGATTCATGACATGTTGAAGATCATGCCAAACCATAGAGGGGAAAGAACACTCAAAGAAAAGATGTGAAAGTGAATCAGCACAATCCCCGCAGAAGGCACAAATGAGATTGGAATTAGTATCCCAGATTTTTATTTTATCATGAGTCTTAAGACGATTTTTAAGAGCAACCCATAGAATGAATGCATGTCTAGGGATATTCTGGGAGAACCAAACCAGATGATACCAATCAACAGGCTGGTCATAGGGGTGAATAGACTGCCAAACGGAACAAACAGAAAAATCAGAGAGATTACCGTCACTATTTCTCCATTGGAGTTTATCAGGAACGGATGGGGATAGAGAAGGAGGGTTTTGAGGAAGAAGATTAGGATGGAGGTTTCTCCATTGACCGTGCCGAACCCAAGATCCGTTGAGGACAAGGTCTGCGACCTTACTATCGGGATTGAATCTCGCTGCCCTGATGTCACGGACAGACATGAATTTAGAGAGAGGACCAGCAAGATGCCAGTTATCGAACCAAGCAGACGTAGAGCACCCATCGCCAATCTGGGAAACAATAAATTCTCTTATCTTACTTCGCATGGATCCACTTGACCATATTTTTTGGGGGCATCCCAAAAGTTACGGCCACAGAGACGGTAAGAATGGATCCACTTGACCTATAGGGAATCCTTCTTAGAGAGGAGTCCCCAAACATGAGAAGCCATAAGGGCAACATTCCAAACAGCAAGATTACGGATACCAAGACCACCATGTTCCTTAGGGAGACATATAGTTTTCCAGGAAACTTTGGCTTTACCATGTTTCAAGTCACCATGACACCAGAGGAAACCCCTCATGAGCTTCTCAATTTCTTTAGAAATAGATGTAGGAAGAATAAAAACAGAAGACCAATAGATTTGCATAGAAGAAAGAACAAAGAGAATGAGCTGGAGACGGCCAGCAAAGGAGAGAGTTTTGTTTTTCCAGTCATTTATCCTGCATTTGACTTTATCAACAAGACCTTTACAGTCCTTGTGGGCAAGACGGGTGGTGATAAGAGGGATGCCAAGGTATCGGACAGGGAAAGATCCCTTAGGGAACCCAACCATACGGTCAATGGCAGCCCTATTAGTCTCACCAACATTGCAGTAAAAAGCTTCGCTTTTCTCAACATTAGGATGGAGCCCAGACACCCCAGAGAATTCAGCAAGGGAATCACATATGATGCTTACTGAAGATCTATCCCCATGAGAGAAGAGGAGAAGATTATCGGCAAAGCATAGATGGGTGACATTCTGTTCCTCACATTGACGGTGGAATTTAAAGGAATCGGATTCAGAAATTTTTCTCTTGATCATAAGGTTAAGCACCTCCATAACAAGAGTGAAGAGATAGGGAGAGAGGGGGTCACCTTGGCGAAGGCCCTGTTTAGCATCGAAAAAACCATGTATGTTTCCATTGATACTCACTGAGTAAGCCGTAGTGGAAACACATGTCATGATCCATTCAATCATACGATCGGGGAAACCAAATCCAAACAGGATGGTGCGAAGAAAAGACTAGTCCACCGTGTCATAAGCTTTTTGAATATCAACTTTAAAAGCACATCTTGGAGGTCCACGGTGGCGATGATAATCCCTCATGAGCTCGTGGACAAGAAGAACGTTGTCCGATATCAAACGTCCAGGGATGAAAGCAGACTGGTTTTCATCAACCAAACAAGAAAGATGGTTCTTGATACGGTCCGCAATAATCTTGCTGATACATTTATAAACAACATTACAACATGCGATAGGACAAAAATCAGTGACTTTGGAAGGGGAGTCAACCTTAGGGATGAGAGCAAGTATGGTGTTGTTGAACGACTTAAGGAGTTTTCCAGACGAAAAGAACTCCTTAACCGCCAAACAAACATCGGTACCCACAATATCCCAAGCAGACTTGAAGAACTTAGCCGAGAAGCCATCTGAACCAGGGGCTTTATCATCGCCCATTTGGAACATGACGCACCTAACTTCCTCATCCGTTACAGGAGTTAGCATGGCGGCAGACTGGATAGGGGAAATCCTATTAGACCACTATGGCGGCAGACTGGATAGGGGAAATCCTAACTTCCTCATCCGTTACAGGTTGTGATGGGTTATAGACCACTATGAAGGGGTATGGACCATTATGAGGGGTTCTGATAGGATATGCTAATTTATGTAGAGTTGTTATGGGTTATGGACTATAGAAAGGGTTGTGTTAGGTTATGGACCATTATGAAGGGTTGTGATGGGTTATGGACCATTATGAAGGTTTTTATGGGTTATGGACCATTATAAAGGATTGTTATGGTTATGGACCATAATACAGGGTTACGATGTGTTATGGACCATTATGAAGTGTTGTGATTTGTTAAGGTTAATTATAAAGGGCTTTGATGGGTTTTTTTGGGTAAAGAAGACGGTACCTCTGGCAAATTTTATTAATAAAAAGAATAAATACAATAAGAGGCTGGGGACTCCCCACCAAAGGAAAAAACCGAAAATCTATCGGGATAGGCCCCAAAGGACAACAACAAAGCTAAAAACTAGAAACCAAAAATAACAATAACATAAAGGAAAACAACCTGCAAAAAACAAAAAGGAAAACAACCTGCAAAAAACAACCTGCAAAAACATAAAGGAAAACAACCTGTAAAAAACAAACCTGCAAAAAACAAACCATACAAGCAGAGAAATATATGGAACCAGAAACATAACAATAACATAAAGGAAAACAACTTGCAAAAAACAAACCATACAAGCAGAGAAATATAGAAGCAAATAGGAGGTTTGTTAAGGGATGGTCCATATCCTTTTAGCCAAATTAACAAACCATACAAGCAGAGAAATATATGGAACCAGAAACATAACAATAACATAAAGGAAAACAACTTGCAAAAAACAAACCATACAAGCAGAGAAATATAGAAGCAAATAGGAGGTTTGTTAAGGGATGGTCCATATCCTTTTAGCCAAATTAACATTAGTGCAAGGTTTCATAGAAAGACTCAGCAGTCTACAGCGTATATCATCCATAACACTATTCACCACTGCATGATACGATCTTTTTGTTTTTTTGAAAATTCGAAAATTTCATTCCTGCCAAATGTGGTAAACAGCTCCAGCAAACACAAGTCTTCTAATGTTGGACCAAATGGTCTTAATCTTAGACACGGGCTTGAGTTGATTAATGATATTGGACCAGCTATCCGTGGAGATGGAGAGATTCATGACATGTTGAAGGTCATGCCAAACCTTAGAAGGGAAAGCACATTCAAAGAAGAGATGGGAAAGAGAATCTGCACATTCCCCGCAGAAGGCACATTTGAGATTGGAGTTAGGATCCCAGATTATGATTTTATCATGAGTCTTAAGACGATTTTTAAGAGCAACCCAAAGAATGAATGCATGTCTAGGGATATTCTAGGAGAACCAAACCAGATGATACCAATCAACAGGCTGGTCATAGGGGCGAATAGACTGCCAAATGTTACGAACAGAAAAATCAGAAATATTACTGTCACTAGATCTCCAATGGAGTTTATCAGGAACGGAATGGGAAAGAGAATGAGGGTTATGAGGAAGAAGATTAGGATGGGAGTCCCTCCATTGACTGGGCCGAACCCAAGATCCGTTGAGGACAAGGTCAGCAACCCTACTATCAGGATTGAATCCCTCTGCCCTGAAGACACGGGCAGACAAGAACTTAGATAGTGGACCAGCAGGATGCCAATTATCGAACCAAGCGGACGTAGAGCACCCATCACCAATCTGGGAAACAATATACTCTCTTATCTTACCTCGCATATCGAGGATGTTTCGCCAAGCAAAACCTGACCCGCATTTTTTGGGGGCATCCCAAAAGTTACGGCCACAGAGACGGTAAGAGTGGATCCATTTGACCCAAAGGGACTCCTTCTTAGAGAGGAGTCTCCAAATGTGAGAAGCGATAAGGGAGGGCTTTGATGGGTTATACACCATAGGAAGGGTTGTCTAGGGTTATGGACCATATGAAGGGTTGTGATAGGTTATGATCAATTATGAAGGGTTGTGATGGGTTTTTTTTTTTTGGGTAAAGAGGGCGGCACCTCTGGCAAATTTATTAATAAAAAGAATAAATACAATATAAGGCTGGGGACTCCCCACCAAAAAACAGAAAATCCATCGGGACAGGCCCCAACGGACAACAAGCTAAACTAGGAACCAAAACAAGAAAAGGAACCAGAAGCAAACAAGAACATAAAGGAAAACAACCTGCAAAACCAAAAAACCATACAAGCCAAAACAAGCAGAAAAAGAAAGAAAGCACAAAGGAAGGAAATTAAGGGAGTGTCCAAATAGTTTTAGCCAAATCAACATTAGTGCAAGTTTTCATAGAAAGACTCAACAGTCTACAGTGGATATCATCCTTAACACTATTCACGACAGCATGATGGGATCTTTTTTTGTTTTTAAATATGCGTAAATTTCTTTCCCGCCATATGTGATATACAGCTCCAGCAAAAACAAGTCTTCTAATGATAGACCAAATGGTCTTGTTCTTATTACTGGGGTTGAGTTGACTAATGATATCAGACCAGCTATCAGGGGAGAAGGAGAGATTCATGACGTGACGTAGGTCATGCCACACCAAAGAAGTGAAAGAACATTCAAAGAAGAGATGGGAAAGGGAATCCGGACAGTCTCCGCAGAACGCACAAATGAGATTGGAAGTAGTGTCCCAAATTTTGATCTTATCATGAGTCTTAAGGCGATTTTTAAGAGCAACCCAAAGAATGAAAGCATGTCTGGGGATGTTCTGGGAGAACCAAACAAGATGAAACCAAAAGACCGGTTGGTGATAGGGGCGAATAGTCTGCCAAACAGAACGAACAGAGAAAGGAGAAAGTTGACCGTCTCTAGATCTCCAAAGGAGATTATCAGGGACGAATGTGGAAAGAGTAGGGGGGTTATGGGAAAGAAGAGTAGGATGGGAGTCTCTCCAACAATGAGGCCTCACCCAAGATCCGTTAAGAACCAGGTCAGCAACCTTAGTATCAGGAGTGAAACCCGCATCATGGATGTCACGGGCAGACAAGAATTTAGAAAGAGGGCCCGCGGGATGCCAGTTATCGAACCAAGCAGAAGTAGAGCATCCATCACCTATCTGGGAAACTATATACTCCCTTATCTTATCCCGCATATCCAGGATGTTACGCCAGGCAAATCCAGAACCGTATTTTTTGGGGGCATCCCAAAAGTTACGGCCACATAAACGGTAAGAGTGGATCCACTTAACCCATAGGGACTCTTTCTTGGAAAGGAGTCTCCAAACATGGGAAGCCATAAGGGCAACATTCCAGATAGCAAGATTACGTATGCCAAGACCACCATGTTCCTTAGGAAGGCATACAGTTTTCCAGGAGACTTTAGCTTTACCACGCTTCAACTCCCCATGGCACCAGAGGAAACCTCTCATGAGCTTCTCAATATCGTTAGAGATAGATTTAGGAAGAATAAAAACAGAAGCCCAATAGATTTGAGTAGAAGAAAGGACAGAGAGGATGAGTTGGAGACGACCAGCAAAGGAAAGAGACTTGTTTTTCCAGTCATTAATCCTGCATTTGACTTTATCAACAAGGCCTTTACAGTCTTTGTGGGCAAGACGCGTTGTGATGAGAGGAACGCCAAGGTATCGGACAGGAAAAGAGCCCTCAGGAAATTTAACAATAAGGTCAATGGCAGCCCTGGTCCTCTCACCAACATTACAGTAGAAAGCTTCACTCTTCGCGGTATTGGGATGGAGTCCAGAAACCCCAGAGAATTCCTCAAGAGAGTCACATATGAGTTTAACCGAAGAGCTATCACCATGGCAGAAAAGAAGGAGATCGTCGGCAAAGCAGAGATGGGTGATATTTTGATCGTCACATTGTCTGTGGAATTTAAAAGAGTCAGAATCATGGATGTTTCTCTTGATCATAAGGTTAAGCACTTCCATGACAAGAGTGAAGAGATAAGGAGAGAGGGGGTCACCCTGCCGAAGGCCCCTTTTTCCGTCGAAATAACCATGCGTATTCCCATTGATACTCACCGAGTAAGCAACCGTGGAAACACAAGTCATGATCCATTCAATCATACGATCAGGGAAACCAAACCCAAACAAGATGTTCCGGAGAAAATTCCAGTCAACCGTGTCGTAGGCTTTTTGAATATCAACCTTAAAAGCACACCTAGGAGGACCACGATGACGATGATAATCACGCATGAGCTCGTGAACAAGAAGGACGTTGTCAGTGATCAAACGACCAGGGATGAAAGCAGACTGGTTTTCATCAACCAGAGAAGAAAGATGGTTTTTGATACGATCCGCAATAAGCTTGCTAATACATTTGTAAACAACGTTACAACAAGCTATAGGGCGGAAATCAGTGACTTTGGAAGGGGAATCAACTTTAGGAATGAGCGCAAGGATGGTACTGTTGAAGGATTTAAGAAGTTTGCCAGAATAGAAGAATTCCTTAACAGCCATACAGAAATCAGGACCTACAATATCCCAAGCAGACTTGAAGAACTTAGCAGAGAAACCATCAGAACCAGGGGCTTTATCATCACCCATCTGGAACAGAACACACTTAACCTCCGCGTCAGTAACAGGAGTAAGCATGGCGGCAGACTGGAGGGGGGAGAGCTTATTAGAGAAGAGGGAAGAAGGATCACGAATAGCAGTAGAAAGTTGGTCAGAACCCAAGAAGGCTTGAAAATGAGAAACAAAAAGATTAGGGAGATCGTTCCCCGAGATCCAGTTACCGTGAACATCCTGGATAGAATTAATACGATTGCGAGATTTACGACTTTTAACCGCTTTGTGGAAAAAAGCCGAATTTTTATCACCTTCACGAAGCCAGTTAACCTTAGCCTTTTGTTTCAAGAACCTCTCTTCATCCAGGCTAGCCTCGTTATAGGCGAGGAGATACCTGCATTGTTCTTCACGAAGATCCTTATTGAAAGGATCCCGATCCAAAGCAATCTGAACTCTATCAAGCTCATTACGAAGAGAGATAACCTTAGAAAAGAGGTTTCCCTGGTTGCGAAGCATCTTACGTATAGGCACTTTCAGATTTTTAAGGTTTTTGAAAACCTTATACATCCTATATCCAGTGATGTTAGGGTTCCAAGAAGAGGCAACAATCTGTTTGAAATCTTCCTTATAAGTCAGGAAATTAGGGAACTTGAAAGGCTTAGGTTGGAAAGGGGCACGTTGGGGGAGAGAAAGCACAGCAGGAGTATGATCGGACGAACGGTAAGGGAGAAAATTGACAGTAGAGGAGGGGAAAGAAGCAACGAAGTGAGTATTTCCCATGACACGATCGATCTTCTTGAGAATGCCACCCGAACCATTAGGAGACTTGGTCCAAGTGTAGAAGAGACCTTTGTAGTTAAGATCCTCCATTTCCATCAGATTGACACAGTCCCTGAAGTCCTCCATAGCACGAGAAATCCCAGACGACCCGGAGGTGCTATCTTTGATATCAAGAGCAACATTGAAATCACCCAAAAGAATCCAAGGGGAATCTCTAACCACATTCTTATGGACCGCAAGAGAATGCCAGAGAGAACGACGCATCATGTGATCATTATGAGCATAGACGAAGGAGCAGAAAAAGGATTTATTAGAATCACGAATATTAACTTTGAAATGCATAACCTGATCACTTAAGTCGATAAGCATCATATCAATGGCCATTGGATCCCAGGCAACCACGATTCTAGTCCCTCTAGGGGAGAAGAGACCGTTGGACGACCACGACCAAGAGCCAAAAGTACGACTGCAAATAAGAGGGAGATTAGGGAAGGAAGCACGAGTCTCAAGAGAAGCACAGATATGAAGATATTGATCGCGGATAAGATCTCGCAAGGCTTTCTGATGGGAAGGCTTACAGAGACCGCGAGTATTCCAAACAGCGATGTGCGTCATATGGAAACTTGAAGGGGGGTGGAGTCCATCTGCTCGGACACCGGAGTTATCATAGGTTGAGCAGAATGTGGTACATTCTTATCAACAATAAACATGGCAGTCTCACCATCATCCGAGTCGACCTCAATACTATTATCGTCAACGATAAGGTCATCATCATCCTTATCAAAATCAACAGGACAAGAACGGGAAGTAGAGGGAATATCGGTGACGTCAGAGGAACACACCTCTAGAATGGAGAAGGCGTTAAATAAAGGGGGGGAGGATTCAGACTGATTAAGGGGCTGGGAGGAAGAAATATGAATGATAGGGCTAGGGAAACCAACAATATCAGACTTATCCTTCATAGGGGGATTAGGGGGATTGGTGGATAAAGATGGGCTATAATTAACAGGGACCGGAGGTATCTCATACTGTTTATTATTTCTAATAGTTTTAAAATTTTTTTTATTTTTTGAATGAAAATTATCTTGGTTATTGTTTTGGTATTTTCTACTAGTATTGACTTTAGAAGATTCTTTATTTTTATTGTCTTTAGAAAAAGCATGTTTTGAAGAAATTTTCTTATTTGAAACCAAAGTAAAATCATCAATATTATCAATAATAGTAGAAGCATTAACGTTAGAGGTATCCATATGATTAGCAATAGAAGGAGTATTAGTCTTAGTAATTTCATGCATACAAACATGTGTTTCGTGACCAAACACCTTACAATGAGAGCACATAGGTGGTTTCCATTCATACTCAACTCTTAGCGTTTGGGATGAGAATTCAAGTGTTTCAGGATCTGGGATACGGATGTTAATTTTGTCCACCCATGAGGGACGAGTTGGGACTTCTAAAAGGACACGAGCATAGACTGCCTTACCCGCAGCATAAGTACACATGTTTGCCGTATAAGAGTCCATAGCAAGAGGTTTACCAATTTTAGAAGCAATGTGACTTAATCCTTCCTCACTCCACGTCTCGTAAGGGATGTCATGTATTTTAATCCATAGAGGAAGTTTGTCATGGTTGTTTTTATGAATGCTAAGACCGGGTCTCCATTTTTGCATAACAATGGGGGCACTCCTAAATGTCCAAGGACCGTGAGTGATAACATGTTTTAGTCCTTGGTCGTTATTAAATTTAAAAAGATAGACACCTTTACCATTTAACAGAACATCTTCTAGACCATGTTTAGACCACATCTTAGAGGCAAGATAACGAACATCCGAATAATTCATTTTACATCCCACGAAATAACCACAAATGGTTCGAGCATGAGTCTCACAAATCTTATTAACAACATTGATCGGGATGTCTACTGGCACATCAACATCATTACTCAGATTAGGAATGAAACGAAAGTTGTCGCTAGAATGTTTTTTAGGACCACTTAAAATGTTAGCTTGAGAGTTAACTAGCATAGGTAATTTACTAGACCAAGCGTTGTGATTCAAGTTTTTTACTTCCAGGTTTAAATTATTTTTATTTTTATCGTTTGAATTATGTAACTGATCAACGTGGGATTTAATATTAATGTTAGGAGTAACATTAATCTGATTATCCAATTTATTAATTACATATTTTTTTGAATTGAAAGGCTTATAATTGTTAGCCCAATAGGTTTTATTATAATTAGTGGGCTTATCCATGTTGGTACATTTAGATAAATGGGTTTGTTTAGGTTGGCCCAAGATAGATGATCTCTTAGGTAAGCCTAAAATAGATGGGCTAAGTTCCTTAGGCATTAATGGGCTAGGATCCTTTGGCATTGATGGGCTAGGTTCCTTAAGCAAAGTAGTATCCTTATGGCATAGAAGATCCGCACGATTTGAAGGAAAACTCGGAATATTCAAAGGAGAAGAGGACAAACCAAGTTGGGTGGGATGTGTCCCCTTGTCTCCCATAAAGTTAAAGCTTTCATTAGTGTCACCCACTCTCCCCAAGACTTTAGCACATTGACCAAGAATGTTATGATTTAACCCACTATCCAAGTTTAAAATTGAAGAGCTTGCATTATCAAATAGATGGTCGGTATTCATACCTTGAGGTTTGGAGTTCGTGACCGTTGAGGAGAGATATGGAGCGTGGACTTCACTGAAATCAGGTGCATTGCGGTGTACTTCAGCAAATGAGCTTTTATATTTCATGACCGTTGTTGAATTGTTGGAGTTCTTGACCGTTGTTGGAGCGTGTACCACGCGATCATCATGCGATGCAGCATCGACCTCCTGCCCTTTGGTGTTCATCCTGTTTGTAGCTTGATCTTCACGGTCACCATGGATTGTAGGTCGGCCTTGGCTTGTAGGTCGGCCTTGGATTGTAGGTCGGCCTTGGCTGAAACCGTGACTAACTTCTCTATTTTCAGCAAGCTCTCCTTGGGTGTAACCTTGGCTTAAGATGGTGTTGGGTGTAACCGTATTTGCTTGTAACTCACTCGCTGAAGAGACATACTCATTAGCATGAAGCACAGCCTCATCTTCACGTTCATCATCTTTATATTCACCATCATCATCTTCAGAAGATGAGTATTCCGTGCTCAAACCATCCATCATCTCCGAATCTTTGCCTCCATCTCCATATAGTTGCGAATCCTTGGTACTCTTGTTGGTAGACGGTTCATCATTTACACCTTCAATGTTTTCAGAATTAGAGTATTCCATGTTCATTCCACGGTTCATCTCAAGAGAAGAGATAATATGGGAATTATGGACTACTTCTCGAGAATCTTTGTTTACCAAGTTGATTGTACCACCCCCTTTTGTGATATCTTGAGAAAGTGTTTCTAGTAATTGCTCACGGTATTGGGTTGAAGCACACTTCTCCAAAACATCACTAAATTCATTTGAAGCTGCAGCAAACTTTCCATATTGTATTTCTTTTCCGAGTTGACTCTTTGACTGTTGATCATTTTGTTTTCCATCAACTAATTGAGTAACCCGTTTATGATTAAGAACATATTTCCTGTCTTGTGCGCTTCTGTCAATCGAGATATCCAACACTGAATTTTTAAGAGAAGGTTGTTTGAAAAGACGTGGCTGTTTGTTCCTTATATTTTTTAATCTTTTTTCCACCATGATGAACGTATTTTCAGAAGCTACAATACTTTGAGCAGAAAACATGTGATTTTGATTATGTTTTTCCATCATAACACCAACATTTGACATTAAAATGGAATCCCCACCTGGTGAATCATCATCCATGGTGAAATTCTACAGAACGAAATCCAAAAAATACAAGAAACTTCTAGAGAGAGAAACTTCTAGAGAGATGCTAGAGAGAGAAACTTCTAGAGAGAGAAACTTCTAGAGAGAGAAACTTCTAGAGAGGTTGTGATGGGTTATCGACTATAATAAAGGTTTGTATGGGTTATGGACCATTATGGAGGGATATTATGGTTATGGACCATTATGTAGGGTTGCAATGGGTTATGGACCATAGAAAGGGTTGTGATGAGTTATGGACCATTACAAAGTGTTGTGATGGGGTATGGGCAGTTATGAAGGGTTGTATGGGTTATATTCTGAAGGTTGTGATGGGTTATAAACCGTTATGAAGGATTATGATGGGTTATTGACCATTATGAAAGGTTGTGATAGGTTATGGTTAATTAGGAACGGTTGTTATGGGTTATGGACCATAGAAAGGGTTGTGTTAGGTTATGGACCATTGTGAAAGGTTGTGATAGGTTATGCTCAATTATGAAGGGTTGTGATGGGCTATGGACCATTATAAAGAGTTGTGATGGGTTATGGACCATTATTAAGGTTGTGATGGGTTTTTTTTTTGGGTAAAGAGGGCGGCACCTCTGGCAAATTTTATTAATAAAAAGAATAAATACAATATAAGGCTGGGGACTCCCTACCAAAAAACAGAAAATCCTTTGGGACAGGCCCCAACGGACAACAGGCTAAACTAGGTACCAAAACAAGGGAAGGAACCAGAAGCAAACAAGAACATAAAAGAAAACCACCTGCAAAACAAACAAACCATACAAGCCAAAACAAGCAGAGAAAAAAGAAAGCGCAGAGGAAGAAAATTAGGGGAGGGTCCAAATAGTTTTAGCCAAATCAACATTAGTGCAACTTTTCATAGAAAGACTCAGCAGTCTACAGCGGATATCATCCTTAACACTATTCACGACAGCATGATGAGATCTTTTTATTTTTTTAAAAATACGTAAATTTCTTTCCCGCCAAACGTGGTAGACAGCTCCCGCAAAAACAAGTCTTCTAATGATGGACCAAATGGTCCTGTTCTTATTAATGGGGTTGAGTTGACTAATGATATTAGACCAACTATGAGTGGAGAAGGATAGATCATGACATGATGGAGGTCATGCCAAACCAAAGAAGTGAAAGAACAATCAAAGAAGAGATGTGAAAGGGAATCCGGACAGTTCCCGCAGAACGCACAAATGAGATCATAATTAGTGTCCCAAATTTTCATTTTATCATGAGTCTTCAGACGATTTTTAAGAGCAACCCAAAGAATGAAAGCATGTCTGGGAATGTTCTGGGAGAACCAAACAAGATGAAACCAAACGACCGGTTGGTTATAGGGGCGAATAGACTGCCACACAGAACGAACAGAGAAAGGGGAGAGTTGTCCGTCTCTAGATCTCCAAAGGAGTTTATCAGGAACGGACGTGGATATAGAAGGAGGGTTATGAGAAAGAAGAGCACCATGGTAATCTCTCCAACAATGAGGCCGAACCCAAGATCCGTTAAGAACCAGGTCAGCAACCTTAGTATCAGGAGTGAAACCCGCATCATGGATGTCACGGACAGACAAGAATTTTGAAAGAGGGCCCGCAGGGTGCCAGTTATCGAACCAAGCAGAAGTAGACCATCCATCACCTATCTGGGAAACTATATACTCCCTTATCTTATCCCGCATATCCAGGATGTTACGCCAGGCAAATCCCGAACCGTATTTTTTGGGGGCATCCCAAAAGTTACGGCCACATAAACGGTATGAGTGGATCCACTTAACCCATAGTGACTCTTTCTTGGAAAGGAGTCTCCAAACATGGGAAGTCATAAGGGCAACATTCCAGATATCAAGGTTACGTATGCCAAGACCACCATGTTCCTTAGGAAGGCAAACAGTTTTCCAGGAGACTTTTCCTTTACCATGCTTCAAATCACCATGGCACCATAGGAAGCCTCTCATGAGCTTCTCAATATCGTTAGAGATAGATTTAGGAAGAATAAAAACAGAAGCCCAATAGATTTGAGTAGAAGAAAGGACAGAGAGGATGAGCTGGAGACGACCAGCAAAGGACAAAGACTTGTTTTTCCAGTCATTAATCCTGCATTTGACTTTATCAACAAGGCCTTTACAGTCTTTGTAGGCAAGACGAGTGGTGATGAGAGGAACCCCAAGGTATCGGACAGGGAAAGAGCCCTCAGGAAACTTAACAATAAGGTCAATGGCAGCCCTGGTTCTCTCACCAACATTACAGTAGAATGCTTCACTCTTCGCAGTATTAGGATGGAGGCCAGAAACCCCAGAGAATTCCTCAAGAGAATCACATATGATTTTAACCGAAGAGCTATCACCATGACAGAAGAGAAGGAGATCGTCGGCAAAGCAGAGATGGGTGATACTTTGATCATCACATTGTCTATGGAATTTAAAAGAGTCAGAATCATGGATGTTTCTCTTGATCATAAGGTTAAGCACTTCCATGACAAGAGTGAAGAGATAAGGAGAGAGGGGGTCACCCTGCCGAAGGCCCCTTTTACCGTCGAAATAACCATGAGTATTCCCATTGATACTCACAGAGTAAGCAACCGTGGAAACACAAGTCATGATCCAGTCAATCATACGATCGGGGAAACCAAACCCAAACAAGATGTTCTGCAGAAACGACCAGTCAACAGTGTCATATGCTTTTTGAATATCAACCTTAAAAGCACACCTAGGAGGACCACGATGACGATGATAATCATGCATGAGTTCGTGGACAAGAAGGACGTTGTCGGTGATCAAACGACCAGGGATGAAAGCAGACTGGTTTCATCAACCAGAGAAGAAAGATGGTTTTTGATACGATCCGCAATAATCTTGCTGATACATTTGTAAACAACGTTACAACAAGCTATAGGGCAGAAATCAGTGACTTTAGAAGGGGAATCAACTTTAGGGATGAGCGAAAGGATGGTGCTGTTGAAGGACTTAAGAAGATTGCCAGAATAGAAGAATTCCTTAACAGCCATACAGACATCAGGACCAACAATATCCCAAGCAGACTTGAAGAACTTAGCAGAGAAACCATCAGAACCAGGAGCTTTATCATCACACATCTGGAACAAGACACACTTAATCTCCTTATCAGTAACACAGGAGTAAGCATGGCGGCAGATTGGATTGGGGAGAGCTTATTAAAGAAGAGGGAAGAAGGATCACAAATAGCAGTGGAAGGCTGGGCAGAACCCAAGAATGCTTGAAAGTGAGAAACAAAAAGATTAGGAAGATCATTCCCCGAGATCCAGTTACCTTGAGCATCCTGGATAGAATTAATACGATTGCGAGATTTACGACTTTTGACCGATTTGTGGAAAAAAGCCGAATTTTTATCACCCTCACGCAGCCAGTTAACCTTAGCCTTTTGTTTCAGGAACCTCTCTTCATCCAGGCTAGCCTCGTTGAAAGCGAGGAGATACCTGCATTGTTCTTCACGAAGATCCTTATTGAAAGGATCCCGATCCAAAGCAATCTGAACTCTATCAAGCTCATTACGAAGAGAGATAACCTTGGAAAAGAGGTTTCCCTGGTTGCGAAGCATTTTACGTATCGGCACTTTCAGATTTTTAAGGTTTTTGAAAACCTTATACATCCGATATCCAGTGATATTAGGGTTCCAAGAAGAGGCAACAATCTGCTTGAAATCGTTCTTATAAGTCAGGAAATTAGGGAACTTGAAAGGCTTAGGTTGGAAAGGGGCACGATGGGGGAGAGAAAGCATAGCAGGAGTATGATCGGACGTACGGTAAGGTAGAAAATTGACAGTAGAGGAGGGGAAAGAAGCAACGTAGTGAGTATTTCCCATGACTCGATCAATCTTCTTGAGGATGCCACCCAAACCATTAGGAGACTTGGTCCAGGTGTAGAAGATACCTTTATAGTTAAGATCCTCCATTTCCATTAGATTGACACAATCCCTGAAGTCCTCTATTGCACGAGAAATCCCAGACGACCCTGAGGTGCTATCTTTAATATCAAGAGCAACATTTAAATCACCCAAAAGAATCCAAGGGGAATCTCTAACCATATTCTTATGGACCGCAAGAGAATGCCAGAGAGAGCGACGCATCATGTGATCATTATGAGCATAGACGAATGAGCAGAAAAAGGATTTATTAGAGTTACGAATATTAACTTTGAAATGCATAACCTGATCATTTAAGTCGATAAGCATCATATCAATGGTAAGCGGATCCCATGCAACCACGATTCTAGTCCCTCTAGGGGAGAAGAGACCGTTGGACGACCACGACCAAGAGCCAAAAGTACGACTACAGATAAGAGGGAGGTTATGGAAGGAAGCACGAGTCTCAAGAGAAGCACAAATATGAAGATTTTGATCGCGGATAAGATCTCTCAAGGCTTTCTGATGAGAAGGCTTACAGAGACCGTGAGTATTCCATGCAGCGATGTGCGTCATATGGAAACTTGGAGGGGGGTGGAGTCCATCTGCTCGGACACCAGAGCTATCATAGGATGATCATTAAAGGATCCAGACTCATTAACAATGAACTGGGCAGTATCACCATCATCAGAATCAACCTCAATACTATTATCCTCAACGATAAGGTCATCAGCTTCAGGATCAAAATCATGAGGACTAGAATGGGAAGGAGCAATAGGATGTGGCACGGGGACAGAAGTAGAAGGAATATCCGTGACGTTATAGGAACAAGCCTCTAGAATGGAGAAGGCGTTGAATAAAGGGGTGGAGGATTCAGACTGATTAAGGGGCTGGGATGAAGAAATTCGAATGATAGGGCTAGGGAAACCAACAATAGCGGACTTATCCTTCATTGGGGGATTAGGGGGATTGGTGCATAAAGGGGGTGTATTATTAATATGAACCGGAAGTTTCTCAAACCTATTCTTATTTCTAATATTTTTTAAAAAGTGTTTATTTTTTGAAAGAAAATTATCTTGGGTATTGTTTTGGTATTTTCTACTGGTATTTCTTTTAGAAGATTCATTATTTTTATTGTCTTTAGTAAAAACATGTTTTGAAGAATTTTTCTTATTTGAAACCATAGTAAAATCATCAATATTATCTATAATAGAAGTAGCATTAATAGTAGAGGTATCAATATGATTATCAATAGAAGGAGCATTAGTTTTAGTAATGACATGCATACAAACATGTGTTTCGTGACCAAACACCTTACAATGTGAGCACATAGGTGGTTTCCATTCATACTCAACTCTAAGCGTATGGGAAGAAAATTCAAGTGTTTCAGGATCTGGGATACGAATGTTAATTTTTCCACCTATGAGGGACGAGATGGGACCTCTAAAAGGACACGAGCATAGACTGCCTTACCCGCAGCATAAGTACACATGTTAGCTGTATAATAGTCCATAGCAAGAGGTTTACCAATTTTAGAAGCAATGTGACTTAATCCTTCCTCACTCCAAGTCTCATAAAGGATGTCATGTATTTTAATCCATAGAGGAAGTTTGTCATGGTTGTTTTTATGAATGCTAAGCCCGGGTCTCCATTTTCGCATAACAATGGGGGCACTTCTAAATGTCCAAGGGCCGTGAGTAATTACATGTTATAGACCATGGTCATTGTTAAATTTGAAAAGATAGACTCCGTTACCATTTAACAAAACATCTTCCAGCCCATGTTGAGACCACATCTTAGATGCAAGATAACGAACATCTGAGTAATTCATTTTACATCCAACGAAATAACCACAAATGGTTCGAGCATGAGTCTCACAAATCTTATTAACAACATTGATCGGGATATCAAGTGGCACATCAATATCATTACTCAGATTAGGAATGAAACGAAAATTATCGCTAGAATGTTTTTTAGGGCCACTTAAAATGTTCGCTTGAGAGTTAACTAGCAGAGGTAATTTAGTAGACCAAGCGTTGAAATTTATGTCTCTTTTTTCCATCTTATCATTAGTGTTGCTATGGTTATTAGAATTATGTAAATGAACAACATTGAGATCATTACCAGAGCTAGATTTAGCAGAAAACGAGTGATCCGATTTGCTAATTAAATTGTTTTTGTAATTAAAAGACCTATTTTTATTAGGCATAATAGTTTTAGTATAAGATTTGGGCTTATGATTGTTTAGTCTATTAAAAGCATAAGTTTGTTTAGGATAGCCCAAGTGTAAAGGAAGCTTAGGAGGGTGGCCCAATAATGAAGGACTACTAGCCGATTGTTGAAGAGAAGGGATGTGGTCAGATTGATTAGTAACATTTGTATCTAAATTCGTGACATGAATATGAGAAGGGTCCGAACAAGCAAAGGATAAGTCAACTATCGGCACATTTAAAAGTTTAGGTTCAATGTTGGGCACATGCACATTAGGATAGGACAAATCAAAAGTGGAGGCATGTGTCCCCTTGTCTCCCATTAAGTTAATGTTATCATTGGTGTCTCCCACTCTCCCCATGACTTTAGACCATTGACCAAGAATGCTATCATTTAACCCACCATCCATATGCAAAATTGAATTATCAAAAGGAGGGTCGGAATTCATACCATGCGTTTTGGAGTTCATGACCGTTGAGGAGAGAAATGGAGCGTGTACTTCACTTAAAGCAGCAACGTTTCGGGGTTCTTTGGTGTTCATCACTAAAGTAGCTTGAGTTTGATCTTCATGGAAGCTAGAAGAAGGAGCCGTTGGGGAGTTCTTGGACATTGGTGCATGATCTCCAAGAACCTTGAATGCAGAATTGCCACCTTCATTGCTGCAATGTGTAGTGTTGTGCGGTTGATATTCAGCACCATATTCACCATATTCATTCACGAGGTTATTTCCTTTCAAGCCCGTATCTCCGTGAAGATCTCCTCCATCGAATGCAAGGCCAACTTCATCCACCTTATCATCCTTCATCATATCATCCTCCAAGTCGTGACAAACTTCCTCCACCATGTCATTCTTCATTAGATCATCGTCCAATATCAGGCCCTCATTTCTTTTTTTTCCATGCATAGTCTCGATCTCCACATCATCTTGATCCTTGTTTTCAGATGGTTAAAGCAAGTGGGTAATGGACGTATGGTTGCATGGCATTACATCGGAGTTTTTTGTTGAATCAGCATCGTAATGGCCTAAATCCTTCATCATATCTTTTTTCTTTTTCTCGTTTTCTACCAAGGCACCTTCAAGACTTGTTCTTTTCTGCATTAGAATATGTCTTCGATCTAAAGCAACTTTATCATTAGTTTCATTTAGAAGAGTTGTTTTTTCAGAAATATGATAATGGTTCCTTTGTTTGGATTGTTTATTTTCTTTAATTTCATTGAAAGACTTGAAATAAAAGTTGGAATTTTGAGTAGGTTGAGCTTTAAACATCATAAACTTGTTATCATGTTCTTGTGGCTGTTTTGTTTTTATTTTTTGTAATCTCTTTTCGACCAAATTCAAAGTAATTTCATGATCTATTAAAACATGTGTAGGAGATATAAGATCATGATTTTCTAAAACATTTTCATTTTCCAAACATTGATCAGAACCAGGAATTATGCCTGGTGAAACACCAGCCATAAATAAAATAAAAATACAAAAACTTAAAAAATTGCAAAAAGTCGTATAGCTTGCTTAGAGAGAGTGTTGCTTGGTTATGATGGGTTATGGACCATTATGAGGGGTTTTGATAGGATATTGTAATGGGTTATGGACCATTATAAAGGGTTGTGATGAGTTATGGCCCATTATGAAGGTTGTGATGGGTTATGGACTACTATAAATGGTTATGACGGGTTATGGACCATTATGAGGGGTTTTGATAGGTTATGGTCAATTATGAAGAGTTGTGATAGGTTATGGATCATAGAAAGGGTTGTGTTGGGTTATGGACCATTATGAATGGTTGTGATGGGTTATGGACTATTATGAAGGGTTGTGATGGGTTATGGACCATTATGAAGTTTGTATAGGATATGGACTATTATGAAGGGTTGTTATGGTTATAGACCATTATGCACGGTTGCGATGGGTTATGGACCATTATGAAGTGTTGTGATGGGTTATGGTTAACTATGAAGGGTTGTGATGGGGTTTGCACCGTAGAAAGGGTTGTTCTGGGTTATGGACCATAGGAAGGGTTATGATGAGTAATGGTCAATTATGAAGGGTTGTGATGGGTTATGGTCAATTATGAAAGGTTGTGATGGTTATGGCCTGTTATGAAGGTTTGTATGGGTTATGGACCATTATGAAGGGTTGTTATGGTTATGGACCATTCTGCAGGGTTGCAATGGTTATGGACCATAGAAAGGGTTGTGATTGGTTATGGACCATTAGAAAGGGTTGTGATTATGGGTTATGTACTAGTATGAAGGTTTTGATTGGTTATGAACCATTATCAAGGATTATGATGGGTTATTGACCATTATGAAGGGTTGTGATAGGTTATGGTCACTTATGATGGGTTGTTATGGGTTATGGACCATAGAAAAGGTTGTGTTAGGTTATGGGCCATTATGAAGGTTGTGATGGGTTATGCTGAATTATGAAGGGTTGTGATGGGTTATGGACCGTTATAAAGGGTTGTGATGGGTTATGGACCATTATGAAGGTTCGGATGGGTTATGGACCATTATAAAGGGTTGTGATGGGTTATGGACGATTATGAAGTTTGTGATGGGTTATGGACCATTATGAAGGTTGTGATGGGTTATGGACCATTATGAGGGGTTTTGATAGGTTATGGTCAATTATAAAGAGTTGTGATGGGTTATGGACCATAAAAAGAGTTGTGTTAGGATATAGACCATTATGAAGAGTTGTGATGGGTTATGGACCATTATGAAGGTTGTGATGGGTTATGTACCATTATGAGGGGTTTTGCTAATTTATTGTGAATTATGAAGAGTTGTGATGGGTTATGGACCATAAAAAGTGTTGTGTTAGGATATAGACCATTATGAAGGGTAGTGATGGGTTATGGACCATTATGAAGGGTTGTGATGGGTTATGGACCATTATGAAGGTATACGGGTTATGGAAAATTATGAAGGGTTGTTATGGTTATGGACCATTATGTAGGGTTGCGATGGGTTATGGACCGTTATGAAGTGTTGTGATGGGTTATGGTTAATTATGAAGGGTTGTGATGGGTTATAGACCACAGAAAGGGTTGTGCTGGGTTATGGACCATAGGATGGGTTGTGATGGGTTATGGTCAATTATGAAGGGTTGTAATGGGTTATGGTCAATTATGAAGGTTCGTGATAGGTTATGGACTGTTAAGAAGGTTTCTATAGGTTATGGACCATTATGAAGGGTTGTTATTGTTACGGACCATTATGCAGGGTTGCGATGGGTTATGGACCATAGAAAGGGTTTTGATGGGTTATTGACCATTAGAAAGGGTTTTGATTGGTTATGGACCGTTATGAAGGGTTATGTGGGTTATGTACTATTATGAAGGGTTGTGGTGAGTTATGCTCAATTATGAAGGGTTGTGATGGGTTTTTTTTTTGGGTAAAGAGGGCGGCACCTCTGGCAAATTTTATTAATAAAAAGAATAAATACAATATAAGGCTGGGGACTCCCCACCAAAAAACAGAAAATCCATCGGGACAGGCCCCAACGGACAACAAGCTAAACTAGGAACCAAAACAAGAGAAGGAACCATAAGCAAACAAGAACATAAAGGAAAGCAACCTGCAAAACAAACAAACCATACAAGCCAAAACATGCATAGAAAAAAGAAAGCGTAGAGGAAGAAAATTAAGGGAGGGTCCAAATAGTTTTAGCCAAATCAACATTAGTGCAAGTTTTCAAAGAAAGACTCAGCAGTCTACCGCGGATATCATCCTTAACAATATTCACGACAGCATGATGAGATCTTTTTATTTTTGTAAAAATGCGTAAATTTCTTTCCCGCCAGATGTGGTAGACCGCTCCAGCAAAAACAAGTCTTCTAATGATGGACCAAATGGTCTTGTTCTTATTAATGGGGTTGAGTTGACTAATGATATCAGACCAGCTATCAGCGGAGAAGGAGAGATTCATGACATGATGGAGGTCATGCCAAACCAAAGAAGTGAAAGAGCATTCAAAGAAGAGATGAGAAAGGGAATCCGGACAGTCCCCGCAGAACGCACAAATGAGATTGGAATTAGTGTCCCAAATTTTGATTTTATCATGAGTCTTAAGGCGATTTTTAAGAGCAACCCAAAGAATGAAAGCATGTCTGGGGATGTTCTGGGAGAACCAAACAAGATGAAACCAAAAGACCGATTGATGATAGGGGCGAATAGTCTTCCAAACAGAACGAACAGAGAAAGGAGAGAGTTGACCGTCTCTAGATCTCCAAAAGAGATTATCAGGGACGAATGTGGAAAGAGTAGGGGGGTTATGAGAAAGAAGAGCAGTATGGGAATCTCTCCAACAATGAGGCCGAACCCAAGATCCGTTAAGAACCAGGTCAGCAACCTTTGTATCAGGAGTGAAACCCGCATCATGGATGTCACGGACAGACAAGAATTAAGAAAGAGGACCCGCGGGGTGCCAGTTATCAAACCAAGCAGAAGTAGAGCATCCATCACCAATCTGGGAAACTATATACTCCCTTATCTTATCCCTCATATCCAGGATGTTATGCCAGGCAAATCCAGAACCGTATTTTTTGGGGGCATCCCAAAAGTTACGGCCACATAAACGGTAAGAGTGGATCCACTTAACCCATAGGGACTCTTTCTTGCAAAGGAGTCTCCAAACATGGGAATCCATAAGGGCAACATTCCAGATAGCAAGGTTACGTATGCCAAGCCCACCATGTTCCTTAAGAAGGCATATAGTTTTCCAGGAGACTTTAGCTTTACCACGCTTCAACTCACCATGGCACCAGAGGAAACCTCTCATGAGCTTCTCAATATCGTTAGAGATAGATTTAGGAAGAATAAAAACAGAAGCCCAATAGATTTGAGTAGAAGAAAGGACAGTGAGGATCAGCTGGAGACGACCAGCAAAGGAAAGAGACTTGTTTTTCCAGTCATTAATCCTGCATTTGACTTTATCAACAAGTCCTTTACATTCTTTGTGGGTAAGACGCGTGGTGATGAGAGGAACGCCAAGGTATCGAACAGGAAAAGAGCCCTCAGGAAACTTAACAATAAGATCAATGGCAGCCCTGGTCCTCTCACCAACATTACAATAGAAAGCTTCACTCTTCCCAATGTTGGGATGGAGGCCAGAAACCCCAGAGAATTCCTCAAGAGAGTCACATATGAGTTTAACCGAAGAGCTATCACCATGGCAGAAGAGAAGGAGATCATCGGCAAAGCAGAGATGGGTGATATTTTGATCGTCACATTGTCTGTGGAATTTAAAAGAATCAAAATCATGGATGTTTTTCTTGATCATAAGGTTAAGCACTTCCATGACAATAGTGAAGAGATAAGGAGATAGGGGGTCACCCTGCCGAAGGCCCCTTTTACCGTCGAAATAACCATGAGTATTCCCATTGATACTCACAGAGTAAGCAACCGTGGAAACACATGTCATGATCCAGTCAATCATACGATCGGGGAAACCAAACCCAAACAAGATGGTTCGCAGAAAAGTCCAGTCAACCGTGTCGTAGGCTTTTTGAATATCAACCTTAAAAGCACACCTAGGAGGACCACGATGACGATGATAATCACGCATGAGCTCATGAACAAGAAGGACGTTGTCGGTGATCAAACGACCAGGGATGAAAGCAGACTGATTTTCATCAACCAGAGAAGAAAGATGGTTTTTGATACGATCCGCAATAAGCTTGCTGATACATTTGTAATAAAACGTTACAACAAGCTATAGGGCGGAAATCAGTGACTTTGGAAGGGGAATCAACTTTAGGAATGAGCGCAAGGATGGTGCTGTTGAAGGACTTAAGAAGTTTGCCAGAATAGAAGAATTCCTTAACAGCCTTACAGAAATTAGGACCTACAATATCCCAAGCAGACTTGAAGAACTTAGCAGAGAAACCATCAGAACCAGGAGCTTTATCATCACCCATCTGGAACAGAACACACTTAACCTCCGCGTCAGTAACAGGAGTAAGCATGGCTGCAGACTGGAGGGGGAGAGCTTATTAGAGAAGAGGGAAGAAGGATCACGAATAGCAGTAGAAGGCTGGGCAGAACCCAAGAAGGCTTGAAAGTGAGAAACAAAAAGATTAGGAAGATCGTTCCCCGAGATCCAGTTACCTTGAACATCCTGGATAGAATTAATACAATTGCGAGACTTACGACTTTTAACCGTTTTGTGGAAAAAAGCCGAATTTTTATCACCTTCACGAAGCCAGTTAACCTTAGCCTTTTGTTTTAAGAACCTCTCTTCATCCAGGCTGGCCTCGTTATAAGCGAGGAGATACCTGCATTGTTCTTCACGAAGATCCTTATTGAAAGGATCCCGATCCAAAGCAATCTGAACTCTATCAAGCTCATTACTTAGAGAGATAACCTTAGAAAAGAGGTTTCCCTGGTTGCGCAGCATCCTACGTATAGGCACTTTCAGATTTTTAAGGTTTTTGAAAACCTTATACATCCGATATCCAGTGATGTTAGGGTTCCAAGAAGAGGCAACAATCTGTTTGAAATCTTCCTTATAAGTCAGGAAATTAGGGAACTTGAAAGGCTTAGGTTGGAAAGGGGCATGATGGGGGAGAGAAAGCACAGCAGGAGTATGATCGGACGAACGGTAAGGGAGAAAATTGACAGTAGAGGAGGGGAAAGAAGCAACGAAGTGAGTATTACCCATGACACGATCGATCTTCTTGAGGATGCCACCCGAACCATTAGGAGACTTGGTCCATGTGTAGAAGAGACCTTTATAGTTAAGATCCTCCATTTCCATCAGATTGACACAGTCCCTGAAGTCCTCCATTGCACGAGAAAACCCAGACGACCCGGAGGTGCTATCTTTGATATCAAGAGCAACATTGAAATCACCCAAAAGAATCCAAGGGGCATCTCTAACCACATTCTTATGTACCACAAGAGAATGCCAGAGAGATCGACGCATCATGTGATCATTATGAGCATAGACGAAGGAGCAGAAAAAGGATTTATTAGAATCACGAATATTAACTTTGAAATACATAACCTGATCATTTAAGTCAACAAGCATCATATCAATGGCCATTGGATCCCAAGCAACCACGATTCTAGTCCCTCTAGGGGAGAAGAGACCGTTGGACGACCACGACCAAGAGCCAAAAGTACGACTACAGATAAGAGGGAGGTTAGGGAAGGAAGCACGAGTCTCAAGAGAAGCACAAATCTGGATATTTTGATCGCGGATAAGATCTCTCAAGGCTTTCTGATGAGAAGGCTTACAGAGACCGCGAGTATTCCAAGCGGCGATGTGCGTCATATGGAAACTTGGAGGGGGGTGGAGTCCATCTGCTCGGACACCTGAGTTATCATAGGTTGATCAGAATGTGGTCCATTCTTATCAACAATAAACCTGGCAGTCTCACCATCATCCGAGTCGACCTCAATACAATTGTCCTCGTCAACAAGGTTATCAGTATCAGGATTAAAATCACCAGTATTAAAATGGGGGGGAACACTAGGAGGAGGAATAGGGGGAGCAGTAGAGGGAAGATCAGTAATGTCTGAGGAACAGGCCTCAAGAACGGAGAAAGCATTGAATAAAGGTGTGGGGGATACAGATTGTTTAAGTGGCATGGAAGAAGAGAGGCGAGTGATAGGGCTCGGAAAACCAACTAAGTTGTTAGTTTCCTTTATAGGGGGAGGAATAGAAGTAGGAGGAATGGAGGTGCGGGAATCAATAGGAACCGGGCGAGACTCGAAACGAGATTTATTAATACTATTTTTACTTTTATTCCAAAACTTGTTCATCGAAGAATCTTTACTCTTCCTAATCCCTTGACTATTTCTATAAGAATTACTTTGCAAATTTTCATTAGTAGTGTTAACAGATTAGTAGTGTTAACAGAATTAGACCGTTGTTTGGCACGATTTTTCTTCTTATAGACGGTCGTAAATCCATCATCAAGTTGCATAGGGGTAGACACTATACTATGATCAAGATGCATTTTATCTTTGTGATTATCTTCATTAGTCTTAGAGATGACATGCATACAATTTTTATTTTCATGACCAAACACCATGCAATGAGAGCACATAGGGGGTTTCCATTCATATTCAATGCGAAGAGTATGGGTATAAAACTCAAGAGTATCAGGATCAGGAATACGTATAATCACTTTATCCACCCAAGAGGGTTTAGTAGTTATCTCAAGAAGGACACGAGCATAAACAGATTTTCCTGCCGCATATTTGCACATATTAGCAGTATAGGAGTCCATAGCAAGAGGCTTTCCAATTTTTGAAGCAATGTGGCTAAGACCATCATCACTCCATGCCTCATAGGGAATATCATGGATTTTAATCCATAGAGGGAGCTTGTCATGATTGTTCTTATGAATATTGAGACCTGGACGCCATTTTTGCATAACAATAGGTGCACCTTTAAAAGTCCAGGGTCCATGAGTGATAACATGATGAAGACCATTGTCGTCACTAAATTTAAACAGGTAAACACCTTTTCCATTTAGCAGAACATCTTGGAGACCATGAATAGACCACATTTTGGAAGCAAGATATCGAACATCAGAGTAATTCATTTTAATTCCTACAAAATAACCACATATAGTCCTAGCAAATGTTTCACACACTTTAGTAACTGCCGTTAAAGGAATATCAACAGGCACATTATTGTCATTACTTAAATTAGGAATAAAACGAAATTTATCGTTGGCGTGTTTTTGAGATCCAGTAATAATATTGGCATGGGAGTTATTAAGCAAGGTTAAAGTTTGATGCCAAGCATTATTCATATTTTTTTTATATCCATTACTAGTATCATAGATTAAATTTTGGCCATTAGTTTTAAAATCACTAGAATTATTGGGGTTAATATTATCACATATGTCAAGAAAATTAGTTTTAACTTTGTCATTTAAAGAAATATGTGTATCAACACTAGTGGGTGGGATATTGGTCATAAGGTCACGCCTAGAAATGAAGTGGGATTTGGCCGATTTATTAAGAGATGAAATGGGAGATAATTGTTTATGATGTGGTCCCAATATAGAAGGACATGCATGCTTTATCATGGAAGGAATCGGATGATAGGGGGACAATAAAGATGGGTTGCCAACTAGTTTAGAGTGTGAGCTAGTAGTGGGACTAGTAGTGGGCAAGTGGCTATTGTTTTCTAGTGAGCAAGCATCATTATCTATAGAAAAGTTTGAATAAGAAAAGGTTTTACCCCATGTCTCCACTAACTTTTCCTTTGCTTTGAACGGTTTTAAAGTACCTTCTCCATCTCCATGCTTATCAGCCTTGAATATTACCGTTTGAGCTGCATTATCATTGCCATTGCCACGTGCTGAAGTTGTACCACCGGTTGTCGGAATATTCTGTCCCGTAATTTCTCCATCGGCCGATGAGTTCAAGTGCATGCAGTCATCGTTTTTTGTGGACGATTCAGCCATAGGATCCTCATCATATTCATCATTATTCCCGTTGTTATTTTGATTAGAATCATCCAAAATAAAGTTCAGTTGGTGGCCCGACATGTAAGCATCATCTACACATTTTGTTTTCTTGTTTATAACCTTTGGAGCATCACCTCCATTTGCTGAAGGATTTCCATTTTTTGTTGAAGAATTCAGACCTGTTTCTCCTCCATTGACTGTTGAGTAAAGCTCCATGCAATTATCCTCTTTTGTAGATGTTTCAAGCATAGGATCCAAATCAGATTCTTCAGATTCTTCATATTTCCCGTCGTGAATTTGAGCTGGATCAGTCGATAGAAAGTTAAGTTGATGGCACGACATTTTACCAATCTGATCAGGACATTCTCCTTCGACCAAGCCAATGTGACACTCTTCATCTAATCCATAGCAAACGTGAGCACCTACTGAAGACGAGATCCCATTAGTAGACAATCTTTTTCGCTGAATATTGTTATTTTTGCATTTGTTTCTTCTTTCATCAGTGGCCTCAAATAAAGAAGAAGAATAATTCTTAAATATTGATCCTCTGATATTACGTAAAGCCATATGAAGTTTTTTCTCTTTCTGATCTTTATTGTAGTTGATTGCATTGCCATGCTCTTCAGATTTGTTTTCTTTGGTTGAAAATTTAAAATCTTGTTTAAAATTTTCAGAAAACGTAATTGCATTCACCTGTTGACCTTTTCCAGTAGATAACTCATGAGTATGATGTTGCTGATCCATTATAACACCATCATTTGACATTAAAATGGAATCACAACCTATTGAATCATTATCCATTGTAACATACGACAGAACAAAACCCAAAAAACACAAAAACTTTCTTGAGAGAGAAAATTCTGGTTGTGATGGGTTATGGACCATTATAAAGGGTTGCAATGCGTTATAGACCATTATGAAGGTTGTGATGGGTTATGGACCATTATAAAGCGTTGTGATGGGTTATGGACCACTATGAAGGTTGTAATGGGTTATGGACCACTATGAAGGGTTATGATGGGTTATGGACGATTATGAGGGTTCTGATAGGATATGGTAATTTATGTAGAGTTGTGATGGATTATGGACCATAAAAAGGGTTGTGTTAGGTTTTGGACCATTATGAAGGGGTGTGATGGGTTATGGACCATTATGAAGGTTTTTATGGGTTATGGACCATTATAAAGGGTTGTTATGGTTATGGACCATAATGCAGGATTGTGATGTGTTATGGACCATTATGAAGTGTTGTGATTTGTTATGGTTAATTATAAAGGGCTTTGATGGGTTATAGACCATAGAAAGGGTTGTCTAAAGTTATGGACCATATGAAGGGTTGTGATGGGTTATGATCAATTATGAAGGGTTGTGATGGGTTATTGACTATTATGAAGGTTTGTATGGGTTATGGACTATTATGGAGGGATGTTATGGTTATGGACCATTATGTAGGGTTGCAATGGGTTATGGACCATAAAAAGGGTTGTGATGGGTTATGGACTATTAAAAAGTGTTGTGATTAGGTATGGGCCGTTACGAAGGGTTCTATAGGTTATATTATGAAGGTTGTGATGGGTTATGAACCATTATGAAGGATTATGATAGGTTATTGACGATTATAAAAGGTTGTGATAGGTTATGGTTAATTAGGAACAGTTGTTATGGGTTATGGAGCATTGAAAGGGTTATGTTGGGTTATGGACCATTGTGAAGGGTTCTGATGTGTTATTCTCAATTATGAAGGGTTTTAATGGGTTATGGACCATTATAATGAGTTGTGATAGGTTATGGACCATTATGAAGGTTGTGATGGGTTATAGACCATTATAAAGGGTTGTGATGGGTTATGGACCATTATGAAGGTTGTGATGGGTTCTGGACCACTATAAATGGTTATGATGGGTTATGGACCATTATGAGGGGTTTTGATAGGTTATGGTCAATTATGAAGAGTTATGATAGGTTATGGACCATAGAAAGGGTTGTGCTGGGTTATGGACCATATGAAGGGTTGTGATGGGTTATAATCAATTATGAAGGGTTGTGATGGGTTATGGTCAATTATGAAGGTTTGTCATGGGTTATGGATTGTTATGAAGGTTTGTATGGGTTATGGACCATTATGAAGGGTTGTTATGGTTACGGACGATTATGCAGGGTTGCGATAGGTTATGGTTAATTATGAAGGGTTGTGATGGGTTTTGCACCGTAGAAAGGGTTGTTTTGGGTTATGGACCATAGGAAGGGTTATGACGGGTAATGGTCAATTATGAAGGGTTGTGATGGGTTATGGTCAATTTTGAAAGGTTGTGATGGTTATGGCCTGTTATGAAGGTTTGTATGGGTTATGGACCATTATGAAGGGTTGTTATGGTTATGGACCATTATGCAGGGTTGCGATGGTTATGGACCATAGATAGGGATGTGTTGGGATATATACCATTATGAAGGGTTGTGATAGGTTATGGACCATTATGAAGGGTTGTGATGGGTTATGGACCACTACGAAGGTATACGGGTTATGGACAATTTTTTTGGATAAAGAGGGCGGGACCTCTGTTAAATTTTATTAATAAAAATAATAAATACAATATAAGGCTGGGGTATGAAAGGTTGTTATGGTTATGGACCATTATGTATGGTTACGATGGGTTATGGACCATTATGAAGTGTTGTGATAGGTTATGGTTTATTATGAAGGGTTGTGATGGGTTATAGACCACAGAAAGGGTTGTGATGGGTTATGGACCATAGGATGGGTTGTGATGGGTTATGGTCAATTATGAAGGGTTGTGATGGGTTATGGTCAATTATGAAGGGTTGTGATAGGTTATGGACTGTTATGTAGGTTTGTATGGGTTATGGACCATTTTTTTGGGTAAAGAGGATGGTACCTCTGGCAAATTTTATTAATAAAAAGAATAAATACAATAAGAGGCTAGGGACTCCCCACCAAAGGAAAAAACATAAAATCCATCGGGACATGCCCCAAAGGACAACAACAAAGCTAAACTAGGAACCAAAACAGTACATGGGACCAGAGACATAACAATACCATAAAGGAAAACCACCTGCAAAGAACAAACCATACAAGAAGAGAAATATAGAAGCAAATATGAGGTTTGTTAAGGGATGGTCCATATCCTTTTAACCATATTAACATTAGTGCATGGTTTCATAGAAAGGCTCAGCAGTCTACAGCGTATATCATCCTTAATGCTATTCACCATGGCATTATACGATCTTTTAGTTTTTTTGAAAATTCGAAAATTTCATTCCTGCCAAATGTGGTAAACTGCTCCAGCAAGCACAAGTCTTCTAATGATGGACCAAATGGTCTTAGTCTTAGACACGAGTTTTAGTTGATTAATGATATCGGACCAGCTATTAGTGGGGATGGAGAGATTCATGACATGTTGAAGATCATGCCAAATCATAGAGCGGAAAGAACACTCGAAGAAAAGGTGGGAAAGGGAATCAGGACAATCCCCACAGAAGGCACAAATGAGGTTCGAATTAGTATCCCAAATTTTGATTTTATCATGAGTCTTAAGACGATTTTTAAGAGCAACCCAAAGAATGAATGCATGTCTAGGGATATTCTGGGTGAACCAAACCAGATGATACCAATCAACAGGCTGGTCATAGGGCCGAATGGACTGCCAAACGGAACGAACAGAAAAATCAGAAAGACTACCGTCACTAGATCTCCATTGGAGTTTATCAGGAACGAGAGGGGAAAGAGAAGGAGGGTTTTGATGAAGAAGATTAGGATGAGATTCCCTCCATTGACCGTGCCGAACCCAATATCCGTTGATGACAAGATCAGCAACCTTACTATCAGGATTGAATCCCGCATCCCTGATGTGTTGTGCAGAAATGAATTTAGAGAGGGGACCAGCAGGATGCCAGTTATCGAACCATGCGGATGTAGAGGACCCATCACCAATCTGGGAAACAATAAAATCTCTTATCTTACAGAACCATTATGAAGGGTTGTTATGGTTACGGACCATTATGCAGGGTTGCGATGGGATATGGACTATAGAAAGGGTTGTGATGGGTTATTGACCATTAGAAAGGGTTTTGATGGGTTATGGACCGTTATGAAGGGTTTTGTTGGTTCTGCACTATTATGAAGGGTTGTGATGAGTTATGCTCAATTAAGAAGGGTTGTGATGGGTTACGGACCATTATAAAGGGTGGTGATGCGTTATGGACCATTATGAAGGTTGTGATGGGTTATGGAGCATTATAAAGGGTAGTGATGGGTTATGGACCATTATGAAGGTTGTGATGGGTTATGGACCACAATGAAGGGTTATGATGGGTTATGGACCATTATGAGGGGTTCTGATAAGTTATGGTAATTTATGTAGAGTTGTGATGGGTTATGGACCATAGAAAGGGTTGTGTTTGGTTATGGACCATTATTAAGGGTTGTGATGGGTTATGGACCATTATGAAGCTTTGTATAGGTTATGTACCATTATAAAGGGTTGTTATGGTTATGGACCATAATACAGGGTTGCGATGTGTTATGGACCATTATGAAGTGTTGTGATTTGTTATGGTTAATTATAAAGGGCTGTGATGGGTTATGGACCATAGAAAGGGTTGTCTAGGGTTATGGTCCATATGAAGGGTTGTGATGGGTTATGATCAATTATGAAGGGTTGTGATGGGTTATTGACTATTATGAAGGTTTGTATGGGTTATGAACCATTATGGAGGGATGTTATGGTTATAGACCATTATGTAGGGTTGCAATGGGTTATGGACCATAGAAAGGGTTGTGATGGGTTATGGACCATTACAAAGTGTTGTGATGGGGTATGGGCCGTTATGAAGGGTTGTATGGGTTATATTATGAAGGTTGTGATGGGTTATGAACCATTATGAAGGATTATGATGGGTATTGACCATTATGAAAGGTTGTGATAGGTTATGGTTAATTATGAACGGTTGTTATGGGTTATGGACCATAGAAAGCATTGTGTTGGGTTATGGACCATTGTGAAGGATTGTGATAGGTTATGCTAAATTATGAAAGGTTGTGATGGGTTATGGACTATTATAAAGAGTTGTGATGGGTTATGGACCATTATGAAGGTTGTGATGGGTTATGGACTATTATAAAGGGTTGCGATGGGTTATGGACCATTATGAAGGTTGTGATGGGTTATGGACCACTATAAATGGTTATGATGGGTTATGGACCATTATGAGGGGTTTTGATAGGTTATGGTCAATTATGAAGAGTTATGATAGGTTATGGACCATAGAAAGGGTTGTGTTGGGTTATGGACCATTATGAAGGGTTGTGATGGGTTATGGACCATTATGAAGGGTTGTGATGGGTTATGGACCATTATGAAGGTTAGTTTGGGATATGGACAATTATGAAGGGTTGTTATGGTTATAGACCATTATGCACGGTTACGATGGGTTATCCACCATTATGAAGTGTTGTGATGGGTTATGGTTAATTATGACGGGTTGTGATGGGTTATGCACCATAGAAAGGGTTGTTCTGGGTTATGGACCATTGGAAGGGTTATGATGGGTAATGGTCAATTATGAAGGGTTGTGATAGGTTATGGTCAATTATGAAAGGTTGTGATGGTTATAGCCTGTTATGAAGGTTTGTATGGGTTATGGACCATTATGAAGGGTTGTTATGGTTATGGACCATTATGCAGGGTTGCGATGGTTATGGACCATAGAAAGGGTTGTGATTGCTTATGGACCATTAGAAAGGGTTGTGATGGGTTTTGGACCGTTATGAAGGGTTGTATGGGTTATGTACTATTATGAAGGTTTTGATTGGTTATGAACCTTTTCAAGATTATGATGGGTTATTGACCATTATGAAGGGTTGTGATAGGTTATGGTCAATTATGATGGGTTGTTATGGGTTATGGACCATAGAAAGGGTTGTGTTTGGTTATAGACAATTATGAAGGGTTGTGATGGGTCATGCTGAATTATGAGGGGTTGTGATGGGTTATGGACCGTTATAAAGGGTTCTGATGGGTTATGGACCATTATGAAGGTTGTGATGGGTTATGGACCATTATGAAGGTTGTGATGGGTTATGGACCATTATGAGGTGTTATGATAGGTTATGGTCAATTATAAAGAGTTATGATGGGTTATGGACCATAGAAAGGGTTGTGTTTGGATATAGACCATTATAAAGTGTTGTGATGGGTTATGGACCATTATGAAGGGTTGTGATGGGTTACGGACCATTATGAAGGTATACAGGTTATGGACAATTATGAAGGGTTGTTATGGTTATGGACCATTATGTATGGTTGCGACGGGTTATAGACCATAGAAAGAGTTGTGTTGGGTTATGGACTGTTATGAAGATTTGTATTAGTTATGGACCGATATGAAGGGTTGTTATGGTTACGGACCATTATGCAGGGTTGCGATGGGTTTTTTTTGGGTAAAGAGGACGGAACCTCTGGCAAATTTTATTAATAAAAAGAATAAATACAATATAAGGCTGGGGACTCCCCACCAAAAAACAGAAAATCCATCGGGACAGGCCCCAAAGGACAACAAGCTAAACTAGGAACCAAAACAAGAGAAGGAACCAAGCAAACAAGAACATAAAGGAGAGCAACCTGCAAAACAAACAAACCATACAAGCCAATACAAGGAGAGAAGAAAGAAAGCTTAGTGGAATAAAATTAAGGGAGGGTCCAAATAGTTTTAGCCAAATCAACGTTAGTGCAAGTTTTCAAAGAAAGACTCAGCAGTCTACAGCGGATATCATCCTTAACAAAATTCACGACAGCATGATGAGATTTTTTTATTTTTTTAAAAATGCGTAAATTTCTTTCCCGCCAGATGTGGTAGACCGCTCCAGCAAAAACAAGTCTTCTAATGATGGACCAGATGGTCTTGTTCTTATTACTGGGGTTGAGTTGACTAATGATATCAGACCAACTATCAGTGGAGAAGGAGAGATTCATGACCTGATGGAGGTCATGCCAAACCAAAGAAGTGAAAGAGCATTCAAAGAAGAGATGGGAAAGGGAATCCGGACAGTCCCCGCATAACGCACAAATGAGATTGGAATTTGTGTCCCAGATTTTGATTTTATCATGAGTCTTCAGACGATCTTTAAGAGCAACCCAAAGAATAAAAGCATGTCTGGGGATGTTCTGGGAGAACCAAACAAGATGAAACCAAAAGACCGGTTGGTGATAGGGGCGAATTGACTGCCACACAGATCGAACAGAGAAAGGAGAGAGTTGACCGTCTCTAGATCTCCAAAGGAGTTTATCAGAGACGGACGTGGAAATAGTAGGAGGGTTATGAGCAAGAAGAGCACCATGGTAATCTCTCCAACAATGAGGGCGAACCCAAGATCCGTTAAGAACCAGGTCCGCAACCTTAGTATCAGGAGTGAAACCCGCATCATGGATGTCACGAACAGACAAGAATTTAGAGAGAGGGCCCGCAGGGTGCCAGTTGTCGAACCAAGCAGAAGTAGAGCATCCATCACCAATCTGGGAGACTATATACTCCCTTATCTTATCCCGCATATCCAGGATGTTACGCCAAGCAAATCCAGACCCGTATTTTTTGGGGGCATCCCAAAAGTTACGGCCACATAACCGGTATGAGTGGATCCACTTAACCCATAGGGACTCTTTTTTGGAAAGGAGTCTCCAAACATGGGAAGCCATAAGGGCAACATTCCAGATAGCAAGGTTACGTATGCCAAGACCTCCATGTTCCTTAGGAAGGCATACAGTTTTCCAGGAGACTTTAGCTTTACCACGCTTTAACTCACCATGGCACCAGAGGAAACCTCTTATGAGTTTCTCAATATCGTTAGAGATAGATTTAGGAAGAATAAAAACAGAAGCCCAATAGATTTGAGTAGAAGAAAGGACAGAGAGGATGAGCTGAAGACGACCAGCAAAGGAAAGAGACTTGTTTTTCCAGTCATTAATCCTGCATTTGACTTTATCAACAAGTCCTTTACAGTCTTTATGGGCAAGACGCGTGGTGATGAGAGGAATGCCAAGGTATCGAACAGGAAAAGAGCCTTCCGGAAACTTAACAATAAGATCAATGGCAGCCCTGGTCCTCTCACCAACATTACAATAGAAAGCTTCACTCTTCGCAATGTTGGGATGGAGGCCAGAAACCCCAGAGAATTCCTCAAGAGAGTCACATATGAGTTTAACCGAAGAGCTATCACCATGGCAGAAGAGAAGGAGATCGTCCGCAAAGCAGAGATGTGTGATATTTTGATCGTCACATTGTCTGTGGAATTTAAAAGAATCAGAATCATGGATGTTTCTCTTGATCATAAGGTTAAGCACTTCCATGACAAGAGTGAAGAGATAAGGAGAGAGGGGGTCACCCTGCCGAAGGCCCCTTTTACCGTCGAAATAACCATGAGTATTCCCATTGATACTCACAGAGTAAGCAACCGTGGAAACACATGTCATGATCCAGTCAATCATACGATCGGGGAAACCAAACCCAAACAAGATGGTTCGCAGAAAAGTCCAGTCAACCGTGTCGTAGGCTTTTTGAATATCAATCTTAAAAGCACACCTCGGAGGACCTCGATGACGATGATAATCACGCATGAGCTCGTGAACAAGAAGGATGTTGTCGGTGATCAAACGACCAGGGATGAAAGCAGACTGGTTTTCATCAACCAGAGAAGAAAGATGGTTTTTGATACGATCCGCAATAAGCTTACTGATACATTTGTAAACAACGTTACAACAAGCTATAGGGCGGAAATCAGTGACTTTGGAAGGGGAATCAACTTTAGGAATGAGCGCAAGGATGGTGCTGTTGAAGGACTTAAGAAGTTTGCCAGAATAGAAGAATTCCTTAACAGCCATACAGAAATCAGGACCCACAATATCCCAAGCAGACTTGAAGAACTTAGCAGAGAAACCATCAGAACCAGGAGCTTTATCATCACCCATCTGGAACAGAACACACTTAACCTCCGCGTCAGTAACAGGAGTAAGCATGGCGGCAGACTGGATGGGGGAGAGCTTATTAGAGAAGAGGGAAGAAGGATCACGAATAGCAGTAGAAGGCTGGGCAGAACCCAAGAAGGCTTGAAAGTGAGAAACAAAAAGATTAGGAAGACCGTTCCCCGAGATCCAGTTACCGTGAACATCCTGGATAGAATTAATACGATTGCGAGATTTACGACTTTTAACCGCTTTGTGGAAAAAACCCGAATTTTTATCACCTTCACGAAGCCAGTTAACCTTAGCCTTTTGTTTCAAGAACCTCTCTTCATCCAGGCTAGCCTCGTTATAAGCGAGGAGATACCTGCATTGTTCTTCACGAAGATCCTTATTGAAAGGATCCCGATCCAAAGCAATCTGAACTCTATCAAGCTCATTACGAAGAGAGATAACCTTAGAAAAGAGGTTTCCCTGGTTGCGAAGCATCTTACGTATAGGCACTTTCAGATTTTTAAGGTTTTTGAAAACCTTATACATCCTATATCCAGTGATGTTAGGGTTCCAAGAAGAGGCAACAATCTGTTTGAAATCTTCCTTATATGTCAGGAAATTAGGGAACTTGAAAGGCTTAGGTTGGAAAGGGGCACGTTGGGGGAGAGAAAGCACAGCAGGAGTATGATCGGACGAACGGTAAGGGAGAAAATTGACAGTAGAGGAGGGGAAAGAAGCAACGAAGTGAGTATTTCCCATGACACGATCGATCTTCTTGAGAATGCCACCCGAACCATTAGGAGATTTGGTCCATGTGTAGAAGAGACCTTTATAGTTAAGATCCTCCATTTCCATCAGATTGACACAGTCCCTGAAGTCCTCCATAGCACGAGAAATCCCAGACGATCCGGAGGTGCTATCTTTGATATCAAGAGCAACATTGAAATCACCCAAAAGAATCCAAGGGGAATTTCTAACCACATTCTTATGGACCGCAAGAGAGTGCCAGAGAGAACGACGCGTCATGTGATCATTATGAGCATAGACGAAGGAGCAGAAAAAGGATTTATTAGAATCACGAATATTAACTTTGAAATGCATAACCTGATCACTTAAGTCGATAAGCATCATATCAATGGCCATTGGATCCCAGGCAACCACGATTCTAGTCCCTCTAGGGGAGAAGAGACCGTTGGACGACCACGACCAAGAGCCAAAAGTACGACTGCAAATAAGAGGGAGGTTAGGGAAGGAAGCACGAGTCTCAAGAGAAGCACAGATATGAAGATTTTGATCGCGGATAAGATCTCTCAAGGCTTTCTGATGAGAAGGCTTACAGAGACCGCGAGTATTCCAAGCGGCGATGTGCGTCATATGGAAACTTGGATGGGGGTGAAGTCCATCTGCTCGGACTCCTGAGTTATCATAGGTTGATCAGAATGTGGACCATTCTTATCAACAATAAACATGGCAGTCTCACCATCATCCGAGTCAACCTCAATACAATTGTCTTCGTCAAGAAGGTTATCAGTATCAGGATTAAAATCACCAGTATTAAAATGGGGGGGAACACTAGGAGGAGGAAGAGGTGGAGCAGTAGAGGGAAGATCAGTAATGTCTGAGGAACAGGCCTCAAGAACGGAGAAAGCATTGGATAAAGGTGTGGGGGATACAGATTGTTTAAGGGGCATGGAAGAAGAGAGGCGAGTGATAGGGCTCGGAAAACCAACTAAGTTGTTAGTCTCCTTTATAGGGGGAGGAATAGAAATAGGAGGAAAGGAGGTGCGTGAATCATTATGGACCGGGCGATACTCGAAACGAGATTTATTAATAGTATTTTTACTTTTATTCCAAAACTTGTTCATCGAAGAATCTTTACTCTTCCTAATCCCTTGACTATTTCTATTAGAATTACTTTGCAAATTATCATTAATAGTGTTAACAGAATTAGACCCTTGATTGGCACGATTTTTCTTCTTATAGACGTTCGTAAATCCATCATCAAGTTGCATAGGGGTAGATACTATATTATGATCAAGATGCATTTTATCTTTGTGATTATCTTCATTAGTCTTAGAGATGACATGCATACAATTTTTATTTTCATGACCAAACACCATGCAATGAGAGCACATAGGGGGTTTCCATTCATATTCAATGCGAAGAGTATGTGTATAAAACTCAAGAGTATCAGGATCAGGAATACGTATAATCACTTTATCCACCCAAGAAGGTTTAGTAGGTATTTCAAGAAGGACACGAGCATAAACAGATTTTCCTGCCGCATATTTGCACATATTAGCAGTATAGGAGTCCATAGCAAGAGGCTTTCCAATTTTTGAAGCAATGTGGCTAAGACCATCATCACTCCATGCCTCATAGGGAATATCATGGATTTTAATCCATAGAGGGAGCTTGTCATGATTGTTCTTATGAATATTGAGACCGGGACGCCATTTTTGCATAACAATAGGTGCACCTTTAAAAGTCCAGGGTCCATGAGTGATAACATGATGAAGACCATTGTCGTCACTAAATTTAAACAGGTAAACACCTTTTCCATTTAGCAGAACATCTTGGAGACCATGAATAGACCACATTTTGGAAGCAAGATATCGAACATCAGAGTAATTCATTTTAATTCCTACAAAATAACCACATATAGTCCTAGCAAAAGTTTCACACACTTTAGTAACTGCCGTTAAAGGAATATCAACAGGCACATTATTGTCATTACTTAGATTAGGAATAAAACGAAACTTATCATTGGCGTGTTTTTGGGATCCAGTAATAATATTGGCAAGAGAGTTATTAAGCAAGGGTAAAGATCGATGCCAAGCATTATTAATATTTTTTTTATTTTCTAAATTTCTAGTATCATAAATTAAATTTTTGTCATTAGTTTTAAAATCACTAGAAGTATTAGGCTTAAGTTTTTCACTAATGTCAACAATATTTGTTTTAACTAGAGCATTTAAAGACATATGTGTTTTTAAATTAGGGGGTTGGTCAATGGGCATAGAATTAGATGGCAGGAGGTTAGAAAGACCACGAATAGGCTTGAATATGGAATCATTGGCCGAAATTTTATTCAATGATTTAGGAGATATATGTTTAGTGTGTGGTCCCAAGATAGAGGAATAATCCATGTTGTCCAATGGAGAGATCGGCTGATTAGGGGCAATGGATGATGGGTTATCATTAGTGGCCAACTTGATATTACTTTCTAATAAACAAGTACCATTTTGTCCATTTTTTGAATTGTATATTATTCTTCCACCTTCATTCACGTTTTTTATAGAATCATCCGTAATAGAGGGCAAGTGGGAAGGAAAGTCATCAAGGAAAGGGGACCATTGCTCTTTAGTCACATTGGATTCTTTTAATTGAGAGCCATAAGGGGGACAATAATGATTATGCAAAGTAAGAGTTGAAGTATTAGAGACTTTACCCCATGTTTCTTTCATAGGCTCGGTTCCAAGAGAAGACAATACCGTTGGTGATCCACTTAGAGAAAGATCATGATCGGAAGTTGTTTTCACCGGCGGTTTGCTAGTGATTTGACCGGAGCTGCACCTCTCTCCGTCATGCTCTCCTTGAATGGAAACGTGGCTTATGTTGGTGTTGGAAATAGCCGATGGAGCTTGAACCTCAGTGGCTTTGTCATCATCTTTATCTTCACCATCATCAGCCTCATTTTGACCGTCATCATCTTCAAAAGAAGAGTAATCCGTGCTCCTGCCATCCATCATCTCCGAACCATTGCAACCATCTCCAAAAACTTGAGTAACCTTGGTACTCTTGTTGACTGTTGAGTAAAGCTCCATGCAACTATCCTCTTTTGTTGGTGTTTCAAGCATAGGATCCAAATCAGAATCTTCAAATTTCCCGTCGTGAATTTGAGCTTCTTCAATGCAGCTTTTAGAAATCGTGGCCTTTGTGGACTTGTGGGAGTTCATGACCGTTGGAACATTGGAGCGTGTACTTTCATTTGGAGCGTGAACTTCACGGATAACATGGAATGGAGCATCGTTTTTTTGCTGTTTGGTGTTCTTCACGTTAGTAGTTTGATCTTTATCATCGTTCCCTTGTTCTATCATGTGCATGGATGTTGTTACGTGAGTATCACTTTCACCATTGTTAGCAGATTCACGACCTTCAACTTCATTCTTGGAAGACGTTTCCATGTTATGGACCATAGAAAGGGTTGTGATGGGTTATGGACCATAGAAAGGGTTGTGATGGGTTATTCACCATTTGAAAGGGTTTTGATGGGTTATGGACCGTTATGAAGGGTTATGTGGGTTATGTACTATTATGAAGGGTTGTGATGAGTTATGCTCAATCATGAAGGGTTGTGATGGGTTTTTTTGGGTAAAGAGGGCGGTACCTCTGACAATTTTATTACTAAAAAGAATAAATACAATATAAGGCTGGGGACTCCCCACCAAAAAACAAAAAATCCATTGGGACAGGCCCCAACGGACAACAGGCTAAACTAGGAACCAAAACAAGAGAAGGAACCAAAAGCAATCAAGAACATAAAGGAAATCAACCTGCAAAACAAACAAACCATACAAGCCAAAACAAGCAGAGAAAAAAAAAAGCTTAGAGGAAGAAAATTAGGGGAGGGTCCAAATAGTTTTAGCCAAATCAACATTAGTGCAAGTTTTCATAGAAAGACTCAGCAGTCTACAACGGATATCATCCTTAACACTATTCACCACATCATTATGAGATCTTTTTATTTTTTTAAAAATGCATAAATATCTTTCCCGCCAAATTTGGTAGATAGCTCCAGCAAAAACAAGTCTTCTAATGATGGACCAAATGGTGTTGTTCTTATTAATGGGGTTGAGTTGACTAATGATATCAGACCAGCTATGAGTGGAGAAGGAGAGATTCATGACATGATGGAGGTCATGCCAAACCAAAGAAGTGAAAGAACAATCAAAGAAGAGATGGGAAAGTGAATCTGGACAGTCCCCGCAGAACGCACAAATGAGATTGGAATTAGTGTCCCAGATTTTGATTTTATCATGAGTCTTAAGACGATTTTTAAGAGCAACCCAAAGAATGAAAGCATGTCTGGGGATGTTCTGGGAGAACCAAACAAGATGAAACCAAAAGACCGGTTGGTGATAAGGCCGAATAGACTGCCACACAGAACGAACAGAGAAAGGAGATAGTTGACCGTCTCTAGATCTCCACAGGAGTTTATCAGGGACGGATGTGGAAAAAGTAGGAGGGTTGTGAGAAAGAAGGGCACCATGGGAATCCCTCCAACAATGAGGGCGAACCCAAGATCCGTTAAGAACCAGGTCAGCAACCTTAGTATCGGGAGTGAAACCCGCATCATGGATGTCACGGACAGACAAGAATTTAGAAAGAGGTCCCGCAGGGTGCCAGTTATCGAACCAAGCAGAAGTAGAGCATCCATCACCTATCTGGGAAACTATATACTCCCTTATCTTATCCCGCATATCCAGGATGTTACGCCAGGCAAATCCAGAACCGTATTTTTTGGGGGCATCCCAAAAGTTACGGCCACATAAACGGTATGAGTGGATCCACTTAACCCATAAGGAGTCTTTCTTGGAAAGGAGTCTCCAAACATGGGAAGCCATAAGGGCAATATTCCAGATAGCAAGATTACGTATGCCAAGACCACCATGTTCCTTAGGAAGGCATACAGTTTTCCAGGAGACTTTAGCTTTACCACGCTTCAATTCACCATGGCACCAGAGGAAGCCTCTCATGAGCTTCTCAATATCGTTAGAGATAGATTTAGGAAGAATAAAAACAGAAGCCCAATAGATTTGAGTAGAAGAAAGGACAGAGAGGATGAGCTGGAGACGACCAGAAAAGGACAGAGACTTGTTTTTCCAGTCATTAATCCTGCATTTGACTTTATCAACAAGGCCTTTACAGTCTTTGTGGGCAAGACGAGTTGTTATGAGAGGAACGCCAAGGTATCGGACAGGGAAAGAGCCCTCAGGAAACTTAACAATAAGGTCAATGGCAGCCCTGGTCCTCTCACCAACATTATAGTAGAACGCTTCACTCTTCGCAGTATTGGGATGGAGGCCAGAAACCCCAGAGAATTCCTCAAAAGAATCACATATGATTTTAACCGAAGAGCTATCACCATGACAAAAGAGAAGGAGATCGTCGGCAAAGCAGAGATGGGTGATACTTTGATCATCACATTGTCTGTGGCATTTAAAAGAGTCAGAATTATGGATGTTTCTCTTGATCATAAGGTTAAGCACTTCCATGACAAGAGTGAATAGATAAGGAGAGAGGGGGTCACCCTGCCGAAGGCCCCTTTTACCGTCGAAATAACCATGAGTCTTCCCATTGATACTTACAGAGTAAGCAACCGTGGAAACACAAGTCATGATCCAGTCAATCATACGATCTGGGAAACCAACCCCAAATAAGATGTTCTGTAGAAACGACCAGTCAACAGTGTCATATGCTTTTTGAATATCAACCTTAAAAGCACACCTCGGAGGACCACGGTGACGATGATAATCACGCATGAGTTCGTGGACAAGAAGGACGTTATCGGTAATCAAACGACCAGGGATGAAAGCAGACTGGTTTTCATCAACCAGAGAAGAAAGATGGTTTTTGATACGATCCGCAATAATTTTGCTGATACATTTGTAAACAACGTTACAGCAAGCTATAGGGCAGAAATCAGTGACTTTGGAAGGGGAATCAACTTTTGGGGTGAGCGCAAGGATGGTGCTGTTGAAGGACTTAAGAAGTTTGCCCGAATAGAAGAATTCTTTAACAGCCATACAGAAATCAGGACCTACAATATCCCAAGCAGACTTGAAGAACTTAGCAGAGAAACCATCAGAACCAGGAGCTTTATCATCACCCATCTGGAACAAGACAAACTTAACCTCCACGTCAGTAACAGGAGTAAGCATGGCATCAGATTGGAGGGGGGAGAGCTTATTAGAGAAGAGGGAAGAAGGATCACAAATAGCAGTGGAAAGCTGGGCAGATCCCAAGAAGGCTTGAAAGTGAGAAACAAACAGATTAGGAAGATCATTCCCCGATATCCAGTTACCTTGAGCATCCTGGATAGAATTAATACGATTGCGAGATTTACGACTTTTAACCACTTTGTGGAAAAAAGCCGAATTTTTATCACCCTCACGCAGCCAGTTAATCTTAGCCTTTTGTTTCAGGAACCTCTCTTCATCCAGGCTAGCGTCGTTGAAAGCTTGGAGATACCTGTATTGTTCTTCACGAAGATCCTTATTGAAAGGATCCCGATCCAAAGCAATCTGAACTCTATCAAGCTCATTACGAAGAGAGATAACCTTAGAAAAGAGGTTTCCCTGGTTGCGAAGCATCTTACGTAAAGGCACTTTTAGATTTTTAAGGTTTTTGAAAACCTTATACATCCGATATCCAGTGATATTGGGGTTCCAAGAAAAGGCAACAATCTGCTTGAAATCGGTCTTATAAGTTAGGAAATTAGGGAACTTGAACGGTTTAGGTTGGAAAGGAGCACGATGGGGGAGAGAAAGCACCGCAGGAGTATGATCGGACGAACGGTAAGGGAGAAAATTGACAGTAGAGGAGGGGAAAGAAGCAACAAAATGAGTATTTCCCATGACACGATCGATCTTCTTGAGAATGCCACCCGAACCATTAGGAGACTTGGTCCATGTGTAGAAGAGACCTTTATAGTTAAGATTCTCCATTTCCATCAAATTGACACAGTCCCTGAAGTCCTCCATGGCACGAGAAATCCCAGACGACCCGGAGGTGCTATCTTTGATATCAAGAGCAACATTGAAATCACCCAAAAGAATCCAAGGGGTATCTCTAACCATATTCTTATGGACCGCAAGAGAATGCCAGAGAGAGCGACGCATCATATGATCATTATGAGCATAGACGAAGGAGCAGAAAAAGGATTTATTAGAAGCACGAATATTAACTTTGAAATGCATAACCTGATCATTATAAAGGGTTGTGATGCATTATGGTTGTGATGGGTTATGGATCATTATAAAGGGTTGTGATGGGTTATGGATCATTATAAAGGGTTGTGATGCATTATGGACCATTATGAAGGTTGTGATGCGTTATGGACCATTATAAAGGGTTGTGATAGGTTATGGACCATTATGAAGGTTGTGATGGGTTATGGACCACTATGAAGGGTTATGATGGGTTATGGACCATTATGAGGGGTTCTGATAGGATATGGTAATTTATCTAGAGTTGTGATGGGTTATGGACTATAGAAAGGGTTTTGTTAGGTTTTTTTTTTGATAACCGAGGATCCCACCCAACCCATCCTTTAGATGACCCTGATGAAGCAACCTCGGGGCCCACGTACACCTGGCAGCAGGGTGGTCTGGGTCAATCACCTACGGGGGTAGAGAGGTGGCCAGTAGACATCCCCTGATTGAAACCTAACACTCCCTATGGGGAAAGGGAGGGAGTGGGATTAGAACTTGGAACCTCTTTATAGGGGAAGAGAAAGAGTCCTAAGCCTTATCCACTAGGCCATCAGGGTGATGGTTGGTTTTGTTAGGTTATGGACCATTATGAAGGGTTGTGATGGGTTATGGACCATTATGAAGGTTTTTATGGGTTATGGACCATTATAAAGGGTTGTTATGGTTATGGACCATAATGCAGGGTTGCAATGTGTTAAGGACCATTATGAAGTGTTGTGATTTGTTATGGTTAATTATAAAGTGCTTTGATGGGTTATAGACCATAGAAAGGGTTGTCTAGGGTTATGGACCATATGAAGGGTTGTGATGGGTTATGATCAATTATGCAGGGTTGTGATAGGTTATTGACTATAATGAAGGTTTGTATGGGTTATGGACCATTTTTTTGGGTAAAGAGGGCGGCACCTCTGGCAAATTTTATTAATAAAAAGAATAAATACAATATAAGGCTGGGGACTCCCCAGCAAAAAACAGAAAAACCATCGGGACTGGCCCCAACGGACAACAAGCTAAACTAGGAACCAAAACAAGAGAAGGAACCATAAGCAAAGAAGAACATAAAGGAAAGCAACCTGCAAAACAAACAAACCATACAAGCCAAAACAAGCAGAGAAAAAAAGAAAGCACAGAGGAAGAAAATTAAGGGAGGGTCCAAATAGTTTTAGCCAAATCAACATTAGTGCAAGTTTTCAAAGAAAGACTCAGCAGTCTACAGCGGATATCATCCTTAACACTATTCACGACAGCATGATGAGATCTTTTTATTTTTTTAAAAATGCGTAAATTTCTTTCCCGCCAGATGTTGTAGACTGCTCCAGCAAAAACAAGTCTTCTAATGATGGACCAAATGGTCTTGTTTTTTTATTAAAGGGGTTGAGTTGACTAATGATATCAGACCAGCTATCAGTGGAGAAGGAGAGATTCATGACATGATGGAGGTCATGCCAAACCAAAGAAGTGAAAGAACATTCAAAGAAGAGATGGGAAAGGGAATCCGGACAGTCCCCCAGAACGCACAAATGAGATTGGAATTAGTGTCCCAAATTTTGATTTTATCATGAGTCTTAAGACGATCTTTAAGAGCAACCCAAAGAATGAAAGCATGTCTGGGGATGTTCTGGGAGAACCAAACAAGATGAAACCAAATGACCGGTTGGTGATAGGGGCGAATAGACTGCCACACAGATCGAACAGAGAAAGAAGAGAGTTGGCCGTCTCTAGATCTCCAAAGGAGTTTATCAGGGACGGATGTGGAAATAGTAGGAGGGTTATGAGAAAGAAGAGCACCATGGGAATCTCTCCAACAATGAGGCCGAACCCAAGATCCGTTAAGAACCAGCCCAGCAACCTTAGTATCAGGAGTGAAACCCGCATCATGGATGTCACGGACAGACAAGAATTTAGAAAGAGGGCCCGCAGGGTGCCAGTTATCGAACCAAGCAGAAGTAGAGCATCCATCACCTATCTGGGAAACTATATACTCCCTAATCTTATCCCTCATATCCAGGATGTTACGCCAGGCAAAACCAGAACCGTATTTTTTGGGGGCATCCCAAAAGTTACGGCCACATAAACGGTATGAGTGGATCGACTTTACCCATAGGGACTCTTTCTTGGAAAGGAGTCTCCAAACATGGGAAGCCATAAGGGCAACATTCCAGATAGCAAGGTTACGTATGCCAAGACCACCATGTTCCTTAGGAAGGCATACAGTTTTCCATGAGACTTTAGCTTTACCATGTTTCAACTCACCATGGCACCAGAGGAAACCTCTCATGAGCTTCTCAATATCGTTAGAGATAGATTTAGGAACAATAAAAACAGAAGCCCAATATATTTGAGTAGAAGAAAGGACAGAGAGGATGAGCTGGAGACGACCAGCAAAGGAAAGAGACTTGTTTTTCCAGTCACTAATCCTGCATTTGACTTTATCAACAAGGCCTTTACAGTCTTTGTGGGCAAGACGCGTGGTGATGAGAGGAATGCCAAGGTATCGGACAGGGAAAGAGCCCTCAGGAAACTTAACAATAAGGTCAATGGCAGCCCTGGTCCTCTCACCAACATTACAGTAGAAAGCTTCATTCTTCGCAGTATTGGGATGGAGGCCAGAAACCCCAGAGAATTCCTCAAGAGAATCACAGATGAGTTTAACCGAAGAGCTATCACCATGACAGAAGAGAAGGAGATCGTCGGCAAAGCAGAGATGGGTGATATTTTGATCATCACATTGTCTGTGGAATATAAAAGAATAAGAATCATGGATGTTTCTCTTGATCATAAGGTTAAGCACTTCCATGACAAGAGTGAAGAGATATGGAGAGATGGGTGATATTTTGATCATCACATTGTCTGACGAAGGCCCCTTTTACCGTCGAAATAACCATGAGTATTCTCATTGCTACTCACAGAGTAAGCAACCGTGGAAACACATGTCATGATCCATTCAATCATACGATCGGGGAAACCAAACCCAATCAAGATGGTCCGCAGAAACGACCAGTCAACCATGTCGTATGCTTTTTGAATATCAACCTTAAAAGCACACCTAGGAGGACCACGATGACGATGATAATCACGCACGAGTTCGTGGACAAGAAGGACGTTGTCGGTGATCAAACGACCAGGGATGAAAGCAGACTGGTTTTCATTAACCAGAGAAGAAAGATGGTTTTTGATACGATCCGCAATAATTTTGCTGATACATTTGTAAACAACGTTACAACAAGCTATAGGGCGGAAATCAGTGACTTTGGAAGGGGAATCAACTTTAGGGATGAGCGCAAGGATGGTGCTGTTGAAAGACTTAAGAAGTTTGCCAGAATAGAAGAATTCCTTAACAGCCATACAGAAATCAGGACCGACAATATCCCAAGCAGACTTGAAGAACTTAGCAGAGAAACCATCAGAACCAGGAGCTTTATCGTCACCCATCTGGAACAGGACACACTTAACCTCCTCGTCAGTAACAGGGGTAAGCATGGCGGCAGACTGGAGGGGGGAAAGCTTATTAGAGAAGAGGGAAGAAGGATCACGAATAGCAGTGGAAGGTTGGGCAGAACCCAAGAAGGCTTGAAAGTGATAAACAAACAGATTAGGAAGATCATTCCCTGAGATCCAGTTTCCTAGAGCATCCTGGATAGAATTAATGCGATTGCGAGATTTATGACTTTTAACCGTTTTGTGGAAAAAAGCCGAATTTTTATCACCCTCACGCAGCCAGTTAACCTTAGCCTTTTGTTTCAGGAATCTCTTTTCATCCAGGCTAGCCTCATTATAAGCAAGGAGATACCTGCATTGTTCTTCACGAAGATCCTTATTGAAAAGATCCCGATCCAAAGCAATCTGAACTCTATCAAGCTCATTACGAAGAGAGATAAACTTAGAAAAGAGGTTTCCCTGGTTGCGAACCATCTTACGTATCGGCACTTTCGGATTTTTAAGGTTTTTGAAAACCTTATACATCCGATATCCAATGATATTGGGGTTCCAAGAAGAGGCAACAATCTGCTTGAAATCGTTCTTATAAGTCAGTAAATTAGGGAACTTGAAAGGCTTAGGTTGGAAAGGGGCACGATGGGGGATAGAAAGCACAGCAGGAGTATGATCCGATGAACGGTAAGGGAGAAAATTGACAGTAGAGGAGGGGAAAGAAGCAACGAAGTGAGTATTTCCAATGACACGATCGATCTTCTTGAGGATGCCACCCGAACCATTAGGAGACTTGGTCCATGTGTAGAAGAGACCTTTATAGTTAAGATCCTCCATTTCCATCAGATTGACACAGTCCCTGAAGTCTTCCATGGCACGAGAAACCCCAGACGAACCGGAGGTGCTATCTTTAATATCAAGAGAAACATTGAAATCACCCAAAAGAATCCAAGGGGTATCTCTAACCATATTCTTATGGACCGCAAGAGAATGCCAGAGAGAGCGACGCATCATGTGATCATTATGAGCATAGACGAAGGAGCAGAAAAAAGATTTATTGGAATCATGAATGGTAACTTTGAAATGCATAACCTGATCATTTAAGTCGATAAGCATCATATCAATGGCAAGCGGATCCCAGGCAACCACAATTCTAGTCCCTCTAGGAGAAAAAATACCGTTGGACGACCAAGACCAGGAGCCAAAAGTACGACTACATATAAGAGGGAGGTTAGAGAAGAAAGCACGAGTCTCTAGAGAAGCACAAATATGAAGATTATTATCGCGAATAAGATCTCTCAAGGCTTTCTGACGAGAAGGCTTACAAAGACCGCGAGTATTCCAAGCAGCGATTTGCATCATATGGAAACTTTGAGGGGGGTGGAGTCCATCTGCTCGGACACTGGAGCTATCATAGGTTAATCATTATATGATCCAGACTCATTAACAATGAACTGGGCAGTGTCACCATCATCAGAATCCACCTCAATACTATTATCCTCAACGATAAGGTCATCAGCATCATGATCAAAATCATCAGGACTAGAATGGGAAGGAGCACCAGGATGGGGCAGGGGGACAGAAGTAGAGGGAATATTCGTGTTGACAGAGGAACAGGCCTCAAGAATAGAGAAGGCGTTGAACAACGGGGTGGAGGATTCAGACTGATTGAGTGGCTGGGAGGAAGAAACACGAATGATAGGGCTAGGAAATCCAACAATAGCCGACTTATCCTTCATAGGGGGATTAGGGGAAATGGTGGATAAAGGGGGGCTATTATTAATATGAACCGGAAGTTTCTCAAACCGTATCTTATTTCTATTAGTTTTAAAAAAGTTTTTATTTTTGGAAAAATAATCTTGGGTATCGTTTTGGTATTTTCTACTAGTATTGATTTTAGAAGATTCATTATTTTTATTGTCTTTAGTAAAAGCATGTTTTGAAGAGTTTTTCTTATTTGAAACCATAGTAAAATCATCAATATTATCTATAATAGAAGTAGCATTAATGGTAGAAGTATCCATATGATTAGCAATAGAAGGAGCATTAGTTTTAGTAATGACATGCATACACACATGTGTTTCGTGACCAAACACCTTACAATGAGAGCACATAGGTAGTTTCCATTCATACTCAACTCTAAGCGTATGGGAAGAGAACTCAAGAGTTTCAGGATCTGGGATACGGATGTTAATTTTGTCCACCCATGAGGGACGAGTTGGGACTTCTAAAAGGACACGAGCATAAACTGCCTTACCCGCAGCATAAGTACACATGTTAGCAGTATAAGAGTCCATGGCAAGAGGCTTACCAATTTTAGAAGCAATGTGACTTAATCCTTCCTCACTCCAAGTCTCATAAGGGATGTCATGTATTTTAATCCATAGAGGAAGTTTGTCATGGTTGTTTCTGTGGATGCTAAGTCCAGGTCTCCATTTTTGCATAACAATGGGTACACTCCTAAATGTCCATGGGCCATAAGTAATAACATGTTTTAGTCCTTGGTCATTGTTAAATTTAAAAAGATAGACACCATTACCATTTAACAGAACATCTTCCAGCCCATGTTGAGACCACATCTTAGATGCAAGATAACGAACATCCGAGTAATTCATTTTACATCCAACGAAATAACCACAAATGGTTCGAGCATGAGTCTCACATATCTTATTAACAACATTGATCGGGATATCAACTGGCACATCAATATCATTACTCAGATTAGGAATGAAGCGAAAATTATCGCTAGAATGTTTTTTAGGGCCACTTAAAATGTTCGCTTGAGAGTTAACAAGCATAGGTAGTTTACTAGACCAAGCGTTGTAATTTTTTTCTTTTACTTCCAAGTTACTATTAATATTACCATGTTTGTTGGATTTATGTAATTGAACAACCTCGGCTTCATTATTAAAGCTAGAGTTAACAGGAATATGATTATCCGGTTTATGAATTACATATTTTTTAGTATTAAAAGGGTTATTATTGCTAGCCCAATTAGTTTTATTATAAGCATTGGGCTTATGGATTATAGTTCTCTTAGAATAATGGGTTTGTTTTGGGTGGCCCAAGAGGGAAGAACTATTAGGTAGGCCTAGAATAGAAGGTATATGATCTGTAACCTTAACATTGGTATCAAAATTATCCACATTCAAAGGAGTAGGATCCACACATGCAAATGAGGAGTCACATTTGGGCATATGCAAAGGAGAAGACACGATGCTTGGCACATGCAAAAGGGGATAGGACAAATCAAAAGTGGGAGCATGTGTCTCCTTGTCTCCCATTAAGCTAGTGTTATGATTATTGTCTCCCACTTGCCCCATAACTTTAGACCTTTGACCATTTATTATATCATTAAACCCACACTCCACATGCAATAAAGAAGAAGTAGCAATATTAAATGAGGGATCAGCCATCATACCTTCGCCAATGCAGTTTTTAGAAGAGTTTGTGACCGTTGTGAAGTTTTGAGCTTTCAGGACCGTTGGAGCGTAAACATCACGGTCAGCACAGTCAGCATGGAATGCAGCATCCCCCTGTTGCCCTTTGGTGTTCTCCACGGTTGTAGGTTGCTTTTCACGATCAACATGGATAGTAGTAGCGAGATTATAGTTACCGTAACCTAGAGGAGTGTGATCTTCATAATGTATTTCTTTTTCAGCAGCTATATCTTCATGGATGCAAGGGGAAAGGACCGTTGGGGCATTGAAAGGATGAGCTTCATCACCTTTTTCATCTTTTCCTTCCTCGATCATGTGTATGGACGTTTGTGCGTGAGCTTCACTTTCACCAATTATTACAGATTCGCCACCTTCACCATCATTCTTGGTCGATGTTTGAACTATATTATAGTCAAATGTTGCAACATCTTCAACTTCTTCTTCTTCAGAAGAGTAATCCGTTAGCCTACCATCGTTTATCTCAAGACCATCACTTTTGTCGGATTCTTTGCCACCCTCTCCATAATCTTGGTTGACCGATTCATCTTCATCCATAGTATCGTTTGAATAAACCTTAGCAACACCATTCGTATCATATTGTTGTGTAACCCGTTTATGAATAAGATAAGATTTTCTTTGTTGTAACCTTCTTTGAATCGATATATCCAAAAGTGTATTCTTAATAGAATGTTTTTTGTAGATACGTGGCTGTTTGTTGATAATCCTTTTCATTCTTTTTTCCACCATATTGAAAGTACTTTTAGGGTCCATAAAACTTTGAGCAAAAAACATATGATTTTTATTTCCAGTTGCATTTGATGAATCTGGATCAGGAATCATGCCTTTTGAAACTAATTCATGAGAATGATTTTGGTGATCCATCATAACACCATCATTTGACATTAAAATGGAATCATTACCTAGAGAATCATCATCCATGTTGAAATTCGAAAGAACTAAACCCAAAAAACACAAGAAACTTAATTTTCTCTCTCAAGAAGTTTCTTGTGTTTTTTGGGTTTAGTTCTTTCGAATTTCAACATGGATGATGATTCTCCAGGTAATGATTCCATTTTAATGTCAAATGATGGTGTTATGATGGATCACCAAAATCATTCTCATGAATTAGTTTCAAAAGGCATGATTCCTGATCCAGATTCATCAAATGCAACTGGAAATAAAAATCATATGTTTTTTGCTCAAAGTTTTATGGACCCTGAAAGTACTTTCAATATGGTGGAAAAAAGAATGAAAAGGATTATCAACAAACAACCACGTATCTACAAAAAACATTCTATTAAATGGACCATTATGGAGGGATATTATGGTTATGGACCATTATGTAGGGTTACATTGGGTTATGGACCATAGAAAGGGTTGTGATGAGTTATAGACCATTACAAACTGTTGTGATGGACTATGGGCCGTTATGAAGGGTTGTATGGGTTATATTATGAAGGTTGTGATGGGTTATGAACCATTATGAAGGATTATGATGGGTTATTGACCATTATGAAAGGTTGTGATAGGTTATGGTTAATTCGGAACGGTTGTTATGGGTTATGGACTATGAAAGGGTTGTGTTGGGTTATGGACCATTGTGAATGGTTGTGATGGATTATGTTTAATTATGAAGGGTTGTGATGGGTTATAGACCGTTATAAAGGTTTGTGATGGGTTATGGACCATTATGAAGGTTCTGATGGGTCCATGTGATGGGTTATAGACCGTTATAATGGATTGTGAAGGGTTATGGACCATTATGAAGGTTCTGATGGGTTATGGACCATTATGATGTTTGTGATAGGTTATGGACCATTATGAAGGTTGTGATGGGTTATGGACCATTATGAAGTTTGTGATGGGTTATGGACCATTATGAGGGTTTTTGATAGGTTATGGTCAATTATAAAGAGTTGTGATGGGTTATGGACCATAAAAAGGGTTGTGTTGGGATATAGACCATTATGAAGGGTTGTTATGGGTTATTGATCATTATGAAGAGTTGTGATGGGTTATCGACCATTTTGAAGGTTGTGATGGGTTATGGACCATTATGAGGGGTTTTGCTAAGTTATGGTGAATTATGAAGAGTTGTGATGGGTTATGGACCATAAAAAGTGTTGTGTTAGGATATAGACCATTATGAAGGGTTGTGATGGGTTATGGGCCATTATGAAGGGTTGGGATGGGTTATGGACCAATATGAAGGTATACGGGTTATGGAAAATTATGAAGGGTTGTTATGGTTATGGACCATTATGTAGGGTTGCGATGGGTTATGGACCATTATGAAGTGTTGTGATGGGTTATGGTTAATTATGAAGGCTTGTGATGGGTTATAGACCAAAGAAAGGGTTGTGCTGGGTTATGGACCATAGGATGGGTTGTGATGGGTTATGTTCAATTATGAAGGGTTGTGATGGGTTATGGTCAATTATGAAGGGTCGTGATAGTTTATGGACTATTAAGAAGGTTTTTATGGGTTATAGACCATTATAAAGGGTTGTTATTGTTACGGACCACTATGCAGGGTTGCGATGGGTTATGGACCACAGAAAGGGTTGTGATGGGTTATTGACCATTAGAAAGGGTTTTGATGGGTTATGGACCGTTATGAAGGGTTATGTGGGTTATGTACTATTATGAAGGGTTGTGGTGAGTTATGCTCAATTATGAAGGGTTGTGATGGGTTATGGACTATTATAAAGGGTTGCAATGCGTTATAGACCTTTTTTTTTGGGTAAAGAGGGCGGCACCTCTGGCAAATTTTATTAATAAAAAGAATAAATACAATATAAGGCTGGGGAATCCCCACCAAAAAACAGAAAATCCATTGGGACAGGCCCCAACGGACAACAGGCAAAACTAGGAACCAAAACAAGAGAAGGAACCAGAAGCAAACAAGAACATAAAGGAAACCAACCTGCAAAACAAACAAACCATACAAGCCAAAACAAGGAGAGAAAAAAGAAAGCGTAGAGGAAGAAAATTATGGGAGGGTCCAAATAGTTTTAGCCAAATCAACATTAGTGCAAGTTTTCATAGAAAGACTCAGCAGTCTACAACGGATATCATCCTTAACACTATTCACCACATAATGATGAGATCTTTTTGTTTTTTTAAAAATGCGTAAATTTCTTTCCAGCCAAATTTGGTAGACAGCTCCAGCAAAAACAAGTCTTCTAATGATGGACCAAATGGTCTTGTTCTTATTAATGGGGTTGAGTTGACTAATGATATCAGACCAGCTATGAGTGGAGGAAGAGAGATTCATGACATGATGGAGGTCATGCCAAACCAAAGAAGTGAAAGAACAATCAAAGAAGAGATGGGAAAGGGAATCTGGACAGTCCCCGCAGAACGCACAAATGAGATTGGAATTAGTGTCCCAGATTTTGATTTTATCATGAGTCATAAGACGATTTTTAAGAGCAACCCAAAGAATGAAAGCATGTCTGGGGATGTTCTGGGAGAACCAAACAAGATGAAACCAAAAGACCGGCTGTTGATAAGGCCGAATAGACTGCCACACAGAACGAACAGAGAAAGGAGAGAGTTGACCGTCTCTAGATCTCCACAGGAGTTTATCAGGGACGGATGTGGAAAAAGTAGGAGGGTTATGAGAAAGAAGGGCACCATGGGAATCCCTCCAACAATCAGGGTGAACCCAAGATCCGTTAAGAACCAGGTCAGCAACCTTAGTATCGGGAGTGAAACCCGCATCATGGATGTCACGGACAGACAAGAATTTAGAAAGAGGACCCGCAGGGTGCCAGTTATCGAACCAAGCAGAAGTAGAGCATCCATCGCCTATCTGGGAAACTATATACTCCCTTATCTTGTCCCGCATATCCAGGATGTTACGCCAGGAAAATCCAGAACCGTATTTTTTGGGGGCATCCCAAAAGTTACGGCCACATAAACGATATGAGTGGATCCACTTAACCCATAGGGAGTCTTTCTTGGAAAGGAGTCTCCAAACATGGGAAGCCATAAGGGCAACATTCCAGATAGCAAGGTTACGAATGCCAAGACCACCATGTTCCTTAGGAAGGTATACAGTTTTCCAGGAGACTTTAGCTTTACCACGCTTCAATTCATCATGGCACCAGAGGAAGTCTCTCATGAGCTTCTCAATATCGTTAGAGATAGATTTAGGAAGAATAAAAACAGAAGCCCAATAGATTTGAGTAGAAGAAAGGACAGAGAGGATGAGCTGGAGACGACCAGCAAATGACAGAGACTTGTTTTTCCAGTCATTAATCCTGCATTTGACTTTATCAACAAGGCCTTTACAGTCTTTGTGGGCAAGGCGAGTGGTGATGAGAGGAACGCCAAGGTATCGGACAAGGAAAGAACCCTTAGGAAACTTAACAATAAGGTCAATTGCAGTCCTTGTCCTCTCACCAACATTACAGTAGAATGCTTCACTCTTCGCAGTATTGGGATGGAGGCCAGAAACCCAAGAGAATTCGTCAAGAGAATCACATATGATTTTAACCGAAGAGCTATCACCATGACAGAAGAGAAGGAGATCGTCGGCAAAGCAGAGATGGGTGATACTTTGATCATCACATTGTCTGTGAAATTTAAAAGAGTCAGAATTATGGATGTTTCTCTTGATCATAAGGTTAAGCACTTCCATGACAAGAGTGAAGAGATAAGGAGATAGGGGGTCACCCTGCCGAAGGCCCCTTTTACCGTCGAAATAACCATGAGTATTCCCATTGATACTCACAGAGTAAGCAACCGTGGAAACACAAGTCATGATCCAGTCAATCATACGATCGGGGAAACCAAACCCAAATAAGATGTTCTGCAGAAACGACCAGTCAACTGTGTCATACGCTTTTTGAATATCAACCTTAAAAGCACACCTCGGAGGACCACGATGACGATGATAATCACGCATGAGTTCATGGACAAGAAGAACGTTGTCGGTGATCAAACGACCAGGGATGAAAGCAGACTGGTTTTCATCAACCAGAGAAGAAAGATGGTTTTTGATATGATCCGCAATAATCTTGCTGATACATTTGTAAACAACGTTACAACAAGCTATAGGGCGGAAATCAGTGACTTTGGAAGGGGAATCAACTTTAGGGATGAGCGCAAGGATGGTGCTGTTAAAGGACTTAAGAAGTTTGCCAGAATAGAAGAATTCCTTAACAGCCATACAGAAATCAGGACCAACAATATCCCAAGCAGACTTGAAGAACTTAGCAGAGAAACCATCAGAACCAGGAGCTTTATCATCACCCATCTGGAACAAGACACACTTAACCTCCGCATCAGTAACAGGAGTAAGCATGGCGTTAGATTGGAGGGGGGAGAGCTTATTAGAGAAGAGGGAAGAAGGATCACGAATAGCAGTGGAAGGCTGGGCAGATCCCAAGAATGCTTGAAAGTGAGAAACAAAAAGATTAGGAAGATCATTCCCCGAAATCCAGTTACCATGAGCATCCTGGATAGAATTAATATGATTGCGAGATTTACGACTTTTAACCGTTTTGTGGAAAAAAGCCGAATTTTTATCACCCTTACGCAGCCAGTTAATCTTAGCCTTTTGTTTTAGGAACCTTTCTTCATCCAGGCTAGCGTCGTTGAAAGCTTGGAGATACCTGCATTGTTCTTCACGAAGATCCTTATTGAAAGGATCCCGATCCAAAGCAATCTGAACTCTATCAAGCTCATTACGAAGAGAGATAACCTTAGAAAAGAGGTTTCCCTGGTTGCGAAGCATCTTACGTATAGGCACTTTCATATTTTTAAGGTTTTTGAAAACCTTATACATCCGATATCCAGTGATATTGGGGTTCCAATTAGAGGCAACAATCTGCTTGAAATCGCTTTTATAAGTCAGGAAATTAGGGAACTTGAAAGGTTTAGGTTGGAAAGGGGCACGATTAGGGATAGAAAGCACAGCAGGAGTATGATCGGACGAACGGTAAGGGAGAAAATTGACAGTAGAGGAAGGGAAAGAAGCAACGAAGTGAGTATTTCCCATGACACGATCGATCTTCTTGAGGATGCCACCCGAACCATTAGGAGACTTGGTCCAAGTGTAGAAGAGACCTTTATAGTTAAGATCCTCCATTTCCATCAGATTGACACAGTCCCTGAAGTCCTCCATGGCACGAGAAAACCCAGACGACCCGGATGTGCTATCTTTAATATCAAGAGCAACATTGAAATCACCCAAAAGAATCCAAGGGGTATCTCTAACCATATTCTTATGGACCGCAAGAGAATGCCAGAGAGAGCGACGCATCATGTGATCATTATGAGCATAGACGAAGGAACAGAAGAAGGATTTATTAGAATCACGAATATTAACTTTGAAATGCATAACCTGATCATTTAAGTCGATAAGCAACATATCAATGGCAAGCGGATCCCAGGCAACCACAATTCTAGTCCCTCTAGGGGAGAAGAGACCGTTGGACGACCACGACCAAGAGCCAAAGGTACGACTACAGATAAGAGGGAGGTTATGGAAGGAAGCACGAGTCTCAAGAGAAGCACAAATATGAAGATTTTGATCGCGGATAAGATCTCTCAAGGCTTTCTGATGAGAAGGCTTACAGAGACCGCGAGTATTCCATGCAGAGATGTGCGTCATATGGAAACTTTGAGGGGGGTAGAGTCCATCTGCTCGGATACCGGAGCTATCATAGGTTGATCATTAAATGATCCAGATTCATTAACAATGAACTGGGCAGTTTCACCATCATTAACAATGAACTGGGCAGTGTCACCATTATCAGAGTCGACCTCAAAACAGTTATCCTTTTCTATTATGTTAACAGCAGGATGGGGGAAAGAAGTAGAAGGAATATCTTTGACTTCATTAGAACAAACCTTTAGAATGGAAAAGGCGTTGAATATAGGAGCGGGGAGGTCAGACAGATTTCGTTGCTGGGATGAAGTAAGGTGAAGAATAGGGCTAGGGAATCCAACTATAGCCTCCTTACCCTTAAGGGGGGGATTATGAGAGAGGGGGGAAGTGGGTTTACGATTAATACCATTAGCCGTGCAGTTCTCAGAACGTTTTTTATTTCTAATTGTTTTTAAATTTATAATATTTTTGGGAAAAGAGTTATGAAGGTTCTTGTTATTGTAATTTCTACTCTTATTGATTTTAGAACTTTCATTATTTTTATTGTCATTATTAGGAACATGTTTTGAAGAATTTTTCTTATTTGAAACCATAGTAAAATCATCGTTTTTATGTATAATCGGTTCTTCAAGTTTTTCCATAGTTATGGAAGGAGTATCCATAGGTTTAGCAATAGAAGTAGCATTAGTTTTAACAATAACATGCATACATACATGGGAATCGTGTCCAAAAACCTTACAATGAGAGCACATAGGCGGTTTCCATTCATACTCCACTCTAAGCGTATGAGTAGAAAACTCAAGTGTTTCAGGATCTGGGATACGTATGATAACTTTGTCCACCCATGAGGGGCGACTTGGAACTTCAAGAAGGACACGTGCATAAACTGATTTTCCCGCAGCATAAGTGCACATATTTGCCGTATAAGAGTCCATGGCAAGCGGCTTACCAATTTTGGAAGCAATGTGGCTTAACCCTTCCTCACTCCAAGTCTCATAAGGAATGTCATGTATTTTAATCCAAAGAGGAAGTTTGTCATGATTTTTTCTATGAATGCTAAGACCTGGTCTCCATTTTTGCATGACAATAGGGGCACCCCTAAAAGTCCATGGGCCGTGAGTTATAACATGTTGAAGACCTTGGTCATTGTTAAATTTAAATAGATAGATACCATTTCCATTTAACAAAACGTCCTCTAGACCATGTTGAGACCACATCTTAGACGCTAGAAAACGAACATCAGAGTAATTCATTTTACATCCAACAAAATAACCACAGATTGTACGAGCATGAGTTTCACATATCTTATTAACTACCGTGACGGGGATGTCAACAGGTACTTCAACATCATTACTAAGATTTGGAATGAAGCGAAAATTGTCACTTGAGTGTTTATGAGAACCGCTCAAAATGTTCGCTTGAGAATTAACGAGTAAAGGTAGTTTACGAGACCAAGCATTATTTATTTTGTTTTCTATCACTTTGTTATCTATAATATTTTTTTGTTTATTAGAATAAGGTAAAGGGTGATAAGGATGAGTGATCATAGAAGATGGTTTGACTCCATGGGGTGCAACAGCATTAGGTTCTATAATAAAATCTCGAATAATATTATTAGGAATAGCGGTCTTAGGTTTTCTATTGTTTTTATTATTAGAATGCATATAAACCTTGGAAGACTTATGGGCTTCTACATTATATTGGTTGGGCTGAAAATTATTTTTATGGGCTAATTGTTTTAAGGGTTGTCCAAGAATAGACTTATGGGCTTCTTCATTATATTGGTTGGGCTTATAATTAGTTTTATGGGCTAATTGTTTTATGGGTTGTCCAAGAATAGACTTATGGGCTTCTTCATTATATTTGATATGGGCTAAGTTATTTGGTTGAAGTCCAAGAAGTGAAGAGGTTGGCATCGGTTTAGAAGTTGAATCCGTAAGGGTGGGCAAATGAGGTGGAAAGGCAATAACACTAGGGGGACAATGCTCATAACACTCATAGGATTCTCCTAGTTGAAGGGCATTAGGGGGACAACAATCATTAAGTAAAGCACTAGAAGATTTAATTAAGTTTTTACCCCATATTTCTTGCAAGAAGTCGTGACATTGAGGAGACACTTCCGTTGTAGCTCCACTCTTAGAGGTTTGATCGCCGGTAACTCCATGCTTCTCAAAGACTGTTGAAGCCTTTTCATGACCATGAGGAGCGTGATATTCAATCGCTTCCACATCTTGATTGTGTGATGTTATGAATCCGTTTTGCTGCATGTTGACTCGGTGCAAATACTTGTTCGTGTGATGTTCACTCGCTGGTTGTTGTTTCCTGTGATTATTTTCAATCGTTTTTGCTGCACCTTCTAGGCCATGTGGATTTGCTATAACATTTCCATCATATGTTGATTCTTTAATGTGGATGATGCAGTCACGTTTGTTTTTAGGCCTTGGGTTAGGTTGTTGTTCTTGTTCATCATCTTCTTGTTGTATACGCATAGTATCATCATCTTCATCATCAGATTCGTTTTCATAAGATTCAGCATTATCTTCATCATCAGATTCAGATGAAGTATTGTCTGTGATCATACCATCTTTACAAGCAGCATCCCGATCCAAAGCCTCTCCAGAAGTTTTCAATGTTAAGTTGATATCATCATCTCCATTAGATGGTATTCGAGTGATCATATGTATACCACCATCTTCAATCGGTTGTATAACAGATTCATCTTCATGTGTATGAGCTAAAGCATCAACATAGATTCCATGGGTTTTATCTTTTGCTAGAAAATGTTTAGCAATAAAATCTGTAGCTTTTACATTAAAATTTTGTTTTTTTGTTTTGGTAGATCTTTTTTGTATGTTTCTATCAAGTTGTTTGAACATACATGCCTGTTTTTTTTATGTTTTTTAATCTTTTTTCAACAATTTTGAATGTAATTTGAGGATCTGTAAAACATTTTGTAGAAATAATATCATTATGACTTGGAAATATGTTTTCACATTTCTTAGATAAATGTGGACCAGGGATTATACCTGGTGATACACCAGCCATAATGGAAATAAAAATAAATAATTGAAACAAAAGAACGAAAAACGTAAATAATTCTTGAGAAAATAATTCTTGAGAGAGTGGTTTTTTAGATTTTCTAGTTTTGCGTTATAGAGCATTATGAAGGTTGTGATGGGTTATGGACCATTATAAAGCGTTGTGATGGGTTATGGACCACTATGAAGGTTGTGATGGGTTTTTTTTTTTTGGTAACCGAGGACCCCACCCGACCCATCCTTTGGATGACCCTGATGAAGCAACCTCGGGGCCCACGCACACCTGGCAGCAGGGTGGTCCGGGTCAATCACCTACGGGGGTAGAGAGGTGGCCAGTGGCCATCCCCTGATTGAAACCTAACACTCCCTATGGGGAAAGGGAGGGAGTGGGATTAGAACTTGGAACCTCTTTATGGGGGAAGAGAAAGAGTCCTAAGCCTTATCCACTAGGCCATCAGGGTGATGGTTGGTTGTGATGGGTTATGGACCACTATGAAGGGTTATGATGGGTTATGGACGATTATGAGGGGTTCTGATAGGATATGGTAATTTATGTAGAGTTGTGATGAATTATGGACCATAAAAAGGGTTGTGTTAGATAATGGACCATTATGAAGGGTTGTGATGGGTTATGGACCATTATGAAGGTTTTTATGGGTTATGGACCATTATAAAGGGTTCTTATGGTTATGGACCATAATACAGGGTTGTGATGTGTTATGGACCATTATGAAGTGTTGTGATTTGTTATGGTTAATTATAAAGGGCTTTGATGGGTTATAGACCATAGAAAGGGTTGTCTAGGGTTATGGACCATATGAAGGGTTGTGATTGGTTATGATCAATTATGAAGGGTTGTGATGGGTTATTGACTATTATGAAGGTTTGTATGGGTTATGGACCATTATGGAGGGATGTTATGGTTATGGACCATTATGTAGGGTTGCAATGGGTTATGGACCATAAAAAGGGTTGTGATAGGTTATAGACCGTTAAAAAGTGTTGTGATGGGGTATGGGCCGTTACGAAACGTTCTATGGGTTATATTATGAAGGTTGTGATGGGTTATGAACCATTATGAAGGATTATGATAGGTTATTAACGATTATAAAAGGTTGTGATAGGTTATGGTTAATTAGGAACAGTTGTTATGGGTTATGGAGCATTGAAAGGGTTATGTTGGGTTATGGAGCATTGTGAAGGGTTGTGATGTGTTATTCTCAATTATGAAGGGTTCTAATGGGTTATAGACCATTATAAAGAGTTGTGATGGGTTATGGACCATTATGAAGGTTGTGATGGGTTATAGACCATTATAAAGGGTTGTGATGGGTTATGGACCATTATAAAGGTTGTGATGGGTTATGGACCACTATAAATGGTTATGATGGGTTATGGACCATTATGAGGGGTTTTGATAGGTTATGGTCAATTATGAAGAGTTGTGATAGGTTATGGACCACAGAGAGGGTTGTGTTGGGTTCTGGACCATTATGAAGGGTTGCGATGGGTTATAGACCATTATGAAGGGTTGTGATGGGTTATGGACCATTATGAAGGTTTGTATGGGATATGGACTATTATGAAGGGTTGTTACGGTTATAGACCATTATACACGGTTGCTATGGGTTATTGACCATTATGAAGTGTTGTGATGGGTTATGGTTAATTATGAAGGGTTGTGATGGGGTTTGCACCGTAGAAATGGTTGTTCTGGGTTATGGACCATAGGAAGGGTTATGACGGGTAATGGTCAACTATGAAGGATTGTGATAGGTTATGGTCAATTATGAAAGTTTGTAAGGGTTGTGATGGTTATGGCATGTTATGAAGGTTTGTATGGGTTATGGACCATTATGAAGGGTTGTTATGGTTATGGACCATTATGCAGGGTTGTGATGGTTATGGACAATAGAAAGGGATGTGTTGGGATATAGACCATTATGAAGGGTTGTGATGGGTTATGGACCATTATGAAGGGTTGTGATGGGTTATGGACCACTATGAAGGTATACGGGTTATGGACAATTATGAAGGGTTGTTATGGTTATGGACCATTATGTAGGGGTGCGATGGGTTATGGACCATTATGAAATGTTGTGATAGGTTATGGTTAATTATGAAGGGTTGTGATGGGTTATAAACCACAAGGGTTGTGATGGGTTATGGACCATAGGATGGGTTGTGATGGGTTATGGTCAATTATGAAGGCTTGTGATGGGTTATGGTCAATTATGAAGGGTTGTGATAGGTTATGGACTGTTATGAAGGTTTGTATGGGTTATGGACTAATTTTTTTTTTTGGGTAAAGAGGGCGGCACCTCTGGAAAATTTTATTAATTAAAAGAATAAATACAATATAAGGCTGGGGACTCTCCACCAAAAAACAGAAAATCCATCAGGACAGGCCCTATGCAGGGTTGCGATGGGACCATTATGCAGGGTTGCGATGGGATATGGACCATATAAAGTGTTGTGATGGGTTATTGACCATTAGAAAGGGTTTTGATGGGTTATGGACCGTTATAAAGGGTTTTGTGGGTTATGTACTATTATAAAGGGTTGTGATGAGTTATGCTCAATTAAGAAGGGTTGTGATGGGTTATGGACCATTATAAAGGGTTGTGATGCGTTATGGACCATTATAAAGGTTGTGATGGGTTATGGAGCATTATAAAGGGTTGTGATGGGTTATGGACCATTATGAAGGTTGTGATGGGTTATGTACCACTATGAAGGGTTATGATGGGTTATGGACCATTATGAGGGGTTCTGATAGGTTATGGTAATTTATGTAGAGTTGTGATGGGTTATGGACCATAGAAAGGGTTGTGTTTGGTTATGGACTATTATTAAGGGTTGTGATGGGTTATGGACCATTATGAAGATTTGTATAGGTTATGGACCATTATAAAGGGTTGTTATGGTTATAGACCATAATGTAGGGTTGCGATGTGTTATGGACCATTATGACGTGTTGTGATTTGTTATGGTTAATTATAAAGGGCTGTGATGGGTTATGGACCATAGAAAGGGTTGTCTAGGGTTATGCTCCATATGAAGGGTTGTGATAGGTTATGATCAATTATGAAGGGTTGTGATGGGTTATTGACTATTATGAAGGTTTGTATGGGTTATAAACCATTATGGAGGGATGTTATGGTTATGGACCATTATGTAGGGTTGTAATGGGTTATGGACCATAGAAAGGATTGTGTTGGGTTATGGACCATTATGAAGGGTTGTATGGGTTATATTATGAAGGTTGTGATGGGTTATGAACCATTATGAAGGTTGTGATGGGTTATGAACCATTATGAAGGATTATGATGGGTTATTGACCATTATGAAAGGTTGTGATAGGTTGTGATAGGTTATGGTTAATTATGGACCATAGAAAGCATTGTGTTGGGTTATGGACCATTGTGAAGGATTGTGATGGGTTATGCTTAATTATGAAAGGTTATGATAGGTTATGGACCATTTTTTTTGGGTAAAGAGGGCGGCACTGATACGAATATGGAGGGGTGTCTGATCAAGAACTGGGATTAGGGTTTGGATAAGTGAATGAACAGATCTGGAGCAAAATGGCTGTTTAAGGGTTTTTTAGGAAGGGTTTGGACGTTTAAACTAGGGTTTAGGGTCTGGTCTTCCTGTGGTTAGGGTTTGGTATGGCTTAGAATAGGTTTAAAATGAATATGGATGGTTTGAATGGTGTTTGGAGCTTGTAAAACGAAAACAGGCTCTAACTCTCTCAAAACAGCTCCAAATGCGGATTTTATTGAAGATATGGAGTTTTGAGAGCAAAAGAGGTTCTGAACAGAAAGAATGGATATTTTTGGTGTTTTGGAGATATAAGAATGAAAATGAAAGATAGTGTGATGATCAACCAAGACCTATTGATTGATTATCGTTTGAAGACAAGCTAAGACCTATTAACTTGAATTCGAGTCAAAATCAGGAAAGCATCCTTCAAAAGACGAAATTGTGAGTATGCAACTCAAGAACACAAGGCTCAAGTTCTTCAAATCATTCATTATTTTATTACAATGATAAAAGTGGCTTATATATAGCCTAAAAACAAATTAAACATCCTATTTAAACTAGAAAAACGTTACTAAATATAGGGCCATTATAAGGGCCTTTATTTCACCATAATAACTAAATAAATGAAGCTTTAAATCCGTTTTTCTTGGTCCCCACACCTTGGAGTATCATCCCTTCATCATGCCATCCATCATACACCTCTCCCATGCATCCATACATAATCTCCATGACAGCCACATCCACTAGCTTATCAATCAATCCATTAACAGCCCTAACTTGCCTGATCTTGATTTGAATCCATGCTTGCATGCACCAACGCCAAGTCATTCCCCATGTGTTGTTACAGCCCAAACTCCCATCATTTTGCACCATATTTTTATTCCAAACAACCAAGATTCCCTTGTATTCAATTATAGAGCTTGAGCCATTCCAATTCGTATCATTCCCTCCCTCTTGAAAAGGAATTGTCCTCAATTCCGCTAAGCCATCATCATAAAGATTTGTAACAAAGACTCCCTTAGCTCCTTTCAATTCCTTTGGTACACAATGCAGCACTATGCCTCTTATTTCTTTCCATCTATCCCTCTTAGCAGCATAGTCTTGGCTTGGCTTCAAAAACAACTCAATCTTTGGGTTTGAACACACAAATGACATGAAATCTGTTCCTAAGGTCTCCTTTGACTTCCTTTTTTGAAATATCTTTATCTCCATGCATTTTAGCACTTCTTGCACCCCTTTTAAACCACTTTCTTCTCCACTAGCTACCTTGGGCAGAATATTGTTCAAAACACTTTCATCATGTCCTCCACCATCATAAACAACCTTTTCTTTACCAACTTTAGTCCTTCCTTCATTTGGATTGGTTTTGAGAGCATTGAGAAGCCCTACATCTGTTGTGTACCTGTTTAAATAATTGCCAAATAAAAAAGTCAGAATTAAATTATGTTTGATGCCATCCATGATTGCAAGCCCCAACATTCTCCCAAATGCGATCTTGACATCTTTAGCTTGATTGTTGCAACCAGCAAGTATAAACATCGCTATTCTCTCTTCAATATCAGAACTTAGCTTAGCTTGTTCTATCACTTTACACAAAATTTTCATAGCCTCCACCTTCAAGAAAAGATCATGATTGGGACTCCACACGATCCTTGATTCCCAACTCCAGCCCATGGTGATTCTTTTGACATGATTAACTAACATCAACCCCTTTTCTTGTGCATGGTTAGTCATCACCCTTTTTGCATCTTCTTGGGCTGTTCTGTAAGAAAAGTGTTTGCAATCTTTCTTAGCAATCCACTTCAAGAATCTTTTAATGGCCATATTCAAGCATTGGTTCAGATTGAGATGCCACATGGAACTTGGTTTCCAATTTAACCCATAAGTAATCTTTTTAGCATGGTTAATTAATACGAACTCCCCTTTTAACCAATGCCAATAAAATTGCTTAAAACCCCTTCCTTTGAAATCAAGTGCTTGTGGAAAATGCAAATAATAAGCACAAGATTTCCCTTGCCTTTGGCCTTCCCTACTAGCATCGTTTTTCATCTTGAGAGGCTGAAAATGTATAGGATTAGGTCTTACCATTTTAGGAGCAGCAACCACACGTTCCTTGCTTGTTTCAGTCAGACCTTTATGGCCTTCATCCACGCACATGCTCATCTTCAAACCACTTGTTGAATTCAGCCCCTTAGCTTGATCTTTAAATTCAGCAACACCATTTCTAAGCTCATAATTAACAAGATCATAACCAATGGGATTATAAACATCATGATCTAATCCACCACCACACTCCCTTTTCAGATCCATAAAGCATTTGTTACAACCCTCAGTTTTAATAAAGAAGTAAGTATCCCATGGTTTCCAAGGTGCTATAAGTTCCCACACTTTGAAACGAATGTGAGTGTAACAAATTAATAAGTTCTCTTTATCAACAAAGCTTCTACTTGTGATATCCATAAGATCTTTAGAAAAATAATCATTGAAGATGAGAGAATCTGAATTTTTTTGGTACCTAGCATCATTTGACCTCATGATCCTTTGTTCTTGGGTTGATCTTTGTGATTCAGCAAAAATCACTTCTTCATTACTCTTGTTTTCACCAACAAAGCCAATTTTGTCACCAACAAAACTCCTTCTTTCAGCAACTTCATCTTCAATTTCGTTTTTAGCCACTCGTTCTTCAATTTCATCAAGGAACTCGTCTTCTTCATCATAGGTATCATATATAGGGCCTGAATCTTCATCTTCTTCTTCCAAATCAGAAAATGACATCTCCTCAATGTCTTGTGCCACATCTGATCGCCTCATAGCCATCCACTCTTGGATTGCCTTATTTGTAGCCTTGGCCGCCACTTCTCTTTCTTTCTCTAGCCATCCCATTAGGGTTTGTGAACCAAACATAATTCTTGTGTAACTCGTGCCCAATCGAAACTTGGGCTCTGATACCACTTATGATACGAATATGGAGGGGTGTCTGATCAAGAACTGGGATTAGGGTTTGGATAAGTGAATGAACAGATCTGGAGCAAAATGGCTGTTTAAGGGTTTTTTAGGAAGGGTTTGGACGTTTAAACTAGGGTTTAGGGTCTGGTCTTCCTGTGGTTAGGGTTTGGTATGGCTTAGAATAGGTTTAAAATGAATATGGATGGTTTGAATGGTGTTTGGAGCTTGTAAAACGAAAACAGGCTCTAACTCTCTCAAAACAGCTCCAAATGCGGATTTTATTGAAGATATGGAGTTTTGAGAGCAAAAGAGGATCTGAACAGAAAGAATGGATATTTTTGGTGTTTTGGAGATATAAGAATGAAAATGAAAGATAGTGTGATGATCAACCAAGACCTATTGATTGATTATCGTTTGAAGACAAGCTAAGACCTATTAACTTGAATTCGAGTCAAAATCAGGAAAGCATCCTTCAAAAGACGAAATTGTGAGTATGCAACTCAAGAACACAAGGCTCAAGTTCTTCAAATCATTCATTATTTTATTACAATGATAAAAGTGGCTTATATATAGCCTAAAAACAAATTAAACATCCTATTTAAACTAGAAAAACGTTACTAAATATAGGGCCATTATAAGGGCCTTTATTTCACCATAATAACTAAATAAATGAAGCTTTAAATCCGTTTTTCTTGGTCCCCACACCTTGGAGTATCATCCCTTCATCATGCCATCCATCATACACCTCTCCCATGCATCCATACATAATCTCCATGACAGCCACATCCACTAGCTTATCAATCAATCCATTAACAGCCCTAACTTGCCTGATCTTGATTTGAATCCATGCTTGCATGCACCAACGCCAAGTCATTCCCCATGTGTTGTTACAGCCCAAACTCCCATCATTTTGCACCATATTTTTATTCCAAACAACCAAGATTCCCTTGTATTCAATTATAGAGCTTGAGCCATTCCAATTCGTTTTATGATACGAATATGGAGGGGTGTCTGATCAAGAACTGGGATTAGGGTTTGGATAAGTGAATGAACAGATCTGGAGCAAAATGGCTGTTTAAGGGTTTTTTAGGAAGGGTTTGGACGTTTAAACTAGGGTTTAGGGTCTGGTCTTCCTGTGGTTAGGGTTTGGTATGGCTTAGAATAGGTTTAAAATGAATATGGATGGTTTGAATGGTGTTTGGAGCTTGTAAAACGAAAACAGGCTCTAACTCTCTCAAAACAGCTCCAAATGCGGATTTTATTGAAGATATGGAGTTTTGAGAGCAAAAGAGGATCTGAACAGAAAGAATGGATATTTTTGGTGTTTTGGAGATATAAGAATGAAAATGAAAGATAGTGTGATGATCAACCAAGACCTATTGATTGATTATCGTTTGAAGACAAGCTAAGACCTATTAACTTGAATTCGAGTCAAAATCAGGAAAGCATCCTTCAAAAGACGAAATTGTGAGTATGCAACTCAAGAACACAAGGCTCAAGTTCTTCAAATCATTCATTATTTTATTACAATGATAAAAGTGGCTTATATATAGCCTAAAAACAAATTAAACATCCTATTTAAACTAGAAAAACGTTACTAAATATAGGGCCATTATAAGGGCCTTTATTTCACCATAATAACTAAATAAATGAAGCTTTAAATCCGTTTTTCTTGGTCCCCACACCTTGGAGTATCATCCCTTCATCATGCCATCCATCATACACCTCTCCCATGCATCCATACATAATCTCCATGACAGCCACATCCACTAGCTTATCAATCAATCCATTAACAGCCCTAACTTGCCTGATCTTGATTTGAATCCATGCTTGCATGCACCAACGCCAAGTCATTCCCCATGTGTTGTTACAGCCCAAACTCCCATCATTTTGCACCATATTTTTATTCCAAACAACCAAGATTCCCTTGTATTCAATTATAGAGCTTGAGCCATTCCAATTCGTATCAGGCACCTCTGGCAAATTTTATTAATAAAAAGAATAAATACAATATAAGGCTGGGGACTCCCCACCAAAAAACAGAAAATCCATCGGGACAGGCCCCAACGGACAACAAGCTAAACTAGGAACCAAAACAAGAGAAGGAACCATAAGCAAACAAGAACATAAAGAAGAGCAACCTGCAAAACAAACAAACCATACAAGCCAAAAACAAGCAGAGAAAAAAGAAAGAGCAGAGGAAGAAAATTAAGGGAGGGTCCAAAGAGTTTTAGCCAAATCAACATTAGTGCAAGTTTTCAAAGAAAGACTCAGCAGTCTACAGCGGATATCATCCTTAACAATATTCACGACAACATGATGAGATCTTTTTATTTTTGTAAAAATGCGTAAATTTCTTTCCCGCCAGATGTGGTAGACCGCTCCAGCAAAAACAAGTCTTCTAATAATGGACCAAATGGTCTTGTTCTTATTAATGGGGTTGAGTTGACTAATGATATCAGACCAGCTATCAGTGGAGAAGGAGAGATTCATGACATGATGGAGGTCATGCCAAACCAAAGAAGTGAAAGAGCATTCAAAGAAGAGATGGGAAAGGGAATCCGGATAGTCCCCGCATAACGCACAAATGAGATTGGAATTAGTGTCCCAAATTTTGATTTTATCATGAGTCTTAAGACGATCTTTAAGAGCAACCCAAAGAATGAAAGCATGTCTGGGGATGTTCTGGGAGAACCAAACAAGATGAAACCAAAAGACCGGTTGGTGATAGGGTTGAATAGACTGCCACACAGATCGAACAGAGAAAGGAGAGAGTTGACCGTCTCTAGATCTCCAAAGGAGTTTATCAGGGACGGATGTGGAAATAGTAGGAGGGTTATGAGAAAGAAGAGCACCATGGGAATCTCTCCAACAATGAGGCCGAACCCAAGATCCGTTAAGAACCAGGTCAGCAACCTTAGTATCAGGAGTGAAACCCGCATCATGGATGTCACGAACAGACAAGAATTTAGAAAGAGGGCCCGCAGGGTGCCAGTTGTCGAACCAAGCAGAAGTAGAGCATCCATCACCTATCTGGGAAACTATATACTCCCTTATCTTATCCCACATATCCAGGATGTTACGCCAGGCAAAGCCAGTACCGTATTTTTTGGGGGCATCCCAAAAGTTACGGTCACATAAACGGTATGAGTGGATCCACTTAACCCATAGGGACTCTTTCTTGGAAAGGAGTCTCCAAACATGGGAAGCCATAAGGGCAACATTCCAGATAGCAAGGTTACGTATGCCAAGCCCACCATGTTCCTTAGGAAGGCATACAGTTTTCCAGGAGACTTTAGCTTTACCACACTTTAACTCACCATGGCACCAGAGGAAACCTCTCATGAGCTTCTCAATATCGTTAGAGATAGATTTAGGAAGAATAAAAACAGAAGCCCAATAGATTTGAGTAGAAGAAAGGACAGAGAGGATGAGCTGGAGACGACCGGTAAAGGAAAGAGACTTGTTTTTCCAGTCATTAATCCTGCATTTGACTTTATCAACAAGGCCTTTACAGTCTTTGTGGGCAAGACGCGTGGTGATGAGAGGAACGCCAAGGTATCGGACAGGGAAAGAGCCCTCAGCAAACATAACAATAAGATCAATGGCCGCCCTGGTCCTCTCACCAACATTACAGTAGAAAGCTTCACTCTTAGCAATATTTGGATGGAGGCCAGAAACCCCAGAGAATTCCTCAAGAGAATCAAAGATGATTCTAACCGAAGAGCTATCACCATGACAGAAGAGAAGGAGATCGTCGGTTATGGTCCATTATAAAGAGTTGTGATGGGTTATGGACCATTATGAAGGTTGTCATGGGTTATGGACCATTATAAAGGGTTGCGATGGGTTATGGACCATTATGAAGGTTGTGATGGGTTATGGACTACTATAAATGGTTATGATGGGTTATGGACCATTATGAGGGGTTTTCATAGGTTATGGTCAATTATGAAGAGTTGTGATAGGTTTTTTTTTTTGGGTAAAGAGGGTGGAACCTCTGGCAAATTTTATTAATAAAAAGAATAAATACAATATAAGGCTAGGGACTCCCCACCAAAAAACAGAAAATCCATCGGGACAGGCCCCAACGGACAACAAGCTAAACTAGGAATCAAACCAAGAGAAGGAAACATAAGCAAAGAAGAACATAAAGGAAAGCAACCTGCAAAACAAACAAACCATACAAGCCAAAACATGCAGAGAAAAAAGAAAGCGCAGAGGGGGAAAATTAAGGGAGGGTCCAAATAGTTTTAGCCAAATCAACATTAGTGCAAGTTTTCAAAGAAAGACTCAGCAGTCTACAGCGGATATCATCCTTAACACAATTCACGACAGCATGATGAGATCTTTTTATTTTTTTAAAAATGCGTAAATTTCTTTCCCGCCAGATGTGGTAGACTGCTCCAGCAAAAACAAGTCTTCTAATGATGGACCAAATGGTCTTGTTTTTATTAAAGGGGTTGAGTTGACTAATGATATCAGACCAGCTATCAGTGGAGAAGGAGAGATTCATGACATGATGGAGGTCATGCCAAACCAAAGAAGTGAAAGAACATTCAAAGAAAAGATGGGAAAGGGAATCCGGACAATCCCCCCAGAACGCACAAATGAGATTGGAATTAGTGTCCCAAATTTTGATTTTATCATGGGTCTTAAGACGATCTTTAAGAGCAACCCAAAGAATGAAAGCATGTCTGGGGATGTTCTGGGAGAACCAAACAAGATGAAACCAAATGACCGGTTGGTGATAAGGCCGAATAGACTGCCACACAGATCGAACAGAGAAAGGAGAGAGTTGACCGTCTCTAGATCTCCAAAGGAGTTTATCAGGGACGGACGTGGAAATAGTAGGAGGGTTATGAGAAAGAAGAGCACCATGGGAATCCCTCCAACACTAAGGGCGAACCCAAGATCCGTTAAGAACCAGGTCAGCAACCTTAGTATCAGTTGTGAAACCCGCATCATGGACGTCACGGACAGACAAGAATTTAGAAAGAGGGCCCGCAGGGTGCCAGTTATCGAACCAAGCAGAAGTATAGCATCCATCACCTATCTGGGAAACTATATACTCCCTTATCTTATCCCGCATATCTAGGATGTTACGCCAGGCAAATCCAGTACCGTATTTTTTGGGTGCATCCCAAAAGTTACGGCCACATAAACGGTATGAGTGGATCCACTTAACCCATAGTGACTCTTTCTTGGAAAGAAGTCTCCAAACATGGGAAGCCATAAGTGCAACATTCCAGATAGCAAGATTACGAATGCCAAGACCACCATGTTCCTTAGGAAGGCAGACAGTTTTCCAGGAGACTTTAGCTTTACCACGCTTCAACTCACCATGGCACCAGAGGAAACCTCTCATGAGCTTCTCAATATCGTTAGAGATAGATTTAGGAAGAATAAAGACAGAAGCCCAATAGATTTGAGTAGAAGAAAGGACAGAGAGGATGAGCTGGAGACGACCAGCAAAGGAAAGAGACTTGTTTTTCTAGTCATTAATCCTGCATTTGACTTTGTCAACAAGCCTTTTATAGTCTTTGTGGGCAAGACGGGTGGTGATAAGAGGAACGCCAAGGTATCGGACAGGGAAAGATCCCTCAGGAAACTTAACAATAAGGTCAATGGCAGCCCTGGTCCTCTCACCAACATTACAGTAGAAGGCTTCACTCTTCGTAGTATTGGGATGGAGGCCAGAAACCCCAGAGAATTCGTCAAGAGAATCACATAAGAGTTTAACCGAAGAGCTATCACCATGGCAAAAGAGAAGGAGATCGTCGGCAAAGCAGAGATGGGTGATATTTTGATCATCACATTGTATGTGGAATTTAAAAGAATCAGAATCATGAATGTTTCTCTTGATCATAAGGTTAAGCACTTCCATGACAAGAGTGAAGAGATAAGGAGAGAGGGGGTGATGCATGCATGGAGAATGAGGGCCCAAAAGGTGATGGGTTGGTCTTGTTTAAAGGATTTGAAGGCTGTTTGGGCTCAATGGCCCATGGAGTTTGCATGATCACTTGCATGGATTAGGGCTGCACATTTCAAGGCATTTGGATGCATTTGGGTTGCATTTGGAGTTAATTTGAAGTTTGAAACGTTTTCTTTCATTTAATAAGTCATTTAAGTTTGTTTTGATGAGTAGTTAGTAGTTTCTTAAATAACTTGGCTGTTGGGTTGTTTTGTAACTCCCATCTTTATGTTTAGGCTTTATAGCCATTTCTTTTTGCTTGTAACAGCTAGAATACGAAATTAATCAAGAAAAACAAGAACTTTGTTCCTTGAGTTGTTGCTTACACTCACAATTTCGTCTTTGAGGGATGATTTCCTGATTTGACACGAATTCAAGTTAATAGGTCTTAGCTTGTCTTCAAACGATAATCAATCTATAGGTCTAGGTTGTTTATCACTCTATCCTTAATTTTTATTGTTAATTCTGCTGCAATTCACCAAACAAACACCCATACACGAAATCCAATCTCAAATCTCCTAAACCTTACTATAATCAGCCCATACACGTATCATTTGTGGTATCAGAGCCATGGATTTCGATGATCCAGATTTTCTTGCAAACTTACGGGATGCCTTAAGGAATTTACAAGAAGCGGAAAGGCGGCAGCCTAGGCGAGGGCAGCCAAGATTGGTTGAAGAATTCAAGGTGTCTGAATTGCCCGAATTTGTTGGTGGAACTGATCCTGAACGCTACTTGGAGTGGGAAAGAAAGATTGAAAGAATGTTCGAGTTCAAGGAAGTGGATGACGAAAAAGGTTGCAAGTATGCCATTCTCAAGCTAAGTGGTGGTGCTTCATTGTGGTTTGAAGGGCTTAAGGCCAAGAGAACCCGTGAAGGGAAAGAAAAAATTTCTTCTTGGCTTTCTCTAAAACGAAAACTAAGAAAAAGATATGTTCCTTCTACTCATAGAATTGCTACTTACAAGAAAATTGCTGATTTGAAGCAAGGAAAAATGAGTGTTGGCGAATACATTGATGAATTTGAAAAGTTATCCTTGATGGGGGATATTGAAGAAGTTGAAGAACAAAAAATGACTCGTTTTCTCAAAGGGTTGAACTACAACATTGCCAATGTCGTGGAGTTGTATCCTTATGCTGATTTTGGAACTCTATGTGGTTTATGTTTGAAGTTGGAGGGACAAGCCAAGGCACGTTATGGTGGAAGTTCTAGTCTTGAAAACTCCAAGTCCAAGTCATGGTCAAAACCCGAGTCTAGCAATAGACCAAATTCTGTTTCTACTCCTTCTGGTTCTAATAATGTTCCCATTGCTCCTAAACTTACTAGTGGTACCAAAGAAACTAGTTTGGCAAAAATTAGATGTTTCAAGTGTCAAGGTTTTGGTCATTTCCAAAATGCTTGTCCAAACAAAAGGGTGGTGACATTGAGGGAGGCCATTGAATGTCGTGAAGAGTTGGAGGAAGAAGAGAGGTTGGCTGGTCTTTTTCATGATGCACCACAACAAGAAGATGAAGAGGAGGAAGTGGAGTATGAGGCACCCATCTATGACACGGTTTTGGTGCTTAGAACCCTTAAAACTCAAGTGGTTCAAACTGTGGCTGATATGGATCAACGAGACCAATTGTTTCACACCAAATGTTTGGTTAGAGACAAGTGGTGTAGTTTGATCATTGATGGTGGAAGTTGTACCAATGTTGCTTCTAATGAAATGGTGACCAAATTGGGTTTGTCTACTACAAACCATCCAAAACCATATGCTCTTCATTGGTTGGATGATGGAAGCAAAATAAAGGTGACAAAACAGGTTAGAGTTGGTCTAACTATGGGGTCTTATAAAGATGAAGTGTTGTGTGATGTTATTCCAATGGATGCATGTCATGTCTTGTTGGGGCGTCCTTGGCAATTTGATAGGGACGTGTTACATAGGGGGAGAAGAAACGAATATGAGTTGAGACACAATAATAAAAAAATTGTGTTAAAACCCATGTCCCCAACGGCCATAAGGTCCATGAATTCTAAACAAGTTAAAAAACCTAATCTTTCTATGTTTGCTAGTGAAAGGGAGGTGGAGCAAGCTCTTGACCAAGGTGATGTGATTTATATGCTTGTGGCTGATGAGCATGCAAAGGTGGCAAAAATGGTGCATGAAGAAAGTCGTATTGCTGATTTGTTACATGAATTCCAAGATGTGTTTCCAAGTGAATTACCACCGGGTTTGCCTCCAATCCGTGGTATTGAACACCAAATTGATCTTATTCCCGGTGCTCCTTTGCCTAATAAAGCTGCATATAGATGTAATCCGAAGGTGACAAAGGAGTTTCAAAAACAAATTGATGAACTCATGAAAATGGGTTATGTTCGTGAAAGCCTAAGTCCTTGTGCTGTTCCCGTGTTGTTGGTTCCAAAAAAAGATGGTTCTTGGAGGATGTGTGTTGATAGTAGGGCTGTTAATAACATCACCATAAAATACCGATTTCCTATTCCTAGAATTGATGACTTGTTGGACGAGTTACATGGTTCCATTATGTTCTCAAAAATTGATTTGAGAAGTGGTTACCATCAGATTCGTATGCGTGAAGGAGATGAATGGAAAACAGCCTTTAAAACTAAACATGGCTTGTATGAATGGACCGTGATGCCGTTTGGTCTAACTAATGCACCTAGCACTTTCATGCGACTAATGAATGAAGTGCTGAAATCTTTTTTGGGCAGGTTTGTGGTGGTATACCTTGATGATATCTTGGTATATAGCAAGAGCTTGGAGGATCATTTAGGCCACTTAAAACAGGTTTTTGAGACCCTTAGAGCTCAAAAACTCTATGGGAAGCTAGAAAAATGTTCGTTTTTGGTGGAAGAGGTGGCATTTTTGGGTTTTATGGTGTCGAGAGATGGCGTGTCCGTGGATCCATCCAAAACAGAAGCAATCAAGTCATGGCCTATTCCTACTAACATCTCTGAAGTTAGGTCATTTCATGGTCTTGCTTCTTTTTACAGGAGGTTTGTTCGTGACTTTAGCACCATTGCAAGTCCCATAACAGGTTGTTTGAAGAAAGGAGTCTTTGCATGGGGAGAGGAAGCTCAAAAGGCATTTGAGAAACTCAAGGAATTGTTGTGTAATGCTCCTATTTTGGCTCTTCCTGATTTTTCTCAACCATTTGAAGTGGAGTGTGATGCAAGTGGAGTTGGTATTGGGGCTGTTTTGATCCAATCCAAGCGTCCTATTGCTTATTTTTCTGAAAAATTGGGTGGTGCCCGTTTGAATTATTGCACTTATGATAAGGAGTTTTATGCTATTGTTCGTGCTTTAGATCATTGGAGTCATTATTTGCGTGCAAATCATTTCATTTTGCATTCTGATCATGAATCCTTGAAGTACATCAATGGGCAACAAAAATTGAGCACAAGACATGCAAAGTGGGTGGAGTTCTTGCAATCCTTTCATTTTTCATGCAAATACAAGGATGGCAAAAGTAACGTGGTGGCTGATGCTTTATCAAGACGTTACACTTTGTTGTCAACTTTGGATGTTCGTTTGTTGGGGTTTGAAACCTTGAAGAATTACTATGAATATGATGTGGACTTTGGAGATTTGTTTTTAAAATGTGCAGGTGGTCCCAATGGTGAATTCATGGTGCAAGATGGCTTTTTATTCAAAGGCAATCGCCTTTGTGTTCCAAAACATGCAATACGTGAGTTGCTGATTCGTGAAGCTCATGGTGGTGGTTTAGCTGGTCATTTTGGCGTTACCAAAACTTTGGAGGTGCTTAAAGAACATTTCTTTTGGCCTAAGATGTTGGGGGATGTAACCAACATTGTGGGCAAGTGTGTTACATGTCACATGGCGAAAACAACTTTCAAGCATGGTGTTTACACTCCTTTGCCGGTTCCTATTCGTCCTTGGGAAGATGTGTCCATGGATTTCATTGTGGCTTTTCCTAGAACTCAAAGGGGGAAGGATTCCATTATGGTAGTGGTCGATAGGTTTTCGAAAATGGCTCACTTTGTGCCATGTCATAAAACCAATGATGCATCTAATGTGGCTGATTTGTACTTTAAAGAGGTGGTTCGTTTGCATGGGATTCCTAAAACCATTGTTTCTGATCGGGATTCCAAGTTCTTGAGTTATTTTTGGAATACTTTGTGGAGGAAAGTTGGTACTAAGTTACTTTTTAGTACGTCCCATCATCCACAAACGGATGGGCAAACGGAGGTGACTAATAGAACTTTGGGTACTTTGTTGAGGGGGCTAGTAAACAAAACTCAAAAAGATTGGGATATCAAACTTGCACATGCTGAATTTGCCTATAATCGTTCTCCTACTTATGCAACAGGTCATTCTCCTTTTGAAGTGGTGTATGGTGTGAATCCTTACATGCCTTTGGATTTGATTCCATTGCCAAAGGATGAATTGGTTCACAAGGATGCTAATGACAAGTTGAAGGCCATGATGAAACTACACCAACAAGTTCGTGAGAAGATAGAATCTGTGAATGAGGTGTACAAACAAAAGTCCAACAAGCATAGGAAACCACGTGTCTTTCAAGAAGGTGATCTAGTATGGGTACACATGAGAAAGGAACGTTTTCCTAACAAAAGGAAGAACAAATTGATGCCACGCGCGGAGGGTCCTTTCAAGGTGGTGGCAAAGGTGAATGATAATGCTTACAAGGTGGATTTAGGAGGAGACTTTGGTGTGCATGCGACATTTAACGTGGGGGATCTTTCACCATATTTGGATGATGATGGCCTTGCTGAATTGAGGACAATTCCTTTCCAAGAGGGAGGGGATGATGCATGCATGGAGAATGAGGGCCCAAAAGGTGATGGGTTGGTCTTGTTTAAAGGATTTGAAGGCTGTTTGGGCTCAATGGCCCATGGAGTTTGCATGATAACTTGCATGGATTAGGGCTGCACATTTCAAGGCATTTGGATGCATTTGGGTTGCATTTGGAGTTAATTTGAAGTTTGAAACGTTTTCTTTCATTTAATAAGTCATTTAAGTTTGTTTTGATGAGTAGTTAGTAGTTTCTTAAATAACTTGGCTGTTGGGTTGTTTTGTAACTCCCATCTTTATGTTTAGGCTTTATAGCCATTTCTTTTTGCTTGTAACAGCTAGAATACGAAATTAATCAAGAAAAACAAGAACTTTGTTCCTTGAGTTGTTGCTTACACTCACAATTTCGTCTTTGAGGGATGATTTCCTGATTTGACACGAATTCAAGTTAATAGGTCTTAGCTTGTCTTCAAACGATAATCAATCTATAGGTCTAGGTTGTTTATCACTCTATCCTTAATTTTTATTGTTAATTCTGCTGCAATTCACCAAACAAACACCCATACACGAAATCCAATCTCAAATCTCCTAAACCTTACTATAATCAGCCCATACACGTATCAGGGGGTCACCCTGCCGAAGGCCCCTTTTACCGTCGAAATAACCATGAGTATTCCCATTGATTCTCACAGAGTAAGTAACTGTGGAAACACATGTCATGATCCAGTCAATCATACGATCAGGGAATCCAAACCCAAACAAGATGGTCCGCAGAAACGTCCAGTCAACCGTGTCGTAGGCTTTTTGAATATCAACCTTAAAAGCATACCTAGGAGGACCACGATGACGATGATAATCACGCATGAGCTCGTGGACAAGAAGGACGTTGTCAGTGATCAAACGACCAGGGATGAAAGCAGACTGGTTTTCATCAACCAGAGAAGAAAGATGGTTTTTGATACGATCCGCAATAAGCTTGCTGATACATTTGTAAACAACGTTACAACAGGCTATAGGGCGGAAATCAGTGACTTTGGAGGGGGAATCAACTTTAGGGATGAGCGCAAGGATGGTGCTGTTGAAGGACTTAAGAAGTTTGCCAGAATAGAAGCATTCCTTAACAGCCATACAGAAATCAGGACCCAAAATATCCCAAGCTGACTTGAAGAACTTAGCAGAGAAACCATCAGAACCAGGAGCTTTATCATCACCCATCTGGAACAGGACACACTTAACCTCTGCGTCAGTAACAGGAGTAAGCATGGCGGCAGATTGGAGGGGGGAGAGCTTATTAGAGAAGAGGGAACAAGGATCACGAATAGCAGTAGAAGGCTGGGCAGAACCCAAGAAGGCTTGAAAGTGAGAAACAAAAAGATTAGGAAGATCGTTCCCCGAGATCCAGTTACCTTGAGCATCCTGGATAGAATTAATACGATTGCTAGATTTACGACTTTTAACTGCTTTGTGGAAAAAAGCCGAATTTTTATCACCCTCACGCAGCCAGTTAACCTTAGCCTTTTGTTTCAGGAACCTCTCTTCATCCAGGCTAGCCTCGTTATAAGCGAGGAGATACTTGCATTGTTCTTCACGAAGATCCTTATTGAAAGGATCCCGATCCAAAGCAATCTGAACTCTATCAAGCTCATTACGAAGAGAGATAACCTTAGAAAAGAGGTTTCCCTGGTTGCGAAGCATCTTACGAATCGGCACTTTCAGATTTTTAAGGTTTATGAAAACTTTATACATCTGATATCCAGTGATATTGGGGTTCCAAGAGGAGGCAACAATCTGCTTGAAATCATTCTTATAAGTCAGGAAATTAGGGAACTTGAAAGGCTTAGGCTGGAAAGGGGTTCGTTGGGGGAGAGAAAGCACAGCAGGAGTATGATCGGACGAACGGTAAGGGAGAAAATTGACAGTAGAGGAGGGGAAAGAAGCAATGAAGTGAGTATTTCCCATGACGCGATCGATCTTCTTGAGGATGCCACCCGAACCATTAGGAGACTTGGTCCATGTGTAGAAGAGACCTTTATAGTTAAGATCCTCCATTTCCATCAGATTGACACAGTCCCTGAAGTCCTCCATGGCACGAGAAATCTCAGACGATCCGGAGGTGCTATCTTTGATATCAAGAGCAACATTGAAATCACCCAAAAGAATCCAAGGGGTATCTCTAACCACATTCTTATGAACCGCAAGAGAATGCCAAAGAGAACGACGCATCATGTGATCATTATGAGCATAGACGAAGGAGCAGAAAAAGGATTTATTAGAATCACGAATATTAACTTTGAAATGCATAACCTGATCATTTAAGTCGATAAGCATCATATCAATGGCCATTGGATCCCAGGCAACCACGATTCTAGTCCCTCTAGGGGAGAAGAGACCGTTGGACGACCAAGACCAGGAGCCAAAAGTACGACTACATATAAGAGGGAGGTTAGAGAAGGAAGCACGAGTCTCAAGAGAAGCACAAATATGAAGGTTATGATCACAGATAAGATCTCTCAAGGCTTTCTGACGAGAAGGCTTACAAAGACCGCGAGTATTCCAAGCAGCGATGTGCGTCATATGGAAACTTTGAGGGGGGTGGAGTCCATCTGCTCGGACACCTAAGCTATTCTAATTTGGTCATTAGGTGATTCCATATCATCATCATTGATAAACTTGGCCGTTTCACCATCATCAGATTCGACCTCAATGAGTTCATCCACATCCGAAAGGTCTACAGAATCCGGATCAAAATCATTAGGAATATGAGGAGATGGGGAAGGGAGTTGGGAGGAGGGAGCAGGAAGATCCGTTATATCGTTGGAACAAGACTCTAGAATAGAGAAGGCGTTGAAAATAGGAGTGGATGGGTTAGATATTTTAGGAGGTGTAGAGGATGAGAGCCGGAGGATGGGGCTAGGGAAACCAACAACGTCTCTAGAATGAGGGATAATGGGAGGGCGTTTCTTGTTAGGGACATGTCGACTTGAAGGACTAATTTTTATAGGGACAGGGCGATTCTCATTTCTTAATTGAATTTTACTTTTACTATATTTATTATTGACATAATTTTTTGCTAATTCTGTATCCTTCGTACCCGATTGGGTATTTCTAATAGACTTACCTTGTGAAATATCCTTTTTAGTATTTTCATAAATTGGCCCTTGTTTCATTAAAGAATTCTTTTTTGTAACTACCTTAAATCCATCATCAAGTTGCATAGGAGATGTAACTATCACCTGATCAATAGGCATTTTATCTTTGGTTTTAGCTTCATTGGTCTTAGAGATAACATGCATACAGTTGATGGTTTCATGACCATAAACCATGCAATGAGAGCACATAGGGGGTTTCCATTCATATTCAATACTAAGGGTATGGGTGGAGTATTCAAGAGTATCCGGATCAGGAATACGAATATTAACTTTATCCACCCAAGTCGATTTTGTTGGGACCTCAAGAAGGACACGGGCATATACAGATTTACCAGCTGCATATTTGCACATATTAGCTGTATAGGAGTCCATAGCAAGAGGCTTACCAATTTTAGAGGCAATATAACTAAGACCATCATCACTCCATGCCTCATAGGGAATATCATGGATTTTAATCCAGAGAGGAAGCTTGTCGTGATTTTTCTTATGAATACTCAGACCGGGACGCCATTTTTGAATGACCATCGGGACACCCTTAAAAGTCCAGGGTCCATGGGTGATAACATGATTCAGACCATTGTCGTCACTAAATTTAAAAAGATAAACTCCTTTTCCATTTAGGAGGACATCTTGAAGGCCATGTATAGACCACATTTTGGAAGCTAGATAACGAACATCAGAGTAATTCATTTTTTTTCCGACAAAGTAACCACAGATAGTCCTAGCAAAAGTTTGACAAACTTTAGTGACGGACTGTAAAGGGATATCTACTGGAACATTAATATCATTACATAAATTAGGAATAAAACGAAAATTTTCATTAGCGTGTTTTTGTGAACCAGTAATGATATTAGCATGAGAGTTATTAAGTAAACTTAATTTTCGATTCCAAACATTTTTGTCTTTATTTTTATTTTGATGATTTAAATTAAAATTATTTCCATTGGAATTATACACAAATGCCTTAGAGATATTATCATTATTGCCTTGGGTTTTCATATGAATTAAAGGGCTCTTATCTTGGGCTAAACTAGAAGCTTGGACTTCTTGTAAATTACCAATGGGTTGAATTTTGAAATTATGGGCTAAATTAAGTGGGCTTGGACCAAGAATAGAATAAGAGGCTTTAGTATTGTCATGGGCTAAATTATTAGAACATGATCCAAAGTTAGCATTATTTTCCATCGGCAATTTCAAAGAATTAGAGGAAAGGTCCGAATTTTTGGGCAAAAGTGAGGGAAATTCAAGATGGTGTGGGGGACAACTATGATTAGAAACATAGGATTCTTCTAGAAGCATGGCACTAGGGGAACATGCATCATTAATCACACTAGCACTATGGGAGCATGCATCATTAATCACACTAGGAGAAGAATATGATATACCTCCTTTATCTTTCAAATGCACGGTAGTTTTGAATGAAGCCAATTGATATCCTTTCCAAGAAGAAAAAGAACCGTTATTCTCTTTGACCACCTTTCCAAGAAGAACCGTTGGAGTGTGAAGCTCGGGGTCCATCGGATTGTCCACTCCATTTGCACGAAATGAATTTCCAGCCTCCATAGTAGGTTGATCGTGATTCTCTTCATCTCCAATACACATAGTATTTTGAACACGGGTTGTATCTTCATTTGCATGAAATGATATTCCAGCAGCCAAAGATATTCCGGGTGCCATAGTAGCTTGATCTTGAATCTCTTCATCTCCAATACCCATAATTATTTGTTCACGGGTTGTATCTCTATTTGCACGAAAGGATATTCCCGCATCCAAGGATTTTGCAGCAGCCATAGTAGCTTGATCGTGTCTATCTTCATCTCCAATACTCATAGTATTTTGTTCATGGTTTGTATTTCCAATAGCCGTTTGCGAGTGGACATCATCATGGGTTGTATCTCCACCATTTGTATAAGAAACATGTTCTTTTCCATCCATGAAGATGGTCTTGTCTTTAGAGGAAGAGAGATCCGTATTGAAGCCAAGTTGAGATATTTTTGAGCAAGTTTTTCGATAAATTTGAGATTGTAGATTGTTTTCTTTTTGGGGATCATTTAGAAAGTGTGTACCAATTTCTTTTCCAGCAAATACCTCTGTAAAACGTTTTTGATTAATAATAGATTTTCTTTTTTGAATGTTTCTGTCAATCAAAGTATGCAGCAATGTATTTTTAACATAAGGTTTTTTGAAGATTCTTGGTTGTTTGTTTTTTATGTTTTTAATTCTTTTTTCAACCATATTGAAAGTAATTTCAGGATCTATAAAACTTTTTGAATAAAAACTATGGGTTTGATTTCCTGGTAACTCATTTTTTTCTAAAGATAAATCAGGATCATGAATTAAGCCTGGTGATACACCAGCCATTTTGAAAAATAGAAACCAATACAAAAAACTTTCAAATTGCTAGAGAGAGAAATTGCTAGAGAGAAAATGGATTGTGGGTTGTTTGGGGTTGAGTTGTGATAGGTTATGGACCATAGAAAGGGTTGTGTTGGGTTATGGACCATTATGAAGGGTTGTGATGGGTTATGGACCATTATGAAGGGTTGTGATGGGTTATGGACCATTATGAAGGTTAGTATGGGATTTGGACTATTATGAAGGGTTGTTATGGTTATAGACCATTATGTTCGGTTACGATGCGTTATCCACCATTATGAAGTGTTGTGATGGGTTATGGTTAATTATGACGGGTTGTGATGGGTTATGCACCATAGAAAGGGTTGTTCTGGGTTATGGACCATTGGAAGGGTTATGATGGGTAATGGTCAATTATGAAGGGTTGTGATGGTTATGGCCTGTTATGAAGGTTTGTATGGGTTATGGACCATTACGAATGGTTGTTATGGTTATGGACCATTATGCAGGGTTGCGATGGTTATGGACCATAGAAAGGGTTGTGATTGCTTATGGACCATTAAAAAGTGTTGTGATGGGTTTTGGACCGTTATGAAGGGTTGTATGGGTTATGTACTATTATGAAGGTTTTGATTGGTTATGAACCTTTTCAAGGAATATGATGGGTTATTGACCATTATGAAGGGTTGTGATAGGTTATGGTCAATTATGATGGGTTGTTATGGGTTATGGACCATTGAAAGGGTTGTGTTTGGTTATAGACAATTATGAAGGGTTGTGATGGGTCATGCTGAATTATGAAGGGTTGTGATGGGTTATGGACCGTTATAAAGGATTCTGATGGGTTATGGACCATTTTTTTTTGGGTAAAGAGGACGGTACCTCCGGCAAATTTTATTAATAAAAAGAATAAATACAATAAGAGGCTGGGGACTCCCCACCAAAGGAAAAAACAGAAAGTCCATCGGGACAGCCCCCAAAGGACAACAAAGCTAAACTAGGAACCAAAGACAATACAAGTGAACAGAAACATAACAATAACATAAAGGAATACAACCTGCAAAAAACAAACCATACGAGCAGAGAAAAGTAGAAGCAATAGGAGGTTTGTTAAGGTATGGTCCATACCCTTTTAGCCAAATTAACATTAGTGCAAGGTTTCATAGAAAGACTCAGCAGTCTACAGTGGATATCATCCTTAACACTATTAACTACAGCATGATATGATTTTTTTGTTTTTTTGAAAATTCGCGAATTTCTTTCCTGCCATATGTGGTAAACAGCTCCAGCAAGCACAAGTCTTCTAATGATGGACCAAATGGTCTTAATCTTAGACATTGGCTTGAGTTGATTAATGATATCATACCAGCTATCAGTGGTGACAGATAGATTCATGGCATATTGAAGATCATTCCAAACCATAGAGGTGAAAGAACACTCAAAGAAAAGATGGGAAAGTGAATCAGCACAATCCCCGCAGAAGGCACAAATGAGATTGGAGTTGGTATCCCAGATTTTGATTTTATCATGTGTCTTAACACAATTTTTCAGAGCAACCCAAAGAATGAAAGCATGTCTAGGGATATTCTGGGAGAACCAAACCAGATGATACCAATCAACAGGCTGGTCATAGGGGCGAATAGACTGCCAAACGTAACGTACAAAAAAATCAGAAAGATTACCGTCAGTAGATCTCCATTGGAGTTTATGGATCATTATGAAGGTTGTGATGGGTTATGGACCATTATGAAGGTTGTGATGGGTTATGGACCATTATGAGGTGTTATGATAGGTTATGGTCAATTATAAAGAGTTATGATGGGTTATGGACCATATAAAGGGTTGTGTTTGGATATAGACCATTATAAAGGTTTGTGATGGGTTATGGACCATTATGAAGGGTTGTGATGGGTTACAGACCATTATGAAGGTATACAGGTTATGGACAATTATGAAGGGTTGTTATGGTTATGGACCATTATGTAAGGTTGCGACGGGTTATAGACCATAAAAAGAGTTGTGCTGGGTTATGGACTGTTATGAATATTTGTATGAGTTATGGACCAATATGAAGGGTTGTTATGGTTACGGACCATTATGCAGGGTTGTGATGGGTTATGGACCATAAAAAGGGTTGTGACGGGTTATTCACCATTTGAATGGGTTTTGATGGGTTATGGACCGTTATGAAGGGTTATGTGGGTTATGTACTATTATGACGGGTTGTGATGAGTTATGCTCAATTATGAAGGGTTGTGATGGGTTATGGATCATTATAAAGGGTTGTGATGTGTTATGGACCATTTTTTTTTTTTGGGTAAAGAGGGCGGCACCTCTGGCAAATTTTATTAATAAAAAGAATAAATACAATATAAGGCTGGGGACTCCCCACCAAAAAACAGAAAATCCATCGGGACAGGCCCCAACGAACAACAAGCTAAACTAGGAACCAAAACAATAGAAGGAACCATAAGCAAACAAGAACATAAAGGAGAGCAACCTGCAAAACAAACAAACCAAACAAGCCAAAACATGCAGAGAAAAAAGAAAGCGCAGAGGAAGAAAATTAAGGGAGGGTCCAAATAGTTTTAGCCAAATCAACATTAGTGCAAGTTTTCAAAGAAAGACTCAGCAGTCTACAGCGTATATCATCCTTAACAATATTCACTACAGCATGATGAGATCTTTTTATTTTTGTAAAAATGCGTAAATTTCTTTCCCTCCAGATATGGTAGACCGCTCCAGCAAAAACAAGTCTTCTGATGATGGACCAAATGGTCTTGTTCTTATTAATGGGGTTGAGCTGACTAATGATATCAGACCAGCTATCAGTGGAGAAGGAGAGATTCATGACATGATGGAGGTCATGCCAAACCAAAGTAGTGAAAGAGCATTCAAAGAAGAGATGGGAAAGGGAATCCGGACAGTTCCCGCAGAACGCACAAATGAGATTGGAATTAGTATCCCAGATTTTGATTTTATCATGAGTCTTGAGACGATCTTTAAGAGCAACCCAAAGAATGAACGCATGTCTGGGGATGTTTTGGGAGAACCAAACAAGATGAAACCAAATGACCGGTTGGTGATAAGGGCGAATAGACTGCCACACAGATCGAACAGAGAAAGGAGAGAGTTGACCGTCTCTAGATCTCCAAAGGAGTTTATCAGGGACGGACGTGGAAATAGTAGGAGGGTTATGAGAAAGAAGAGCACCATGGGAATCCCTCCAACACTGAGGACGAACCCAAGTAGAAGTAGAGCATCCATCACCTATCTGGGAAACTATATACTCCCTTATCTTATCCCGCATATCCAGGATGTTACGCCAGGCAAATCCAATACCGTATTTTTTGGGGGCATCCCAAAAATTACGACCACATAAACGGTATGAGTGGATCCACTTAACCCATAGTGACTCTTTCTTGGAAAGAAGTCTCCAAACATGGGAAGCCATAAGTGCAACATTCCAGATAGCAAGATTACGAATGCCAATACCACCATGTTCCTTAGGAAGGCATACAGTTTTCCAGGAGACTTTAGCTTTACCACGCTTCAACTCACCATGGCACCAGAGGAAACCTCTCATGAGCTTCTCAATATCGTTAGAGATAGATTTAGGAAGAATAAAGACAGAAGCCCAATAGATTTGAGTAGAAGAAAGGACAGAGAGGATGAGCTGGAGACGACCAGCAAAGGAAAGAGACTTGTTTTTCCAGTCATTAATCCTGCATTTGACTTTGTCAACAAGGCCTTTACAGTCTTTGTGGGCAAGACGGGTAGTGATAAGAGGAACGCCAAGGTATCGGACAGGAAAAGAGCCCTCAGGAAACTTAACAATAAGGTCAATGGCAGCCCTGGTCCTCTCACCAACATTACAGTAGAAGGCTTCACTCTTCGTAGTATTGGGATGGAGGCCAGAAACCCCAGAGAATTCGTCAAGAGAATCACATAAGAGTTTAACCGAAGAGCTATCACCATGGCAGAAGAGAAGGAGATCGTCGGCAAAGCAGAGATGGGTGATATTTTGATCATCACATTGTCTGTGGAATTTAAAAGAATCAGAATCATGAATGTTTCTCTTGATCATAAGGTTAAGCACTTCCATGACAAGAGTGAAGAGATAAGGAGAGAGGGGGTCACCCTGGCGAAGGCCCCTTTTACCGTCGAAATAACCATGAGTATTCCCATTGATACTCACAGAGTAAGTAACCGTGGAAACACATGTCATGATCCATTCAATCATACGATCGGGGAATCCAAACCCAAACAAGATGGTCCGCAGAAACGTCCAGTCAACCGTGTCGTAGGCTTTTTGAATATCAACCTTAAAAGCACATCTAGGAGGACCACGCTGACGATGATAATCACGCATGAGCTCGTGGACAAGAAGGACGTTGTCGGTGATCAAACGACCAGGGATGAAAGCAGACTGGTTTTCATCAACCAAAGAAGAAAGATTGTTTTTGATACGATCCGCAATAAGCTTGCTGATACATTTGTAAACAACGTTACAACAGGCTATAGGGCGGAAATCAGTGACTTTGGAAGGGGAATCCACTTTAGGGATGAGCGCAAGGATGGTGCTGTTGAAAGACTTAAGAAGTTTACCAGAATAGAAGAATTCCTTAACAGCCATACAGAAATCAGGACCCACAATATCCCAAGCAGACTTGAAGAACTTAGCAGAGAAACCATCAGAACCAGGAGCTTTATCATCACCCATCTGGAACAGGACACACTTAACCTCCGCGTCAGTAACAGGAGTAAGCATGGCGTCAGACTGGAGGGGGGAGAGCTTATTAGAGAAGAGGGAAGAAGGATCACGAATAGCAGTGGAAGGCTGGGCAGAACCCAAGAAGGCTTGAAAGTGAGAAACAAACAGATTAGGAAGATCATTCCCCGAGATCCAGTTACCTTGAGCATCCTGGATAGAATTAATACGATTGCGAGATTTATGACTTTTAACCGTTTTGTGGAAAAAAGCCGAATTTTTATCACCCTCACACAGCCAGTTAACCTTAGCATTTTGTTTTAGGAACCTCTCTTCATCCAGGCTAGCCTCGTTATAAGCGATGAGATACCTGCATTGTTCTTCACGAAGATCCTTATTGAAAGGATCCCGATCCAAAGCAATCTGAACTCTATCAAGCTCATTACGAAGAGAGATAACCTTAGAAAAGAGGTTTCCCTGGTTGCGAAGCATCTTACGAATCGGCACTTTCAGATTTTTAAGGTTTTTGAAAACCTTATACATCCGATATCCAGTGATATTGGGGTTCCAAGAAGAGGCAACAATCTGCTTGAAATCCTTCTTATAAGTAAGGAAATTAGGGAACTTGAAAGGCTTAGGATGGAAAGGGGCACGATGAGGGAGAGAAAGCACAGCAGGAGTATGATCGGAAGAACGGTAAGGGAGAAAATTGACAGTAGAGGAGGGGAAAGAAGCAAGGAATTGAGTATTTCCCATGACACGATCGATCTTCTTGAGGATGCCACCCACACCATTAGGAGACTTGGTCCATGTGTAGAAGAGACCTTTATAGTTAAGATCCTCCATTTCCATCATATTGACACAGTCCCTGAAGTCCTCCATTGCACGAGAAATCCCAGACGACCCGGAGGTGCTATCTTTAATATCAAGAGCAACATTGAAATCACCCAAAAGAATCCAAGGGGTATCTTTAACCATATTCTTATGAACCGCAAGAGAAAGCCAGAGAGAGCGACGCATCATGTGATCATTATGAGCATAGACGAAAGAGCAGTAAAAAGATTTATTAGAATCACGAATATTAACTTTGAAATGCATAACCTGATCATTTAAGTCGATAAGCATCATATCAATGGCAAGCAGATCCCAGGCAACCACAATTCTAGTCCCTCTAGGGGAGAAGAGACCGTTGGACGACCACGACCAAGAGCCAAAAGTACGACTACAGATAAGAGGGAGGTTAGGGAAGGAAGCACGAGTCTCAAGAGAAGCACAAATCTGAAGATTTTGATCGCGGATAAGATCTCTCAAGGCTTTCTGATGAGAAGGCTTACATAGACCGCGAGTATTCCATGCAGCGATGTGCGTCATATGGAAACTTTGAGGGGGGTGGAGTCCATCTGCTCGGACACCGGAGCTATCATAGGGTGATCATTATAGGAACCAGACTCATTGACAATGAACTGGACAGTGTCACCATTATCAGAATCAACTTCAATACTAATATCCTCAACGATTAGGTCATCAGAATCAGGATCAAAATCATCAGGACAAGAATGGGAAGCAGCACCAGAATGGGGCAGGGGAACAGAAGTAGAGGGAATATCTGTGACATCAGAGGAACCAGCCTCTAGAATGGAGAAGGCGTTGAATAAAGGAGTTGAAGATTTAGACTGATTTAGGGGTTGGGAGGAAGAAAGTCGAATGATAGGGCTAGAGAATCCAACAATAGCCGACTTATCCTTCATTGGAGGATTAGGGGAATTGGTGAATAAAAGGTGGCTATTATTAATATGAATCGGACGTTTCTCAAAACGTTTCTTATTTCTAATGGATTTTAAATTATTTTTATTTTTTGAAGGGGAATTTTCTAGGTTATTGTTTTGGTATTTTCTATTAGTATTGCTTTTAGTAGATTCATTTTTTTTATTTTCTTTAGTAAAAACATGTTTAGAAGAATTTTTCTTATTTGAAACCATAGTAAAATCATCAGTATTATCAATTATAGAGGTATTATTATTGGTAGAAGTGTCCATATGTTTAGCAATAGTAGGAGCATTAGTTTTAGTAATAACATGCATACAGACATGTGTTTCGTGACCAAACACCTTACAATGAGAACACATAGGTGGTTTCCATTCATAGTCAACTCTAAGCTTATGGGTTGAAAACTCTAGTGTTTCAGGATCAGGAATACGGATGTTAATTTTGTCCACCCATGAGGGACGAGTAGGGACTTCTAAAAGGACACGAGCATAAACTGCCTTACCCGCCGCATAAGTACACATGTTAGCAGTATAAGAGTCCATAGCAAGAGGCTTACCAATTTTAGAAGCAATGTGACTTAATCCTTCCTCACTCCAAGTCTCATAAGGGATGTCATGTATTTTAATCCAGAGAGGAAGTTTGTCATGGTTGTTTCTATGAATGCTAAGTCCAGGTCTCCATTTTTGCATAACAATGGGGGCACTCCTAAATGTCCAAGGTCCGTGGGTGATAACATGTTTTAGACCCTGGTCATTGTTGAATTTAAAAAGATAGACCCCATTACCATTTAACAGAACATCTTCCAGACCATGTTGCGACCACATCTTAGAGGCAAGATAACGAACATCAGAATAATTCATTTTACAACCCACGAAATAACCACATATGGTTCTAGCATGAGTCTCACATATCTTATTAACAACATTGATCGGGATGTCTACTGGCACATCAACATCATTACTAAGATTAGGAATGAAACGAAACTTGTCGCTAGAGTGTTTTTTAGGACCACTTAGAATGTTAGCTTGAGAGTTAACTAACATAGGTAATTTACTAGACCAAGCGTTTAAATTTAAGTCTTTTACTTCCAAGTTACCATTAATCTTATCATGTTTGTTGGAATTATCTAAATGAACAACCTCGGTTTCATTACTAAAGCTAGAATTATCATGAATAAGATTATCCGGTTTTTGAATTTCATAGTTTTTAGTATAGAGAGGTTTATTTTTGTTAGCCCAATTAGATTTAAAATTGTTGGGCTTAATTTTGTTATGTCTAAAAGGAGAATAGGTTTGTTTTTGGAAGCCCACATTGGATGAACTTTTGGGGAGGCCCAAAAGAGAAGGAAGAGGGTCCGATTTCTTTGTTAAACAAGCACCACTCGGCACAAACACATCCGCAAAGCTACTAGAATCTATCGGCAATTGCAATGAGGTAAAGGTCAATGGGGTAGCATGTGAGGCCATTGTCTCCTTGTCTCCCACTACCCTAGTGTTATCATTCATGTCTCCCCACTCACCCATACCTTTAGACTTTAGACACACTTGTTTATTATTAGCATTATCTAAGATAAAGGGAGAATAAGAAATGATTTTACCCCTTAATCGAGTAGTCTCCACCATGTTGTCCTTGACCGAGAATTGATTTATAATGTCTTCTTCATGCTGCGTAATATTATTAATTCCCATTTGGTGGCCTGATTTGTTACAAGTCTGATCATGGCATTCTCCCCTTAAAGATGAGACCGATTTCTTTATGATATCCATGTTGGGTTTTAATATTCTAGCTCCATGCTTCGATGTGTTGCCTTTTTCCATGTTGGGTTTTAATATTCCAGGTCCATGCTTCGATGTGCTGTCTTTTCCATGCTTTGAATTGCTTGTTATTACCGTTTGAAGCCCTCCTTTTTGCATGACGAGAGGAGAGCTGATGGTTACCGTTGGAAAGTGATCCTCACGCATGGTAGGGTCAAGCTGAGATTTTCCGGCAGGCGCAAGAGAGGTTTCTCCATCACCAGTCGGAGATACATCATCTACTCCAGCTTGTTCTTCACCATCATCATCTTCAACATCAGTATATTCTGAGGATGAGTAGTCCGTAGACAAACCGTCTTTGTAACCATCTTTGTATCCCTCATTTGCTTCATAAAATGAGGAAGCCGTGAGCATAGGTGTATTCATAGGAGTACTTCTAATTTGAACGTTATCTTGGCAGCCTTCTTCAGAAGCATTCCTAACCAAGTTGATTGTAGCACCCATAATATTTATCTTTCGAGTGGGTGAAGCACACTTTTCCAAGACATGAGTAGATTCATTTGAAGCAGCATCATATCTTACATATTGTATATTTTTCTCTAGATCATATTCAGATATTTTATGGCTTTCCTTTCCATCAAATACTGTAGATCGTTTATTGTTAATAACAGAATTCCTTTCTTGAGAGCTTCTATCAATCGAGATATTCACCAATTTGCTTTTAACAAAAGGTTGTTTGAAGATACGTGACTGTTTGTTCCTCATTTTTTTAATCTTTTTTCAACAGTTTTGAAAGTAACTTCAGAGTCTTGAAAGCTTTGAGCAGAAAACATATAAGATCTAGTATTGAGCACCTTACCTGTTTTCAATAATGAACTTTGACCAGGAATCATGCCAGGTATCATGCCTGTTGTAACTAACTCATGAGAATAATTTTGTTGATCCATCATAACACCGTCATTTGACATTAAAATTGAATCACCACCTGGTGAATCATCATCCATGATGAAATTCGACAGAAGTAAACCCAAGAAACACAAGAAACTTCTAGAGAGTGTGTTATGGACCATTATGAAGGTTGTGATGGGTTATGGACCATTATAAAGGGTTATGATAGGTTACGAACCATTATGAAGGTTGTGATGGGTTATGGACCACTATGAAGGGTTATGATGGGTTATGGACTATTAGGAGGGGTTCTGATAGGATATGGTAATTTATCTAGAGTTGTGATGGGTTATGGACTATAGAAAGGGTTTTGTTAGGTTATGGACCATTATGAAGGGTTGTGATGGGTTTTTTTGGGTAAAGAGGATGGTACCTCTGGCAAATTTTATTAATAAAAAGAATAAATACAATAAGAGGCTGGGGACTCCCCACCAAAGGAAAAAACATAAAATCCATTGGGACAGGCCCCAAAGGACAACAACAAAGCTAAACTAGAAACCAAAAACAGTACATGGAAACAGAAACATAACAGTAACATAAAGGAAAATATCCTGCAAAAAACAAACCATACAAGAAGAGAAATATAGAAGCAAAAAGGAGAAGGATATTTGTTAAGGGATGGTCCATATCATTTTAGCCAAATTAACATTAGTACAAGGTTTCATAGAAAGAGTCAGCAGTCTACAACGGATATCATCCTTAATACTATTCACGACCGAATGATACGATCTTTTTGTTTTTTTGAAAATTCGTAAATTTCTCTCCTGCCAGATGTGGTAAACTGCTCCAGCAAGCACCAGTCTTCTAATGATGGACCAAATGGTTTTAATCTTAGACACGGGTTTGAGATGATTAATGATATCGGACCAGCTATCAGTGGGGACGGAGAGATTCATGACATGTTGAAGATCATGCCATACCATAGAGGGGAAAGAACATTCGAAGAAAAGATGGGATAGGGAATCAGCACAATCCCCACAGAAGGCACAAATGAGATTGGAGTTAGTATCCCAGATTTTTATTTTATCATGAGTCTTAAGCCGATTTTTAAGAGCAACCCAAAGAATGAATGCATGTCTAGGGATATTCTGGGAGAACCAAACCAAATGATACCAATCAACAGGCTGGTCATAGGGCCTAATAGACTGCCAAACGCAACGCACAGAAAAATCAGAAAGATTACCATCACTAGATCTCCATTGGAGTTTATCAGGCACGTATAGGGATAGAGAAGGAGGGGTTTGAGGAAGAAGATTAGGATGGGAGTCCCTCCATTGACCTGGCCGAACCCAAGAACCGTTGATGACAAGGTCAGCAACCTTAGTATCAGGATTGAATCCCGCAGCCCTGATGGCACGGGCAGAGATGAATTTAGAGAGGGGACCAGCAGGATGCCAGTTATCGAACCAAGCGGATGTAGAAGACCCATCACCAATCTGGGAAACAATAAAATCTCTTATCTTACTTCGCATATCAAGGATGTTTCGCCAAGCAAAACCTGAACCGTTTTTTTTGGGGGCATCCCAAAAGTTACGTCCACAAAGACGGTAAGAATAGATCCACTTGACCCAAAGGGAATCCTTCTTAGAAAGGAGTCTCCAAACATGTGAAGCCATAAGCGCAACATTCCAAACAGCAAGATTACGGATTCCAAGTCCTCCATGTTCCAGGAAACTTTTTCTTTACCACGTATCAACTCACCATGGCACCAGAGAAAACCCCTCATGAGTTTCTCAATGTCTTTAAAGATAGATTTTGGAAGAATAAAAACAGAAGCCCAATAGATTTGCATAGAAGAAAGAACAGAGAGAATAAGCTGGAGACGGCCAGCAAAGGAAAGAGTTTTGTTTTTCCAGTCATTAATCCTGCATTTGACTTTATCAACAAGACCTTTACAGTCCTTATGGGCAAGACGGGTAGTGATAAGAGGTATGCCAAGGTATCGAACAGGAAAAGATCCCTCAGGGAACCCAACCATATGGTCAATAGCATTTCTAGTAGTATCACCAACATTGCAATAAAAGGCTTGGCTTTTTGCAACATTAGGATGGAGCCCAGAAACCCCAGAGAATTCAGCAAGGGAATCACATATTATGCTTACCAAAGATCTATCCCCATGAGAGAAGAGGAGAAGATCATCGGCAAAGCATAGATGCGTGATATTCTGTTCCTCACATTGACGGTGGAATTTAAACGAATCGGATTCAGATATTTTTCTCTTGATCATAAGGTTAAGAACCTCCATAACAAGAGTGAAGAGATAGGGAGAGAGAGGGTCACCTTGGCGAAGGCCCCGATTACCATCGAAAAAACCATGAATGTTACCATTGATACTCATAGAGTAAGCCGGAGTAGAAACACATGTCATGATCCAGTCAATCATACGATCAGGGAAACCAAATCCAAACAAGATGGTGCGAAGAAAAGACCAGTCGACCGTGTCATAAGCTTTTTGAATATCGACCTTAAAAGCACATCTTGGTGGACCACGGTGGCGATGATAATCCTGCATGATCTCGTGGACAAGAAGAACGTTGTCGGAAATCAAACGACCAGGGATGAAAGCAGACTGGTTATCATCAACCAAACAAGAGAGATGATTCTTGATACGGTCCGCAATAATCTTGCTGATACATTTGTAAACAACATTACAGCATGCGATCGGACGAAAATCAGTGACTTTGGAAGGTGAGTCAACCTTAGGTATGAGAGCAAGAACGGTGTTGTTGAAAGACTTAAGGAGTTTTCCAGACGAAAAGAACTCCTTAACCGCCAAACAAACATCAGTACCCACAATATCCCAGGCAGATTTAAAGAACTTAGCCGAGAAGCCATCAGGACCAGGGGCTTTATCATGTCCCATTTGGAACATGACACCCTTAACCTCCTCATCCGTAACAGGAGTAAGCATGGCGGCAGAATGGATAGGGAGAGCTTATTAGAGAAAAGGGAACAAGAGTCACGAATAGGGATGGAAGGGTAGGCAGAACCTAAGAAATTTTGAAAGTGGGAAACAAAAAGGTAAGGAAGATCATTCCCCGATATCCAGTTTCCATGAGCATCTTGGATAGAAACGATACGACTACGAGATAAGCGGCTTCTAACCGTTTTGTGGAAAAATCCAGAATTTTTATCTCCCTCACGCAACCAATCAACCTTGGCCTTTTGTTTCAGAAACCTCTCTTCATCAATGATAGCCTCGTTATAAGCAAGGAGATAACTGCAATGTTCTTCACGAAGATCCTTATTGAAAGGGTCCCGATCCAGAGCAATCTGAATTCTATCAAGTTCAGTACGGAGGGAGATAACCTTGGAGAAGATGTTGCCCTGTCTACGAAGAAGAAGACGTAAGGGTTTTTTCAAGTTTTTAAGATTTTGGAAAACCTTAAACATCCTATATCCAGGGATATTGGAATTCCAAGAATCAGCAACAACCTGCTTGAAATCGTTTTTATAGGTCAGGAAGTTAGGGAATTTAAACGTTTTCGGCCTGAACGTAGATCTACTTGGAAGAGATAGCACAGCAGGAGTGTGGTCAGAAGACCGATAGGGGAGAAAATTGACAGAAGCAGAGGGGAAAGAAGCAATGAAACTATGATTTCCCATGACGCGGTCTATTTTTTTGAGAATACCACCAGTACCATTAGGAGACTTGGTCCAGGTGTAAAAGAGACCTTTATAATTAAGGTCCTCCATCTCCACTTGATTAACACAGTCCCTGAAATCCTCCATTGCACGAGAGATAATAGAAGTCCCATAGGTGCTATCTTTTATGTCAAGGGCAACATTGAAATCACCCAAAATGATCCAAGGGTCATCTTTAACCACTTTCTTATGGGCTGAAAGAGAATGCCAAAGGGAGCGCCGAAGGATGTGATTATTATGAGCATAGACGAAAGAACAGAAGAATGATTTATTAGAAGCACGAATATTAACGTAGAAATGCATAACCTGATCATTTAAGTCAAGAAGCATCATATCAATAGTATTGGGGTCCCAAGCTACCACAATTCTAGTCCCCCTAGGGCTAAAAAGACCGTTAGAGGACCAAGACCAGGACCCAAAAGCACGCTTACAAATAAGAGGAAGATTAGAGAAGTCAGCACGAGTCTCAATGGAAGCACAAATATTGAGATTTTGATCGCGAATAAGATCTCTCAAAGCATTCTGATGCGAAGGCTTACAGAGACCTCGAGTATTCCATGCAGCAATGTGTGTCATATGGAAACTGGGATGTTGGTGGAATCCATCTGCTCGGACGCCTGAGCTATTCTAATTTGGTCATTAGGTGATTCCATATCATCATCATTAGTAAACTTGGCCGTTTCACCATTATCAGATTCGACCTCAATGAGTTCATCCTCATCGGAAAGGTCAACAGAATCTGGTTCAAAAGCATCAGGAATAATAGGGGATGGGACAAGAATAGGAGGCAGAGGGGAAGAGGAAGTGGCAATATCATTAAAATCGTTAGAACAAGAAGCAAGAACAGAAAAGGCATTGAAAATAGGAGTGGGGAGCTTAGATTTTTTTGGAGGTGAAGAGGATGAGAGGTGCAGGATGGGGCTCGGAAAACCCACAACATCTATAGTTTTTTTTTGGGAGGGATTACAAGATTGAGGGTTAATGGGGGGCACTTCTTGTTAGGGACAGGGCGATTGGTAGGATTAAATTTTTTAGGGACAGGGTGATAGTCGGCTCGCGATTTAATTTTACTATTATTATTTTTACTATAGACATAGTTTTTTGAAACTTCTTTAGCCATCCTGCCCTTTTGGGTATTACTATTAGAGTTACTTTTTCGAATTATCACTAGTAGAATTATCATTATTAGATCTATGTTTCGTAAAACTTTTCTTTTTAGTAATCATCGTAAATCCATCATCAAGTTGCATAGGAGAGGAAACTAAAACCTGATCAATAGGCATTTTATCTTTGGTCTTAACTTCATTAGTCTTAGAAATGACATGCATACAGTTGTTAGTTTCATGACCATAAACCATGCAATGAGAGCACATAGGGGGTTTCCATTCATATTCAATACTAAGAGTATGGGTGGAAAATTCTAGTGTATCAGGATCAAGAATACGGATAATCACTTTATCCACCCAAGAAGATTTTGTGGTGACCTCTAGAAGGACACGTGCATAAACTGACTTTCCAGCTGCATACTTGCACATATTAGCTGTATAGGAGTCTATAGCAAGAGGCTTACCGATTTTTGGGGCAATATGGCTAAGACCCTCATCACTCCAAGCCTCATAGGGAATATCATGGATTTTAATCCAGAGAGGAAGCTTGTCGTGGTTGTTCTTATGAATACCGAGTCCGGGACGCCATTTTTGGATGACAATCGGGACACCCTTAAATGTCCAAGGTCCATGAGTGATAATATGATAAAGACCATTATCATCACTAAATTTAAAAAGATAGACACCTTTTCCATTTAGGAGTACATCTTGAAGACCATGGATAGACCACATTTTGGAAGCTAGGTAACGAACATCAGAGTAACTCATTTTTTTTCCGACAAAGTATCCACAGATAGTACGAGCAAAATTTTCACATACTTTAGTAACTGCTTTTAAAGGAATATCAACTGGCACATTAATATCATTACATAAATTAGGAATAAAACGAAAATTATCATTAGAGTGTTTTTGGGGACCAGTAATGATATTAGCATGCGAGTTATTAAGTAAAGGAACCTTGCGATCCTAAGCATTATTTAGTTTATTATTATTATCATGATTTAGGTTACCATTTTTGACAAATGGATTAGAATCAAAGGTTTGAGAAATTTTATCATTAGTGACAAAAGGATTCATATTGTTTAAAGGGTTAGAACTTTGGCCTATTAAATACTCTTGGGCTTGTACACTAAATTCGTTGGGCTGAAAATTAGTTTTATGGGCTAATTCTTTTGTGGGAGGTCCAAGAATTGAAGTAATAGGCTTTGGTTTTATATGGGCTAAGTCATTTGGTTTCATATGGGCTAAGTTATTTGTATAAGGTCCAAGAATAGAACATGAATGCATCGGTTTTATAGCCTCATCCGTAAATGTAGAAAGGTAAGAAGTAAGGTCAACAAGACTAGGGGGACAAGGCTCATTACAAACATAGGATCCTCCTACTTTAATGCCATTATGGGAACACTTATCATTAGCTAAGGTATGAGTGGTATGAATAAAGTTCTTACCCCCTTTTGCATTCAATAAATCGTTACTTTGAGGAGAAAAAGTCGTTTGTGCTCCACTTGAAGAGAAGAGATCGCCGGTATTTTTTCTTGGGCTGTCACCGGAGAAGTTTTGTTGACGATCAGGTATGGGTTATGGACCGTTATGAAGGGTTATGTGGGTTATGTACTATTATGACGGGTTGTGATGAGTTATGCTCAATTATGAAGGGTTGTGATGGGTTATGGATCATTATAAAGGGTTGTGATGTGTTATGGACCATTTTTTTTTTTTTGGGTAAAGAGGGCGGCACCTCTGGCAAATTTTATTAATAAAAAGAATAAATACAATATAAGGCTGGGGACTCCCCACCAAAAAACAGAAAATCCATCGGGACAGGCCCCAACGAACAACAAGCTAAACTAGGAACCAAAACAATAGAAGGAACCATAAGCAAACAAGAACATAAAGGAGAGCAACCTGCAAAACAAACAAACCAAACAAGCCAAAACATGCAGAGAAAAAAGAAAGCGCAGAGGAAGAAAATTAAGGGAGGGTCCAAATAGTTTTAGCCAAATCAACATTAGTGCAAGTTTTCAAAGAAAGACTCAGCAGTCTACAGCGTATATCATCCTTAACAATATTCACTACAGCATGATGAGATCTTTTTATTTTTGTAAAAATGCGTAAATTTCTTTCCCTCCAGATATGGTAGACCGCTCCAGCAAAAACAAGTCTTCTGATGATGGACCAAATGGTCTTGTTCTTATTAATGGGGTTGAGCTGACTAATGATATCAGACCAGCTATCAGTGGAGAAGGAGAGATTCATGACATGATGGAGGTCATGCCAAACCAAAGTAGTGAAAGAGCATTCAAAGAAGAGATGGGAAAGGGAATCCGGACAGTTCCCGCAGAACGCACAAATGAGATTGGAATTAGTATCCCAGATTTTGATTTTATCATGAGTCTTGAGACGATCTTTAAGAGCAACCCAAAGAATGAACGCATGTCTGGGGATGTTTTGGGAGAACCAAACAAGATGAAACCAAATGACCGGTTGGTGATAAGGGCGAATAGACTGCCACACAGATCGAACAGAGAAAGGAGAGAGTTGACCGTCTCTAGATCTCCAAAGGAGTTTATCAGGGACGGACGTGGAAATAGTAGGAGGGTTATGAGAAAGAAGAGCACCATGGGAATCCCTCCAACACTGAGGACGAACCCAAGTAGAAGTAGAGCATCCATCACCTATCTGGGAAACTATATACTCCCTTATCTTATCCCGCATATCCAGGATGTTACGCCAGGCAAATCCAATACCGTATTTTTTGGGGGCATCCCAAAAATTACGACCACATAAACGGTATGAGTGGATCCACTTAACCCATAGTGACTCTTTCTTGGAAAGAAGTCTCCAAACATGGGAAGCCATAAGTGCAACATTCCAGATAGCAAGATTACGAATGCCAATACCACCATGTTCCTTAGGAAGGCATACAGTTTTCCAGGAGACTTTAGCTTTACCACGCTTCAACTCACCATGGCACCAGAGGAAACCTCTCATGAGCTTCTCAATATCGTTAGAGATAGATTTAGGAAGAATAAAGACAGAAGCCCAATAGATTTGAGTAGAAGAAAGGACAGAGAGGATGAGCTGGAGACGACCAGCAAAGGAAAGAGACTTGTTTTTCCAGTCATTAATCCTGCATTTGACTTTGTCAACAAGGCCTTTACAGTCTTTGTGGGCAAGACGGGTAGTGATAAGAGGAACGCCAATGTATCGGACAGGAAAAGAGCCCTCAGGAAACTTAACAATAAGGTCAATGGCAGCCCTGGTCCTCTCACCAACATTACAGTAGAAGGCTTCACTCTTCGTAGTATTGGGATGGAGGCCAGAAACCCCAGAGAATTCGTCAAGAGAATCACATAAGAGTTTAACCGAAGAGCTATCACCATGGCAGAAGAGAAGGAGATCGTCGGCAAAGCAGAGATGGGTGATATTTTGATCATCACATTGTCTGTGGAATTTAAAAGAATCAGAATCATGAATGTTTCTCTTGATCATAAGGTTAAGCACTTCCATGACAAGAGTGAAGAGATAAGGAGAGAGGGGGTCACCCTGGCGAAGGCCCCTTTTACCGTCGAAATAACCATGAGTATTCCCATTGATACTCACAGAGTAAGTAACCGTGGAAACACATGTCATGATCCATTCAATCATACGATCGGGGAATCCAAACCCAAACAAGATGGTCCGCAGAAACGTCCAGTCAACCGTGTCGTAGGCTTTTTGAATATCAACCTTAAAAGCACATCTAGGAGGACCACGCTGACGATGATAATCACGCATGAGCTCGTGGACAAGAAGGACGTTGTCGGTGATCAAACGACCAGGGATGAAAGCAGACTGGTTTTCATCAACCAAAGAAGAAAGATTGTTTTTGATACGATCCGCAATAAGCTTGCTGATACATTTGTAAACAACGTTACAACAGGCTATAGGGCGGAAATCAGTGACTTTGGAAGGGGAATCCACTTTAGGGATGAGCGCAAGGATGGTGCTGTTGAAAGACTTAAGAAGTTTACCAGAATAGAAGAATTCCTTAACAGCCATACAGAAATCAGGACCCACAATATCCCAAGCAGACTTGAAGAACTTAGCAGAGAAACCATCAGAACCAGGAGCTTTATCATCACCCATCTGGAACAGGACACACTTAACCTCCGCGTCAGTAACAGGAGTAAGCATGGCGTCAGACTGGAGGGGGGAGAGCTTATTAGAGAAGAGGGAAGAAGGATCACGAATAGCAGTGGAAGGCTGGGCAGAACCCAAGAAGGCTTGAAAGTGAGAAACAAACAGATTAGGAAGATCATTCCCCGAGATCCAGTTACCTTGAGCATCCTGGATAGAATTAATACGATTGCGAGATTTATGACTTTTAACCGTTTTGTGGAAAAAAGCCGAATTTTTATCACCCTCACACAGCCAGTTAACCTTAGCATTTTGTTTTAGGAACCTCTCTTCATCCAGGCTAGCCTCGTTATAAGCGATGAGATACCTGCATTGTTCTTCACGAAGATCCTTATTGAAAGGATCCCGATCCAAAGCAATCTGAACTCTATCAAGCTCATTACGAAGAGAGATAACCTTAGAAAAGAGGTTTCCCTGGTTGCGAAGCATCTTACGAATCGGCACTTTCAGATTTTTAAGGTTTTTGAAAACCTTATACATCCGATATCCAGTGATATTGGGGTTCCAAGAAGAGGCAACAATCTGCTTGAAATCCTTCTTATAAGTAAGGAAATTAGGGAACTTGAAAGGCTTAGGATGGAAAGGGGCACGATGAGGGAGAGAAAGCACAGCAGGAGTATGATCGGAAGAACGGTAAGGGAGAAAATTGACAGTAGAGGAGGGGAAAGAAGCAAGGAATTGAGTATTTCCCATGACACGATCGATCTTCTTGAGGATGCCACCCACACCATTAGGAGACTTGGTCCATGTGTAGAAGAGACCTTTATAGTTAAGATCCTCCATTTCCATCATATTGACACAGTCCCTGAAGTCCTCCATTGCACGAGAAATCCCAGACGACCCGGAGGTGCTATCTTTAATATCAAGAGCAACATTGAAATCACCCAAAAGAATCCAAGGGGTATCTTTAACCATATTCTTATGAACCGCAAGAGAAAGCCAGAGAGAGCGACGCATCATGTGATCATTATGAGCATAGACGAAAGAGCAGTAAAAAGATTTATTAGAATCACGAATATTAACTTTGAAATGCATAACCTGATCATTTAAGTCGATAAGCATCATATCAATGGCAAGCGGATCCCAGGCAACCACAATTCTAGTCCCTCTAGGGGAGAAGAGACCGTTGGACGACCACGACCAAGAGCCAAAAGTACGACTACAGATAAGAGGGAGGTTAGGGAAGGAAGCACGAGTCTCAAGAGAAGCACAAATCTGAAGATTTTGATCGCGGATAAGATCTCTCAAGGCTTTCTGATGAGAAGGCTTACATAGACCGCGAGTATTCCATGCAGCGATGTGCGTCATATGGAAACTTTGAGGGGGGTGGAGTCCATCTGCTCGGACACCGGAGCTATCATAGGGTGATCATTATAGGAACCAGACTCATTGACAATGAACTGGACAGTGTCACCATTATCAGAATCAACTTCAATACTAATATCCTCAACGATTAGGTCATCAGAATCAGGATCAAAATCATCAGGACAAGAATGGGAAGCAGCACCAGAATGGGGCAGGGGAACAGAAGTAGAGGGAATATCTGTGACATCAGAGGAACCAGCCTCTAGAATGGAGAAGGCGTTGAATAAAGGAGTTGAAGATTTAGACTGATTTAGGGGTTGGGAGGAAGAAAGTCGAATGATAGGGCTAGAGAATCCAACAATAGCCGACTTATCCTTCATTGGAGGATTAGGGGAATTGGTGAATAAAAGGTGGCTATTATTAATATGAATCGGACGTTTCTCAAAACGTTTCTTATTTCTAATGGATTTTAAATTATTTTTATTTTTTGAAGGGGAATTTTCTAGGTTATTGTTTTGGTATTTTCTATTAGTATTGCTTTTAGTAGATTCATTTTTTTTATTTTCTTTAGTAAAAACATGTTTAGAAGAATTTTTCTTATTTGAAACCATAGTAAAATCATCAGTATTATCAATTATAGAGGTATTATTATTGGTAGAAGTGTCCATATGTTTAGCAATAGTAGGAGCATTAGTTTTAGTAATAACATGCATACAGACATGTGTTTCGTGACCAAACACCTTACAATGAGAACACATAGGTGGTTTCCATTCATAGTCAACTCTAAGCTTATGGGTTGAAAACTCTAGTGTTTCAGGATCAGGAATACGGATGTTAATTTTGTCCACCCATGAGGGACGAGTAGGGACTTCTAAAAGGACACGAGCATAAACTGCCTTACCCGCCGCATAAGTACACATGTTAGCAGTATAAGAGTCCATAGCAAGAGGCTTACCAATTTTAGAAGCAATGTGACTTAATCCTTCCTCACTCCAAGTCTCATAAGGGATGTCATGTATTTTAATCCAGAGAGGAAGTTTGTCATGGTTGTTTCTATGAATGCTAAGTCCAGGTCTCCATTTTTGCATAACAATGGGGGCACTCCTAAATGTCCAAGGTCCGTGGGTGATAACATGTTTTAGACCCTGGTCATTGTTGAATTTAAAAAGATAGACCCCATTACCATTTAACAGAACATCTTCCAGACCATGTTGCGACCACATCTTAGAGGCAAGATAACGAACATCAGAATAATTCATTTTACAACCCACGAAATAACCACATATGGTTCTAGCATGAGTCTCACATATCTTATTAACAACATTGATCGGGATGTCTACTGGCACATCAACATCATTACTAAGATTAGGAATGAAACGAAACTTGTCGCTAGAGTGTTTTTTAGGACCACTTAGAATGTTAGCTTGAGAGTTAACTAACATAGGTAATTTACTAGACCAAGCGTTTAAATTTAAGTCTTTTACTTCCAAGTTACCATTAATCTTATCATGTTTGTTGGAATTATCTAAATGAACAACCTCGGTTTCATTACTAAAGCTAGAATTATCATGAATAAGATTATCCGGTTTTTGAATTTCATAGTTTTTAGTATAGAGAGGTTTATTTTTGTTAGCCCAATTAGATTTAAAATTGTTGGGCTTAATTTTGTTATGTCTAAAAGGAGAATAGGTTTGTTTTTGGAAGCCCACATTGGATGAACTTTTGGGGAGGCCCAAAAGAGAAGGAAGAGGGTCCGATTTCTTTGTTAAACAAGCACCACTCGGCACAAACACATCCGCAAAGCTACTAGAATCTATCGGCAATTGCAATGAGGTAAAGGTCAATGGGGTAGCATGTGAGGCCATTGTCTCCTTGTCTCCCACTACCCTAGTGTTATCATTCATGTCTCCCCACTCACCCATACCTTTAGACTTTAGACACACTTGTTTATTATTAGCATTATCTAAGATAAAGGGAGAATAAGAAATGATTTTACCCCTTAATCGAGTAGTCTCCACCATGTTGTCCTTGACCGAGAATTGATTTATAATGTCTTCTTCATGCTGCGTAATATTATTAATTCCCATTTGGTGGCCTGATTTGTTACAAGTCTGATCATGGCATTCTCCCCTTAAAGATGAGACCGATTTCTTTATGATATCCATGTTGGGTTTTAATATTCTAGCTCCATGCTTCGATGTGTTGCCTTTTTCCATGTTGGGTTTTAATATTCCAGGTCCATGCTTCGATGTGCTGTCTTTTCCATGCTTTGAATTGCTTGTTATTACCGTTTGAAGCCCTCCTTTTTGCATGACGAGAGGAGAGCTGATGGTTACCGTTGGAAAGTGATCCTCACGCATGGTAGGGTCAAGCTGAGATTTTCCGGCAGGCGCAAGAGAGGTTTCTCCATCACCAGTCGGAGATACATCATCTACTCCAGCTTGTTCTTCACCATCATCATCTTCAACATCAGTATATTCTGAGGATGAGTAGTCCGTAGACAAACCGTCTTTGTAACCATCTTTGTATCCCTCATTTGCTTCATAAAATGAGGAAGCCGTGAGCATAGGTGTATTCATAGGAGTACTTCTAATTTGAACGTTATCTTGGCAGCCTTCTTCAGAAGCATTCCTAACCAAGTTGATTGTAGCACCCATAATATTTATCTTTCGAGTGGGTGAAGCACACTTTTCCAAGACATGAGTAGATTCATTTGAAGCAGCATCATATCTTACATATTGTATATTTTTCTCTAGATCATATTCAGATATTTTATGGCTTTCCTTTCCATCAAATACTGTAGATCGTTTATTGTTAATAACAGAATTCCTTTCTTGAGAGCTTCTATCAATCGAGATATTCACCAATTTGCTTTTAACAAAAGGTTGTTTGAAGATACGTGACTGTTTGTTCCTCATTTTTTTAATCTTTTTTCAACAGTTTTGAAAGTAACTTCAGAGTCTTGAAAGCTTTGAGCAGAAAACATATAAGATCTAGTATTGAGCACCTTACCTGTTTTCAATAATGAACTTTGACCAGGAATCATGCCAGGTATCATGCCTGTTGTAACTAACTCATGAGAATAATTTTGTTGATCCATCATAACACCGTCATTTGACATTAAAATTGAATCACCACCTGGTGAATCATCATCCATGATGAAATTCGACAGAAGTAAACCCAAGAAACACAAGAAACTTCTAGAGAGTGTGTTATGGACCATTATGAAGGTTGTGATGGGTTATGGACCATTATAAAGGGTTATGATAGGTTACGGACCATTATGAAGGTTGTGATGGGTTATGGACCACTATGAAGGGTTATGATGGGTTATGGACTATTAGGAGGGGTTCTGATAGGATATGGTAATTTATCTAGAGTTGTGATGGGTTATGGACTATAGAAAGGGTTTTGTTAGGTTATGGACCATTATGAAGGGTTGTGATGGGTTTTTTTGGGTAAAGAGGATGGTACCTCTGGCAAATTTTATTAATAAAAAGAATAAATACAATAAGAGGCTGGGGACTCCCCACCAAAGGAAAAAACATAAAATCCATTGGGACAGGCCCCAAAGGACAACAACAAAGCTAAACTAGAAACCAAAAACAGTACATGGAAACAGAAACATAACAGTAACATAAAGGAAAATATCCTGCAAAAAACAAACCATACAAGAAGAGAAATATAGAAGCAAAAAGGAGAAGGATATTTGTTAAGGGATGGTCCATATCATTTTAGCCAAATTAACATTAGTACAAGGTTTCATAGAAAGAGTCAGCAGTCTACAACGGATATCATCCTTAATACTATTCACGACCGAATGATACGATCTTTTTGTTTTTTTGAAAATTCGTAAATTTCTCTCCTGCCAGATGTGGTAAACTGCTCCAGCAAGCACCAGTCTTCTAATGATGGACCAAATGGTTTTAATCTTAGACACGGGTTTGAGATGATTAATGATATCGGACCAGCTATCAGTGGGGACGGAGAGATTCATGACATGTTGAAGATCATGCCATACCATAGAGGGGAAAGAACATTCGAAGAAAAGATGGGATAGGGAATCAGCACAATCCCCACAGAAGGCACAAATGAGATTGGAGTTAGTATCCCAGATTTTTATTTTATCATGAGTCTTAAGCCGATTTTTAAGAGCAACCCAAAGAATGAATGCATGTCTAGGGATATTCTGGGAGAACCAAACCAAATGATACCAATCAACAGGCTGGTCATAGGGCCTAATAGACTGCCAAACGCAACGCACAGAAAAATCAGAAAGATTACCATCACTAGATCTCCATTGGAGTTTATCAGGCACGTATAGGGATAGAGAAGGAGGGGTTTGAGGAAGAAGATTAGGATGGGAGTCCCTCCATTGACCTGGCCGAACCCAAGAACCGTTGATGACAAGGTCAGCAACCTTAGTATCAGGATTGAATCCCGCAGCCCTGATGGCACGGGCAGAGATGAATTTAGAGAGGGGACCAGCAGGATGCCAGTTATCGAACCAAGCGGATGTAGAAGACCCATCACCAATCTGGGAAACAATAAAATCTCTTATCTTACTTCGCATATCAAGGATGTTTCGCCAAGCAAAACCTGAACCGTTTTTTTTGGGGGCATCCCAAAAGTTACGTCCACAAAGACGGTAAGAATAGATCCACTTGACCCAAAGGGAATCCTTCTTAGAAAGGAGTCTCCAAACATGTGAAGCCATAAGCGCAACATTCCAAACAGCAAGATTACGGATTCCAAGTCCTCCATGTTCCAGGAAACTTTTTCTTTACCACGTATCAACTCACCATGGCACCAGAGAAAACCCCTCATGAGTTTCTCAATGTCTTTAAAGATAGATTTTGGAAGAATAAAAACAGAAGCCCAATAGATTTGCATAGAAGAAAGAACAGAGAGAATAAGCTGGAGACGGCCAGCAAAGGAAAGAGTTTTGTTTTTCCAGTCATTAATCCTGCATTTGACTTTATCAACAAGACCTTTACAGTCCTTATGGGCAAGACGGGTAGTGATAAGAGGTATGCCAAGGTATCGAACAGGAAAAGATCCCTCAGGGAACCCAACCATATGGTCAATAGCATTTCTAGTAGTATCACCAACATTGCAATAAAAGGCTTGGCTTTTTGCAACATTAGGATGGAGCCCAGAAACCCCAGAGAATTCAGCAAGGGAATCACATATTATGCTTACCGAAGATCTATCCCCATGAGAGAAGAGGAGAAGATCATCGGCAAAGCATAGATGCGTGATATTCTGTTCCTCACATTGACGGTGGAATTTAAACGAATCGGATTCAGATATTTTTCTCTTGATCATAAGGTTAAGAACCTCCATAACAAGAGTGAAGAGATAGGGAGAGAGAGGGTCACCTTGGCGAAGGCCCCGATTACCATCGAAAAAACCATGAATGTTACCATTGATACTCATAGAGTAAGCCGGAGTAGAAACACATGTCATGATCCAGTCAATCATACGATCAGGGAAACCAAATCCAAACAAGATGGTGCGAAGAAAAGACCAGTCGACCGTGTCATAAGCTTTTTGAATATCGACCTTAAAAGCACATCTTGGTGGACCACGGTGGCGATGATAATCCTGCATGATCTCGTGGACAAGAAGAACGTTGTCGGAAATCAAACGACCAGGGATGAAAGCAGACTGGTTATCATCAACCAAACAAGAGAGATGATTCTTGATACGGTCCGCAATAATCTTGCTGATACATTTGTAAACAACATTACAGCATGCGATCGGACGAAAATCAGTGACTTTGGAAGGTGAGTCAACCTTAGGTATGAGAGCAAGAACGGTGTTGTTGAAAGACTTAAGGAGTTTTCCAGACGAAAAGAACTCCTTAACCGCCAAACAAACATCAGTACCCACAATATCCCAGGCAGATTTAAAGAACTTAGCCGAGAAGCCATCAGGACCAGGGGCTTTATCATGTCCCATTTGGAACATGACACCCTTAACCTCCTCATCCGTAACAGGAGTAAGCATGGCGGCAGAATGGATAGGGAGAGCTTATTAGAGAAAAGGGAACAAGAGTCACGAATAGGGATGGAAGGGTAGGCAGAACCTAAGAAATTTTGAAAGTGGGAAACAAAAAGGTAAGGAAGATCATTCCCCGATATCCAGTTTCCATGAGCATCTTGGATAGAAACGATACGACTACGAGATAAGCGGCTTCTAACCGTTTTGTGGAAAAATCCAGAATTTTTATCTCCCTCACGCAACCAATCAACCTTGGCCTTTTGTTTCAGAAACCTCTCTTCATCAATGATAGCCTCGTTATAAGCAAGGAGATAACTGCAATGTTCTTCACGAAGATCCTTATTGAAAGGGTCCCGATCCAGAGCAATCTGAATTCTATCAAGTTCAGTACGGAGGGAGATAACCTTGGAGAAGATGTTGCCCTGTCTACGAAGAAGAAGACGTAAGGGTTTTTTCAAGTTTTTAAGATTTTGGAAAACCTTAAACATCCTATATCCAGGGATATTGGAATTCCAAGAATCAGCAACAACCTGCTTGAAATCGTTTTTATAGGTCAGGAAGTTAGGGAATTTAAACGTTTTCGGCCTGAACGTAGATCTACTTGGAAGAGATAGCACAGCAGGAGTGTGGTCAGAAGACCGATAGGGGAGAAAATTGACAGAAGCAGAGGGGAAAGAAGCAATGAAACTATGATTTCCCATGACGCGGTCTATTTTTTTGAGAATACCACCAGTACCATTAGGAGACTTGGTCCAGGTGTAAAAGAGACCTTTATAATTAAGGTCCTCCATCTCCACTTGATTAACACAGTCCCTGAAATCCTCCATTGCACGAGAGATAATAGAAGTCCCATAGGTGCTATCTTTTATGTCAAGGGCAACATTGAAATCACCCAAAATGATCCAAGGGTCATCTTTAACCACTTTCTTATGGGCTGAAAGAGAATGCCAAAGGGAGCGCCGAAGGATGTGATTATTATGAGCATAGACGAAAGAACAGAAGAATGATTTATTAGAAGCACGAATAATAACGTAGAAATGCATAACCTGATCATTTAAGTCAAGAAGCATCATATCAATAGTATTGGGGTCCCAAGCTACCACAATTCTAGTCCCCCTAGGGCTAAAAAGACCGTTAGAGGACCAAGACCAGGACCCAAAAGCACGCTTACAAATAAGAGGAAGATTAGAGAAGTCAGCACGAGTCTCAATGGAAGCACAAATATTGAGATTTTGATCGCGAATAAGATCTCTCAAAGCATTCTGATGCGAAGGCTTACAGAGACCTCGAGTATTCCATGCAGCAATGTGTGTCATATGGAAACTGGGATGTTGGTGGAATCCATCTGCTCGGACGCCTGAGCTATTCTAATTTGGTCATTAGGTGATTCCATATCATCATCATTAGTAAACTTGGCCGTTTCACCATTATCAGATTCGACCTCAATGAGTTCATCCTCATCGGAAAGGTCAACAGAATCTGGTTCAAAAGCATCAGGAATAATAGGGGATGGGACAAGAATAGGAGGCAGAGGGGAAGAGGAAGTGGCAATATCATTAAAATCGTTAGAACAAGAAGCAAGAACAGAAAAGGCATTGAAAATAGGAGTGGGGAGCTTAGATTTTTTTGGAGGTGAAGAGGATGAGAGGTGCAGGATGGGGCTCGGAAAACCCACAACATCTATAGTTTTTTTTTGGGAGGGATTACAAGATTGAGGGTTAATGGGGGGCACTTCTTGTTAGGGACAGGGCGATTGGTAGGATTAAATTTTTTAGGGACAGGGTGATAGTCGGCTCGCGATTTAATTTTACTATTATTATTTTTACTATAGACATAGTTTTTTGAAACTTCTTTAGCCATCCTGCCCTTTTGGGTATTACTATTAGAGTTACTTTTTCGAATTATCACTAGTAGAATTATCATTATTAGATCTATGTTTCGTAAAACTTTTCTTTTTAGTAATCATCGTAAATCCATCATCAAGTTGCATAGGAGAGGAAACTAAAACCTGATCAATAGGCATTTTATCTTTGGTCTTAACTTCATTAGTCTTAGAAATGACATGCATACAGTTGTTAGTTTCATGACCATAAACCATGCAATGCGAGCACATAGGGGGTTTCCATTCATATTCAATACTAAGAGTATGGGTGGAAAATTCTAGTGTATCAGGATCAAGAATACGGATAATCACTTTATCCACCCAAGAAGATTTTGTGGTGACCTCTAGAAGGACACGTGCATAAACTGACTTTCCAGCCGCATACTTGCACATATTAGCTGTATAGGAGTCTATAGCAAGAGGCTTACCGATTTTTGGGGCAATATGGCTAAGACCCTCATCACTCCAAGCCTCATAGGGAATATCATGGATTTTAATCCAGAGAGGAAGCTTGTCGTGGTTGTTCTTATGAATACCGAGTCCGGGACGCCATTTTTGGATGACAATCGGGACACCCTTAAATGTCCAAGGTCCATGAGTGATAATATGATAAAGACCATTATCATCACTAAATTTAAAAAGATAGACACCTTTTCCATTTAGGAGTACATCTTGAAGACCATGGATAGACCACATTTTGGAAGCTAGGTAACGAACATCAGAGTAACTCATTTTTTTTCCGACAAAGTATCCACAGATAGTACGAGCAAAATTTTCACATACTTTAGTAACTGCTTTTAAAGGAATATCAACTGGCACATTAATATCATTACATAAATTAGGAATAAAACGAAAATTATCATTAGAGTGTTTTTGGGGACCAGTAATGATATTAGCATGCGAGTTATTAAGTAAAGGAACCTTGCGATCCTAAGCATTATTTAGTTTATTATTATTATCATGATTTAGGTTACCATTTTTGACAAATGGATTAGAATCAAAGGTTTGAGAAATTTTATCATTAGTGACAAAAGGATTCATATTGTTTAAAGGGTTAGAACTTTGGCCTATTAAATACTCTTGGGCTTGTACACTAAATTCGTTGGGCTGAAAATTAGTTTTATGGGCTAATTCTTTTGTGGGAGGTCCAAGAATTGAAGTAATAGGCTTTGGTTTTATATGGGCTAAGTCATTTGGTTTCATATGGGCTAAGTTATTTGTATAAGGTCCAAGAATAGAACATGAATGCATCGGTTTTATAGCCTCATCCGTAAATGTAGAAAGGTAAGAAGTAAGGTCAACAAGACTAGGGGGACAAGGCTCATTACAAACATAGGATCCTCCTACTTTAATGCCATTATGGGAACACTTATCATTAGCTAAGGTATGAGTGGTATGAATAAAGTTCTTACCCCCTTTTGCATTCAATAAATCGTTACTTTGAGGAGAAAAAGTCGTTTGTGCTCCACTTGAAGAGAAGAGATCGCCGGTATTTTTTCTTGGGCTGTCACCGGAGAAGTTTTGTTGACGATCAGGAAATCTAGTTCCATCTCCTTGCTGGATTGGAGAAGTAGTCATGGTGATCGTTGGAGCATCTTCACCATCATAATCAGCCTCGGTGATATTTGGAGCATCCTCTCCATTCGCATAAGAAAATAATCCGGTGTTTGTAGCTTCAGCAACGGTTCTTTTTGAGTTCATAACCGTAGTAGAGTTTTTTTGTGCATGTTCTTCACGTACAGCAGCATCATTTCCTTGTCCTTTGGTGTTCATCACGATAGTAGGATGAATATCAAGGCCGGATGGGTTGATGAGCTTAATGTTTTCTTCCCCTAATCCATCACGAAAGTAGGATGAATTGTTTTTAATTTCTTTGCCAAGTGACACGGTTATGGGTGTAGGGAGAGGAAGCAAGCATTCAAAATTCTTGGGAGATGTTTGAACCATAGAATTATCCCTTGATGCAAGATCTTCATCATCTTCTTCTTGACCATCTTATTCTTCATCATATGTGTAACCCGTGAGCATTCCTTTGTTCATTTCAAGGCCGTCATCCCCTCCATCATGTTTTCCAGGATGTTTTGTGACTGATTTACAAGTATCATCCCATTATGAAGTATTATGAAGGTTTTTATGGGTTGTGATGGGTTATGGACCATTATGAAGGTTTTTATGGACCATTATGAAGGGTTGTGATGGGTTGTGATGGGTTATGGACCATTATGAAGGTTGTGATGGGTTATGGACCATTATGAAGGTTTTTATGGGTTATGAACCATTATAAAGGGTTGTTATGGTTATGGACCATAATGCAGGGTTGCGATGTGTTATGGACCATTATGAAGTTTTGTGATTTGTTATGGTTAATTATAAAGTGCTTTGATGGGTTATAGACCATAGAAAGGGTTGTCTAGGGTTATGGACCATATGAAGGGTTGTGATGGGTTATGATCAATTATGAAGGGTTGTGATGGGTTATTGACTATAATGAAGGTTTGTATGGGTTATGGACCATTATTGAGGGATATTATGGTTATGGACCATTATGTAGGGTTGCATTGGGTTATGGACCATAGAAAGGGTTGTGATGAGTTATAGACCATTACAAAGTGTTGTGATGGGGTATGGGCCGTTATGAAGGGTTGTATGGGTTATATTATGAGGGTTGTGATGGGTTATGAACCATTATGAAGGATTATGATGGGTTATTGACCATTATGAAAGGTTGTGATAGGTTATGGTAAATTCGAAACGGTTGTTATGGGTTATGGACCATAGAAAGGGTTGTGTTGGGTTATGGACCATTGTGAAGGGTTGTGATGGGTTATGCTCAATTATGAAGGGTTGTGATGGGTTATGGACCATTATAAAGAGCTTTGATGGGTTATGGACCATTATGAAGGTTGTGATAGGTTATGGACCATTATAAAGGGTTGTGATGGGTTATTGACCATTATGAAGGTTGTGATTGGTTATGGACCACTATTAATGGTTATGATAGGTTTTTTTTGGTAACCGAGGACCCCACCCGTCCCATCCTTTGGATGACCCTGATGAAGCAACCTTGGGGCCCACGCACACCTGGCCGCAGAGTGGTCCGGGTCAATCACCTACGGGGGTAGAGAGGTGGCCAGTGGCCATCCCCTGATTGAAACCTAACACTCCCTATAGGGAAAGGGAGAGAGTGGGATTAGAACTTGGAACCTCTTTATGGGGGAAGAGAAAGAGTCCTAACCCTTATCCACTAGGCCATCAGGGTGATGGTTGTTATATGGAGCATTATGAGGGGTTTTGATAGGTTGTGGTCAATTATGAAGAGTTGTGATAGGTTATGGACCATAGAAAGGGTTGTGTTGGGTTATGGACCATTATGAAGGGTTGTGATGGGTTATGGACCATTATGAAGGGTTGTGATGGGTTATGGACCATTATGAAGGTTTGTATGGGATATGGACTATTATGAAGGGTTGTTATGGTTATAGACCATTGTGCACGGTTGCGATGGGTTATGGACCATTATGAAGTGTTGTGATGGGTTATGGTTAATTATGAAGGGTTGTGATGGGTTTTGAAATGTAGAAAGGGTTGTTCTGGGTTATGGACCATAGGAAGGGTTATGATGGGTAATGGTCAATTATGAAGGGTTGTGATGGGTTATGGTCAATTATGAAATGTTGTGATGGTTATGGCATGTTATGAAGGTTTGTATGGGTTATGGACCATTATAAAGGGTTGTTATGGTTATGGACCATTATGCAGGGTTGCGATGGTTATAGACCATAGAAAGGGTTGTGATTGGTTATGGACCATTAAAAAGGGTTGTGATGGGTTATGGACCATTATGAAAGGTTGTATGGGTTATGTACTATTATGAAGGTTTTGATTGGTTATGAACCATTATCAAGGATTATGATGGGTTATTGACCATTATGAAGGGTTGTGATAGGTTATGGTCAATTATGATGGGTTGTTATGGGTTATGGACCATAGAAAGGGTTGTGTTGGGTTATGGACAATTATGAAGGGTTATGATGTGTTATGCTGAATTATGAAGGGTTGTGATGGGTTATAGACCATAGAAAGGGTTGTGATTGGTTATAGACCATTAGAAAGGGGTGTGATGGGTTATGGACCATTATGAAAGGTTGTATGGGTTATGTACTATTATGAAGGTTTTGATTGGTTATGAACCATTATCAAGGATTATGATGGGTTATTGACCATTATAAAGGGTTGTGATAGGTTATGGTCAATTATGATGGGTCGTTATGGGTTATGGACCATAGAAAGGGTTGTGTTGGGTTATGGACCATTATGAAGGGTTGTGATGTGTTATGCTGAATTATGAAGGGTTGTGATGGGTTTTGGACCGTTATAAAGGGTTGTGATGGGTTATGGACCATTATGAAGGTTGTGATGGGTTATGTACCATTATAAAGGGTTGTGATGGGTTATGGACCATTATGAAGGTTGTGATGGGTTATGGACCATTATGAAGGTTGTGATGGGTTATGAACCATTATGAGGGGTTTTGATAGGTTATGGTCAATTATAAAGCGTTGTGATGGGTTTTTGGGTAAAGAGGGCGGCACCTCTGGCAATTTTTATTAATAAAAAGAATAAATACAATATAAGGCTGGGGACTCCCCACCAAAAAACAGAAGATCCTTTGGGACAGGCCCCAACGGACAACAGGCTAAACTAGGTACCAAAACAAGGGAAGGAACCAGAAGCAAACAAGAACATAAAAGAAAACCACCTGCAAAACAAACAAACCATACAAGCCAAAACAAGCAGAGAAAAAAGAAAGCGCAGAGGAAGAAAATTAGGGGAGGGTCCAAATAGTTTTAGCCAAATCAACATTAGTGCAACTTTTCATAGAAAGACTCAGGAGTCTACAGCGGATATCATCCTTAATACTATTCACGACAGCATGATGAGATCTTTTTATTTTTTTAAAAATACGTAAATTTCTTTCCCGCCAAACATGGTAGACAGCTCCAGCAAAAACAAGTCTTCTAATGATGGACCAAATGGTCCTGTTCTTATTAATGGGGTTGAGTTGACTAATGATATTAGACCAGCTATGAGTGGATAAGGAGAGATTCATGACATGATGGAGGTCATGCCAAACCAAAGAAGTGAAAGAACAATCAAAGAAGAGATGTGAAAGGGAATCCGGACAGTTCCCGCAGAAAGCACAAATGAGATCAGAATTAGTGTCCCAATTTTTGATTTTATCATGAGTCTTAAGACGATTTTTAAGAGCAACCCAAAGAATGAAAGCATGTCTGGGAATGTTCTGGGAGAACCAAACAAGATGAAACCAAACGACCAGTTGGTTATAGGGGCGAATAGACTGCCACACAGAACGAACAGAGAAAGGGGAGAGTTGTCCGTCTCTAGATCTCCAAAGGAGTTTATCAGGAACGGACGTGGATATAGAAGGAGGGTTATGAGAAAGAAGAGCACCATGGGAATCTCTCCAACAATGAGGCCGAACCCAAGATCCGTTAAGAACCAGGTCAGAAAGGGTTGTGTTGGCATATACAAGGAGGGTTATGAAAGCGTTGTGATGGGTTATGGACCATAGAAAGGGTTGTGTTGGCATATAGACCATTACGAAGGGTTGTGATGGGGTATGGACCATTATGAAGACTTGTGATGGGTTATGGACCATTATGAAGGTTGTGATGGGTTATGGACCATTATGAGGGGTTTTGCAAGGTTATGGTGAATTATGAAGAGTTGTGATGGGTTATGGACCATAGAAAGGGTGTTGTTGAGTTATGGACCACTATGAAGGGTTGTGATGGGTTATGGACCATTATAAAGGTATACGGGTTATGGACAATTTTTTTTTTTGGGTAAAGAGGGCGCCACCTCTGGCAAATTTTATTAATAAAAAGAATAAATACAATATAAGGCAGGGGACTCCCCACCAAAAAACAGAAAATCCATCGGGACAGGCCCCAACGGACAACAAGCTAAACTAGGAACCAAACCAAGAGAAGGAACCATAAGCAAAGAAGAACATAAAGGAAAGCAACCTGCAAAACAAACAAACCATACAAGCCAAAACAAGCGGAGAAAAAAAGAAAGTGCAGAGGGGGAAAATTAAGGGAGGGTCCAAATAGTTTTAGCCAAATCAACATTAGTGCAAGTTTTCAAAGAAAGACTCAGCAGTCTACAGCGGATATCATCCTTAACACAATTCACGACAGCATGATGAGATCTTTTTATTTTTTTAAAAATGCGTAAATTTCTTTCCCGCCAGATGTGGTAGACTGCTCCAGCAATACTAGTCTTCTAATGATGGACCAAATGGTCTTGTTTTTATTAAAGGGGTTGAGTTGACTAATGATATCAGACCAGCTATCAGTGGAGAAGGAGAGATTCATGACATGATGGAGGTCATGCCAAACCAAAGAAGCGAAAGAACATTCAAAGAAGAGATGGGAAAGGGAATCCGGACAATCCCCGCATAATGCACAAATGAGATTGGAATTAGTGTCCCAAATTTTGATTTTATCATGAGTCTTAAGACGATCTTTAAGAGCAACCCAAAGAATGAAAGCATGTCTGGGGATGTTTTGGGAGAACCAAACAAGATGAAACCAAATGACCGGTTGGTGATAAGGGCGAATAGACTGCCACACAGATCGAACAGAGAAAGGAGAGAGTTGACCGTCTCTAGATCTCCAAAGGAGTTTATCAGGGACGGACGTGGAAATAGTAGGAGGGTTATGAGAAAGAAGAGCACCATGGGAATCCCTCCAACACTGAGGGCGAACCCAAGATCCGTTAAGAACCAGGTCAGCAACCTTAGTATCAGTAGTGAAACCCGCATCATGGATGTCACGAACAGTCAAGAATTTAGAAAGAGGGCCCGCAGGGTGCCAGTTATCGAACCAAGCAGAAGTAGAGCATCCATCAGCTATCTGGGAAACTATATACTCCCTTATCTTATCCCGCATATCCAGGATGTTACGCCAGGAAAATCCAGTACCGTATTTTTTGGGGGCATCCCAAAAGTTACGGCCACATAAACGGTATGAGTGGATCCAGAGGAAACCTCTCATGAGCTTCTCAATATCGTTAGAGATAGATTTAGGAAGAATAAAGACAGAAGCCCAATAGATTTGAGTAGAAGAAAGGATAGAGAGGATGAGCTGGAGACGACCAGCAAAGGAAAGAGACTTGTTTTTCCAGTCATTAATCCTGCATTTGACTTTGTCAACAAGGCCTTTACAGTCTTTGTGGGCAAGACGGGTGGTGATAAGAGGAACGCCAAGGTATCGGACAGGGAAAGAGCCCTCAGGAAACTTAACAATAAGGTCAATGGCAGCCCTGGTCCTCTCACCAACATTACAGTAGAAGGCTTCACTCTTCGTAGTATTAGGATGGAGGCCAGAAACCCCAGAGAATTCGTCAAGAGAATCACATAAGAGTTTAACCGATGAGCTATCACCATGGCAGAAGAGAAGGAGATCGTCGGCAAAGCAGAGATGGGTGATATTTTGATCATCACATTGTCTGTGGAAGTAACCGTGGAAACACATGTCATGATCCAGTCAATCATACGATTGTGGAATCCAAACCCAAACAAGATGGTCCGCAGAAACGTCCAGTCAACCGTGTCGTAGGCTTTTTGAATATCAACCTTAAAAGCATACCTAGGAGGACCACGATGACGATGATAATCACGCATGAGTTCGTGGACAGGAAGGACGTTGTCGGTGATCAAACGAGCAGGGTTGAAAGCAGACTGGTTTTCATCAACCAGAGAAGAAAGATGGTTTTTGATACGATCCGCAATAAGCTTACTGATACATTTGTAAACAACGTTACAACAGGCTATAGGGCGAAAATCAGTGACTTTGGAGGGGGAATCAACTTTAGGGATGAGCGCAAGGATGGTGCTGTTGAAGGACTTAAGAAGTTTGCCAGAATAGAAGAATTCTTTAACAGCCATACAGAAATCAGGACCCACAATATCCCAAGCCGACTTGAAGAACTTAGCAGAGAAACCATCAGAACCCGGAGCTTTATCATCATCCATCTGGAACAGGACACACTTAACCTCCGCGTCAGTAACAGGAGTAAGCATGGCGGCAGACTGGAGGGGGGAGAGCTTATTAGAGAAGAGGGAAGAAGGATCACGAATAGCAGTGGAAGGCTGGGCAGAACCCAAGAAGGCTTGAAAGTGAGAAACAAAAAGATTAGGAAGATCGTTCCCCGAGATCCAGTTACCTTAAGCATCCTGGATAGAATTAATACGATTGCGAGATTTACGACTTTTAACCGCTTTGTGAAAAAAAGCCGAATTTTTATCACCCTCACGCAACCAGTTAACCTTAGCCTTTTGTTTCAGGAACCTCTCTTCATCCAGCCTAGCCTCGTTATAAGCGAGGAGATACCTGCATTGTTCTTCACGAAGATCCTTATTGAAAGGATCCCGATCCAAAGCAATCTGAACTCTATCAAGCTCATTACGAAGAGAGATAACCTTAGAAAAGAGGTTTCCCTGGTTGCGAAGCATCTTACGTATCGGCACTTTCAGATTTTTAAGGTTTTTGAAAACCTTATACATCCGATATCCAGTGATGTTGGGGTTCCAAGAGGAGGCAACAATCTGCTTGAAATCGTTCTTATAAGTCAGGAAATTAGGGAACTTGAAAGGCTTAGGCTGGAAAGGGGTACGTTGGGGGATAGAAAGCACAGCAGGAGTATGATCGGACGTACGGTAAGGGAGGAAATTGACAGTAGAGGAGGGGAAAGAAGCAACGAAGTGAGTATTTCCCATGACACGGTCGATTTTTTTGAGGATGCCACCCGAACCATTAGGAGACTTGGTCCATGTGTAGAAGAGACCTTTATAGTTAAGATACTCCATTTCCATCAGATTAACACAGTCCCTGAAGTCCTCCATGGCACGAGAAATCCCAGACGTCCCGGAGGTGCTATCTTTAATATCAAGAGCAACATTAAAATCACCCAAAAGAATCCAAGGGGTATCTCTAATCATATTCTTATGGGCCGCAAGAGAATGCCAGAGAGAGCGACGCATCATGTGATCATTATGAGCATAGACGAAAGAGCAGAAAAAGGATTTATTAGAATCACGAATATTAACTTTGAAATGCATAACCTGATCATTTAAATCGATAAGCATCATATCAATGGCAAGCGGATCCCAGGCAACCACAATTCTAGTCCCTCTAGGGGAGAAGAGACCGTTGGACGACCACGACCAAGAGCCAAAAGTACGACTACAGATAAGAGGGAGGTTAGGGAAGGAAGCACGAGTCTCAAGAGAAGCACAAATATGAAGATTCTGATCGCGGATAAGATCTCTCAAGGCTTTCTGATGAGAAGGCTTACAGAGACCGCGAGTATTCCAAGCAGCGATGTGCATCATATGGAAACTTTGAGGGGTGTGGAGTCCATCTGCTCGGACACCGGAGCTATCATAGGGTGATCATTATAGGATCCAGACTCATTAACAATGAACTGGGCAGTGTCACCATCATCAGAATCAACCTCAATACTATCTTCAACGATAAGGTCATCAACATCAGGATCAAAATCATCAGGACTAGAATGGAGAGGCGCACCAGGATGGGACAGGGGGACAGAAGTAGAGGGAATATCCGTGACGTCAGAGGAACAAGCTTCTAGAATGGAGAAGGCGTTGAATAAAGGGGTGGTGGATTCAGACTGAAAAATGGGCTGGGAGGAAGAAATATGAATGATAGGGCTAGGGAATCCAACCGTAGCGGACTTATCCTTCATTGGGGGATTAGGGGGGTTGGTGGGTAAAGGGTGACTATTATTAATATGAACCGGTATTTTCTCAGACCGTTTTTTATTGCTATCAGTTTTTAAAATGTTTTTATTTTTTGAAATAAAATTATCTTGGGTATTGATTTGGTATTTTCTACTAGTATTGCTTTTAGAAGATTCATTATATTTATTGTCTTTAGTAAAAACTTGTTTTGAAGAATTTTTCTTATTTGAAACCATAGTAAAATCCTCAATATTCTCTATAATAGAAGTAGCATTAATGGTAGGAGTATCCATATGATTAGCAATAGAAGGAGCATTAGTTTTAGTAATAACATGCATACAAACATGTGTTTCGTGACCAAACACCTTACAATGAGAGCACATAGGTGGTTTCCATTCATACTCCACTCTAAGCGTATGGGAAGAAAAGTCAAGTGTTTCAGGATCTGGGATACGGATGTTAATTTTGTCCACCCATGAGGGACGAGATGGGACCTCTAAAAGGACACGTGCATAGACTGCCTTACCCGCAGCATAAGTACACATGTTAGCTGTATAAGAATCCATAGCAAGAGGCTTACCAATTTTAGATGCAATGTGACTTAATCCTTCCTCACTCCAAGTCTCATAAGGGATGTCATGTATTTTAATCCATAGAGGAAGTTTGTCATGGTTGTTTTTATGAATGCTAAGTCCTGGTCTCCATTTTTTCATAACAATAGGGGTACTCCTAAATGTCCATGGGCCGTTAGTGATAACATGTTTAAGACCTTGGTCGTTATTAAACTTAAAAAGATAGACACCGTTACCATTTAACAGGACATCCTCCAGCCCATGTTGAGACCACATCTTAGAGGCTAGATAACGAACATCAGAATAATTCATTTTACATCCAACGAAATAACCACAAATGGTTCGAGCATGAGTCTCACATATCTTATTAACAACATTGATCGGGATATCTACTGGCACATCAATATCATTACTCAGATTAGGGATGAAACGAAAATTGTCGCTAGAATGTTTTTTAGGACCACTTAAAATGTTTGCTTGAGAGTTAACTAGCATAGGTAATTTAGTAGACCAAGCGTTGTGATTTATGTCTTTAACTTCTATTTGGCTATTAATTTTAATTTGCTTGCTGGAATTATGTAAATTAACAACCTCAGCATCATTAACAAATTTGGAATTAACAGGAAACGAGTGATCCGGTTTGCTAATTAAATTATTTTTGTAATTAAAAGGCCTATTATTATTAGTCATATTAGTTTTAGAATAGGATTTGGGCTTATGTTTGTTTGGTCTATTAAAGACATATGATTTTTTAGGATAGCCCAAGTGTAAAGGAAGGTTAGGAGGTTGGCCCAATAAAGAAGGAATATCCGATTGATGAAGGTCACGAATCGGCAATTTGGGAGAAGTGTTGGACAAAACAAATGGGGTAGCATGTGTGCCATTGTCTACCATTAAACTAGTGGAAACATGCTTGTCTCCCACCTTTTCCATCACTTTAGACATTTGACTATTATTTTCATCATGCAACCCACTAACACCATTTAATAAACATATTTTGGAATTTAAAATGTAGTTTTCGGAATCCATACCTTGTTTTGTAGTAGACGTATCATTGCTGGCCATTGTTAGTTTAATACCCGATGGAGAGTGATATTCACGATCACTTTGGATAGCATCTTCTTCCTGACCGTTTGTATTCATCATCTTTTTTGTGTGAACTTCACGAATGCTAGAATAGTCGACCGTTGTGGAGTTATAACCACTTGCTTCTTGACCTTTATCTTCTTTCCCATGGCCGCTCCTGCTCATGACCGTTTGAGCGTGAGTTTCACGTACCCCATGGATAGCAGATTCGCCACCATCACCGCTGCAAGGAGTAGGGTTGTTGATGGTGTTCACCACCTTTGTAGTGTGAGTTTCTTGTTCATTTGTAGAGCCGGTTGGATACGATTTGTTCCATCAACAAATTTAGAATGAACTTCATCACCGTACTCGTTCATGAGGTTACTATTGTTTTTTCTCACATCTTTCCCAAGTGTCGAGGTTAAGGGTGCAAGATGAGGAAGCAAGTATCCTTCATACTTATAAGACGTATGAGCCATATTCTTATCAAATGATTTATCATCATCACCATCTTCTTCTTCAGATGAATAATCCGTTAGCATTCCATCGTTCATCTCAAGACCAACAGCTTCACCATCATCTTCTGCAGAAGTTTTTGAAACTGATTTTAATATGTCACCTCCTTGAATCGAGGCATTCTTCTCCAAAACATCAATTAATTCAGTCGTAGCTGCTTCAAACACTCCGAAATGCTTAGTATTTTCGAGATTATTTTGAGAATGTAGAAGTATTTCATTTCCAGCAGCAAATTCTGTAATGTGTTTATGGTTTATAGAAGATTTCTTTTTTTGTATGCCTCTATCAAGTTGTTTGAAGAAATATGGCTGTTTTGTTTTTATGTTTTTCAATCTTTTTTCAACCAAATTTAAAGTAAATTCATGATCTATAATACCTTGTGCAGGAAATATTAGATTATGATTATCTAAAACATTTTCATTTTCCAAACATTGATCAGAACCAGGAATTATGCCTGGTGAAACACCAGCCATAATTAAAATTAAAGATACAAAAACTTAAAGATTGCCAAAAAACGAAGAGAATTGCTTAGAGAGAGAGAGAATGGTGGTTTTGGGGTTTTTGGTTATGGACAATTATGAAGGGTTGTTATGGTTATGGACCATTATGTAGGGTTGCGATGGGTTATGGACCATTATGAAGTGTTGTGATGGGTTATGGTTAATTATGAAGGGTTGTGATGGGTTATAATCAATTATGAAGGGTTGTGATGGGTTATTGTCTATAATGAAGGTTTGTATAGGTTATTGACCATTATGGAGGGATATTATGGTTATGGACCATTATGTAGGGTTGCAATGGGTTATGGATCATAGAAAGTGTTGTGATGAGTTATGGACCATTACAAAGTGTTGTGATAGGGTATGGGCCGTTATGAAGGGTTGTATGGATTATATTATGAAGGTTGTGATGGGTTATGAACCATTATGAAGGATTATGATGGGTTATTGACCATTATGAAAGATTGTGATAGGTTACGGTTAATTCGGGATGGTTGTTACAGGTTATAGACCATAGAAAGGGTTGTGTTGGGTTATGGACCGTTGTGAAGGGTTGTGATGGGTTATGCTCAATTATGAAGGGTTGTGATTGGTTATGGACCATTATAAAGAGTTGTGATGGGTTATGGACCATTATGAAGGTTGTGATTGGTTATGGACCATTATAAAGGGTTGTGATGGGTTATGGACCATTATGATGGTTGTGATGGGTTATGGACCACTATAAATGGTTATGATGGGTAGACCATTATGAAGGGTTTTGATAGGTTATGGTTAATTATGAAGATTTGTGATAGGTTATGGGCCATACAAAGGGTTGTGTTGGGTTATGGACCATTATGAAGGGTTGTGATGGGTTATGGACCATTATGAAGGGTTGTGATGGGTTATGGGCCATTATGAAGGTGTGTTTGGGATTTTTTTTGGGTAAAGAGGGCGGCACCTCTGGCAAATTTTATTAATAAAAAGAATAAATACAATATAAGGCTGGGGACTCCCCACCAAAAAACAGAAAATCCATCGGGACAGGCCCCAACGGACAACAAGCTAAACTAGGAACCAAAACAAGAGAAGGAACCAGAAGCAAACAAGAACATAAAGGAAAACAACCTGCAAAACAAACAAACCATACGAGCCAAAACAAGTAGATAAAGAAAGAAAGCGCAAAGGAAGAAAGTTAAGGGAGGGTCCAAATAGTTTTAGCCAAATCAACATTAGTGCAAGTTTTCATAGATAGACTCAGCAGTCTACAGCGGATATCATCCTTAACACTATTCACGACAGCATTATGAGATTTTTTTATTTTTTTAAAAATGCGTAAATTTCTTTCCTGCCAAATGTGGTAGACAGCTCCAGCAAAAACAAGTCTTCTAATGATGGACCATATGGTCTTGTTCTTATTACTGGGGTTGAGTTGACTAATGATATCAGACCAGGTATCAGTGGAGAAGGAGAGATTCATGACATGATGGAGGTCATGCCAAACCAAAGAAGTGAAAGAACATTCAAAGAAGAGATGGGAAAGGGAATCCGGACAGTCCCCGCAGAATGCACAAATGAGATTGGAAGTTGTGTCCCAAATTTTGATCGTATCATGAGTCTTAAGGCGATTTTTAATAGCAACCCAAAGAATGAAAGCATGTCTGGGGATGTTTTGGGAGAACCAAACAAGATGAAACCAAAAGATCGGTTGGTGATAGGGGCGAATAGTCTGCCAAACAGAACGAACAGAGAAAGGAGAGAGTTGACCGTCTCTAGATCTCCAAAGGAGATTATCAGGGACAGATGTGGAAAGAGTAGGGGGGTTATGAGAAAGAAGAGCACCATGGGAATCTCTCCAACAATGAGGCCGAACCCAAGATCCGTTAAGAACCAGGTCAGCAACCTTAGTATCAGGAGTGAAACCCACATCATGGATGTCACGGACAGACAAGAATTTAGAAAAAGGGCCCGCGGGGTGCCAGTTATTGAACCAAGCAGAAGTAGAGCATCCATCTCCTATCTGGGAAACTATATACTCCCTTATCTTATCCCACATATCCAGGATGTTACGCCAGGCAAATCCAGAACCGTATTTTTTGGGGGCATCCCAAAAGTTACGGCCACATAAACGGTAAGAGTGGATCCACTTAACCCATAGGGACTCTTTCTTGGAAAGGAGTCTCCATACATGGGAAGCCATAAGGGCAACATTCCAGATAGCAAGGTTACGTATGCCAAGACCACCATGTTCCTTAGGAAGGCATATAGTTTTCCAGGAGACTTTAGCTTTACCACGCTTCAACTCACCATGGCACCAGAGGAAACCTCTCATGAGCTTCTCAATATCGTTAGAGATAGATTTAGGAAGCATAAAAACAGAAGCCCAATAGATTTGAGTAGAAGAAAGGACGGAGAGGATCAGCTGGAGACGACCCGCAAAAGAAAGAGACTTGTTTTTCCAGTCATTAATCCTGTATTTGACTTTATCAACAAGGCCTTTACAGTCTTTGTGGGCAAGACGCGTTGTGATGAGTGGAACGCCAAGGTATCGGACAGGAAAAGAGCCCTCAGGAAACTTAACAATAAGGTCAATGGCAGCCCTGGTCCTCTCACCAACATTACAGTAGAAAGCTTCACTCTTCGCAGTATTGGGATGGAGGCCAGAAACCCCAGAGAATTCCTCAAGAGAATCACAGATGAGTTTAACCGAAGAGCTATCACCATGGCAAAAGATAAGGAGATCGTCGGCAAAGCAGAGATGGGTGATATTTTGATCGTCACATTGTCTGTGGAATTTAAAAGAATCAGAGTCATGGATGTTTCTCTTGATCATAAGGTTAAGCACTTCCATGACAAGAGTGAAGAGATAAGGAGATAGGGGGTCACCCTGCCGAAGGCCCCTTTTACCGTCGAAATAACCATGAGTATTCCCATTGATACTCACAGAGTAAGCAACCGTGGAAACACATGTCATGATCCAGTCAATCATACGATCGGGAAATCCAAACCCAAACAAGATGGTCCGCAGAAACGTCCAGTCAACCGTGTCGTAGGCTTTTTGAATATCAACCTTAAAAGCACACCTAGGAGGACCACGATGACGATGATAATCACGCATGAGCTCGTGGACAAGAAGGACGTTGTCGGTGATCAAACGACCAGGGATGAAAGCAGACTGGTTTTCATCAACCAGAGAAGAAAGATGGTTTTTGATACGATCCGCAATAAGCTTGCTGATACATTTGTAAACAACGGTACAACAAGCTATAGGGCGGAAATCAGTGACTTTGGAAGGGGAATCAACTTTAGGTATGAGCGCAAGGATGGTGCTGTTGAAGGACTTAAGAAGTTTGCCAGAATAGAAGAATTCCTTAACAGCCATACAGAAATCAGGACCCACAATATCCCAAGCAGACTTGAAGAACTTAGCAGAGAAACCATCAGAACCAGGAGCTTTATCATCACCCATCTGGAACAGGACACACTTAACCTCCGCGTCAGTAACAGGAGTAAGCATGGCGGCAGACTGGAGGGGGGAGAGCTTATTAGAGAAGAGGGAAGAAGGATCACGAATAGCAGTAGCAGGCTGGGCAGAACCCAAGAAGGCTTGAAAGTGAGAAACAAAAAGATTAGGAAGATCGTTCCCCGAGATCCAGTTACCATGAACATCCTGGATAGAATTAATACGATAGCGAGATTTACGACTTTTAACCGCTTTGTGGAAAAAAGTCGAATTTTTATCACCCTCACGCAGCCAGTTAACCTTAGCCTTTTGTTTCAGGAACCTCTCTTCATCCAGGCTAGCCTCGTTATAAGCGAGGAGATACCTGCATTGTTCTTCACGAAGATCCTTATTGAAGGGATCCCGATCCAAAGCAATCTGAACTCTATCAAGCTCATTACAAAGAGAGATAACCTTAGAAAAGAGGATTCCCTGGTTTCGAAGCATCTTACGTATCGGCACTTTCAGATTTTTAAGGTTTTTGAAAACCTTATACATCCGATATCCATTGATATTAGGGTTCCAAGAGGAGGCAACAATCTGCTTGAAATCGTTCTTATAAGTCAGGAAATTAGGGAACTTGAAGGGCTTAGGTTGGAAAGGGGCACGATAGGGGAGAGAAAGCACAGCAGGAGTATGATCGGACGAACGGTAAGGGAGAAAATTGACAGTAGAAGAGGGGAAAGAAGCAACGAAGTGAGTATTTCCCATGACACGATCGATCTTCTTGAGGATGCCACCCGAACCATTAGGAGACTTGGTCCATGTGTAGAAGAGACCTTTATAGTTAAGATCCTCCATTTCCATCAGATTGACACAGTCCCTGAAGTCCTCCATTGCACGAGAAATCCCAGACGACCCGGAGGTGCTATCTTTGATATCAAGAGCAACATTGAAATCACCCAAAAGAATCCAAGGAGAATCTCTAACCACATTCTTATGGACCGCAAGAGAATGCCAGAGAGAACGACGCATCATGTGATCATTATGAGCATAGACGAAGGAGCAGAAAAAGGATTTATTAGAATCACGAATATTAACTTTGAAATGCATAACCTGATCATTTAAGTCGATAAGCATCATATCAATGGCCATTGGATCCCAGGCAACCACGATTCTAGTCCCTCTAGGGGAGAAAAGACCGTTGGACGACCACAACCAAGAGCCAAAAGTACGACTACAGATAAGAGGGAGGTTAGGGAAGGAAGCACGAGTCTCAAGAGAAGCACAAATATGAAGATTTTGATCGCGGATAAGATCTCTCAAGGCTTTCTGATGAGAAGGCTTACAGAGACTGCGAGTATTCCATGCAGCGATGTGCGGCATATGGAAACTTGGAGGGGGGTGGAGTCTATCTGCTCGGACACCTGAGCTATCATAGGTTGATCATAATGATAACCATTCTTACCAAAAATGAACTGGGCAGTGTCACCATCATCAAAGTCAACCTCAATACAATTGTCCTCGTCAAGTTGGTCCTCAGCATCAGGATCAAAATCACCAGTAATAATTTGGGAGGGGACATTAGGTGGAGGAACCCTTATCAGCATCAGAGTCGACCTCAATACAATTGTCCTTGATCATAATGATAACCATTCTTACCAACAATTAACTGGGAGGTTAATTGTTGGGAGGGGACATTAGGTGGAGGAACCCTTGATCATAATGATAACCATTCTTACCAACAATGAACTGGGCAGTGTCACCATCATCAGAGTCGACCTCAATACAATTGTCCTCGTCAAGTTGGTCCTCAGCATCAGGATCAAAATCACCAGTAATAATTTGGGAGGGGACATTAGGTGGAGGATCAAAATCAGCATCAGGTTTGTTTGGGATGTGGACTATTATGAAGGGTTGTTATGGTTATAGACAATTATGCACGGTTGCGATGGGTTATGGACCATTATGAAGTGTTGTGATTGGTTATGGTTAATTATGAAGGGTTGTGATGGGTTTTGCACCGTAGAAAAGGTTGTTCTGGGTTATAGACCATAGGAAGGGTTATGATGGGTAATGGTCAATTATGAAGGGTTGTGATGGTTTATGGTCAATTATGAAAGGTTATGGCCTGTTATGAAGGTTTGTATGGGTTATAGACCATTATGAAGGGTTGTTATTGTTTTTGACCATTATGCAGGGTTGTGATGGTTATGGACCATAGAAATGGTTGTGATTGATTATGGACCATTAGAAAGGGTTGTGATGGGTTATGGACCGTTATGAAGGGTTGTATGGGTTATGTACTATTATAAAGGTTTTGATTGGTTATGAACCATTATCAAGGATTATGATGGGTTATTGACCATTATGAAGGGTTGTGATAGGTTATGGTCAATTATGATGGGTTGTTATGGGTTATGGACCATAGAAAGGGTTGTGGTGGGTTATGGACCATTATCAAGGGTTGTGATGGGTTATGCTGAATTATGAAGGGTTGTGATGGGTTATGGACCGTTATAAAGGGTTGTGATGGGTTATGGACCATTATGAAGGTTGTGATGGGTTATGAACCATTATAAAGGGTTGTGATGGTTTATGGACCATTATGAAGTTTGTGATGGGTTTTTTTTTTTCGGGTAAAGAGGGCGGCACCTCTGGCAAATATGTTCAATTATAAAGCGTTGTGATGGGTTATGGACCATAGAAAGGGTTGTGTTGGGATATAGACCATTATGAAGGGTTGTGATGGGTTATGGACCATTATGAAGAGTTGTGATGGGCTATGGATCATTATGAAGGTTGTGATGGGTTATGGACCATTATGAGGGGTTTTGCTAGGTTATGGTGAATTATGAAGAGTTGTGATGGGTTATGGACCATAGAAAGGGTTGTGTTGGGTTATGGACCATTATAAAGGGTTGTGATGGGTTATGGACCATTACGAAGGTATACGGGTTATGGAAATTTATGAAGATTTGTTATGGTTATAGACCATTATGTAGGGTTGCGATGGTTATGGACCATTATGAAGTGTTATTATGGGTTATGGCTAATTATGAAGGGTTGTGATGGGTTATAGACCACATAAAGGGTTGTGCTGTGTTATGGACCATAGGATGGTTGTGATGGGTTATGGTCAATTATGAGTGGTTGTGATGGGTTATGGACCATTATGAAGAGTTGTGATGGGCTATGGATCATTATGAAGGTTGTGATGGGTTATGGACCATTATGAGGGGTTTTGCTAGGTTATGGTGAATTATGAAGAGTTGTGATGGGTTATGGACCATAGAAAGGGTTGTGTTGGGTTATGGACCATTATAAAGGGTTGTGGTGGGTTATGGACCATTACGAAGGTATACGGGTTATGGAAATTTATGAAGATTTGTTATGGTTATAGACCATTATGTAGGGTTGCGATGGTTATGGACCATTATGAAGTGTTATGATGGGTTATGGCTAATTATGAAGGGTTGTGATGGGTTATAGACCACATAAAGGGTTGTGCTGTGTTATGGACCATAGGATGGTTGTGATGGGTTATGGTCAATTATGAGTGGTTGTGATGCGTTATGGTCAATTATGAAGGGTTGTGATAGGTTATGGACTGTTAAGAAGGTTTCTATGGGTTATGGACCATTATGAAGTGTTGTTATGGTTACGGACCATTATGCAGGGTTGCGATGGGTTATGGACCATAGAAAGGGTTGTGATCAGTTATTGACCATTTGAAACGGTTTTGATGGGTTATGGACCGTTATGAAGGGTTATGTGGGTTACGTATTATTATGAAGGGTTGTGATGAGTTATGTTCAATTATGAAGGGTTGTGATGGGTTATGGACCATTATAAAGGGTTGCGATGCGTTATGGACCATTGTGAAGGTTGTGATGGGTTATGAACCATTATAAAGGGTTGTGATGGGTTATGGACCACTATGAAGGTTGTGATGGGTTATGGACCACTATGAAGGGTTACGATGGGTTATGGACCATAATGAGGGGTTCTGATAGGATATGGTAATTTATGTAGAGTTGTGATGAATGATGAACAATAGAAAGGGTTGTGTTAGGTTTTTTTTTTGGGTAAAGAGGACGGTACCTCTGGCAAATTTTATTAATAAAAAGAATAAATAAAATAAGAGGCTGGGGACTCCCCACCAAAGGAAAAAACACAAAAACCATCGGGACAGGCCCTAATGGACAACATCAAAGTTAAACTAGAAACCAAAACAGTACATGGAAACAGAAACATAACCATAACATAAAGGAAAACAACTTGCAAAATAACAAACCATACAAGAAGAGAAATATAGAAGCAAATAGGAGGTTTGTTAAGGGATGGTCCATATCCTTTTAGCCAAATTAACATTAGTGCAAGGTTTCATAGAAAGACTCAGCAGTCTACAACGGATATCATCCTTAATACTATTCACGACTGCATGATACGATCTTTTCGTTTTTTTGAAAATTCGAAAATTTCTTTCCTGCCAGATGTGGTAAATTGCTCTAGCAAGCACAAGTCTTCTAATGATGGACCAAATGGTCTTAATCTTAGACATGGGTTTTAGTTGATTAATGATACCGGACCAGCTATCAGTGGGGACGGAGAGATTCATGACATGTTGAAGATCATGCCAAACCATAGAGGGGTAAGAACACTCGAAAAAAAGATGTGAAAGTGAATCAGCAGAATTCCCGCAGAAGGCACATATAAGATTGGAGTTAGTATCCCAGATTTTGATTTTATCATGAGTCTTAAGACGATTTTTAAGAGCAACCCAAAGAATGAATGCATGTCTAGGAATATTCTGGGAGAACCAAACCAGATGATACCAATCAACAGGCTGGTCATAGGGCTGAATAGACTGCCAAACAGAACGCACAAAAAATTCAGAAATATTACCGTCACTAGATCTCCATTAGAGTTTATCAGGAACGGCTGGGGATAGAAAAGGAGAGTTTTGAGGAAGAAGATTAGGATGGGAGTCTCTCCATTGAGCGGGCCGAACCCAAGATCCGTTGATGATAAGGTCAGCAACCTTACTATCAGGATTGAATCCCGCAGCCCTGATGGCACGGGGAGAAATGAATTTAGAGAGGGGACCAGCAGGATGCCAGTTATCAAACCAAGCGGATGTAGAAGACCCATCACCAATCTGGGAAACAATAAAATCTCTTATCTTACATCACATATCGAGGATGTTTCGCCAAGCAAAACCTGAACCGTATTTTTTGGGGGCATCCCAAAAGTTACGGCCACCAAGACGGTAAGAATGGATCCACTTGACCCATAGTGAATCCTTCTTAGAGAGGAGTCTCCAAACATGCGAAGCCATAAGGGCAACATTCCAAACAGCAAGATTACGGATTCCAAGTCCACCATTTTCCTTAGGGAGACACACAGTTTTCCAGGAAACTTTTGCTTTACCACGTTTCAACTCTCCATGGCACCAGAGGAAACCCCTCATGAGTTTCTCAATTTCTTTAGAAATAGATTTAGGAAGAATAAAAACAGAAGCCCAATAGATTTGCATAGAAGAAAGAACAGAGAGAATAAGCTGAAGGCGGCCAGCAAATGAGAGAGTTTTGTTTTTCCAGTCATTAATCCTGCATTTGACTTTATCAACAAGACCTTTACAGTCCTTGTGGGCAAGACGCGTGGTGATAAGAGGGATGCCAAGGTATCGGATAGGGAAAGAACCCTCAGGGAACCCAACCATATGTTCAATAGCAGCTCTAGTAGTATCACCAACATTGCAATAAAAGGCTTCGCTTTTCGCAACATTAGGATGGAGCCCAGAAACCCCAGAAAATTCATTAAGGGAATCACATATGATGCTTACCGAAAATCTATCCCCATGAGAGAAGATGAGAAGATCATCGGCAAAGCACAGATGTGTGATATTGTGTTCCTCACATTGGTGGTGGAATTTAAACGAATCGGATTCATATATTTTCCTCTTAATCATAAGGTTAAGAACCTCCATAACAAGAGTGAAGAGGTAGGGAGAAAGAGGGTCACCTTGTCGAAGGCCACGTTTACCATCGAAAAAACCATGTATGTTACCATTTATACTCACAGAGTAAGCCGTAGTGGAAACACATGTCATGATCCAGTCAATCATACGATCAGGGAAACCAAATCCAAACAAGATGGTGCGAAGAAAAGACCAGTCGACGGTGTCATAAGCTTTTTGAATATCCACTTTAAAAGCACATCTTGGTGGACCACGATGGCGATGATAATCCCTCATGAGCTCGTGGACAAGAAGAACATTGTCGGAGATGAATCGACCAGGGATGAAAGCAGACTGGTTATCATCAACCAAACAAGAGAGATGATTTTTGATACGGTCCGCAATAATCTTGCTGATACATTTGTAAACAACTTTACAACAAGCTATAGGACGAAAATCAGTGACTTTGGAAGGGGAGTCAACCTTAGGGATGAGAGCAAGAACGGTATTGTTGAAAGACTTAAGGAGTTTACCAGACGTAAAGAATTCCTTAACCGCCAAACAAACATCAGCACCCACAATATCCCAGGCAGACTTGAAGAACTTAGCCGAATAGCCATCCGGACCAGGGGCTTTATCATCTCCCATTTGGAACATGACACCCCTTACCTCCTCATCCGTCACAGGGGAAATCATGGCGGCAGACTGGATAGGGGTGATCTTATTAGAGAAAAGGGTATAAGGGTCACGAATAGGAATGGAAGGGTAGGCAGAACCTAAGAAAGTTTGAAAGTGGGAAACAAAAAGGTTAGGAAGGTGATTCCCCGATATCCAGTTTCCATGAGCATCTTGGATAGAATCGATACGGCTACGAGATAAGCGACTTCTAACCGTTTTGTGGAAAAATCTAGAATTTTTATCTCCCTCATGCAGCCAGTCAACCTTGGCCTTTTGTTTCAGGAACCTCTCTTCATCAAGGATAGCCTCGTTATAGGCAAGGAGATACCTGCAATGTTCTTCACGAAGATCATTATTGAAAGGGTCCTGATCCAGAGCAATCTGAATTCTATCAAGTTCCGTACGGAGGGATATAACCTTGGAGAAGATGTTGCCCTGTCTACGAAGAAGAAGACGTAAAGGAATTTTCAAGTTTTTAAGGTTTTTGAAAACGTTAAACATCCTATATCCGGGTATATTGGAATTCCAAGAATCAGCAACAACCTGCTTGAAATCTTTCTTATAAGTCAAGAAGTTAGGGAATTTGAACGGTTTCGGCCTGAACGTAGATCTACTGGGAAGAGAAAGCACCGCAGGAGTATGGTCAGAAGAACGATATGGTAGAAAATTGACAGAAGCAGATGGGAAAGAGGCAACGAAACTAGGATTTCCCATGACTCGGTCGATCTTTTTGAGAATCCCACCAGTACCATTAGGAGACTTAGTCCATGTGTAAAAGAGACCTTTATAGTTAAGGTCCTCCATCTCCATACGATTAACACAGTCCCTGAAATCCTCCATGGCACGAGAGATAACAGAAGTCCCATAGGTGCTATCTTTCATGTCAAGGGCAACATTGAAATCACCTAAAAGAATCCAAGGGGCATCTTTAACCACTTTCTTATGGACTGAAAGAGAATGCCAAAGGGAGCGACGAAGGATCTGGTTATTATGAGCATAGACAAAAGAGCAGAAGAACGATTTATTAGAAGCACGAATATTAACGTAGAAATGCATAACCTGATCATTTAAGTCAAGAAGCATCATATCAATAGCACTGGGGTCCCAAGCTACCACAATTCTAGTCCCCCTAGGGCTAAAAAGACCGTTAGACGACCAAGACCAGGACCCAAAAGCATGTGTACAGATAAGAGGAAGATTAGAGAAGTCAGCACGAGTCTCTAAGGAAGCACAAATATTAAGATTTTGTTCTCGAATAAGATCTCTCAAAGCTTTCTGATGCGAAGGCTTACAGAGACCACGAGTATTCCATGCAGCGATGTGCGTCATATGGAAACTGGAATGTTGGTGGAATCCATCTGCTCGGACGCCTGAGCTATTCTAATATGGTCATTAGGTGATTCCATATCATCATCATTGATAAATTTTTCCGTTACACCATCATTAGATTCGACCTCAATGAGTTCATCCATATCCGAAATGTCTACAGAATCTGGATCAAAATCATCAGGAATAAGAGAGGATGGGGCATGACTAGGGGGAGTTGGGAAGAGTGAGCAGGACGGTCCATCATATCGTTGGAACAAGACTCTAGAATAGAAAAGGCGTTGAAAATAGGAGTGGATAGCTTAGATATTTTTGGAGGTGTAGAGGATGAGAGCCGGAGGATGGGGCTAGGGAAACCAACAACATCTCTAGATTGGGGGATAATGGGATGGCGTATCTTGTTAGGAACAAGGCTAGTTGAAGGACTAGTTTTTTTAGGGACATGGTGATTTTCCTTTCTAGATTGAATTTTACTTTTAACATATTTATTATTGACATTATTTTTAGCAATTTCAGTATTCTTCACACCCGATTGGGTATTTCTAATAGACTTACCTTGTGAAATATCCTTTTTAGTATTTTCATAATTTGGCCCTTTTTCATTAAAGATTTCTTTTTAGTAACAACCGTAAATCCATCATCAAGTTGCATAGGAGATGTAACTATCACCTGATCAATAGGCATTTTATCTTTGGGTTTAGCTTCATTGGTCTTATAGATAACATGCATACAGTTGTTATTTTCATGACCATAGACCATGCAATGAGAGCACATAGGGGGTTCCATTCATATTCAATACTAAGGGTATGGGTGGAGTATTCAAGCGTATCCGGAGCAGGAATACGTATATTTACTGTATCCACCCAATTAGATTTTGTTTGGACCTCAAGAAGAACACGTGCATATACAGATTTACCAGCCGCATACTTGCACATATTAGCCGTATATGAGTCCATAGCAAGAGGCTTACCAATTTTAGAGGCAATATGACTAAGTCCATCATCACTCCAAGCCTCATAGGGGATATCATGTATTTTAACCCAGAGAGGAATCTTGTCGTGATTATTCTTATGGATACTCAGTCCTGGACACCATTTTTGAATGACCATCGGGACACCCTTAAAAGTCCAGGGTCCATGGGTGATAACATGATGCAGACCATTGTCGTCACTAAATTTAAAAAGATAAACTCATTTTCCATTTAGAAGGACATCTTGAAGGCCATGTATAGACCACAATTTGGAAGCTAGATAACGAACATCAGAGTAATTCATTTTTTTTCCAACAAAGTAACCACATATAGTCCTTGCAAAATTTTGACAAACTTTAGTAACGGACTGTAAGGAATATCTACTGGAACATTAATATCATTACATAAGTTCGGAATAAAACGAAAGTTATCGTTAGCGTGTTTTTGTGATCCAGTAATGATATTAGCATGAGAATTATTAAGTAAAGGTAATTTTCTAGTCCAAACATTTTTGTCTTTATTTTTATTTTGATGATTGAAAATAAATTTATTGTCATTGGATTTATACTCAAATGCATGTGAACTTATATCATTAGATCCAAAGGTTTTTCTATGTGTTAAATTGCTAGTATCTTGGCCTATAATAGATTTTTGGGCTTCTTCCATAATTTCAATGGGCTTAATATTATTTGTATGGGCTAGATTGTTTGGGCTTGGTCCAAGAATAGAATTATAGGTATTGGTTTTCTCATGGGCTAAAGGATTTAAGCATTGACCCATCATGGAATTAGAAGCCATCGGCTTCTTCACACCTTCCGAATTCTTTGCAAAAATAGAGGCAAAGTCAATATATTGTGGGGGACATTCATAATTAGGAGCATAGGATTCTTTTACTTGCAAGGCACTAAGGGGACACTCATTATTAATCACATTAGGAGAAGGATTAAAGTAGATACCTCCACTTTTATTCAAGTGATCGGATGTATTGGAGTAGGCCAAAGGAGCACTTTTCTTTGAAGGATCGTCCATTGTAGACATAACCGTTTGCTCTCCATTGAAAGGGTGTTCATCATCAGCCACAGTTCCAGCTTCATCTAAACCGTTCACGGCTTCAACCATTCCAACTTCAACAAATCCTTTCATGGCTTCAACAATTCCAGCTTCATCTAATCCGTTCACGGCTTCAACGATTCTAGCTTCAGAAATTCCATTCACGGCTTCAACCTTTCCAGCTTCATCAAAACCATTCACGGCTTCTTTGAATGGATGTGGTTTTGAAGAAAACCCGATTGAAACTCCTTCCCCAATGTTTATAGCTGTCCCTCCAAGATGTAAAGCACTAACATCTTCATCATTGTCGACCATTGGAACATCTTGAAGCCCCTCCATGACCGTAGTTTGATTCAGACCATTTGCATCATCACGCATCGTTTTTGCTGCATATTCTTGGCCGTGAGCTGTTGGTTCGATGGAGTTGGTGTTCTTGGCCGTGAGCTGTTGCTGCAAAATCTTGGCCGTGAGGTGTAGATTATTGTAACCACTTGTTGCCTTGCTATGATCTTCCTTTCTTTGCCCATTGATGTTCTTGATCTTTGGTGTGTGAGAATCACTATGACCATGTAAAGCCGACTCTCCTTCTTCTCCCATGCAAGAAGTAGTGTTCTTGTTTATATTCATCACCTTTGATGCATGATTTTTACGTTCCTCATGGAGAGTAGGTTCACTAGGATAGTTTCCATCAACCAAATGAGATGTATCTAATTCAATCGAATCTGCCTCATACTCTCCATGTTGTTTATTTTTTTCAAGTTTTTTTTTGAGAATGTAAATGTATTTCTTTAGTAGCAGCTAAATTTGTAACATGTTTATGATTTGTAATAAATTTCTTTTTTTATGCCTCTATCAAGTTGTTTGAAGAAATATGGCTGCTTTGTTTTTATTCTTTTTAATCTTTTTTCAACCATATTGATAGTAATTTCATGATCTTTAAAACTATTTGTAGAAAGCATAAGATTTTGATTTTCTAATACATTTTCATTTTCCAAACATTTATCTGAATCAGAAACTATGCCTGGTGAAACACCAGCCATAATAATACGTAAATATTGCTTAGAGAGAGAATTAGGTTATGGACCATTATGAAGGGTTGTGATGGGTTATGGACCATTATGAAGGTTTTTATGGGTTATGGACCATTATAAAGGGTTGTTATGGTTATGGACCATAATGCAGGGTTAAGATGTGTTATGGACCATTATGAAGTGTTGTGATTTGTTATGGTTAATTATAAAGGGCTGTGATGGGTTATGGACCATAGAAAGGGTTGTCTAGGGTTATGGACCATATGAAGGGTTGTGATGGGTTATGGACTGTTATGAAGGTTTGTATGAGTTATGGACCAATATGAAGGGTTGTTATGGTTACGGACCATTATGCAGGGTTGCGATGGGTTATGGACCATAGAAAGGGTTGTGATGGGCTATTGACCATTTGAAAGGGTTTTGATGGGTTATGGACCGTTATGAAGGGTTATGTGGGTTATGTACTATTATCAAGGGTTGTGATGAGTTATGCTCAATTATGAAGGGTTGTGATGGGTTATGGACCATTATAAAGGGTTGTGATGCGTTATGGACCATTATGAAGGTTGTGATGGGTTATGGACCATTATAAAGGGTTGTGATGGGTTATGGACCATTATGAGGGTTGTGATGGGTTATGGACCACTATAAAGGGTTATGATGGGTTATGGACCATTATGAGGGGTTCTGATAGGTTATGGTAATTTATGTAGAGTTGTCATGGGTTTTTTTTGGGTAAAGTGGACGGTACCTCTGGCAAATTTTATTAATAAAAAGAATAAATACAATAAGAGGCTGGGGACTCCCCACCAAAGGAAAAAACAGAAAATCCATCGGGACAGTCCCCAAAGGACAACAAAGCTAAACTAGGAACCAAAAACAATACATGGAAACAGAAATATAACAATAACATAAAGGAACACAACCTGCAAAAAACAAACCATACAAGCAGAGAAAAATAGAAGCAATAGGTGGTTTGTTAAGGGATGGTCCATATCCTTTTAGCCAAATTAACATTAGTGTAACATTTCATAGAAAGACTCAGCAGTCTATAGCGGATATCATCCTTAACACTATTTACGATTGCATGATACGATCTTTTTGTTTTATTGAAAATTCAAAAATTTCTTTCCTGCCAAATGTGGTAAACAGCTCCAGCAAGCACAAGTCTTCTAATGATGGACCAAATGGTCTTAATCTTAGACACGGGCTTGAGTTGATTAATTATATCGGACCAGCTATCAGTGGTGATGGAGAGATTCATGACATGTTGAAGGTCATCCCAGTCGCATACTTGCACATATTAGCCATATAGGAGTCCATAGCAAGAGGTTTACCAATTTTAGAGGCAATATGACTAAGTCCATCATCACTCCAAGCCTCATAGGAAATATCATGGATTTTAATCCAGAGAGGAAGCCTGTCGTGATTGTTCTTATGGATACTCAGTCCGTGACGCCATTTTTGAATGACAATCGGGACACCCTTAAAAGTCCAGGGGCCATGTGTGATAACATGATGAAGACCATTGTCGTCACTAAATTTAAAAAGATAAACTCCTTTTCCATTTAGAAGGACATCTTGAAGGCCATGTATAGACCACATTTTGGAAGCTAGATAACGAACATCAGAGTAATTCATTTTTTTTCCGACAAAGTAACCACAGATAGTCCTTGCAAATGTTTGACAAACTTTAGTAACGGACGGTAAAGGAATATCTACCGGTACATTAATATCATTACTTAAATTAGGAATAAAACGAAACTTATCGTTAGCGTGTTTTTGGGAACCAGTAATGATATTAGCATGAGAGTTATTAAGTAAAGGTAATTTGCGAGTCCAAACATTTTTATCTTTATTTTTATTTTGATGATTGAAATTAACATTATTGTGATGGGATTTATAATCAAAATGATGAGAAATTTTTTCATTTATGACATGGGTTTTCATTTTGGTTAAATAGCTAGTGTCATGGGCTATTATAGACTCTTGGGCTTCTACAATATTTTCAATGGGTTGGATAATATTATTATGGGCTAAATGTTGTGGGCTTGGTCCAAGAATAGAATTAGGGGTCTTAAGTTTGTCATGGGTTAAGTGATTGGGGAGAGGTCGAAGAATAGAGTTAGGATTGATCGGATTTTTTTAAACAACCGTACTATGTGACATATTAGGAGTAAAGTCAAAAAGACAAGGGGGACAATGCTCATTAGTCACATAGGATTCTCTAGCTTGAAGGGCAAAAGGGGGACAAGAGTCATTATGCAAAGTAGTAGTGGATGGAATAGATGGAATAAAGAAGTTACCCCATTTAGCTTTCACTTGATCGTTTCTTTTAGGAGACATACACGTTTGAGCTCCACTCATAGAAGCTTCATCACCGGCCATCTTTTCTTGTCCATTCACGGGATGTTCATTACCAACAATTCAGGCCACCTTATTATCTTTCTTTTGAACCGAAACAGCAATCATACCGATGCCATCCCATTTGCTATGAACATTGGCCGATTCCTCAAGCATATCCGTTGGAGAAGGTTTATCCTTGTCGTGTGTTTGATCGGCAAAACGATTTGGAGCTTTAACAGTTATGTTCTTGATCGGCAACGTGCATGGGGTAGAACCGGTGACTTCTCCTTCAAGGTTTACGTGTATGGAGTTATTTTCTTGATCATTGGCTTCCTTGATAGAGTTATTAACTTGATTATGTTATTTTTTCCTGTCATATTCGTCCAGCATGCTATATTTATCATCATCGGCTTCATTGACAGAAATACGCTCTTTCTCCACCACCATGTTATCATCGACTTCATTGATAGAGTTATGATCGTGAATGTATTGTGTATTCCTGTCATTTACGTTCACCATTCTATCATTCATCATCGGGTCCATACCATCCATCAAGATCCGATCCTTATGAAGTTTTTCCAAACCAGTGGAGATCAAATCTTTTGAAGACTCATCAAGAATACCATCTCCAGAAGATTTCAAGCTCGAGTTGATTGTATCTCCATGAGCAACATAGATTCCATTATGTTTTTGTTTTTTGAGATAATTTTGAGAATGTAAAACAATTTGATTTCCAGCAACTAATTTTGTAAACATTTTAAGTTTTATAACAGATTTCCTTTTTTGAATGCTTCTGTCAAGATGTTTGAAGATACATGGCTGTTTTGTTTTTATTCTTTTTATTCTTTTTTCAACCATTTTGAATGTATTTTGAGGATCTATAAAACCTTGTGTAGAAAAATTATGATTTTGAATTGCTAGTACCCCATCAGTTTCCAAAGGTGAATCTGGATCAGGAGTTATGCCTGGTGATACACCAGCCATTATGAAAATAAAAACAAAAAACTTAATGAATTCTAGAGAGAGAAATTATAGAGAGAATTCTAGAGAGAGAAAGGTTTTTTGGTTTTAGGTGGTTGGTTATATGAGTTGTCATGGGTTATGGACCATAGAAAGGGTTGTGTTAGGTTATGGACCATTATGAAGGGTTGTGATGGGTTATGGACCATTATGAAGGTTTGTATGGGTTTTTTTTGGGTAAAGAGGACGGTACCTCAGGCAAATTTTATTAATAAAAAGAATAAATAAATAAGAGGCTGGGGACTCCCCACCAAAGTAAAAAACAGAAAATCCATCGGGACAGGCCCCAAAGGACAGCAAAGCTAAACTAAGAACCAAAAACAATACATGGGAAAAGGAACATAACAAAAACATAAATGAACACAACCTGCAAAAAACAAGCCATATAAGAAGAGAAAAATAGAAGCAATATGAGGTTTGTTAAGGGATGGTCCATATCGTTTTAGCCAAATTAACATTATTGCATGGTTTCATAGAAAGACTTAGCAGTCTACAGCGGATATCATCCTTAACATTATTAACAACTGCTTGATACGATTTTTTTGTTTTTTTGAAAATTCGGAGATTTCTTTCCTGCCAAATGTGGTAAACTGCTCCAGCAAGCACAAGTCTTCTAATGATGGACCAAATGGTCTTAATCTTAGACACGGGCTTGAGTTGATTAATGATATCGGACCAGCTATCAGTGGTGATGGAAAGATTCATGACATGTTGAAGATCATGCCAAACCATAGAGGGGAAAGAACACTCAAAGAAAAGATGGGAAAGGGAATCAGCACAATTCCCACAGAAGGCACAAATGAGATTGGAGTTAGTGTCCCAGATTTTGATTTTTTCATGAGTCTTAAGACGATTTTTAAGAGCAACCCATAGAATGAATGTATGTCTAGGGATATTCTGGGAGAACCAAACCAGATGATACCAATCTACAGGCTGGTCATAGGGGCGAATAAACTGCCAAACGGAGCGTACAGTAAAATCAGAAAGATTACCGTCACTAGATCTCCATTGGAGTTTATCAGGAACGGATGGGGATAGAGAAGGAAGGTTTTGATGAAGAAGATTAAAAACGGTGTCCCTCAATGGACCGTGCCTTTCCCAAGCTCCATTGTTGACAAGGTCTGCAACCTTACTATCCGGATTGAATCCCGCTGCCCTGATTTGACGGGCAGAAATGAATTTAAATAGGGGACCAGCAGGATGCCAGTTATCGAACCAAGCGGATGTAGAAGACCCATCACCTATCTTGGAAACAATAAAATCTCTTATCTTACTTCGCATATCAAGGATGTTTCGCCAAGCAAAACCTGAACCGTACTTTTTTGGGACATCCCAAAAGTTTCGTCTACAGAGACGATAAGAATGGTCCCACTTGACCCATAGGGAATCCTTCTTAGAGAGGAGTCTCCAAACATGAGAAGCCATAAGGGCAACATTCCAAACAGCAAGATTACAGATTCCAAGTCCACCATGTTCCTTAGGGAGACACACAGTTTTCCATGAAACTTTTGCTTTACCACGTTTCAACTCACCATGGCACCAGAGGAAACCCCTAATGAGTTTCTCAATATCTTTAGAAATAGATTTAGGAAGAATAAAAACAGAAGCCCAATAGATTTGCATAGATGAAAGAACAGAGAGAATTAGCTGCAGACGGCCAGAAAAGGAGAGAGTTTTGTTTTTCCAGTCATTAATCCTGCATTTGACTTTATCAACAAGTCCTTTACAGTCCTTGTGGGCAAGACGGGTGGTGATAAGAGGGATGCCAAGGTATCGTACAAGGAAAGATCCATCAGGGAACCCAACCATATGGTCAATAGCAGCCCTAGTTCTATCACCAACATTGCAATAAAAGGCTTCGCTTTTCACAACATTAGGATGGAGCCCAGAAACCCCAGAGAATTCAGCAAGGGAGTCACAAATGATGCTTACCGAAGATCTATCCCTATGAGAGAAGAGTAGAAGATCATCTGCAAAACATAGATGTGTGATATTTTATTCCTCACATTGACGGTGGAATTTAAACGAATCGGATTCAGATATTTTTCTCTTGATCATAAGGTTAAGAACCTCCATAACAAGAGTGAAGAGATAGGGAGAGAGAGGGTCACCTTGTCGAAGGCCCCGATTACTGTCGAAAAAACCATGTATGTTACCATTGATACTTACTGAGTAATCCGTAGTGGAAACACATGTCATGATCCAGTCAATCATACGAATAGGGAAACCAAATCCAAATAAGATGGTGCGAAGGAAAGACCAGTCGACGATGTCATAAGCCTTTTGAATATCTACTTTAAAAGCACACCTTGGTGGACCACGGTGGCGATGATAGTCCCGCATAAGCTCATGGACAAGAAGAACATTGTCGGAGATCAAACGACCAGGGTTGAAAGCAGACTGGTTTTCATCAACCAAACAAGAGAGATGATTCTTGATACGGTCGGCAATTATCTTGCTGATACATTTGTAAACAATATTACAGCATGCTATAGGACGAAAGTCAGTGACTTTGGAAGGGGAGTCAACCTTAGGGATGAGAGCAAGAACGGTGTGGTTGAAAGACTTAAGGAGTTTTCCAGAGGAAAAGAACTCTTTAACTGGCAAACAAACATCATTACCCACAATATCCCAAGCAGACTTGAAGAACTTAGCCGAGAAGCCATCTGGACCAGGGGCTTTATCATCTCCCATTTGGAACATGACACCCCTAACCTCCTCATCCGTAACAGGAGTAAGCATGGCGGCAGGCTGGATACGGGTGAGCTTATTAGAGAAAAGGGAACAAGGGTCACGAATAGGGATGGAAGGGTAGGCAGAACCTAAGAAAGTTTGAAAGTGGGAAACAAAAAGGTTTGGAAGTTCATTCTCCGATATCCAGTTTCCATGAGCATCCTGGATAGAATCGATACGACTACGGGATAAGCGGCTTCTAACCGATTTGTGGAAAAACCCAGAATTTTTATCTCCTTCATGCAGCCAGTCAACCTTGGCCTTTTGTTTCAGAAACCTCTCTTCATCAAGGGTAGCCTCGTTATATGCAAGTAGATAACTGCAATGTTCTTCACGAAGATCCTTATTGAAAGGGTCCCGATCCATAGCAATCTGAATTCTATCAAGTTCAGTACGGAGGGAGATAACCTTGGAGAAGATGTTGCCCTGTCTACGAAGAAGAAGACGCAATAGGTTTTTCAAGTTTTTAAGGTTTTGGAAAACCTTATACATCCTATATCCGGGGATATTGGAATTCCAAGAATCAGCAACAACCTGCTTGAAATCGTTCTTGTAAGTCAGGAAGTTAGGGAATTTGAACGGTTTCGGCCTGAACGTAGATCTACTGGGAATAGAAAGCACAGCAGGGGTATGGTCAGAAGAACGATATGGGAGAAAATTGGCAGAAGCATAGGGGAAAGAGGCAAAGAAAAAAGGATTTCCCATGACACCGTCAACTTTTTTGAGAAGCCCACTAGTACCATTAGGACACTTTGTCCAGGTGTAAAAGAGACCTTTATAGTTAAGGTCCTCCATCTCCATGTGATTAACACAGTCCCTGAAATCCTCCATGGGACGTGAGATAATAGAAGTCCCGTAGTTGCTATCTTTCATGTCAAGAGCAACATTGAAATCACCTAGGATGATCCAAGGGGTATATTTTACCACTTTCTTACGGTCTGAAAGAGAATGCCAAAGGGAGCGACGCATGATGTGATTATTATGAGCATAGACGAAAGAGCAGAAGAAAGATTTATTAGAGGCACGAATTTTAACGTAGAAATGCATAACCTGATCATTTAAGTCAAGAAGCATCATATCAATAGCAATGGGGTCCCAGGCTACCACAATTCTAGTCCCCCTAGGGCTAAAAAGACCGTTAGACGACCAAGACAAGGATCCAAAAGCCCGAGTACAGATGAGAGGAAGATTAGAGAAAGAAACACGAGTCTCTATAGAAGCACAAATTTGGAGATTATGATCGCGAATAAGATCTCTCAAAGCTTTCTGATGAGAAGGCTTACAGAGGCCTCAAGTATTCCATGCAGCGATGTGTGTCATATGGAAACTGGGGTGTGGGTGGAGTCCATCTGCTCGGACGCCTGAGCTATTATAAATTGGTCCTTAGGTGATTCAAATTCATCATCATTAATAAACTTGGCAGTGTCACCATCATCGGATTCAACCTCAATGAGTTTATCCACATCAGAAAGGTGAACAGAATCTGGATCAGTACCATCAGGAATAAGAGGGGATGGGTCATGAATGGGTGGAAGATGGGAGGAGGGGTCAGGAAGATCCGTCATATCATTGGAACAAGACTCAAGAATGGAAAAGGCGTTGAAAATAGGAGTGGAGATCTTAGATATTTTTGGGGAAGAAGAGGATGAGATTCGTATGATAGGGCTAGGGAAACCAACAATATCTATAGAATTTTTGTGAGATTTATTACCAGAATGATGGATAATGGGAGGGCGTTTCTTGTTAGGGACATGGCTTGATGCGGGACAAAATTTTTTTGGAACAGGGTGATACGCATTTCTTAATTGAATTTGACTTTTAATATTATTATTATTTACATTATTTTTTCCAATTTCTTTATCCATCCCACCCTTATGGGTATTTCTAATAGACTTGCCTTGTGAAATATCATTATTAGTATTTTCATAATTTGGTCTTTGTTTCCTTAAAGTTTTATTTTTAGTTACAACCGTAAATCCATCATCAGGTTGCATAGGAGAGGTAACATTCACATGATCAATAGGCATTTTATCTTTGGGCTTAGCTTCATTATTCTTAGAGATGACATGCATACAGTTGTTAGTTTCATGACCATAAACCATGCAATTAGAGCACATAGGGGGGTTTCCATTCATATTCAATACTAAGAGTGTGGATGTAATATTCAAGAGTATCCGGATCAGGGATTCGGATATTAACTTTATCCACCCAAGTAGATTTAGTTGGGACCTCAAGAAGAACACGTGCATATACAGATTTACCAGCCGCATACTTGCACATATTAGCCGTATATGAGTCCATAGCAAGAGGCTTACCAATTTTAGAGGCAATATGACTAAGTCCATCATCACTCCAAGCCTCATAGGGAATATCATGGATTTTAATCCAGAGAGGAAGCTTGTCGTGATTATTCTTATGGATACTCAGTCCGGGATGCTATTTTTGAATGACCATCAGGACACCCTTAAAAGTCCAGGGTCCATGGGTGATAACATGATGCAGACCATTGTCGTCACTAAATTTAAAAAGATAAACTCCTTTTCCATTTAGAAGGACATCTTGAAGGCCATGTATAGACCACAATTTGGAAGCTAGATAACGAACATCAGAGTAATTCATTTTTTTTCCAACAAAGTAACCACATATAGTCCTTGCAAAATTTTGACAAACTTTAGTAACGGACTGTAAAGGAATATCTACTGGTACATTAATATCATTACATAAGTTCGGAATAAAACGAAAGTTATCGTTAGCGTGTTTTTGTGATCCAGTAATGATATTAGCATGACAGTTATTAAGTAAAGGTAATTTTCTAGTCCAAACATTTTTGTATTTATTTTTATTTTGATGATTGAAATTAAAATTATTGTCATGGGATTTATACTCAAATGCATGTGAAATTATATCATTAGTGCCAAAGGTTTTCCTATGAGTTAAATTGCTAGTATCTTGGTCTATAATAGAGTTTTGGGCTTCTTCCATATTTTCAATGGGTTTAATATTATTTGTATGGGCTAGATTGTGTGGGCTTGGTCCAAGAATAGAATTATAGGTATTGGTTTTATCATGGGCTAATGGATTTAAGCATGGACCATTCATGGATTTAGAAGCCATCGGCTTCTTTAAACCTTCCGAATTCTTGGCACAAAGAGATGCAAAGTCAATATATTGTGGGGGACATTCATAATTAGGAGCATATGATTCTTTTAAATTGAAAGGCACTAAGGGGACACTTATCATTAAGCACATTAGGAGAGGGAGTAAAGGAGATACCTCCACTTTTATTCAAATGATCTGATTTATTGGAGTAGGCCAAAGGAGCACGTTTCTTTGAAGAAGAACCGTTGGGTTCTTTGACCGTTGGGGTGTGATGTTCGTTCGTATCTTCTCCACTTGCACAAGAAGAAATTCCAGCATCCATACCTCCATGACCATAAGGTAAGTTGAACATGCAGTCACGTGTTTTGGTAGTTGTTCCCTCCCCATTGCTGGAAATTGTATTGTTGACCGATGGAGATTGAAAAGCATTCGTAAGTTTGACCTGGCCGGATGAAGTTTGCGACGTGAATGTATGTTGACCAGCAATCCCGTAGCTTGAATTGATGAGGACACCATCAGCCATGTCCAAAAGTGTGCCACCTTCATGGATGCAAGAGGAAGAGACCGTTGGGGAATGCACTCCATCACCTTTATGTTCGTACTCATGGTCGGTCATGTTCATGATAGTTGGTTCATGACCTTCACTTTCTCCCTTGAATGCAGATTCGCCACCTTCACGGCTGCAAGATGTAAAGTTGGTGATGGTGTTCATCATCTTTGTAGCATGAGCTTCACGGTTAGCATGAGCTTCACTTTCTCCATTTAAAGCAGATTCACCATCTTCACCATCTTCTTCTTCAGAGGAGTAATCCGTGAGCCTTCCTTCGTTCATCTCAAGACCAACAACTTCAGCATCATCTTCTGCAGAAGCTTTTGAAACTGATTTAAAAGTGTCACCTCCTTGAATCGATGCACTCTTCTCCAAAACATCATTTAATTCAGTCGTAGCTGCATCAATCACTCTGTAATGTGTATATTTTTCGGGATTATTTTCAGAATGAAGATGTATTTCATTTCCAGCAGCTAAATCTGTAATATGTTTATGTTTATAACAGATTTCTTTTTTTGTATGGCTCTATCAAGTTGTTTGAAGAAATATGGCTGTTTTGTTTTTATGTTTTTTAATCTTTTTTCAACCAAATTCAAAGTAATTTCATGATCTATAATACCATGTGCAGGAAATATAATATTATGATTTTCTAAAACATTTTCATTATCCAAAGATTGATCAGAACCAGGAATTATGCCTGGTGAAACACCAGCCATAATTAAAGTAAAAATAAAAATACAAAAACTTTAAAGATTGCCAAAAAATCGTATAGCTTGTTTAGTGAGAGAAAAACATTGGGGTTGTGATGGGTTATGGGTTTTCTCGGTTTGTATGGGTTATGGACCATTATAAAGGGTTGTTATGGTTATGGACCATAATGCAGGGTTGTGATGTGTTATGGACCATTATGAAGTGTTGTGATTTGTTATGGTTAATTATAAAGGGCTGTGATGGGTTATGGACCATAGAAAGGGTTGTCTAGGGTTATGGACCATATGAAGGGTTGTGAGGGGTTATGATTAATTATGAAGGGTTGTGATGGACTATTGACTATTATGAAGGTTTGTATGGGTTATGGACCATTATAGAGGGTTGTTATGTTTATGGACCATTATGTAGGGTTGCAATGGGTTATGGACCATAGAAAGGGTTGTGATGGGTTATGGACCATTCCAAAGTGTTGTGATGGATAATGGGCCGTTATGAAGGGTTGTATGGGTTATATTATGAAGGTTGTGATGGGTTATGAACCATTATGAAGGATTATGATGGGTTATTGACCATTATGAAGGGTTGTGATAGGTTATGGTTAATTATGAAGGGTTGTTATGGGCTATGGACCATACAAAGGGTTGTGTTGGGTTATGGACCATTGTGATGGGTTCTGATGGGTGTTGCTCAATTATTAAGGGTTGTGATGGGTTATGGACCATTATAATGAGTTGTGATGGGTTATGGACCATTATGAAGGTTGTGATGGGTTATGGACCATTATAAAGGGTTGTGATGGGTTATGGACCAGTATGAAGGTTATGATGGGTTATAGACAATTATGAATGGTTATGATGGGTTTTTTTTTTTGGGTAAAGAGGGCGGCACCTCTGGCAAATTTTATTAATAAAAAGAATAAATACAATATAAGGCTGGGGACTCCCTACCAAAAAACAGAAAATCCATTGGGACAGGCCCCAACAGACAACAGGCTAAACTAGGAACCAAAACAAGAGAAGGAACCAGAAGCAAACAAGAACATAAAGGAAATCAACCTGTAAAACAAACAAACCATACAAGCCAAAACAAGCAGAGAAAAAATAAAGCGTAGAGGAAGAAAATTAGGGGAGGATCCAAATAGTTTTAGCCAAATCAACATTAGTGCAAGTTTTCATAGAAAGACTCAGCAGTCTACACCGGATATCATCCTTAACACTATTCACCACATCATGATGAGATCTTTTTATTTTTTTAAAAATGCGTAAATTTCTTTCCCGCCAAATTTGGTAGACAGCTCCAGCAAAAACAAGTCTTCTAATGATGGACCAAATGGTCTTGTTCTTATTAATGGGGTTGAGTTGACTAATGATATCAGACCAGCTATGAGTGGAGAAGGAGAGATTCATGACATGATGGAGGTCATGCCAAACCAAAGAAGTGAAAGAACAATCAAAGAAGATATGGGAAAGGGAATCCGGACAGTCCCCGCAGAAGGCACAAATGAGATTGGAATTAGTGTCCCAGATTTTGATTTTATCATGAGTCTTAAGACGATTTTTAAGAGCAACCCAAAGAATGAAAGCATGTCTGGGGATGTTCTGGGAGAACCAAACAAGATGAAACCAAAAGACCGGTTGGTGATAAGGGCGAATAGACTGCCACACAGAACGAACAGAGAAAGGAGAGAGTTGACCGTCTCTAGATCTCCACAGGAGTTTATCAAGGACGGATGTGGAAAAAGTAGGAGGGTTATGAGAAAGAAGGGCACCATGGGAATCCCTCCAACAATGAGGGCGAACCCAAGATCCGTTAAGAACCAGGTCAGCAACCTTAGTATCGGGAGTGAAACCCGCATCATGGATGTCTCGGGCAGACAAGAATTTAGAAAGAGGTCCCGCAGGGTGCCAGTTATCGAACCAAGCAGAAGTAGAGCATCCATCACCTATCTGGGAAACTATATACTCCCTTATCTTATCCCGCATATCCAGGATGTTACGCCAGGCAAATCCAGAACCGTATTTTTTGGGGGCATCCTATAAGTTACGGCTGCATAAACGGTATGAGTGGATCCACTTAACCCATAGGGAGTCTTTCTTGGAAAGGAGTCTCCAAACATGGGAAGCCATAAGGGCCACATTCCAGATAGCAAGGTTACGTATGCCAAGACCACCATGTTCCTTAGGAAGGCATACAGTTTTCCAGGAGACTTTAGCTTTACCACGCTTCAATTCACCATGGCACCAGAGGAAGCCTCTCATGAGCTTCTCAATATCGTGAGAGATAGATTTAGGAAGAATAAAAACAGAAGCCCAATAGATTTGAGTAGAAGAAAGGACAGAGAGGATGAGCTGGAGACGACCAGAAAAGGACAGAGACTTGTTTTTCCAGTCATTAATCCTGCATTTGACTTTATCAACAAGGCCTTTACAGTCTTTGTGGGCAAGACGAGTGGTGATGAGAGGAACGCCAAGGTATCGGACAGGGAAAGAGCCCTCAGGAAACTTAACAATAAGGTCAATGGCAGCCCTGGTCCTCTCACCAACATTACAGTAGAATGCTTCACTCTTCGCAGTATTGGGATGGAGGCCAGAAACCCTAGAGAATTCCTCAAGAGAATCACATATGATTTTAACCGAAGAGCTATCACCATGACAGAAGAGAAGGAGATCGTCGGCAAAGCAGAGATGGGTGATACTTTGATCATCACATTGTCTGTGGAATTTAAAAGAGTCAGAATGATGGATGTTTCTCTTGATCATAAGGTTAAGCACTTCCATGACAAGAGTGAAGAGATAAGGAGAGAGGGGGTCACCTTGCCAAAGGCCCCTTTTACCGTCGAAATAACCATGAGTATTCCCATTGATACTCACAGAGTAAGCAACCGTGGAAACACAAGTCATGATCCAGTCAATCATATGATCGGGGAAACCAAACCCAAATAAGATGTTCTGCAGAAACGACCAGTCAACTGTGTCATACGCTTTTTGAATATCAACCTTAAAAGCACACCTCGGAGGACCACGATGACGATGATAATCACGCATGAGTTCGTGGACAAGAAGGACGTAGTCGGTGATCAAACGACCAGGGATGAAAGCAGACTGGTTTTCATCAACCAGAGAAGAAAGATGGTTTTTGATACGATCCGCAATAATCTTGCTGACACATTTGTAAACAACGTTACAACAAGCTATAGGGCGGAAATCAGTGACTTTGGAAGGGGAATCAACTTTAGGGATGAGCGCAAGGATGGTGCTGTTGAAGGACTTAAGAAGTTTGCCAGAATAGAAGAATTCCTTAACAGCCATACAGAAATCAGGACCTACAATATCCCAAGCAGACTTGAAGAACTTAGCAGAGAAACCATCAGAACCAGGAGCTTTATCATCACCCATCTGGAACAAGACACACTTAACCTCCGCATCAGTAACAGGAGTAAGCATGGCGGCAGATTGGAGGGGGGAGAGCTTATTAGAGAAGAGGGAAGAAGGATCACGAATAGCAGTGGAAGGCTGGGCAGATCCCAAGAAGGCTTGAAAGTGAGAAACAAAAAGATTAGGAAGATCATTCCCCGAGATCCAGTTACCTTGAGCATCCTAGATAGAATTAATACGATTGCGAGATTTACGACTTTTAACCGCTTTGTGGAAAAAAGCCGAATTTTTATCACCCTCACGCAGCCAGTTAACCTTAGCCTTTTGTTTCAGTAACCTCTCTTCATCTAGGTTAGCGTCGTTGAAAGCTTGGAGATACCTGCATTGTTCTTCACGAAGATCCTTATGGAAAGGATCCCGATCCAAAGCATTCTGAACTCTATCAAGCTCATTACGAAGAGAGATAACCTTAGAAAAGAGGTTTCCCTGGTTGCGAAACATCTTACGTATAGGCACTTTCAGATTTTTGAGGTTTTTGAAAACCTTATACATCCGATATCCAGTGATATTGGGGTTCCAAGAAGAGGCAACAATCTGCTTGAAATCGGTCTTATAAGTCAGGAAATTAGGGAACTTGAAAGGTTTAGGTTGGAAAGGGGCACGTTGGGGGAGAGAAAGCACATCAGGAGTATGATCGGACGAACGGTAAGGGAGAAAAATGACAGTAGAGGAGGGGAAAGAAGCAACGAAGTGAGTATTTCCCATGACACGATCGATCTTCTTGAGGATGCCACCCGAACCATTAGGAGACTTGGTCCATGTGTAGAAGAGACCTTTATAGTTAAGATCCTCCATTTCCATCAGATTGACACAGTCCCTGAAGTCCTCCATGGCACGAGAAATCCCAGACGACCCGGATGTGCTATCTTTAATATCAAGAGCAACATTGAAATCACCCAAAAGAATCCAAGGGGTATCTCTAACCATATTCTTATGGACCGCAAGAGAATGCCAAAGAGAGCGACGCATCATGTGATCATTATGAGCATAGACGAAGGAGCAGAAAAAGGATTTATTAGAATCACGAATATTAACTTTGAAATGCATAACCTGATCATTTAAGTCGATAAGCAACATATCAATGGCAATCGGATCCCAGGCAACCACAATTCTAGTCCCTCTAGGGGAGAAGAGACCGTTGGACGACCACGACCAAGAGCCAAAAGTACGACTACAGATAAGAGGGAGGTTATGGAAGGAAGCACGAGTCTCAAGTGAAGCACAAATATGAAGATTTTGATCGCGGATAAGATCTCTCAAGGCTTTCTGATGAGAAGCCTTACAGAGACCGCGAGTATTCCATGCAGCGATGTGCGTCATATAGAAACTTTGAGGGGGGTGGTGTCCATCTGCTCGGACACCGGAGCTATCATAGGTTGATCATTAAATGATCCAGACTCATTAACAATGAACTGGGCAGTTTCACCATCATTAACAATGAACTGGGCTGTGTCACCATTATCAGAGTCGACCTCAAAACAGTTATCCTTTTCTATTATGTTAACAGCAGGAAGGGGGAAAGAAGTAGAGGGAATATCTGTGACTTCATTAGAACAAACCTCTAGAATGGAAAAGGCGTTGAATATAGGAGTGGAGGGGTCAGACTGATTTCGTTGCTTGGATGAAGAAAGGTGAAGAATAGGGCTAGGGAATCCAACTATAGCCTCCTTACCCTTCAAGGGGGGATTATGAGAAAGGGGGGAAGTGGGTTTTCGATTAATATCATTAACCGTGCAGTTCTCAGAACGTTTTTTATTTCTAATTCTTTTTAAATTTATAATATTTTTGGAAAAAGAGTTATGATGGTTCTTGTTATTGTAATTTCTACTTGTATTGCTTTTAGAAGTTTCATTATTTTTATTGTCATTATTAGGAACATGTTTTGATGTATTTTTCTTATTTGAAACCATAGTAAAATCATCGTTTTTATGTATAATTGGTTCTTCAAGTTTTTCCATAGTTATGGAAGGAGTATCCATAGGTTTAGCAATAGAAGTAGCATTAGTTTTAACAATAACATGCATACATACATGGGAATCGTGTCCAAAAACCTTACAATGAGAGCACATAGGCGGTTTCCATTCATACTCCACTCTAAGCGTATGAGTAGAAAACTCAAGTGTTTCAGGATCTGGGATACATATGATAACTTTGTCCACCCATGAGGGACGACTTGGAACTTCAAGAAGGACACGTGCATAAACTGATTTTCCCGCAGCATAAGTGCACATATTTGCCGTATAAGAGTCCATGGCAAGCGGCTTACCAATTTTAGAAGCAATGTGGCTTAATCCTTCCTCACTCCAAGTCTCATAAGGAATGTCATGTATTTTAATCCAAAGAGGAAGTTTGTCATGATTTTTTCTATGAATACTAAGACCTGGTCTCCATTTTTGCATGACAATTGGGGCACCCCTAAAAGTCCATGGGCCGTGAGTTATAACATGTTGAAGACCTTGGTCATTGTTAAATTTAAATAGATAAATACCATTTCCATTTAACAAAACGTCCTCTAGTCCATGTTGAGACCACATTTTAGATGCTAGAAAACGAACATCAGAGTAATTCATTTTACATCCAACAAAATAACCACAGATGGTACGAGCATGAGTTTCACATATCTTATTAACTACCGTGACGAGGATGTCAACAGGGACTTCAACATCATTACTAAGATTTGGAATGAAGCGAAAATTGTCACTTGAGTGTTTATGCGAACCATCAAGATGTTTGCTTGAGAATTAACGAGTAAAGGGAGTTTACGAGACCAAGCATTATTTATTTTGTTTTCTATCACTTTGTTATCTATAATATTTTTTTGTTTATTTGAATAAGGTAAAGGATGATAAGGATGAGTGATCATAGAAGATGGTTTGAATCCATGGGGTGCAACAACATTAGGTTCTACAATAAAATCACGAATAATAGTATTAGGAAAAGCGGACTTAGGTTTTCGATTTTTTTTATTATTTGAATGCATATAAACCTTGGAAGATTTAGCTATAAAACCTAATGTGGGCTTAGAAGGACCATTTGGGTTAATAGAAATCTTTGGGTTAGGAGTGCCCAATATGGAAGAGGAAGTTTTAAGGCCCAATAGTGAGGGACAACTTGGTGTATTCGTTGGAAATGACATGGATCCTAATATGGGTTTGGTGGATCCATCTTGGTGTAATCCGATGGAATCAAATTGAAAACCCTTAGTCAAGTTGTTTTGATGATGGGTGGGGATAAAGTTGGTCCCCTTGTCTCCCATAATGGTGTGGCTTTGGTCAAAGGTTCCATTTGTCCCCTCAAAAGTAGAGACATGTGGTTTAAACTTCCCAAAAATGCTTCTAGTCTCTCCTATGGTGCGATAATTCTCTCTATTACTTTCAATGTTTTCATTATTGCCATCATTAACTAAGAAAAGAGGGTAAGAGCTGCAATTAATAAAGGGAGATCGAGAATTACCCTCCCCCATTGTGGTGTTCATGACCGTTGAAGTCTCCTTGGAAGCCGTTGGGATGGGCTGGACGGGCAAAGATCCAACTCCGGCAATAGCTCCATGTCCTTGTTCGGTAATTTTCTGATGCTCTCCGACCATAGCTCCATGTCCGTGTGCGTTTTCTTCATGGCCAGGCGTGGTGTTGTTTTCCTTAGCAATATCTCGGTGATCATTCGTGAGCTTGTACACCATGCAGTCACTCTCGTTGTTATCTAGCATTCTCATATATTCTTCAATTTCTCGATCGGGTATTGGATGATGCAACAAGCAGTCACGGTTGTTGATAGATGGGACTTCCACATGCTCCCCGATTGAATCATCATCTTCATCTTCTCCATCATTGTATTCCGATGATGTATAAATCGTACTCAAGCCATCAATATTGTTTTTAGACGGTTCAAAGCAAGAAGCACGATTTGATTCATCTTCATGATCTTCCATATTTTCAGGATACGAATATTCCATATTATCTTTTGAGAAACATTTTCCATCTTCTCCAAGAACTTTGTCTAAAGCATCGTTGGAATAAAACGTAGCAGCAGCATTTCTTTCATATTGTTTATCATTTTGAAGATCATTTTGAGAATATTGATGTGTTTCTTTTCCTTGGATTGTATTTGTAACCCGTTTATGATTAAGAACAATTTTTCTCTGTTGTAAACTTCTTTGAGTTGATATTTCCAAAAGTGTATTTTTAACAGAAGGAGCTTTGAAAATACGTGGCTGATTGTTGAAAATTTTTTTCATTCTTTTTTCCACCATATTGAAAGTACTTTCAGGATCAATAAAATTTTGTGCTGAAAACATAAGATTTTTATTTCCAATTACACTTGGTGAATCTGGACCAGGATTGATGCCTGGTGATACACCAGCCATGATGTAAATAAAAACAAATAATTGAAAATTCTTAGAGAGAAAAATCTTAGAGAGGGTTTTGGTTTTCTTAGTTATGATGGGTTATGGACCATTATGAGAGGTTTTGATAGGATATGGTCAATTTTGAAGAGTTGTGATAGGTTATAGACCATTGAAAGGGTTGTGTTGGGTTATGGACCATTATGAAGGGTTATGATGGGTTAAGGACCATTATGAAGGGTTGTAATGGGTTATGGACCATTATGAAGGTTTGTATGTGTTATGGACTATTATGAAGGGTTGTTATGCTTATAGACCATTACGCACGGTTTCGATGGGTTATGGTTAATTATGAAGCGTTGTGACGGGTTATGCACCATAGAAAGGGTTGTTCTTGGTTATGGACCATATGAAGGGTTATGATGGGTTATGGTCAATTATGAAGGTCTATGATGGGTTATGAAAGGTTGTCATGGCTTATGGCTTGTTATCAAGGTTTGTATGGGTTATGGACCATTATGAAGGGTTGTTATGGTTATGGACCATTGTAACGCCCGACTTTTAAAACAAAAACACCCCTGAAAATTTTTCATTTAAAACATAGGTTTCAAAACTTAAAACCATATACAAAGGGGTATATTTTTAATAAAAACGGGTACAAGTGTATCAAGGAGTATACAAGTATAATAACCTCCTTATAAGCCGGGCTGCTACTGACAGCATCTACAAGTCCACTTCTTGAGTCACAGACATTTTCCTTACCCTTATCAGGGTTATGCTAACCTGCAAGGACATTTAACAAACGGTATGAGCTACGAAGCTCAGTGAGTAATCGTATCTACAAATAACACATATAATAATACATTCATATATATAATTTCCTATATATGATAAATCTATTAACCGTATATCTCTGTCTGGATATCGGTTCCAAACTCCTAGCCGTTCTGGCTAACCGTATATGTCTTAGGATTGCACATCCTATCGCAAAGTCTTACGGGTTGTTATTTGCATATATTTCCGTCCCATATTTCTTAGTCATAATTGATCGCATCGTATTTCATGGCTATTTAAGCCGCACCCTGTGTCATAGCTATATAAGCTGCACCAAAACATTATCAATATATAAATCATAGCCCGCAGGCCGCACCAGCTGGGCTTAATAACCCGTTCTGGCTAACCGTATATGTCTTAGGATTGCACATCCTATCGCAAAGTCTTACGGGTTGTTATTTGCATATATTTCCGTCCCATATTTCTTAGTCATAATTGATCGCATCGTATTTCATGGCTATTTAAGCCGCACCCTGTGTCATAGCTATATAAGCTGCACCAAAACATTATCAATATATAAATCATAGCCCGCAGGCCGCACCAGCTGGTCTTAATAACCCGATATCATAGCCAAAAGGCCACATCATATACCTGTAACAATATCATAGCTGTATAGGATGCACCAAATATCATAGCCTTATAGGCCGCACCAGTTAATTTCATTTCATTTTATAATCATTTATGGCTCACAGGTTATCCCGCTTTTGCCTAGACTCACGTCTCCGTTCTTGTCATCGCAATGACTCACGGCTTATCCGGTCTTGTTATATCACAGATTATATATATATATATATATATATATATATATATATATATATATATATATATATATATATATATATATATATATATATATATATATATATATATATATATATATATATATATATATATATATATATGTATTATCGTGCAATACAAAATCAAATATGGCTCACGGGTTAGCCCGCTGTTGCCTTGGCTCACGGGTTAGCCCGCTGTTGCCTAGACTCACGGCTTATCCGGTCTTGTCTATATAAGTTTGACTCAAAGCTCCGTTCTTGTCTATTAAAGACTCACGGCTTATCTGGTCTTGTCATATATCAAATCATGTAATTTTTCGTTTTTGTCCCCCAAGATCATATTCATCTGCAGCTGCTCATATAACATATATCAGAACGGATAACAGTGAGATTACTCACCTGGATGCTAGCTGCATTTGAATTCGGTTGTTTCTTGCTTTTGCGTGCACCACAACCATTTTGTCCCATACCTATTTATCCATTTCGTATCAAACGATAATAGGTTAATAATCATTTCAATTGACTCTAATACATAAGAGTCTTGTACAATACAATTGGGGACCATTTCTAAGCATTTCCAATCAATAACCATCGTTATAAAATTTAATACACTTCCCGAAACACGCGTATTCTACTACAGTACTTTCGAGAGGTCGTATTCGTATTCCGATAATTTTCCATGAAGTTTTACAACATATTAGACCTATGTTTAAAATTGCAGGTCAATCGGATAAGCCTAGCACAAGAATCAAACTTGGAAAATTCACTAAATTTTAACAGAAGCTGAAATGGTTTCTGCCCAGGGCTCGAGTCGCGACCAACCATCTGGTCGAGTCGCAAAGGACCCTCTTCGAGTCGCGTGCGACCACCTGGTCGAGTCGCGAGCGCTGGACAGAGGTGCAGAAACTCCGATTTTGTGCTAGAAATTTCCATTTTTCCATTTTAAGCACTTATTGCTCAACTTAATCGGTTGGGGTTTATTCCTAGGCTAAAACCTTACATTAAAACAAGGTTTTCAACCATTACAAACAACTCAATCAATCAAAATGAGGAATTAGGGTTCTTAGTTCCAAGACCCCAAAACTTCAAATTCATCACAAATAGCAACCTACTTCCATTTTCTTGTATTAAGTCCTTTTAACATGACTTACTGGAAGTATTAAACCATTTAAACCAAATAAACATAACTGAAATTTACAAATTTCAGTTTCTATAAAACCCTTCAAGAACACCATCAAGAACTTGGTTAAAAATCAAGTTTACTAACCTTGATTGCTTGGAAACTTCAATTCCAATTCATGATTTCGATTTTCCTGCTTCAAGCCTCATGATCTCTGCAGAATTTGCTCACCAAAATCCTTCCCGTTGCTGCACAAATGGTCAGCCAAAGAAGAGAGTCAACTCTTCTATTTATACTTCCAAAATTTACAAATTTGGTCCCTAAGTTCATTTTCTTGAACTTTGGCCACAATAATCAAGTTTTATGACATAAAACTTTCATTTCTTATATTTTTGCCACAAGCAACAATATTTTTTACATCATTGGTCCCTCACATGGTCAAATGACCAAAATACCCTTTTATGGTAAAATGACCAATTTACCCTTTTCTTCTAGTATTACTTTCTAATACTTAAAACACCATGTTAAATCATAAATACACTATAATTAACATTTTAATACTTATCAAAAGTATCGTGGTGTTACAAATTCTCCCCTCCTTCAAAAGATTTCGTCCCCGAAATCATACAAACGAGCGAGGGTATTTCTATCTCATTACAATATTGGTTTCCCATATTACATGGAGCCATTAATGGTATTGCCTAAGCACTTAACCATTTTAATCTTCTTATTCCGTGATTATATAACCATTCACATATCATTCATCCGGTTGTCCCGGGTACCATAACTTCTCATTTACCTCAATTTCAACACGGGGTCTTCGTTGAAATTTATCAGTCTATGTTCTCAGAACTATGAGACCCATAGAAAACATTACAAATATCTCGAAGTTCATCAAGAATCTTCGATCGGTACACCAAAATTCTTAAGCTTTGAGACATATAGAAAAGTCCAATGGACTAGGACTTGACTTTCTTTTCGTCCCAAGCAGATTTTTAGTCTTTCCAAAGGTTTATCTTGAGTATCACCACCTTCCTTTACTTGAATTTGAAGGTTTTCATGCAATGATCCGCATACCACTTTTACCTACTCTTTGCCTATTTCCAAATTTTCTCGAATTTGTCAAATCTTTTATTCTGTTTGAGGTAAAATTTCAAGTCCAGCCAATGGCTTCTCTCCAACTTCAGTTTAGTAAATCAAAGATAGGCGATATTTCATCTTTCACAAGGGTCTATTGTGAAATTTCAAGTATCTCTAGTTGAGTCTGCATCATTATCTCACCTCGTCTACCAATCTGCAAATTTTATACAGTACTTACTAGTACTTTTGATCTAAATCATCGGATAATTCTAGTTTCTCGACTCGATACAGTCGCTACCGGTAATGCACGTAGGGAAATTTCTTCTTCTATATAGTTTTTCACTATTTTCGGTATTAATTTCTTCCTTAGTCAGTATAAATCTACACTGACTTCATCAATTAACCTGCAATTACCCATATGGTGTCATACCCATGCGGTAATGTTTTCGTCCCATTTCTTCTTTGGGACCGACAACGGCTTAATTTTACGTATGTTTCTAATGATTTGACTGTAGTTACACACAAGTCAAACACTTTTCACATGTCTTTTAATGTCTTTCTTTAGTCCCGGCCACCAATACATAGGTTATATTATCCTGCACAGTTTGGTATTGCTCCGGGTATACTGCATATTTACCCAAATATACATCTTTTAAGGGTAAATTTCATATCTCACTTTGCTTTGGAACTCACATACACAACCTCAAGGGTTTTCAATCGTCGTGAGTTTCTAACTAGCTTCTTTCAATAGCTAATCATTCATTCACTTTTCACGTTTTCAGACTTGCACACTTCTTTCTGTGCTACCCGAATCAACTCAGGTAATCAATTCGCCACACTCACATAGTTGCATCTTTCAAAAGATACTCTTTTCAATTCGAGGCATCTATAATCACATTCGTCTTTCCGAGATGGTACAAGATTTCATAACCGAAATCTTTTAGTAACCCATCTGCCTTTGCTATCTCATATTTAACTTCTTTTGGTCAATTAAGTACTTCAAACTTTTATGATCCGTATAAACAGTAAGCTTTACACCACATCAGTAGTGTCTCCAAAGCTTAAATGCCAAAATCATAATTGCCACTACAATATCATGCATCCAAAATCAACTTTGGATGCGTTTATATAAAACAATTTTATCTTCTCCGCTTAGCGATAATGCTAACACCGGAGCTTCATACAAGGTTTGTTTCAACCTTTGAAAAATTACATGTGGTCTTTCTACCACTCAGACTTTTTACTTTTACTGGTCAACTTTAGTTGACTTGACAACAATCAAGGAGCAGTTTTCTACAACTCTCCTATAATAACTCGCCAATCCAAGGGAACTACTAATTTCAGTCACATTCCCAAGGCGGTTTCTATTTAATCACAACATCATTTTCACTGAATCTGCTTTATCATCTCTGGCATTATTAACATACCCAAAGAGTATAAAACTTCTTTTTGCCAAATTTTCATACTTGGAAAATTTTACCTATCACTTAACTCAGTGAAATAAATCCAATATCTGGTACAAATGTACCTCATATTCAGTCTGGTTTCGAGAATACCAGATTCTCAGTAGTCAATGTACATACACATTAACTTGTTTTCCTTCTTTTTAAGCAAGATAGGGCTCCTCACCATGACACATTCAGCCATATGAGACCCCGATTCAAAAACAATTTCTTCTAATTGTTTTACCACTCTGCCATCTCTGCAGATGCTAATCAATATGGAGCCTCAATAACAAGAACAGCTCCCAAGACCAGTTTAATCATAAACTCTTCTCGCCAATCTGGCAGAAATCTTGGAAGTTCTTTTCAAAAGAAACATCCGAGAATTTATTTAAAGTAGTACACTACTATCACTACTTTATTTATCTTGGCCCATACCACGTGTGCCAACTACAACATCATTCCTTTACTAACTCTTTTTCCGAGTTTAAGCAAAGGAAAATAACCGGTATTCTCAACAACGGTTATTTATCGTGGATTTCCACTCATTTCATTTTTGATTTAAGAACCATAATGTTCTTATTTCTACAATTCATGTTAGCATAATTCATTGCTAACCAATTCATAAGCACAATTGCTTCAGATTCGCTGGTAGTTATCGGCTTCAGATTTATAGGGAAAGTGGTCCCGTAAATCCTAGGCAGACTACTTTCCCGGTGTTCAATATCTAGAACATACTTGCTATCTGCTATAGCTGTTTCTAAAATTTCATCCATAATCATTGATGAAAAATTCAAACAAGACATCAAGTCATCGATCCAAAGCATAGCTTCATGGATCAAATATAACATATACGGGGTTATATTCAAAACAATTTTATCAGTCTCCTCACGAGCTTCTTCCACAATCTGCTGGAATACTCAAGGTATCACTGGTCCTTTTTGACCATTTGTTTCTTCTTTCTTTCCTCCCCGTTCTTTCCTGGGTTCATCACCCGTTATTCCACATTTAGCATGTGAGTATTTCATAGGAAAGTGTTTTATAGCTCCGCACTAGACACTCTTCCGATCCATCCAACAAACTCGAGCAATCTGCTCCTATTTTCTGCAATATCAGCATGTCAACGGTAGAGTCTCAACTCCACAATTTTCTGAGTGCTTTTCCTCCACTTCTTGCATCGCATCGCCTTTTTCATCTCGGTCCCTTCCCTATAAGGTTGGACCCAGTTCGTGGTAACTTCTCCTGAAGTCCACTAACATTTTTCTGCTTATCTTGTAGTCTCAGCTACTTTTTTTTCACCTTGAATATCAGTCAGGGTGAGCACCCAATTTCTTTATCTGACCACAGCAACTACTGTTGCTTGTCATGTGGGTTTTCTGCTACTTGTCTCTTTGCCCCTCGTTTAATAGAGCCTTGAGAAAGGGCTGGTCCGCCTCTTAAAGCTCCACGTCCTAAATTCTTCCTAAGAAGATTTACTGCTCATACTTCTTATACGTCAGAAGTCAGCAACGGTTAGGTTATATATGTATAATAACAATTATATACACCTAACTATATATCATGTCTACTATCTCTCAAGGTTTAAGTCCAGGGATCTATTCTGATACCAACTTGTAACGCCCGGCTTTTAAAACAAAAACACCCCTGAAAATTTTTCATTTAAAAGATAGGTTTCAAAACTTAAAACCATATACAAAGGGGTATATTTTTAATAAAAACGGGTACAAGTGTATCAAGGAGTATACAAGTATAATAACCTCCTTATAAGCCGGGCTGCTACTGACAGCATCTACAAGTCCACTTCTTGAGTCACAGACTTTTTCCTTACCCTTATCAAGGTTATGCTAACCTGCAGGGACATTTAACAAACGGTATGAGCTACGAAGCTCAGTGAGTAATCGTATCTACAAATAACACATATAATAATACATTCATATATATAATTTCCTATATATGATAAATCTATTAACCGTATATCTCTGTCTGGATATCGGTTCCAAACTCCTAGCCGTTCTGGCTAACCGTATATGTCCTAGGATTGCACATCCTATCGCAAAGTCTTACGGGTTGTTATTTGCATATATTTCCGTCCCATATTTCTTAGTCATAATTGACCGCATCGTATTTCATGGCTATTTAAGCCGCACCCTGTGTCATAGCTATATAAGCTGCACCAAAACATTATCAATATATAAATCATAGCCCGCAGGCCGCACCAGCTGGGTTTAATAACCTGATATCATAGCCAAAAGGCCACATCATATACCTGTAACAATATCATAGCCGTATAAGCTGCACCAAATATCATAGCCTTATAGGCCGCACCAGTTAATTTCATTTCATTTTATAATCATTTATGACTCACAGGTTATCCTGCTTTTGCCTAGACTCACGGCTCCGTTCTTCTCATCGCAATGACTCACGGCTTATCCGGTCTTGTCATATCACAGATTTTATATATATATATATATATATATATATATATATATATATATATATATATATATATATATATATATATATATATATATATATATATGTATTATCGTGCAATACAAAATCAAATATGGCTCACGGGTTAGTCCGCTGTTGCCTTGGCTCACGGGTTAGCCCGCTGTTGCCTTGGCTCACGGGTTAGCCCGCTGTTGCCTAGAATCACGGCTTATCCGGTCTTGTCTATATAAGTTTGACTCACAACTCCGTTCTTGTCTATTAAAGACTCACGGCTTATCTGGTCTTGTCATATATCAAATCATGTAATTTGTCGTTTTTGTCCCCTAAGATCATATTCATCTGCAGCTGCTTATATAACATATATCACAACGGATAACAGTGAGATTACTCACCTGGATGCTAGCTGCATTTGAATTCGGTTGTTTCTTGCTTTTGCGTGCACCACAACCATTTTGTCCCATATCTATTTGTCCATTTCGTATCAAATGATAATAGGTTAATAATCATTTCAATTGACTGTAATACATAAGAGTCTTGTACAATACAATTGGGGACCATTTCCAAGCATTTCCAATCAATAACCATCGTTATAAAATTTAATACACTTCCCGAAACACGCGTATTCTACTACAGTACTTTCGGGAGGTCGTATTCGTATTCTGATAATTTTCCATGAAGTTTTACAACATATTAGACCTATGTTTAAAATTTCAGGTCAATCGGATAAGCCTAGCACAAGAATCAAACTTGGAAAATTCACTAAATTTTAACAGAAGCTGAAATGGTTTCTGCCCAGGGCTCGAGTCGCGACCAACCATCTGGTCGAGTCACAAAGGACCCTCTTCGAGTCGCGAGCGACCACCTGGTCGAGTCGCGAGCGCTGGACAGAGGTGCAGAAACTCCGATTTTGTGCTAGAAATTTCCATTTTTCCATTTTAAGCACTTATTGCTCAACTTAATCGGTTGGGGTTTATTCCTAGGCTAAAACCTTACATTAAAACAAGGTTTTCAACCATTACAAACAACTCAATCAATCAAAATGAGGAATTAGGGTTCTTAGTTCCAAGACCCCAAAACTTCAAATTCATCACAAATAGCAACCTACTTCCATTTTCTTGTATTAAGTCCTTTTAACATGACTTACTGGAAGTATTAAACCATTTAAACCAAATAAACATAACTGAAATTTACAAATTTTAGTTTCTATAAAACCCTTCAAGAACACCATCAAGAACTTGGTTAAAAATCAAGTTTACTAACCTTGATTGCTTGGAAACTTCAATTCCAATTCATGATTTCGATTTTCCTGCTTCAAGCCTCATGATCTCTGCAGAATTTGCTCACCAAAATCCTTCCCGTTGCTGCACAAATGGTCAGCCAAAGAAGAGAGTCAACTCTTCTATTTATACTTCCAAAATTTACAAATTTGGTCCCTAAGTTCATTTTCTTGAACTTTGGCCACAATAATCAAGTTTTATGACATAAAACTTTCATTTCTTATATTTTTGCCACAAGCAACAATATTTTTTACATCATTGGTCCCTCACATGGTCAAATGACCAAAATACCCTTTTATGGTAAAATGACCAATTTACCCTTTTCTTCTAGTATTACTTTCTAATACTTAAAACACCATGTTAAATCATAAATACACTATAATTAACATTTTAATACTTATCAAAAGTATCGTGGTGTTACAACCATGATGCAGGGTTGCGATGGTTATGGACCATAGAAAGGGTTGTGATGGGTTATGGACCATTAGAAAGGGTTGTTATGGGTTATGGACGGTTATGAAGGTTCTGGACCATTAGAAAGGGTTGTGATGGGTTATGTACTATTATGAAGGTTTTGATGGGTTATGAACCATTATCAAGGATTATGATGGGTTATTGACCATTAGAAGGGTTGTGATAGGTTATGGTCAATTATGATAGGTTGTTATGGGTTATAGACTATAGAAAGGGTTGTGTTGTGTTATGGACCATTATGAAGGTTGTGATGCGTTATGGACCATTATGAAGGTTGTGATGGGTTATGGACCATTATGAGGGGTTTTGATAGGTTATGCTCAATTATGAAGAGTTGTGATTGGTTATGGACCATAGAAAGGGTTGTGTTGGGATATGGACCATTATGAAGGGTTGTGATGGGTTATGGACCATTATGAAGGGTTGTGATGGGTTATGGACCATTATGAAGGTTTGTATGGGTTACAGACAATTATGAAGGGTTGTTATGGTTATGGACCATTATGTAGGGTTGCCATGGGTTATGGACCATAATGAAGTGTTGTGATGGGTTATGGTTAATTACGAAGGGTTGTGATGGGTTATAGACCATAGAAAAGGTTGTGCTGGGTTATGGACCATAGGAAGGGTTGTGATGGGTTATGGTTAATTATGAAGGGTTGTGATGGGTTATGGTCAATTATTAAGGGTTGTGATGGGTTATGGACTGTTATGAAGGTTTGTATAGGTTATGGACCATTATGAAGGGTTGTTATGGTTACGGACCATTATGCAGGGTTGCGATGGGTTATGGACCATAGAAAGGGTTGTGATGGGTTATTGAACATTAGAAAGGGTTTTGATGGGTTATGGACTGTTATGAAGGGTTATGTGGGTTATGTACTAATATGAAGGGTTGTGATGAGTTATGCTCAATTATGAAGGGTTGTGATGGGTTATGGACCATTATAAATGGTTGTGTTGCGTTATGGACCATTATGAAGGTTGTGATGGGTTATGGACCATTATAAAGGAATGTGATGGGTTATGGACCACTATGAAGGGTTATGATGGGTTATGGACCATTACGAGGGGTTGTGACAGGTTATGGTAATTTATGAAGAGTTGTGATGGGTTATGGACCATAGAAAGGGTTGTGTTAGGTTTTTTTTTGGGTAAAGAGGGCGGCACCTCTGGCAAATTTTATTAATAAAAAGAATAAATACAATATAAGGCTGGGGACTCCCCACCAAAAAACAGAAAATCCATCGGGACAGGCCCCAACGAACAACAAGCTAAACTAGGAACCAAAACAATAGAAGGAACCATAAGCAAACAAGAACATAAAGGAGAGCAACCTGCAAAACAAACAAACCAAACAAGCCAAAACATGCAGAGAAAAAAGAAAGCGCAGAGGAAGAAAATTAAGGGAGGGTCCAAATAGTTTTAGCCAAATCAACATTAGTGCAAGTTTTCAAAGAGAGACTCAGCAGTCTACAGCGTATATCATCCTTAACAATATTCACTACAGCATGATGAGATCTTTTTATTTTTGTAAAAATGCGTAAATTTCTTTCCCTCCAAATATGGTAGACCGCTCCAGCAAAAACAAGTCTTCTGATGATGGACCAAATGGTCTTGTTCTTATTAATGGGGTTGAGCTGACTAATGATATCAGACCAGCTATCAGTGGAGAAGGAGAGATTCATGAAATGATGGAGGTCATGCCAAACCAAAGAAGTGAAAGAGCATTCAAAGAAGAGATGGGAAAGGGAATCCGGACAGTCCCCGCAGAACGCACAAATGAGATTGGAATTAGTATCCCAGATTTTGATTTTATCATGAGTCTTGAGAAATGAGGTTGTGTTAGGTTATGGACCATTATGAAGGGTTGTGATCGGTTATGGACCATTATGAAGGTTTGTATGGGTTATGGACCATATGAAGGGTTGTTATGGTTATGGACAATTATACAGGGTTGCGATGTGTTATGGACCATTACGAAGTGTTGTGATTTGTTATGGTTAATTATAAAGGGTTGTGATGGGTTTTGATCAATTTTTTTGGGTAAAGAGGGCGGCACCTCTGACAAATTTTATTAATAAAAAGAATAAATACAATATAAGGCTGGGGACTCCCCACCAAAAAACAGAAAATCCATTGGGACAGGCCCCAACGGACAACAGGCTAAACTAGGAACCAAAACAAGAGAAGGAACCAGAAGCAAACAAGAACATAAAGGAAATCAACCTGCAAAACAAACAAACCATACAAGCCAAAACAAGTGGAGAAAAAGAAAGCGTAGAGGAAGAAAATTAGGGGAGGGTCCAAATATTTTTAGCCAAATCAACATTAGTGCAAGTTTTCATAGAAAGGCTCAGCATTCTGCAACGGATATCATCCTTAACAATATTCACGACAGCATGATGAGAACTTTTTATTTTTGTAAAGATGCGTAAATTTCTTTCCCGCCATATGTGGTAGACCGCTCCAGCAAAAATAAGTCTTCTAATGATGGACCAGATGGTCTTGTTCTTATTAATGGGGTTGAGTTGACTAATGATATCAGACCAGCTATCAGTGGAGAAGGAGAGATTCATGACATGATGGAGGTCATGCCAGACCAAAGAAGTGAAAGAGCATTCAAAGAAGAGATGGGAAAGGGAATCCGGACAGTCCCCGCAGAACGCATAAATGAGATTGGAATTAGTGTCCCAGATTTTCATTTTATCATGAGTCTTAAGACGATCTTTAAGAGCAACCCAAAGAATGAAAGCATGTCTGGGGATGTTCTGGGAGAACCAAACAAGATGAAACCAAAAGACCGGTTGGTGATAGGGGCGAATAGACTGCCACACAGATCGAACAGAGAAAGGAGAGAGTTGACCGTCTCTAGATCTCCAAAGGAGTTTATCAGGGACGGACGTAGAAATAGTAGGAGGGTTATGAGAAAGAAGAGCACCATAGGAATCTCTCCAAGAATGAGGCCGAACCCAAGATCCGTTAAGAATCAGGTCAGCAACCTTAGTATCAGGAGTGAAACCCGCATCATGGATGTCACGGACAGACAAGAATTTAGAAAGAGGGCCCGCAGGGTGCCAGTTGTCGAACCAAGCAGAAGTAGAGCATCCATCACCTATCTGGGAAACTATATACTCCCTTATCTTATCCCGCATATCCAGGATGTTATGCCAAGCAAATCCAGACCCGTATTTTTTGGGGGCATCCCAAAAGTTACGTCGACATAAACGGTATGAGTGGATCCACTTAACCCATAAGGACTCTTTCTTGGAAAGGAGTCTCCAAACATGTGAAGCCATAAGGGCAACATTCCAGATAGCAAGGTTACGTATGCCAAGCCCACCATGTTCCTTAGGAAGGCATACAGTTTTCCAGGAGACTTTAGCTTTACCACGCTTCAACTCACCATGGCACCAGAGGAAACCTCTCATGAGCTTCTCAATATCGTTAGAGATAGATTTAGGAAGAATAAAAATAGAAGCCCAATAGATTTGAGTAGAAGAAAGGACAGAGAGGATGAGCTGGAGACGACCAGCAAAGGAAAGAGACTTGTTTTTCCAGTCATTAATCATGCATTTGACTTTATCAACAAGGCCTTTATAGTCTTTGTGGGCAAGACGCGTGGTGATTAGAGGAACGCCAAGGTATCAGACAGGGAAAGAGCCCTCAGGAAACTTAACAATAAGATCAATGGCAGCCCTGGTCCTCTCACCAACATTACAGTAGAAAGCTTCACTCTTAGCAATATTTGGATGGAGGCCAGAAACCCCAGAGAATTCCTCAAGAGAATCACAGATGATTCTAACCGAAGAGCTATCACCGTGACAGAAGAGAAGGAGATCGTCGGCAAAGCAGAGATGGGTGATACTTTGATCATCACATTGTCTGTGGAATTTAAAAGAGTCAGAGTCATGGATGTTTCTCTTGATCATAAGGTTAAGCACTTCCATGACAAGAGTGAAGAGATAAGGAGAAAGGGGGTCACCCTGCCTAAGGCCCCTTTTACCGTCAAAATATCCGTGAGTATTCCCATTGATACTCACAGAGTAAGCAACCGTGGAAACACAAGTCATGATCCAGTCAATCATACGATCGGGGAAACCAAACCCAATCAAGATGGTCCGCAGAAACGACCAGTCAACTGTGTCGTACGCTTTTTGAATATCAACCTTAAAAGCACACCTCGGAGGACCACGATGACGATGATAATCACGCATGAGTTCATGGACAAGAAAGACGTTGTCGGTGATCAAACGACCAGGGATGAAAGCAGACTGGTTTTCATCAACCAGAGAAGAAAGATGGTTTTTGATACGATCCGCAATAATCTTGCTGATACATTTGTAAACAACGTTACAACAAGCTATAGGGCGGAAATCAGTGACTTTGGAAGGGGAATCAACTTTAGGGATGAGCGCAAGGATGGTGCTGTTGAAAGACTTAAGAAGTTTGCCAGAATAGAAGAATTCCTTAACAGCCATACAGAAATCAGGACCCACAATATCCCAAGCAGATTTGAAGAACTTAGCAGAGAAACCATCCGAACCAGGAGCTTTATCATCACCCATCTGGAACAGGACACACGTAACCTCCTTGTCTGTAACAGGAGTAAGCATGGCGGCAGACTGGATGGGGTAGAGCTTATTAGAGAAGAGGGAAGAAGGATCACGAATAGCAGTGGACTGCTGGGCAGAACCCAAGAAGGCTTGAAAATGAGAAACAAACAGATTAGGAAGATCATTCCCCGAGATCCAGTTACCTTGAGCATCCTGGATAGAATTAATACGATTGAGAGATTTACGGCTTTTAACCGCTTTATGGAAAAAAGCCGAATTTTTATCACCCTCACGCAGCCAGTTAACCTTAGCCTTTTGTTTCAGGAACCTCTCTTCATCCAGGCTAGCGTCGTTGAAAGCTTGGAGATACCTGCATTGTTCTTCATGAAGATCCTTATTGAAAGGATCCTGATCCAAATCAATCTGAACTCTATCAAGCTCATTACGAAGAGAGATAACCTTAGAAAAGAGGTTTCCCTGGTTGCGAAGCATCTTACGTATAGGCACTTTCAGATTTTTAAGGTTTTTGAAAACCTTATACATCCGATATCCAGTGATATTGGGGTTCCAAGAAGAGGCAACAATCTGCTTGAAATCGGTCTTATAAGTCAGGAAATTAGGGAACTTGAAAGGTTTAGGTTGGAAAGGTGCACGATGGGGGAGAGAAAGCACAGCAGGAGTATGATCGGACGAACGGTAAGGGGGAAAATTGACAGTAGAGGAGGGGAAAGAAGCTACGAAGTGAGTATTTCCCATGACACGATCGATCTTCTTGAGGATGCCACCCGAACCATTAGGAGACTTGGTCCATGTGTAGAAGAGACCTTTATAGTTAAGATCCTCCATTTCCAACAGATTGACACAGTCCCTGAAGTCCTCCATGGCACGAGAAATCCCAGACGGGCCGGATGTACTATCTTTAATATCAAGAGCAACATTGAAATCACCCAAAAGAATCCAAGGGGTATCTCTAACCATATTCTTATGGACCGCAAGAGAATGCCAGAGAGAACGACGCATCATGTGATCATTATGAGCATAGACGAAGGAGCAGAAAAAGGATTTATTAGAATCACGAATATTAACTTTGAAATGCATAACCTAATCATTTAAGTCGATAAGCAACATATCAATGGCAAGCGGATCCCAGGCAACCACAATTCTAGTCCCTCTAGGGGAGAAGAGACCGTTGGACGACCACGACCAAGAGCTAAAAGTACGACTACAGATAAGAGGGAGGTTATGGAAGGAAGCACGAGTCTCAAGAGAAGCACAAATATGAAGATTTTGATCACGGATAAGATCTCTCAAGGCTTTCTGATGAGAAGGCTTACAGAGACCGCAAGTATTCCATGCAGCGATGTGCGTCATATGGAAACTTTGAGGGGGTGGAGTCCATCTGCTCGGACACCTTAGCTATCATAGGTTGATCATTATAAGATCCCGACTCATTAACAATGAACTGGGCAGTTTCACCATCATCAGAGTCAACCTCAATACTATTATCCTCTTCGATAAGGTCATCGGCATCAGGATCAAAACCATCAGGTCTAGAATGGGAAGGAGCATCAGTAGGGGGAAGGGGGAAGGAAGTAGAGGGAGTATCCGTTGCATCAGAGGAACAAGCCTCTAGAATGGAGAAGGCGTTGAATAAAGGTGTGGAGGATTTAGACTGATTTAGGGCCCGTGAGCGAGACAGACGAATGATAGGGCTAGGGAAACCTACTACACCTATAGAATCTTTCTTGGAGTGATTAGTATAATGAGGTAGAATGGGAGGGCGGTTCTTTAAAGGGACAGGGCGAAACTCTGGTCGAGACTTATTATTACTTTTATTATTTTTATTATAAACTTTGTTTTTTGAAGATTCTTTAGCCATCCTAACCTTTTGGGTATTTCTCTTATAATTACTTTGTGGAATATCATTAGAAGTATTTTCATTATTTGGGTTTTTTTCGATATATTTTTCTTTTTAGTTACCTCTGTAAATCCATCATCAATTTGTATAGGAGAATTTATTATAACATGATCAATAGGCATTTTATCTTTGGTTTTGATCAATTATGAAGGGTTGTGATGGGTTATTGACTATTATAAAGGTTTGTATGGGTTATGGACCATTATGGAGGGTTGTTATGGTTACGGACCATTATGTAGGGTTGCAATGGTTTATAGACAATAGAAAGGGTTGTGATGGGTTATGGGCCGTTATGAAGGGTTGTATGGATTATATTATGAAGGTTGTGATGGGTTATGAACCATTATGAAGGATTATGACGGGTTATTGACCATTATGAAGGGTTGTGATAGGTTATGATTAATTATGAAGGGTTGTTACGGGTTATGGACCATAGAAAGGGTTGTGTTGGGTTATGGAATATTGTGAATGGTTGTGATGGGTTATGCTCAATTATGAAGGGTTGTGATGGGTTATGGACCATTATAAAGAGTTGTGATGGGTTATGGACCATTATGAAGGTTGTGATGGGTTATGGACCATTATAAAGGGTTGTGATGGGTTATGGACCATTATGAAGGTTGTGATGGGTTATAGACCACTATGAATGGTTATGATGGGTTATGGACGATTATGAGAGGTTTTGATAGGTTATGGTCAATTTTGAAGAGTTGTGATGGGTTATGGACCATTATGAAGTGTTGTTATGGTTATAGACCATTATGCACGGTTGCAATGGGTTATGGACCATTTTGAAGTGTTGTGATGGGTTATGGTTAATTATGAAGCGTTGTGATGGGTTATGCACCATAGAAAGGGTTGTGCTGGGTTATGGTTCATAGGAAGGGTTATGATGGGTTATGGTCATTTATTTATTTATTTTTTTGATAACCGAGGACCCCACCCAACCCATCCTTTGGATGACCCTGATGAAGCAACCTCGGGGCCCACGCACACCTGGCAGCAGGGTGGTCCGGGTCAATCACCTACGGGGGTAGAGAGGTGGCTAGTGGCCATCCCCTGATTGAAACCTAACACTCCCTATGGGGAAAGGGAGGGAGTGGGATTAGAACTTGGAACCTCTTTATAGGGGAAGCGAAAGAGTCCTAAGCCTTATCGACTAGGCCATCAGGGTGATGGTTGGTTATGGTCATTTATGAAGGGTTATGATGGGTTATGGTCAATTATGAAAGGTTACGATGGGTTATGGCCTGTTATGAAGGTTTGTATGGGTTATAGACCATTATGAAGGGTTATTACGGTTATGGACCATTATGCAGGGTTGCGATGGTTTTTTTTTTTTGGGTAAAGAGGGCGGTACCTCTGACAAATTTATTAATAAAAAGAATAAATACAATATAAGGCTGGGGACTCCCCACCAAAAAACAGAAAATCCATTGGGACAGGCCCCAACGGACAACAAGCTAAACTAGGAACCAAAACAAGAGAAGGAACCAGAAGAAACAGGAACATAAAGGAAAACAACCTGCAAAACAAACAAACCATACAAGCCAAAACAAGCAGAAAAAGAAAGAAAGCGCAAAGGAAGAAAGTTAAGGGAGGGTCCAAATAGTTTTAGCCAAATCAACATTAGTGCAAGTTTTCATAGATAGACTCAGCAGTCTACAGCGGATATCATCCTTAACACTATTCACGACAGCATTATGAGATCTTTTTATTTTTTTAAAAATGCATAAATTTCTTTCCCGCCATATGTGGTAGACAGCTCCAGCAAAAACAAGTCTTCTAATGATGGACCATATGGTCTTGTTCTTATTACTGGGGTTGAGTTGACTAATGATATCAGACCAGCTATCAGTGGAGAAGGAGAGATTCATGACATGATGGAGGTCATGCCAAACCAAATAGGTGAAAGAACATTCAAAGAAGAGATGGAAAGGGAATCCGGACAGTCCCCGCAGAACACACAAACGAGATTGGAGTTAGTGTCCCAAATTTTGATTTTATCATGAGTCTTAAGGCGATTTTTAAGAGCAACCCAAAGAATGAAAGCATGTCTGGGGATGTTTTGGGAGAACCAAACAAGATGAAACCAAAAGACCGGTTGGTGATAGGGGCGAATAGTCTGCCAAACAGAACGAACAGAGAAAGGAGATAGTGGACCGTCTCTAGATCTCCAAAGGAGATTATCAGGAACGAATGTGGAAAGAGTAGGGGGGTTATGAGAAAGAAGATCAGGATGGGAATCTCTCCAACAATGAGGCCTAACCCAAGATCCGTTAAGAACTAGGTCAGCAACCTTTGTATCAGGAGTGAATCCCGCATCATGGATGTCACGGACAGACAAGAATTTAGAAAGAGGGCCCGCTGGGTGCCAGTTATCGAACCAAGCAGAAGTAGAGCGTCCATCACCTATCTGGGAAACTATATACTCCCTTATCTTATCCCGCATATCCAGGATGTTACGCCAGGCAAATCCAGAACTGTATTTTTTGGGGGCATCCCAAAAGTTACGGCCACATAAACGGTAAGAGTGGATCCACTTAACCCATAGGGACTCTTTCTTGGAAAGGAGTCTCCAAACATGGGAAGCCATAAGGGCAACATTCTAGATAGCAAGGTTACGTATGCCAAGACCACCATGTTCCTTAGGAAGGCATACAGTTTTCCAGGAGACTTTAGCTTTACCACGTTTCAATTCACCATGGTACCAGAGGAAACCTCTCATGATGGATTATGGACCATAGAAAGGGTTATGATGGGTTATGGACCATTAGAAAGGGTTGTGATGGGTTATGGACCGTTATGAAGGGTTGTATGGGTTATGTACTATTATGAAGGTTTTGATGGGTTATGGACCGTTATCTATGATGTGTTATTGACCATTAGAAGGGTTGTGATAGGTTATGGTCAATTATGAAGAGTTGTGATGGGTTATGGACCATAGAAAGGGTTGTGTTGGGATATGGACCATTATCAAGGGTTGTGATGGGTTATGGACCCTTATGAAAGTTTTTATGGGTTACAGACAGTTATAAAGGGTTGTTATGGTTATGGACCATTATGTAGGGTTGTGATGGGTTATGGACCATAATGAAGTGTGGTGATGGGTTATGGTTAATTACAAAGGGTTGTGATGGGTTATAGACCATAGAAAGGATTGTGCTGGGTTATGGACCACATGAAGGGTTGTGATGGGTTATGGTCAATTATGAAAGGTTGTGATGGGTTTTGGACTGTTATGAAGGTTTGTATGGGTTATGGACCATTATGAAGGGTTGTTTAGGTTATGGACCATTATGCAGGGTTGCGATGGGTTATAGACCATAGAAAGGGTTGTGATGGGTTATTGACCATTAGAAATGGTTTTGATGGGTTATAGACTGTTATGAAGGGTTATGTGGGTTATGTACTATTGTGAAGGGTTGTGATGTGTTATGCTGAATTATGAAGGGTTGTGATGGGTTATATAGACCACTATAAACGGTTGTGATGCGTTAAGGACCATTATGAAGGTTGTGATGGGTTATGGACCATTATAAAGGAATGTGATGGGTTATGGACCAATATGAAGGGTTATGATGGTTTATAGACCATTACGAGGGGTTGTGATAGGTTATGGTAATTTATGAAGAGTTGTGATGGGTTATGGACCATAGAAAGGGTTGTGTTAGGTTATGAACCATTATGAAGGGTTGTGATGGGTTATGGACCATTATGAAGGTTTGTATGGGTTATGGACCATTATGAAGGGTTGTTATGGTTGTCGACCATTATACAGGGTTGCGATGTGTTATGGACCATTACGAAGTGTTGTGATTTGTTATGGCTAATTATAAAGGGTTGTGATGGGTTATGGACCATAGAAATGGTTGTCTAGGGTTATGGACCATATGAAGGGTTACGATGGGTTATGATCAATTATGAAGGGTTGTGTTGGGTTATTGACTATTTTGAAGGTTTGTAAGGGTTATGGACCATTATGGAGGGTTGTTATGGTTATGGACCATTATGTAGGGTTACAATGGGTTATGGACCATAGAAAGGGTTGTGATGGGTTATGGACCATTAAAAGGGTTGAGATGGGTTATGGGCCGTTATGAAGTGTTGTATGGGTTATATTATGAAGGTTGTGATGGGTTATGAACTATTTTTTTTTTTGGGTAAAGAGGGCGGCACCTCTGGCAAATTTTATTAATAAAAAGAATAAATACAATATAAGGCTGGGGACATTATGAAGGATTATGATGGGTTATTGACCATTATGAAGGGTTGTGATAGGTTATTGTTAATTATGAAGGGGATATTATGGGTTATGGACGATAGAAAGGGTTGAGTTAGGTTATGGACCATTATGAAGGTTGTGATGGGTTATGGACCATTATAAAGGGCTGTGATGGGTTATGGACCATTATGAAGGTTGTGATGGGTTTTTTTTTTGGGTAAAGAGGGCGGCACCTCTGGCAAATTTATTAATAAAAAGAATAAATACAATATAAGGCTGGGGACTCCCCACCTAAAAAACAGAAAATCCAACGGGATAGGCCCCATCGGACAACAAGGCTAAACTAGGAACCAAAACAAGAGATGGAACCAGAAGCAAACAAGAACATAAAGGAAAGCAACCTACAAAACAAACAAACCATCCAAGCAGAGAAAAATAGCAAAGCGAATAGGAAGAAAGTTAAGGGAGGGTCCATATAGTTTTAGCCAAATCAACATTAGTGCAAGTTTTCATAGATAGACTCAGAAGTCTACAGCATATATCATCCTTAACACTATTCATGACAGCATGATGAGATCTTTTTGTATTTTTAAAAATGCGTAAATTTCTTTCTCGCCAAATGTGGTAAACAGCTCCAGCAAGAACAAGTCTTCTAATGATGGACCAAATGGTCTTGTTCTTAGAAATGGGGTTAAGATGATTAATGATATCAGACCAGCTATCAGTAGAGAAGGAGAGATTCATGACATGATGGAGGTCATGCCAAACCAAAGAAGTGAAAGAATAGTCAAAGAAGAGATGGGAAAGGGAATCCGGACAATCCCCGCAGAATGCACAAATGAGATTGGAGTTAGTGTCCCAGATTTTGATTTTATCATGAGTCTTAAGACGATTTTTAAGAGCAACCCAAAGAATGAAAGCATGTCTGGGGATATTCTGGGAGAACCAAACAAGATGAAACCAAAAGACCGGTTGATGATAGGGGCGAATAGACTGCCAAACAGAACGAACAGAGAAAGGAGAAAGTTGACCGTCTCTAGATCTCCAAAGGAGATTATCAGGGACGGACGTGGAAAGAGTAGGAGGGTTATGAGAAAGAAGAGCAGCATGGGAGTCCCTCCAACAATGTGGGCGAACCCAAGATCCGTTAAGGACCACGTCAGCAACCTTAGTATCAGGAGTGAAACCCGCATCATGGATGTCACGGATAGACAAGAATTTTGAAAGGGGGCTCGGAGGGTGCCAGTTATCGAACCAAGCAGAAGTAGAGCATCCATCACCTATCTGGGAAACAATATACTCCCTTATCTTATCTCGCATATCAAGAATGTTTCGCCAGGAAAATCCAGAACCGTACTTTTTGGGGGCATCCCAAAAGTTACGGCCACATAAACGGTATGAGTGGATCCACTTAACCCATAGGGACTCTTTCTTGGAAAGGAGTCTCCAAACATAGGAAGCCATAAGGGCAACATTCCAGATAGCAAGGTTACGAATGCCAAGACCACCATGTTCCTTAGGAAGGCAAACAGTTTTCCAGGAGACTTTAGCTTTACCACGTTTCAACTCACCATGGCACCAGAGGAAACCTCTCGTGTGCTTCTCAATATCGTTAGAGATAGATTTAGGTAGAATAAAAACAGAAGCCCAATAGATTTGAGTAGAAGAAAGAACAAAGAGGATGAGCTGGAGACGACCAGCAAAGGAAAGAGACTTGTTTTTCCAGTCATTAATCCTACATTTGACTTTATCAACAAGGCCTTTACAGTCTTTGTGGGCAAGACGGGTGGTGATAAGTGGAACTCCAAGGTATCGGACAGGGAAAGAGCCCTCAGGAAACTTAACAATAAGGTCAATGGCAGCCCTGGTCCTCTCACCAACATTACAGTAGAAGGCTTCACTTTTTGCAGTATTAGGATGGAGGCCAGATACCCTAGAGAATTCCTCAAGAGAATCACAAATGATTCTAACCGAAGAGCTATCACCATGACAGAAGAGAAGGAGATCATCGGCAAAGCAGAGATGGGTGATACTTTGATTTTCACATTGCCTGTGGAATTTAAAAGATTCAGAGCCATGGATGTTTCTCTTGATCATAAGGTTAAGCACTTCCATGACAAGAGTGAATAGATAAGGAGAGAGGGGGTCACCCTGCCGAAGGCCCCTTTTACCATCGAAATATCTGTGAGTATTCCCATTGATACTTACAGAGTAAGCAACTGTGGACACACATGTCATGATCCAGTCAATCATACGATCAGGGAAACCAAACCCAAACAAGATGGTCCTCAGAAACGACCAGTCAACAGTGTCGTATGCTTTTTGAATATCAACCTTAAAAGCACACCTAAGAGGGCCACGATGACGATGATAATCACGCATGAGCTCGTGGACAAGAAGGACGTTGTCGGTGATCAAACGACCCGGGATGAAAGCAGACTGGTTATCATCAACCAGAGAAGAAAGATGGTTTTTGATACGATCCGCAATAATCTTGCTGATACATTTGTAAACAACATTACAACAAGCTATAGGGCGGAAATCAGTTACTTTGGAAGGGGAATCAACTTTAGGGATGAGAGCAAGGATGGTGCTGTTGAAAGACTTAAGAAGTTTTCCAGAATAGAAGAATTCCTTAACAGCCATACAGAAATCAGGACCCACAATATCCCAAGCAGATTTGAAGAACTTAACAGAGAAACCATCAGAACCAGGAGCTTTATCATCACCCATCTGGAACAGGACACCTTAACCTCTTCATCTGTAACAGGAGTAAGCATGGCGGCAGACTGGAGGGGGGAGAGCTTATTAGAGAAGAGGGAATAAGGATCACGAATATCAATGGAAGGCTGGGCAGAACCCAAGAAGGCTTGAAAGTGAGAAACAAAAAGATTGGGAAGATCATTCCCCGAGATCCAGTTTCCGAGAGCATCCTGGATAGAATTAATACAATTGCGAGATTTACGACTTTTAACCGCTTTGTGGAAAAAAACAGAATTTTTATCACCCTCACGCAGCCAGTTAACCTTAGCCTTTTGTTTCCGGAACCTCTCTTCATCCAGGCTAGCCTCGTTATAAGCGAGGAGATACCTGCATTGTTCTTCACGAAGATCTTTATTGAAAGGGTCCCGATCCAAAGCAATTTGAACTCTATCAAGCTCATTACAAAGAGAGATAACCTTAGAAAAGAGGTTGCCATGGTTGCGAAGCATCTTACGTATAGGCACTTTAAGATTTTTAAGGTTTTTGAAAACCTTATACATTCGATATCCAGTGATATTGGGGATCCAAGAAGAGGCAACAATCTGCTTGAAATCATTATTATAAGTCAGGAAATTAGGGAACTTGAAAGGTTTAGGTTGGAAAGGGGCACGGTGGGGGAGAGAAAGCACAGCAGGGGAATGATCGGACGAACGGTAAGGGAGAAAATTGACAGTAGAAGAGGGGAAAGAAGCAACGTAGTGAGTATTTCCCATGACACGATCAATTTTCTTGAGGATGCCACCCGAACCATTAGGAGACTTGGTCCAAGTGTAGAAGAGACCTTTATAGTTAAGATCCTCCATTTCCATCAGATTAACACAGTCCCTGAAGTCCTCCATGGCACGAGAAAGCCCAGACGACCCGGATGTGCTATCTTTAATATCAAGAGCAACATTGAAATCACCCAAAAGAATCCAAGGGGTATCTTTAACCATATTCTTATGGACCTCAAGAGAATGCCAAAGAGAACGACGCAGCATGTGATTGTTATGAGCATAGACGAAGGAGCAGAAAAAAGATATATTAGATTCACGAATATTAACTTTGAAATGCATAACATGATCATTTAAGTCGATAAGCATCATATCAATGGCAAGCGGGTCCCAGGCAACCACAATTCTAGTCCCTCTAGGGGAAAAAAGACCGTTGGACGACCACGACCAGGAGCCAAAAGCACGACTACAGATAAGAGGGAGGTTAGAGAAGGAAGCACGAGTCTCAAGGGTAGCACAAATATGAAGATTTTGAGCGCGTATAAGATCTCTCACGGCTTTCTGATGAGAAGGCTTACATAGACCACGTGTATTCCAAGCAGCGATGTGCGTCATATGGAAACTTGGAGGGGGGTGGAGTCCATCTGCTCGGACACCAGAGTTATCATAGGTTGATCAGAATGCGATCCATTCTTATCAACAATGAACATGGCAGTCTCACCATCATCAGAATGGACCTCAATACAATTGTCCTCGTCAAGAAGGTTATCAGCATCAGGATTAAAATCACATGTATTAATTTGGGGGGGAACACTAGGAAGAGGAAGAGGGGGAGCAGTAGAGGGTAAATCAGTAACGTCTGAGGAACAGGCCTCAAGAACGGAGAAGGCATTGAATAAAGGTGTGGGGGATACAGATTGTTTAAGGGGCGTGGGAGAAGAAAGACGAATGATAGGGCTCGGGAAACCAACTAAAATGTTAGTATCCTTAATAGGGGGAGGAATAGAGCTAGGAGGACTGGAGGTGCGGAGATCAGAAGGAACCGGGCGAAACTCAAAACGAGACTTATTAAAACTTTTTTTACTTTTATTCCAAAACTTGTTTATTGAGGAATCTTTAGTCTTCCTAATCCCTTGTGTGTTTTTATTAGAATTACTTTGCAGAATATCATCAGTAGTGTTTTCAGAATTAGACCCTTGTTTTGTGCGATTATTCTTTTTATAGACGACCGTAAATCCATCATCAAGTTGCATAGGAGATGTCACTAAACCGTGATCAAGAGGCATTTTATCTTTATGATGACCTTCATTAGTTTTAGAGATGACATGCATACAGTTTTTATTTTCATGACCAAAAACCATGCAGTGTGAACACATAGGAGGTTTCCATTCATACTCAATACGAAGAGTATGGGTATAAAACTCAAGAGTATCAGGATCGGGAATACGGATAATCACTTTATCCACCCAAGAGGATTTAGTGGGTATCTCAAGAAGGACACGAGCATAAACAGATTTTCCTGCCGCATATTTGCCCATATTAGCAGTATAGGAGTCCATAGCAAGAGGCTTTCCAATTTTTGAAGCAATGTGGCTAAGACCCTCATCACTCCATGCCTCATAGGGAATATCATGGATTTTAATCCATAAAGGGAGCTTTTCATGATTATTCTTATGAATATTTAGACCGGGACGCCATTTTTGCATGACAATAGGGACACCTTTAAAAGTCCAGGGTCCATGAGTGATAACATGATGAAGACCATTATCGTCACTAAATTTAAATAGGTAAACACCTTTTCCATTTAGAAGGACATCTTGGAGACCATGGATAGACCACATTTTAGATGCTAGATATCTAACATCAGAGTAATTCATTTTTATTCCGACAAAATAACCACATATTGTCCTAGCAAATGTTTCACACACTTTATTAACGGCCGTTAAAGGAATATCAACAGGCACATCAATGTCATTACTTAAATTAGAAATAAAACGAAACTTATCATTTGCGTGTTTTTGGGATTCGGTAATAATATTGGCATGGGAGTTTTTAAGCAAGGGTAAAGATAGATGCCAAGCATTATTAGTATATTTTTTATTTTCGTTATTGCTAGTATCATAAATTAAGTTTTGGTCATAGGTTTTAAAATCATTAGGAGTATTTGGCTGAATTTTTTCTTTTATGTCAACAATATTGGTTTTAACTTGGTCATTTAAGGACATATGTGTTTCAACAAGTGGGGGTGAGGCATTGGACATAGTATTTGAGGGTGGTGGGAAATTATGTCCACGGTTAACTATGAATTGTGAAGAGTTGGCCAAAATATGGAGCATGGAGTTAGGAGGTAATTCTTTAGGATGTGGTCCCAATAAAGAGGAACATGAAGTCTTGTGCAAAGAGCCAAAAGGAATCGGTTCTTTGGAAGATGAGAAGAAAGTATTGGTCGAATACTTTGAGCATAGAGGAAAATAAGGTTTAGATAATATAAAAGTGTTAGCATGTGCCTCCTTGTCTCCCACTAAACTAGGTAAAGTATTATTGTCTCCCACTTTCTTAATTGTTTTATACTTTTGACCACCTTTTTCATCCACTAACCCACCTTTTTCATTTAATAGACTAGTTTTAAATGGCAATGAGGAGTTATCGGCCATCCCTTCTTGAAAGCAAGATGAAGAAACCGTTGGGGAGGAATAAGAAGAAAGAGTTGTACCTTCCTTCAATTTCGTAGTGGTGTTGGTTACCGTTTGAGAATCATTGGTAGCCGTTTGCAACTGAAGTGAACCAGCTCCATGATCTTTTCCATGAACTCCGTTAGTCAATTGAAGTGAACCAGCTCCGGTATCTCTTCCATTACCTCCGGCAGTCGCAAAAGAACCATCTACTTGAGCATTTTCTTCATGACCTGATGTGTTTTTTTATCCGTATCTACATCTCCATGAACCGATTTGATATTGTAAACCATGCATTCACTTTCTTTGTAATCCGCTGCTCTTATGTAATCGTCATATTCTCTATCGGGCATAGGTTGATTCATCAAGTAGTCACGTTTGTTGGTATCTTCTCCATCTTCATCTTCAGAAGAGGAATAAATTGTACTCAAGCCATCAATCTTGTCGGATTCTTTGCCACCCTCTCAATAGGCTTGGTTAACCGATTGATCTATGTTGATAGAAGGTTCAAAGAGAGAAGCATCATTTGATTCATCTTCATCAAAATCATTTTCTGAATAAACCGAAGCAACAACATTCCTTTCATATTGTTTTGAGACCCGTTTATGATTAAGAACAGCTTTTCTTTGTTGTAACCTTCTTTGAATCGAAAAATCCAAATGTGTATTCTTAATAGAATGATTTTTGTAGATACGTGGATGTTTGTTGATGATCCTTTTCATTCTACTTTCCACCATATTGAAAGTACTTTCAGGGTCAATAAAACTTCGTGCAAAAAACATATGGTTTTTATTTCCAATAGCACTTGATGAATTTGGATCAGAAATCATGTCTGGTGTAGCTAACTCATGAGAATGATGTTGTTGATCCATCATAACACCATCATTAGACATTAAAATGGAATCACAACCTGGTGAATCATCATCCATGATGAAAAACGACAGCACAAAACCCAAAAAACACAAAAAAAAACTTTCTAGAGAGAGAAAATGCTATATTGGTTTTGGGTGTTGGTTGGGTTATGTTTGGTTGTGATGGGTTATGGACCACTATGAATGGTTATGATGGGTTATGGACCATTATGAGTGGTTTTGATAGGTTATGGTCAATTTTGAAGAGTTGTGATAGGTTATGGACCATAGAAAGGGATGTGTTGGGTTATGGACCATTATGAAGGGTTGTGATGGGTTATGGACCATTATGGAGGGTTGTGATGGGTTATGGACCACTATGAAGGTTTGTATGGGTTATGGACTATTTTTTTTTTTGGGTAAAGAGGGCGGCACCTCTGGCAAATTTATTAATAAAAAGAATAAATACAATATAAGGCTGGGGACTCCCCACCAAAAAACAGAAAATCCATCGGGACAGGCCCCAACGGACAACAAGCTAAACTAGGAACCAACACAAGAGAAGGAACCAGAAGCAAACAAGAACATAAAGAAAAACAACCTGCAAAACAAACAAACCATACAAGCCAAAACAAACAGAAAAAGAAAGAAAGAGCAAAGGAACAAAGTTAAGGGAGGGTCCAAATAGTTTTAGCCAAAACAACATTAGTGCAAGTTTTCATAGATAGACTCAGCAGTCTACAGCGGATATCATCCTTAACACTATTCACCACAGCATGATGAGATCTTTTTAATTTTTTAAAAATGCGTAAATTTCTTTCCCGCCAAATGTGGTAGACAGCTCCAGCAAAAACAAGTCTTCTAATGATGGACCATATGGTCTTGTTCTTATTACTGGGGTTGAGTTGACTAATGATATCAGACCAGGTATTAGTGTAGAAGGAGAGGTTCATGACATGATGGAGGTCATTCCAAACCAAAGAAGTGAAAGAACATTCAAAGAAGAGATGGGCAAGGGAATCCGGACAGTCCCCGCAGAACGCACAAATGAGATTGGAAGTTGTGTCCCAAATTTTGATCTTATCATGAGTCTTAAGGCGATTTCTAAGAGCAACCCAAAGAATGAAAGCATGTCTGGGGATGTTCTGGGAGAACCAAACAAGATGAAACCAAAAGACCGGTTGGTGATAGGGGCGAATAGTCTGCCAAACAAAACGAACAGAGAAAGGAGAGAGTTGACCGTCTCTAGATCTCCAAAGGAGATTATCAGGGACGAATGTGGAAAGAGTAGGGGGGTTATGAGAAAGAAGAGCAGGATGGGAATCTCTCCAACAATTAGGCCTAACCCAAGATCCGTTAAGAACCAGGTCAGCAACCTTAGTATCAGGAGTGAAACCTGCATCATGGATGTCACGGGCAGACAAGAATTTAGAAAGCGGGCCAGCTGGGTGCCAGTTATCGAACCAAGCAGAAGTAGAGCATCCATCACCAATCTGGGAAACTATAAACTCCCTTATCTTATCCCGCATATCCAGGATGTTACGCCAGGCAAATCCAGAACCGTATTTTTTGGGGGCATCCCAAAAGTTACGGCCACATAAACGGTAAGAGTGGATCCACTTAACCCATAGGGACTCTTTCTTGGAAAGGAGTCTCCATACATGGGAAGCCATAAGGGCAACATTCCAGATAGCAAGGTTACGTATACCAAGACCACCATGTTCCTTAGGAAGGCATACAGTTTTCCAGGAGACTTTAGCTTGACCACGCTTCAACTCACCATGGCACCAGAGGAAACCTCTCATGAGCTTCTCAATATCGTTAGAGATAGATTTAGGAAGGATAAAAACAGAAGCCCAATATATTTGAGTAGAAGAAAGGACAGCGAGGATCAGCTGGAGACGACCAGCAAAGGAAAGAGACTTGTTTTTCCAGTCATTAATCCTGCATTTGACTTTATCAACAAGGCCTTTACAGTCTTTGTGGGCAAGACGCGTGGTGATGAGAGGAACGCCAAGGTATCGGACAGGAAAAGAGCCCTCAGGAAACTTAACAATAAGGTCAATGGCAGCCCTGGTCCTCTCACCAACATTACAGTAGAAAGCTTCACTCTTCGTAGTATTGGGATGGAGGCCAGAAACCCCAGAGAATTCCTCAAGAGAATCACATATGAGTTTAACCGAAGAGCTATCACCATGGCAGAAGAGAAGGAGATCGTCGGCAAAGCAGAGATGGGTGATATTTTGATCATCACATTGTCTGTGGAATTTAAAAGAATCAGAATCATGGATGTTTCTCTTGATCATAAGGTTAAGCACTTCCATGACAAGAGTAAAAAGATAAGGAGAGAGGGGGTCACCCTGCCGAAGACCCCTTTTACCGTCGAAATAACCATGAGTGTTCCCATTGATACTCACAGAGTAAGTAACCGTGGAAACACATGTCATGATCCAGTCAATCATACGGTCGGGGAAACCAAACCCAAACAAGATGGTCCGCAGAAACGTCCAGTCAACCGTGTCGTAGGCTTTTTGGATATCAACTTTAAAAGCACACCTAGGAGGACCACGATGGCGATGATAATCACGCATGAGTTCATGGACAAGAAGGACGTTGTCGGTGATCAAACGACCACGGATGAAAGCAGACTGGTTTTCATCAACCAGAGAAGAAAGATGGTTTTTGATACGATTCGCAATAAGCTTGCTGATACATTTGTAAACAACGTTACAACAAGCTATAGGGCGGAAATCAGTGACTTTGGAGGGGGAATCAACTTTAGGGATGAGCGCAAGGATGGTGCTGTTGAAGGACTTAAGAAGTTTGCCAGAATAGAAGAATTCCTTAATAGCCATACAGAAATCAGGACCCACAATATCCCAAGCCGACTTGAAGAACTTAGCAGAGAAGCCATCAGAACCAGGAGCTTTATCATCACCCATCTGGAACAGGACACACTTAACCTCCGCGTCAGTAACAGGAGTAAGCATGGCGGCAGACTGGAGGGGGGAGAGCTTATTAGAGAAGAGGGAAGAAGGATCACGAATAGCAGTGGAAGGTTGGGCAGAACCCATGAAGGCTTGAAAGTGAGAAACAAAAAGATTAGGAAGATCGTTCCCCGAGATCCAGTTACCTTGAGCATCCTGGATAGAATTAATACGATTGCGAGATTTACGACTTTTAACCGCTTTGTGGAAAAAAGCCGAATTTTTATCACCCTCACGCAGCCAGTTAACCTTAGCCTTTTGTTTCAGGAACCTCTCTTCATCCAGGCTAGCCTCGTTATAAGCGAGGAGATACCTGCATTGTTCTTCACGAAGATCCTTATTGAAAGGATCCCGATCCAAAGCAATCTGAACTTTATCAAGCTCATTACGAAGAGAGATAACCTTAGAAAAGAGGTTTCCCTGGTTGCGAAGCATCTTACGTATAGGCACTTTCAGATTTTTAAGGTTTTTGAAAACCTTATACATCCGATATCCAGTGATATTGGGGTTCCAAGAAGAGGCAACAATCTGCTTGAAGTCGTTCTTATAATTCAGAAAATTATGGAACTTGAAAGGCTTAGGTTGGAAAGGGGCACGATGGGGGATAGAAAGCACAGCAGGGGTATGATCGGACGAACGGTAAGGGAGAAAATTGACAGTAGAGGAGGGGAAAGAAGCAACGAAGTGAGTATTTCCCATGACACGATCGATCTTCTTGAGGATGCCACCCGAACCACTAGGAGACTTGGTCCATGTGTAGAAGAGACCTTTATAGTTAAGATCCTCCATTTCCATCAGATTGACACAGTCCCTGAAGTCCTCCACGGCACGAGAAATCCCAGACGACCCGGAGGTGCTATCTTTGATATCAAGAGCAACATTGAAATCACCCAAAAGAATCCAAGGGGTATCTCTAACCACATTCTTATGGACCGCAAGAGAATGCCAGAGAGATCGACGCATCATGTGATCATTATGAGCATAGACGAAGGAGCAGAAAAAGGATTTATTAGAATCACGAATATTAACTTTGAAATGCATAACCTGATCATTTAAGTCGATAAGCATCATATCAATGGCCATTGGATCCCAGGCAACCACGATTCTAGTCCCTCTAAGGGAGAAGAGACCGTTGGACGACCACGACCAAGAGCCAAAAGTACGACTACATATAAGAGGGAGGTTAGGGAAGGAAGCACGAGTCTCAAGAGCAGCACAAATATGAAGATTTTGATCGCGGATAAGATCTCTCAAGGCTTTCTGATGAGAAGGCTTACAGAGACCGCGAGTATTCCATGCAGCGATGTGCGTCATATGGAAACTTGGAGGGGGGTGGAGTCCATCTGCTCAGACACCGGAGCTATCATAGGGTGATCATTATAGGATCCAGACTCATTAACAATGAACTGGGCAGTATCACCATCATCAGAATCAACCTCAATACTATTATCCGCAACGATAAGGTCTTCAGCTTCAGGATCAAAATCATGAGGACTAGAATGGGAAGGAGCATGAGGATGGGGTAGGGGGACAGAAGTAGAGGGAATATCCGTGACGTCAGAGGAACAAGCCTCTAGAATGGAGAAAGGGTTGAATAAAGGGGTGGAGGATTCAGACTGATTAAGGGGCTGGGAGGAAGAAAAACGAATGATAGGGCTAGGGAAACCAACAATAGCGGACTTATCCTTCATTGAATTAGGGGGATTGGTGCATAAAGGGGGGCTATTATTAATATGAACCGGAGGTTTCTCAAATCGTTTCTTATTTCTAATATTTTTTAACAAGTTTTTATTTTTTGAAAGGAAATTATCTTGGGTATTGTATTGGTATTTTCTACTAGTATTGCTTTTAGAAGATTCATTATTTTTATTGTCTTTAGTAAAAACATGTTTTGAAGAATTTTTCTTATTTGAAACTATAGTAAAATCCTCAATATTATCTATAATAGAAGTAACATTAATAGTAGAGGTATCCATATGATTAACAATAGAAGGAGCATTAGTTTTAGTAATGACATGCATACAAACATGTGTTTCGTGACCAAACACCTTACAATGAGAGCACATAGGTGGTTTTCATTCATACTCAACTCTAATCCTATCTGTCCTTTCTTCTACTCAAATCTATTGGGCTTCTGTTTTTATTCTTCCTAAATCTATCTCTAACGATATTGAGAAGCTCATGAGAGGTTTCCTCTGGTGCCATGGTGAGTTGAAGCGTGGTAAAGCTAAAGTCTCCTTGAAAACTGTTTGCCTTCCTAAGGAACATGGTGGGCTTGGCATACGTAACCTTGCTATCTGGAATGTTGCCCTTATGGCTTCCCATGTTTGGAGACTTCTTTCCAAGAAAGAGTCCTTATGGGTTAAGTGGATCCACTCTTACCGTTTATGTGGCCGTAACTTTTGGGATGCCCCCAAAAAATACGGTTCTGGATTTGCCTGGCGTAACATCCTGGATATGAGAGATAAGATAAGGGAGTATATAGTTTCCCAGATTGGCGATGGATGCTCTACTTCTGCTTGGTTCGATAACTGGCACCCAGCGGGCCCTCTTTCTAAATTCTTGTCTGTCCGTGACATCCATGATGCGGGTTTCACTCCTGATACAAAGGTTGCTGACCTGGTTCTTAACAGATCTTGGGTTCGGCCTCATTGTTGGAGAGATTCCCATACTGCTCTTCTTTCTCATAACCCCCCTACTCTTTCCACATTCGTCCCTGATAATCTCCTTTGGAGATCTAGAGACGGTCAACTCTCTCCTTTCTCTGTTCGTTCTGTTTGGAAGACTATTCGCCCCTATCATCAACCGGTCTTTTGGTTTCATCTTGTTTGGTTCTCCCAGAACATCCCCAGACATGCTTTCATTCTTTGGGTTGCTCTTAAAAATCGCCTTAAGACTCATGATAAAATCAAAATTTGGGACACTAATACCAATCTCATTTGTGCGTTCTGCGGGGACTGTCCGGATTCCCTTTCCCATCTCTTCTTTGAATGTTCTTTCACTTCTTTGGTTTGGCATGACCTCCATCACGTCATGAATCTCTCCTTCTCCCCTGATAGCTGGTCTGATATCATTAGTCAGCTCAACCCCAGTAATAAGAACAAGACCATATGGTCCATCATTAGAAGACTTGTTTTTGCTGGAGCTGTATATCACATATGGCGGGAAAGAAATTTACGCATTTTTAAAAACATAAAAACATCCCATCATGCTGTCGTGAATAGTGTTAAGGATGATATCCGATGTAGACTGCTGAGTCTATCTATGAAAACTTGCACTAATGTTGATTTGGCTAAAACTATTTGGACCCTCCCTTAATTTCCTTCCTTTGTGCTTTCTTTCTTTTTCTACTTGTTTTGGCTTGTATGGTTTGTTTGTTTTGCAGGTTGTTTTCCTTTATGTTCTTGTTTGCTTCTGGTTCCTTATCTTGTTTTGGTTCCTAGTTTAGCTTGTTGTCCGTTGGGGCCTGTCCCGATGGATTTTCTGTTTTTTGGTGGGGAGTCCCCAGCCTTATATTGTATTTATTCTTTTTATTAATAAATTTGACAGAGGTGCCGCCCTCTTTACCCAAAAAAAAAAAAGAAAATTCAAGTGTTATGAAGGGTTGTTATGGTTATAGATCATTATGGACTATTATGAAGGGTTGTTATGGTTATAGATCATTATGCACGGTTGCGATGGGTTATGGACCATTATGAAGTGTTGTGATGGGTTATGGTTATAGATCATTATGCACGGTTATGGACTATTATGAAGGGTTGTTATGGTTATGGACTATTATGAAGGATCGGAGGTTATGGACTATTATGAAGGGTTGTTATGGTTATAGATCATTATGCACGGTTGCGATGGGTTATGGACCATTATGAAGTGTTGTGATGGGTTATGGTTAATTGTGAAGCGTTGTGATGGGTTATGCACCATTGAAAGGGTTGTTCTGGTTATGGACCATAGGAAGGGTTATGATGTGTTATGGTCAATTATGAAGGGTTGTGATGTGTTATGGTTAATTATGAAAGGTTGTGATGGGTTATGGCCTATTATGAAGGTTTGTATGGGTTATGGACCATTATGTAGGGTTGTTATGCTTATGGACCATTATGCAGGGTTGCGATGGTTATGGACCATAGAAAGGGTTATGATGAGTTATGGACCATTAGAAAAGGTTGTGATGGGTTATGGACGGTTATGAAGGGTTGTATGGGTTATGTACTATTATGAAGGTTTTGATGGGTTGTCAACCGTTATCAAGGATTATGATGGGTTATTGACCATAAAAGGGTTGTGATAGGTTATGGTTAATTATGATGGGTTGTTATGGGTTATAGACCATAGAAAGGGTTGTGTTGGGTTATGGACTATTATGAAGGTTGTGATGGGTTATGGACCATTATGAGGGGTTTTGATAGGTTATGGTCAATTATGAAGAGTTGTGATGGGTTATGGAACATAGAAAGGGTTGTGTTGGGATATGGACCATTATGAAGGGTTGTGATGGGTTATGGACCTTTATGAAGGGTTGTGATGGGTTATGGACCATTATGAAGGTTTGTATGGGTTACGGACAATTATGAAGGGTTGTTATGGTTATAGACCATTATGTAGGGTTGCGATGGGTTATGGACCATAATGAAGTATTGTCAAGGGTTATGGTTAATTATGAAGGGTTGTGATGGGTTATAGACTATAGAAAGGGTTGTGCTAGGTTATGGACCATAGGAAGGGTTGTGATGGGATATGGTCAATTATGAAGGGCTGTGATGGGTTTTGGTCAATTATGAAGGGTTGTGATGGGTTATGGACTGTTATGAAAGTTTTTATGGGTTATGGACCATTATGAAGGGTTGTTACGGTTACGGACCATTATGCAGGGTTGCGATAGATTATGGACCATAGAAAGGGTTGTGATGGGTTATTGACCATTAGAAAGGGTTATGATGGGTTATGGACCGTTATGATGGGTAATGTACTATTATGAAGGTTTTGATGAGTTATGCTCAATTATGAAGGGTTGTGATGGGTTATGGACCATTATATAGGAATGTGATGGGTTATGAATCACTATGAAGGGTTATGATGGGTTATGGACTATTATGAGGGGTTGTGATAGGTTATGGTAATTTATGAAGAGTTGTGATGGGTTTTTTTTTGGGTAAAGAGGACGGTACCTCTGGCAAATTTTATTAATAAAAAGAATAAATACAATAAGAGGCTGGGGACTCCCCACCAAAAGAAAAAACAGAAAATCCATCGGGACAGGCCCCAAAGGACAACCACAAAGCTAAACTAGGAACCAAAAACAATACATGGAACCAGAAACATAACAATAACATGAAGGAAAACAACCTGCAAAAAACAAACCATACAAGCAGAGAAAAAAAGAAGCAAATAGGAGGTTTGTTAAGGGATGGTCTATATCCTTTTAGCCAAATTAACATTAGTGCAAGGTTTCATAGAATGACTCAGCAGCCTACAGCGGATATCATCCTTAACACTATTCACAACTGCATGATACGATCTTTTAGTTTTTTTGAAAATTCGAAAATTTCTTTCCTGCTAAATATGGTAAACATCTCCAGCAAGCACAAGTCTTCTAATGATGGACCAAATGGTCTTAATCTTAGACACGGGCTTGAGTTGATTAATGATATTGGACCAGCTATCAGTAGGGACGGAGAGATTCATGACATGTTGAAGGTCATGCTAAACATTAGAAGGGAAAGCACATTCAAAGAAGAGATGGGAAAGAGAATCCGCACAATCCCCACAGAAGGCACATTCGAGATTGGAGTTAGGATCCTAGATTTTGATTTTATCATGAGTCTTAAGACGATTTTTAAGAGCAACCCATAGAATGAATGCATGTCTAGGGATATTCTGGGAGAACCAAACCAGATGATACAAATCAACAGGCTGGTCATAGGGGCGAATAGACTGCCAAACGTTACGAACAGAAAAATCAGAAATATTACCGTCACTATATCTCCATTGGAGTTTATCAGTAATGGAAGGGGAAAGAGAAGGAGGGTTATGAGGAAAAACATTAGGATGGGAGTCCCTCCATTGACTGGGCCGAACCCAAGATCCGTCGAGGACAAGGTCAACAACCCTACTATCAGGATTAAATCCTGCTGCCCTGATGTCACGGGCAGACAAGAACTTAGAGAGGGGACCAGTATGATGCCAGTTATCGAACCAAGCGGACGTAGAGCACCCATCACCAATCTGGGAAACAATAGACTCTCTTAGCTTACCTCGCATATCGAGGATGTTTCGCCAAGCAAAACAGCAAGATTACGGATACCAAGTCCACCATGTTCCTTAGGGAGACATACAGTTTTCCAGGAGACTTTGGCTTTACCACGTTTCAACTCACCATGGCACCAGAGGAAACCCCTCATGAGCTTCTCAATATCGTTAGAAATAGATTTAGGAAGAATAAAAATAGAAGCCCAATATATTTGCATAGAAGAAAGAACAGAGAGGATGAGCTGGAGACGGCCAGCAAAGGAAAGAGTCTTGTTCTTCCAGTCATTAATCCTGCATTTAACTTTATCAACAATACCTTTACAGTCCTTGTGGGCAAGACGGGTGGTGATAAGAGGGATGCCAAGGTATTGGACAGGGAAAGATCCCTCAGGAAACCTAACAATACGGTCAATGGCAGCCCCAGTCCTCTCACCAACATTACATTAAAAGGCCTCGCTTTTCGCAACATTACGATGGAGCCCAGAGACCCCAGAGAATTCAGCAAGGGAATCACAAATGATGCTAACCGAAGATCTATCCCCATGAGAGAATAGGAGAAGATCATCGGCAAAGCAGAGATGGGTGATTCTTTGTTCCTCACATTGGCGGTGGAATTTAAACGAATCAGAATCAGATATTTTTCTCTTGATCATAAGGTTAAGCACCTCCATGACAAGAGTGAAGAGATAGGGAGAGAGGGGATCACCTTGGCGAATTCCCCGTTTACCGTGGAAAAAACCATGTATGTCACCATTGATACTCACTGAATACGTAGTAGTGGAAACACATGTCATGATCCAGTCAATCATACGATCGGGGAAACCAAATCCAAACAAGATGCTGCGAAGAAAAGACCAGTCAACCGTGTCGTATGCTTTTTGAATATCGACCTTAAAAGCACATCTAGGAGTTCCACGATGACGATGATAATCCCGCATGAGTTTGTGAACAAGAAGAACGTTGTCGGAGATCAGACGACCAGGGATGAAAGCAGACTGGTTATCATCAACCAGAAAAGGGAGATGGTTTTTGATACGATCCGCAATAATCTTGTTGATACATTTGTAAAAAATATTACAGCAAGCTATTGGACAAAAGTTAGTGACTTTGGAAGGGGAGTCAACCTTAGGGATGAGAGCAAGCACGGTGTTGTTGAAAGATTTAAGAAGTTTTCCGGAAGAGAAGAACTCCTTAACCGCCAAGCAGACATCGTGACCCACAATATCCCAAGCAGATTTGAAGAACTTAGCCGAGAAACCATCGGGCCCAGGAGCCTTATCATCTCCCATATGGAACAGGACACACTTAACCTCCTCATCCGTAACAGGAGTAAGCATCGCGACAGACTGGATAGAGGAGAGCTTATTAGAGAAGAGGGAAGAAGGGTCACGAATAGAAACGTAGTGGTGGGAAGAACCCAAGAAATTTTGAAAGTGGGAGACAAAAAGATTTGGAAGTTCATTCCCCGAAATCCAATGACCATTATCATCTTGGATAGAATCGATACGATTGCGAGACTTTCGGCTCTTAACCGACTTGTGGAAAAAAGCAGAGTTTTTATCTCCCTCACAAAGCCAGTCAACCTTAGCCTTTTGTTTTAGGAACCTCTCTTCATCCAGGCTAGCTTCATTGTAAGCGAGAAGATACCTGCATTGTTCTTCATGAAGATCGTTATTGAAAGGGTCCCGGTCCAGAGCAATCTGAATTCTATCAAGCTCAGTACGAAGGGAGGTAACCTTAGTGAAAAGGTTGCCCTGGCTGCGAAGCAGGTGACGAAGGGGCGATTTCAGATTTTTAAGGTTTTGGAAAACCTTATACATCCGATAGCCGGGGATATTAGGATTCCAAGTAGAAGCAACAATCTGCTTGAACTCGCTCTTATAGGTCAGGAAATTAGGGAACTTGAATGGTTTAGGCTTGAATGGGGATCGCTGGGGTAGAGTAATCACAGCAGGAGAATGGTCGGACGAATGGTACGAGAGAAAATTGACAAAAGCAGAGGGGAAAGAAGCAACGAAATGAGGATTACCCATGACACGGTCAATTTTCTTGAGGGTGCCGCCAGTGCCATTAGGAGTCTTGGTCCAGGTGTAGAAGAGACCTTTAAAGTTAAGGTCTTCCATATCCATCCTTTCACACATTCCCTAAAATCCTCCATGGCACGAGAGATAACAGACGTCCCGGAGGTTCTATCTTTCATGTCAAGAGCAACATTGAAATCACCCAAAAGAATCCAAGGGGTATCTTTAACCACATTCTTATGGGATGTAAGGGAGTCCCACAGAGAGTGACGCATCATGTGATTATTATGAGCATAGACGAACGAGCAGAAAAAAGATTTATTCGAGGCACGAATATTATCGCTAAAATGCATAACCTGATCATTTAAGTTGAGCAGCATCATATCAACAGCAATCGGATCCCAGGCAACCACAATTCTAGTCCCCCGAGGGCTGAAAAGCCCGTTGGAAGACCAAGACCAGGGGCCAAAAGCACGACTACAGATATGAGAAAGATTAGAGAAGGAAGCACGAGTTTCGAGAGAAGCACATATTTGGAGATTTTGATCGCGGATAAGATCTCTCAAAGCTTTCTGATGAGAAGGCTTACAGAGACCACGAGTATTCCAAGCAGCGATGTGCGTCATCTGGAAACTGGGAGGGGGGTGGAGTCCATCCGCTCAGACGTCAGAGCTATCATAGGTTGATCATCATGTGATCCGATCTTACCAACAATGAACTGGGCAGTGTCACCTTCATCAGATTCTACCTCAATGAGGTCATCTTCATCGTCGATGAAACCAGATTCCGGGTCAAAATCATTAGGGATAGTTGGGGAGGGGTCATGTAAACGAGGGAGGGGGGAAGAGGAAGCTTTGGGATCCGTAATGTCGTTGGAACAAGACTCAAGAACGGAAAAGGCGTTGAAGATAGGAGTGGAGCACTTAGATTCTAATAGAGGTAAGGAGGTAGATAAGTGAAGGATGGGGCTAGGGAAACCTACTGGACCAACAGATTTCTTATGGGGTGGGTAAAGAGGTTGAGGAGAAGAAGGGGGGCGGTACTTGTTATGATTTGGGCGAAATTCAAAACGCGTCTTATTATTACTTTTATTAACTTTATTATAGACATTTGTATTTGAAACATCTTTAGTCGTCCTAACCTTTTCGTTATTTCTATTAGTTAAACTTTGGTTAATATTATTAGAATTGTTTTCCATCTTTGACCCTTGTTTTTGAATATTTTTCTTTTTAGAAACATGCGTAAAGCCATCATCAAGTTGTATCGGGGTACCAACTCCTACATGATCAAGAGGCATTTTATCTTTGGGATTAACTTCATTAGTTTTAGAGATGGCTTGCACACATTTATTAGTTTCATGTCCATAAATCATGCAATGAGAGCACATAGGGGGTTTCCATTCATATTCAATACGTAAAATACGAGTAGAAAACTCAAGAGTATTAGGATCAGGAATACGTATAATAACTTTGTCCACCCATGAAGATTTTGTGAGGATTTCAAGAAGGACACGAGCATAAACAGATTTGCCTGCCGCATACTTGCACATATTAGCCGTATAGGAGTCCATAGCAAAGGGCTTTCCAATTTTTGAGGCAATGTGGCTAAGACCATCATCACTCCAGGCCTCATAGGGAATGTCATGGATTTTAATCCAGAGAAGGAGTTTGTCATGATTATTTTTATGAATAGTTAGACCAGGATGCCATTTTTGCATTACAATAGGGACACCCTTAAAAGTCCAGGGTCCATGAGTGATAACATGATGTAGACCTTTGTCATCACTAAATTTAAATAGGTAAACACCTTTTCCATTTAGAAGCACATCTTGAAGTCCATGGATAGCCCACATTTTGGATGCTAGATAACGAACATCCGTATAGTTCATTTTTATTCCGACAAAGTAACCACAAATAGTACGTGCAAATGTTTCACACACTTTAGTAACTGCTGGTAAAGGGATATCAACTGGCACATTAACATCATTACTTAAATTAGGAATAAACCGGAATTTATCGTTAGCATGTTTTTGTGAGCCGGTAATGATATTAGCATGGGAGTTATTAAGTATAGGTAAAGATCGATCCTAAGCATTTTTATCTTTATTGTTATTACCATGATTTAGATTATTAAGATTCAAATTACCATGGTGTTTAGGATCAAATAGGTAATTGGGCTGAATATTATCACCTTTGTCACCATTGTGGGTATTGAGTTGGATATTAAATGGATTTAGGGCTTCTACAATTGGATGAGATGACTTGGGCTTAATAGATGACTTCGGCTTAATATTATAGAGGGGTGGGAATGAAGGTCCACGAGTAGGTTTTATTTTGGAAGAAGTGGCCGAAAGTTTAGGCAAAAAAGAATGAGACAAAGGTTTAGGGAGTGGACCCAAAAGAGAAGGTATATTCAATTTATTAAAGGTATAAATCGGCTGATCATGGGACAAGGAAGGAGAGTCAACAAGCAAAGTGGGTGTGTGATCATTATCTACATTGGATTCTTTAAAGTGTGTGGCTAAGTTGTACCTTTTTGTGTTTTTTTCTATAGAATATTTAGAGTAATCAAACTTAAAGGTAGAGTTAGAAAAGATGTTACCCCATTTGCTTTGAACATCGGCCGAATCCTCAAGCATATCCGTTGGAGAAGCTTTATCCTTGTCGTGTGTGAGGCCGGCAATCATATTTGGAGCTTTAACGGTCATGTCCTTGATCGGAGACGTGCCTGGGGTAGAACCGGTGACTTCTCCTTCAAGGTTTACGTGTATGGAGTTATCTTCTTCATCATCGGCTTCATTGATAGAGTTATGAACGTGATTATATTGTTTTTTCCTGTTATTTCCGACGACCATGCTATCTTTATCATCATCGGCATCATTGACAGAAATACGCTCTTTCTCCACCACCATGCTATCATCAGATTCATTGATAGAATTATGATCGTGAATGTATTGTGTATTCCTGTCATTTTCGTTCACCATGCTATCTTTCATCATCGGCTCCATACCATCCATCAAGATCAGATCCTTATGAAGTTTTTCCAAACCAGTGGAGATCAAATTATGCGAAGACTCATCAAGAATACCCTTCCCACGTTGTACCATTATTTCATCGGGTTTAAGCAAACCAGCGGAGATCACATCAGGGATGTAAGTAGAACCGCTGACCACATTGGTTCGTACATTCTCTGAGTCGGAATTGTACTTGGAAAAAATAAAGCCATCGAGACTAGTTCTTTTCTGCATTAGATGATCTCTTCTATCTTGATCTACTTTAGCCACATATTCATTTAGTAATGTAGTTTTTCCAGAAAGTATGATAATGATTCCTTTGTTGTTTGGATTGTTTCTTTTCTTTAATTTCATCAAAAGACTTGAAATAAGAATTCGAATATATATCCGATTGGGCAGAAAACATCACAACCTTGTTAACATGTTGTTGTTGCTCCACTCTAACACCAATATCATTAGTAAGAACTGATTCAGAATCCAGACTCATGCCCGGTGTATCACCGGCCATGTTAGAATCCCAACAAAAAATCAAAAAATGCTAAAAAACACCTTGAAAATCAAAACTTCAAACGAATGTTACAAAAAAGTGGGAGAGGGTTTTTGAATGTGTCTGAGTTGTGATGGGTTATGGACCATAGAAAGGGTTGTGTTAGCTTATGGACCATTATGAAGGGTTTTGATGGGTTATGGACGATTATGAAGGTTTGTATGGGTTATGGACCATTATGAAGGGTTGTTATGGTTATGGACCATTATGCAGGGTTGCGATGTGTTATGGACCATTATGAAGTTTTGTGATTTGTTATGGTTAATTATAAAGGGCTGTGATGGGTTATGGACCATAATAAGGGTTGTCTAGGGTTATGGACCATATGAAGGTTTGTGATGGGTTATGATCAATTATGAAGGGTTGTGATGGGTTATTGACTATTATGAAGGTTTGTATGGGTTATGGACAATTATGGAGGGTTGTTATGGTTAAGGACCATTACGTAGGGTTGCAATGGTTTATGGACCATAGAAAGGGTTGTGATGGGTTATGGACCATTACAAAGGGTTGTGATGGGTTATGGGCCGTTATGAAGGGTTCTATGGGTTATATTATGAAGGTTGTGATGGGTTATGAACCATTGTGAAGGATTATGATGGGTTATTGGCCATTATGAAGGGTTGTGAAAGGTTATGGTTAATTATGAAGGGTTGTTATGGGTTATGGACCATAGAAAGGGTTGTGTTGGGTTATGGAGCATTATGAAGGGTTGTGATGGGTTATGCTTAATTATGAAGGGTTGTGATCGGTTATGGACCATTATAAAGAGTTGTGATGGGTTATGGACCATTATGAAGGTTGTGATGGTTTATGGACCACTATGAATGGTTATGATGGGTTATGGACCATTATGAGGGGTTTTGAGAGGTTATGGTCAATTATGAAGAGTTGTGATAGGTTATGGACCATAGAAAGGGTTGTGTTGGGTTATGGACCACTATGAAGGGTTCTGATGGGTTATGGACCATTATGAAGGGTTGTTATGGGTTATGGACCATTATGAAGGTTTTTATGGGTTATGGACTATTATGAAGGTTTGTTATGGTTATAGACCATTATGCACAGTTGAGATGGGTTATAGACCATTATGAAGTGTTGTGATGGGTTATGGTTAATTATGAATGTTGTGATGGGTTATGCACCATAGAAAGAGTTGTTCTGGGTTATGGACCATAAGAAGGGTTATGATGGGTTATGGTATGAAGGGTTGTGATGGGTTATGGTCAATTATGAAAGGTTGTGATGGGTTATGGCCTGTTATGAAGGTTTGTATGGGTTATGGACCATTATGAAGGTTTGTTATGGTTATGGACCATTATGCAGGGTTGCGATGGTTATGGACCATAGAAAGGTTTGTGATGGGTTATGGATAATTAGAAAGGATTGTGATGGGTTATGGACCGTTATGAAGGGTTGCATGGGTTATGTACTATTATGAAGGTTTTGATGGGTTATGAAACATTATCAAGGATTATGATGGGTTATTGGCCATTATGAAGGGTTGTGATAGGTTATGGTCAATTATGATCGGTTGTTATGGGTTATGGACCTTAGAAAGGGTTGTATTGGGTTATGAATCGTTATGAAGGGTTGTGATGGGTTATGCTGAATTATGAAGGGTTGTGAAGGGTTATGGCCCCTTATAAAGGGTTGTGATGGGTTATGGACCATTATGAAGGTTGTGATGGGTTATGGACCATTATAAAGGGTTGTGATGGGTTATGGACCATTATGAAGGTTGTGATGGGTTATGGACAATTATGAAGGTTGTGATGGGTTATGGACCATTATGAGGGGTTTTGATAGGTTATCTTCAATTATGAAGAGTTGTGATGGGTTATGGACCATAAAAAGGGTTGTGTTGGGATATGGACCATTATGAAGGGTTGTGATGGGTTATGGACCATTATGAAGGGTTGTGATGGGTTATGGTTAATTATGACTGGTTATGATGGGTTATAGACCATAGAAACGGTTGTGCTGGGTTATGGACCATATAAAGGGTTGTGATGGGTTATGGTCAATTATGAAGGGTTGTGATGGGTTATGGTCAATTATGAATGGTTGTCATGGGTTATGGATTGTTATGAAGGTTTGTATGGGTTATGGACAATTATGAAGGGTTGTTATGGTTATGGACCATTATATAGGGATGCGATGGGTTATGAACTATTATGAAGGATTATGATGGGTTATTGATCATTATGAAGGGTTGTGAAAGGTTATTGTTAATTATGAAGGGGTTATTAAGGGTTATAGACCATAGAAAGGGTTGAGTTGGGTTATGGGCCATTGTGAATGGTTGTGATGGGTTATGCTCAATTATGAAGGGTTGTGATGGGTTATGGACCGTTATAAAGAGTTGTGATGGGTTATGGACCATTATGAAGGTTGTGATGGGTTATGGACCATTATAAAGGGTTGTGATGGGTTATGGACCATTATGGAGGGTTGTGATGGGTTATGGACCACTATGAAGGTTTGTATAGGTTATGGACTATTATGAAGGGTTGTTATGGTTATAGACCATTATGCACGGTTGCGATGGGTTATGGACCATTATGAAGTGTTGTGATGGGTTATGGTTAATTATGAAGCATTGTGATGGGTTATGGTCAATTATGAAGGGTTGTGATGGGTTATGGTCAACTATGAAAGGTGGTGATGGGTTATAGCCTGTTATGAAGGTTTGTATGGGTTATGGACCCTTATGAAGGGTTGTTATGGTTATGGACCATTATGCCGGGTTGCGATGGTTATGGACCATAGAAAGGGTTATGATGAGTTATGGACCATTAGAGAGGGTTGTGATGGGTTATAGAGTTATGAAGGGTTGTATAGGTTATGTAGTATTATGAAGGTTTTGATGGGTTATGAACCGTTATCAAGGATTATGATGGGTTATTGACCATTAAAAGGGTTGTGATAGGTTATGGTCAATTATTATGGGTTGTTATGGGTTATAGACCATAGAAAGGGTTATGTTGGGTTATGGACCATTATGAAGGTTGTGATGGGTTATGGACCATTATGAGGGGTTTTGATAGGTTATGGTTAATTATGAAGAGTTGTGATGGGTTATCCATAGAAAGGGTTGTGCTAGGTTATGGACCATAGGAAGGGTTGTGATGGGATATGGTCAATTATGATGGGTTGTGATGGGTTATGGTCAATTATGAAGGGTTGTGATGGGTTATGGACTGTTATGAAGGTTTGTATGGGTTATGGACCATTATGAAGGGTTGTTACGGTTACGGACCATTATGCAGGGTTGCGATAGATTTTTTTTTTGGGTAAAGAGGGCGGCACCTCTGGCAAATTTATTAATAAAAAGAATAAATACAATATAAGGCTGGGGACTCCCCACCAAAAAACAGAAAATCCATCGGGACAGGCCCCAATGGACAACAAGCTAAACTAGGAACCAAAACAAGATAAGGAACCAGAAGCAAACAAGAACATAAAGGAAAACAACCTGCAAAACAAACAAACCATAAAGAAAGAAAGCACAAAGGAATGAAATTAAGGGAGGGTCCAAATAGTTTTAGCCAAATCAACATTAGTGCAAGTTTTCATAGATAGACTCAGCAGTCTACAGCGGATATCATCCTTAACACTATTCACGACAGCATGATGGGATCTTTTTATGTTTTTAAAAATGCGTAAATTTCTTTCCCGCCATATGTGATATACAGCTCCAGCAAAAACAAGTCTTCTAATGATGGACCATATGGTCTTGTTCTTATTACTGGGGTTGAGTTGACTAATGATATCAGACCAGCTATCAGGGGAGAAGGAGAGATTCATGACGTGATGGAGGTCATGCCAAACCAAAGAAGTGAAAGAACATTCAAAGAAAAGATGTGAAAGGGAATCCGGACAGTCCCCGCAGAACGCACAAATGAGATTGGAATTAGTGTCCCAAATTTTGATTTTATCATGAGTCTTAAGGCGATTTTTAAGAGCAACCCAAAGAATGAAAGCATGTCTGGGGATGTTCTGGGAGAACCAAACAAGATGAAACCAAAAGACCGGTTGATGATAGGGGCGAATAGTCTTCCAAACAGAACGAACAGAGAAAGGAGAGAGTTGACCGTCTCTAGATCTCCAAAGGAGATTATCAGGGACGAATGTGGAAAGAGTAGGGGGGTTATGAGAAAGAAGAGCAGTATGGGAATCTCTCCAACAATGAGGCCGAACCCAAGATCCGTTAAGAACCAGCTCAGCAACCTTTGTATCAGGAGTGAAACCCGCATCATGGATGTCACGGACAGACAAGAATTTAGAAAGAGGGCCCGCGGGGTGCCAGTTATCGAACCAAGCAGAAGTAGAGCATCCATCACCAATCTGGGAAACTATATACTCCCTTATTTTATCCCTCATATCCAGGATGTTACGCCAGGCAAATCCAGAACCGTATTTTTTGGGGGCATCCCAAAAGTTACGGCCACATAAACGGTAAGAGTGGATCCACTTAACCCATAGGGACTCTTTCTTGGAAAGGAGTCTCCAAACATGAGAAGCCATAAGGGCAACATTCCAGATAGCAAGGTTTCGTATGCCAAGCCCACCATGTTCCTTAGGAAGGCAAACAGTTTTCCAGGAGACTTTAGCTTTACCACGTTTCAACTCACCATGGCACCAGAGGAAACCTCTCATGAGCTTCTCAATATCGTTAGAGATCGATTTAGGAAGAATAAAAACCGAAGCCCAATAGATTTGAGTAGAAGAAAGGACAGAAATGATCAGCTGGAGACGACCATCAAAGGAAAGAGACTTATTTTTCCAGTCATTAATCCTGCATTTAACTTTTTCAACAAGTCCTTTACAGTCTTTGTGGGCAAGACGCGTGGTGATGAGAGGAACGCCAAGGTATCGAACAGGAAAAGAGCCTTCCGGAAACTTAACAATAAGATCAATGGCAGCCCTGGTCCTCTCACCAACATTACAATAAAAAGCTTCACTCTTTGCAATGTTGGGATGGAGGCCAGAAACCCCAGAGAATTCCTCAAGAGAGTCACATATGAGTTTAACCGAAGAGCTATCACCATGGCAGAAGAGAAGGAGATCGTCGGCAAAGCAGAGATGGGTGATATTTTGATCGTCACATTGTCTGTGGAATTTAAAAGAATCAGAATCATGTATGTTTCTCTTGATCATAAGGTTAAGCACTTCCATGACTAGAGTGAAGAGATAAGGAGAGAGGGGGTCACCCTGCCGAAGACCCCTTTTACCGTCGAAATAACCATGCGTATTCCCATTGATACTCACAGAGTAAGCAACCGTGGAAACACAAGTCATATCCAGTCAATCATACGGTCGGGGAAACCAAACCCAAACAAAATGGTACGCAGAAAAGTCCAGTCAACCGTGTCGTAGGCTTTTTGAATATCAACCTTAAAAGCACACCTCGGAGGACCACGATGACGATGATAATCACGCATGAGCTCGTGAACAAGAAGGACGTTGTCGGTGATCAAACGACCAGGGATGAAAGCAGACTGGTTTTCATCAACCAGAGAAGAAAGATGGTTTTTGATACGATCCGTAATAAGCTTGCTGATACATTTGTAAAGAACGTTACAACAAGCTATAGGGCGGAAATCAGTGACTTTGGACGGGGAATCAACTTTAGGAATGAGCGCAAGGATGGTGCTGTTGAAAGACTTAAGAAGTTTGCCAGAATATAAGAATTCCTTAACAGCCATACAGAAATCAGGACCCAAAATATCCCAAGCAGACTTGAAGAACTTAGCAGAGAAACCATCAGAACCAGGAGCTTTATCATCACCCATCTGGAACAGAACACACTTAACCTCCGCGTCAGTAACAGGAGTAAGCATGGCGGCAGACTGGAGGGGGGAGAGCTTATTAGAGAAGAGGGAAGAAAGATCGCGAATAGCAGTAGAAGGCTGGGCAGAACCCAAGAAGGCTTGAAAGTGAGAAACAAAAAGATTAGGAAGATCGTTCCCCGAGATCCAGTTACCATGAACATCCTGGATAGAATTAATACGATTGCGAGATTTACGACTGTTAACCGCTTTGTGGAAAAAAGCCGAATTTTTATCACCTTCACGAAGCCAGTTAACCTTAGCCTTTTGTTTCAAGAACCTCTCTTCATCCAGGCTAGCCTCGTTATAAGCGAGGAGATACCTGCATTGTTCTTCACGAAGATCCTTATTGAAGGGATCCCGATCCAAAGCAATCTGAACTCTATCAAGCTCAATACGAAGAGAGATAACCTTAGAAAAGAGGTTTCCCTGGTTGCGAAGCATCTTACGTATAGGCACTTTCAGATTTTTAAGGTTTTTGAAAACCTTATACATCCGATATCCAGTGATGTTAGGGTTCCAAGAAGAGGCAACAATCTGTTTGAAATCTTCCTTATAAGTCAGGAAATTAGGGAACTTGAAAGGCTTAGGTTGGAAAGGGGCACGTTGGGGGAGAGAAAGCACAGCAGGAGTATGATCGGACGAACGGTAAGGGAGAAAATTGACAGTAGAGGAGGGGAAAGAAGCAACGAAGTGAGTATTACCCAAGACGCGATCGATCTTCTTGAGAATGCCACCCGAACCATTAGGAGACTTGGTCCATGTGTAGAAGAGACCTTTATAGTTAAGGTCCTCCATTTCCATCAGATTGACACAGTCCCTGAAGTCCTCCATGGCCCGAGACATCCCAGACGACCCGGAGGTGCTATCTTTGATATCAAGAGCAACATTGAAATCACCTAAAAGAATCCAAGGGGTATCTCTAACCACATTCTTATGAACCGCAAGAGAATGCCAGAGAGAACGACGCATCATGTGATCATTATGAGCATAGACGAAGGAGCAGAAAAAGGATTTATTAGAATCACGAATATTAACTTTGAAATGCATAACCTGATCACTTAAGTCGATAAGCATCATATCAATGGCCATTGGATCCCAGGCAACCACGATTCTTGTCCCTCTAGGGGAGAAAATACCGTTGGACGACCATGACCAAGAGCCAAAGGTACGACTACAGATAAGAGGGAGGTTAGGGAAGGAAGCACGAGTCTCAAGCGAAGCACAAATATGAAGATTTTGATCGCGGATAAGATCTCTCAAGGCTTTCTGATGAGAAGGCTTACAGAGACCGCGAGTATTCCAAGCAGCGATGTGCGTCATATGGAAACTTGGAGGGGTGTGGAGTCCATCTGCTCGGACACCTGAGTTATCATAGGTTGATCATTATGAGAACCATTCTCACCAACAATGAACTGGGCAGTGTCACCATCATCAGAGTCGACCTCAATACAATTGTCCTCGTCAAGAAGGTTATCAGCATCAGGATCAAAATCACCAGTATTAAAATGGGGGGGAACATTAGGAAGAGGAAGAGGGGGAACAATAGAGGGAAGATCAGTAATGTCTGAGGAACAGGCCTCAAGAACGGAGAAAGCATTGAATAAAGGTGTGGGGGATACAGATTGTTTAAGGGGCATGGAGGAAGAGAGGCGAGTGATAGGGCTCGGAAAACCAACTAAGTTGTTAGTCTTCTTGATAGGGGGAGGAATAGAAGTAGGAGGAATGGAGGTGCGGGAATCATTAGGAGCCGGGCGAAACTCTAAACGAGATTTATTAATACTATTTTTACTTTTATTCCAAAACTTGTTCATTGAAGAATCTTTACTCTTCCTAATTCCTTGACTGTTTCTATTAGAATTACTTTGCAAATTATCTTTAGTATTGTTAACAGAATTTGACCCTTGTTTGGCACGACTTTTCTTCTTATAGACGGCTGTAAAACCATCATCAAGTTGCATAGGGGTAGACACTATACTATGATCTAGATGAATTTTATCTTTGGGATTATCTTCATTAGTCTTAGAGATGACATGCATACAATTTTTGTTTTCATGACCAAACACCATGCAATGAGAGCACATAGGGGGTTTCCATTCATATTCAATACGAAGAGTATGGGTATAAAACTCAAGAGTATCAGGATCAGGAATACGTATAATCACTTTATCCACCCAAGAGGGTTTAGTTGGTATCTCAAGAAGGACACGAGCATAAACAGATTTTCCTGCCGCATATTTGCACATATTAGCAGTATAGGAGTCCATAGCAAGAGGCTTTCCAATTTTTGAAGCAATGTGGCTAAGACCATCATCACTCCATGCCTCATAGGGAATATCGTGTATTTTAATCCATAGAGGGAGCTTATCATGATTGTTCTTATGAATATCTAGACCGGGACGCCATTTTTGCATGACAATAGGGGCACCTTTAAAAGTCCAGGGACCATGAGTGATAACATGATGAAGACCATTGTCGTCACTAAATTTAAAAAGGTAAACACCTTTACCATTTAGAAGAACATCTTGGAGACCATGGATCGACCACATTTTGGAAGCAAGATATCGAACATCAGAGTAATTCATTTTAATTCCTACAAAATAACCACAGATAGTCCTAGCAAATGTTTCACACACTTTAGTGACGGCCGTTAAGGGAATATCAACAGGTACATTATTGTCATTACTCAAATTAGGAATAAAACGAAATTTATCATTGGCGTGTTTTTGTGATCCAGTAATAATATTAGCATGGGAGTTATTGAGTAAGGGTAAAGATTGATGCCAAGCATTATTAATATTTTTTTTATTTTCGTTATTTCTAGTGTTATAAATTAAATTTTGGTCATTTGTTATAAGATCACTAGAACTATTAGGCTTAAATTTTTCACTCATGTCAACAAAATCGTTTTTAACTTTAGCATTTAAGGACACATGTGTTTCAACACTTGGAGGTGAATCATTGGACATGGTATTTGAGGGAGGAGGGTAATTAGGACCATGAATAACTTTAATATGAGGATGGTTGGCCGAAATATGGTACTTGGAATTATGGGAACAATGATTAGGATGTGGTCCTAACAAAGAGGAGCAAGAATTATTATTCAAACAATTAGTCATCGGCTCCTTTATATTCTTTGATGAATCAGCCGATTCATATGAGCATGGAGGGGCACAAGGTTTTGATAATATAAAAGTACAAGCATGAGTGTCCTTGTCTCCCACTAAAGTTGATAAAGAATTAATGTCCCCCATGCTTTTATGCTTTTGACCAACTAGATTATGATTAAACCCACCATCCACATTCAATAAAGGAGAAGTAACATTAATTAAAGAGGGATCGGCTGAATTCATACCTTCTTCCATGCATGTGTTATCGTTCATAACCGTTGTGTAGTTGTTTGAGTTCATGACCGTTAGAGCGTGTACTCCACGAACAGCAAGGATTGCAGCATCTTCCTCATGGCCTTCGGTGTTCTTCACGATTGTAGCTTGAGGTACACGAACACGTTGGATTGTAGGATCTGGAGTATAGTTACCGTGAGCTAGAAAAGAAAGATCTTCATGACTGGATTTGTAAATTAGCTTGTTATTTTCTTCCCCAGATTCGTTGTTTAACAATGTTTTCATATCTTCTCTCACTTTTATGTTTCTAGTATTTCTTTTTGTAACCGTTTCCTGTTTAGGTCCATGGTTCGAAGAAACAATTTCAGTAGCCGATAGAGACACACCTCCACCACCCATCGTGAGTTGATGATCCATGCATTCCTCGTTGAATGAGACCGTAGTAGAGGCACCTCCCTCGGTGTTCATTGTATTTTCTTCTCCACTTGCACATGAGATATCACCATTAACTCCCTTTGTTGAAGGAGTTCCATCATTTGCTGAAAAATTCATATCCGTATCTCCTCCATTGGATGTTGAGTGAAGTTGCATGCAAGTATCCTCTTTAGTGTAACAAGCGTGAGCACCAACTGAAGACGAGATCCAACCGGTGGACAATCTTTTTCGCTGAATGTTGTTATTTTTGCATTTGTTTCTTCTTTCATCAATGGCCTCAAATAAAGAAGAAGAATAATTCTTAAATATTGATCCTTTGATATTACGTAAAGCCATATGAAGTTTTTTCTCTTTCTGATCTTTATTGTAGTTGATTGCATTGCCATGCTCTTCAGATTTGTTTTCTTTGGATGAAAATTTAAAATCTTGTTTAAAACTTTCAGAAAACTTAATTGCATTCACCTGTTGACCTTTTCCAGTAGATAAATCATGAGTATGATGTTGCTGATCCATTATAACACCATCATTTGACATTAAAATGGAATCACAACCTATTGAATCATTATCCATTGTAACATACGACAGAACAAAACCCAAAAAACACAAAAACTTTCTAGAGAGAGAAAATACTAGAGAGAGGTTAGAGAGAAATGGTTTATGGTTGAGTTGGGTTTTCTAGTTTTCATGGTTACGATAGATTATGGACCATAGAAAGGGTTGTGATGGGTTATTGACAATTAGAAAGGGTTATGATGGGTTATGGACCGTTATGAAGGGTTATGTACTATTATGAATGGTTGTGATGAGTTATGCTCAATTATGAAGGGTTGTGATGGGTTATGGACCATTATAAAGGAATGTGATGGGTTATGGATCACTATGAAGGGTTATGATGGGTTATGGACTATTATGAAGGGTTGTGATAGGTTATGGTAATTTATGAAGAGTTGTGATGGGTTATGGACCATAAAAAGGGTTGTGTTAGCTTATGGACCATTATGAATGGTTGTGATGGGTTATGGACCATTATGAAGGTTTGTATGGGTTATGGACCATTATGAAGGGTTGTTATGGTTATGGACCATTATGCAGGGTTGCGATGTGTTATGGACCATTATGAAGTGTTGTGATTTGTTATGGTTAATTATAAAGGGCTGTGATGGGTTATGGACCATAGTAAGGGTTGTCTAGGGTTATGGACCATATGAAGGTTTGTGATGGGTTATGATCAATTATGAAGGGTTGTGATGGGTTATTGACTATTATGAAGGTTTGTATAGGTTATGGACCATTTTTTTGGGTAAAGAGGACGGCACCTCTGGCAAATTTTATTAATAAAAAGAATAAATACAATAAGAGGCTGGGGACTCCCCACCAAAGTAAAAAACAGAAAATCTATCGGGACAGGCCCCAAAGGACAACAACAAAGCTAAACTAGAAACCAAAACAATACATGGAATCAGAAACATAACAATAACAAAAAGGAAAACAACCTGTAGAAGACAAACCATAGAAGCAGAGAAAAGTAGAAGCAAATAGGAGGTTTGTTAAGTGATGGTCCATATCCTTTTTGCCAAATTAACATTAGTGCAAGGTTTCATAGAAAGACTCAGCAGTCTACAGCGGATATCATCCTTAACACTATTCACTATTGCATGATATGATCGTTTAGTTTTTTTGAAAATTCAAAAATTTCTTTCCTGCCAAATGTGGTAAACAGTTCCCGCAAGCACAAGTCTTCTAATGATGGACCAAATGCTCTTATTTATTTTTTTTGATAACCGAGGACCCCACCCGACCCATCCTTTGGATGACCCTGATGAAGCAACCTCGGGGCCCACACACACCTGGCAGCAGGGTGGTCCGGGTCAATCACCTACGGGGGTAGAGAGGTGGCCAGTGGCCATCCCCTGATTGAAACCTAACACTCCCTATGGGGAAAGGGAGGGAGTGGGATTAGAACTTGGAACCTCTTTATGGGGGAAGAGAAAGAGTCCAAAGCCTTATCCACTAGGCCATCAGGGTGATGGTTAATGCTCTTATTTTTAGATGTGGGCTTAAGTTGATTAATGATATCGTACCAGCTATCAGTGTGGACAGAGAGATTCATGACATGTTGAAGGTCATGCCAAACCATAGAGGGGAAAGAACACTCAAAGAAAAGATGTGAAAGTGAATCCGCACAATCCCCGCAGAAGGCACAAATGAGATTGGAGTTAGTATCCCAGATTTTGATTTTATCATGAGTCTTAATACGATTTTTAAGAGCAACCCATAGAATGATGCATGTCTAGGGATATTCTGGGAAAACCAAACCAGATGATACCAGTCAACAGGCTGGTCATAGGGGCGAATAGACTGCCAAACGGAACGAACAGAAAAATCAGAAAGATTACCGTCACTAGATCTCTATTGGAGTTTATCAGGAACGGAAGGAGATAGAGAAGGAGGGTTTTGAGGAAGAAGATTAGGATGGGAGTCCCTCCATTGACTGGGCCGAACCCAAGATCCGTTAAGGACAAGGTCAGCAACCTTACTATCGTGATTGAATCCTGCTGCCCTGATGTGACGAGGAGACATGAATTTAGAGAGGGGACCAGCAGGATGTCAGTTATCGAACCAAGCGGACGTAGAGCACCCATCACCAATCTGGGAAACAATAAAATCTCTTATCTTACTTCGCATATCAAGGATGTTTCGCCAAGCAGAACCTGAACCGTATTTTTTGGGGGCATCCCAAAAGTTACAGCCATAGAGACGGTAAGAATGGATCCACTTGACCCATAGGGAATCCTTCTTAGAAAGGAGTCTCCAAACATGAGAAGCCATAAGGGCTACATTCCAAACAGCAAGATTACGGATACCAAGTCCACCATGTTCCTTAGGGAGACAAACTGTTTTCCAAGATACTTTGGCTCTACCACGTTTCAACTCTCCATGGCACCAGAGGAAACCCCTCATGAGTTTCTCAATTTCGTTAGAAATAGATTTAGCAAGAATAAAAACAGAAGCCCAGTAGATTTGCATAGAAGAAAGAACAGAGAGAATGAGCTGGAGACGGCCAGCAAAGGAGAGAGTCTTGTTTTTCCAGTCATTAATCCTGCATTTGAGTTTATCAACAAGACCTTTACAATCCTTGTGGGCATGACGGGTGGTGATAAGAGGGATGCAAAGGTATCGGACAGGGAAAGATCCCTCAGGGAACCCAACAATACGGTCAATAGCAGCCCTATTTCTCTCACCAACATTGCAGTAAAAGGCTTCACTTTTGGCAACATTAGGATAGAGCCCAGAGACCCCAGAGAATTCAACAAGGGAATCATAGATGATGCTTACCGAAGATCTATCCCCATGAGAGAAGAGGAGAAGATCATCGGCAAAGCATAGATGTGTTATACTCTGTTCCTCACATTGGCAGTGGAATTTGAACGAATCGGATTCAGATATTTTTCTCTTGATCATAAGGTTAAGAACCTCCATAACAAGAGTGAAGAGATAGGGAGAGTGGGGGTCACCTTGTCGAAGGCCCCGTTTACCATCAAAAAAACCATGTATGTTACCATTAATACTCACTGAGTAAGCCGTAGTGGAAACACATGTCATGATCCAGTCAATCATACGATCAGGGAACCCAAAACCAAACAAGATGGTGCGAAGAAAAGACCAGTCCACCGTGTCATAAGCTTTCTGAATATCGACTTTAAAAGCACATCTTGGAGGACCACGGTGGCGATGATAATCCCGCATGAGCTCATGGACAAGAAGAATGTTGTCGGAGATCAAACGACCAGGGATGAAAGCAGACTGGTTATCATCAACCAAAGAAGAAAGATGGTTCTTAATACGGTCTGCAATAATCTTGCTGATACATTTGTAGACAACATTACAGCAAGCGATCGGCCAAAAATCAGTGACTTTGGAAGGAGAGTCAACCTTAGGAATGAGAGCAAGAACGGTGTTGTTAAAAGACTTAAGGAGTTTTCCAGAGAAAAAGAACTCCTTAACTGCCAAACAAACATCGGTACCCACAATATCCCAAGCAGACTTGAAGAACTTAGCCGAGAAGCCATCTGGACCAGGGGCTTTCTCATCTCCCATTTGGAACATGACGCACCTAATCTTCTCATCCGTAACAGGAGTAAGCATGGTCCATAACCCAACACAACAAAAAACCCAAAAACTCTCTCTAAGCAATCTTTACGTTTTTTGAAGCAATCTTTACATTTTTTAGTTTTTATTTTAATTATGGCTGGTGTTTCACCAGGCATAATTCCTGGTTCTAATCAATGTTTGGAAAATGAAAAGGTTTTAGATAATCAAAATAATATGTTTTCTGCACATGGTGTTATAGATCATGATATTACTTTCAATTTGGTTGAAAAAAGATTAAAAAACATAAAAAGAAAACAACAAGGTTTCTTCAAACAACTTGATAGATTAGGTGCGTCATGTTCCAAATGGGAGATGAGAAATGGGTTATGGGCCATAGAAAGGGTTGTGATGGGTTATGGACCATTACAAAGGGTTGTGATGGGTTATGGGCCGTTATGAAGGGTTCTATAGGTTATATTATGAAGGTTGTGATGGGTTATGAACTATTATGAAGGATTATGATGGGTTATTGACCATTATGAAGGGTTATGATAGGTTATGGTTAATTATGAAGGGTTGTTATGGGTTATGGACCATAGAAAGGGTTGTGTTGGTTTTTTTTGGGTAAAGAGGGCGGCAAGGGTTGTGTTGGTTTATGGAGTATTATGAAGGGTTATGCTTAATTATGAATTGTTGTGATGGGTTATGGACCATTATAAAGAGTTGTGATGGGTTATGGACCATTATGAAGGTTCTGATGGGTTATGGACCACTATGAATGGTTATGATGGTTTTTTTTGATAACTGAGGACCCCACCCTACCCATTCTTTGGATGACCCTGATGAAGCAACCTCGGGGTCCACGCACACTTGGCAGCAGGGTGGTCCAGGTCAATCACCTACGGGGTTAGAGAGGTGGCCAGTGGCCATCCCCTGATTGAAACCTAACACTCCTTATGGGGAAAGAGAGGGAGTGGGATTAGAACTTGGAACCTCTTTATGGGGGAAGAGAAAGAGTCCAAAGCCTTATCCACTAGGCCATCAGGGTGATGGTTGTTATGATGGGTTATGGACCATTATGAGGGGTTTGGATAGGTTATGGTCAATTATGAAGAGTTGTGATAGGTTATGGACCATAGAAAGGGTTGTGTTGGGTTATGGACCACTATAAAGGGTTCTGATGGGTTATGGACCATTATGAAGGGTTGTGATGGGTTATGGACCATTATGAAGGTTTTTATGGGTAATGGACTATTATGAAGGTTTGTTATGGTTATAGACCATTATGCACAATTGCGATGGGTTATAGACTATTATGAAGTGTTGTGATAGGTTATGGTTAATTATGAATGTTGTGATGGTTTATGCACCATAGAAAGAGTTGTTCTGGGTTATGGACCATAGGAAGGGTTATGATGGGTTATGGTCAATTATGAAGGGTTATGATGGGTTATGGTCAATTATGAAAGGTTGTGATGGGTTATGGCCTGTTATGAAGGTTTGTATGGGTTATGGACCATTATGAAGGTTTGTTACGCTTATGGACCATTATGCAGGGTTGCGATGGTTATGGACCATAGAAAGGTTTGTGATGGGTTACGGATCATTAGAAAGGGTTGTGATGGGTTATGGACCGTTATGAAGGGTTGCATGGGTTATGTACTATTATGAAGGTTTTGATGGGTTATGAACCATTATCAAGGATTATGATGGGTTATTGACAATTATGAAGGGTTGTGATAGGTTATGGTCAATTATGATGGGTTGTTATGGGTTATGGACCATAGAAAGGGTTGTGTTGGGTTATGGATCGTTATGAAGGGTTGTGATGGGTTATGCTGAATTATGAAGGGTTGTGATGGGTTATGGCCCCTTATAAAGGGTTGTGATGGGTTATGGACCATTATGAAGGTTGTGATGGGTTATGGACCATTATAAAGGGTTGTGATGGGTTATGGACCATTATGAAGGTTGTGATGGGTTATGGACCATTATGAAGGTTGTGATGGGTTATGGACCATTATGAGGAGTTTTGATAGGTTATGGTCAATTATAAAGAGTTGTGATAGGTTATGGACCATAGAAAGGGTTGTGTTGGGATATGGACCATTATGAAGGGTTGTGATGGGTTATTGACCATTTTGAAGGGTTGTGATCGGTTATGGTTAAATATGAAGGGTTGTGATGGGTTATAGACCATAGAAAGGGTTGTGCTGGGTTATGGACCATAGGAAGGGTTCTGATGGGTTATGGTCAATTATGAAGGGTTGTGATGGGTTATGGTCAATTATGAAGGGTTGTGATGGGTTATGGACTGTTATGAAGGTTTGTATGGGTTATGGACAATTATGAAGGGTTGTTATGGTTATGGACCATTATGTAGGGTTACGATGGGTTATGGACCATTATGAAGTGTTGTGATGGGTTATGGTTAATTATGAAGGGTTGTGATGGGTCATAGACCATAGAAAGGGTTGTGCTGGGTTATAGACCATAGGAAGGGTTGTGATGGGTTATGGTCAATTATGAAGCATTATGATGGGTTATGGACTGTTATGAAGGTTTGTATGGGTTATGGACCATTATGAAGGGTTGTTATGGTTACGGCCCATTATGCTGGGTTGCGATGGGTTATGGACCATAGAAAGGGTTGTGATGGGTTACTGACCATTAGAAAGGGTTTTGATGGGTAATGGACCGTTATAAAGGGTTGTGATGCGTTATGGACCATTATGAAGGTTGTGATGTTTTTTTTTTTGGTAAAGAGGGCGGCACCTCTGGCAAATTTTATTAATAAAAAGAATAAATACAATATAAGGCTGGGGACTCCCCACCAAAAAAAAGAAAATCCCTCGGGACAGGCCCCAACGGACAACAAGCTAAACTAGGTACCAAAACAAGAGAAGGAACCAGAAGCAAACAAGAACATAAAGGAAAACAACCTGCAAAACAAACAAACCATACAAGCCAAAACAAGTAGACAAAGAAAGAAAGCGCAAAGGAAGAAAGTTAAGGAAGGGTCCAAATAGTTTTAGCCAAATCAACATTAGTGAAAGTTTTCATAGATAGACTCGGCAGTCTACAGCGGATATCATCCTTAACACTATTCACTACAGCATTATGAGATTTTTTTATTTTTTAAAAAATGCGTAAACTTCTTTCCCGCCAAATATGGTAGACAGCTCCAGCAAAAACAAGTCTTCCAATGATGGACCATATGGTTTTGTTCTTATTACTGGGGTTGAGTTGACTAACGATATCAGACCAGGTATTAGTGGAGAAGGAGAGATTCATGACATGATGGAGGTCATGCCAAACCAAAGAAGTGAAAGAACATTCAAAGAAGAGATGGGAAAGGGAATCCGGACAGTCCCCGCAGAACGCACAAATGAGATTGGAAGTAGTGTCCCAAATTTTAATCTTATCATGAGTGTTAAGGCGATTTTTAATAGCAACCCAAAGAATAAAAGCATGTCTGGGGATGTTTTGGGAGAACCAAACAAGATGAAACCAAAAGACCATTTGTTGATAGGGGCGAATAGTCTGCCAAACAGAACGAACAGAGAAAGGAGAGAGTTGACCGTCTCTAGATCTCCAAAGGAGATTATCAGGGACGAATGTAGAAAGAGTAGGGGGGTTATGAGAAAGAAGAGGACCATGGTAATCTCTCCAACAATTAGGCCGAACCCAAGATCCGTTAAGAACCAGGTCAGCAACCTTAGTATCAGGAGTGAAACCCGCATCATGGATGTCACGGACAGACAAGAATTTAGAAAGAGGGCCCGCGGGGTGCCAGTTATCGAACCAAGCAGAAGTAGAGCATCCATCACCAATCTGGGAAATAATATACTCCCTTATCTTATCCCGCATATCCAGGATGTTACGCCAGGAAAATCCAGAACCGTATTTTTTGGGGGCATCCGAAAAGTTTCGGCCACATAAACGGTAAGAGTGGATCCACTTAACCCATAGGGACTCTTTCTTGGAAAGGAGTCTCCATACATGGGAAGCCATAAGGGCAACATTCCAGATAGCAAGGTTACGTATGCCAAGACCACCATGTTCCTTAGGAAGGCAAACAGTTTTCCAGGAGACTTTAGCTTTACCACGCTTCAACTCACCCTGGCACCAGAGGAAACCTCTCATGAGCTTCTCAATATCGTTAGAGATAGATTTAGGAAGAATAAAAACAGAAGCCCAATAGATTTGAGTAGAAGAAAGGACAGAGAGGATCAGCTGGAGACGACCAGCAAAAGAAAGAGACTTGTTTTTCCAGTCATTAATCCTGCATTTGACTTTATCAACAAGGCCTTTACAGTCTTTGTGGGCAAGACGCGTGGTGATGAGAGGAACGCCAAGGTATCGGACAGGAAAAGAGCCCTCAGGAAACTTAACAATAAGGTCAATGGCAGCCCTGGTCCTCTCACCAACATTACAGTAGAATGCTTCACTCTTCGCAGTATTAGGATGGAGGCCAGAAACCCCAGAGAATTCCTCAAGAGAATCACAGATGAGTTTAACCGAAGAGCTATCACCATGGCAAAAGATAAGGAGATCGTCGGCAAAGCAGAGATGGGTGATATTTTGATCGTCACATTGTCTGTGGAATTTAAAAGAATCAGAGTCATGTATGTTTCTCTTGATCATAAGGTTAAGCACTTCCATGACAAGAGTGAAGAGATAAGGAGATAGGGGGTCACCCTGTCGAAGGCCCCTTTTACCGTCGAAATAACCATGAGTATTCCCATTGATACTCACAGAGTAAGCAACCGTGGAAACACATGTCATGATCCAGTCAATCATACGATCGGGAAATCCAAACCCAAACAAAATGGTCCGCAGAAACGTCCAGTCAACCGTGTCGTAGGCTTTTTGAATATCAACCTTAAAAGCACACCTAGGAGGACCACGATGACGATGATAATCACGCATGAGCTCGTGGACAAGAAGGACGTTGTCGGTGATCAAACGACCAGGGATGAAAGCAGACTGGTTTTCGTCAACCAGAGAAGAAAGATGGTTTTTGATACGATCCGCAATAAGCTTGCTGATACATTTGTAAACAACGTTACAACAAGCTATAGGGCCGAAATCAGTGACTTTGGAAGGGGAATCAACTTTAGGAATTAGCGCAAGGATGGTGCTGTTGAAGGACTTAAGAAGTTTGCCAGAATAGAAGAATTCCTTAACAGCCATACAGAAATCAGGACCCACAATATCCCAAGCAGACTTGAAGAACTTAGCAGAGAAACCATCAGAACCAGGAGCTTTATCATCACCCATCTGGAACAGGACACACTTAACCTTCGCGTCAGTAACAGGAGTAAGCATGGCGGCAGACTGGAGGGGGGAGAGCTTAGTAGAGAAGAGGGAAGAAGGATCACGAATAGCAGTAGCAGGCTGGGCAGAACCCAAGAAGGCTTGAAAATGAGAAACAAAAAGATTAGGAAGGTCGTTCCCCGAGATCCAGTTAACCTGAACATCCTGGATAGAATTAATACGATTGCGAGATTTACGACTTTTAACCGCTTTGTGGAAAAAAGCCGAATTTTTATCACCCTCACGCAGCCAGTTAACCTTAGCCTTTTGTTTCAGGAACCTCTCTTCATCCAGGCTAGCCTCGTTATAAGCGAGGAGATACCTGCATTGTTCTTCACGAAGATCCTTATTGAAGGGATCCCGATCCAAAGCAATCTGAACTCTATCAAGCTCATTACGAAGAGAGATAACCTTAGAAAAGAAGTTTCCCTGGTTGCGAAGCATCTTACGTATCGGCACTTTCAGATTTTTAAGGTTTTTGAAAACCTTATACATCCGATATCCATTGATATTGGGGTTCCAAGAGGAGGCAACAATTTGCTTGAAATCGTTCTTATAAGTCAGGAAATTAGGGAACTTGAAGGGCTTAGGTTGGAAAGGGGAACGATGTGGGAGAGAAAGCACAGCAGGAGTATGATCGGACGAACGGTAAGGGAGAAAATTAACAGTAGAAGAGGGGAAAGAAGCAACAAAGTTAGTATTTCCCATGACACGATCGATCTTCTTGAGGATGCCACCCGAACCATTAGGAGACTTGGTCCATGTGTAGAAGAGACCTTTATAGTTAAGGTCCTCCATTTCCATCAGATTGACACAGTCCCTGAAGTCCTCCATTGCACGAGAAATCCCAGACGACCCGGAGGTGCTATCTTTGATATCAAGAGCAACATTGAAATCACCCAAAAGAATCCAAGGGGAATCTCTAACCACATTCTTATGGACCGCAAGAGAATGCCAGAGAGAACGACGCATCATGTGATCATTATGAGCATAGACGAAGGAGCAGAAAAATGATTTATTAGAATCACGAATATTAACTTTGAAATGCATAACCTGATCATTTAAGTCGATAAGCATCATATCAATGGCCATTGGATCCCAGGCAACCACGATTCTAGTCCCTTTAGGGGAGAAAAGACCGTTGGACGACCACGACCAAGAGCCAAAAGTACGACTACAGATAAGAGGGAGGTTAGGGAAGGAAGCACGAGTCTCAAGAGAAGCACAAATATGAAGATTTTGATCGCGTATAAGATCTCTCAAGGCTTTCTGATGAGAAGGCTTACAGAGGCCGCGAGTATTCCAAGCAGCGATGTGCGTCATATGGAAACTTGGAGGGGGGTGGAGTCCATCTGCTCAGACACCGGAGCTATCATAGGTTGATCATTATAGGATCCAGACTCATTGACAATGAACTGGGCAGTGTCACCATTATCAGAATCAACCTTAACTAGTATCCTCAACGATTAGGTCATCAGAATCAGGATCAAAATCATCAGGACTAGATTAGGAAGGAGCACCAGAATGGGGCAGGGGGACAGAAGAAGAAGGAATATTTGTGACGTTAGAGGAACATGCCTCTAGAATGGAGAAGGCGTTGAATAAAGGATTGGAGGATTCAAGCTGATTTAGGGGCTGGGAAGAAGAAAGACGAATGATAGGGCTAGGGAATCCAACAATAGCCGACTTATCCTTCATTGGGGGATTAGGGGAATTGTTGAATAAAAGGGGGCTATTATTAATATGAATCGGACGTTTCTCAAAACGTTTCTTATTTCTAATGGTTTTTAAATTGTTTTTATTTTTGGAAGTGGGATTTTCTTGGGTATTGTTTTGGTATTTTCTACTAGTATTGCTTTTAGAAGATTCATTATTTTTATTTTCTTTAGTAGAAACATGTTTTAAAGAATTTTTCTTATTTGAAACCATAGTAAAATCATCAGTATTATGAATAATAGAAGTAGCGTTAATGGACCATTATGAAGGTTGTGATGTGTTATGGACCATTATAAAGGGTTGTGATGGGTTATGGACCATTATGAAGGTTGTGATGGGTTATGGACCACTATGAAGGGTTATGATGGGATATATACCATAGAAAGGGTTGTGTTGTGTTATGGACCATTATGAAGGGTTGTGATGGATTATGGACCATTATGAAGGTTTGTACGGGTTATGGACCATTATGAAGGGTTTTTATGGTAATAGACCATAAGAAGGGTTGTGATGAGTTATGGTCAATTATTAAGGGTTGTGATGGGTTATGGTCAATTTTGAAGGGTTGTGATGTGTTATGGACTATTATGAAGGTTTGTATGGGTTATTGACCATGATGAAGGGTTGTTATGGTTATGGACCATTATGCAAGGTTGCGATGTGTTATGTACCATAGAAAGGGTTGTGTTGGGTTATGGACCATTAGGGTTGTGATGGGTTATGGACCATTATGAAGGGTTATGAGGGGTTATGGACCATTATGAAGGTTTGTATGGGTTATGGACCATGGTAATAGACCATTATCCAGGGTTGCGATGGGTTATGAACCATTATGAAGTGTTGTGATAGGTTATGGTTAATTATGAAGGGTTGTGATGGGTTATAGACCATAGGAAGGGTTGTGATGGGTTATAGTCAATTTTTTTTTTTGGGTAAAGAGGGCGGCACCTCTGGCAAATTTATTAATAAAAAGAATAAATACAATATAAGGCTGGGGACTCCCCACCAAAAAACAGAAAATCTATCGGGACAGGCCCCAACGGACAACAAGCTAAACTAGGAACCAAAACAAGATAAGGAACCAGAAGCAAACAAGAACATAAAGGAAAACAACCTGCAAAACCAAAAAACCATACAAGCCAAAACAAGCAGAAAAAGAAAGAAAGCACAAAAGAAGGAAATTAAGGGAGTGTCCAAATAGTTTTAGCCAAATCAACATTAGTGCAAGTTTTCATAGATAGACTCAACAGTCTACAGCGGATATCATCCTTAACACTATTCACGACAGCATGATGTGATCTTTTTTTGTTTTTAAAAATGCGTAAATTTCTTTCCCGCCATATGTGATATACAGCTCCAGCAAAAACAAGTCTTCTAATGATAGACCAAATGGTCTTGTTCTTATTACTGGGGTTGAGTTGACTAATGATATCAGACCAGCTATCAGGGGAGAAGGAGAGATTCATGACTTGACGGAGGTCATGCCACACCAAAGAAGTGAAAGAACATTCAAAGAAGAGATGGGAAAGGGAATCCGGACAGTCTCCGCAGAACGCACAAATGAGATTGGAAGTAGTGTCCCAAATTTTGATCTTATCATGAGTCTTAAGGCGATTTTTAAGAGCAACCCAAAGAATGAAAGCATGTCTGGGGATGTTCTGGGAGAACCAAACAAGATGAAACCAAAAGACCGGTTGGTGATAGGGGCGAATAGTCTGCCAAACAGAACGAACAGAGAAAGGAGAAAGTTGACCGTCTCTAGATCTCCAAAGGAGATTATCAGGGACGAATGTGGAAAGAGTAGGGGGGTTATGGGAAAGAAGAGCAGGATGGGAGTCTCTCCAACAATGAGGCCTCACCCAAGATCCGTTAAGAACCAGGTCAGCAACCTTAGTATCAGGAGTGAAACCCGCATCATGGATGTCACGGGTAGACAAGAATTTAGAAAGAGGGCCCGCGGGGTGCCAGTTATCGAACCAAGCAGAAGTAGAGCATCCATCACCTATCTGGGAAACTATATACTCCCTTATCTTATCCCGCATATCCAGGATGTTACGCCAGGCAAATCCAGAACCGTATTTTTTGGGGGCATCCTAAAAGTTACGGCCACATAAACGGTAAGAGTGGATCCACTTAACCCATAGGGACTCTTTCTTGGAAAGGAGTCTCCAAACATGGGAAGCCATAAGGGCAACATTCCAGATAGCAAGATTACGTATGCCAAGACCACCATGTTCCTTAGGAAGGCATATAGTTTTCCAGGAGACTTTAGCTTTACCACGCTTCAACTCACCATGGCACCAGAGGAAACCTCTCATGAGCTTCTCAATATCGTTAGAGATAGATTTAGGAAGAATAAAAACAGAAGCCCAATAGATTTGAGTAGAAGAAAGGACAGAGAGGATGAGCTGGAGACGACCAGCAAAGGAAAGAGACTTGTTTTTCCAGTCATTAATCCTGCATTTGACTTTATCAACAAGGCCTTTACAGTCTTTGTGGGCAAGACGCGTGGTGATGAGAGGAACGCCAAGGTATCGGACAGGAAAAGAGCCCTCAGGAAATTTAACAATAAGGTCAATGGCAGCCCTGGTCCTCTCACCAACATTACAGTAGAAAGCTTCACTCTTCACGGTATTGGGATGGAGGCCAGAAACCCCAGAGAATTCCTCAAGAGAGTCACATATGAGTTTAACCGAAGAGCTATCACCATGGCAGAAAAGAAGGAGATCGTCGGCAAAGCAGAGATGGGTGATATTTTGATCGTCACATTGTCTGTGGAATTTAAAAGAGTCAGAATCATGGATGTTTCTCTTGATCATAAGGTTAAACACTTCCATGACAAGAGTGAAGAGATAAGGAGAGAGGGGGTCACCCTGCCGAAGGCACCTTTTACCGTCGAAATAATCATGCGTATTCCCATTGATACTCACCGAGTAAGCAACCGTGGAAACACAAGTCATGATCCATTCAATCATACGATCTGGGAAACCAAACCCAAACAAGATGTTCCGTAGAAAATTCCAGTCAACCGTGTCGTAGGCTTTTCGAATATCAACCTTAAAAGCACACCTAGGAGGACCACGATGACGATGATAATCACGCATGAGCTCGTGAACAAGAAGGACGTTGTCAGTGATCAAACGACCAGGGATGAAAGCAGACTGGTTTTCATCAACCAAAGAAGAAAGATGGTTTTTGATACGATCCGCAATAAGCTTGCTAATACATTTGTAAACAACGTTACAACAAGCTATAGGGCGGAAATCAGTGACTTTGGAAGGGGAATCAACTTTAGGAATGAGCGCCAGGATGGTACTGTTGAAGGATTTAAGAAGTTTGCCAGAATAGAAGAATTCCTTAACAGCCATACAGAAATCAGGACCCACAATATCCCAAGCAGACTTGAAGAACTTAGCAGAGAAACCATCAGAACCAGGGGCTTTATCATCACCCATCTGGAACAGAACACACTTAACCTCCGTGTCAGTAACAGGAGTAAGCATGGCGGCGTACTGGAGGGGGGAGAGCTTATTAGAGAAGAGGGAAGAAGGATCACGAATAGCATTGGACGGCTGGGCAGAACCCAAGAAGGCTTGAAAATGAGAAACAAAAAGATTAGGAAGATCGTTCCCCGAGATCCAGTTACCATGAGCATCCTGGATAGAGTTAATACGATTGCGAGATTTACGACTTTTAACCGCTTTGTGGAAAAAAGCCGAATTTTTATAACCCTCACGCAGCCAGTTAACCTTAGCCTTTTGTTTCAGGAACCTCTCTTCATCCAGGTTAGCCTCGTTATAAGCGAGGATATACCTGCATTGTTCTTCACGAAGATCCTTATTGAAAGGATCCCGATCCAAAGCAATCTGAACTCTATCAAGCTCATTACGAAGAGAGATAACCTTAGAAAAGAGGTTTCCCTGGTTGCGAAGCATCTTACGAATATGCACTTTCAGATTTTTAAGGTTTTTGAAAACCTTATACATCCGATATCCAGTGATGTTGGGGTTCCAAGAAGAGGCAACAATCTGCTTGAAATCGTCCTTATAAGTCAGGAAATTAGGGAACTTGAAAGGCTTAGGTTGGAAAGGGGCACGCTGGGGGAGAGAAAGCACAGCAGGAGTATGATCGGACGAACGGTAAGGGAGAAAATTGACAGTAGAGGAGGGGAAAGAAGCAAGGAAGTGAGTATTTCCCATGACACGATCGATCTTCTTGAGGATGCCACCCGAACCATTAGGAGACTTGGTCCATGTGTAGAAGAGACCTTTATAGTTAAGATCCTCCATTTCCATCAGATTGACACAGTCCCTGAAGTCCTCCATGGCACGAGAAATCCCAGACGACCCGGAGGTGCTATCTTTGATATCAAGCGCAACATTGAAATCACCCAAAAGAATCCAAGGGGTATCTCTAACCACATTCTTATGGACTGCAAGAGAATGCCAGAGAGATCGACGCATCATGTGATCATTATGAGCATAGACGAAGGAGCAGAAAAAGGATTTATTAGAATCACGAATATTAACTTTGAAATGCATAACCTGATCATTTAAGTCGATAAGCATCATATCAATGGCCATTGGATCCCAGGCCACCACGATTCTAGTCCCTCTAGGAGAGAAGAGACCGTTGGACGACCACGACCAAGAGCCAAAAGTACGACTACAGATAAAAGGGAGGTTAGGGAAGGAAGCACGAGTCTCAAGAGAAGCACAAATATGAAGATTTTGATCACGGATAAGATCTCTCAAGGCTTTCTGATGAGAAGGCTTACAGAGACCGCGAGTATTCCATGCAGCGATGTGCGTCATATGGAAACTTGGAGGGGGGTGGAGTCCATCTGCTCGGAAACCCCTTAATCGAGTAGTCTCCTCCATGTCAATCATACGATCGGGAAATCCAAACCCCAATCTCTCTAACCTCTCTCTAGAATTTTCTCTCTCTAAGAAAGTTTCTGTGTTTTTTGGTTTTTGTTCTATCGTATTTCACCATGGATGATGATTCACCAGGTTGTGATTCCATTTTAATGTCAAATGATGGGGTTATGATGGATCAGCATAATCATTCTCTTGAGTTATCTACTGGTACAGATTCATCAAAGGTAATTGGAAATAAAACTTATATGTTTTCTGCACAAAGTTTTATTAACCCTGTAAGTACTTTCAATATGGTGGAAAGTAGAATGAAAAGGATTATCAATAAACAACCACGTATCTTCAAAAAACCTTCCATTAAGAATTCTCTTTTGGAAAAATCGATTCAAAGAAGATTACAACAAAGAAAAGATGTTCTTAATCTTAAACGAGTTACAAATCAATATGAAAGGAATGTTGCTGCCTCGGGTTCTACAATCGATGCTTTGGTTGAAGATGAATCAAATGATGCCTCTCTCGTTGATGCACTTAAAAACTTAGATCAATCGGTTATCCAAGCTTATGGAGAGGGTGGCAAAGGATCCAACAAGATTGATGGCTTGAGTACGGATTACTCATCTTCTGAAGATGAGGATGGAGAAGATAAAAATGATGATTCAAATACGGAGCATATGGTAGTCGCATCTACTATCAACGCCGACTGCATGGAGAATCATTCTTTGCCCGATGGAGAAGAAAGTGACTGCATGGATTACAATATCACGTCTGTTCTTGGAGATGTTGATACGCATAAAAAAACCTCTTCAGCTCATAAAGTAAACGCACATGTAGATGGTATTTTTGCGATTGCCAGAAATCAGGAAAAGGCTACCGGAGATGCTGCATTTCAGTTTCAACCGTCTTCAAACCATGGAGGAGATCATGGCCTGAATTTTACGCCGATCAATGGAACATCAGAAGGTGGAATTAAAACGGTAATAACATCCACATCCACTTTAAAGCATGGAGAAGAGATATTAAACAACAATACGGACAGCACTAAGAAGCAAGGAGCTGAATTATTTAAACCAAGCATGGGCAACAAAGATAAAAGAGACACCTCTTTATGCGGAAACCACTTGGCTGAAGGTATAACTCTCGATCATTCTTTATTTAATGCTACTTGTTCTAATTTTAATGTGGAACATGGGTTTAAACCTAACATTATGGGCCAAAGGAATAAAAGTATTGGGAAGGTGGGGGACAACAATGATAGATATAAGTTAGTGGTAGACAAGGAATCTCTAGCCTCACATGCTATACCTTTTGACTTGCCTTTTCCTTCAATGCAATTGCCGAGGACTAATATTACGGATTCAACTTGGCCGATCTTGGATGCCAACATGTCCTCTACTAGTTCAAACACTAAAATACTTGATTCCCCTTCTTTCTTGTCCCCTTGCCACTCGATTCCTCCTATTATCAAGACCACATGTCCTTCTATTTTGGGTCCATCTCCTAATCAAATATCTCCCAATTTTTTACTTGATAAATCGGCCACTAATTCCTTTTTGAATGCTACACATGAACTTATGCCTAATATCCCACCCCCTAGTGTTGAAACACATATGAATTTTAATAACCAAGTTAAAACTAATATTGTTGACTTATGTGATAATACTAAACCTAATAATTCTAGTGATTTAAAAACCCATGAAAAAAATTTAGTTTATGATACTAGAAATTACGAAAATAAAAAAAATATGAATAATGCTTGGCAACGATCTTTACCATTGCTTAAAAACTCTCATGCCAATATTATTACAGGATCTCAAAAACACGCCAATGATAAGTTTCGTTTTATTCCTAATTTAAGTAATGACAATAATGTGCCTGTTGATATTCCTTTAACGGCCGTCACTAAAGTGTGTGAAACTTTTGCTAGGACTATATGTGGTTATTTTGTAGGAATTAAAATGAATTACTCTGATGTTCGATATCTTGCTTCCAAAATGTGGTCTATCCATGGTCTCCAAGATGTTCTTCTAAATGGTAAAGGGGTTTACCTTTTTAAATTTAGTGACGACAATGGTCTTCATCATGTTATCACTCACGGTCCCTGGACATTTAAAGGTGCCCCTATTGTCATGCAAAAATGGCGACCCGGTCTCGATATTCATAAGAACAATCATGACAAGCTTCCTCTATGGATTAAAATCCACGATATTCCATATGAGGCTTGGAGTGATGAGGGTCTGAGCCACATTGCTTCTAAAATTGGAAAGCCTCTTGCTATGGACTCTTATACTGCTAATATGTGCAAATATGCGGCAGGAAAATCTGTTTATGCTCGTGTCCTTCTTGAGATACCTACTAAATCCTCTTGGGTGGATAAAGTTATTATCCGTATTCCTGATCCTGATACTCTTGAATTTTACACCCACACTCTTCGTATTGAGTATGAATGGAAACCTCCTATGTGCTCTCATTGCATGGTTTTTGGTCATGAAAATAGAAACTGTATGCATGTCATATCTAAGACTAATGATAGTAATCATAAAGACAAAATGCCTCTTGATCATGGTTTAGTCAATTCTCCTATGCAAATTGATGATGGTTTTACGGTAGTCTATAACAAGAAAAATCGCACCAAACAAGGGTCTAATTCAGAAAACACTACTGATGATAATTTGCAAAGTAACTCTAATAGAAACAATCAAGGGACTAGGAAGAGTATAGATTCTTCAATGAACAAAATTTGGAATAAAAGTAAAAAAATTATTAATAAGTCTCGTTTCGAGTTACGCACGGTTCCTAATGTGTCTCGCACCTCCATTCCCCCTAGTTCTATTCATCTCCCTATGAAGGATACTAACGGTTTAGTTGGTTTCCCTAGCCCTATCCTTCGTCCTTCTTCTACCACGCCCCTTACACAAACTGCTTCTACCACTCCTTTATTCAACGCCTTCGCCGTTCTTGAGGCTTGTTCCTCTGACGTTACTGATTTTCCCTCTACTTCTACCCCTCTTCCTCCCCCTAGTGTCCCCTCCCAAATTATTAATGGTGATTTTGATCCTGATGCTAATAACCTTCTTGACGAGGACAATTGTTTTGAGGTTGACTCTGATAATGGTGAGACTGCCATGTTTATTGTTGATAAGAATGGACAACATTCTGATCAACCTATGATAGCTCTGGTGTCCGAGCAGATGGACTCCACCCCCCTCCAAGTTTCCATATGACGCACATCGCTGCATGGAATACTCGCGGTCTCTGTAAGCCTTCCCATCAGAAAGCCTTGAGAGATCTTATCCGCGATCAAAATCTTCATATTTGTGCTTCTCTTGAGACTCGTGCTTCCTTCCCTAACCTCCCTCTTATCTGTAGTCGTACTTTTGGCTCTTGGTCGTGGTCGTCAAACGGTCTCTTCTCCCCTAGAGGGACTAGAATCGTGGTTGCCTGGGATCCAATGGCCATTGATATGATGCTTATTGACTTAAATGATCAGGTTATGCATTTCAAAGTTAATATCCGTGATTCTAATAAATCCTTTTTCTGCTCCTTCGTCTATGCTCATAATGATCACATGATGCGTCGATCTCTCTGGCATTCTCTTGCGGTCCATAAGAATGTGGTTAGAGATACCCCTTGGATTCTTTTGGGTGATTTCAATGTTGCTCTTGATATCAAAGATAGCACCTCCGGGTCGTCTGGGATTTCTCGTGCAATGGAGGACTTCAGGGACTGTGTCAATCTGATGGAAATGGAGGATCTTAACTATAAAGGTCTCTTCTACACTTGGGCCAAGTCTCCTAATGGTTCGGGTGGCATCCTCAAGAAGATTGATCGTGTCATGGGAAATACTCACTTTGTTGCTTCTTTCCCCTCCTCTACTGTCAATTTTCTTTGTTACCGTTCGTCCGATCATACTCCTGCTGTGCTTTCTCTCCCCCAACGTGCCCCTTTCCAACCTAAGCCTTTCAAGTTCCCTAATTTCCTGACTTATAAGGAAGATTTCAAACAGATTGTTGCCTCTTCTTGGAACCCTAACATCACTGGATATCGGATGTATAAGGTTTTCAAAAACCTTAAAAATCTGAAAGTGCCTATACGTAAGATGCTTCGCAACCAGGGAAACCTCTTTTCTAAGGTTATCTCTCTTCGTAATGAGCTTGATCGAGTTCAGATTGCTTTGGACCGGGATCCTTTCAATAAGGATCTTCGTGAAGAACAATGCAGGTATCTCCTCGCTTATAACGAGGCTAGCCTGGATGAAGAGAGGTTCTTGAAACAAAAGGCTAAGGTTAACTGGCTTCGTGAAGGTGATAAAAATTCGGCTTTTTTCCACAAAGCGGTTAAAAGTCGTAAATCTCGCAATCGTATTAATTCTATCCAGGATGTTCAAGGTAACTGGATCTCGGGGAACGATCTTCCTAATCTTTTTGTTTCTCACTTTCAAACCTTCTTGGGTTCTGCCCAGCCTTCTACTGCTATTCGAGATCCTTCTTCCCTCTTCTCTAATAAGCTCTCCCCCCTCCAGTCTGCCGCCATGCTTACTCCTGTTACTGACGCGGAGGTTAAGTGTGTTCTGTTCCAGATGGGTGATGATAAAGCTCCTGGATCTGATGGTTTCTCTGCTAAGTTCTTCAAGTCTGCTTGGGATATTGTGGGTCCTGATTTCTGTATGGCTGTTAAGGAATTCTTCTATTCTGTCAAACTTCTTAAGTCCTTCAACAGCACCATCCTTGCGCTCATTCCTAAAGTTGATTCCCCTTCCAAAGTCACTGATTTCCGCCCTATAGCTTGTTGTAACGTTGTTTACAAATGTATCAGCAATCATACGATCGGGAAATCCAAACCCAAACAAGATGGTCTTGATAATAGAAGGACATGTGGTCTTGATAATAGGAGGAATCGAGTGGCAAGGGGACAAGAAAGAAGGGGAATCAAGTATTTTAGTGTTTGAACTAGTAGAGGACATGTTGGCATCCAAGATCGGCCAAGTTGAATCCGTAATATTAGTCCTCGGCAATTGCATTGAAGGAAAAGGCAAGTCAAAAGGTATAGCATGTGAGGCTAGAGATTCCTTGTCTACCACTAACTTATATCTATCATTGTTGTCCCCCACCTTCCCAATACTTTTATTCCTTTGGCCCATAATGTTAGGTTTAAACCCATGTTCCACATTAAAATTAGAACAAGTAGCATTAAATAAAGAATGATCGAGAGTTATACCTTCAGCCAAGTGGTTTCCGCATAAAGAGGTGTCTCTTTTATCTTTGTTGCCCATGCTTGGTTTAAATAATTCAGCTCCTTGCTTCTTAGTGCTGTCCGTATTGTTGTTTAATATCTCTTCTCCATGCTTTAAAGTGGATGTGGATGTTATTACCGTTTTAATTCCACCTTCTGATGTTCCATTGATCGGCGTAAAATTCAGGCCATGATCTCCTCCATGGTTTGAAGACGGTTGAAACTGAAATGCAGCATCTCCGGTAGCCTTTTCCTGATTTCTGGCAATCGCAAAAATACCATCTACATGTGCGTTTACTTTATGAGCTGAAGAGGTTTTTTTATGCGTATCAACATCTCCAAGAACAGATGTGATATTGTAATCCATGCAGTCACTTTCTTCTCCATCGGGCAAAGAATGATTCTCCATGCAGTCGGCGTTGATAGTAGATGCGACTACCATATGCTCCGTATTTGAATCATCATTTTTATCTTCTCCATCCTCATCTTCAGAAGATGAGTAATCCGTACTCAAGCCATCAATCTTGTTGGATCCTTTGACACCCTCTCCATAAGCTTGGATAACCGATTGATCTAAGTTTTTAAGTGCATCAACGAGAGAGGCATCATTTGATTCATCTTCAACCAAAGCATCGATTGTAGAACCCGAGGCAGCAACATTCCTTTCATATTGATTTGTAACTCGTTTAAGATTAAGAACATCTTTTCTTTGTTGTAATCTTCTTTGAATCGATTTTTCCAAAAGAGAATTCTTAATGGAAGGTTTTTTGAAGATACGTGGTTGTTTATTGATAATCCTTTTCATTCTACTTTCCACCATATTGAAAGTACTTACAGGGTTAATAAAACTTTGTGCAGAAAACATATAAGTTTTATTTCCAATTACCTTTGATGAATCTGTACCAGTAGATAACTCAAGAGAATGATTATGCTGATCCATCATAACCCCATCATTTGACATTAAAATGGAATCACAACCTGGTGAATCATCATCCATGGTGAAATACGATAGAACAAAAACCAAAAAACACAGAAACTTTCTTAGAGAGAGAAAATTCTAGAGAGAGGTTAGAGAGATTGGGGTTGGATGATCCAGTCAATCATACGATCGGGAAATCCAAACCCAAACAAGATGGTCCGCAGAAACGTCCAGTCAACCGTGTCGTAGGCTTTTTGAATATCAACCTTAAAAGCACACCTAGGAGGACCATGATGACGATGATAATCACGCATGAGCTCGTGTACAAGAAGGACGTTGTCGGTGATCAAACGACTAGGGATGAAAGCAGACTGGTTTTCATCAACCAGAGAAGAAAGATGGTTTTTGATACGATCCACAATAAGCTTGCTGATACATTTGTAAACAACGTTACAACAAGCTATAGGATGGAAATCAGTGACTTTGGAAGGGGAATCAATTTTAGGTATGAGCGCAAGGATGGTGCTGTTGAAGGACTTAAGAAGTTTGCCAGAATAGAAGAATTCCTTAACAGCCATATAGAAATCAGGACCCACAATATCCCAAGCAGACTTGAAGAACTTAGCAGAGAAACCATCAGAACCCGGAGCTTTATCATCACCCATCTGGAACAGGACACACTTAACCTCCGCGTCAGTAACAGGAGTAAGCATGGCTGCAGACTGGAGGGGGGAGAGCTTATTAGAGAAGAGGGAAGAAGGATCACGAATAGCAGTAGAAGGCTGGGCAGAACCCAAGAAGGCTTGAAAATGAGAAACAAAAAGATTAGGAAGATCGTTCCCCGAGATCTAGTTACCATGAACATCCTGGATAGAATTAATACGATTGCGAGATTTACGACTTTTAACCGCTTTGTGGAAAAAAGCCGAATTTTTATCACCCTCACGCAGCCAGTTAACCTTAGCCTTTTGTTTCAGGAACCTCTCTTCATCCAAGCTAGCCTCGTTATAAGCAAGGAGATACCTGCATTGTTCTTCACGAAGATCCTTATTGAAGGGATCCCGATCCAAAGCAATCTGAACTCTATCAAGCTCATTACGAAGAGAGATAACCTTAGAAAAGAGGTTTCCCTAGTTGCGAAGCATCTTACGTATTGGCACTTTCAGATTTTTAAGGTTTTTGAAAACCTTATACATCCGATATCCAGTGATGTTGGGGTTCCAAGAGGAGGCAACAATCTGCTTGAAATCGTCCTTATAAGTCAGGAAATTAGGGAACTTGAAGGGCTTAGGTTGGTAAGGGGCACGATGGGGGAGAGTAAGCACAGCAGGAGTATGATCGGACGAACGGTAAGGGAGAAAATTGACTGTAGAGGAGGGGAAAGAAGCAACGAAGTGAGTATTACCCATGACACGATCGGTCTTCTTGAGGATGCCACCCGAACCATTAGGAGACTTGGTCCAAGTGTAGAAGAGACCTTTATAGTTAAGATCCTCCATTTCCATTAGATTGACACAGTCCCTGAAATCCTCCATGGCACGAGAAATCCCAGACGACCCGGAGGTGCTATCTTTAATATCAAGAGCAACATTGAAATCACCCAAAATAATCCAAGGGGTATCTCTAACCATATTCTTATGGACCGCAAGAGAATGCCAGAGAGATCGTCGCATCATGTGATCATTATGAGCATAGACGAAGGAGCAGAAAAAGGATTTATTAGAATCACGAATATTAACTTTGAAATGCATAACCTGATCATTTAAGTCGATAAGGATCATATCAATGGCCAGCGGATCCCAGGCAACCACAATTCTAGTCCCTCTAGGGGAGAAGAGACCGTTGGACAACCAAGACCAAGAGCCAAAAGTACGACTACAGATAAGAGGGAGGTTAGGGAAGGAAGCACGAGTCTCAAGAGAAGCACAAATATGAAGATTTTGATCGCGGATAAGATCTCTCAAGGCTTTCTGATGAGAAGGCTTACAGAGACTGCGAGTATTCCATACAGCGATGTGCGTCATATGGAAACTTGGAGGGGGGTGGAGTCCATCTGCTCGGACACCGGAGCTATCATAGGGTGATCATTATAGGATCCAGATTCATTAACAATGAACTGGGCAGTGTCACCATCATCAGAATCAACCTCAATACTATTATCCTCAACGATTAGGTCATCAGCATCAGGATCAAAATCATCAGGACAAGAATGGGAAGGAGCACCAGAATGGGGCAGGGGGATAGAAGAAGAGGGAATATCCGTGACATCAGAGGAACAAGCCTCTAAAATGGAGAAGGCGTTGAATAAAGGGGTGGAAGATTCAGACTTATTTAGGGGCTGTGATGAAGAAAGACGAATGATAGGGCTAGGGAATCCAATAACAGTCGACTTATCCTTCAATGAGGGATTAAGGGGATTGGTGGATAAAGGGGGGCTATTATTAATATTAACAGGAAGTTTCTCAGATGATATCTTATTTCTATTAGTTTTTTATTTTTTTTATTTTTAGAATAAAAATTAACTTGGGTATTGTTTTGTTGTTTTCTACTTGTATTGCTTTTAGAAGAATCATTATTTTTATTTTCTTTAGTAAAAACATGTTTTGAAGAATTTTTCTTATTAGAAACCATAGTAAAATCATCATTATTATCTATAATAGAAGTAGCATTAATGGTAGAGTTATCCATATGATTAGCAATAGAAGAAGCATTAGTTTTAGTAATAACATGCATACAAACATGTGTTTCGTGACCAAACACCTTACAATGGGAGCACATAGGTGGTTTCCATTCATACTCAACTCTAAGCGTATGGGAAGAAAATTCAAGTGTTTCAGGATCTGGGATACGGATGTTAATTTTGTCCACCCATGAGGGACGAGTTGGGACCTCTAAAAGGACACGAGCAAAGACCGCCTTACCCGCAGCATAAGTACACATGTTAGCCGTATAAGAGTCTATAGCAAGAGGTTTACCAATTTTAGAAGCAATGTGACTTAATCCTTCCTCACTCCAAGTCTCATAAGGAATGTCATGTATTTTAATCCATAAAGGAAGTTTGTCATGGTTGTTTCTATGAATGCTAAGTCCGGGTCTCCATTTTTGCATAACAATGGGGCACTCCTAAATGTCCAAGGTCCGTGGGTGATAACATGTTTTAGACCCTGGTCATTGTTAAATTTAAATAGATAGACACCGTTACCATTTAACAGAACATCTTCCAGACCATGTTGCGACCACATCTTAGAGGCAAGATAACGAACATCGGAATAATTCATTTTACATCCCACGAAATAACCACATATGGTTCGAGCATGAGTCTCACATATCTTATTAACAACATTGATCGGGATGTCTACTGGCACATCAACATCATTACTCAGATTAGGAATGAAGCGAAACTTGTCGCTAGAGTGTTTTTTAGGACCACTTAAAATGTTAGCTTCAGAGTTAACTAGCATAGGTAATTTACTAGACCAAGCGTTGTAATTTAATTCTTTTACTTCCAAGTTTCCATTAATCTTATCATGCTTGTTGGAATTTTGTAAATGAACAACTTCGACTTCATTACTAAATCTAGAATTAACATGAATTTTATTATCCGGTTTTTGAAATTCATTGTTTTTAGAATAAAAAGATTTATTTTTGTTAGCCCAATTATGCTTGATGGGTTATAGACCATAGAAAGGGTTGTGCTGGGTTATGGACCATAGGAAGGGTCTGATGGGTTATGGTCAATTATGAAGGGTTATGATGGGTTATGGTCAATTATGAAGGGTTGTGATGGGTTATGGACTGTTATGAAGGTTTGTATGGGTTATGGACAATTATGAAGGGTTGTTATGGTTATGGACCATTATGTAGGGTTACGATGGGTTATGGACCATTATGAAGTGTTGTGATGGGTTATGGTTAATTATGAAGGGTTGTGATGGGTCATAGACCATAGAAAGGGTTGTGCTGGGTTATGGACCATAGGAAGGGTTGTGATGGGTTATGGTCAATTATGAAGCATTATGATGGGTTATGGACTGTTATGAAGGTTTGTATGGGTTATGGACCATTATGAAGGGTTGTTATGGTTACGGCCCATTATGCAGGGTTACGATGGGTTATGGACCATAGAAAGGGTTGTGATGGGTTACTGACCATTAGAAAGGGTTTTGATGGGTAATGGACCGTTATAAAGGGTTGTGATGCGTTATGGACCATTATGAAGGTTGTGATGTGTTATGGACCATTATAAAGGGTTGTGATGGGTTATGGACCATTATGAAGGTTGTGATGGGTTATGGACCACTATTAAGGGTTATGATGGGATATGGACCATTATGAGGGGTTTTGATAGGTTATGGTCAATTATGAAGAGTTGTGATGGGTTATTGACCATAGAAAGGGTTGTGTTGTGTTATGGACCATTATGAAGGGTTCTGATGGGTTATGGACCATTATGAAGGTTTGTACGGGTTATGGACCATTATGAAGGGTTTTTATGGTAATAGACCATTATGCAGGGTTACGATGGGTTATGGACCATTATGAAGTCTTGTTATGGGATATGGTTAATTATGAAGGTTTGTGATGGGTTATAGACCATAGCAAGGGTTGTCATGGGTTATGGACCATAAGAAGGGTTGTGCTGAGTTATGGTCAATTATTAAGGGTTGTGATGGGTTATGGTCAATTTTGAAGGGTTGTGATGTGTTATGGACTATTATGAAGGTTTGTATAGGTTATTGACCATTATTGTAACGCCCCAATTTTCAATCAAAAAAATTCTTTAAAAATGTAAGTAAAAACATAGATAATCTTATTAACATGCTTAAGCGGTGTTCATCAAAACTATTATCAGAGTGTATACGTCCCATAATTATATAAATCTTATTTAATAATATATACTGAAATCATAAATGTGCGATGCGCCGCCGTCACGCCGAGTTCACCCCTTTATCAACTGAAGTACCTGAAAATGTTTTAAAATCAACGGGTAAACATAAAACTTAGTGAGTTCCATAATTTACCATACATGCCCACACATTAAACAACCCGTCCTCGAGAACGACCCTACCCTACCCGCCATACAACAGCTACGGGCGTCCATCATACAACAGCTATGGACACGGGAAGGTTCTACCCATCATACAACAGCTATGGGTTCCCAGTTATGGCCCAGCCCATCATACAACAGCTATGGGACAAGGCAATAGTCCAACTCGCCATACAACAGCTACGAGGGGACACGCATCAGTACTGAGCCCAACAACAAATAACCACATATATAGAGCAAATCATATAACTGTAAACAACACACAAGATGCCTAACATGCAACATCATATAGTAAGGTGAGGATACTCACCTGATTCGAACCGCACAGATATTCTCTAATATCCCCCACTTAGCTCGTCCACACACCTAAATCCCACACACATACAACATATTAGTCACTGACCAAAACTCCTATAGACTTGCCTAAAGGTCAGACCCAACATTTGCTAACAACCATGGGTCGAAAGTAAGCTTTTGGTCAAACAGTCGCTAGCCGCGGCGCGACCTTTCCCTTACGCGTCGCGGACTATTATTACACTTACGGGGTTTTAATCGAACCCGCGTCGCTACATAGCCTGTCCGCGTCGCGGACTCGTAATAGTCTGAAATCCTCTTTTTGCTCTTAACCAGTACAGCCATCGATTAGGGTTCCAGTCTACACCCTTTCTGGGATCAGAAACTACCCTAAGGTCACTTCCTTATGGACATGCAAGTCCATGCATGTCCTTGGTCCAAACCCTAAGTATTACAAGCCATCTAAGATCATTATCCAAGGGATAACACTACATGACGGAATGAAATGAAATATCAGAAGGTAGATCCTTTTACCTTGCTTCTGGAAAACGGAGGAATGCACCCGATTGACTACAAGCCTTTTCCCACGTTGTATCTCTTCCTCCAAAACTTCAAAGCCTCAGAACCAAAGAGCCTCTGCTGAAACTAGTCGACTCCACTACAGAGAACTTCCAAAAACACGAACCCTAGGGCTGGGACCCTTTATATAGGCGTTTAAATCCGAATTAGGGTTTTTCACATTAGAGGCGCACCTCGTCGCGGGTTCTTTCGAACCGCGTCGCGCGTACAAATCCTACACGATTCAAGATTCTTCCTAAAGTCACGCCGCGGATTCTTCTGGGCCGCGACCCGGCGGAACGGTTCTTACAATTATGAAGGGTTGTTATGGTTATGGACCATTATGCAAGGTTGCGATGTGTTATGTACCATAGAAAGGGTTGTGTTAGGTTATGGACCATTAGGGTTGTGATGGGTTATGGACCATTATGAAGGGTTATGAGGGGTTATGGACCATTATAAAGGTTTGTATGGGTTATGGACCATGGTAATAGACCATTATCCAGGGTTACGATGGGTTATGAACAATTATGAAGTGTTGTGATAGGTTATGGTTAATTATGAAGGGTTGTGATAGGTTATAGACCATAGGAAGGGTTGTGATGGGTTATAGTCAATTACGAAGGGTTGTGATGGGTTATGGTCAATTATGAATGGTTATGATGGGTTTTTTTTTTTTTTTTTTTGGGTAAAGAGGGCGGCACCTCTGGCAAATTTATTAATAAAAAGAATAAATACAATATAAGGCTGGGGACTCCCCACCAAAAAACAGAAAATCCATCGGGACAGGCCCCAACGGACAACAAGCTAAACTAGGAACCAACACAAGAGAAGGAACCAGAAGCAAACAAGAACATAAAGAAAAACAACCTGCAAAACAAATAAACCATACAAGCCAAAACAAGCAGAAAAAGAAAGAAAGAGCAAAGGAACAAAGTTAAGGGAGGGCCCAAATAGTTTTAGCCAACACAACATTAGTGCAAGTTTTCATAGATAGACTCAGCAGTCTACAGCGGATATCATCCTTAACACTATTCACCACAGCATGATGAGATCTTTTTAATTTTTTAAAAATGCGTAAATTTCTTTCCCGCCAAATGTGGTAGACAGCTCCAGCAAAAACAAGTCTTCTAATGATGGACCAATATGGTCTTGTTCTTATTACTGGGGTTGAGTTGACTAATGATATCAGACCAGGTTTCAGTGTAGAAGGAGAGGTTCATGACATGATGGAGGTCATTCCAAACCAAAGAAGTGAAAGAACATTCAAAGAAGAGATGGGAAAGGGAATCCGGACAGTCCCCGCAGAACGCACAAATGAGATTGGAAGTTGTGTCCCAAATTTTGATCTTATCATGAGTCTTAAGGCGATTTCTAAGAGCAACCCAAAGAATGAAAGCATGTCTGGGGATGTTCTGGGAGAACCAAACAAGATGAAACCAAAAGACCGGTTGGTGATAGGGGCGAATAGTCTGCCAAACAGAACGAACAGAGAAAGGAGAGAGTTGACCGTCTCTAGATCTCCAAAGGAGATTATCAGGGACGAATGTGGAAAGAGTAGGGGGGTTATGAGAAAGAAGAGCAGGATGGGAATCTCTCCAACAATTAGGCCTAACCCAAGATCCGTTAAGAACCAGGTCAGCAACCTTAGTATCAGGAGTGAAACCCGCATCATGGATGTCACGGGCAGACAAGAATTTAGAAAGCGGGCCAGCTGGGTGCCAGTTATCGAACCAAGCAGAAGTAGAGCATCCATCACCAATCTGGGAAACTATAAAATCCCTTATCTTATCCCGCATATCCAGGATGTTACGCCAGGCAAATCCAGAACCGTATTTTTTGGGGGCATCCCAAAAGTTACGGCCACATAAACGGTAAGAGTGGATCCACTTAACCCATAGGGACTCTTTCTTGGAAAGGAGTCTCCATACATGGGAAGCCATAAGGGCAACATTCCAGATAGCAAGGTTACGTATACCAAGACCACCATGTTCCTTAGGAAGGCATACAGTTTTCCAGGAGACTTTAGCTTGACCACGCTTCAACTCACCATGGCACCAGAGGAAACCTCTCATGAGCTTCTCAATATCGTTAGAGATAGATTTAGGAAGGATAAAAACAGAAGCCCAATATATTTGAGTAGAAGAAAGGACAGAGAGGATCAGCTGGAGACGACCAGCAAAGGAAAGAGACTTGTTTTTCCAGTCATTAATCCTGCATTTGACTTTATCAACAAGGCCTTTACAGTCTTTGTGGGCAAGACGCGTGGTGATGAGAGGAACGCCAAGGTATCGGACAGGAAAAGAGCCCTCAGGAAACTTAACAATAAGGTCAATGGCAGCCCTGGTCCTCTCACCAACATTACAGTAGAAAGCTTCACTCTTCGTAGTATTGGGATGGAGGCCAGAAACCCCAGAGAATTCCTCAAGAGAATCACATATGAGTTTAACCGAAGAGCTATCACCATGGCAGAAGAGAAGGAGATCGTCGGCAAAGCAGAGATGGGTGATATTTTGATCATCACATTGTCTGTGGAATTTAAAAGAATCAGAATCATGGATGTTTCTCTTGATCATAAGGTTAAGCACTTCCATGACAAGAGTAAAAAGATAAGGAGAGAGGGGGTCACCCTGCCGAAGACCCCTTTTACCGTCGAAATAACCATGAGTGTTCCCATTGATACTCACAGAGTAAGTAACCGTGGAAACACATGTCATGATCCAGTCAATCATACGGTCGGGGAAACCAAACCCAAACAAGATGGTCCGCAGAAACGTCCAGTCAACCGTGTCGTAGGCTTTTTGGATATCAACTTTAAAAGCACACCTAGGAGGACCACGATGGCGATGATAATCACGCATGAGTTCATGGACAAGAAGGACGTTGTCGGTGATCAAGCGACCAGGGATGAAAGCAGACTGGTTTTCATCAACCAGAGAAGACAGATGGTTTTTGATACGATTCGCAATAAGCTTGCTGATACATTTGTAAACAACGTTACAACAAGCTATAGGGCGGAAATCAGTGACTCAGCAGTCTACAGTAGCTCTTCGGTTAGAATCATCTGTGATTCTCTTGAGGAATTCTCTGGGGTTTCTGGCCTCCATCCAAATATTGCAAAAAGTGAAGCTTTCTACTGTAATGTTGGTGAGAGGGCCAAGGTTGCCATTGATCTTATTGTTAAGTTTCCTGAGGGCTCTTTCCCTGTCCGATACCTTGGCATTCCTCTCATCACCACGCGTCTTGCACACAAAGACTGTAAAGGCATTGTTGATAAAATCAAATGCAGGATTAATGACTGGAAAAACAAGTCTCTTTCCTTTGCTGGTCGTCTACAGCTCATCCTCTCTGTCCTTTCTTCTACTCAAATCTATTGGGCTTCTGTTTTTATTCTTCCTAAATCTATCTCTAACGATATTGAGAAGCTCATGAGAGGTTTCCTCTGGTGCCATGGAGAGTTGAAGAGTGGTAAAGCTAAAGTCTCCTGGAAAACTGCTTGCCTTCCTAAGGAACATGGTGGTCTTGGCATACGTAACCTTGCTATCTGGAATGTTGCCCTTATGGCTTCCCATGTTTGGAGACTTCTTTCCAAGAAAGAGTCCCTATGGGTTAAGTGGATCCACTCATACCGTTTATGTGGTCGTAACTTTTGGGATGCCCCCAAAAAATACGGGACTGGAACATTAGTGCAAGTTTTCATAGATAGACTCAGCAGTCTACAGCGGATATCATCCTTAACACTATTCACCACAGCATGATGAGATCTTTTTAATTTTTTAAAAATGCGTAAATTTCTTTCCCGCCAAATGTGGTAGACAGCTCCAGCAAAAACAAGTCTTCTAATGATGGACCATATGGTCTTGTTCTTATTACTGGGGTTGAGTTGACTAATGATATCAGACCAGGTTTCAGTGTAGAAGGAGAGGTTCATGACATGATGGAGGTCATTCCAAACCAAAGAAGTGAAAGAACATTCAAAGAAGAGATGGGAAAGGGAATCCGGACAGTCCCCGCAGAACGCACAAATGAGATTGGAAGTTGTGTCCCAAATTTTGATCTTATCATGAGTCTTAAGGCGATTTCTAAGAGCAACCCAAAGAATGAAAGCATGTCTGGGGATGTTCTGGGAGAACCAAACAAGATGAAACCAAAAGACCGGTTGGTGATAGGGGCGAATAGTCTGCCAAACAGAACGAACAGAGAAAGGAGAGAGTTGACCGTCTCTAGATCTCCAAAGGAGATTATCAGGGACGAATGTGGAAAGAGTAGGGGGGTTATGAGAAAGAAGAGCAGGATGGGAATCTCTCCAACAATTAGGCCTAACCCAAGATCCGTTAAGAACCAGGTCAGCAACCTTAGTATCAGGAGTGAAACCCGCATCATGGATGTCACGGGCAGACAAGAATTTAGAAAGCGGGCCAGCTGGGTGCCAGTTATCGAACCAAGCAGAAGTAGAGCATCCATCACCAATCTGGGAAACTATAAAATCCCTTATCTTATCCCGCATATCCAGGATGTTACGCCAGGCAAATCCAGAACCGTATTTTTTGGGGGCATCCCAAAAGTTACGGCCACATAAACGGTAAGAGTGGATCCACTTAACCCATAGGGACTCTTTCTTGGAAAGGAGTCTCCATACATGGGAAGCCATAAGGGCAACATTCCAGATAGCAAGGTTACGTATACCAAGACCACCATGTTCCTTAGGAAGGCATACAGTTTTCCAGGAGACTTTAGCTTGACCACGCTTCAACTCACCATGGCACCAGAGGAAACCTCTCATGAGCTTCTCAATATCGTTAGAGATAGATTTAGGAAGGATAAAAACAGAAGCCCAATATATTTGAGTAGAAGAAAGGACAGAGAGGATCAGCTGGAGACGACCAGCAAAGGAAAGAGACTTGTTTTTCCAGTCATTAATCCTGCATTTGACTTTATCAACAAGGCCTTTACAGTCTTTGTGGGCAAGACGCGTGGTGATGAGAGGAACGCCAAGGTATCGGACAGGAAAAGAGCCCTCAGGAAACTTAACAATAAGGTCAATGGCAGCCCTGGTCCTCTCACCAACATTACAGTAGAAAGCTTCACTCTTCGTAGTATTGGGATGGAGGCCAGAAACCCCAGAGAATTCCTCAAGAGAATCACATATGAGTTTAACCGAAGAGCTATCACCATGGCAGAAGAGAAGGAGATCGTCGGCAAAGCAGAGATGGGTGATATTTTGATCATCACATTGTCTGTGGAATTTAAAAGAATCAGAATCATGGATGTTTCTCTTGATCATAAGGTTAAGCACTTCCAGGAGCTTTATCATCACCCATCTGGAACAGGACACACTTAACCTCCGCGTCAGTAATAGGAGTAAGCATTGCGGCAGACCGGAGGGGGGAGAGCTTATTAGAGAAGAGGGAAGAAGGATCACGAATAGCAGTGCAAGGTTGGGCAGAACCCAAGAAGGCTTGAAAGTGAGAAACAAAAAGATTAGGAAGATCGTTCCCCGAGATCCAGTTACCTTGAGCATCCTGGATAGAATTAATACGATTGCGAGATTTACGACTTTTAACCGCTTTGTGGAAAAAAGCCGAATTTTTATCACCCTCACGCAGCCAGTTAACCTTAGCCTTTTGTTTCAGGAACCTCTCTTCATCCAGGCTAGCCTCGTTATAAGCGAGGAGATACCTGCATTGTTCTTCACGAAGATCCTTACTGAAAGGATCCCGATCCAAAGCAATCTGAACTCTATCAAGCTCATTACGAAGAGAGATAACCTTAGAAAACAGGTTTCCCTGGTTGCGAAGCATCTTACGTATAGGCACTTTCAGATTTTTAAGGTTTTTGAAAACCTTATACATCCGATATCCAGTGATATTGGGGTTCCAAGAAGAGGCAACAATCTGCTTGAAGTCGTTCTTATAAGTCAGAAAATTCGGGAACTTGAAAGGCTTAGGTTGGAAAGGGGCACGATGGGTGATAGAAAGCACAGCAGGGGTATGATCGGACGAACGGTAAGGGAGAAAATTGACAGTAGAGGAGGGGAAAGAAGCAACGAAGTGAGTATTTCCCATGACACGATCGATCTTCTTGAGGATGCCACCCGAACCACTAGGAGACTTGGTCCATGTGTAGAAGAGACCTTTATAGTTAAGATCCTCCATTTCCATCAGATTGACACAGTCCCTGAAGTCCTCCATGGCACGAGAAATCCCAGACGACCCGGAGGTGCTATCTTTGATATCAAGAGCAACATTGAAATCACCCAAAAGAATCCAAGGGGTATCTCTAACCACATTCTTATGGACTGCAAGAGAATGCCAGAGAGATCGACGCATCATGTGATCATTATGAGCATAGACGAAGGAGCAGAAAAAGGATTTATTAGAATCACGAATATTAACTTTGAAATGCATAACCTGATCATTTAAGTCGATAAGCATCATATCAATGACCATTGGATCCCAGGTAACCACGATTCTAGTCCCTCTAGGGGAGAAGAGACCGTTGGACGACCACGACCAAGAGCCAAAAGTACGACTACATATAAGAGGGAGGTTATGGAAGGAAGCACGAGTCTCAAGAGCAGCACAAATATGAAGATTTTGATCGCGGATAAGATCTCTCAAGGCTTTCTGATGAGAAGGCTTACAGAGACCGCGAGTATTCCATGCAGCGATGTGCGTCATATGGAAACTTGGAGGGGGGTGGAGTCCATCTGCTCAGACACCGGAGCTATCATAGGGTGATCATTATAGGATCCAGACTCATTAACAATGAACCGGGCAGTATCACCATCATCAGAATCAACCTCAATACTATTATCCGCAACGATAAGGTCTTCAGCTTCAGGATCAAAATCATGAGGACTAGAATGGGAAGGAGCATGAGGATGGGGCAGGGGGACAGAAGTAGAGGGAATATCCGTGACGTCAGAGGAACAAGCCTCTAGAATGGAGAAAGGGTTGAATAAAGGGGTGGAGGATTCAGATTGATTAAGGGGCTGGGAGGAAGAAAAACGAATGATAGGGCTAGGGAAACCAACAATAGCGGACTTATCCTTCATTGAATTAGGGGGATTGGTGGATAAAGGGGGGCTATTATTAATATGAACCGGAGGTTTCTCAAATCGTTTCTTATTTCTAATATTTTTTAACAAGTTTTTATTTTTTGAAAGGAAATTATCTTGGGTATTGTATTGGTATTTTCTACTAGTATTGCTTTTAGAAGATTCATTATTTTTATTGTCTTTAGTAAAAACATGTTTTGAAGAATTTTTCTTATTTGAAACTATAGTAAAATCCTCAATATTATCTATAATAGAAGTAACATTAATAGTAGAGGTATCCATATGATTAACACTAGAAGGAGCATTAGTTTTAGTAATGACATGCATACAAACATGTGTTTCGTGACCAAACACCTTACAATGAGAGCACATAGGAGGTTTCCATTCATACTCAACTCTAAGCGTATGGGAAGAAAATTCAAGTGTTTCAGGATCTGGGATACGGATGTTAATTTTGTCCACCCATGAGGGACGAGATGGGACCTCTAAAAGAACACGAGCATAGACTGCCTTACCCGCAGCATAAGTACACATGTTAGCAGTATAAGAGTCCATAGCAAGAGGTTTACCAATTTTAGAAGCAATGTGACTTAATCCTTCCTCACTCCAAGTCTCATAAGGGATGTCATGTATTTTAATCCATAGAGGAAGTTTGTCATGGTTGTTTTTATGAATGCTAAGTCCGGGTCTCCATTTTTGCATAACAATGGGTGCACTCCTAAATGTCCATGGGCCATGAGTAATAACATGTTTTAGTCCTTGGTCATTGTTAAATTTAAAAAGATAGACACCATTACCATTTAACAGAACATCTTCCAACCCATGTTGAGACCACATCTTAGATGCAAGATAACGAACATCCGAGTAATTCATTTTACATCCAACGAAATAACCACAAATGGTTCGAGCATGAGTCTCACATATCTTATTAACAACATTGATCGGGATATCAACTGGCACATCAATATCATTACTCAGATTTGGAATGAAACGAAACTTATCGCTAGAATGTTTTTTAGGGCCACTTAAAATGTTAGCTTGAGAGTTAACTAGCATAGGTAATTTACTAGACCAAGCATTGTAATTTTTGGCTTTAACGTCCAAGTTACCATTAATCTTATCATGCTTGTTGGAATTATGTAATTGACCAACCTCGGCTTCATTACTTAAGGTAGAATTAACATGAAAATGATTATCCTGTTTATGAATAACAAAGTTTTTGTTATTAAAAAGCTTATTATTGTTAGCCCATTTAGTATTTTTATAGGCATTGGGCTTAATGTTGTTATTTCTATGAGGAAAATAGGATTGTTTAGGATAGCCCAAATGAGAAGAATTTTTTGGAAGGCCCAAAAGAGAAGGGATAGGGTCCGAATTGTTGGTTTCACTTTCAATTCTCGCCAATTGAGGAACATCAAAGTTGCTAGAAGTCTTCGGCACATGCATCAAGGGATAGGACACATCAAATGGGGTAGCATGGGAGGCATGTGTCTCCTTGTCTACCACTAACTTAGTGTTATGATTGTTGTCTCCTAGCTTTTCATTAATATTCCCACCCACTATCTTAGTGTTATGATTGTTGTCTCCTAGCTTTTCATTAATATTCCCACCCACTATCTTACTCTTTAATATAGAACTAGCATTATCAAGACAATTAATATAATATACAGGAGATGTATCGGTTATACCTTGCATGATTTGTGTAGTGCTCATGGTGACCGTTGGAGCGTGATCTCCACTAGCTGAAGATTGGAGATAATTTTTTCCGGCAGCCGCAAGCCAAGAATCACCACCACCGGTCATGAAAGGATTAGTCATGCAGTCTTTGGTCGTGGAATCAAGAACTTGGCCGATGGTAGAAGAAATTATGGTGTCCTTTGGAGCGTGTTCTTCATATTCACAATTAACCGTTGAATCATGTTGAGTACTCGAATATGTGTTTTTGCCGTTTATGGGAGATGCTTGACCTCGAGGTGAAGAAGTGTTTGTGCCTTGGCCGTAATCTTCCTGTCTAATCTCTATATCTTTACCACCATACCCGATTCTAGGAAGTTTTAGTTCATCTTCCACTCTGTGTTCATCTTCCACATCTTGTTCTCCTCCATTTGTATAAGAGATTCCTCTCATAGTATCCGTTAAGTTGGCCTCCATGCGATCACCTATGATATTGATATTGCCATCTTTAGGAGGAGCTTTGTAAGATTTGTCTTCTCCATCTAATTCTTCCGCTGAAGAGTAGTCGGTTGTCATACCATCTTTGCATTCAAGGTTCTCATAGTCTTTACCGCCATCTCCATGAAGATTCAACTTGTTATTCATCTCCAAAGCATTGCCTTCCTGTTCGTGAGTTTGCCAATTCGATTGAAGACTACAAACATTTGGAGAAGAAGCATAGAGTTCACATTGTTTTTGTTTTTCCTGAAAATTATGAGAAAAAATATCTATTTTTTTTCCAGCAACTAAATTTGTAACACGTTTATGGTTTAAAACAGATTTTCTTTTTTGTATGTTTCTGTCAAAATGTTTGAAAATACTCGGCTGTTTGGTTTTTATGTTTTTTAATCTTTTTTCAACCAAATTAATAGTAATTTCATGATCCATATTTTCATATGCAGGAAACATAAGATTTTGATTTTCTAATACAGTATCCTTTTCCAAACATTGTTCAGAATCAGGATCTATGCCTGGTGAAACACCAGCCATAATAAATATAAAAATACAAAAACAAAAACAATAAACTTAAAAATTGCTCAACAAACGTAGACACTGATTAGAGAGAGAGAGAGAGAGGATGGATTAGGGTTTTCTAGTTTTCATTAGGTTATGATGGGTTATGGACTGTTATGAAGGTTTGTATGGGTTATGGACTATTATGAAGGGTTCTTATGGTTATGGACCATTATGTAGGGTTGCGATGGGTTATGGACCACAGAAAGGGTTGTGATGGGTTATGGTCAATTATGAAGGGTTATGGACTGTTATGAAAGTTTTGTATGGGTTATGGACGATTAGGAAGGATTATGATGGGATATTGACCATTATTAAGGGTTGTGAAAAGTTATGGTCAATTATGAAAGGTTGTTATGGGGTATGGAACATAGAAAGAGTTATGTTGGGTTATGGACCGTTATTAAGAGTTGTGATGGGTTATGGACCATTATAAAGGGTTGTGATGGTTTATGGACCATTATGAAGGTTGTGATGGGTTATGGGCCACTATGAAGGGTTAGGATGGGTTATGGACCATTATGAGGGTTTTCATAGGTTATGGTCAGTTATGAAGAGTTGTGATGGGTTATGGACCATAAAAAGGGTTGTGTTGGGTTATGGACCATTATGAAGTGTTGTGATGGGTTATAGACCATTATGAAGGGTTGTGATGGGTTATCGACAATTATGAAGTGTTGTGATGAGTTTTGGTTAGTTATGAAGGGTTGTGATTGGTTATGGAGCATATAAAGGATTGTGCTGGGTTATGGACCATAGGAAGGGTTATGATAGGTTATTGTCAATTATGAAGGGTTGTGATGGGTTATGGTCAATTATGAAAGGTTATGATGGGCTATGGATTGTTATGAAGGTTTGTATGGGTTATGGACCATTATGAAGGGTTGTTATGGTTATGGAACATTATGCAGGGTTGCGATGGATTATGGACCATAGAAAGGGTTGTGATGGGTTATGGACCATTAGAAAGGGTTGTAAAGGGTTATGGACCGTTTTGAAGGGTTGTATGGGTTAGTACTATTAAGAAGGTTGTGATGGTTATAAACCAATATGAAGGATTATGATGATTTATTGACCATTATGTAGGGTTATGATAGGTTATGGTCAATTATGAAGGGTTGTTTTGGGTTATGGACCATTATAAAGAGTTGTGATGGGTTATGGACCATTATGAAGGCTGTGATGGGTTATGGACCATTACAATGGTTTGTGATTAGTTATGGACCATTATGAAGGTTGTGATGGGTTATGGACCACTATGAAGGGTTATCATGGGTTATGGACCATTATGAGGGGTTGTGATAGGTTATGGTCAATTATGAAGGGTTGTGATGGGTTATGGACCATTATGAAGGTTTGTATGGGTTATGGACCATTATGAAGGGTTGTCATTATGAAGGGTTATGGACCATTATCTAGGGTTGCGATGGGTTATGGACCATTATGAAGTGTTGTGATGAGTTATGGTTAATAATGAAGGGTTGTGATGGGTTGTGGACCATAGATAGGGTTGTCCTGGGTTATGGACCATAAGAAGGGTTGTGATCGGTTATGGTCAATTATGATGGGTTGTGATGGGTTATGGTCAATTATGAAGGGTTCTGATGGGTTATGGACAATTATGAAGGTTTGTATGGGTTATGGACCATTATGAAGTGTTGTTATGGTTATGGATCATTATGCAGGGTTGCGACGAATTATGGACCATAGAAAGGGTTGTGATGGGTTATGTACTATTAGAAAGGGTTGTCATGTGTTATGGACCGTTATGAAGGGTTGTATGGGTTATGAAGCACTATGAAGGATTATGATGGGTTATTGACCATTATGTAGCGTTGTGATAGGTTATGGTCAATTATGAAGGGTTGTTATGGGTTATGGACCATAGAAAGGGTTGTGTTGGGTTATGGACTATTATGAATGGTTGTGATGGGTTATGCTCAATTATGAAGGGTTGTGATCGGTTATGGACCATTATTTTTTGGGTAAAGAGGGCGGCACCTCTGGCAAATTTTATTAATAAAAAGAATAAATACAATATAAGGCTGGGGACTCCCCACCAAAAAACAGAAAATCCATCGGGACAGGCCCCAACGGACAACAAGCTAAACTAGGAACCAAACCATGAGAAGTAACCAAAGGCAAAGAAGAACATAAAGGAAAGCAACCTGCAAAACAAACAAACCATACAAGCCAAAACAAGCAGAGAAAAAAGAAAGCGCAGATGGGGAAAATTAAGGGAGGGTCCAAATAGTTTTAGCCAAATCAACATTAGTGCAAGTTTTCAAAGAAAGACTCAGCAGTCTACAGCGGATATCATCCTTAACACAATTCACAACAGCATGATGAGATCTTTTTATTTTTTTAAAAATGCGTAAATTTCTTTCCCGCCAGATGTGGTAGACTGCTCCAGCAAAAACAAGTCTTCTAATGATGGACCAAATGGTCTTGTTTTTATTAAAGGGGTTGAGTTGACTAATGATATCAGACCAGCTATCAGTGGAGAAGGAGAGATTCATGACATGATGGAGGTCATGCCAAACCAAAGAAGTGATAGAACATTCAAAGAAGAGATAGGAAAGGGAATCCGGACAATCCCCGCAGAACGCACAGATGAGATTGGAATTAGTGTCCCAAATTTTGATTTTATCATGAGTCTTAAGACGATCTTTAAGAGCAACCCAAAGAATGAAAGCATGTCTGGGGATGTTCTGGGAGAACCAAACAAGATGAAACCAAATGACCAGTTGGTGATAGGGGCGAATAGACTGCCACACAGATCGAACAGAGAAAGGAGAGAGTTGACCGTCTCTAGATCTCTAAAGGAGTTTATCAGGAACGGACGTGGAAATAGTAGATCTCCAAAGGAGAGAGTTGACAGAGAAAGGAGAGAGTTGACCGTCTCTAGATCTCCAAAGGAGTTTATCAGGAACGGACGTGGACCATTATAAAGGGTTGTGATGGGTTATGGACAATTATGAAGGTTGTGACGGTTTGTGGACCATTATAAAGGGTTGTGATGGGTTATGGACCATTATGATGGGTTGTGATGGGTTATGCTCAATTATGAAGGGTTATGATGGGTGATGGACCATTATGAAACGTTGTGATAGGTTATGGTCAATTATCAGGACTTGTGATGTATGGACCATAGAAAGGGTTGTGTTGGGTTATAGACCATTATGAAGGGTTGTGATGGGTTATGGACCATTATGAAGGTTTGTATGGTTTATGGACCATTATGAAGGGTTGTTATGGTTATGGACCATTATACGGGGTTGCGATCGCTTATGGAACATTATGAAGGGTTGTGATGTGTTACGGTTAATTATGAAGGGTTTTGATGGCATATGGACCATAGAAAGGGTTGTGCTAGGTTATGGACCATAGAAAGAGTTGTGACGAGTTAATGCTTGCCAAGTGGAATGGTGATGTGGCAAGTGGTATTATGACTAAATTCGTTTGCATGGTGACTTGGACAAAATAAAGGCTGCATTTTAAGACTTCATAAAGTCTTAGACGTTTTTTGAAGCTATTCAAGTCTTAACTCCTTCTAGTCGTTACATTTGATGGAGTTAATTGGGTTCTTTAAGTTGCTAGATGTTACTTTCGTTTGCATTCAAGTTTTAGATGTTATTTTTGTTGTTTTGAGGAGTTACTTAGAGTTTCATTTACTAGCTTTAATAAGTGGTTGGTTGGTTTTCTTGTAACCACTAGATTTGTAATAAGGCTTCATATAAGCCAACTTTTTGTATGAAAAATGAGATATAGACGAATTTTTAATCAAGAACACTTTTGTTCACCTTGAATTATTGTTATAGTTCACCACTTGTCATAGTTGAGACGTGTTCTTGACTTGATACAAACTCAATCCAATAGGTCTTGGATTGTTTTCACTGGTATACAATCCAATAGGTTTTGGGTTGTTGCTAATCTATCCTTGTTTCCTTTAGTGTTTTGTTCCATTGTTACCATAATTCTCCCATACACGAAAATCTAATCTTAAATCTTCTAAAACCTCACCATAATCAACCCATACACGTATCATAAGTGGTATCAGAGCCGGATTTATGGATTGGGAAGATCCTGATTTTCTCAATAACCTACGTGAAGCTTTAAGGAATTTACAAGAAGGGGGAAGGCGACAGCCTAGGCGTGGCAGCCAATATTGGTTGAAGAATTCAAGGTGTCTGAATTTCCTGAATTTGTTGGTGGGACTGATCCTGAACGCTACTTGGAGTGGGAAAGAAAGATTGAAAAAATGTTCGAGTTCAAGGAAGTGGATGACGAAAAAAGTTGCAAGTTTGCCATTCTCAAGCTAAGTGGTGGTGCTTCACTGTGGTTTGAAGGGTTAAGGCCAAGAGAACCCGTGAAGGCAAAGAAAAATTTTTCTTCTTGGCTTTCTCCAAAACAAAAACTAAGAAAAGGATATGTTCCTTCTAGAAACTTATAGAATGACTCGTTTTCTCAAAGGGTTGAACTACAACATTGCCAATGTCGTGGAGTTGTATCCTTATGCTGATTTTGGAACTCTTTGTGGTCTATGCTTGAAGTTGGAGGGACAAGCCAAGGCACGTTATGGTGGATGTTCTAGTCTTGAAAATTCCAAGTCCAAGTCATGGTCCAAACCGGGGTCTAGCAATAGACAAAATTCTTTTTCTACTCCTTCTGGTTCTAATAATGTTCCTGTTGCTCCTAAACTTACTAGTGGTACCAAAGAAACTAGTTTGGCAAAAATTAGATGTTTCAAGTGTCAAGGTTTTGGTCATTTCCAAAATGCTTGTCCAAACAAAAGGGTGGTGACTTTGAGGGAGGCCATTGAATGTCGTGAAGAGTTGGAGGAAGAAGAGAGGTTGGATGGTCTTTTTCATGATGCACCACAACAAGAAGATGAATAGGAGGAAGTGGAGTATAAGGCACCCATCTATGACAAGGTTTTGGTGCTTAGAACCCTTAAAGCTTAGGTGGTTCAAACTGTGGCTGATATGGATCAACAAGGCCAATTGTTTCACACCAAATGTTTGGTTAGAGACAAGTGGTGTAGTTTGATTATTGATGGTGGAAGTTGTACCAATGTTGCTTCTAATGAAATGGTGACCAAATTGGGTTTGTCTACTACAAACCATCCAAACCATATGCTCTTCATTGGTTGGATATGGAAGCAAAATAAAGGTGACAAAACAGGTTAGAGTTGGTCTAACTATGGGGTCTTATGAAGATGAAGTGTTGTGTGATGTTATTCCAATGGATGCATGTCATATCTTGTTGGGGAGTCCTTGGCAATTTGATAGGGACGTGTTACATAGGGGGAGGAGTAACGAATATGAGTTAAGACACAATAATAATAAAAAATTGTGTTAAAACCCATGTCTCCAACGGCCATAAGGTCCATGAATTCTAAACAAGTAAAAAAACCTAATCTTTCAGTGTTTGGTAGTGAAAGGGAGGTGGAGCAAGTTCTTGACCAAGGTGATGTGATTTATGTGCTCGTGGCTGATGAGCATGCAAAGGTGGCAAAAATGGCGCATGAAGAAAGTCCTATTTCTGATTTGTTACTTGAGTTCCAAGATGTGTTTCCAAGTGAATTACCATAGGGTTTACCTCTAATCCGTGGTATTGAACACCAAATTGATCTTATTCCGGGTGCTCCTTAGCCCAATAAAGCTGCCTATAGATGTAATCCGGAGGTGACAAAGGAGTTGCAAAAACAAATTGATGAACTCATGAAAATGGGTTATGTTCGTGAAAGCCTAAGTCCTTGTGCTGTTCCCGTGTTGTTGGTTCCAAAAAAAGATGGTTCTTGGAGGATGTGTCTTGATAGTAGGGCTGTTAATAACATCACCATAAAATACCCATTCCTATTCCTAGAACTGATGACTTGTTGGACGAGTTACATGGTTCCATTGTGTTCTCAAAAATTGATTTGAGAAGTGGTTACCATCAGATTCGTATGCGTGAAGGGGATGAATGGAAAACAGCCTTTAAAACTAAACATGGCTTGTATGAATGGACCGTGATGCCGTTTGGTATAACTAACGCACCTAGCACTTTCATGCGACTAATGAATGAAGTGCTAAAATCGTTTTTGGGTAGGTTTGTGGTGGTATACCTTGATGATATCTTGGTATATAGCAAGAGCTTGGAGGATCATTTAGGCCACTTAAAACAGGTTTTCGAGACCCTTAGAGCTCAAAAACTCTATGGGAAGCTAGAAAAATGTTCGTTATTGGTGGAAGAGGTGGTATTTTTTGGTTTTGTGGTGTCGAGAGATGGCGTATCCATGGATCCATCCAAAATAGAAGCAATCAAGTCATGGCCTATTCCTACTAACATCTCTGAAGTTAGGTCATTTCATGACCTTGCTTCTTTTTATAGGAGGTTTGTTCGTGACTTTAGCACCATTGCAAGTCCCATAACAGGTTGTTTGAAGAAAGGAATCTTTGCATGGGGAGAGGAAGCTCAAAAGGCATTTGAGAAACTCAAGGAATTGTTGTGTAATGCTCCTATTTTGGCTCTTCCTGATTTTGCTTAACCATTTGAAGTGGAGTGTGATGCAAGTGGAGTTGGTATTGGGGCTGTTTTGATCCAATCCAAGCGTCCTATTGCTTATTTTTTTGAAAAATTGGGTGGTGCTCGTTTGAATTATTGCACTTATGATAAGGAGTTTTATGCTATTGTCCGTGCTTTAGATCATTGGAGTCATTGTTTGCATGCAAATCATTTCATTTTGCATTCTGATCATGAATCCTTGAAGTACATCAATGGGCAACAAAAATTGAGCACAAGACATGCAAAGTAGGTGGAGTTCTTGCAATCCTTTCATTTTCAGGCAAAAGTAGCATGGTGGCTGATGCACTGTCTAGGCATTACTCATTATTGGTGACTTTGGATGTTCGTTTGTTGGGGTTTCAAACTCTAAAGTACCATTATCAATCTGATGTGGACTTTGGAGATATGTTTTTGAAATGTGCAGGTGGTCCTAATGGTGAATTTTGGATGCAAGATGGCTTCCTATTCAAAGGCAATCGCCTTTGTGTTCCAAAACATGCAATACGTGAGTTGCTGATGCGTGAAGCTCATGGTGGTGGTTTAGCTGGTCATTTTGGCGTTACCAAAACTTTGGAGGTGCTTAAAGAACATTTCTATTAGCCTAAGATGTTTGGGGATGTAACCAACATTGTGGGCAAGTGTGTTACATGTCACATGGTGAAAACAACTTTCAATCATGGTGTTTACACTCCTTTGCCGGTTCCTATTCGTCCTTGGGAAGATGTGTCCATGGATTTCATTGTGGCTTTTCCTAGAACTCAAAGGGGGAAGGATTCCATTATGGGAGTGGTGGATAGGTATTCAAAAATGGTTCACTTTGTGCCATGTCATAAAACTAATGATGCATCTAATGTGGCTAATTTGTACTTTAAAGAGGTGGTTCGTTTGCATGGTATTCCTAAAACCATTGTTTCTGATAGGGATTCCAAGTTTTTGAGTTACTTTTGGAATACTTTGTGGTGGAAGGTTGGTACTAAGTTACTTTTTAGTACATCCCACCGTCCACAAACGGATGGGCAAACGGAGGTGACTAATAGAACTTTGGGTACTTTGTTGAGGGGGTTAGTAAACAAGACTCAAAAGGATTGGGATATCAAACTTGCACATGCTAAATTTGCCTATAATCGTTCTCCTACTTATGCAACAGGTTATTCTCCTTTTGAAGTGGTGTATAGTGTGAATCCTTATATGCCTTTGGATTTGATTCCATTGTCAAATGGTGAATTGGTTCACAAGGATGCTAATGACAAGTTGAAGGCTATGATGAAACTACACCAACAACTTCGTGAGAAGATAGAATCTGTAAATGAGGTGTACAAACAAAAATCCAACAAACATAGGAAACCACGTGTCTTTCAAGAAGGTGATCTAGTATGGGTGCACATGAGAAAGGAATGCTTTCCTAACAAAAGGAAGAACAAATTGATGCCACGCGCGGAGGGTCCTTTCAAGGTGGTGTCAAGGGTGAATGATAATGCTTACAAGGTGGATTTGGGAGGAGACTTTGGTGTGCATGCAAACTTCAATATAGGGGACCTTTAACCTTACATTGATGATGATGGCCTAGCAGAATTAATGTCAATTCCTTTTCAAGGGGATGATACAAATATGATCAATGTGGACCCCAAAGGTCACGAGTTAATGCTTGCCAAGTGGAATGGTGATGTGGCAAGTGGTATTATGACTAAATTCGTTTGCATGGGGACTTGGACAAAATAAAGGCTGCATTAAGACTTCATAAAGTCTTAGACTTTTTTTGAAGCTATTCAAGTCTTAACTCCATCTAGCCGTTACATTTGATGGAGTTAATGTTTGAAATCCTTGATCATGTTATGAGTTTCAAAAACTTGAAGTTTCAACAGAAGCATAAAAATCATGAACACGAATTTCACTTCCAAAGGATCATGCTACATGCATGTAGAGATAAGATGAAGAACAAGCATATATTAAGTTCAAGATCATAACCTTTCTTCTAGGACTTGATATGGACGATTTGTGATGGCTAGGAAGCAAGGAAGATTCCCTCTATAGTTGATCCACCACAAGCTTGAACACTCTTGAATGCTAGTTCCAAAACTTGCAATAAGAACACTCTTGGTATTGTAGCTTGAAAAAAGATTTTTGCATGCAATAAGATGGGTGTTCTTGGTTGATATTTGAGTATGAAGATGCTCTCTCACTCTCTTGCTCTTGGCCGGCCACACACCACAAAAGAAAGAGAGAACAATTGCCTTATGCTTAAAGGAAAGACCACACATGTTCCCTATGGTCAAACCTAGAAGACATAAAGAATCTTACACCACTTTTAAGACTTCCAAGCATGCCATGTCTTCACTATGATGGTCGGCCATTTTAAGTCAAAAAGGAGGATGATTTTGGGCTTTTATTATTTATAAAGCTTATACATTAAAAGCTTATAAATAATACATCTTCATTTTCTTTAATGGGATAACATTTAACCCATGAATTAATATATAAATAAACCATTTGAACATGCAATCTTAAATGCATAAATATATACATACTTACATATATATATCTATATATATATATATATATATATATATATATATATATATATATATATATATATATATATATATATATATATATATATATATATATATATATATATATATATATATATTATTTAATTTACCAATTAAGTTAAATAAAAGGCTTACTTATAAATCAATTAAATCATTTAACAACTTAAACAATTTAATTGTTATACTTAGTTAATTCATCACATATGAATTATTAATTAACCATTAATTTTGGAGTTATTATTATTTACCTTAAATAATAATAACTTACAAAATTAAAATGCAAGATTAGTATCATTTGATGTTAAATCAAATTTAAGATTCCAAATGATCAATTTGGTGTCAAACTTGTTGTTGGTGTGACCCTATAGGATCATGTATTATTAGTCATATCATTTTATGATCATCCTTGGGCATATAGAACTAACAATCTCCCACTTGCACAAGGTTGCATCATAGAATGATACGGCGGTGATGAACGTCTAGCAACATTTCACTGCCCCCAATAATACATGACATAATGCCATTCAACAACATCCAATTCTTCAAAAGCACAAGGCTCTAATTGATGTACAAGGTTATCTATCAATCATCCCTTTGTCACAGACATCATGTTGAACATGAGACATGGATCTTAATCATTCTCATTTTAATGTCCAACTTTAAATCAGGCGCCTTAGATGTCTAACTCTCAACACATAAGAGGACCAAATCCCGTCTTGACTACATACGCCCTTCATATAGTTAGTACTATACATGAGTATGGCCTTTATGGTTGTCTATGTTTCAAGAACAACTGTGAACCATATCAAGGCATAGTACTCCCTACAATTGAGTCCCAAATATGCATCTCAGGTCTAAGGATACAATGATAATACCTTTATTCAAGAATCACTTATGATGATGATCCATGGAGTGATCTTGAACCGGGTCAAGTCCAATACTTATTCACTGACAAGTACCTATGAATTTGGTTGCAACCTTTTGCTACTTTTACCCATAAAAGTCAACCAATCCAATTCATATTAGTCTTACTTCATAATTGCTCCCACAACTATGATCGACTATGGACATTTAGAATAATTAGATTATTCAAGGATTAAACATGCTAATATTAAAACACAAAATTATGAATGAAACATCACGTCACATATATTACATAATTTTGTTGTTTACATAATTTCATATTCATAAAATACTAAACACAAATCAAATCCATTCATTAGAAAAACGAAGTCCTATACCCTTAGCGTGACTTTCATGCTTAGCTTGGGGTAAAGGCTTCGTGAATGGGTCTGCCAAATTCTGATCTGTATGAACCTTGTGAATACTTATTTCACCATTCTTAACTTCATTTCGTATGTAGTTATACCTTCGGTGAATGTGTTTGGTCTTTTGATGTGATCTAGGTTCCTTTGCTTGAGCTATAGCACCTAAATTGTCACAGAAGAGTTATATAGGGTCCTGAATGGAAGGAACAACCCCTAGATCTTCAATGAACTTTCTCATCCAGACAGCTTCTTGAGCAGCTTCCGAAGCAGCAACATATTCTGATTCTGTAGTGGATTGTGCAATCACTTCTTGCTTGGAACTCTTCCAAGACACGGCTCCTCCATTTAAAATAAAGACATACCCAGATTGAGATCTCGAATCGTCCCTATCTGTTTGGAAGCTTGCGTCAGTGTAACCCTTTACCTTTAAGCTTTCTTCCAAACCACCGTAAACTAAGAACATATCTTTGGTTCTTCTCAAGTAATTAAGAATGTTCTTTACAGCAGTCCAGTGGGTTCACCTGGGTTCTGTTGATACCTACTAGTCATGCTTAAGGCACATGAGACGTCGGGCCTAGTGCATAACGTGGCATACATGATAGACCCAATTGCCGAAGCATATGGGACATGTTTCATCCTTTCAAGTTCAGTCCTAGTGCTTGGGCACTGGGACTTACTTAGGATGGTGCCATGTGGTATTGGCAAGAATCCTCTTTTGGAGTCTTGCATCTTGAACCTTTTCAAGATTTTATCAATGTATACACTTTGGCTTAGACCAATAAGTCTCTTAGATCTATCTCTATAGATCTTTATGCCTAATACATAAGCAGCTTCTCCTAAGTCCTTCATTGAGAAACAGTTCTCAAGGAACATTTTGACACCTTTTATGGTTGGGATGTCATTTCCAAATAGAAGTATGTCATCTACATACAATACTAGGAATATGACTATGCTCCCACTAGTTTTCTTGTAAACACAGGAGTCATCCTCATTTTTAATGAATCCAAAATTTGTAATCTTTTCATCAAAGCGGATGTTCCATGTTCGAGATGCTTGCTTTAATCCATAGATAGATCTTTTAAGCTTGCACACTTTGTTTGGATGCTTGGGATCTACAAAACCTTCAGGTTGATCCATATAGACATCTTCCAATAAGTGTCCACTGAGGAAAGCGGTCTTGACATCCATTTGCCATATCTCATAATCATAGTATGCGGCTATGGCAAAAAGTATCCTAATTGACTTGATCATTGCCACTGGTGAAAAGGTCTCATCATAGTCAATACCATGAGTTTGTGAGTATCCTTTAGCGACAAGTCTTGCCTTAAAAGTGTGAACATTTCCATCCACGTCAGTTTTCTTCTTGAAAACCCATTTGTTCCCAACAGTCTTACAATTGGTGAGAAAATTAACCAAGTCCGATACTTGGTTATCGTGCATGGATTGCATCTCTGTGTTCATGGCTTCTAGCCATTTATCAGATTCAGGATCTGACATTGCACTCTGGTAGTTGACAGGTTCATCAGAATCTATCGTATAACATTCCTCTCCCATCATGAGGTAACCATACCTTTCAGGTTCAAATCGAACCCTACCAGATCTGCGAACACCTTGTGTTATAATTTGTTCCTGATCAACTGTTTGTTCAGGTTCAACAATTTCTTGTTGAATGCTAGATCTAATTTCTTGTGTATCAGGCTGTGGTTCCTGAAGTTCTTCAAGTTCCACAAACCTCCCACTAGCCTCTTCCGTCAGAAACTTGTTTTCTAGGAATTCAGCTTTTTGAGAAATAAATATCTTATTCTCTACGGGATTGTAGAAGTAGTATCCAAGACAATCTTTCGGATACCCTACAAAGATACACTTGATTGAACGAGGTTCTAGTTTGTTTGAAGCTTCTTGTCTAACATAAGCTTCACAACCCCATACCTTGAGATAGGATAAAGATGGAACCCTTCCATGCCAGATCTCATAAGGTGTTTTATCTACCTTCTTAGTAGGTGCCATGTTTAGGAGACGAGCAGCTGTTTGTAAAGCATAACCCCAAAATGATAAAGGTAGAGTACTTCTACTCATCATGGATCGAACCATATCCAATTGTGTTTGGTTCCGCCTTTCAGATACACCATTATGTTGTGGTGTTCGAGGTGGAGTAAGTTGTGAAACAATTCCACAAGTCTTAAGATGATCCATAAAGTTTGTAGTTAAGTACTCACCTCCTCTATCAGAACGTAGAACTTTAATTGTTTTGTTGAGTTGGTTTTCCACTTCACTTTGAAACGTTTTGAACATTTCAAATGCCTCATGTTTATGTTTAATCAGATAAACATATCCAAAACGACTAAAGTCGTCAGTAAAGGTGATGAAATATCTTTCACCATATCTAGTCATTGGCTTGAAAGGACCACATACATCCGTATGTATGATTCCTAACAAGTCCTTTGCCCTCTCATTGGTTCCCGAGAAAGGAGCTTTAGTCATCTTGCCATGTAAACAAGATTCACATATATCAAATGAGTCATTCTCATTTGCCTTCAAAAGTCCACTCTTTTGACGTTGGGATATGCGTTTCTTGTTTATATACCCTAGGCGACAATGCCATAGATAGGTTTGACTCAAATCACATTTGGGTCTCTTGGTGAAAGTGTGGTATAAAGAGCCATGGTTAGTCTTTTCATCAAGGTTTACTTCATAAATTCCATTTAAAGGCCTAGCCTCAAAATAGAACATACTGTTTTTGTAAACACAAATGTCATCATTCATAAAGCAAAGATCAAATCCACATTGTCTCAACTTAGCAACCGAAATAATATTCCTAGTCAAGCTAGGAACATAATAAACATTCAACAATGTCAAATACAAGCCACTAGGTAGTAATAAATCAAAACTTCTAATTGAATCCACCGCAACCCTTGCACTGTTTCCAACCCGGAGTACTACCTCGTTTGCCTTCAGTCGCCTACTCCTTTTGAACCCCTGCAACATATTACAAATGTGAGTTCCACAACTAGTATCAAATACCCATGTGTTAGAAGATAAATTATAAAGTTCTAGGTCTATCACATAGATACCTAAAGTGCCCTCACCGGCCTTCTTCTTCTTCAACTCCGCAAGATAGGTAGGGCAATTTCTCTTCCAATGCCCAACTTTGCCACATTCGAAGCACGCGTCTTCCTTGGCAACTTTTGCCTTCTTCTTGGGCGGGCGGGATGGTTGGACAACTTTCTTGCCCTTTCCTTTGACAACCTTTGCCTTCCCCTTGCCCTTGGAGTTGGTGGGGTGTTCGGGTCTAGTTCTCTTTGTGCCACCTTCCTTGATCATGAGAACTTGAGTGGTTTTCTTAGGCAGATTCTTTTCCGCGGTAATCAGCATCCCATGTAATTCCGGGATAGTCTTGTTCAAACCATTCATGTTATAATTCATGACGAAAGGATCAAAAGACTTTGTCAAGGAGTTAAGGATCATATCCGTTGCTAGCTCTTCGGGCATCACAACTCCAAGACGTGCCAAATGATCAATGTGACTCTTCATTTTGAGCACATAAGAGCTAACCAACTGCTCATCCTCCATCTTGCAAGCATGGAAAGCCCAAACAGTTTCGAACCTTTCTGTCATTGCAAGTTGTTGGAACATCTCCTTCAATTGATTTATCATGTCATAGGCCGAATGATTCTCCAAATCCTTCTGAAGGTCAGGAATCATGGTTGCCAACATTAGACATGATGCATCAATGGAGTCATCCATCTTTTTAAGCCATGCATCGTGTGCGGGCTTAGGGATGGCAGGGGGCTCTTCAGGAAGTGGTTCATTGAGAACATATTCTTTCTTTTCTTGTTTGAGAACAATTCTCACACTACGGTACCAATCCAAGAAGTTGGTATGGTTGAGTTTTTCTCCCTCAAGGAGAGGCCGTAGTGAAGTTTTGTTTGGAGCCGGGTTTGTTGTGTTTGGTGCCATCTACAAAATTTTAACAAGGTTCAATTTAGTAATTTATGACATTAAGTCCTTAATAATTAATACCCTTACTTGTTTCATAAACTTTAATTGATTAAGGTCTAGAATCCAAGTTGCAATACAAACAAGCGGTTAGGTATCCTTTATCCCGCCTATTCGAATCAACAAGGTAGGTAACGGTTTACCAATTATATCCAAATATAATTTCTAGAGGTATGGGATCCGATTATAACATTTATAAGTTTGGCATGTTTGATCCCATCTATGCCTTGGATTTCTAATGCTTAGGTGACCTTTATCACAAAAGATTTCAAACAAATCATCCCACTTAAAAGCACGCGTAGTTTCGACAACTATTAATGGTTAGGTGTCCTTTATCCCATCAATATTGCAAAGCTACCTCTTGTATCACAAGAAGACTCCAAGTGGTTAGGTAACCTTTATCCCACAAGGATATACAAGTGATACATGAGTGTCTTTAAGAGGGACGGCATTGATTTGTATTTCGAAAGGGATTTGTATGTTTTACAATTCTAATTTTGAAAACATATTGTATCATGTAGATTGCATGCATCCAATGAACATGGTACCATTAAAATCTTATTTTGTTAATTGGTTCCTTAATCATAAAATCTCCATTTTATTGATTCTTTGTTTGTGGTCAAGATTACAATTAATATCCAATATTAAGTTTGAGTTTGATCACATACATGAGAACCAATTTTAATCCTAAATAATTACCATTATTACTTAGGGTTGAAGTTTGTAAGAATTCATAAAATCTCCATTTTATTTGTTTCATTTATTTTCAAAACTTGATTTTATAGGTTTTATAACAAAACCCATTTTAATAAAACCAATTGTGTCACATCTTATGTTTCATATGTCAATTTGAAATTACAAACTCCTTGATGATCATGTTTAATTATCTAGGTTGTCTAGCATGCAAAATATTATTTTCATCCACAACATAAATAATAAAACATTCAATCATCACATGCATGCATGGGTGCATAAACACAAGCCAACTAGTTTGATATTTCATGTGAGCCATACATGAAATATCAAGTCCAAACCTAGGGACAAAAAGGTGACAAAAACTCAACCAAATGATCTTCGATTTGGCTACAATTTTGCCAAGCTTCTTATAACATCAAATGATACTTGAACCATCATTTCTTGACACCATTGCATGAGTTTTTGAATTTCTTTTGGGCTCCATGAAAGTTGCGACAGAACAGTGGCAGCAAGAAGGATTTTGTTGTGTTTTGTGGCTTTCTTCACTTCATTCTTGGTTATAATGATGCTTATACTTGTCAAAACTTAATGTATATACTAGATATTAAAGTTACCAACAAGTATAGCATCAAAGGACCAAGAAATGAATTTATTTAGGACCCTTAAATAGGTCCGAAATGGGCAGGAGCAAAGCAGGAAAATGTTGCTGTTGAGTGTAATCTCCTCTTGGTCTTTACTTCCTTCTCTTGTTACATTTTATGAAAAATATAAAATACAACTATTCTAATAATTACAAAATGAATAAAAGAAGGAAATAACTAATTATTATTACAAACCATTTGAATAAAAGAATAGATTACAACCATATTGAATTTAAACACAAAACATGCAACACATGGTCCTTGGCTTGTTTATGCACCATTTTATCACATAAAATCATAAGAAAATCAACACTTTGTTCTAAGGCAACAATTATGTAACCAAATGCATGCAAATATTAATTTTAGTTGGTTACATAAAATCATAGATAATATAATTGCATGTTGCCAAAGAAGCCATGCATGAAACTTTCATTCAAGAAGATGAACATTCATGGCTTCCAAAAACCAAGTTTATCCAAATAAACTTATTATCTAAACATGCAATATAGCCATGGCTCTGATACCAATTGTTTGAAATCCTTGATCATGTTATGAGTTTCAAAAACTTGAAGTTTCAACGGAAGCATAAAAATCATGAACACGAATTTCACTTCCAAAGGATCATGCTACATGCATGTAGAGATAAGATGAAGAACAAGCATAAATTAAGTTCAAGATCATAACCTTTCTTCTAGGACTTGATATGGACGATTTGTGATGGCTAGGAAGCAAGGAAGATTCCCTCTATAGTTGATCCACCACAAGCTTGAACACTCTTGAATGCTAGTTCCAAAACTTGCAATAAGAACACTCTTGGTCTTGTAGCTTGAAAAACGATTTTTGCATGCAATAAGATGGGTGTTCTTGGTTGATATTTGAGTATGAAGATGCTCTATCACTCTCTTGCTCTTGGCCGGCCACACACCACAAAACAAAGAGAGAACAATTGCCTTATGCTTAAAGGAAAGACCACACATGTTCCCTATGGTCAAACCTAGAAGACATAAAGAATCTTACACCACTTTTAAGACTTCCAAGCATGACATGTCTTCACTATGATGGCCGGCCATTTTAAGTCAAAAAGGAGGATGATTTTGGGCTTTTATTATTTATAAAGCTTATACATTAAAAGCTTATAAATAATACATCTTCATTTTCTTTAATGGGATAACATTTAACCCATGAATTAATATATAAATAAACCATTTGAACATGCAATCTTAAATGCATAAATATATACATACTTACATACATATATATATATATATATATATATATATATATATATATATATATATATATATATATATATATATATATATATATATATATATATATATATATATATATTATTTAATTTACCAATTAAATTAAATAAAAGGCTTACTTATAAATCAATTAAATCATTTAACAACTTAAACAATTTAATTGTTATACTTAGTTAATTCATCACATATGAATTATTAATCAACCATTAATTTTGGAGTTATTATTATTTACCTTAAATAATAATAACTTACAAAATTAAAATGCAAGATTAGTATCATTTGATGTTAAATCAAATTTAACATTCCAAATGATCAATTTGGTGTCAAACTTGTTGTTGGTGTGACCCTATAGGATCATGTATTATTAGTCATATCATTTTATGATCATCCTTGGGCATATAGAACTAACAGTTAATTGGGTTCTTTAAGTTGCTAGATGTTACTTTTGTTTGCATTCAACTTTTAGACATTTTTTTTGTTGTTTTGAGGAGTTACTTAGAGTTTCATTTACTAGCTTTAATAAGTGGTTGGTTGGTTTTCTTGTAACCACTAGATTTGTAATAAGGCTTCATATAAGCCAACTTTTTGTATGAAAAATGAGATATAGACGAATTTTTAATCAAGAACACTTTTGTTCACCTTGAATTATTGTTATAGTTCACCACTTGTCATAGTTGAGACGTGTTCTTGACTTGATACAAACTCAATCCAATAGGTCTTGGATTGTTTTCACTGGTATACAATCCAATAGGTTTTGGGTTGTTGCTAATCTATCCTTGTTTCCTTTAGTGTTTTGTTCCATTGTTACCATAATTCTCCCATACACGAAAATCTAATCTTAAATCTTCTAAAACCTCACCATAATCAACCCATACACGTATCATAAGTGGTATCAGAGCCGGATTTATGGATTGGGAAGATCCTGATTTTCTCAATAACCTACGTGAAGCTTTAAGGAATTTACAAGAAGGGGGAAGGCGACAGCCTAGGCGTGGCAGCCAATATTGGTTGAAGAATTCAAGGTGTCTGAATTTCCTGAATTTGTTGGTGGGACTGATCCTGAACGCTACTTGGAGTGGGAAAGAAAGATTGAAAAAATGTTCGAGTTCAAGGAAGTGGATGACGAAAAAAGTTGCAAGTATGCCATTCTCAAGCTAAGTGGTGGTGCTTCACTGTGGTTTGAAGGGCTTAAGGCCAAGAGAACCCGTGAAGGCAAAGAAAAATTTTCTTCTTGGCTTTCTCCAAAACGAAAACTAAGAAAAGGATATGTTCCTTCTAGAAACTTATAGAATGACTCGTTTTCTCAAAGGGTTGAACTACAACATTGCCAATGTCATGGAGTTGTATCCTTAAGCTGATTTTGGAACTCTTTGTGGTTTATGTTTGAAGTTGGAGGGACAAGCCAAGGCACGTTATGGTGGATGTTCTAGTCTTGAAAATTCCAAGTCCAAGTCATGGTCCAAACCGGGGTCTAGCAATAGACAAAATTCTGTTTCTACTCCTTCTGGTTCTAATAATGTTCCTATTGCTCCTAAACTTACTAGTGGTACCAAAGAAACTAGTTTGGCAAAAATTAGATGTTTCAAGTGTCAAGGTTTTGGTCATTTCCAAAATGCTTGTCCAAACAAAAGGGTGGTGACTTTGAGGGAGGCCATTGAATGTCGTGAAGAGTTGGAGGAAGAAGAGAGGTTGGCTGGTCTTTTTCATGATACACCACAACAAGAAGATGAATAGGAGGAAGTGGAGTATAAGGCACCCATCTATGACAAGGTTTTGGTGCTTAGAACCCTTAAAGCTCAGGTGGTTCAAACTGTGGCTGATATGGATCAACGAGGCCAATTGTTTCACACCAAATGTTTGGTTAGAGACAAGTGGTGTAGTTTGATTATTGATGGTGGAAGTTGTACCAATGTTGCTTCTAATGAAATGGTGACCAAATTGGGTTTGTCTACTACAAACCATCCAAAACCATATGCTCTTCATTGGTTGGATATGGAAGCAAAATAAAGGTGACAAAATAGGTTAGAGTTGGTCTAACTATGGGGTCTTATGAAGATGAAGTGTTGTGTGATGTTATTCCAATGGATGCATGTCATATCTTGTTGGGGAGTCCTTGGCAATTTGATAGGGACGTGTTACATAGGGGGAGGAGTAACGAATATGAGTTAAGACACAATAATAATAAAAAATTGTGTTAAAACCCATGTCTCCAACGGCCATAAGGTCCATGAATTCTAAACAAGTAAAAAAACCTAATCTTTTTGTGTTTGGTAGTGAAAGGGAGGTGGAGCAAGTTCTTGACCAAGGTGATGTGATTTATGTGCTCGTGGCTGATGAGCATGCAAAGGTGGCAAAAATGGCGCATGAAGAAAGTCCTATTTTTGATTTGTTACTTGAGTTCCAATATGTGTTTCCAAGTGAATTACCATAGGGTTTACCTCTAATCCGTGGTATTGAACACCAAATTGATCTTATTCCGGGTGCTCCTTTGCCCAATAAAGCTGCCTATAGATGTAATCCGGAGGTGACAAAGGAGTTGCAAAAACAAATTGATGAACTCATGAAAATGGGTTATGTTCGTGAAAGCCTAAGTCCTTGTGCTGTTCCCGTGTTGTTGGTTACAAAAAAAGATGGTTCTTGGAGGATGTGTCTTGATAGTAGGGCTGTTAATAACATCACCATAAAATACCCATTCCTATTCCTAGAACTGATGACTTGTTGGACGAGTTACATGGTTCCATTGTGTTCTCAAAAATTGATTTGAGAAGTGGTTACCATCAGATTCGTATGCGTGAAGGGGATGAATGGAAAACAGCCTTTAAAACTAAACATGGCTTGTATGAATGGACCGTGATGCCGTTTGGTATAACTAATGCACCTAGCACTTTCATGCGACTAATGAATGAAGTGCTAAAATCGTTTTTAGGCAGGTTTATGGTGGTATACCTTGATGATATCTTGGTATATAGCAAGAGCTTGGAGGATCATTTAGGCTACTTAAAACAGGTTTTCGAGACCCTTAGAGCTCAAAAACTCTATGGGAAGCTAGAAAAATGTTCGTTATTGGTGGAAGAGGTGGTATTTTTGGGTTTTGTGGTGTCAAGAGATGGCGTGTTCATGGATCTATCCAAAATAGAAGCAATCAAGGCATGGCCTATTCCTACTAACATCTCTGAAGTTAGGTCATTTCATGGTCTTGCTTCTTTTTATAGGAGGTTTGTTCGTGACTTTAGCACCATTGCAAGTCCCATAACAGGTTGTTTGAAGAAAGGAATCTTTGCATGGGGAGAGGAAGCTCAAAAGGCGTTTGAGAAACTCAAGGAATTGTTGTGTAATGCTCCTATTTTGGCTCTTCCTGATTTTGCTTAACCATTTGAAGTGGAGTGTGATGCAAGTGGAGTTGGTATTGGGGCTGTTTTGATCCAATCCAAGCGTCCTATTGCTTATTTTTTTGAAAAATTGGGTGGTGCTCGTTTGAATTATTGAACTTATGATAAGGAGTTTTATGCTATTGTTCGTGCTTTAGATCATTAGAGTCATTGTTTGCATGCAAATCATTTCATTTTGTATTCTGATCATGAATCCTTGAAGTACATCAATGGGCAACAAAAATTGAGCACAAGACATGCAAAGTGGGTGGAGTTCTTGCAATCCTTTCATTTTCAGGCAAAAGTAGCGTGGTGGCTGATGCACTGTCTAGGCGTTACTCATTATTGGTGACTTTGGATGTTCGTTTGTTGGGGTTTGAAACTCTAATGTACCATTATCAATCTGATGTGGACTTTGGAGATATGTTTTTGAAATGTGCAGGTGGTCCTAATGGTGAATTTTGGATGCAAGATGGCTTCCTATTCAAAGGCAATCGCCTTTGTGTTCCAAAACATGCAATACGTGAGTTGCTGATGCGTGAAGCTCATGGTGGTGGTTTAGCTGGTCATTTTGGCGTTACCAAAACTTTGGAGGTGCTTAAAGAACATTTCTATTGGCCTAAGATGTTTGGGGATGTAACCAACATTGTAGGCAAGTGTGTTACATGTCACATGGCGAAAACAACTTTCAAGCATGGTGTTTACAGTCCTTTGCCGGTTCCTATTCGTCCTTGGGAAGATGTGTCCATGGATTTCATTGTGGTTTTTCCTAGAACTCAAAGGGGGAAGGATTCCATTATGGGAGTGGTGGATAGGTATTCAAAAATGGCTCACTTTGTGCCATGTCATAAAACTAATGATGCATCTAATGTGGCTGATTTGTACTTTAAAGAGGTGGTTCGTTTTCATGGTATTCCTAAAACCATTGTTTCTGATAGGGATTCCAAGTTTTTGAGTTACTTTTGGAATACTTTGTGGTGGAAGGTTGGTACTAAGTTACTTTTTAGTACATCCCACCGTCCACAAACGGATAGGCAAACGGAGGTGACTAATAGAACTTTGGGTACTTTGTTGAGGGGGTTAGTAAACAAGACTCAAAAGGATTGGGATATCAAACTTGCACATGCTGAATTTACCTATAATCGTTCTCCTACTTATGCAACAGGTTATTCTCCTTTTGAAGTGGTGTATGGTGTGAATCCTTATATGCCTTTGGATTTGATTCCATTGCCAAATGGTGAATTAGTTCACAAGGATGCTAATGACAAGTTGAAGGCTATGAGGAAACTACACCAACAAGTTCGTGAGAAGATAGAATCTGTAAATGAGGTGTACAAACAAAAATCTAACAAACATAGGAAACCATGTGTCTTTCAAGAAGGTGATCTAGTATGGGTGCACATGAGAAAGGAACGTTATCCTAACAAAAGGAAGAACAAATTGATGCCACGCGCGGAGGGTCCTTTCAAGGTGGTGTCAAGGGTGAATGATAATGCTTACAAGGTGGATTTGGGAGGAGACTTTGGTGTGTATGCAACCTTCAATATAGGGGACCTTTAACCTTACATTGATGATGATGGCCTAGCAGAATTAATGTCAATTCCTTTTCAAGGGGATGATACAAATATGATCAATGTGGACCCCAAAGGTCACGAGTTAATGCTTGCCAAGTGGAATGGTGATGTGGCAAGTGGTATTATGACTAAATTCGTTTGCATGGGGACTTGGACAAAATAAAGGCTGCATTAAGACTTCATAAAGTCTTAGACGTTTTTTGAAGCTATTCAAGTCTTAACTCCATCTAGCCGTTACATTTGATGGAGTTAATTGGGTTCTTTAAGTTACTAGATGTTACTTTTGTTTGCATTCAACTTTTAGATATTTTTTTGTTGTTTTGAGGAGTTACTTAGAGTTTCATTTACTAGCTTTAATAAGTGGTTGGTTGGTTGGTTTTCTTGTAACCACTAGATTTGTAATAAGGCTTCATATAAGCCAACTTTTTTTATGAAATATGAGATATAGACGAATTTTTAATCAAGAACACTTTTGTTCACCTTGAATTATTGTTATAGTTCACCACTTGTCATAGTTGAGACGTGTTCTTGACTTGATACAAACTCAATCCAATAGGTATCGAATCTTAAATCTCCTAAAACTCACCATAATCAGCCCATACACGTATCAAAGGGTTGCAGGGTTATGGACCATTAGAAAGGGTTGTGATGGGTTATGGACCATTATGAAGGGTTATATAGGTTATGGACTATTATGAATTTTGTGATGGATTATGGACCATTATGAAGGTTATGATGGGTTATTGACTATGAAGGAATGCTATGGTTATGGACCATTGGACCATTATGAAGGGTTGTGATGGGTTATGAGGTTGTGATGGGTTATGGACCATTATAAAGGGTTATGAACCGTTATGAAGGGTTGTGATAGGTTAAGGTCAATTATGATGGGTTGTGATGGGTTATGGACCATTACAAAGGGTTGTGATGGGTTATGTTCAATTATGAAGGGTTGTGATGGGTTATGGACCATTATACAGGGTTGCAATGAATTAGGGACCATAGAAAGGGTTGTGATAGGTTATGGACCATTAGAAAGGGTTGTGATGGGTTATGGACCGTTATGAAGGGCTGTATGGGTTATGTACTATTATGAAGGTTGTGATAGGGTACAGACCATTATGAAGGATTATGATAGGATATTGACCATTATGAAGGGTTGTGATAGGTTGTTTTCAATTATGAAGGGTTGTTTTGGGTTATGGACCATAGAATGCGTTGTGTTGGGTTATGGACCATTATGAAGTGTTGTGATGGGTTATGCTCAATTATGAAGGGTTGTGATGGGTTATGGACCATTACAAAGGGTTGTGATGGGTTATGGACCATTACAAAGGGTTGTATTGGGTTATGGACCTTATGAAGGGTTGTGATAGGTTATGAACCATTATGAAGGTTTATATCGGTTATGGACCATTATGAAGGGTTGTTATGGTTATGGATCATTATGCAGGGTTGCAATGGGTTATGGACCATTATGAAGTGTTGTGATGGGTTATGGTTAATTATGAAGGTTCGTGCTGGGTTATGGGCCACAAAAAGGGTTGTGCTGTGTTATGGACCATAGGAAGAGTTGTGATGTGTTATAGTCAATTATGAAGGGTTGTGATGGGTTATGGTCAATTATGAAGGGTTGTGATGGGTTATGGACTATTATGAAGGTTTGTATGGGGTATGGACCATTATGAAGGATTGTTATGGTTATGGACCATTATGCAGGGTTGCGATGGGTTATGGACCATAGAAAGGGTTGTGATGGGTTATAGACCATTAGAAAGGGTTATGATGGGTTATGGACCATTATGAAGGGTTGTGATGGGTTACAGACCATTATGAAGGTTTGTATGGTTATGGACCATTATGAAGGGTTGTTATGGTTATGGACTATTATGCAGGGTTGCGATGTGTGATGGACCATTATGAAGTGTTTGATGGGTTTTGGTTATTTTTATTATTTTTTGATAACCGAGGACCCCACCCGACCCATCCTTTGGATGACCCTGATGAAGCAACCTCGGGGTCCATGCACACCTGGCAGCAGGGTGGTCCGGGTCAATCACCTACGGGGGTAGAGAGGTGGCTAGTGGCCATCCCCTGATTGAAACCTCACACTCCCTATGGGGAAATGGAGGGAGTTTGATTTGAACTTGGAACCTTCTTATAAGGGAAGAGAAGTCCTAAGCCTTATCCACTTGGCCATCAGAGTGATGGTTGGGTTATGGTTAATTATGAAGGGTTGTGATGGGTTATGGACTATAGAAAGGGTTGTGCTGGGTTATGGAACATAGGAAGGATTGTGATGGGTTATGGTCAATTATGAAGGGTGTTGATGGGTTATGGTCAATTATGAAGGGTTGTGATGGGTTATGGTCAATTATGAAGGGTTGTGATGGGATATGGACTACTATGAAGGTTTGTATGGGTTATGGACCTTTATGAAGGGTTGTTATGGTTATGGACCATTATGCAGGGTTGCGATGGGTTATGGACCATAGAAAGGGTTGTGATGGGTTATGGACCGTCATGAAGGGTTGTATGGGTTATGTACTATTATGAAGGTTGTGATGGGTTATGAACCATTATGAAAGATTATGATGGGTTATTGACCATTATGAAGGGTTGTGATAGGTTATGGTCAATTATGAAGGGTTGTTATGTTAGTTCTATATGCCCAATGATGATCATAAATGATATTGCTAATAACATATGATCCTATAGGGTCACACCAATAACAAGTTAAACACCAATTTGATCATTTGATACAATGAATTTGATTTATCGTCAAATGATATAATACTTGCAATTTATTCAGAAAATTATTATTTTATGGAAAATAATAATTATTCTAAATTATAATTCATATGAGATGAATTAATTTTAGAATGTATATGATTATTTATATCATTTAATTGTTAGATGATTTAAATGATAAGTATTTAACCCTTTTCTAATTTGAAGTATTAAAATAAATTTCACATGTATGTATAAATGTATATGTATTTAAATTTTATGAATATATATATATATATATATATATATATATATATATATATATATATATATATATATATATATATATATATTAGTACGTATGTTAATTATAAGTGTATATATATGTTTATAAATGTGCAAATAAATAAAGTAGTTAAATTTGGAAATGGAAGTTTATTATTTATAAACCCTTTTGAAAAAACTTTATAAATATTAAAATCAAGGGAATCTCTCTTTCTAAGCCCAAAGCCACATTCACCACATACTAAGAAAGGTGGGTGGGCATGCTCCAAAAGGGATGGGAATATTCCTTGTCATTTCCAAGAGTTGACCATGGAATTTGTGAGGATGCCATGCATATATGGAGTTCTTGCATGCTTATTCTCACTAGTCCTCTATATGGCCGATTCTTTCATGTAACACATATACTCTAGACTTGATAAACTCTCCAAAAAGTCTCTCAATCTTGGAAGAAATCGGATTTCAAGTTCAAGTACAAGAAGAGTTCATTTTGCAAGTGAAAACTAGCATTTTCTTGGTGTTGTCAAGCTTGTTGGTGGATCAACTATAGAGGGACGCTTTTTGGTTCCTCTTCATCATCAACATCACCATATTCATCATCCATTTTATGGTCAAGGCAAAAGGTTGTAATCTTGATGCATTTTTATGGTTGTTTTTATGTTTATCTTCTCATGCATATAGCATGATCCTCTTGGAAGTGAAATTCGTGTTCACGATTTTATGCTTTCGTTGCAACACAAAGGTTTTGAAAACTATTACATGAACATTGATTTCCAACAATTGGTATCAGAGTGATAGCTATATGACATGTTTAGATAATAAGTTTATTTGGATAAACTTAGTATTTGGAAGCCATGAATGTTCATCTTCTTGAATGCAATGTTCATGCATGGCTTCTTTGGCAACATGCATATATAAATTCTATGATTTTATGTAACCAAATAAAAATTATGTTTGCATGCATTTGGTTACATAATTGTTGCCTTAGAAAAATAAAGTGTTGATTTTCTTATGATTTTATGTTATGAAATGTGCATAAACAAGCCAAAGGACCATGTGTTGTGAAATTTGTGATGATTTTCGATATGGTTGTAATTTATTATTTTATTCAAATGGTTTGTAATAACAATTAGTTATTTCCTTCTTTTATTAATTTTGTAAGTATTAGAATAGTTGTATTCTTTTATATCTTTTATAAAATGTAACAAGTGAAGGAGATAAAGCCAAAGAAAGATTGCAACAAACAGCACAAATTTCCTGCCCTCCTGCTGTGATTTTTGGAATTCATATGGGGCACCAAAAAATCCATTCCTTGTTGTTTTGGTGCTATACTTGTTATTAACTTTAATATATAACACAAATAAGAAGTTTTTGCAAGTATAAGCATCAATATGACTAAGAATGAAGGTGCAAAAGCTCCAAAAACCTCCTGATGTTGCTGTTGCCGTTGGATTTGTTTTGGGGCACAAGAAAAAAATTCATAGCTCATGTCATGGTGCCAAGTAAGGGTGGTTCAAGTCTCATTTGGTGATATAAGAAGATTGGCAAAGTTGTAGCTCAATTGGAGATCATTTGGATGAGTTTTGGGTCACCTTTTGTCCCTAGGATTGGACTTGATATTTCATGTATGGCTCACATGAAATATCAACTAGTTGGCTTATGTTTAGCACCCTTGCATGCCATGTGCTGATTGAATGTTTTATTATTTTGTGTTTGGATAAAAAAATAGGATTTTTGCATGCTAGACAACTTAGATAATATAAAATAATCATCAAGGAATTTGTAATTTTCAAATTGACATATATAACATAAGAAGTGCTAAAATTGGTTTTACTAAAATAGGTTTTGTATTAAAACCTATTAATGTCAAATTTTAAAAATTGGTGAAATTAATTAAAATGGAGATTTTAATAATTCATACAAACTCCAAAATCTAAGTAATAATGGTAATTATTTAGGGATTAAAATTGGTTCTTATGCATGTGATCAAACCCAAACTTAATATAGGATATTAGTTACAAATTTGACCACAAATAAGAAGTTAATAAAATGGAGATTTTATAACTTAAGGAACCAATTAATAAAAAAATAAGATTTTCTAAAATGGTACCATGTTCATTGAATGCATGCAATCTACATGATACCATATGTTTTTCAAAAACTAGAATTGTAAAATATATAAATCCCTTTTCGAAATACAAATCTATGACATCCTTTTAAAAGACACTCACGTATCACTTGTACACCCTTGTGGGATAAAGGTCACCTAACCATTTAGATTTGTCTTGTGATACTAGAGGTAGTTTTGCAACATTAATGGGATAAAGGTCACCTAATCGTTAGTGTTTGTCAAATCTACATGTCATTTTAAGTAGGAAGATTTGTTCGGGGTTCTTTTGTGATAAAGGTCACCTAAGCATTGGAAACCTGAGGCATAGATGGGATCAAACATGCCAACCAAACAAACATTGTTTTAAAGGATCCCATAATGCTAGAAGTTATATACGATATAATTGGTAAACGCTACCTACCTCGTTAAATTAAGTAGACAGGATAAAGGTCACCTAACCGTTTGCTTGGATTACAACTTGGATTCTAGCCTTTAATAATTAATGTTTTGGAAACACAAAGGGTATTAGTTATTAAAGAAATAAAACACTAAATGAACTTTGATAAAACTTTGTAAATGTTCCCAAATACACCCAACCCTAACAATTCGCCCTGTGATCTATCCTTAAGAAGGATAAGTTAAGCCATAATAGCTTCTTCGAGTGAAATCTAAATTTGAGAATTGTTCTTAAAGAAAGAAAATAGAGATTATGTTCTTGACACTCCACTTCCCAATGAACCACCTATTACTCCTATAACAACCCATAACTTGTTGATGATCCAATCAAAGTATCATGCATTATGTTTACAAGCATGATTCCGGACCTTTAGAAGGAAATGGAATACCTACTTGCACATGACATGATACAACAACTTAAGGAAAGGTTCCAATAACAAGCAAACGTTGAATGTTTTGAAATAGTTCAAACATTACATAAGTGTAAAATAGTGGAAGGACAAATGTGAGCTTTTCGTTCTTAAGATAATGAGTTATTTTGATAATTTGTATGAACTTGGTTGTAATATATCAAAAGAGTTTGCTACAAACTTCATTAACTAAGTCATACTATATGTTTATTAAGAACATGAACTTAGAGGATAAAGGAAAACCTATCTCAAAGTTAAAGATGCTTTAAAGAAAGCACTCCAAGTACTTATATGATAGAACTTTTACCTTTTGAATCTAACACCTATGTATATGATACTTAGTGAAAGATTGACACTTGTAATGTGTTATAATAAGAGGTAAGCAACTGAAGATGAGCAAGAAGATTCCCCAAGATCAAGCAAGAGTTGCAAGATTTGGAAATTGAGTTTATGTTTGGAACATAATTACATATTTTGTAAAACAATAATTGTCATGAACAATGTATGTTTTAATGTATCATCATTTAATTGCATGTTATGATAAATGAGTTTGCTTAATTGTGTTATAAGATGATTATATTCATATTCGAAAATGAGTTGTTGCACTGTGTCTTTTAGTGGAACAATATATATATATATATATATATATATATATATATATATATATATATATATATATATATATATATATATATATATATATATATATATATATATATATATATATATATATATATATATATATACTATAATCATCATTAGAATCAAATGTGATTTGAATCAAGCCTCCTTAAGATATAATCAACTAAGTCATGTAAACATTATTTACATATACCAACCTCAAATATGTGGTATTTTGAGGGCAAATGAGAATGTTTCATTTGATATATGCAAATCTTGTTTATATGAAAAGGTTGTACTCTTTTATATAATTTTATAGAAATAGAGAAAGTAATGTTAAGAAAGATACATTGTGTTGTATGCTATCTTTACAAAAAGTATGTCTAGATATGATGATAAATACTACATTACCTTCACTAATGATTCAATCATTGTAATTGTGTTTCCTGAAACATAGTTTATACTATCCTATTTAAAACACTTGTTTTTGTGGTCCTTGCGGGATAAAGGTCACCTAACCGCTTGGATCGTCATTTTGACAATGTGGTTGCGCCATCTCTATGGGATAAAGATCACCTAACCATTAGTTATTGGCAATACCACATGTTTTAAAATAGAAAAACTCAAGTAAGATTGTCTCAAAGTGAAGTTGTAGAATCAACACTATTAGAACCAATAAAAATCTTCACAAAGAACAAATTCTTATATTATCTTGGTAATTGTGAGATTGTCTCACCACTCATTCGATGGGTTGTGCAATAAGATAGCATTGTGTCTAAGAAAAGGAAATGAATCCTATTGGATACATTTCTAGCTATGATATATGGTTATATACCTCCGAAATAGTTATTGAACTATGCCTCACTTACTGTCATCCATACAATTTGTAAGGTCAGTAAAGTTAGTAAACATGATGCCTTGAAATAACTCATATGAAAGTTGTTTCATACTTGACTTATTTAAAGGTATGTTGAAGTTTGTGTAGGACATAATACTTCAAGGTTTACATCAATAGGTATTTGTAGAATATCCTAAAACTATTTAGTATGTCAATTCTATAATCCCACTAACAATAAAGGTTTATTACCCAAGGAAGCTTACACTTTGGAAGTGTTTCTAATTGTCGAGTTTAGTGGGAGCTTTGTGAAAGTTGAAAGTTCAAGACTCACAAAACTCTATGTAATATTGAAGCAAGTATTGACAAAAGATTGTTGAACATAACTGATTGAGATTAATCAAATGTTTATTGGACACATAATTGCTAGATTAGATTCTGAATTTGACAAATGGTCTTCTATACCATGTAGCAAAAGTGTCATCAATTATTTGATCAGGTTCTTATTAAAATGCCATACGTTTGTAAGGTTTTGGAACCAAAAGGGAAATTTACCTTTCTCATGACCAATGAGGAATGATACCTAAAGTTCCGATGAAATTGTCAAATTACAATGATGGTAAGTCGGATTTTGTATCTGATAAAGTGGTTTAAAAACTGCAAACACTAAGGTGAAATCCATTGACGGATTATAGTGAGCATCTCAATTAGATTTTACTTTGATCAAATATTTTGATTTAATCAAAAGTAAAGAAACTTGTGTTAACATAGAAGCAAGTGGGAGGATATTATTATTCCTAGTTTAATATGTGAAAGACATACTTATTCTTGGAATATATATATTCAAGGCAATTTATTGGAAGTTTTTTTATGTTCACATAAAAGTTATTATGAGGACAATAAGATTCCTAGCTTAGTATGTAATAAATATACTTGTTTTGGAATGTATTTGTGGGACTTTGGAAGTCTCCTCTTTATGATCACGTAAGGGCTGGTGGGAGAGTATTACTCATATTCTTGGAATATGATATCTATGGAGATATAAATAGTTGACTTATAGAAGTAAGTCAAGTTGCATTTATTGATATAATCTTGAAGTGTTCAAGATAGTAGAATCTAAAGTACAGTCTTATAAATATAATATAGTATCATATTGACAATGTACCAATATTATATAAAGGCTGAGCTATATACATATAAGATGGAATTGCATTTGCTTATGCAATTAAAACCCATCATACATATGTACACATGCATAGGCTCGAACATGTCATAATGAGTACGACAATATCATATCAATAATATGCAAAGGAAGTCATAATATAACTATAAATAACATTGTGGAATGTTACATTATCTATGGGAATTTGGAAGTCATCATAACATAAGATGTTATGCTAATGATAACTTCAAAAGGTCGAGATCGTTCTCAACCATGGTTGGGAAAGTCTTCATTATTAATGAAATACTAGGTTTTGGAAGGAATTCCAAGCGAAGCATGATGGGATAAAATTATACAAAGTATGAATACATTTAGTTTTAGAAACTGAAAGTTGAAATGCTTAGATGAATAGGTTCACTAATTAACTGGGTTAATCCCTGCAATTTAGGATTACCTAGAAATATTTTGTGTCATAAGGATTTTATTTGAGGAAAATATAACCCTAACACACATACAATACACCAATCATTTACTCTTTAAATTTTAACTCTATTCGGAATAAGGTTAAAAGAAAGAGAAAGATGTATTCACAAAGTTCACACAAATCAAAGTTTGACAGACCCATTCTCGAAGTCACTTATGTAAGTTAAGCATGAAGCATCATGCTTGAGGTCTAGGACTACATTATTCTAGTAAATGGAATTTGATTTGTATTCAGTATTTGGTTATTTGGAACATAGTAAACAATAATTATTGAAACTAAAATAATGTATATGTGATATGATTCTTTTATTTAATACTTATTGTGTTCTATATTAGCATGTTTAATCCTTGAATAATCTAATTATTCTAAATGTCCATAGACGATCATAGTTGTGGGAGCAACTATGAAGTAAGACTAATATGAATTGGATTGGTTGACTTTTATGGGTAAAAGTAGCAAAAGGTTGAAACCAAATTCATAGGTACTTGTTAGTGAACATGTATTGGACTAGACCCGCTTCAAGAATACTTCATGGATCATTGTCATAAGTAATTCTTGAATAAAGTTAGTATCTTGATATCCTTAGACCTGAGATGCATATTTGGGACTCAAGTGTGGGGAATACTATGCTTAGATATGGTTAAACGCTGTTCTTGAAATAATAGGCAGTTATTAAGGCCATTGTCAGGTATAGTGTGAACTACATGAGAGACGTATGTAGTCAAGATAAGATTTGTTCCTCTTATATGTTGAGAGATAGACATCTAAGGCGCCTTATCAAAAGTTGAACATAAATAAGAATGATTGTGTATCCATGTCTCATGTTTAACATGATGTCTGTGACAAAGGGATAACCGATACATAACTTGGTACATAAATTAGAGCCTTGAGCCTTGAAGAATTGGATATTGTTGAATGGCACTTCGTCATATGTCATTACGGGCAGTGAAATGTTGCTAGATGTTCACCACTATCGGTATCATTCTATGATGCAACCTTGTGGAAGTGGGAGATTGTTAGTTCTATATGCCCAATGATGATCATAAAATGATATTGCTAATAACATATGATCCTATAGGGTCACACCAATAACAAGTTAAACACCAATTTGATCGTTTGATACAATGAATTTGATTTATCATCAAATGATATAATGCATGCAATTTATTCAGAAATTTATTATTTTATGGAAAATAATAATTATTCTAAATTATAATTCATATGAAATGAATTAATTTAAGAGTGTATATGATTATTTATATCATTTAATTGTTAGATGATTTAAATGATAAGTATTTAACCCTTTTCTAATTTTAAGTATTAAAATAAATTTCACATGTATGTATAAATGTATAAGTATTTATATTTTATGAATATATATAAATACATAATATAAACATATTGTTATAAATTCAGCGTTACCACGACAATTATGAACAAACTAAAAACTAGAATATAGATGAAGAAAGAAAGAAAGCTTGAGAGTTTGGAGAGAGTAGAGAGAGTTTATATCACTTGTGAAAAAGTTGATATGAGATGTATTTTCTTCCTTACATTGATGGTCTATTTATACTACTAACTCTACTATTCAAATATAGTTATTTAATTGGTAAATGCAAAGTGATGACAACGTGTTGTCATTCACCAATTACTTCTAACACTCCCCCCTTGAATGACATCATTCTACATCACAGTTCAACTTTGAAGTACTGCCTCATTAAAAACCTTGCTAAAGAAAACCCAGTGGGAAAAAACTTTAACGAAGGAAAAAAGAGTGCAGTGTCTAGTTGACTCCCCCTCATTTAGATATCGAATGACCATTATGTATTGTGTAGATATCTCATTCCAATACCATGAACATGTTTTCTAAAGATCTTGGTAGGAAGTGCCTTTGTGAAAAGATCTGCTGCATTGTTGCTAGATTGAACATATTTTAGTTCAATCTGTTGATTCTTTATACGCTCTTGAGTGTATTCAAAAAAACTTTGGAGGAATATGTTTTGTCCTGTCGCTTTTGATGTACCCTTCTTTCCTTTGAGCGACACATGCTGCATTATCTTCATAGATTAAGGTTGTAGATTTATCTTTATCTATTCCACAAGAAGTCAGGAAAAGTTGTGTCATCGATCTTAACCATGTACATTCTCTACTAGCTTCATTTAAAGCAATTACTTCTGCATGATTTGAAGATGTGGCGACGAGTGTTTGCTTTTGTGAACGCCAAGATATTGCAGTACCTCCATTCATGAATACATATCCAGTTTGAGATCTAGCTTTATGAGGATCAGACAGGTAACCTGCATCTGCATAACCAATCAAGCCTTGTTTTGAACTATTAGGAAAAAATAAACCTAAATCTGTAATTCCGCGAAGGTATCGTAATATGTGCTTGATTCCATTCCAGTGTCTTTTTGTTGGAGATGAACTAAATCATGCTAATAGATTTACTGCAAAAGAAATGTCAGGTCTAGTACAGTTAGTAAGATACATAAGAGCTCCAATTGCATTAAGATATGGTACTTCTGGACCAAGAATTTCTTCATTTTTCTCACAAGGGCGATATGGATCTTTGTCAATATTTAGTGATCTAACAATCATTAGAGAGCTTAAAGGTTTAGCTTTGTCCATATTAAAACGTTTCAAGACCCTTTCTGTATAGTTCGATTGATGGACAAGTATCCCATTTGGCATATGCTCAATCTGTAAACCAAGACAATATTTGGTTTTCCCAAGGTCTTTCATTTCAAATTCTTTCTTTAAAAATTCAATCACTTCAAGGATTTCTTTATTGGTCCCAATAATGTTCAGATCATCAACATAGACGGCTATAATCACATATCCAGATGTTGTTTTCTTAATAAATACACACGGACAAGTAGTATTGTTTTTATAGCCTTTGCTTACTAAGTAATCGCTTAGACGATTGTATAACATACATCCAGATTGCTTTAACCCATACAATGATCTTTGCAGTTTGATAGAATACATTTGTTTGGGTTTTGCACTTAATGCTTCTAGCATTTTAAATCCTTCGGGGATTTTCATATATATATATATATATATATATATATATATATATATATATATATATATATATATATATATATATATATATATATATATATATATATATATATCACTGTCAAGTGATCCATATAAGTAAGCAGTAACAACATCCATAAGATGCATATCTAAATTTTCAGAAACTGCTAGACTGATTAAATATCTGAAAGTGATTGCATCTATAACAGGAGAATATGTTTCTTCATAATCGATTCCCGGCCTTTGAGAAAAACCCTGAGCAACGAGCCTGGCTTTGTATCTCACAATTTCATTTTTCTCATTTCTTTTTCGTATAAAAATCCATATGTATCCCAATGGTTTCACAACTCCAGGTGTGAGTATAATAGCTCTAAAAACCTTTCTGTTATTGAGAGACGTTAATTCAGCTTGCATGGCCTCTTTCCATTTACCCCAATCCTGCCTATTTTGGCATTTAATGACAGATTGTGGTTCTGGATCCTCATTGATAATATTGCATGCAACTGAATAAGAAAATATTATATCTTCTAATTCATATTGGCTCCTTACTATTTTTATATGACCATAATTAATTTCAATCTCCTTATCATTTATTTCCTCAACTGGGGAAGTAATGTTATTTTGTGTTTCTTCATGAACACTTTCATTATGCTCAAACATATTTTCCATTCCTCTTCTTTTTCTAGGATTTGCATCCTTAGAACCAAATGGCCTTCTATGTTTCAGGCGTGCTTTGGATTATTGAGTTACTTTTTCATCAGATTGTCTATCTGGGAGTTCAATTCGAGCAAGAGCATTAACAGCATGTATATATGATTTAGTAACTCTTTTTATATCAGTAAATGCATCAGGTAATTGATTTGCAACTTCTTGCAAATGTATTATTTTTTGAACTCCCATCTCACATTCTTGTGTGCGGGGATCAAGATATGATAAAGAAGGTTCATACCATGAAACATTCTTTTCTTGGGTTTTCATTTCTCCCCCAAGCATTGGGAAATTTTCTTCATTGAAATGGCAATCAGCAAGACGTGCTATAAACATATCACCTCTCAAAGGTTCAAGATATCTTATTATTGAATTTGTTTCAAAACCAACATATATTCCCAACCTCCTTTGAGGACCCATTTTTGTACGTTATGGTGGAGCAATAGGAACATATACTGCACTTCCAAAAATTTTAAGATAGGATATATCTGGTTCTTTTCCAGAAACAAGTTGAAGGAAAGAATGTGTATGATATGCACTTGGTCTCATACGAATCAGTGATGCAGCATGTAAAATTGCATGACCCCATATGGAAACAGGAAGTTTTGTTCTCATTATTAATGGTCTAGCTATTAATTGGAGACGTTTAATCAGTGATTCTACTAAACCATTTTGAGTGTGTACATGTGCAACTGGATGCTCAACAGTAATTCCTATAGACATACAATAATCATTAAATACTTGAGACGTAAACTCACCTGCATTATCAAGTCTCACTTTATTGATGTTATAATCAGGAAAATGTGCTCTCAGTTTAATAATTTGAGTTAGGAATTTTGCGAATGCCATGTTACGAGTTGATAATAGGCAAACATGAGACCATCTAGTTGATGCATCTATTAAGACCATAAAGTATTTAAATGGTCCAGAAGGTGGATGAATTGGTCCACATATGTCTCCTTGAATTCTTTCTAGAAATCTAGGCGATTCCCTTTCAACTTTCATTGGTGAATGTCTTGTAATTAATTTCCCAAGGGAACAAGAAATACACGGGTTCTTATTACCTATTTGAGGGAACTTCTGGTCCTTCAATGGATGCCCAAATGTATTTTCAATTATTCGACGCATCATTGTTAATCCTGGATGGCCCAGCCTGTCATGCTACAAACTAAATATTCTAGGATCACAAAATTTTTCTTTAACCACCAAATTTGACTCAACTATATTTATATATGTAAAATGTAAACCAGAATCAAATTGTGGTAATTTCTCCAATATATGGTTTTAATTTATTATAAACATATATTTCTTGTTTCCTATTGTTTTGGTGAATGTGTCATATCCGTTAAGATATATATCATTAAAACACAATAAATTTCTGTTTGACTTTGGGGAAAATAACGCATTACTGATTACAAACTTCGTATCATTAGGTAACATGAAACAAGCATTTCCTGCTCCTACAATCAAGTCTACAGGACCTGATATTGTATTTATGTGCCCTTTTACGTGTTTTAGTGTGGAAAAATATTTCTTTGTTTTCAAGATGGTATGTGTGGTACCACAATCAATTATTAAGAGTTCGCCAAGATTTCATTGGTTTTGTGCTCCAGTTGAACTTATTTTGAACTTCATATAAGAAAAATAAATGATGAGTTATGAACACAATTTTAATAAAAGTGACTCGAAAAAACTTCATTAAGAAAGAAAAATATTACAATAAATAATTAAAAACATGTTACAAAAGGAAACTAGTTTTCTAGGATGTCTAAATCATTGCAAAAGTCAAGAGTGTTTAGTTTAATGTTTCCTAGATCAACACCATCGATGAGGTTGACTTCTTCCCCCTTTCCTTTAATGGAATCTTGGTAAAGTTTATAAAGATGGGGATCTGTACGACAGGTCCTTGACCAATAACCTGTGCTACCACATCTATAACAAGAACCTCGAGGGTTCTGTGATGTTCCGGCATCATTTCATTTTTCTTGTGGTTGGACATTATTTCCTTGTGGAGTGTGTTGATTATTGTTTCTTTGACCACGCCCACAGTTATAAGGATGACCGCGTCCACGACCCTGAGTATAACCGCGCCCAAAATTTTGGTTTTGGTTAAAATGGTCTTGACCGCGACCACGTCCTCGTCCACGACCACGACCACGTCCTCGTCTATACGAATTATTCTAGTTTCATAAGTGATAGTAGCATTTGCTTCAGGAAGTGCTACTGAACCTGTTGGACGGGACTGGTGGTTCTTTATTAATATTTCATTATTTTGTTCAGCAACAAGGAGAAGTGTATTAAGCTCAGAATATTTTTTGAGCTTTTGCATACGATATTGTTGTTGCAATGTCATATTTGATGCATGGAATGTGGAGAGAGTTTTCTCCAACATTGAAGCATCAGAAACCACTTCCCCACAAATTTTAGTTGTGAACATATCCGAAATAATGCAGAATTATAGTCATGTACCTTTTTGAATTCTTGAAACCTCAACGATAACCACTCAGTCCTAGCACTTGGAAGTATAACTTCCTTTTGGTGGTCAAATCTTTCTTTTAAGCTTTTCCAAAGAGTGCTAGGATCGGTGGTATTGAGGTATTCATACCTCAACATTTCATCGATATGTTTGCGAAGGAAAATTATTGCACGTGCTTTATCTTGCGACATGCACTTATTTTTCTCTTTTATAGTTTCAGATAAATCCATGGACTCAAGATGCATCGTAACATCTATAGTCCAAGGCATGTAGTTCTTTCCGCTGACTTCAAGAGCGGTAAATTCAAGCTTTGCAATGTTTGACATATTGTAGTTCCTAATAAAAATAAAACTCATTAAATTTGTCGTTTAAAGGCGGGGATGAGTTTTATTATTTCTATTATAGTTACAAACATAATTAAATAGATGAATCTTCTCAAATTCCTTTTATTTTAAAATTTAAAATATTATTTTTTAATCGGTTGCGCATAAATAAGCGTTAGTATATATAAATAGATGTCACAGCATGAATAATAGTTAGTATACATAAATAAATGTTAGTATGCGTAAATAAATGTTAGTTTGCATAAATAAATGTTAGTTTCCGTAAATAAACGTTAGTTTACATAAATAAACGTTAGTATACATAAATAAATGTTAGTTGCATCAATAAAAATTAGTATGCGATAACAAAAGTTAGTTTGCAATAATAAATGTTAATAAAGCATAAGTAAAGTTAGAATAAGAAATGAACTTCGTTAGTAGTCATAACGTCAAGGATAAATAAGAAAAGAAATTTGTTAGTAGTCATAACGTCAAGGATAAATAAGAAAAGAAATTTGTTAGTAGTCATAACTTTGAGAATAAAATGTTTTTTTTCGTTGTCGTTGTTATTATTATTATTATTAATTAACATTCTAGTTTTGATGAAATTACATACCTTGATTAAGATCGATGTGTCTTTTAATCGCCTTCGTTAGAGCCTCATGCTGATAACGTGTTATAAATTTAGCGTTACCACAACAATTATGAACAAACTAAAAACTAGAATATAGATGAAGAAAGAAAGAAAGCTTGAGAGCTTGGAGAGAGTAGAGAGAGTTTATATCACTTGTGAAAGAGTTGATATGAGATGCATTTTCTTCATTACATTGATGGTCTATTTATACTACCAACTCTACTATTCAAATATAGTTGTTTAATTGGTAAATGCAAAGTGATGACAAAGTGATGACATAATGTTGTCATTCACCAATTACTTGTAACACATATATATTTATATATAAACATATATATTAGTATATATGTTAATTATAAGGGTATATATATGTTTATATATATGTGAATAAATAAAGGAGTTAAATTTGGAAATGGAAGTTTATTATTTATAAACCCTTTTGAAAAATTTATAAATAACAAAATCAAGGGAATCTCTCTTTTTAAGCCCAAAAGCCCCGTTCACCACACACCAATAAAGGTGGGTTGGCATGCTCCAAAAGGCATGGGAATATTTCTTGTCATTTCCAAGAGTTGACCATGGAATTTGTGAAGATGCCATGCATATATGGAGTTCTTGCATGCTTATTCTCACTAGTCCTCTATATGGCCAATTCTTTCATGTAACACATATATTCTAGACTTGATAAACTCTCCAAAAAGTCTATCAAGCTTGGAATAAATCGGATTTCAAGTTCAAGTACAAGAAGACTTCATTTTGCAAGTGAAAACTAGCATTTTCTTGGTGTTGTCAAGCTTGTTGGTGGATCAACTATAGAGGGAAGCTTTTTGGTTCCTCTTCATCATCAACCTCACCATATTTATCATCTATTTCGTGGTCAAGGAAAAAGGTTGTAATCTTGATCCATTTCTATGGTTGTTTTTATGTTTATCTTCTCATGCATATAGCATGATCCTCTTGGAAGTGAAAGTCGTGTTCATGATTTTATGCTTTCGTTGCAACACAAAGGTTTTGAAAACTATTACATGATCATTGATTTACAACAGTTATGGGTTATGGACCATAGAAAGGGTTGTGTTGGGTTATGGACCAATATGAAGGGTTGTGATGGGTTATGCTCAATTATGAAGGGTTGTGATGGATTATGGACCATTATAAAGGGTTGTGATAGGTAATGGACCATTATGAAGGTTGTGATGGGTTATGGACCATTAAAAAGGGTTGTTATGGGTTATGGACCATTATGAAGGTTGTGATGGGTTATGGACCGCTTAGAAGAGTTATGATGGGTTATGGACCATTATGAGGGTTGTAATAGGTTATTGTCAATTATGAAGAGTTGTGATGGGCTATGGACCATTTTGAAGGTTTGTATAGGTTATGGACAATTATGAAGAGTTGTTATTGTTATGGACCATTATGTAGGGTTACGATGGGTTATGGACCCTTATGAAGTGTTGTGATGGTTACGCTTAATTATAAAGGGTTGTGATGGGTTATGGACCATAAAAATGGTTGTGCTAGGTTATGGACCATAAGAAGGGTTGAGAGGGGTTATGGTCAATTATGAAGGGTTGTGATGGGTTATGGGCAATTATGAATGGTTGTGATGGGTTATGGACAATTATGAAGGTTTGTATGGGTTATGGACCATTAAGAAGGGTTGTTATGGTTATGGAACACTATAAAGGGTTGTATGGGTAATGGACTATTATGAAGGTTGTGATGGGTTATAGACCATTATGAAGGATTATGATGGGTTATTGACCACTATGAAGTGTTGTGATATATTTTGGACAATTATGAAGGGTTGTGATGAGTTATGGACCATAGAAAGGGTTGTGCTAGACTATTATGAAAGGTTGTGATAGGATGGACCATTATGAAAGGTTGTGATGGGTTATGCTCAATATCAGGGGTTGTGATGGGTTATTGACCATTATAAAGGGTTGTGATGGGCTATGGACCATTATGAAGGTTGTGATGGGTTATGGACCATTATGAAGGGTTATGATAGGTTATGGACCATTATAAAGGTTTGTGTTAGGTTATGATCAATTATGAAGGGTTGTGATGGTTTATAGACTATTAGGAAGGTTTTTATGGGTTATGGACCATTATGAAGGGTTATGGTTATGGACCATTATACAAGTTTGCGATGGGTTATCGACCATAGAAAAGGTTGTGATGGGTAATGGACCATAGTGAAGGGTTGTATGGGTTATGTACTATTATGATGGTTGTGATAAGTTATGAACATGATGGGTTATTGACCATTATGAAGGGTTGTAATAGGTTATGGTCAATTATGAAGGGTTGTGATGGGTCATGGACCATAGAAACGGTTATGTTGGGTTATGGACCTTTATGAAGGGTTGTGATGGGTTATGCTCAATTATCAAGGGTTGTGATGGGTTATGGACCATTATAAAGAATTGTGATGGGTTATGGACCATTATGAAGGTTGTGATGGGTTATGGACCACTATGAAGGGTTATGATGAGTTATGGACCATTATGAGGGGTTGTGATAGGTTATGGTCAATTATGAAGAGTTGTGATGGGTTTTGGACCATAGAAAGGGTTGTGTTGGGTTATGGACCATTATGAAGGGTTGTGATGGGTTATGGACCATTATGAAGGTTTTGTATGGGTTATGGACCATTATTAAGGGTTGTTATGGTTATGGACCATTATACAGGGTTGCGCTGTGTTATGGACCATTATAAAGTGTTGTTATGTGTTCTGGTTAACTATAAAGGGTTGTGATGGGTTATGGACCATTGAAAGGGTTGTGTGATGGGTTATAGACCATAGGAAGGGTTGCGATGGGTTATGGTCAATTATGAAGGGTTGTGATGGGTTATGTCAATTATGAAGGGTTGTGATGGGTTTTTTTTTGGGTAAAGAGGGCAGCACCTCTGGCAATTTTTATTAATAAAAAGAATAAATACAATATAAGGCTGGGGACTCCCCACCAAAAAACAGAAAATCCATCGGGAATGGCCCCAACGGTCAACAAGCTAAACTAGGAACCAAAACAAGAGAAGGAACCATAAGCAAACAAGAACATAAAGGATAGCAACCTACAAAACAAACAAACCATACAAGCCAAAACAAGCATAGAAAAAAGAAAGCGCAGAGGAAGAAAATTAAGGGAGGGTCCAAAGAGTTTTAGCCAAATCAACATTAGTGCAAGTTTTCAAAGAAAGACTCAGCAGTCTACAGCGGATATCATCCTTAACAATATTCACGACAGCATGATGAGATATTTTTATTTTTGTAAAAATGCGTAAATTTCTTTCCCGCCAGATGTGGTATACCGCTCCAGCAAAAACAAGTCTTCTAATGATGGACCAAATGGTCTTGTTCTTATTAATGGGGTTGAGTTGACTAATGATATCAGACCAGCTATCAGTGGAGAAGGAGAGATTCATGACATGATGGGTTGTGATGGGTTATGGACTATTATGAAGGTTCGTATGGGTTATGGACCATCATGAAGGGTTGTTATGGTTATGGACCATTATACCGGTTTACGATGGGTTATAGACCATAGAAAGGGTTGTGATGGGTTATGGACCATTAGAAAGGGTTGTGAAGGGTTATGGACTCTTATGAAGGGTTGTATGGGTTATGTACTATTATGAAGGTTGTGATGGGTTATGAACCATTATAAAGGATTATGACAGTTATTAACCATTATGATTGGTTGTGATAGGTTATGGTCAATTATGAAGGGTTGTTATGGGTTATGGACCATAGAATGGGTTATGTTGGGTTATGGACCATTATGAAGGGTTGTGACGGGTTATGCTCAAATATGAAGGGTTGTGATGGCTTATGGACCATTAGAAAGGGTTGTGATGGGTTATGGACCATTATGAAGATTGTGATGGGTTATGGACCATTATTAAGGGTTGTGATGGGTTATGGACCATTATGAAGGTTGTGATGGGTTATAGACCACTATGAAGGGTTATGATGGGTTATGGACCATTATGAGGGGTTGTGATATGTTATGGTCAATTATGAAGAGTTGTGATGTGTTTTGGACCACAGAAAGGGTTGTGTTATGTTATAGACCATTATGAAGGGTTGTGATGGGTTATGGACCATTATGAAGGTTTGTATGGGTTATGGGCCATTATCAAGGGTTGTTATAGTTATGGACCATTATGCAAGGTTGCGATAGGTTATGGACCATTATGAAGTGTTATGACGGGTTATGGTTAATTATGAAGAGTTGTGATGGGTTATGGACCATAAAAAGGGTTGTGCTGGGTTATGGACCATAGGAAGGGTTGAGAGGGGTTATGGTCAATTATGAAGGGTTGTGATGGGCTATGGGCAATTATGAAGGGTTGTGATGGGTTATGGACTATTTTGAAGGTTTGTATGGGTTTTTTTTTGGGTAAAGAGGACGGTACCTCCGGCAAATTTTATTAATAAAAAGAATAAATACAATAAGAGGCTGGGGACTCCCCACCAAAGGAAAAAACAGAAAATCCATCGGGACAGGCCCCAAAGGACAACTAACCTAAACTAGGAACCAAAACAGTACATAGGACCAGAAACATAACAATAACATAAAGGAAAACCACCTGTAAAGAACAAACCATACAAGAAGAGAAATATATAAGCAAAAAGGAGTATTTTTAAGGGATGGTCCATATCCTTTTAGCCATATTAACATTAGTACAAGGTTTCATAGAAAGACTCAGCAGTCTACAGCGGATATCATCCTTAATACTATTCACCACGTCATGATACGATCTTTTAATTTTTTTGAAAATTCGAAAATTTCTTTCCTGCCAAATGTGGTAAACTGCTCCAGCAAGCACAAGTCTTCTAATGATGGACCAAATGGTCTTAGTCTTAGACACGGGTTTGAGTTGATTAATGATATCGGACCAGCTATTAGTGGGGACGGAGAGATTCATGACATGTTGAAGATCATGCCAAACCATAGAAGGGAAATAACACTCGAAGAAAAGGTGGGAAAGGGAATCAGGAGAATCCTCGCAGAAGGCACAAATGAGGTTGGAGTTAGTATCCCAAATTTTGATTTTAGGTTTGTATGGGTTATGGACCATTATGAAGGGTTGTTATGGTTATGGACCATTATAAAGGGTTGTATGGGTTATGGACTATTATGGAGGTTGTTATGGGTTATAGACAATTATGAAGGATTATGATGGGCTATTGACCACTATGAAGTGTTGTGATAGGTTTTGTATAATTATGAAGGGTTGTGATGGGTTATGGACCATAGAAAGGGTTGTGATAGGTTATGGAGCATTGTGAAGGGTTGTATCAGTTATGTACTATTATGAAGGTTATGATCGGTTATGAACCATTATGAAGGATTATGATGGGTTATTGACCATTATGAAGGGTTGTGATAGGTTATGGTCAATTATGAAGGGTTGTGATGGGTCATGGTCCATGGAAACGGTTGTGCTGGGTTATGGACCTTTATGAAGGGCTGTGATGAGTTATGCTCAATTATCAAGGGTTGTCATGGGTTATGGACCATTATAAACGGTTGAGATGGGTTATGGACCATTATGAAGGTTGTGATGGGTTATGGACCACTATGAAGGGTTATGATGAGTTATGGACCATTATGAGGGGTTGTGATAAGTTATGGTTAATTATGAAGAGTTGTGATGGGTTATGGACCATATAAAGGGCTGTGATGAGTTATGGACCATTATGAAGGGTTGTGATGGGTTATGGACCATTATGAAGGTTTGTATGGGTTATGGATCATTATTAAGGGTTGTTATGGTTATCGACCATTATACAAGGTTACGATGTGTTATGGACCATTATCAAGTGTTGTGATGGGTTATGGTTAACTATAAAGGGTTGTGATGGTTTATGGACCATAGAAAGGGTTGTGTTAGGTTATGGACCATTGGAAAGGTTGTGATTGGTTAAGGTTAATTATGAAGGGTTGTGATGGGTTATGTCAATTATGAAGGGTTGTGACGGGTTATGGACTATTATGAAGGTTTGTATGGGTTATGGACAATCATGAAGGGCTGTTATGGTTATTGACCATTATGTAGGGTTACGATGGGTTATGGACCATATAAAGGGTTGTGATGGGTTATGGACCTTTAGAAAGGGTTGTGAAGCCTTATGGATCGTTACGAAGGGTTGTGTAGGTTATGTACTATTATAAAGGTTGTGATGGGTTATGAACCATTATGAGGGATTATGACATGTTATTGACCATTATGATGGGTTGTGATAGGTTATGATCAATTATAAAGGGTTGTTATGGGTTATGGACCATAGAATGGGTTATGTTGGGTTATGCACCATTATGAAGGGTTGTGCTGGGTTATGCTCATTTCTGAAGGGTTGTGATGGGTTATTGACCATTACAAAGGGTTCTGATGGTTTATGGACCATTATGAAGGTTGTGATGGGTTATGGACCATTATAAAGGGTTCTGATGGGTTATGGACCATTATGAAGGCTGTGATGGGTTATGGACCACTATAAAGGGTTATGATGGGTTATGGACCATTATGAGTGGTTGTGATAGGTTATGGTTAATTATGATGAGTTGTGATGGGTTATGGACCATAGAAAGGGATGTGTTGGGTTATGGACCATTATAAAGGGTTGTGATGGGTTATGGACCATAGAAAAGATTGTGCTGGGTTAGGGACCATAGGAAGGGTTGTGATGGGTTATGGTCAATTATGAAGAGTTGTGATGGGTTATGGACTATTATGAAGGTTTGTATTGGTTATGGACTATTATAAAGCGTTGTTATGGTTTTTTTTTTGGGTAAAGAGGGCGGAACCTCTGGCAAATTTTATTAATAAAAAGAATAAATACAATATAAGGCTGGGGACTCCCCACCAAAAAACAGAAAATCCATCGGGACAGGCCCCAACGAACAACAATCTAAACTAGGAACCAAACCAATAGAAGGAACCATAAGCAAACAAGAACATAAAGGAGAGCAACCTGCAAAACAAACAAACCATACAAGCCAAAACAAGCAGAGAAAAAAGAAAGCGCAGAGGAAGAAAATTATGGGAGGGTCCAAATAGTTTTAGCCAAATCAACATTAGTGCAAGTTTTCAAAGAAAGACTCAGCAGTCTACAGCGGATATCATCCTTAACAATATTCACGACAGCATGATGAGATCTTTTTATTTTTTTTAAAATGCGTAAATTTCTTTCCCGCCAGATGTGGTAGACCGCTCCAGCAAAAACAAGTCTTCTAATGATGGACCAAATGGTCTTGTTCTTATTAATAGGGTTGAGTTGACTAATGATATTAGACCAGCTATCAGTGGAGAAGGAGAGATTCATGACATGATGGAGGTCATGCCAAACCAAAGATGTGAAAGAGCATTCAAAGAAGAGATGGGAAAGGGAATCCGGACAGTCCCCGCATAACGCACAATTGAGATTGGAATTAGTGTCCCATATTTTGATTTTATCATGAGTCTTGAGACGATCTTTAAGAGCAACCCAGAGAATGAAAGCATGTCTGGGGATGTTCTGGGAGAACCAAACAAGATGAAACCAAAAGACCGGTTGGTGATAGGGGCGAATAGACTGCCACACAGATCGAACAGAGAAAGGGGAGAGTTGACCGTCTCTAGATCTCCAAAAAAGTTTATCAGGGACGGACGAGGAAAAAGTAGGAGGGTTATGAGAAAGAAGAGCACCATAGGAATCTCTCCAACAATGAGGCCGAACCCAAGATCCGTTAAGAACTAGGTCAGCAACCTTAGTATCAGGAGTGAAACCCGCATCATGGATGCCACGGACAGACAATAATTTAGAAAGAGGGCCCGCAGGGTGCCAGTTGTCGAACCAAGCAGAAGTAGAGCATCCATCACCTATCTGGGAAACTATATACTCCCTTATCTTATCCCGCATATCCAGGATGTTACGCCAGGCAAATCCAGAACCGTATTTTTTGGGGGCATCCCAAAAATTACGGCCACATAAACGGTATGAGTGTATCCACTTAACCCATAGGGAGTCTTTCTTGGAAAGGAGTCTCCAAACATGGGAAGCCATAAGGGCAACATTCCAGATAGCAAGATTACGTATGCCAAGACCACCATGTTCCTTAGGAAGGCATACAGTTTTCCAGGAGACTTTAGCTTTTCCCCGCTTTAATTCACCATGGCACCAGAGGAAACCTCTCATGAGCTTCTCAATATCGTTAGAGATAGATTTAGGAAGAATAAAAACAGAAGCCCAATATATTTGAGTAGAAGAAAGGACAGAGAGGATGAGCTGGAGACGACCAGCAAAGGAAAGAGACTTGTTTTTCCAGTCATTAATCCTGCATTTGACTTTATCAACAAGGCCTTTACAGTCTTTGTGGGCAAGACGCGTGGTGATGAGAGGAATGCCAAGGTATCGGACAGGGAAAGAGCCCTCAGGAAACTTAACAATAAGATCAATGGCAGCCCTTGTCCTCTCACCAACATTACAGTAGAAAGCTTCACTCTTTGCAATATTTGGATGGAGGCCAGAAACCCCAGAGAATTCCTCAAGAGAATTACAGATGATTCTAACCGAAGAGCTATCACCATGACAGAAGAGAAGGAGATCGTCGGCAAAGCAGAGATGGGTGAAACTTTGATCATCACATTGTCTGTGGAATTTAAAAGAGTCAGAATCATGGATGTTTCTCTTGATCATAAGGTTAAGCACTTCCATGACAAGAGTGAAGAGATAGGGAGAAAGGGGGTCACCCTGCCGAAGGCCCCTTTTACCGTCGAAATATCCGTGAGTATTCCCATTGATACTTACAGAGTAAGCAACCGTGGAAACACATGTCATGATCCATTCAATCATACGATCGGGGAAACCAAACCCAAACAAGATGGTCCGCAGAAACGACCAGTCAACTGTGTCGTACGCTTTTTGAATATCAACCTTAAAAGCACACCTAGGAGGGCCACGATGCCGATGATAATCACGCATGAGTTCATGGACAAGAAGGACGTTGTCGGTGATCAAACGACCAGGGATGAAAGCAGACTGGTTTTCATCAACCAGAGAAGAAAGATGGTTTTTGATACGATCCGCAATAATCTTGCTGATACATTTGTAAACAACGTTACAACAAGCTATAGGGCGGAAATCAGTGACTTTGGAAGGGGAATCAACTTTAGGGATGAGCGCAAGGATGGTGCTGTTGAAAGACTTAAGAAGTTTGCCAGAATAGAAGAATTCCTTAACAGCCATACAGAAATCAGGACCCACAATATCCCAAGCAGACTTGAAGAACTTAGCAGAGAAACCATCAGAACCAGGAGCTTTGTCATCACCCATCTGGAACAGAACACACTTAACCTCCGCGTCAGTAACAGGAGTAAGCATGGCAGCAGACTGGATGGGGGAGAGCTTATTAGAGAAGAGGGAAGAAGGATCACGAATAGTAGTGGAAGGCTGGGCAGAACCCAAGAAGGCTTGAAAGTGAGAAGCAAACAGATTAGGAAGATCATTCCCCGATATCCAGTTATCTTGAGCATCCTGGATAGAATTAATACGATTGCGAGATTTACGACTTTTAACCGCTTTGTGGAAAAAAGCCGAATTTTTATCACCCTCACGCAGCCAGTTAACCTTAGCCTTTTGTTTTAGGAACCTCTCTTCATCCAGGCTAGCCTCGTTATAAGCGAGGAGATACCTGCATTGTTCTTCACGAAGATCCTTATTGAAAGGATCCCGATCCAAAGCAATCTGAACTCTATCAAGCTCATTACGAAGAGAGATAACCTTAGAAAAGAGGTTTCCCTGGTTGCGCAGCATCTTACGTATAGGCACTTTCAGATTTTTAAGGTTTTTGAAAACCTTATACATCCGATATCCAGTGATATTGGGGTTCCAAGAAGAGGCAACAATCTGTTTGAAATCGTTCTTATAAGTCAGGAAATTAGGGAACTTGAAAGGTTTAGGTTTGAAAGGGGCACGATGGGGGAGAGAAAGCACAGCAGGAGTATGATCGGACGAACGGTAAGGGAGAAAATTGACAGTAGAGGAGGGGAAAGAAGCAACGAAGTGAGTATTACCCATGACACGATCGATCTTCTTGAGGATGCCACCCGAACCATTAGGAGACTTGGTCCAACTGTAGAAGAGACCTTTATAGTTAAGATCATCCATTTCCATCAGATTGACACAGTCCCTGAAGTCCTCCATGGGACGAGAAATCCCAGACGACCCTGAGGTGCTATCTTTAATATCAAGAGCAACATTGAAATCACCCAAAATAATCCAAGGGGTATCTCTAACCATATTCTTATGGACCGCAAGAGAATGCCAGAGAGATCGTCGCATAATGTGATCATTATGAGCATAGACGAAGGAGCAGAAAAAGGATTTATTAGAATCACGAATATTAACTTTGAAATGCATAACCTGATCATTTAAGTCGATAAGGATCATATCAATGGCCAGCGGATCCCAGGCAACCACGATTCTAGTCCCTCTTGGGGAGAAGAGACCGTTGGACGACCACGACCAAGAGCCAAAAGTACGGCTACAGATAAGAGGGAGGTTATGGAAGGAAGCACGAGTCTCAAGAGAAGCACAAATATGAAGATTTTGATCGCGGATAAGATCTCTCAAGGCTTTCTGATGAGAAGGCTTACAGAGACCGCGAGTATTCCAAGCACCGATGTGCGTTATATGGAAACTTGGAGGGGGTGGAGTCCATCTGCTCGGACACCGGAGCTATCATAGGGTGATCATTATATGATCCAGATTCATTAACAATGAACTGGGCAGTGTCACCATCATCAGAATCAACCTCAATACTATTATCCTCTCCGATTAGGTCATCAGCATCAGGATCAAAATCTTCAGGACTAGAAAGGGAAGGAGTACCAGAATGGGGCAGGGGGACAGAAGTAGAGGGAATATCCGTGACGTCATAGGAACAAGCCTCTAGAATGGAGAAGGCGTTGAATAAAGGGGTGGAAGATTCAGACTGATTTATGGCCTGGGAGGGAGAAAGACGAATGATAGGGCTAGGGAATCCAACAATAGCCGACTTATCCTTCATTGGGGGATTAGGGGGATTGGTGGATAAAGGGGGGCTATTATTAATACGAACCGGAAGAATCTCAGACCGTTTCTTATTTCTAATATTTTTTAAAAAGTTTTTATTTTTTGAGTAAAAATTAACTTGGGTATTGTTTTGGTATTTTCTACTTGTATTGCTTTTAGAAGATTCATTATTTTTATTGTCTTTAGTAAAAACATGTTTTGAAGAATTTTTCTTATTTGAAACCATAGTAAAATCATCATTATTATCTATAATAGGAGTTGTGATGGGTTTTGGACCATTATGAAGGTTTGTATGGGTGATGGAGGATTGCAATGTGTTATGGACCATTATGAACTGTTGTAATGGGTTATGGTTAATTATGAAGGGTTGAGATGGGTTATGGACCATAGGAAGTGTTTTGCTGGGTTATGGACCATAGGAAGTGTTGTTATGGGTTATGGTCAATTATGAAGGGTTGTGATGGGTTATGGTCAATTATGAAGGGTTGTGATGGGTTATGGACTATTTTTTTTTGATAATCGAGGACCCCACCCGACCCATCCTTTGGATGACCCTGATGAAGCAACCTCGGGGCCCACGCACACCTGGCAGCAGGGTGGTCCGGGTCAATCACCTACGGGGGTAGAAAGGTGGCCAGTGGCTATCCCCTGATTGAAACCTAACACTCCCTATGGGGAAAGGGAGGGAGTGGGATTAGAACTTGGAACCTCTTTATGGGGGAAGAGAAAGAGTCCAAAGCCTTATCCACTAGGCCATCAGGGTGATGGTTGGTTATGGACTATTATGATGGTTTGTATGGGTTACGCACCTTTATGAAAGGTTGTTATGGTTATGGACCATTATGCAGGGTTGTAATGGGTTATGGACCATAGAAAGAGTTATGATGGGTTATGGACCATTAGAAAGGATTGTGATGGGTTATGGACCGTCATGAACGGTTGTATGTGTTATGTGCAATTATGAAGGGTTGTGATTGGTTATGGTTATTTATGAAGGGTTGTTATGGGTTATGGACCACAGAAAGGGTTGTGTTGGGTTATGGACCATTATATGAAGGGTTGTGAATGGTTATGCTAAATTATGAAGGGTTGTGATGGGTTATGGACCATTATAAAGGGTTATGATGGCTTATGGACCATTATGAAGGTTGTGATGGGTTATATACCACTCTGAAAGGTTATGATAGGTTTTGGACCATTATGAGGGGTTGTATTAGGTTATGGTCAATTATGAAGAGTTATGATGGGTTAAAGACCATAGAAAGGGTTGTGTTGGGTTATACACCATTATGAAGGGTTGTGATGGGTTATGGACCATTATGAAGGTTTGTATGGGTTATGGACCATTATGAAGGGTTGTTATGGTTATGGACCATTATGCAGGGTTGCAATGGGTTATGGACCATAGAAAGGGTTATACTGGGTTATGGACCATAGGAAGGGTAATGATGGGTTATGGTCAATTATGAAGAGTTACGATGGGTTATGGTAAATTATGAAGGGTTGTCATGGGTTATAGACTATAATAAAGGTTTGTATGGGTTATGGACCATTATGAAGGGTTGTTATGGTTATGGACCATTATGAAGGGTTGTTATGGTTATGGACCATTATGAAGGTTGTGATGGGGTTATAGGCCATTCTGAAGGATTATGATGGGTTATTGACCACTATGAAGGGTTGTGATAGGTTTTGGTCAATTATGAAGGGTTGTGATGGGTTATGGACCATAGAAAGGGTTGTGCTAGACCATTATGAAGGGTTGTAATGGGTTATGGACCATTATGAAGGTTTGTGACGGGTTATACTCAATATCAAGGGTTGTGATGGTTTATTGACCATTATAAAGGGTTGTGATGGACTATGGAAACTGGATTGATTCTATCCAGGACGCTCATGGAAACTGGATAACGGCAAATGACCTTCCTAACCTTTTTGTTTCCCACTTTCAAAATTTCTTAGGTTCTGCCTACCCTTCCATTCCTATTCGTGACCCTTGTTCCCTTTTCTCTAATAAGCTATCCCCTATCCAGTTTGCCGCTATGCTTACTCCGGTTACGGATGAGGAGATCAAGGGTGTCATGTTCCAAATAGGAGATGATAAAGCCCCTGGTCCAGATGGCTTCTCAGCTAAGTTCTTCAAGTCTGCTTGGGATATTGTGGGTACTGATGTTTGCTTGGCGGTTAAGGAGTTTTTTTCGTCTGTAAAACTCCTTAAGTCTTTCAACAACACCGTACTTGCTCTCATCCCTGAGGTTGACTCCCCTTCCAAAGTCACTGATTTTCGTCCTATAGCATGCTGTAATGTTATTTACAAATGTATCAGCAAGATTATCGCGGAACGTATCAAGAATCATCTCTCATGTTTGGTTAATGATAACCAGTCTGCTTTCATCCCTGGTCGTTTGATCTCCGACAACGTTCTTCTTGTCCACGAACTCATGCGGGATTATCATCGCCAACGAGGACCACCAAGGTGTGCTTTTAAAGTCGATATTCAAAAAGCTTATGACACCGTCGACTGGTCTTTTCTTCGCAACATCTTGTTTGGATTTGGTTTCCCCGAGCGTATGATTGACTGGATAATGACATGTGTTTCCACTACGTCTTACTCAGTGAGTATCAATGGTAACATACATGGTTTTTTCGACGGTAAACGGGGCCTTCGCCAAGGTGACCCTCTCTCTCCCTATCTCTTCACTCTTGTTATGGAGGTCCTTAACCTTATGCTCAAGAGAAAAAATTCTGAATCCGATTCGTTTAAATTCCACCGTCAATGTGAGGAACAGAATATCACACATTTATGTTTTGCCGATGATCTTCTACTCTTCTCTCATGGGGATAGATCTTCGGTAAGCATCATATGTGACTCCCTTGCTGAATTCTCTGGGGTTTCTGGGCTCCATCCTAATGTTGCAAAAAGCGATGCCTTTTATTGCAATGTTGGTGATAGTACTAAGGCTGCTATAGACCATATGGTTGGGTTCCCTGAGGGATCTTTCCCTGTCCGATACCTTGGCATCCCTCTTATCACCACCCGTCTGGCCCACAAGGACTGTAAAGGTCTTGTTGATAAAGTCAAATGCAGGATTAATGACTGGAAAAACAAAACTCTCTCCTTTGCTGGACGTCTTCAATTAATTCTTTCTGTTCTTTCTTCTATGCAAATCTATTGGGCTTCTGTTTTTATTCTCCCTAAATCTATTTCTAAAGATATTGAGAAACTCATGAGGGATTTCCTCTGGTGCCATGGTGAGTTGAAACGTGGTAAAGCCAAAGTTTCCTGGAAAATTGTGTGTCTCCCTAAGGAACATGGTGGACTTGGAATCCGCAATCTTGCAGTTTGGAATGTTGCCCTTATGGCTTCTCATTTTTGGAGACTCCTCTCTAAGAAGGATTCCCTATGGGTCAAGTGGATCCATTCTTACCGTCTCTGTGGCCGTAACTTTTGGGATGCACCCAAAAAATACGGTTCAGGTTTTGCTTGGCGAAACATCCTTAATATGCGAAGTAAGATAAGAGATTTTATTGTCTCCAAGATAGGTGATGGTTCCTCTACATCCGCTTGGTTCGATAACTGGCACCCTGTTGGTCCCCTCTCTAAATTCATTTCTGCCCGTCAAATCAGGGCAGCGGGATTCAATCCTGATAGTAAGGTTGCAGACCTTGTCATCAATGGATCTTGGGTTGAGCACGGTCTATGGAAGGACACCCATCATAATCTTCTTCCTCAAAACCCTCCTTCTCTATCCCCATTCGTTCCTGATAAACTCCAATGGAGATCTAGTGACCGTAATCTTTCTGATTTTTCTGTGCGTTCCGTTTGGCATTCTATTCGCCCCTATGATCAGCCTGTAGATTGGTATCATCTGGTTTGGTTCTCCCAGAATATCCCTAGACATGCATTCATTCTATGGGTTGCTCTTAAAAATCGTCTTAAGACTCATGATAAAATCAAAATCTGGGAAACTAACTCCAATCTCATCTGTGCCTTCTGTGGGGATTGTGCTGATTCCCTTTCCCATCTTTTCTTTAAGTGTTCTTTCCCCTCTATGGTTTGGCATGATCTTCAACATGTAATGAATATCTCTGTCCCCACTAATAGTTGGTCCGATATCATTAATCAACTCAAGCCCGTCTCTAAGATTAAAACCATTTGGTCTATCATTAGAAGACTTGTGCTTGCTGGAGCAGTTTACCACATTTGGCAGGAAAAAGCAGTTTACCAGATTCATTAACAATGAACTGGGCAGTGTCACCATCATCAGAATCAACCTCAATACTATTATCCTCTCCGATTAGGTCATCAGCATCAGGATCAAAATCTTCAGGACTAGAAAGGGAAGGAGTACCAGAATGGGGCAGGGGGACAGAAGTAGAGGGAATATCCGTGACGTCAGAGGAACAAGCCTCTAGAATGGAGAAGGCGTTGAATAAAGGGGTGGAAGATTCAGACTGATTTATGGCCTGGGAGGGAGAAAGACGAATGATAGGGCTAGGGAATCCAACAATAGCCGACTTATCCTTCATTGGGGGATTAGGGGGATTGGTGGATAAAGGGGGGCTATTATTAATACGAACCGGAAGAATCTCAGACCGTTTCTTATTTCTAATATTTTTTAAAAAGTTTTTATTTTTTGAGTAAAAATTAACTTGGGTATTGTTTTGGTATTTTCTACTTGTATTGCTTTTAGAAGATTCATTATTTTTATTGTCTTTAGTAAAAACATGTTTTGAAGAATTTTTCTTATTTTAAACCATAGTAAAATCATCATTATTATCTATAATAGGAGTTGTGATGGGTTTTGGACCATTATGAAGGTTTGTATGGGTGATGGAGGATTGCAATGTGTTATGGACCATTATGAACTGTTGTAATGGGTTATGGTTAATTATGAAGGGTTGAGATGGGTTATGGACCATAGGAAGTGTTTTGCTGGGTTATGGACCATAGGAAGTGTTGTTATGGGTTATGGTCAATTATGAAGGGTTGTGATGGGTTATGGTCAATTATGAAGGGTTGTGATGGGTTATGGACTATTTTTTTTAATAATCGAGGACCCCACCCGACCCATCCTTTGGATGACCCTGATGAAGCAACCTCGGGGCCCACGCACACCTGGCAGCAGGGTGGTCCGGGTCAATCACCTACGGGGGTAGAAAGGTGGCTAGTGGCTATCCCCTGATTGAAACCTAACACTCCCTATGGGGAAAGGGAGGGAGTGGGATTAGAACTTGGAACCTCTTTATGGGGGAAGAGAAAGAGTCCAAAGCCTTATCCACTAGGCCATCAGGGTGATGGTTGGTTATGGACTATTATGATGGTTTGTATGGGTTACGCACCTTTATGAAAGGTTGTTATGGTTATGGACCATTATGCAGGGTTGTAATGGGTTATGGACCATAGAAAGAGTTATGATGGGTTATGGACCATTAGAAAGGATTGTGATGGGTTATGGACCGTCATGAACGGTTGTATGTGTTATGTGCAATTATGAAGGGTTGTGATTGGTTATGGTTATTTATGAAGGGTTGTTATGGGTTATGGACCACAGAAAGGGTTGTGTTGGGTTATGGACCATTATATGAAGGGTTGTGAATGGTTATGCTAAATTATGAAGGGTTGTGATGGGTTATGGACCATTATAAAGGGTTATGATGGCTTATGGACCATTATGAAGGTTGTGATGGGTTATATACCACTCTGAAAGGTTATGATAGGTTTTGGACCATTATGAGGGGTTGTATTAGGTTATGGTCAATTATGAAGAGTTATGATGGGTTAAAGACCATAGAAAGGGTTGTGTTGGGTTATACACCATTATGAAGGGTTGTGATGGGTTATGGACCATTATGAAGGTTTGTATGGGTTATGGACCATTATGAAGGGTTGTTATGGTTATGGACCATTATGCAGGGTTGCAATGGGTTATGGACCATAGAAAGGGTTATACTGGGTTATGGACCATAGGAAGGGTAATGATGGGTTATGGTCAATTATGAAGAGTTACGATGGGTTATGGTAAATTATGAAGGGTTGTTATGGGTTATAGACTATAATAAAGGTTTGTATGGGTTATGGACCATTATGAAGGGTTGTTATGGTTATGGACCATTATGAAGGGTTGTTATGGTTATGGACCATTATGAAGGTTGTGATGGGGTTATAGGCCATTCTGAAGGATTATGATGGGTTATTGACCACTATGAAGGGTTGTGATAGGTTTTGGTCAATTATGAAGGGTTGTGATGGGTTATGGACCATAGAAAGGGTTGTGCTAGACCATTATGAAGGGTTGTAATGGGTTATGGACCATTATGAAGGTTTGTGACGGGTTATACTCAATATCAAGGGTTGTGATGGTTTATTGACCATTATAAAGGGTTGTGATGGACTATGGAAACTGGATTGATTCTATCCAGGACGCTCATGGAAACTGGATAACGGCAAATGACCTTCCTAACCTTTTTGTTTCCCACTTTCAAAATTTCTTAGGTTCTGCCTACCCTTCCATTCCTATTCGTGACCCTTGTTCCCTTTTCTCTAATAAGCTATCCCCTATCCAGTTTGCCGCTATGCTTACTCCGGTTACGGATGAGGAGATCAAGGGTGTCATGTTCCAAATGGGAGATGATAAAGCCCCTGGTCCAGATGGCTTCTCAGCTAAGTTCTTCAAGTCTGCTTGGGATATTGTGGGTACTGATGTTTGCTTGGGGGTTAAGGAGTTTTTTTCGTCTGTAAAACTCCTTAAGTCTTTCAACAACACCGTACTTGCTTTCATCCCTGAGGTTGACTCCCCTTCCAAAGTCACTGATTTTCGTCCTATAGCATGCTGTAATGTTATTTACAAATGTATCAGCAAGATTATCGCGGAACGTATCAAGAATCATCTCTCATGTTTGGTTAATGATAACCAGTCTGCTTTCATCCCTGGTCGTTTGATCTCCGACAACGTTCTTCTTGTCCACGAACTCATGCGGGATTATCATCGCCAACGAGGACCACCAAGGTGTGCTTTTAAAGTCGATATTCAAAAAGCTTATGACACCGTCGACTGGTCTTTTCTTCGCAACATCTTGTTTGGATTTGGTTTCCCCGAGCGTATGATTGACTGGATAATGACATGTGTTTCCACTACGTCTTACTCAGTGAGTATCAATGGTAACATACATGGTTTTTTCGACGGTAAACGGGGCCTTCGCCAAGGTGACCCTCTCTCTCCCTATCTCTTCACTCTTGTTATGGAGGTCCTTAACCTTATGCTCAAGAGAAAAAATTCTGAATCCGATTTGTTTAAATTCCACCGTCAATGTGAGGAACAGAATATCACACATTTATGTTTTGCCGATGATCTTCTACTATTCTCTCATGGGGATAGATCTTCGGTAAGCATCATATGTGACTCCCTTGCTGAATTCTCTGGGGTTTCTGGGCTCCATCCTATTGTTGCAAAAAGCGATGCCTTTTATTGCAATGTTGGTGATAGTACTAGGGCTGCTATAGACCATATGGTTGGGTTCCCTGAGGGATCTTTCCCTGTCCGATACCTTGGCATCCCTCTTATCACCACCCGTCTGGCCCACAAGGACTGTAAAGGTCTTGTTGATAAAGTCAAATGCAGGATTAATGACTGGAAAAACAAAACTCTCTCCTTTGCTGGACGTCTTCAATTAATTCTTTCTGTTCTTTCTTCTATGCAAATCTATTGGGCTTCTGTTTTTATTCTCCCTAAATCTATTTCTAAAGATATTGAGAAACTCATGAGGGATTTCCTCTGGTGCCATGGTGAGTTGAAACGTGGTAAAGCCAAAGTTTCCTGGAAAATTGTGTGTCTCCCTAAGGAACATGGTGGACTTGGAATCCGCAATCTTGCAGTTTGGAATGTTGCCCTTATGGCTTCTCATTTTTGGAGACTCCTCTCTAAGAAGGATTCCCTATGGGTCAAGTGGATCCATTCTTACCGTCTCTGTGGCCGTAACTTTTGGGATGCACCCAAAAAATACGGTTCAGGTTTTGCTTGGCGAAACATCCTTAATATGCGAAGTAAGATAAGAGATTTTATTGTCTCCAAGATAGGTGATGGTTCCTCTACATCCGCTTGGTTCGATAACTGGCACCCTGTTGGTCCCCTCTCTAAATTCATTTCTGCCCGTCAAATCAGGGCAGCGGGATTCAATCCTGATAGTAAGGTTGCAGACCTTGTCATCAATGGATCTTGGGTTGAGCACGGTCTATGGAAGGACACCCATCATAATCTTCTTCCTCAAAACCCTCCTTCTCTATCCCCATTCGTTCCTGATAAACTCCAATGGAGATCTAGTGACCGTAATCTTTCTGATTTTTCTGTGCGTTCCGTTTGGCATTCTATTCGCCCCTATGATCAGCCTGTAGATTGGTATCATCTGGTTTGGTTCTCCCAGAATATCCCTAGACATGCATTCATTCTATGGGTTGCTCTTAAAAATCGTCTTAAGACTCATGATAAAATCAAAATCTGGGAAACTAACTCCAATCTCATCTGTGCCTTCTGTGGGGATTGTGCTGATTCCCTTTCCCATCTTTTCTTTAAGTGTTCTTTCCCCTCTATGGTTTGGCATGATCTTCAACATGTAATGAATATCTCTGTCCCCACTGATAGCTGGTCCGATATCATTAATCAACTCAAGCCCGTCTCTAAGATTAAAACCATTTGGTCTATCATTAAAAGACTTGTGCTTGCTGGAGCAGTTTACCACATTTGGCAGGAAAAAATTTTCGAATTTTCAAAAAAACAAAAAGATCGTATCATGCAGTCGTTAATAATGTTAAGGATGATATCCACTGTAGACTACTAAGTCTTTCTATGAAACCATGCACTAATGTTAATTTGGCTAAAAAGATATGGACCATCCCTTAACATTCCTCATATTGCTTGTATTTCTCTCTGCTTGTATGGCGTATTTTTTGCAGGTTCTGTTCCTTTATGATATTGTTATGTTCCTATTACCATGTATTGTTTTTGGTTTTTAGTTTAGCTTTGTTGTCCTTTGGGGCCTGTCCCGATGGAATTTCTGTTTTTTTCTTTGGTGGGGAGTCCCCAGCCTCTTATTGTATTTATTCTTTTTTTTAATAAAATTTGCCTGAGGTACCGTCCTCTTTACCCAAAAAAAAAACCCATTACAACCCTTCATAATGGTCCGGCACAACCCTTTCTATGGTCCATAATCCATCACAACCCTTCATAATTGACCAAAACCTATCATAGCCCTTCATAGTGGTCAATAACTCATCATAATCCTTCAGAATGGCCTATAACCCATCACAACCTTCATAATGGTCCATAACCATAACAACCCTTCATAAGGGTCCATAACCCATACAAACCTTCATAATAGTCCATAACCCATCATAACCCTTCATAATTTACCATAACCCATCGCAACCGTTCATAATTGACCATAACCGATCATAACCCTTCCTATGGTCCATAACCCACTATAACCCTTTCTATGGTCCATAACCCATCACAAGCCTTCATAATTAACCATAACCCATCACAACACTTCATAATGATCCATAACCCATTGCAACCCTGCATAATGGTCTATAACCATAACAACCCTTCATAATGGTCCATAACCCATCACAACACTTCATAATGGTGCATAACCCATCACAACGCTTCATAATGGTCCATAACCCAACACAACCCTTTCTATGGTCCTTAACCCATCACAACTCTTTATAATTGACGATAACCTAATACAACCCCTCATAATGTTCCAAAACCCATCATAACCCTTCAGAGTGGCAGATAACCCATCACAACCTTCATAATGGTCCATAACCCATCACAACCCTTTATAATGGTCCATAGCCCTTCATAACCTTCATAATGGTCCATAACCCACTATAACCCTTTATAATGGTCCATAACTCATCACAACCCTTCATAATTTAGCATAGCCCATCACAACCCTTTATAATGGTCCATAACTTAACACAACCCTTTCTATGGTCCATAACCCATAACAACCCTTCATAGTTGACCATAACCTATCACAACCCTTCATAATGGTCAATAACCCATCATAATCCTTCAAAATGGTTCATAACTCATTACAACCTTCATAATAGTACAAAACCCATACAACCGTTCATGACGGTCCATAACCCATCACAATCCTTTCTAATGGTCCATAACCCATCACAACCCTTTTTATGGTCCATAACCCATCGCAACCCTGTATAATGGTCCATAACTGTAACAACCCTTCATAAAGGTGCATAACCCATAGAAACCATCATAGTAGTCCATAACCCATCACAACCCTTCATAATTGACCATAACCCATCACAACCCTTCATAATCAACCATAACCCATCACAACCCTTGCTATGCTCCATAACCCAGCAAAACCCTTTCTATGGTCCATAACCCATTTCAACCCTGCATAATTAACCATAACCCATGACAAGAGTTCTTAATGGTCCATAACACATCGCAATCCTCCATAACCCATACAAACCTTCATAATGGTCCATAACCCTTCACAACCCTTCATAATGTTCCATAACCCATCACAATCCTTTCTAATGGTCCATAACCCATCACAACACTTTCTATGGTCCATAACCCATCGCAACCCTGCATAATGGTCCATAACCATAACAACCCTTCATAATGGTCCATAACCCCAATGGTCCATAACCCCCTCTAGAATTTTCTCTCCAGGAAATCTTAAGTTTTGTTTTAGTTTTTGGAAATTTCATCATGGCAGGTGTATCACCTGGTATGATTCCTGGTCCATCTTCATTAAAGGAATCCGATGAGGTAATTCACAAACAAAATCTTTTTTTTTCTGCAAAAAATGTTATAGATTCTGAATATACGTTCAAGATGGTTGAAAAAAGAATAAGAAATATTAAGAACAAACAGCCACGTATTTTTAAAGAACCATCTGTTAAAAATACAATATTGAATATCTCGATGGATAGAAGTTTACATGAAAGGAATTCTGTTATTAACCATAGACGGGTTACAGTAGTTGAAGGAAAGGAAAGCCATAAAACTTCTGAAACTAATCTAGGAAAATATGGAAACTATGGTGCTGCTTCAACTGAATTTAGTAAAATCTTGGAGAAGTCTGCATCACCTATTACCGTGACATGTTGCTTGATAATCTTTCTCGAAAAATAATTAATGGGGGTGATACTATCAACTTGGTTCCCAAATACAATCTCCATTCTACACATGGGGTTACGGGTTCATCATATTCAGAAGGTAATGAAAGCTACAAAGATGGTTCCAAACATGATATGATCACGAAATACACATCCTTGGATCATAATAAAGAACAAAATGCTGATGATAAAGATGATAGTGAAGAGGAGGAAAATCAGGAAAAATATGATTTTATGCTGCAAAAATGCATGCCCGTGGATGGATTTAAAGCTACTTGTCATGGAAAAGATGGTCATGAAGAGAATGAATGCCCGACACCAATGGCCACTAACAAAGATGAATTCCGGCTTCAGATCTTGAATTCAGATCGAGTGTACTTTCCAGCTCAAACAAAAGAACCTGTCCACTTTGCAAATGGAAATATTTCTCCTACGGTTACCGACATATTTTCAAGCATTGGGGAGGCTACGTCTGAATGCATGGGTGAAGAAGCCGTAGTGCAAGAACATGGGCCGAATGAACATGCAGCGACTCAACATGCAGCGAGCAAGGAAGATGCAGCAACGACGGTCCTTCAACAAGATGCAGCGAGTCAACATGCAGCGAGTCAGGATGCTCCGAGTCAACATGCAGCAACGGTCATCGAGATGAAAGGAGATACAGCCGATTACATTTCTCCTTGTAGAGCTTCAACGGATATGTCTCCACAAAGTCTCGACCTCTTGAAAGATAAATGGGGTAAAGAATCTTTTCTTTCTTCTAATGCTTTAGCTTATGATGGTTGTCTCCTTAATGGCCCTCACTTAGGAGAATCCTATGAATTTAATAAGCATTGTCCCCATAGTGTTGTTATCTTTCCACCTAATTTGTCCACCATTGCGGATTCAACTTCAAAACCGTTGAAAATAAATTCTCTTCTTGGACCTCATCCTATAGAATTAGCCCATTTGATACAAAAGCCCATTACCTCAAATCTTGGACAACCCATAAAACAATTAGCCCATAATAGTAATTATAAGCCCAACGAATATATTGAAGAAGCCCAAAAGTCTTTAATAGGCCAATTTCATAACAATTTCAACAATATGAATCCTCATGGCACTAATGATAAATTTTCTCATGCCTTTGATTCTAATTCCAATGTCAAAAATGGTAACCTAAATCAGGAAAATAATAATAAACGACAAAATGCTTGGGATCGCAAGGTTCCCTTACTTATTAACTCTCATGCTAATATCATTACTGGTCCCCAAAAACACTCTAACGATAAGTTTCGTTTTATTCCTAATTTATGTAATGATATTAATGTGCCAGTTGATATACCTTTAAATGCCGTTACTAAAGTCTGTGCAACTTTTGCTCGGACTATATGTGGTTACTTTGTCGGAAAAAAAATGAATTACTCTGATGTTCGTTATCTAGCTTCCAAAATGTGGTCTATCTATGGTCTTCAAGATGTGCTTCTAAATGGAAAAGGTGTCTATCTTTTTAAATTTAGTGATGATAATGGTCTTCATCATGTTATCACTCATGGACCTTGGACTTTTAAGGGTGTCCCGATTGTCATTCAAAAATGGCGTCCCGGTCTCACTATACATAAGAACAATCACGACAAGCTTCCTCTCTGGATTAAAATCCATGATATTCCCTATGAGGCTTGGAGTGATGATGGCCTTAGCCACATTGCCTCAAAAATTGGTAAGCCTCTTGCTATGGACTCTTATACTGCTAATATGTGTAAATATGCGGCTGGAAAGTCTGTATATGCACGTGTCCTTCTTGAGATCCCAACAAAATCTTCTTGGGTGGATAAAGTGATTATCCAAATTCCTGATCCTGATGCTCTTGAATTTTCCACCCATACTCTTCGTATTGAGTATGAATGGAAACCCCCTATGTGCTCTCATTGCATGGTTTATGGTCATGAAACGATCCACTGTTTGCATGTCATCTCTAAGATTAATGAAGCTAACACCAAAGATAAAATGCCTATTGATCATGTAATAGTAAATTCTCATATACAAATTGATGATGGATTTACAGAGGTATCTAAAAAGAAAAATATATCGAAAAAAAACCCAAATAATGAAAATACTTCTAATGATATTCCACAAAGTAATTCTAAGAGAAATACCCAAAAGGTTAGGATGGCTAAAGAATCTTCAAAAAACAAAGTTTGTAATAAAAATAATAAAAGTAATAATAAGTCTCGACCAGAGTTTCGCCCTGTCCCTTTAAAGAACCGCCCTCCCATTCTACCTCATTCTACTAATCACTCCAAGAAAGATTCTATAGGTGTAGTAGGTTTCCCTAGCCCTATCATTCGTCTGTCTCCCTCACGGGCCCTAAATCAGTCTAAATCCTCCACACCTTTATTCAACGCCTTCTCCATTCTAGAGGCTTGTTCCTCTGATGCAACGGATACTCCCTCTACTTCCTTCCCCCTTCCCCTACTGATGCTCCTTCCCATTCTAGACCTGATGGTTTTGATCCTGATGCCGATGACCTTATCGAAGAGGATAATAGTATTGAGGTTGATTCTGATGATGGTGAAACTGCCCAGTTCATTGTTAATGAGTCTGGATCTTATAATGATCAACCTATGATAGCTAAGGTGTCCGAGCAGATGGACTCCACCCCCCTCAAAGTTTCCATATGACGCACATCGCTGCATGGAATACTCGCGGTCTCTGTAAGCCTTCTCATCAGAAAGCCTTGAGAGATCTTATCCGCGATCAAAATCTTCATATTTGTGCTTCTCTTGAGACTCGTGCTTCCTTCCATAACCTCCCTCTTATCTGTAGTCGTATTTTTAGCTCTTGGTCGTGGTCGTCCAACAGTCTCTTCTCCCCTAGAGGGACTAGAATTGTGGTTGCCTGGGATCCGCTTGCCATTGATATGTTGCTTATCGACTTAAATGATCAGGTTATGCATTTCAAAGTTAATATTTGTGATTCTAATAAATCCTTTTTCTGCTCCTTCGTCTATGCTCATAATGATCACATGATGCGTCGCTCTCTCTGGCATTCTCTTGCGGTCCATAAGAATATGGTTAGAGATACCCCTTGGATTCTTTTGGGTGATTTCAATGTTGCTCTTGATATTAAAGATAGCACATCCGGCACGTCTGGGATTTCTCGTGCCATGGAGGACTTCAGGGACTGTGTCAATCTATTGGAAATGGAGGATCTTAACTATAAAGGTCTCTTCTACACATGGACCAAGTCTCTTAATGGTTCGGGTGGCATCCTCAAGAAGATCGATCGTGTCATGGGAAATACTCACTTCGTTGCTTCTTTCCCCTCCTCTACTGTCAATTTTCTCCCTTACCGTTCGTCCGATCATACTCCTGCTGTGCTTTCTCTCCCCCATCGTGCCCTTTTCCAACCTAAACCTTTCAAGTTCCCTAATTTCCTGACTTATAAGACCGATTTCAAGCAGATTGTTGCCTCTTCTTGGAACCCTAATATCACTGGATATCGGATGTATAAGGTTTTCAAAAACCTTAAAAATCTGAAAGTGCCTATACGTAAGATGCTTCGTAACCAGGGAAACCTCTTTTCTAAGGTTATCTCTCTTCGTAATGAGCTTGATAGAGTTCAGATTGCTTTGGATCGGGATCCTTTCAATAAGGATCTTCGTGAAGAACAATGCAGGTATCTCCAAGCTTTCAACGACGCTAGCCTGGATGAAGAGATGTTCCTGAAACAAAAGGCTAAGGTTAACTGGCTGCGTGAGGGTGATAAAAATTCGGCTTTTTTCCATAAAGCGGTTAAAAGCCGTAAATCTCGCAATCGTATTAATTCTATCCAGGATGCTCAAGGTAACTGGATCTCGGGGAATGATCTTCCTAATCTGTTTGTTTCTCATTTTCAAGCCTTCTTGGGTTCTGCCCAGCCGTCCACTACTATTCGTGATCCTTCTTCCCTCTTCTCTAATAAGCTCTCCCCTATCCAGTCTGCCGCCATGCTTACTCCTGTTACAGACAAGGAGGTTAAGTGTGTCCTGTTCCAGATGGGTGATGATAAAGCTCCTGGTTCGGATGGTTTCTCTGCTAAGTTCTTCAAATCTGCTTGGGATATTGTGGGTCCTGATTTCTGTATGGCTGTTAAGGAATTCTTCTATTCTGGCAAACTTCTTAAGTCTTTCAACAGCACCATCCTTGCGCTCATCCCTAAAGTTTATTCCCCTTCCAAAGTCACTGATTTCCGCCCTATAGCTTGTTGTAACGTTGTTTACAAATGTATCAGCAAGATTATTGCAGATCGTATCAAAAACCATCTTTCTTCTCTGGTTGATGAAAACCAGTCTGCTTTCATCCCTGGTCATTTGATCACCGATAACGTCCTTCTTGTCCATGAACTCATGTGTGATTATCATCGTCATCGTGGTCCTCCTAGGTGTGCTTTTAAGGTTGATATTCAAAAAGCGTACGACACAGTTGACTGGTTGTTTCTGCGGACCATCTTGTTTGGGTTTGGTTTCCCCGATCGTATGATTGAATGGATCATGACTTGTGTTTCCACGGTTGCTTACTCTGTGAGTATCAATGGGTTATAGGCCATTCCGAAGGATTATGATGGGTTATTGACCATTATAAAGGGTTGTGATAGGTTTTGGTAAATTATGAAGGGTTGTGATGGGTTATGGACCATAAGAAAGGGTTTTGCAGAACCATTATGAAGGGTTGTAACGGGTTATGGACCATTATGAAGGGTTGTGACAGTTATACTCAATATCAAGGGTTGTGATGGTTTATTGACCATTATAAAGGGTTGTGATGGGCTATGGACCAGTATTAAGGTTGTGATTGGTTATGGACCATTATGAATGGTTATGATGGGTTATGGACCATTATAAAGGGTTGTGATACGTTATGGTCAATTATGAAGCGTTGTGATGGGTTATGGACTATTATCAAGGTTTGTATGGGTTATGGACCATTATGAAAGGTTATGCTTATGGACCGTTATACAAGCTTGTGATGGGTGATGGGCCATAGAAAGGGTTGTGATGGGTTATGGACCATTAAAAGGGTTGTGATGGGTTTGGACCATTATGAAGGGTTGTATGGGTTATGTACTATTATGAAGTTGTGATTGCTTATGAACCATTATGGAGGATTATGATGGGTTATTGACCATTATGAACGGTTTTGATAGGTTATGGTCAATTATGAAGGGTTGTGATGGGTTATGGACCATAGAAACGGTTGTGCTGGGTTAAGGACCATTATGAAGGGTTGTGATGGGTTAATTCTTAATTATCAAGGGTTGTGATGGATTATGGACCATTAAAAGGGTTGTTATGGGTTATGGACCATTATGAAGGGTTGTATAGGTTATGGACTATTATGAAGGTTGTTATGGGTTATGGACCATTTTGTAAGATTATAATGGGTTAGTGATCATTATGAAGGGTTGTGATATGTTATGGTCAATTATGAAGGGTTGTCATGGGTTATAGACCATAGAAACGGTTGTGCTGGGTTATGGACCATTATGAAGGGTTGTGATGGTTTATGCTCAATTATAAAGGGTTGTGATGGGTTATGGACCATTATAAAGGGTTGTGTTGGGTTATGGACCATTATGAAGGTTGTAGTGGGTTATGGACTACTATAAAGAGTTATGATGGGTTATGGACCATTATGAGGGGTTGTGATAGGTTATGGTCAATTATGAGGAGTTGTGACGGGTTATGGACCATAGAAAGGGTTATGGATCATTATGAAGGGTTGTGATGCGTTATGGAACATTATGAATGTTTGTCTAGGTTATGGACCGTTATGAAGGGTTGTTATGGTTATGGACCATTATGTAGGGTTACGATGGGTTATGGACCATTATGAAGTGTTGTGGTGGGTCATGGTTAATTATGTAGGGTTGTGACATGTTATGGACCAAAGAAAGGGTTAGGCTGGGTTATGGACCATAGGAAGGGTTGTGATGTGTTATGGTCAATTAATTCTATCCAGGATGCTCAAGGTAACTGGATATCGGGGAATGATCTTCCTAATCTGTTTGTTTCTCACTTTCAAGCCTTCTTGGGTTCTGCCCAGCCTTCCACTGCTATTCGTGATCCTTCTTCCCTCTTCTCTAATAAGCTCTCCCTCATCCAGTCTGCCGCCATGCTTACTCCTGTTACTGACGCGGAGGTTAAGTGTGTTCTGTTCCAGATGGGTGATGATAAAGCTCCTGGTTCTGATGGTTTCAATGCTAAGTTCTTCAAGTCTGCTTGGGATATTGTGGGTACTGATTTCTGTATGGCTGTTAAGGAATTCTTCTATTCTGGTAAACTTCTTAAGTCTTTCAACAGCACCATCCTTGCGCTCATCCCTAAAGTTGATTCCCCTTCCAAAGTCACTGATTTCCACCCTATAGCTTGTTGTAACGTTGTTTACAAATGTATCAGCAAGATTATTGCGGATCGTATCAAAAACCATCTTTCTTCTCTGGTTGATGAAAACCAGTCTGCTTTCATCCCTGGTCGTTTGATCACCGACAACGTCCTTCTTGTCCATGAACTCATGTGTGATTATCATCGTCATCGTGGTCCTCCTAGGTGTGCTTTTAAGGTTGATATTCAAAAAGCGTACGACACAGTTGACTGGTCGTTTCTGCGGACCATCTTGTTTGGGTTTGGTTTCCCTGATCGTATGATTGACTGGATCATGACATGTGTTTCCACGGTTGCTTACTCTGTGAGTATCAATGGGAATACTCACGGATATTTTGACGGTAAAAGGGGCCTTCGGCAGGGTGACCCCCTTTCTCCTTATCTCTTCACTCTTGTCATGGAAGTGCTTAACCTTCTGATCAAGAGAAATATCCATGATTCTGATTCTTTTAAATTTCACAGACAATGTGATGATCAAAGTATCACCCATCTCTGCTTTGCCGACGATCTCCTTCTCTTCTGTCATGGTGATAGCTCTTCGGTTAGAATCATCTGTGATTCTCTTGAGGAATTCTCTGGGGTTTCTGGCCTCCATCCAAATATTGCAAAGAGTGAAGCTTTCTACTGTAATGTTGGTGAGAGGACCAGGGCTGCCAGTGATCTTATTGTTAAGTTTCCTGAGGGCTCTTTCCCTGTCCGATACCTTGGCATTCCTCTCATCACCACACGTCTTGCCCACAAAGACTGTAAAGGCCTTGTTGATAAAGTCAAATGCAGGATTAATGACTGGAAAAACAAGTCTCTTTCCTTTGCTGGTCGTCTCCAGCTCATCCTCTCTGTCCTTTCTTCTACTCAAATCTATTGGGCTTCTGTTTTTATTCTTCCTAAATCTATCTCTAACGATATTGAGAAGCTCATGAGAGGTTTCCTCTGGTGCCATGGTGAGTTAAAGCGTGGTAAAGCTAAAGTCTCCTGGAAAACTGTATGCCTTCCTAAGGAACATGGTGGTCTTGGCATATGTAACCTTGCTATCTGGAATGTTGCCCTTATGGCTTCCCATGTTTGGAGACTCCTTTCCAAGAAAGAGTCCCTATGGGTTAAGTGGATCCACTCATACCGTTTATGTGGCCGTAGCTTTTGGGATGCCCCCAAAAAATACGGGACTGGATTTGCTTGGCGTAACATCCTGGATATGCGGGATAAGATAAGGGAGTATATAGTTTCCCAGATAGGTGATGGATGCTCTACTTCTGCTTGGTTCGACAATTGGCACCCTGCGGGCCCTCTTTCTAAATTCTTGACTGTCCGTGACATCCATGATGCGGGTTTCACTCCTGATACTAAGGTTGCTGACCTGGTTCTTAACGAATCTTGGGTTCGGCCTCATTGTTGGAGAGATTCCCATGGTGCTCTTCTTTCTCATAACCGTCCTACTATTTCCACGTCCGTCCCTGATAAACTCCTTTGGAGATCTAGAGACGGTCAACTCTCCCCTTTCTCTGTTCGATCTGTGTGGCAGTCTATTCGCCCCTATCACCAACCGGTCTTTTGGTTTCATCTTGTTTGGTTCTCCCAGAACATTCCCAGACATGCTTTCATTCTTTGGGTTGCTCTTAAAGATCGTCTCAAGACTCATGATAAAATCATAATCTGGGACACAAATTCCAATCTCATTTGTGCGTTCTGCGGGGACTGTCCGGATTCCCTTTCCCATCTCTTCTTTGAATGCTCTTTCACTTCTTTGGTTTGGCATGACCTCCATCATGTCATGAATCTCTCCTTCTCCACTGATAGCTGGTCTGATATCATTAGTCAACTCAACCCCATTAATAAGAACAAGACCATTTGGTCCATCATTAGAAGACTTGTTTTTGCTGGAGCGGTCTACCACATCTGGCGGGAAAGAAATTTACGCATTTTAAAAAAAATAAAAAGATCTCATCATGCTGTCGTGAATATTGTTAAGGATGATATCCGCTGTAGACTGCTGAGTCTTTCTTTGAAAACTTGCACTAATGTTGATTTGGCTAAAACTATTTGGACCCTCCCTTAATTTTCTTCCTCTGTGCTTTCTTTTTTCTCTGCTTGTTTTGGCTTGTATGGTTTGTTTGTTTTGCAGGTTGCTCTCCTTTATGTTCTTGTTTGCTTATGGTTCCTTCTCTTGTTTTGGTTCCTAGTTTAGCTTGTTGTCCGTTGGGGCCTGTCCCGATGGATTTTCTGTTTTTTGGTGGGGAGTCCCCAGCCTTATATTGTATTTATTCTTTTTATTAATAAAATTTGCCAGAGGTGCCGCCCTCTTTACCCAAAAAAAAAATGGTCCATAACCATAACAACCCTTCATAATCGTCCATAACCCATACAAACCTTCATAATAGTCCATAACCCATCACAACCCTTCATAATTTACCATAGCCCATCGCAACCCTTCATAATTGACCATAACCCATCATAACCCTTCCTATGGTCCATAACCCAGTATAACACTTTCTATGGTCCAAAACCATCACAAGCTTCTGTTTTTATTCTTCCTAAATCTATCTCTAACGATATTGAGAAGCTCATGAGAGGTTTCCTCTGGTGCCATGGAGAGTTGAAGAGTGGTAAAGCTAAAGTCTCCTGGAAAACTGCTTGCCTTCCTAAGGAACATGGTGGTCTTGGCATACGTAACCTTGCTATCTGGAATGTTGCCCTTATGGCTTCCCATGTTTGGAGACTTCTTTCCAAGAAAGAGTCCCTATGGGTTAAGTGGATCCACTCATACCGTTTATGTGGTCGTAACTTTTGGGATGCCCCCAAAAAATACGGGACTGGATTTGCTTGGCGAAACATCCTGGATATGCGGGATAAGATAAGGGAATATATAGTCTCCAAGATAGGTGATGGATGCTCTACTTCTGCTTGGTTCGACAACTGGCACCCTGCGGGCCCTCTTTCTAACTTCTTGTCGATCCGTGACATCCATGATGCGGGTTTCACTCCTGATACTAAGGTTGCTGACCTGGTCCTTAATGGATCTTGGGTTCGGCCTCATTGTTGGAGGGATTCCCATGGTGCTCTTCTTTCTCATAACCCTCCCACTATTTCCACGTTCGTCCCTGATAAACTCTTTTGGAGATCTAGAGATGGTCAACTCTCTCCTTTCTCTGTTCGATCTGTGTGGCAGTCTATTCGCCCCTATCAACAACCGGTCTTTTGGTTTCATCTTGTTTGGTTCTCCCAGAACATCCCCAGACATGCTTTCATTCTTTGGGTTGCTCTTAAAGATCGTCTTAAGACTCATGATAAAATCAAAATTTGGGACACTAATTCCAATCTCATTTGTGCGTTCTGCGGTAACTGTCCGGATTCACTTTCCCATCTCTTCTTTGAATGCTCTTTCACTTCTTTGGTTTGGCATGACCTACATCATGTCATGAATCTCTCCTTCTCCACTGATAGCTGGTCTGATATCATTAGTCAACTCAACCCTATTAATAAGAACAAGACCATTTGGTCCATCATTAGAAGACTTGTTTTTGCTGGAGCGGTCTACCACATATGGAGGGAAAGAAATTTACGTATTTTTACAAAAATAAAAAGGTCTCAACATGCTATAGTGAATATTGTTAAGGATGATATCCGATGTAGACTGCTGAGTCTTTCTATGAAACCATGCTCTAATGTCAATATGGCTAAAAGAATCTGGACCCTCCCTTAATTTTCTTCCTCTATGCTTTCTTTTTTCTATGCTTGTTTTGGCTTGTATGGTTTGTTTGTTTTGCAGGTTGCTCTCCCTTATGTTCTTGTTTGCTTATGGTTCCTTCTCTTGTTTTGGTTCCTAGTTTAGCTTGTTGTCCGTTGGGGCCTGTCCTGATGGATTTTCTGTTTTTTGGTGGGGAGTCCCCAGCCTTATATTGTATTTATTCTTTTTATTAATAAAATTTGCCAGAGGTTCCGCCCTCTTTACCCAAAAAAAACCCGTCACAACACTTCATAATGGTCCATAACCCATTGCAACCCTGCATACTGGTCCATAACCATAACAACCCTTCATAATGGTCCATAACCCAGACAAACCTTCATAATGGTCCATAACTCATCACAACCCTTCATAATGATCCATAACCCAACATAACCCTTTCTATGGTCCATAACCCTTCACAACTCTTCATAATTGACCATAACCTATCACAACCCCTCATAATGGTCCATAACCCATCATAACCCTTCATAGTGGTTCGTAACCCATCACAACCTTCATAATGGTCCATAACCCATCACAACCCTTTATAATGGACCATAACCCATCACAACCCTTTATAATTGAGCATAACCCATCACAACCCTTCAAAATGGTCCATAACCTAGCACAACCATTTCTATGGTCCATAACACAGGACAACCCTTCATAAATGACCATAACGTATCACAACCTTTCATAATGATCACTAACCCATTGTAATCCTACAAAATGGTCCATAACCCATTACAACCGTCATATTAGTCCATAACCTATACAACCCTTCATAATGGTCCATAACCCATAACAACCCTTTTAATGGTCCATAATCCATCACAACCCTTGATAATTGAGAATAACCCATCACAACCCTTGATAATGATCCATAACCCAGCACACCCGTTTCTATGGTCCATAACCCATCACAACCCTTCATACTTGACCATAACCTATCAAAACCCTTCATAATGGTCAATAACCCATCATAATCCTTCATAATGGTTCATAAGCAATCACAACCTTCATAATAGTACAAAACCCATACAACCTTCACAATGGTCCATAACCCATCACAACCCTTTCTAATGGTCCATAACCCATCACAACCCTTTCTATGGTCCATAACCCATCGCAACCTTGTATAACGGTCTATAAGCATAACCCTTCATAATGGTTCATAACCCATAGAAACCTTGATAATAGTCCATAACCTATCACAACGCTTCATAATTGACCATAACCTATCACAACCCTCCATAATGGTCCATAACCCATCATAACCACTCATAATGGTCTATAACCCATCATAACCATTCATAATGGTCCATAACCCATCACAACATTAATAATGGTCCATAGCCCATCACAACCCTTTATAATGGTCAATAAACCATCACAACCCTTGATATTGAATATAACCCGTCACAACCCTTCATAATGGTCCATAACCCATTACAACCCTTCATAATGGTCTAGAACAACCATTTCTAAGGTCCATAACCCATCACAACCCTTCATAATTGACCAAAACCTATCACAACCCTTCATAATGGTCACTAAGCCATCATAATCCTTCAGAATGGCCTATATCCATCACAACCTTCATAATGGTCCATAACCATAACAACCCTTCATAATCGTCCAGAACCCATACAAACCTTCATAATAGTCTATAACCCATCACAACCATTCATAATTTACCATAGCCCATCACAACCCTTCATAATTGACCATAACCCATCATAACCCTTCCTATGGTCCATAACCCAGGATAAAACCCTTTCTGTGGTCCATAACCCATCATAAGCCTTCATAGTTAAACATAACCCATCACAACACTTCATAATGGTCCATAACTCATTGCAACCCTGCATAATGGTCCATAACCATAACAACCCTTCATAATGGTCCATAACCCATACAAACCTTTATAATGGTCCATAACCTATCACAACCCTTCATAATGGTCCATAACCCAACACAACCCTTTCTATGGTCCTTAACCCATCACAGCCCTTTATAATGGTCCATAACCTTCACAACCTTCATTATGGTCCATAACCCACTATAACCCTTTATAATGGTCCACAACCCATCACAACCCTTCATAATTTAGCATAACTCATCACAACTCTTCATAATGGTCCCTAACCCAACACAACCCTTTCTATGGTCCATAACCCATAACAACCCTTCAAAATTAACCATAACCTATCACAACCCTTAATAATGGTCTATAACCCATCATAATCCTTCAAAATGTTTCATAACTCATCATAACCTTCATAATAGTACATAACCCATACAACCGGTCATGACGGTCTATAATTTCATCACAATCCTTTCTAATGGTCCATAACCCATCACAACCCTTTATAATTGACCATAACCCATCACAACCTTTCATAATTGACCATAACCCATCACAACCCTTGCTATGGTCCATAACCCAGCAAAACCGCTTCTATGGTCCATAACCCATCTCAACCCTTCGTAATTAACCATAACCCATCACAACAGTTCTTAATGGTCCATAACACATCGCAATCCTCCATAACCCATACAAACCTTCATAATGGTCCATAACCCATCACAACCCTTCATAATGGTCCATAACCCATCACAATCCTTTCTATGGTCCATAACCCATCGCAACCTGCATAATGGTCCATAACCATAACAACCCTTCATAATGGTACATAACCCATACATACCTTCATAATGGTACATAACCCTTACAAACCTTCATAATAGTCCATAACCCATCACAACAAACAACTCTCTCAAGAAAAACTCTCTCAAGAAAAACTCTCTTTTAGCAATCTTTAAGTTTTTTAATATTTCTTTAAATTCTTGTATTTTATTTTAATTATGGCTGGTGTATCACCAGGCATAATTCCTGGTTCAGATCAAAGTTTGGAAAATGAAAAGAATTTAGAAAATCAAAATCATATGTTTTCTCCACATGGTTTGAAATATCATGAAATTACGTTAAATCTGGTAGAAAATAGATTAAAAAACATGAAAACAAAACACACTTCTTTCTTTAAACATCTAGATAAAGGAATACAAAAAAAGAAATCTATTTTCAATCATAAACATATTTCAGAATTTACACTTGGAAATGAAATACAAAAACATTCTCAAAATGATCTCAACAAAGATAAGCAATATGGAGTTAATGATGAAGAAACGACTGAAGGTTATGATGTAAAGAAATCTATGTTCACTTTGGCTAAAGAAGTTTCTGAAGAACACGAAGGTGAAGATGATGGTCTTGAGTTGAACGAAGGATTGATCACTGATTACTCATCCTCTGAAGAAAACAATACTGACGATCTTGATAATTCAATAGTTCTACAGTCTTCCAAGAATGATGAATGCATGGTAAACAAACTATATTCAGGAGATAAAGATACTAAGGCTACGTTAAATATCATTTCTGGGGAAGAAAACAACAAGCTCTTGATCGGGAATGATGAGGAAGATCCTCCTAGATTGGTTCACGGAAGATATCCCTTTGATTCTGTTATGCATGATGATCGTGAAGGTCACGCTAAAAACAGGATGAAACAAAGCGGACAAGGAGAAAACTATCATATCCATGCTGAAAGTGAAGACCACGCTCCAAAGAACACGCTCCATGCTGAAAGTGAAAACCCTATCAACATCGGTCAATGAAATGAGTATGCTCTCCATGCTCCAACGGCTATTCAAGGCAAAAAGGACACTTCGATCAGCAATAAAACTCGCCTGGTGGAAGGTACAAATACCGGAATGGTTACTTCTCCTATCCAGCAAGGAAATGGAACTAGAAATCCCGGTGACAGCCCAAGAAAACTTCCCGGTGACAGCCCTAGAAAAAATTCCGATGATCTCTTCTCTTCAAGTGGAGCACAAACGGATTTGTCTCCTCAAAGTAACCATCTCTTCAATGCAAAAGGGGGTAAGAACTTTACTCATATCACTCATACTCTAGGTAATGATAAGTGTTCCCATAATGGCATTAAAGTAGGAGGATCCTATGTTAGCAATAAGCCTTGTCCCCCTAGACTTTTTGACCTTACTTCTAACCTTTCTACTTCTACGGATGAAGTTAGAAAAACGTTCCATGCATGCTCTCTTCTTGGTCCTTATACAAAGAACTTAGCCCATATGAAACCAAATGACTTAGCCCATATAAAACCAAAGCATATTACTTCAAGTCTTGGACCACCCACAAAAGAATTAGCCCATAAAACTAATTTTCAGCCCAAAGAATTTAGTGTACAAGCCCAAGGGTCTTTAATAGGCCAAAGTGCAAACATTTTAAACAATATGAATCCTCTTGTCACTAATGATAAAATTTCTCAAACCTTTGATTCTAATCCATTTGTCAAAAATGGTATCCTAAATCATGATAATAATAATAAACTAAATAATGCTTGGGATCGCAAGGTTCCTTTTCTTAATAACTCGCATGCTAATATCATTACTGGTCCCCAAAAACACTCTAATGATAATTTTCGCTTTATTCCTAATTTATGTAATGATATTAATGTGCCAGTTGATATCCCTTTAAAAGCAGTTACTAAAGTTTGTGAAAATTTTGCTCGTACTATCTGTGGATACTTTGTTGGGAAAAAAATGAATTACTCTGATGTTCGTTACCTAGCTTCTAAAATGTGGTCTATCCATGGTCTTCAAGATGTTCTCCTTAATGGAAAAGGTGTCTATCTTTTTAAATTTAGTGATGATAATGGTCTTCATCATATTATCACTCATGGACCTTGGACATTTAAGGGTGTCCCGATTGTCATCCAAAAATGGCGTCCCGGACTAGGTATTCATAAGAACAACCACGACAAGCTTCCTCTCTGGATTAAAATACATGATATTCCCTATGAGGCTTGGAGTGATGATGGTCTTAGCCATATTGCCTCAAAAATCGGTAAGCCTCTTGCTATGGACTCCTATACAGCTAATATGTGCAAGTATGCGGCTGGAAAGTCTGTTTATGCACGTATCCTTCTTGAGATCCCCACAAAATCCTCTTGGGTGGATAAAGTGATTATCCGAATTCCTGATCCGGATACTCTAGAATTTTCCACCCATAATCTTCATATTGAGTATGAATGGAAACCCCCTATGTGCTCTCATTGTATGGTTTATGGTCATGAAACGAACAACTGTATGCATGTCATCTCTAAGATTAATGAAGCTATGACCAAAGATAAAATACCTATTAATCATGTTATAGTAGATTCTCCTATACATCTTGATGATGGTTTTACAACGGTTACTAAAAAGAAAAATATATCAAAAAAAGACAAAAATAATGAAAATACTTCTAATGATATTCCACAAAGTAATTCTAAGATTAATAACCAAAGGGTTAGGATGGCTAAAGAATCTTCAAAAAACAAAGTTTATAATAAAAATTATAAAAATAATAATAAGTCTCGATCCCAGTATCGCCCTGCCCCTTTAAAGAACCGCCCCCCATTCTACCTCATTCTACTATTCCCTCGCAGAAGGACTCTATAGGTGTAGTAGGTTTCCCTAGCCCTATCATTCGCCTTTCTTCCTCCCAGCCCATAAATCAGTCTGCATCCTCCACCCCTTTATTCAACGCCTTCTCCATTCTAGAGGCTTGTTCCTCTGACATCACAGATATTCCTTCTTCTTCTATCCCCCTACCCCATTCTGGTGCTCCTTCCCATTCTAGTCCTAATGATTTTGATCCTGATTCTGATGACCTAATCGTTGAGGATATTAGTATTGAGGTTGATTCTGATGATGGTGACACTGCCCAGTTCATTGTTAATGAGTCTGGATCCTATAATGATCACCCTATGATAGCTCCGGTGTCCGAGCAGATGGACTCCACCCCCATCAAAGTTTCCATATGACGCACATCGCTGCATGGAATACTCGCGGTCTCTGTAAGCCTTCTCATCAGAAAGCCTTGAGAGATCTTATCCGTGATCAAAATCTTCATATTTGTGCTTCTCTTGAGACTCGCGCTTCCTTCCATAACCTCCCTCTTATTTGTAGTCGTACTTTTGGCTCTTGGTTGTGGTCATCCAACGGTCTCTTCTCTCCTAGAGGGACTAGAATTGTGGTTGCCTGGGATCCGCTAGCCATTGATATGATGCTTATCGACTTAAATGATCAGGTTATGCATTTCAAAGTTAATATTCGTGATTCTAATAAATCCTTTTTCTGCTCCTTCGTCTATGCTCATAATGATCACATGATGCGTCGCTCTCTCTGGCATTCTCTTGCGGTCCATAAGAATATGGTTAGAGATACCCCTTGGATTATTTTGGGTGATTTCAATGCTGCTCTTGATATTAAAGATAGCACCTCCGGGTCTTCTGGGATTTCTCGTGCCACGGAGGACTTCAGGGACTGTGTTAATCTGATGGAAATGGAGGATCTTAACTATAAAGGTCTCTTCTACACATGGACCAAGTCTCCTAATGGTTCGGGTGGCATCCTCAAAAAGATCGATCGTGTCATGGGAAATACTCACTTCGTTGCTTCTTTCCCCTCCTCTACTGTCAATTTTCTTCCTTACCGTTCGTCCGATCATACTCCTACTGTGCTTTCTCTCCCCCATCGTGCCCCTTTCCAACCTAAACCTTTCAAGTTCCCTAATTTCCTGACTTATAAGAACGATTTCAAACAGATTGTTGCCTCTTCTTGGAACCCCAATATCACTGGATATCGGATGTATAAGGTTTTCAAAAACCTTAAAAATCTGAAAGTGCCTATACGTAAGATGCTTCGCAACCAGGGAAACCTCTTTTCTAAGGTTATCTCTCTTCGTAATGAGCTTGATAGAGTTCAGATTGCTTTGGATCGGGATCCTTTCAATAAGGATCTTCGTGAAGAACAATGCAGGTATCTCCTTGCTTATAACGAGGCTAGCCTGGATGAAGAGAGGTTCCTAAAACAAAAGGCTAAGGTTAACTGGCTGCGTGAGGGTGATAAAAATTCGGCTTTTTTCCACAATACGGTTAAAAGCCGTAAATCTCGCAATCGTATTAATTCTATCCAGGATGCTCAAGGTAACTGGATCTCGGGGAATGATCTTCCTAATCTTTTTGTTTCTCACTTTCAAGCCTTCTTGGGTTCTGCCCAGCCTTCCACTGCTATTCGTGATCCTTCTTCCCTCTTCTCTAATAAGCTCTCCCCCATCCAGTCTGCCGCCATGCTTACTCCTGTTACTGACGCGGAGGTTAAGCGTGTCCTGTTCCAGATGGGTGATGATAAAGCTCCTGGTTCTGATGGTTTCTCTGCTAAGTTCTTCAAGTCTGCTTGGGATATTGTGGGTCCTGATTTCTGTATGGCTGTTAAGGAATTCTTCTATTCTGGCAAACTTCTTAAGTCTTTCAACAGCACCATCCTTGCGCTCATCCCTAAAGTTGATTCCCTTTCCAAAGTCACTGATTTCCGCCCTATAGCTTGTTGTAATGTTGTTTACAAATGTATCAGCAAGATTATTGCGGATCGTATCAAAAACCATCTTTTTTCTCTGGTTGATGAAAACCAGTCTGCTTTCATCCCTGGTCGTTTGATCACCGACAACGTCCTTCTTGTCCATGAACTCATGCGTGATTATCATCGTCATCGTGGTCCTCCTCGGTGTGCTTTTAAGGTTGATATTCAAAAAGCTTACGACACAGTTGACTGGTCGTTTATGCAGACCATCTTGTTTGGGTTTGGTTTCCCTGATCGTATGATTGACTGGATCATGACAAGTGTTTCCACTGTTGCTTACTCTGTGAGTATCAATGGGAATACTCACGGATATTTTGACGGTAAAAGGGGCCTTCTGCAGGGTGACCCTCTTTCTCCTTATCTATTCACTCTTGTCATGGAAGTGCTTAACCTTATGATCAAGAGAAACATCCATGATTCTGACTCTTTTAAATTCCACAGACAATGTGAAGATCAAAGTATCACCCATCCTTGCTTTGCTGACGATCTCCTTCTCTTCTGTCATGGTGATAGCTCTTCGGTTAAAATCATATGTGATTCTCTTGAGGAATTCTCTGGGGTTTCTGGCCTCTATCCCAATACTGCAAAGAGTGAAGCATTCTACTGTAATGTTGGTGAGAGGACCAGGGCTGCCATTGACCTTATTGTTAAGTTTCCTGAGGGCTCTTTCCCTGTCCGATACCTTGGCGTTCCTCTCATCACCACTCGTCTTGCCCACAAAGACTGTAAAGGCCTTGTGGATAAAGTCAAATGCAGGATTAATGACTGGAAAAACAAGTCTCTTTCCTTCGCTGGTCGTCTCCAGCTCATCCTCTCTGTCCTTTCTTCTACTCAAATCTATTGGGCTTCTGTTTTTATTCTTCCTAAATCTATCTCTAACGATATTGAGAAGCTCATGAGAGGTTTCCTCTGGTGCCATGGTGAGTTAAAGCGTGGTAAAGCTAAAGTCTCCTGGAAAACTGTATGCCTTCCTAAGGAACATGGTGGTCTTGGCATACGTAACCTTGCTATCTGGAATGTTGCCCTTATGGCTTCCCATGTTTGGAGACTCCTTTCCAAGAAAGAGTCCCTTTGGGTTAAGTGGATCCACTCATACCGTTTATGTGGGCGTAACTTTTGGGATGCCCCTAAAAAATACGGTATGGGATTTGCCTAGCGTAACATCCTGGATATGCGGGATACGATAAGGGAGTATATAGTTTCCCAGATAGGTGATGGATGCTCTACTTCTGCTTGGTTCGACAATTGGCACCCGGCGGGCCCTCTTTCTAAATTCTTGTCTGTCCGTGACATCCATGTTGCGGGTTTCACTCCTGATACTAAGGTTGCTGAATTGGTTCTTAACGGATCTTGGGTTCGTCCTCATTGTTGGAGAGATTCCCATGGTGCTCTTCTTTCTCATAACCCTCCGACTATTTCCACGTCCGTCACAGATAAACTCCTTTGGAGATCTAGAGACGGTCAACTATCGCCTTTCTCTGTTCGATCTGTGTGGCAGTCTATTCGCCCCTATCACCAACCGGTCATTTGGTTTCATCTTGTTTGGTTCTCCCAAAACATCCCTAGACATGCTTTCATTCTTTGGGTTGCTCTTAAAGATCGTCTTAAGACTCATGATAAAATCAAAATTTGGGACACTAATTTCAATCTCATTTGTGCATTCTGTGAGGATTGTCCGGATTCCCTTTCCCATCTATTTTTCGAATGCTCTTTCACTTCTTTGGTTTGGCATGACCTCCATCATGTCATGAATCTCTCCTTCTCCACTGATAGCTGGTCTGATATCATTTGTCAACTCAACCCCATTAATAAGAACAATACCATTTGGTCCATCATTAGAAGACTTGTTTTTGCTGGAGCGGTATACCACATCTGGCGGGAAAGAAATTTACGCATTTTTACAAAAGTAAAAAGATCTCATCATGCTGTCGTGAATATTGTTAAGGATGATATCCGCTGTAGACTGCTGAGTCTTTCTTTGAAAACTTGCACTAATGTTGATTTGGCTAAAGCTCTTTGGACCCTCCCTTAATTTTCTTCCTCTGCACTTTCTTTTTTCTATGCTTGTTTTGGCTTGTATGGTTTGTTTGTTTTGCAGGTTGCTATCCTTTATGTTCTTGTTTGCTTATGGTTCCTTCTCTTGTTTTGGTTCCTAGTTTAGCTTGTTGTCCGTTGGGGCCTGTCCTGATGGATTTTCTGTTTTTTGGTGGGGAGTCCCCAGCCTTATATTGTATTTATTCTTTTTATTAATAAAATTTGCCAGAGGTGCCGCCCTCTTTACCCAAAAACCTATCACAACCCTTCATAATTGACATAACCCATCACAACCCTTCATAATTGACCATAACCCATTACAACCCTTCCTATGGTCCATAACCCAGCACAATCCTTTCTGTGGTCCACAACCCATCACAACCCTTTATAGTTAACCATAACCCATCACAACACTTTATAATGGCCCATGACACATCGCAACCCTATATAATGGTCCATAACCATAACAACCCTTAATAATGGTCCATAACCCATACAAACCCATACAAACCTTCATAATGGTCCATAAACCATCACAACCCTTCATAATGATCCATAACCCAACACAACCCTTTCTATGGTCCATAACCCATCACAACTCTTCATAATTGACCATAACCTATCACAACCCCTCATAATGGTCCATAACTCATCATAACCCTTCATAGTGGTCCATAACCCATCACAACCTTCATAAGGGTCTATAACCCATCTCAACCCTTTATAATGGTCCATAACCCATCACAACCCTGGATAATTGAGCATAACCCATCACAACCCTTCATAAAGGTCCATGCCCAGCACAACCGTTTCTATGGTCCATGATTCATCACAACCCTTCATAATTGACCATAACCTATCACAACCCTTCATAATGGTCAATAACCCATCGTAATCCTTTATAATGGTTCATAACCCATCATAACCTTCATAATAGTACATAACCCATACAACCCTTCACAATGGTCCATTACCCATCACAAGCCTTTCTAATGATCTATAACCCATCACAACCCTTACTATGGTCCATAACCCATCACAACCTTGTATAATGGTCCATAACCATAACCCTTCATAATGGTCAATAACCCATAAAAACCTTCATAATAGTCCATAACCCATCACAACCCTTCATAATTGACCATAACCAAACACAAACCTTCATAATGGTCCATAACATATCAAAACCCTTCATAATGGTCCATAACCCATCTCAACTTTCATAATGGTCCATAGCCTATCACAACCCTTTATAATGGTCAATAACCCATCACAACCCTTGATATTGAGCATAACCCATCACAACCTTTCATAATGGTCCATCCCGTCACAACCTTTCATAATGGTCCAGCACAACCCTTTCTATGGTCTATAACCCATCACAACCCTTCATAATTGTCCAAAAACTATCACAACACTTCATAGTGTTCAATAACCCAACATAATCCTTCATAATTTTCTATAAACCATCACAACCTTTATAATAGTCCATAACCCATACAACCCTTTATAATAGTTCATAACCATAACAACACTTCATAAGGGTCCATATCCCGTACAAACATTCATAATAGTCCATAACCCATCACAACCCTTCATAATTGCCCATAACCTATCACAAGCCTTCATAATTGACCTATCACAACCCCTCATAATGGTCCATAACCTATCATAACCCTTCATAGTGGTCCATAACCCATCACAGCCTTCATAATGGTCCATAACCCATCACAACCCTTTATAATGGTCCATAACCCATCACACCTTTCATAATGGTCCATAACCCATCACAACCCTTTGTAATGGTCTATAACCCATCACAACCCTTCATAATTGAGCATAACCCATCACAACCCTTCATAATGGTCCATAACCCAACACAACCCATTCTATGGTCCATAACCCATAACAACCCTTTATAATTGACCATAACCTATCACAACCGTTCATAATGGTCGATAACCTGTCATAATCCTTCATAATGGTTCGTAACCCATCACAACCTTCATAATAGTACATAACCCATACAACCCTTTATAACGGTCCATAACCCTTCACAACCCTTTCTAATGGTCCATAACCCATCACAACCCTTTCTATAGTCCATAACCCATCGCAACCCTGCATAAAGGTCCATAACCAAAACAACCCTTCATGATGGTCCATAACCCGTACAAAACTTCATAATTGATATAACCCATCACAATCCTTCATAATTGACCATAACCCATCACAACCCTTCCTATGGACCATAACCCAGCACAACCCTTTCTATGGTCCATAACCCATCACAACCCTTTATAGTTAACCATAACTCATTACAACACTTTATAATGGTTCATAACACATCGCAACCCTGTATAATGGTCGATAACCATCACAACCCTTAATAATGGTCCATAACCCATACAAAACTTCATAATGGCCCATAACCCGTCATAATGGTCCATAACCCAACACAACCCTTTCTATGGTCCATAACCCACCACAAATCTTCATAATTGACCATAACCTATCAGAACCCCTCATAATGGTCCATAACTCATCATAACCCTTCATAGTGGTCCATCACCCATCACAACCTTCATAATGGTCCATAACCCAACACAACCCTTAATAATGGTCCATAACCCATCACAAACCTTGATAATTGAGCATAACCGATCACAACCCTTTATAAAGGTCCATAACCCAGCACAACCGTTTCAATGGTCCATGACTCATCACAACCCTTCATAACTGACCATAACCTATCACAACCCTTCATAATGGCCAATAACCCATCATAATCCGTTATAATGGTTCATAACCCATCACAACCTTCATAATAGTACATAACCCATACAACCCTTCACAATGGTCCATTACCCATCTTGTTCTAATGGTCTATAACCTATCACAACCCTTTCTATGGTCCATAACCCATCGCAACCTTGTATAATGGTCCAAAACCATAACCCTTCATAATGGTCCATAACCTATAAAAACCTTCATAATAGTCCATAACCCATAACAACCCTTCATAGTTAATCATAACCTAACACAAACCTTCATAATGGTCCATAACCTATCATAACCCTTCATAATGGTCCATAACCCATCATAACCTTCATAATGGTGCATAGCCCATCACAACCCTTTATACTGGTCTATAACCCATCACAACCCTTCATAATTGAGCATAACCCATCACAACCCTTCATAATGGTCCATAACCCAACACAACCCATTCTATGGTCCATAACCCATAACAACCCTTCATAATTGACCATAACCTATCACAACCGTTCATAATAGTCGATAACCTGTCATAATCCTTCATAATGGTTCGTAACCCGTCACAACCTTCATAATAGTACATAACCCATACAACCCTTTATAACGGTCCATAACCCTTCACAACCCTTTCTAATGGTCCATAACCCATCACAACCCTTTCTATAGTCCATAACCCATCGCAACCCTGAATAAAGGTCCATAACCAAAATAACCCTTCATGATGGTTCATAACCTGTACAAAACTTCATAATTGATATAACCCATCACAATCCTTCATAATTGACCATAACCCATCACAACCCTTCCTATGGACCATAACCCAGCACAACCCTTTCTATGGTCCATAACCCATCACAACCCTTTATAGTTAACTATAACTCATTACAACACTTTATAATGGTTCATACCACATCGCAACCCTGTATAATGGTCTATAACCATAACAACCCTTAATAATGATCAATAACCCATACAAAACTTCATAATGGCCCATAACCCATCACAACCCGTCATAATGGTCAATAACCCAACACAACCCTTTCTATGGTCCATAACCCATCACAAATCTTCATAATTGACCATAACCTATCAGAACCCCTCATAATGGTCCAGAACTCATCATAACCTTTCATAGTGGTCTATCACCCATCACAACCTTCATAATGGTCCATAACCCAACACAACCCTTTATAATGGTCCATAACCCATCACAACCCTTGATAATTGAGCATAACCGATCAAAACCCTTCATAAAGGTCCATAACCCAGCACAACCGTTTCAATGGTCCATGACTCATCACAACCCTTCATAATTGACCATAACCTATCACAACCCTTCATAATGGCCAATAACCCATCATAATCCTTTATAATGGTTCATAACCCATCACAACCTTCATAATAGTACATAACCCATACAACCCTTCACAATGGTCCATTACCCATCTTGTTCTAATGGTCTATAACCTATCACAACCCTTTCTATGGTCCATAACCCATCGCAACCTTGTATAATGGTCCATAACCATAACCCTTCATAATGGTCCATAACCTATAAAAACCTTCATAATAGTCCATAACCTATAACAACCCTTCATAGTTAATCATAACCTAACACAAACCTTCATAATGGTGCATAACCTATCATAACCCTTCATAATGGTCCATAACCTATCATAACCTTCATAATGGTGCATAGCCCATCACAACCCTTTGTACTGGTCTATAACCCATCACAACCCTTCATAATTGAGCATAACCCATCACAACCCTTCATAATGGTCCATAACCCAACACAACCCATTCTATGGTCCATAACCCATAACAACCCTTCATAATTGACCATAACCTATCACAACCGTTCATAATGGTCGATAACCTGTCATAATCCTTCATAATGGTTCGTAACCCGTCACAACCTTCATAATAGTACATAACCCATACAACCCTTTATAACGGTCCATAACCCTTCACAACCCTTTCTAATGGTCCATAACCCATCACAACCCTTTCTATAGTCCATAACCCATCGCAACCCTGAATAAAGGTCCATAACCAAAATAACCCTTCATGATGGTTCATAACCTGTACAAAACTTCATAATTGATATAACCCATCACAATCCTTCATAATTGACCATAACCCATCACAACCCTTCCTATGGACCATAACCCAGCACAACCCTTTCTATGGTCCATAATCCATCACAACACTTTATAGTTAACCATAACTCATTACAACACTTTATAATGGTTCATACCACATTGCAACCCTGTATAATGGTCTATAACCATAACAACCCTTAATAATGGTCAATAACCCATACAAAACTTCATAATGGCCCATAACCCATCACAACCCGTCATAATGGTCAATAACCCAACACAACCCTTTCTATAGTCCATAACCCATCACAAATCTTCATAATTGACCATAACCTATCAGAACCCCTCATAATGGTCCAGAACTCATCATAACCCTTCATAGTGGTCTATCACCCATCACAACCTTCATAATGGTCCATAACCCAACACAACCCTTTATAATGGTCCATAACCCATCACAACCCTTGATAATTGAGCATAACCGATCAAAACCCTTCATAAAGGTCCATAACCCAGCACAACCGTTTCAATGGTCCATGACTCATCACAACCCTTCATAATTGACCATAACCTATCACAATCCTTCATAATGGCCAATAACCTATCATAATCCTTTATAATGGTTCATAACCCATGATATTGCCTAAATTATACATATATTTCGGGCAATATCGAGTGCTTAAACATGTGTTTTTGGTATTATCTAAAGATAAAAGATACTTATAACGCCAAAATTACCAAAACACACGAAAAATAGCTTTGCGGATTAAGAAGGAGCTGGATTCGAGCTTAAAGACGAAAAAGCCAAATCAAGAGCCATATCGAGACCCTATGCTGACCAAGAAATCGCGACGCGAAGAGAAGCAAGACAGAAGAATAAAACGCTACAGCCCTCGCGACGCGACGGGAGGCCTGGTCGCGACGCGAAGACCTAGGACGCGACACCACCAACTTCTTGTTCGCGAGACTACCAACAAACGCACTAGCCAGACCAGTGGCCGACAAAAGCAGCACCAGGCCGCACCCTCGCGACGCGACGGACTCCCTGGTCGCGACGCGAGCACTGTACTCAGCAAGTATAAATAGAAGCCTCTATGCACGATTTTTAGACACAATTAGAGGGCAAGGAAACTATAGTTCAGATATATTTTCGTGTATTTATCATTTTTACATGTTATTAAGAGTGATTTTCATAACAAGAAGGAGCTGAGATCTTCATTATAAGCAAGGATTCATCGATTGTAAACCGGTTGGTATTTTCTATCATGACTTCTTCATATTGTTGTTGTATATTTGATACCATGCTAGGCTAGATCCCTGTAGCTTTTGCCTAGGTGATGTTGATTCAGTAATATAAATATATGTCGATCTAGTTCTTGATTCGAGTTAAATATCGGTTAGGATATATAATTTGCATGCTATACATATTGAATGTGATTAAAGTTTGTATTCTTGATAACCATCTTCATATGATTAAGTTTATTGACCATTTAAACGTATTGATCATATGAACCATTTTGATGTGTAATTGACAACTATATATCATTGGACTAGTTATTGACCATTTAACTAGGGAAGTTATTTTAGTTATAAACTTGATTAGTGAAATAAAACTTATATCACATTTAGTTGCAACTCATGACCATTGATTGTATGAACATATCACTATGACCATTAGGGTATGGACTATGTTTGCATGCTAGATTATATTAATATTTCATGATTATAAGTTATTTAGTTACATGACCATTGTGCTATAATAACTTAGAAATCATAGAATTGGTGACTTGACCATATGATCCTACCACTTAATGCAACCTATTTTAACTCATTGCACATAATCAAAACTAGTCAACATAGGTTTATATGAATCAACAAATCCTAGGCGAAAGCTTCCCTTGTTATCATTTGATCATATTATCTCTTTATTGTTGTGTTGTTACAACCATTGCATCTTATTAGTTAATCTCTTTTAAAAACATTCAAAAACTTGGGTTTTACGAGTTTTCACTAAAACTCGCCTCTAAACCGTTTGACTAAGAATTGCAAACTTTAAGTTAGTTAACAACTCCCTGTGGAAATTCGATACCTTTACTTACCAAAACTATACTATTAAATGATTGAGTAATGCTTGCTCGTAAGTCTAATAGTCAAATAATAAGGTAAATAATTGGATTAAGACTTAAATGACATGACAACTACAAGTGAGTTGTTTTGACGACAACAAGTTTTTGGCGCCGTTGCCGGGGAGTTATTCAATTAATTTTATTATTTACAATTGTTAGTCAATCGATCCTTTTTACGGTTTCTACCGTGGGAAGTTAAAATTTCTAGTTTGTTTCATGTATTTCTCTTTGTTTGTTTACTAAATAATTTTAAGACTCGCTTGCAATTTATTTAGTTGTTTCAAACTAAATTGATTATTAATCTAACTATCATGCTAGTAATTCTACTTACGAGAACGGTGTCAGAATAGACAGATCCGGTTTGGTTGTTGGATTTTCGAAAGGTCATTGACCGAAAGAGTCCTGCCTCCCTACTGTCCTGCCTGGCCGTTCTTTATTTGATAGTCAACGCATTACAGTGGATTTGATTAGATATTCGGTTGTTATAACTGATTGATTACATAAAGGTTTTAAAAGTTTTAAACTTTTTGTTCAAATTATTATTTGTATAAAAAAAAAGGGACGCACCAAACTTGCAAACAGTTTCTAATGAGCAGTTTATGACCCGAAGTTCACAACCGAACATCGTATCTGCACTGAACGAACCAGAACGTGAGTTTAACACAAGAAGAAGAATAAGAAGAAACATTTTTCTGAAAGAAAAACCTAGACAAGAAATGGAAATCCCAGTAAACGAGCAAGAACCAACTTTGAAAGCATATTACAACAGAGCACGAGACGGAACAGGACCAAGTCTTGTTCGGCCCAAGATACCGGAAAATGCAAATTTTGAGCTTAAAGGCCATTATCTTTCAGCCCTTAAAGGCATTACTTTCAAAGGAACAGAAGAAGAAGATCCAGTCGAACACATCGAGCAAGTCACAGAAATCACTGACTGTTTCAACATTCCAGGAATTTCCTCAGACGCGATAATGCTACGAATCTTCCCGATGACATTACGCGAAGGAGCAAAGAAATGGTTGAAAAGACTGCCTCCGGGTTCCATCACTACATGGAACGGACTGAAACAGGACTTCATAGAAGAATACACTCCACCGTCCAAAATAAATAAACTGAAAGCAAAGATTCAGAACTTTCTCCAAGACGAAGATGAAACTTTGTACCAAGCGTGGAGTCGATTCAAGGAATTGATCCAGGATTGTCCACAACACGACATGGACAAACACCAAAAAGTTTAGAAATTCTACGACTGCATCAACACACAAACAAGACAACTACTAGACGGGAGAGGACCCCTCATCAACTTAACCGCTACCGAGGCTTATGAACGAATTGAGGAACTGGCAAAACATTCTCATCATTACCATTCCTCAAGAGATCCATCATGCCGAAGAAAGTTAAAAGAAGAGGCAGTGGAAGGAATGTCCGCTATTCACAACCGATTGGATCAATTTGGGAGAGATCTAAAAAAGATGACTCAAAATATCCATGCAATAACGGTAGGCTGTGACAATTGCAGCAGTCCTCACTTACAGAAAGACTGTCCATACGATGAAGATGGTAATAAGAAAGCAGAAGCATGTTACTCATCTGGAGACAGATTTGACTTCCCGATACGTAGAAACAACTGGCGAGGAGGAAATGATTTCTACAACCAGCAACAAAGGCAACAACCACCATTTGAACGCCAGCAAAATACCTATAATCAACAAAAACAATCACCACCAGGATTTAACCCACAACATAACCAAGAGAAGAAACCAAACTTGGAAGACATATTGGGTAAATTCATGGAAGGATTAGAAAAGAGACACACAACAACTGAAGTTCAACTAAGAAATCAAGCCGCCTCTATCCAAAACATAGAGAACCAAATTGGCCAAATTTCAAAAGTGTTACAAGAAAGACTACCAGGAACACTTCCTACCAACACCGAACCAAACCCACGAGCACAGGCTAAAGCCATCACAACCAGAAGCGGAAAAATCATCCCACCAGCAGTCATTGAAGAAGCCATCAACTCAACTCCTGAAACACAAGAAGATAAAGCTGGAAAAGATCCGAGGAGCACTAAGGATAAAGGAACAAAAGAAACAGCTTCACCTCAACCACACCAACCAACCATTCCATTCCCTCAACGTTTGAAGAAGGAGAAGGAGGATAAAGAATTCAAGAAATTTCTTAAGCACTTGAAACAGCTGAGCATCAACATTCCATTCGTTGATGCAATAACACAAATGCCAAAATATGCCAAATTCCTCAAAGACCTCCTAACTAACCGAAAGAAAATGGAAGAGGTGTCACTGGTAACATTAAGTGAAAAATGTTACGCATCAATGATGAAGAACCTACCAGAAAAAGTGGGAGATCCAGGCGGTTTACATCTTCCTTGCACCTTCGGAAACCATGCCAGCAGCTATGGTTTGGCAGACTTAGGTGCCAGCATCAATTTAATGCCATATTCTTTCTACAAGAAACTGAACTTACCAGAACCAAAACCAGTTCGAATGGCAATTAATCTTGCGAACAAGGCGGTTACATATCCAAGAGGGATAGTAGAAGACCTTCTGGTAAAAGTTGACAAGTTTGTTTTTCCTGTAGATTTTGTCATATTGGATATGGAGGAAGATGATGAAGTCCCTATTCTTCTTGGAAGACCTTTCTTGGCCACAGCAAGAGCTTTGATAGATGTTCATGAAACTAAATTAACCATTCGGGTGGGCACTGAAGCCATCACCTTTGGCATGGATCACACGATCAAACACTCAACGATGAGTGATGACACAGTCTTCCATATCGACACCTTCGATATAATATTGGAAGAGGAAGCCAAAGCCATACGGGAAGAAGATTATAGTCATGAAATGCAACTTGCTGAGAAAACATTTGATCCAGAAAAGGATCTGAAGGAGCTGGAAGAACTCTTGAAAAATGAACCACATTTCGCTATCCAAGAAGAAACGGTACTGCCAAAGCAAAAATCTCCTAGGAACCAGAACATCCCGGACTTGAAGATACTTCCAAACCATTTGGAGTATGCATTTTTGACAGAAACCAAGGAATACCCGGTTGTCATTTCATCTGAATTAAGCCGAGAAGAGAAAGGAGAACTCATGAAAGTTCTAAAGAAAAGAAAAGATGCTATCGCTTGGAGCATCTCTGACATAAAAGGAATAAGCCCAACCATCTGTTCTCATAAGATACTGATGGAAGAAGATTCAAAACCATCAGCACAGCACCAAAGAAGGCTTAATCCAAAAATGCAAGACGTAGTTGATAAAGAGACCATGAAGCTGCTCGATGCTGGAATCATCTGCCCGATTTCTGACAGCAAATAGGTCAGCCCAATCCATGTCGTACCAAAGAAGGGAGGAATAACAGTCATCACCAACAAGAAGAATGAAGTTATACCTACCAGAACAGTGACAGGATGGCGGGTGTGCATCGATTATCGCAAATTAAACGATGCAACACGAAAAGACCATTTTCCTCTTCCCTTCATCGATCAAATGCTGGAACGATTATCAGGAAAAGCCTATTACTGTTTTTTGGATGGTTTTTCAGGTTACTTTCAAATTTCGATTGACCCAAAAGATCAAGACAAAACGACGTTTACATGCCCTTTAGGAATCTTTGCATACCGAAGAATGCCTTTCGGTCTATGCAATGCTCCAGCCACTTTTCAAAGATGTGTTTCGGCAATTTTCCATGACATGATGGAAAACTCAATGGAGGTCTTCATGGATGATTTCTCACTATTTGGTAACTCATTTACAGAATGTTTGTCTAATCTAGACAAAATGCTTAAAAGATGTGAAGAAACCAATCTAGTGCTCAACTGGGAGAAATGCCACTTCATGGTGAAAGAAGGAATAGTTTTGGGACACAAAGTGTCAAGACATGGGATTGAAGTCGACAAGGCAAAAGTTGAAGTCATTGCTAAACTACCACCACCGACCAACGTAAAAGGAGTCAGAAGCTTCTTGGGACATGCCGGTTTTTACCGGAGATTTATAAAAGATTTCTCAAAAATAACCAAACCTTTAACACAACTGTTACAAAATGATGTAAAATTTGATTTTAATAATGAATGTGTTAATGCTTTTGAATTTTTGAAGCTTAAATTGACTACTGCCCCGATCATGGTCGGCCCAGACTGGAACCTACCTTTCGAACTGATGACAGACGCAAGTGATATCGCATTGGGAGCCGTCTTAGGCCAAAGAATCGACAAGAAATTCAAGCCAATCTACTACATCAGCAAAACTCTGAATCCTGCCCAAGAAAACTACACAACGACTGAAAAAGAACTCCTGGCAGTAGTATATGCTTTTGATAAATTCAGACCTTATCTAATTTTATCAAAAACCGTTGTCTACACAGATCACTCTGCAATCAAGTACCTGTTCAACAAGCAAGATGCCAAACCACGTTTGATTCGTTGGGTCTTGCTGTTACAAGAATTTGATATAGAAATTCAAGACAAGAAAGGATCCGAGAATTTGGCAGCTGATCATCTGTCAAGACTGGAAAATCCGGAGCAAAAGGCTAGGGAAGAAAAGGAAGTGAACGACTCCTTCCCTGAAGAACATGTAATGTCAATTCATGTTGATATGGAGACCCCCTGGTATGCGGATATTGTAAACTATCTTGCAGCCAAAGTGCTTGTAAAAGGGCTTACTCACCAACAAAAGAAAAAGTTCTTTGCCGATATCAAGTACTACCTGTGGGATGAACCATACCTTTTTCGCTCATGTCCGGATAACATCATACGGAGATGCGTACACGGGAAAGAGATAAAAGATATACTCAAGCAATGCCATCAAGAACCTACAGGTGGACATCACGGTGCAAATTACACCGCACGAAAGGTGTTTGAAGCGGGCTTTTATTGGCCCACTATCTTCAAAGACGCAATAAATTTCGTCAAGACATGCGATCCATGTCAGCGAGCGGGTAATATCTCATCAAAAAATGAAATGCCATTGCATTCTATCCAGGTATGTGAAATTTTCGATGTGTGGGGTATTGACTTTATGGGACCTTTTCCTAATTCCCACGGAAATAAATATATATTGGTTGCGGTGGACTACGTATCAAAGTGGGCTGAAGCAAAAGCTTTACCCACAAATGATGTGCGGGGTGTGGTTAAATTTTTGAAAACCATTTTTGCACGTTTCAGTGTCCCTAAAGCTCTTATAAGCGATAGGGGTACTCATTTTTGCAACAAACAAATGGAGAATGCTTTAAATAAGTATGGGGTAACCCATCGAATATCCACACCTTATCACCCGCAATCAAGTGGTCAAACAGAGATCACAAACAGAGCCTTAAAACGCATTTTAGAAAGATCCGTGGGAACAACCCGAAAAGACTGGTCAGAAAAACTTGACGATGCACTTTGGGCTTTTCGAACCGCCTTCAAGACACCAATTGGCACTACCCCATACAGATTGGTGTACGGAAAAGCTTGTCACCTCCCAGTAGAGGTTGAACACAAGGCATTCTGGGCCTTAAAAACGTGTAACTTGGACTTTAATCTTGTCAGTACTAACCGTTTGTGTCAATTGAATGAACTTAATGAACTAAGGAATGACGCATACGAAAACTCAGTTATTTACAAAGACAAAGTCAAAAGGTGGCACGATTCGAGATTGAAAGGAAACAAAGATTTCCAACCAAGGGAGAAAGTCCTACTGTACAACTCACGATTAAGACTTTTCCCTGGGAAACTGAAGACACGATGGTATGGTCTGTTCACAATCAAAGAAGTATATCCACACGGGGCTGTGGATCTTTTCAAGGAAGGTGAAGGAAGTTTCAAAGTGAACGGGCACAAGTTGAAAAGATATGAAGAATGCGTTCAAAACAAGAACGAACGCGAAGACATCCCACTCCAAACAGTAGAACATTAGAGGGGAATGGAGTCCAGCTAAAAAGACTCCAAATCTATGAAAAAGAAGCGCTTCCGGGAGGCAACCCGAGATTATCGCGTGGTATGATTTATTTGTGTCTTTCATGTGTTGATCTAAAAAAAATATATATATATATATATTTTTTATTTTATTTTGTGTATTTAAATACATTTGAATTATTTGAAGTTGATTTTAGAGTGGTGTGTTTTTATGTAATGGTGTGTTTTTCATGGTGTGGTTGATATTTTTTCTGAGCATAGATGCAGAATTCAGGTTTAAACAGATACTGGCGGTCAGTTCAGCATTCTTCTTCTGTGGAAAGATGTCCTTCAAACAAAACGACTCATTACCCAAGGGGAGTCCATTCCAATTAAACTCCTCTATGATTTAAAAGATATATACAATAAAATTATTGTATAAAATAAGTGTAGGGTAAACAAGTCAAAACTGCAATAATTAACTGAGCCAAGTAAAAAATTTTATCTTAAACATCTTTTCCAAAAATTGAATACTAAGAAGGTAATTGTTAAGAAAAATGTTTTGAAAATAAATTCGTAGGTTAAACTTGATTTTATTCTCTTATTTTCTAGTTTTTCGATATTTTCGTATAAAATTTAATTCTTTAAATGACAAGTAATTAGAATGATAATTACAAAAGGTTTTGCATAAATAATGAAATAGACCAATTGAAAATCAAATTTTGTCAAAACAGGTTGAGTCAGTTTCCCTAATCGCGCGAATGCTATGACTAAATTGAGGAAAATAAGCCTCGTTAAAAGAACTTCGAATGAGAAATCTAATGTAAAGAGAAAATCAAGTAATGTTACACCATAAGATTGAGACTCAGGAAGGAAATTCAATCAGTGACCTTTGACATTCGAGCAAGTAGACATAAAATGGGGCTCACGGGCATTTCTACTCCTTATTACCTAAAACCAACTGGTTTGGGATAATATTGTCGAAAGCTCGCTACACGGGGGTCATCGAAAGTCATGGGATTTCCTTAGTGGCCTTTGGAATTTGAATTAGTAAACTCTGTACAGTTGTGAGTTGAAAATTTGTAATCAAGAGTTCCATAGAAAGTCACGAGTTTCAAAGGTGCGGTAAAAATGGAGAAAATAACTAAACTTGATAAACTTAGTCCAGCATAATTTTTGGGAAACTTGACAAAAGATCTTGAGGTAAAAGAAAATTTTAAGGGTGTATTGAATGTTATGTAAAAATGAGTATTTTTCAATCTAAAGACTTGTCATTAATAGAAATAGATTTTATGTAAAATTTTGGAAAGTTAGAAATACGTACATAAAATTAGGTATAATCTACTAGGGTTATTCTTAAAACTTTATTCTTAACATCGGTAAATAATGCTAGATCTATGATAGCATTCGGAAAGTTGTTTGGATATCAAATTTCTTAGCTGGGTTTTAAATTGTAGTTTGCTTGAGGACAAGCAAAGTTCAAGTGTGGGGTATTTTGATATTGCCTAAATTATACATATATTTCGGGCAATATCGAGTGCTTAAACATATGTTTTTGGTATTATCTAAAGATAAAAGATACTTATAACGCCAAAATTACCAAAACACAGGAAAAATAGCTTTGCGGATTAAGAAGGAGCTGGATTCGAGCTTAAAGACGAAAAAGCCAAATCAAGAGCCATATCGAGACCCTATGCTGACCAAGAAATCGCGACGCGAAGAGAAGCAAGACAGAAGAATAAAACGCTACAGCCCTCGCGACGCGACGGAAGGCCTGGTCGCGACGCGAAGACCTAGGACGCGACACCACCAACTTCTTGTTCGCGAGACTACCAACAAACGCACTAGCCAGACCAGTGGCCGACAAAAGCAGCACCAGGCCGCACCCTCGCGACGCGACGGACTCCCTGGTCGCGACGCGAGCACTGTACTCAGCAAGTATAAATAGAAGCCTCTATGCAAGATTTTTAGACGCAATTAGAGGGCAAGGAAACTATAGTTCAGATATATTTTCGTGTATTTATCATTTTTACATGTTATTAAGAGTGATTTTCATAACAAGAAGGAGCTGAGATCTTCATTATAAGCAAGGATTCATCGATTGTAAACCGGTTGGTATTTTCTATCATGACTTCTTCATATTGTTGTTGTATATTTGATACCATGCTAGGCTAGATCCCTGTAGCTTTTGCCTAGGTGATGTTGATTCAGTAATATAAATATATGTCGATCTAGTTCTTGATTCGAGTTAAATATCGGTTAGGATATATAATTTTCATGCTATACATATTGAATGTGATTAAAGTTTGTATTCTTGATAACCATCTTCATATGATTAAGTTTATTGACCATTTAAACGTATTGATCATATGAACCATTTTGATGTGTAATTGACAACTATATATCATTGGACTAGTTATTGACCATTTAACTAGGGAAGTTATTTTAGTTATAAACTTGATTAGTGAAATAAAACTTATATCACATTTAGTTGCAACTCATGACCATTGATTGTATGAACATATCACTATGACCATTAGGGTATGGACTATGTTTGCATGCTAGATTATATTAATATTTCATGATTATAAGTTATTTAGTTACATGACCATTGTGCTATAATAACTTAGAAATCATAGAATTGGTGACTTGACGATATGATCCTACCACTTAATGCAACCTATTTTAACTCATTGCACATAATCAAAACTAGTCAACATAGGTTTATATGAATCAACAAATCCTAGGCGAAAGCTTCCCTTGTTATCATTTGATCATATTATCTCTTTATTGTTGTGTTGTTACAACCATTGCATCTAATTAGTTAATCTCTTTTAAAAAAAATTCAAAAACTTGGGTTTTACGAGTTTTCACTAAAACTCGCCTCTAAACCGTTTGACTAAGAATTGCAAACTTTAAGTTAGTTAACAACTCCCTGTGGAAATTCGATACCTTTACTTACCAAAACTATACTATTAAATGATCGAGTAATGCTTGCTCGTAAGTCTAATAGTCAAATAATAAGGTAAATAATTGGATTAAGACTTAAATGACATGACAACTACAAGTGAGTTGTTTTGACGACAACAACCCATCACATCCTTCATAATAGTACATAACCCATAGAACCCTTCACAATGGTCCATTACCCATCTTGTTCTAATGGTCTATAACCCATCACAACCCTTTCTATGGTCCATAACCCATCGCAACCTTGTATAATGGTCCATAACCATAACCCATCATAATGGTCCATAACCTATAAAAACCTTCATAATAGTCCATAACCCATAACAACCCTTCATAGTTAATCATAACCTAACACAAACTTTCAAAATGGTCCTTAACCTATCATAACCCTTCATAATGGTCCATAACCCATCATAACCTTCATAATGGTGCATAGCCCATCACAACCCTTTATAATGGTCAATAACCCATCACAACCCTTGATATTGAGCATAACCCATCACAACCTTTCATAATGGTCCATCCCATCACAACCTTTCATAATGGTCCAGCACAACCCTTTCAATGGTCCATAACCCGTCACAACCCTTCATAATTGTCCAAAACCTATCACAACACTTCATAGTGGTCAATAACCCATCATAATCCTTCATAATGGTCTATAACCCATCACAACCATCATAATAGTCCATAACCCATACAACCCTTTATAATGGTCCATAACCATAACAACCCTTCATAATGGTCCATAACCCATACAAACCTTCATAATAGTACATAACCCATCACAACCCTTCATAATTGCCCATAACCCATCACAACCCTTCATAATTGACCATAACCCCTGTCAACCCTTCCTATGGTCCATAACCAAGCACAACCCTTTCTATGGTCCATAACCCATCACAAATCTTCATAATTAACCATAACCATCACAACACTTCATAATGGTCCATAACCCATCGCAACCTTGCATAATGGTCCATAACCATAACAACCCTTTATAATGGTCCATAACTGATACAAACCTTCATAATGGTCCATAACCCATTACAACCCTTCATAATAGTCGATAACCCAACACAACCCTTTCTATGGTCTTTAAGCCATCACAACTCTTCATAATTGACCATAACCTAATACAACCCCTCGTAATGGTCCATAACCGATACAAACCTTCATAATGGTCCATAACCCATCACAACGCTTCATAATGGTCGATAACCCAACACAACCCTTCATAATGGTCCATAACCCATCACAACCCTTCCTATGGACCATAACCCAGCACAACCCTTTCTATGGTCCATAACCCATAACAACCCTTTATAGTTAACCATAACTCATCACGACACTTTATAATGGTTCATAACACATCGTATGGTGAAGATGATTTATGGTTAACTTTATAATGGTGCATAGACCATTACGTTTTTGTGTTCTTATTTTCATAATGGCCGGTGTTTCACCGGGAATAATTCCTGGTCCAGATTCATCATTGGAAACCAATGAGGAGGTACGAAATCAAACCCATATGTTCTCTGCACATGGATCTTTTGATCCTGAAAATACTTTCAATATGGTGGGAAAAAGAATCAAAAATATATTGAAGAAACAGCCACGTATCTTCAAGCAACCTTCTATTAAAAATACAATATTGGATTTCTCGAATGATAGAAGCATACAAAAAAGGAATTCTGTTATTAACCTCAAACGGTTTACAGAAAATGCTGATGGAAAAGAAATAGATAAACAATCTCAAAATGACTCCGAAAAACAAAAACAAAATGGTATGTTTGTTGCTGCCTCGACTGAATTCAGTAATGTTTTGGAGAAGAGTGCTTCGCCAATATACCGTGAGGAGTTGCTAGACACGCTTTATAGAAAGATAATGCATGGTGGTGGTATAATCAACCAGATTACACAACTTCATGGAGATTGTGGCAAAGGTTCTGATCACGAATATAATATACATGAACGCATGGTCACGGAACTTTCATCCTATGAAGAAAAAGAAGGTGAAGATGAAGAAGCTTTTGTTGAACATATAAGTGACCCGGCTATCAATAAAGATTGCATCCTGATTTCTTCAAGTGAGATGATCGAGGGCATGGTCACGAAGTATCCTTCTTCTGGAAAAAAAGATGCTGAAGATGAAGATCTTTTAGTCGATACTATGGGTGAACCGGCTACAAACAATGAAGACTGCATGCATGGTGAAGATGATTCTCTTTCGGCTGCTGGAAAATCAACAAACGAGCCTGCTACAGGTCTTGAACACGCTCCAACGGTCATGTATGATGAAGATGTTACTGCTATGGGTATTGGAGATGAAGATGGTGAACATGATGAAAGTCCGATCCCAATGGTTACCAAAAAACGTGACTGCATGATCAACCAATTCTTTTCCGGTCATGGAGTTACAGCAACGGCTACTGGAGATTGCTCTTGTGCGAATGGAGAAGACACTCCGATGGTCAACGAGGTCCACACTCCAACGGTCACAAACATATCACCGATCATTGGGGAAGGAGATGGACTTACAAATGATGATGGTGAAGCCAACGGTTTTTCTTCAAAAAGAGGAGCTCTATCGGTTTCCTCCAAAGTAGCCGATATATTGAAAAATATTGGAGGTAGTTCCTTTATTCCCTCTTCTAATGTGCCTAATGATTATTGTCCCCTAAGTGGTTTTCAATTAAGAGAATCCTATGTGTCTAATGATCATTGTCCACACTATCTTGTTGACTTTCCTTATCTTTTGGCCAAAGAATCGGATGCTTCTAACAAGCCGATGACTTCTAACTCTATTCTTGGACCATTCCTTAATCACTTAGCCCATGACAAACCTAAGACCCCTAATTCTATTCTTAGACCAAGCCCACAACATTTAGCCCAGAATAATATTATTCAACCCATTGAAAATATTGAAGAAGCCCAAGAGTCTATTATAGCCCAACACACTAGCCCTTTAACTCATATGAAAACCCATGTCATAAATGATAAAATTTCTCATGCATTTGATTATAAATCCCATGACAATAATTTTAATTTCAATCATCAAAATAAAAATAAAGAAAAAAATGTTTGGACTCGCAAATTACCTTTACTTAATAACTCTCATGCTAATATCATTACTGGTTCCCAAAAACACGCTAACGACAAGTTTCGTTTTATTCCTAATTTATGTAATGATATTAATGTACCAGTAGATATTCCTTTACCGTCCGTTACTAAAGTTTGTCAAACATTTGCAACGACTAACTGTGGCTACTTTGTCGGAAAAAAATGAATTACTCTGATGTTCGTTATCTAGCTTCAAAAATGTGGTCTATACATGGCCTTCAAGATATCCTTCTAAATGGAAAAGGAGTTTATCTCTTTAAATTTAGTGACGACAATGGTCTTCATCATGTTATCACCCATGGACCATGGACTTTTAAGGGTGTCCCGATTGTTATTCAAAAATGGCATCCCGGACTGAGTATTCATAAGAACAATCACGACAAGATTCCTCTCTGGATTAAAATCCATGATAATCCCTATGAGGCTTGGAGTGATGATGGACTTAGTCATATTGCCTCTAAAATTGGTAAGCCTCTTGCTATGGACTCCTATACGGCTAATATGTGCAAATATGTGGCTGGAAAATCTGTATATGCCCGTGTCCTTCTTGAGGTCCCAACAAAATCATCTTAGGTGGATAAAGTGATTATCCGTATTCCTGATCCGGATACTCTTGAATATTCCATCCACACTCTTAGTATTGAATATGAATGGAAACCCCCTATGTGCTCTCATTGGATGGTTTATGGTCATGACACTAACAACTGTATGCATGTCATCTCTAAGACTAATGAAGCTAAGCCCAAAGATAAAATGCCTATTGATCAGGTGATAGTTACCTCTCCTATGCAACTTGATGATGGATTTACGGTTGTTACTAAAAAGAAAACTTTAACGAAACAAGGGCCAAATTATGAAAATACTAATAATGATATTTCGCAAGGTAAGTCTATTAGAAATACCCAAAACGGTGGGATGGATAAAGAAGATGCAAAATATTATGTCAATAATAAAAATATTAATAGTAAAATTCAATTGCGAACCAAGAATCACCTTGTTCCTAAAAAAAATACTCCTTCAACTCGCCATGTCACTAACAAGAAACGCCCTCCTCCCATTATCCCTCATTATAGTAATCCCTCTCACAAGAATTCTATAGATGTTGTTGGTTTCCCTAGCCCCATCCTCCGGCTCTCATCCTCTACACCCCCAAAAATATCTAAGCTCTCCACTCCTATTTTCAACGCCTTTTCCATTCTTGAGTCTTGTTCCAACGATATGACGGATCTTCCTGCTCCCTCTTCCCATCTTCCACCCATTCATGTCCCATCCCCTCTTATTCCTGATGATTTTGATCCGGATTCTGTTAACCTCTCCGATGTGGATGAACTCATTGAGGTTGAATCTGATGATGGTGACACGGCCAAGTTTATTAATGATGATGATCTTGAATCACCTAATGACCAAATTAGAATAGCTCAGGTGTCCGAGCAGATGGACTCCATCCACACCCCAGTTTCCATATGACGCACATCGCTGCATGGAATACTCGCGGTCTCTGTAAGCCTTCTCATCAGAAAGCTTTGAGAGATCTTATTCGCGATCATAATCTCCAAATTTGTGCTTTTATCGAGACTCGTGCTTCCTTCTCTAATCTTTCTCTTATCTGTACGCGTGCTTTTGGATCCTGGTCTTGGTCGTCTAACGGTCTTTGTTGCCCTCGGGGGACTAGAATTATGGTAGCCTGGGACCTTATTGCTATTGATATGATGCTTCTTGACTTAAATGATCGGGTTATGCATTTCTACGTTAAAATTCGTGCCTCTAATAAATCCTTCTTCTGCTCTTTCGTCTATGCCCATAATAATCACATCCTGCGACGCTCCCTTTGGCATTCTCTTTCGGCCCATAAGAAAGTGGTTAAAGATGCCCCTTGGATCCTCTTGGGTGATTTCAATGTTGCTCTTGACATGAAAGATAGCACCTATGGGACTTCTGTTATCTCACGTGTAATGGAGGATTTCAGGGACTTTTACACCTGGACCAAGTCTCCTAATGGTACTGGTGGGATTCTCAAAAAAATTGACCGTGTCATGGGAAATCCTTATTTCATTGCTTCTTTCCCCTCTGTTTCTGTCAATTTTCTCCCCTATCGTTCTTCTGACCATACCCCTGCTGTGCTTTCTCTTCCCAGTAGATCTACGTTCAGGCCAAAACCGTTTAAATTCCCTAACTTCCTGACTTATAAGAACGATTTCAAGCAGGTTGTTGTTGATTCTTGGAAATCCAATATCCCCGAATATAGGATGTATAAGGTTTTCCAAAACCTTAAAAACTTGAAAAAACCCTTGCGTCAGCTTCTTCGTAGCCAGGGCAACATCTTCTCCAAGGTTATCTCCCTCCGTACTGAACTTGATAGAATTCAGATTGCTCTGGATCGGGACCCTTTGAATAATGATCTCTGTGAAAAACAATGCAGGTATCTCCTTGCTTATAACGAGGCTACCCTTGATGAAGAGAGGTTCCTAAAACAAAAGGCCAAGGTTGACTGGTTGCGCGAGGGAGATAAAAATTCAGGATTTTTCCACAAATCGGTTAGAAGCCGCTTATCATGTAGTCGTATCGATTCTATCCAGGATGCTCATGGAAACTGGATATCGGGGAATGACCTTCCAAACCTTTTTGTCTCCCACTTTCAAACTTTCTTAGGATCTGCCTACCCCTCAATTCCTATTCGTGACCCTTGTTCCCTTTTCTCTAATAGGCTTTCCCCTATCCAGTCTGCCGCCATGCTTACTCCTGTTACGGATGACGAGGTTAGGTGCGTCATGTTCCAAATGGGCGATGATAAAGCCCCTGGACCAGATGGCTTCGCGGCTAAGTTCTTCAAGTCTGCTTGGGATATTGTGGGTACCGATGTTTTTTTGGCGGTTAAGGAGTTCTTTTCGTCTAAAAACTCCTTAAGTCTTTCAACAACACCATTCTTGCTCTCATCCCTAAGGTTGACTCCCCTTCCAAAGTCACTGATTTTCGGCCGATCGCATGCTGTAATGTTGTTTACAAATGTATCAGCAAGATTATTGCGGAGGGTATCAAGAACCATCTTTCTTGTTTGGTTGATGATAACCAGTCTGCTTTCATCCCGGTCGTTTGATCTCCGACAATGTTGTTCTTGTCCATGAGCTCATGCGGGATTATCATCGCCACCGTGGACCTCCAAGGTGTGCCTTTAAAGTCGATATTCAAAAAGCTTATGACACGGTGGACTGGTCTTTTCTTCGCACCATCTTGTTTGGATTTGGTTTCCCCGATCGTATGATTGAATGGATCATGACATGTGTTTCCACTACGGCTTACTCAGTGAGTATCAATGGTAACATACATGGTTTTTTCGATGGTAAACGGGGCCTTCGCCACGGTGACCCCCTCTCTCCCTATCTCTTCACACTTGTTATGGAGGTGCTTAACCTTATGATCAAGAGAAAAATATATGAATCCGATTCGTTTAAATTCCACCGCCAATGTGAGGAACAGAGTATCACCCATCTATGCTTTGCCGATGATCTTCTCCTCTTCTCTCATGGGGATAGATCTTCGGTATGCATCATCTGTGATTCCCTTGCTGAATTCTCTGGGGTCTCTGGGCTCCATCCTAATGTTGCAAAAAGCAAAGCCTTTTACTGCAATGTTGGTGAGAGAAATAGGGCTGCCATTGACCGTATTGTTGGGTTCCCTAAGGGATCTTTCCCTATCCGATACCTTGGCATCCCTCTTATCACCACTCGTCTTGCCCACAAGGACTGTAAAGGTCTTGTTGATAAAGTCAAATGCAGGATTAATGATTGGAAAAACAAGACTCTCTCCTTTGCTGGCCGTCTCCAGCTCATTCTCTCTGTTTTTTCTTCTATGCAATTCTATTGGGCTTCTATTTTTATTCTTCCTAAATCTATTTCTAACGAAATTGAGAAACTCATGAGGGGTTTCCTCTGGTGCCATGGTGAGTTGAAACGTGGTAAAGCCAAAGTATCCTGGAAAACTGTGTGTCTCCCTAAAGAACATGGTGGACTTGGTATCCGTAATCTTGCTGTTTGGAATGTTGCCCTTATGGCTTCACATGTTTGGAGACTCCTTTCCAAGAAGGATTCCCTATGGGTCAAGTGGATCCACTCTTACCGTCTCTGTGGCCGTAACTTTTGGGATGCCCCCAAAAAATGCGGTTCAGGGTTTGCTTGGCGAAACATCCTTGATATGCGAAGTAAGATAAGAGAATTTATTGTTTCCCAGATTGGTGATGGGTGCTCTACGTCCGCTTGGTTCGATAACTGGCATCCTGCTGGTCCCCTCTCTAAATTCTTGTCTGCCCGCGACATCAGGGCAGCGGGATTCAATCCCGATAGTAAGGTTGCTGACCTTGTCCTCAACGGATCTTGGGTTCAGCCCGGTCAATGGAGGGACTCCCATCCTAATCTTCTTCCTCATAACCCTCCTTCTCTATCCCCATCCGTTCCTGATAAACTCCAACGGAGATCTAGTGACGGTAATCTTTCTGATTTTTCTGTTCGTTCCGTTTGGCAGTCTATTCGCCCCTATGACCAGCCTATTGATTGGTATAATCTGGTTTGATTCTCCCAGAATATCCCTAGACATGCATTCATTCTATGGGTTGCTCTTAAAAATCGTCTTAAGACTCATGATAAAATCAAAATCTGGGATACTAACTTCAATCTCAATTGTGCCTTCTGTGGGGATTGTGCGGATTCACTTTCCCATCTCTTCTTTGAATGTTCTTTCCCTTCTATGGTTTGGCATGACCTTCAACATGTCATGAATCTCTCCGTCCCCACTGATAGCTGGTCCGATATCATTAATCAACTCAAGCCCGTGTCTAAGACCATTTGGTCCATCATTAGAAGACTTGTGCTTGCTGGAGCTGTTTACCACATTTAGCAGGAAAGAAATTTTCGAATTTTCAAAAAAACAAAAAGATCGTATCATGCAGTCGTGAATAGTGTTAAGGATGATATCCGCTGTAGACTACTGAGTCTTTCTATGAAACCTTGCACTAATGTTAATTTGGCTAAAAGGATATGGACCATCCCTTAACAAACCACATATTGCTTCTACTTTTCTCTGCTTGTATGGTTTGTTTTTTGAAGGTTGTGTTCCTTTATGTTATTGTTATGTTTCTGTTTCCATGTATTGTTTTTGGTTCCTAGTTTAGCTTCGTTGTCCTTTGGGGCCTGTCCCAATGGATTTTCTGTTTTTTCCTTTGGTGGGGAGTCCCCAGCCTCCTATTGTATTTATTCTTTTTATTAATAAAATTTTCCAGAGATACCGTCCTCTTTACCAAAAAAAACCATCATAACCCTTCATAGTGGTCCATAACCCATCACAACCTTCATAATGGTCCATAACCCATCACAACCCTTTATAATGGTCCATAACCCATCACAACCTTCATAATAGTCAATAACCTATCATGACCCTTTATAATGGTCCATAACCCATCACAACCCTTCATAATTTAGCATAACCCATCAAAACCCTTCATAAGGTACATAACCCAACGCAACACTTTCTATAGTCCATAACCCATAACAACCCTTCATAATTGACCATAACCTAACACAACCCTTCATAACGGTCAATCCCATCATAATCCTTCATAGTGGTTCATAACCCATCACAACATTTATAATAGTACATAACCCATACAAGCGTTCATGACGGTCCATAACCCATCACAACCCTTTCTAATGGTCCACAACCCATCACAACCCTTTCTAAGGTCCATAACCCATCGCAACCCTGCATAATGTTCTATAAGCATAACAACCCTTATTAAAGGTGTATAACCCATGCAAACCATCATAATAGACCATAACCAATCGCAGCCCTTTATAATTGACCATAACCCATGACAACCTTTTATAATTGACGATAACCCATCACAACCCTTCCTATGGTCCATAACCCAGCACAACCCTTTCTATGGTCCATAACCCATCACAACCCTTCATAATTAACTATAACCCATCACAACACTTCATAATGGTCCATAACAGATCGCAACCCTGCATAATGGTCCATAACCATAACAACCCCTCAAAGTGGTCCATAACCCATACAAACCTTCATAATGGTCCATAACCCATCACAACTCTTTATAATGGTCTATAACCCAACACAACCCTTTCTATGGTCCATTACCCATCACAACTCTTCATAATTGACCATGACTAATCACAACCCTTCATAATGGTCCATAACCCTTTATAGTGGTCCATAACCCATCACAACCTTCATAATGTTCCATAACCCATCACAACCCTTCATAATTGAGCATAACCCATCATGTAACACCCAAATTTTTTTGCAAAATATTTGAACTTTTAAAACAACTTTTATAAAAAGATATTATAAATTTCCAAAAGATAAATATCTCAAAACCAACTTATGGCAAAATAAAAATTGTAAAGTGTGGAAGCCTAAAATAATAATGTCCCAAAATAGAAATTCTTCTAGTAGTGGCATCCCGGTGCTCCAAGTCACGCCTTAGCCTCTTGATCTTAACACCTGAAAAATGTTTAGGGAAACCGTAAGCAAAAGGTTAGTGAATTCAAACACAAACATCATATTAATATTCACATTTACTATCCGTAATCCAATTTCAATTTTAATTATAAAAATTAAGCAAAGAACGAATCAGTGCTTATATAAAATAGGGAGGACTTGTAGGTTTGAGCCGCACCGGGTAAATCCCGTATCCTTTGGCCCCGATCCCCGCATCTCATAAAGAGTATAACGTTGGTGATCTTACCTAACTACCCCTCATAGTAATAATCAATTACATACAGTATACATGTACTATTTATAATAATAATATAGCATGCTTTAAATAATAAATCTAAACAATCACACACGAGCTAACCAACAAACACAAACATCAATACAACGGTGTGAGAGAACTCACCTTGAGTGAATGATATAACAGATAGAAGTCAATATATGGCTACCAAGCTTTTGCAAACTTCAATAGTTCACCTAATTAAGACTAAAGGTTAGAAGGATGAAATTGTGAAGCTAAGAAATGAGAAAGGAGTAATCACAGCAAGGTCTCTAAAACAGACCTGCTACTCAAGACTGAATTACTCCAAAATATAAAACAGAAGCATAGGCTTAAATAATTTTTACAAGAACTACAATGACTTAGGTTTACAGAATCATAAAGAACTCCCCCTAACTCCAAATGATGAAAGAGATATAAAATTTACAAAAAGACGTATCTCTGCTGTCTTCAAACGGACAGTCAGGTGATGTTGGCCATCGATAATGTCATTTTTAACGAGAGTGGTATTTTTAAGAAAGTTACTCAACTAAAATTTTGAACTTTGGGCACTGGTTGTGGGTCCATTTGAGTCCTAGAACTCGAGATATGATTTTTACAAGAAGGGAGACTCAGCAGTGAAATCTGACAGAAACCCTAGGTTATGTTGCGAAATTCATAACTCAATATCCATACCTTGAAATCAAAATCCCTCCTGTCAAAACCTTCATATATGTCTTGGGAACCTTCGGTTAAAGTTTCATGGCGATCCAACCTTTCAATCTCCGGGAATAGTCCAAACACTGCGGCTGTGTTCTCAAATCCGGGAATAAAGAGAGATACAGAAGGAGAGAGAGTGCTTTGAGGGGGAAGGGAGAGAGAGAGAGAGAGAGAGAGAGAGAGAGAGAGAGAGAGCCGTGAGGGAGAGGGAGGGAGTGAAATGAAGGAAATTAGGGTTTTGAGCCCTAATATGCTAGGTTAAATGGGCTAAGCACTTAAGCCTTTGGGCTAGAAAATACTTAAGCCCTAATTGGGTTTGGCTATAAAACCCATGGACTTTATTATATGATTAAAAGATGGCAATAATTATAAGCCCAATCTTTTAATTAATCAGATCTTAATTAAGTAAATTAATATAAGATAACATAATTAATTAAATAAAATAAATAAACGTATCGGGAAAAACCTAGCGTTACAACTCTCCCCCACTAGGAACAGACTTCGTCCTCGAAGTAATCGCCCACAAATAAATCCGGATAATGAGTCCTCATCGCGTCTTCCGGTCCCCACGTCCATTCTGAACCCCGTCTATGTCGCCACTGAACCTTAACCAAATCTATAGTTTTGTTCCAAAGGGTCTTCGTTTCCCAATCTAAAATCGCAACTGGTTGCTCAACATAGTTGAGACGCTCATCACTCTGGATATCCTCCAATGGTACAACCACGGTAGCATCAACAACACATTTCCGTAACTGAGAAACGTAGAAAGTGTCATGGATCAAACTAAGCTCATCAGGTAACTCCAAGCAATAGGCCACCTCCCCAACACGAGCAATGACCTTGTAAGGCCCAATGAATCGCGGTCCAAGCTTTCCCCGCTTCCGGAAACGAATCACACCTTTCCAGGGAGAGACCTTTAACAAAACGGAATCTCCCACCTGAAATTCAAGGTCGGAGAGTCTTTTGTCGGCATAGCTCTTCTGACGACTCCTCGCCGTGACCAAATGGTCTCGTATCACTTGTATCTTCTCCGTAGTTTGTCGCACGATTTCGGTACTCCCAAGTACCCTCTGCCCTACCTCGCCCCAACATACAGGCGTCCTACACTTCCTTCCATACAAAGCTTCATACGAGGGCATTTTAATGCTTGAGTGATAATTGTTGTTATAGGAGAATTGGGCTAAATACAGGTGATCATCCCAACTACTCCCAAAATCGATCGCACATGCCCGAAGCATGTCTTCCAGTGTCTGAATCGTCCTCTCACTCTGCCCGTCTGTCTGCCGGTGGAAGGCTGTGCTAAAGCGTAATCGTGTACCCATCTCTTCCTGAAATTTCTGCCAAAACCGAGAGGTAAATCGAGTGTCACGGTCGGAGACAATAGAAACGGGCACACCATGCAATGAGACAATCTCTTGAACAAAGATTTCAGCCAACTTCTTCGCAGATGAGCTCTCTTTTATGGCCAAAAAGTGAGCGCTCTTAGTCAGACGGTCGACAATCACCCAAATAGTGTCAGCTCCACGGGTAGTCCTAGGAAGCTTAGTGATGATATCCATGGTCAGATGCTCCCATTTCCATTCAGGAATCTCCAATGGTTGCAACTTCCTATGCGGTTTCTGGTGTTCTACCTTGACCTTCCGGCAGGTCATACATTCCTCCACATACCGGGCTACATCATTCTTCATTCCATGCCACCAGTAACCCTCTCGAAGATCTAGATACATTTTGGAGCACCCGGATGTATGGAGAATTTAGACTTGTAAGGTTCCTCCATTAGGGTTTTCTGGTTACCTCCTGTAAATGGAACCCACACTCTACCATGGCGAGTCAGCAAACCCCGTCCATCTTGTCCCATCTTAGGCAGTTCATTCCCGATTTTCTCCCGCTTGATGTTTATTGCCATCTTTTGGGCATCACGGATTAGGTCGAGCAACGGTGACACCATCATCATACGGAGGCACTTAGCTCGAATAGACTTGGCAGACGGTTTGCGACTGAGAGCATCAGCCACCACATTAGCTTTACCAGGGTGGTAGTGAATTTCGCAGTCATAGTCTTTCACCACATCCAACCATCTAATCTGCCTCATGTTCAGATCCCGCTGATCGAACAAATACTTCAAACTCTTATGGTCGGTATATACAATAAACATTACCCCATAGAGGTAATGTATCCAAATCTTGAGGGCGTAAGCAACAGCCCTAGCTCCAAGTCATGAGTGGGGTAGTTTTGCTCATGGCGTTTTAGTTGTCGGGAGGCATAGGCTATAACCCTGTCTCGCTGCATCAACACTGCACCAAAAGCCAGAAGTGATGCGTCACAGTAAACTACTATATCCTCCATTCCATCCATTAGGGCTAAGATCGGTGCATCACTCAATCGTGATCTCAACTCATCAAACGCTGCTTGTTGCTCCGGACCCCACACAAACTTTTCTGCTTTCTTGGTCAGTCGGGTAAGTGGTAACGCAATCTTTGAGAAATTTTCTATGAATCTACTATAGTAACCGGCCAAACCCAGAAAGCTACGAATTTCGGAAGGCGTTTTTGGAACCTCCCACCGTTTAAGTGCTTCATCTTTGGCTTGATCGACCTTGATACCTTCTTTGTTCACCAGATGCCCCAAAAACTGAACCTCATCTAACCAGAATTCACACTTTGAGAATTTAGCATAAAGTTTTTCTCTCGCAAGAGTCTCTAAAACTTCCCGAAGATGTCGCTCATGCTCCCCTTGGTCTTAGAGTAGACTAATATGTCATCAATGAACACAATAACAGAGCAATCAAGCATCGGACTACACACCCGATTCATGAGGTCCATGAAAGCGGCGGGTGCGTTGGTGAGCCCAAAAGGCATCACCACGAACTCATAATGCCCATAGCGAGTACGGAATGCGGTCTTGTCAATGTCTTCCTCCCGAACTCGCATCTGGTGGTAACCGGACCGTAAATCAATCTTGGAGAACCAAGAGGCTCCCTGCAGCTGATAAAAAAAGATCGTCAATACGTGGTAGCAGGTATCTGTTCTTTATCGTGCACTTGTTCAGCTCCCTCTAATCGATACACATACGCTGGGTGCCATCTTTCTTCTTGACAAATAGAATAGGAGCACCCCATGGAGAATAGCTAGGCCGTATAAACCCCTTATCAACTAATTCATGAAGTTGTTCATGGTGTTCTTTCAATTCGGGCGGCGCCAATCAGTATGGAGCTTTAGCTATCGGAGTCGCACCCGGCAATAATTAAATGCGAAACTCCACTTGCCGAATAGGGGGCAAACCAGGGGTTCCTCCAGAAAAACATCGCTGAAGTCAGAAACGACCGAAACATCATTAAGTACTTTGGCAGAAGAACAAGAAGCAATAGCCAAACGAGGAGATTCTCCCTGAATGATAAGTTCTCCACCCTTAGGGTTTTGAACACGAATTTGTTTCTTACGACAATGGATCTCCGCATCAAACACGTCCAGCCAATCCACGCCCACGATAACACAAAGATCCCGCATCGCAATGGGGATAAGATCAATAGGGAATTCAACCCCAGAAAACTCGAGAGTACAGCCCCGATGGCCGATACACGTCGGTGACATAAATCATACGGTTATCGGCGACCTCGATAACCATTGGGCGAGCCAATTTCCCGATACTATGCCCTAATCGATTATTGAATGTGCGAGATACGAAAGAATGAGTAGCACCGCTGTCGAACATAACAGCAGCGGGCTCAAAATCTAGCAAATACGTGCCTGATTCACAATTAATTATAACAATCATAAATGCCATTAGAAATAGAACAAAGTTATAGTGCAAGAGGGGAAAGAAAAATACTCGGCCTAATAAAACCCTTATCACTCCGTTCCTGAAGATGACTATGAAGTTCTTTCATCTCTAGTGGTGTTAGTCGATAAGGAGCCTTGGCTACCGGAGTTGCACCCGACACCAAGTCGATACGGAACCCTTTTTGCCGAACTGGCAGCACTCCAGTTAGTTCCTCTATGAATACGCCACTAACTCGGGAACAATTGCAACGTCACTAACCACTACGGTCGCTGAACAAGAAGCTACGGATAGGCGATCCCCCCTTAATGACCAGTTCTCCCCCACTTGGGTTTGAACCTGCACCTGCTTACGATGACATGAAATCTCCGCTTCAAAAGTATCCAGCTAGTCCATGCCCACGGGGACACATACTTCCCTCATAACAATGGGAATCAAATCAATAGGAAACTCTATACCAGAGATCCCTGGAGTACAACCGCGATATACATTGGTAACATAAAGAATCCGGTTGTCTGCAACCCGGACAACCATTGGACAAGATAGTCTACCAACGTCTCGTCCCAGACGATTAGAAAAAGTGCGAGAAACGAACGAATGAGTAGCACCGCTATCGAACATAACAACAGCGGGCTTAGAACTAACCAAGTACGTGTCTGCTTCAACGATTTATAACAGCTTCAGCCTAGATATTTCTAGGAAGACGAAACACTCACCTTACCGAAAATTTTTCAACTTCAAATAGTAGGGGCCCTTCTACTACCTTCCACACAAGTTCCAATTTCGCATTCGCGTCTAGTTTCAAAATTTCCAGTTCGCTCTAGTCGTTTATTTATACAACTCTCTCACATGATAATACTAACAAGTATATAATCTAATATTTTACGGCTAATTGAAACAATCCAAAATTAACAATTTAACAAAGTAAGAAACATATGAAATAAAGCTTACTTGGTTGGCTGACTGGCACACCACGAGATAATCCACTACTAGTCTTCAAAAGTTTTAAAGAAATCTTTTAAAGAAAATAAAATTTTTAAGAGCCTCAAATTTGAGTCTAGAACATTCCTAAGAATGCATAGTTCCCTCAAACGTGCGCTCTGATACCAACTTGTAATACCCAAAATTTTTCGCAAAATATTTGAACTTTTAAAACAACTTTTATAAAAAGATATTATAAGTTTCCAAAAGATAAATATCTCAAAACCAACTTATGGCAAAATAAACATTGTAAACTGCGGAAGCATAAAATAATAATGTCCCAAAATAGAAATTCTTCTAGTAGTGGCATCCCGGTGCTCCAAGTCACGCCTTAGCCTTTTGATCTTAACACCTGAAAAATGTTTAGGGAAACCGTAAGCAAAAGCTTAGTGAATTCAAACACAAACATCATATTAATATTCACATTTACCTGCCCTAATCCAATTTCAATTTTAATTATAAAAACTAAGCAAAGAACGAATCAGTGCTTATATAAAATAGGGCGGACTTGTAGGTTTGAGTCGCACCGGGTAAATCCCGTATCCTTTGGCCCCGATCCCCGCACCTCATAAAGAGTATAACGTTGGTGATCTTACCTAAATACCCCTCATATCAATAATCAATTACATACAGTGCACATGTACGATTTATAATAATAATATAGCATGCTTTAAATAATAAATCTAAACAATCACACACGAGCTAACTAGGAAACACAAACATCAATACAACAGTGTGAGAGAACTCACATTGAGTGAGTGATATAACAGATAGAGTCAATATATGGCTACCAAGCTTTTGCAAACTTCAATACTCCCCCTAACTCCAAATGATGAAAGAGATATAAAATTTACAAAAAGACATATCTCTGCTGTCTTCAAACGGACAGTCAGGTGATGTTGGCCAACTCTACCTAACTTGTGGATGGAATTAGACCAAAAAAAAAATTAAAGGAACAAAAGACACATAAATACAAGTCTCAGAGTTGGAATCGATTAAAAAGGGTTTCCCAAGCTCTGGATATAAAATTCACATTGTAGACAATCACAGAACCAGTATAAGCTAGTGACTGTCCACTGATTTGGAGTATGGATCCATTCTAACCAAGTTATAATGATATATAACATCCCATCTTCTCCAGATCTTTAACTCAATATGTAGTGTACATGTGGGAACTTGGAATCACTCTGGATCATTTCCCAAACCCAAGAAATGATAAAAACAAAATGACATATCACAGCAGACCCGGATTAGACCTAACAGCCAAGAAGCTGTTGTTGCCCATCGATAAATTCATTTTTAACGAGAGTGGTATTTTTAAGAAAGTTACTCAACTAAAATTTTGAACTTTGGGCACTGGTTGTGGGTCCATTTGAGTCCTAGAACTCGAGATATGATTTTTACAAGAAGGGAGACTCAGCAGTGAAATCTGACAGAAACCCTAGGTTATGCTGCGAAATTCATAACTCAACATCCATACCTTGAAATCAAAATCCCTCCGGTCAGAACCTTCATATATGTCTTGGGAACCTTCGGATAAAGTTTCGTGGCGATCCAACCTCTCAATCTCCGGGAATAGTCCAAACACTGCGGCTGTGTTCTCAAATCTGGGAATAAAGAGAGATACAGAGGGAGAGAGAGTGTGCTTTGAGGGGGAAGGGGGAGAGAGAGAGAGAGAGAGAGAGAGAGAGAGAGAGAGAGAGAGAGAGAGAGAGAGAGCCGTGAGGGAGAGGGAGGGAGTGAAATGAAGGAAATTAGGGTTTTGAGCCCAAATATACTAGGTTAAATGGGCTAAGCACTTAAACCTTTGGGCTAGAAAATATTAAAGCTCTAATTGGGTTTGGCTATAAAACCCATGGACTTAATTATATGATTAAAAGATGGCAATAATTATAAGCCCAATCTTTTAATTAATTAGATCTTAATTAAGTAAATTAATATAAGATCACATAATTAATTAAATAAAATAAATAAACGTACCGGAAAAAACCGGGCGTTACACATCACAACCGTCCATAATGGTTCATAACCCAACACAACCCTTTCTATGGTCCATAACCCATAATAATCCATCATAATTGACCATAACCTGTTACAACCCTTCATAATGGTCAACAACCCATCATAATCCTTTATAACGGTTCATAACCCATCACAACCCTTTCTAATGGTCCATAACACGTCACAACCCTTTCTATGGTCCATAACCCCTCACAACCCTACATAATGGTCCATAACCATAAAAACCCTTCATAATGGTCCATAACCCATACAAACCTTCATAATAGTCCATAACCCATCACAACCCTTCATAATTGACCATAACCCATCACAACCCTTCATAATTGACCATAATACATCACAACCCTTCCTACGGTCCATAACCCATCACAATCTTCATAATGGTCCATAACCCGTCACAACCCTTTATAATGGTCCATAACCCATCACAACCCTTCATAATGATCAATAACCCATTATAATCCTACAAAATGGTCCATAACCCATCACAACCGTCATAATAGTCGATAACCTATACAACCTTTCATAATGGTCCATAACCCATAACAACCCTTTTAATGGTCCATAATCCATCATAACCCTTGATAATTGAGCATAACCCATCACAACCCTTCATAATGGTCCATAACCCAGCATAATCGTTTCTATAGTCCATAACCCATCACAACCCTTCATAATTGACCATAACCTATCAAAACCCTTCATAATTGTCAATAACCCATCATAATGCTTCATAATGGTTAATAAGCAATCACAACCTTCATAATAGTACATAACCCATACAACCCTTCACAATGGTCCATAACACATTACAACCCTTTCTAATGGTCCATAACCAATCACAACCCTTTTTATGGTCCATAACCCATCACAACCTTGTATAACGATCCATAACCATAACCCTTCATAATGGTCCATAACACATATAAACCTTGATAATAGTCCATAATCCATCACAATGCTTCATAATTGGCCATAACCTATCACAACCCTTCATAATGGTCCATACCCGTCATAACCATTCATAATGGTCCATAACCAATCACAACATTAATAATGGTCCATAACCCATCACAGTCCTTTATAATTAACCATAACAAAACCACTAAATGTAAACCAACCAACCATCACAACCTATTTTCTCTAACCTCTCTCTAGAATTTTCTCTCTCTAGAAAGTTTTGTGTTTTTTGGTTCTTGTTCTGTCGTATTTTACAATGGATAATGATTCAATAGGTTGTGATTCCATTTTAATGTCAAATGATGGTGTTATAATGGATCAGCAACATCATTCTCTTATTTTTTCTACTGGAAATGGTCAACATGCGAATGATATTACTTCAACAAGTGTAACTGGAAATAAAAATCCTATGTTTTCAGCACAAAGTTTTCTTGATCCTGAAAGTACTTTCAATATGCTGGAAAAAAGAATGAAAAAAATTAGCAACAATCAGCCTCGTATTTTCAAAGCCCCTTCTGTTAAAAATACACTTCTGGAAATATCAACTCAAAGAAGTTTACTACAGAGAAAAAATGTTCTTAATCATAAACGGGTTTCAAATATAATCCAAGGAAAAGAAACACGTCAATATTCTCAATATGATCTTCAAAATGATAAACTATATCAAAGGAATGCTGCTGCCTCGGTTTATCCCAACGATGGAGAAGAAGGAAATTGTTTCTCAAATGATAATACGGATTATTTATATCCTGAAAATATGGAAGATGATGAAGATGAAGATGATGATTCAGTCAGGGAGCATGTGGAAGTTCCATCTATCAACAACCGTGACTGCTTGTTACATCATCCTATATCCGATCGTGAAAATGAAGAATATATGAGAAAGCTAGATAACAACAAGATTGATTGCATGGTGTCCAAGTTCACGACTGATCATGTTCATATTGCTAAGGAAAACAACACCTCGCCTGGCCATGAAGAAAACGCACACGGACATCAAGATATTGCAGGAGATCATCAGAGAAGTACCGCACACGGACATGGAGGTGGAGATTTAGCGACTGTCGGAGATTTTGTGACTGACGGAGTTCATGAAAAAGCTATCGGAGCTGAATCTTGTCCCTTCCCAACGGCTACAAATGTGGCCACTCATGCTTCAACGGTCAATTTCACAAACATGGGAGAGGGTACATCTATTTCTTCTCTTTTAAATTCCAGCCGTATACAACCTAGTGTAGTTAATGATGGTCCTCTTGAAAAATTTGAAAGCAATATGCATGGGAATCGGAATATAGGAGACAAGAGAAGGATTTATGGGGACTCCATCCATCATGCTTTTACTTTTAAGGGAACACAAGGAACCTTTGACCAATGTCACATTAGTGTGGGAGACAAGGGGACCAATTTAAACCCCACCAATCATGCCAACAACTTGCCTAGTCTTGGTGAAATTGATTCCATACGATTTCCATTACAAAATTACTATAATGGATCCACAAAACCCATGTTTGGATCCATGTCTCATGAACCACATAGTACCCAACCTTCATCCATATTGGGCCCTAAGCCTTCTTCTTTCATAATGGGCTCTACAAACAATAACATTTCTATTAACCCAATATGTAGTAATAAGCCCAATTTACCTTTTATATCTAAATCTTCCAAGACTTATAAGCCTTCTACTATTAAAAATACTATCAAACCCAATTTCCATAATGTTGTTGTTAAACCCAATGTAGTTATAGATAACAAAGTGACAGAAAACAAAAATAGTAATGCTTGGTCTAGTAAACTTCCTTTACTTATTAACTCTCAAGCGAACATTTTGAGTGGTTCGCACAAACACTCAAGTGACAACTTTCGCTTCATTCCGAATCTAAGTAATGATGTTGACGTCCCAGTTGACATCCCGGTATCGGTAGGTAATAAAATATGTGATACTCATGCTCGAACTATTTGTGCCTATTTTGTTGGATGTAAAATGAATTACTCTGATGTTCGTTTTCTAGCGTCTAAGATGTGGTCTCAACATGGGCTTGAGGACGTTCTACTAAATGGTAATGGTATCTATCTATTTAAATTTAACAACGACCAAGGTCTTCAACATGTTATAACACACGGCCCATGGACTTTTAGAGGTGCCCCTATTGTCATGCAAAAATGGAGACCAGGACTTAGCATTCATAGAAACAAACATGACAAACTTCCTCTTTGGATTAAAATACATGACATTCCTTATGAGACTTGGAGTGAGGAAGGGTTAAGCCACATTGCTTCTAAAATTGGTAAACCGCTTGCCATGGACTCTTATACGGCAAATATGTGCACTTATGCTGCGGGTAAAGCAGTTTATGCCCGTGTCCTTCTTGAAGTCCCCAGTCGTCCCTCATGGGTGGACAAAGTTATCATCCGTATCCCAGATCCTAAAACACTTGATTTTTCTACTCATACACTTAGAGTGGAGTATGAATGGAAACCTCCTATGTGCTCTCACTGTAAGGTTTTTGGTCACGAAACCCATGTATGTATGCATGTTATAGTTAAAAATAATCCTACTTCAATTGCTAATCCTATGGCTACTCCTAACATAAATATGGAAAAATTTGAACAACCTATTATAGATAAAAATGATGATTTTACTATGGTTTCAAATAAAAAAAATACTTCAAAACATGTTTCTAATAATGATAAGAAAAATAATGAAACTTCGAAAAGCAATACGAGTAGAAACTACAAAAAGAAGATGCATGATAACTTTTTTTCCAAAAATAATAAAAATAAGAAACGTTTAGAGAACAGCTTGGTTAAGGATAGTAATCGAACCTCTTCTTCCCCCCTTTTACATACTCCCCCTTGAAAGATAAGGAGGCTATTGTTGGTTTCCCTAGCCCTATCCTTCACCTCTCCTCATCCCAGCAGCGAAAACAATTTGAACCCTCTACTCCTATATTCAACGCCTTCTCCATCCTTGAGGTTTGTTCTTCTGACGTCACAGATATTCCCTCTTCTTCTCTCCCCCTGCCTACTGATGACCTTATCGAAGAGGATAAATGTTTTGAAGTCAACTCTGATGATGGTGAAACTGCCCAGTTCATTGTTAATGAGTCTGGATCATTTAATGATCAACCTATGATAGCTACGGTGTCCGAGCAGATGGACTCCACCCCCCTCAAAGTTTCCATATGACGCACATCGCTGCATGGAATACTCGCGGTCTCTGTAAGCCTTCTCATCAGAAAGCCTTGAGAGATCTTATCCGCGATCAAAATCTTCATATTTGTGCTTCTCTTGAGACTCGTGCTTCCTTCCCTAACCTCCCTCTTATCTGTAGTCGTACTTTTGGCTCTTGGTCGTGGTCGTCCAACGGTCTCTTCTCCCCTAGAGGGACTAGAATTGTGGTTGCCTGGGATCCGCTTGCCATTGATATGTTGCTTGTCGACTTAAATGATCAGGTTATGCATTTCAAAGTTAATATTCGTGATTCTAATAAATCCTTTTTCTGCTCCTTCGTCTATGCTCATAATGATCACATGATGCGCCGCTCTCTCTGGCATTCTCTTGCGGTCCACAAGAATATGGTTAGAGATACCCCTTGAATTATTTTGGGTGATTTCAATGTTGCTCTTGATATTAAAGATAGCACTTCCGGGTCGTCTGGGATTTCACGTGCCATGGAAGACTTCAGAGACTGTGTCAATCTGATGGAAATGGAGGATCTTAACTATAAAGGTCTCTTCTACACATGGACCAAGTCTCTTAATGGTTCGGGTGGCAGCCGCAAGAAGATCGATCGTGTCATGGGAAATACTCACTTCGTTGCTTCTTTCCCCTCCTCTACTGTCAATTTTCTCCCTTATCGTTCGTCCGATCATACTCCTGCTGTGCTTTCTCTCCCCCATCGTGCTCCTTTCCAACCTAAACCTTTCAAGTTCCCTAATTTCCTGACTTATAAGACAGATTTCAAACAGATTGTTGCCTCTTCTTGGAACCCCAATATCACTGGATATCGGATGTATAAGCTTTTCAAAAACCTTAAAAATCTGAAAGTGCCTATACGTAAGATGCTTCGCAACCAGGGAAACCTCTTTTCTAAGGTTATCTCTCTTCGTAATGAGCTTGATAGAGTTCAGATTGCTTTGGATCGGGATCCTTTCAATAAGGATCTTCGTGAAGAACAATGCAGGTATCTCCAAGCTTTCAACGACGCTAGCCTGGATGAAGAGAGGTTCCTAAAACAAAAGGCTAAGGTTAACTGGCTGCGTGAGGGTGATAAAAATTCTGCTTTTTTCCACAAAGCGGTTAAAAGTCGTAAATCGCGCAATCGTATTAATTCTATCCAGGATGCTCATGGTAACTGGATCTTGGGGAATGATCTTCCTAATCTTTTTGTTTCTCACTTTCAAGACTTCTTGGGATCTGCCCAGCCTTCTACTGCTATTCGTGATCCTTCTTCCCTCTTCTCTAATAAGCTCTCCCCCCTCCAGAGTGCCGCCATGCTTACTCCTGTTACTGACGCGGAGGTTAAGTGTGTCTTGTTCCAGATGGGTGATGATAAAGCTCCTGGTCATGATGGTTTCTCTGCTAAGTTCTTCAAGTCTGCTTGGGATATTGTAGGTCCTGATTTCTGTATGGCTGTTTAGGAATTCTTCTATTCTGGAAAACTTCTTAAGTCTTTCAATAGCACCATCCTTGCGCTCATCCCTAAAGTTGATTCCCCTTCCAAAGTCACTGATTTCCGCCCTATAGCTTGTTGTAACGTTGTTTACAAATGTATCAGCAAGATTATTGCGGATCGTATCAAAAACCATCTTTCTTCTCTGGTTGATGAAAACCAGTCTGCTTTCATCCCTGGTCGTTTGATCACTGACAACGTCCTTCTTGTCCACGAACTCATGCGTGATTATCATCGTCATCGTGGTCCTCCTAGATGTGCTTTTAAGGTTGATATTCAAAAAGCATACGATACAGTTGACTGGTCGTTTCTGCGGACCATCTTGTTTGGGTTTGGTTTCCCCGATCGTATGATTGACTGGATCATGACATGTGTTTCCACGGTTGCTTACTCTGTGAGTATCAATGGGAATACTCACGGTTATTTCGACGGTAAAAGGGGCCTTCGGCAGGGTGACCCCCTCTCTCCTTATCTCTTCACTCTTGTTATGGAAGTGCTTAACCTTATGATCAAGAGAAACATCCATGATTCTGACTCTTTAAAATTCCACAGACAATGTGATGATCAAAGTATCACCCATCTTTGCTTTACCGACGATCTCCTTCTCTTCTGTCATGGTGATAGCTCTTCGGTTAGAATCATCTGTGATTCTCTTGAGGAATTCTCTGGGGTTTCTGGCCTCCATCCAAATATTGCAAAGAGTGAAGCTTTCTACTGTAATGTTGGTGAGAGGACCATGGCTGCCATTGATCTTATTGTTAAGTTTCTTGAGGGCTCTTTCCCTGTCCGATACCTTGGCGTTCCTCTAATCACCACGCGTCTTGCCCACAAAGACTGTAAAGGCCTTGTTGATAAAGTCAAATGCAGGATTAATGACTGGAAAAACAAGTCTCTTTCCTTTGCTGGTCGTCTCCAGCTCATCCTCTCTGTCCTTTCTTCTACTCAAATCTATTGGGCTTCTGTTTTTATTCTTCCTAAATCTATCTCTAACGATATTGAGAAGCTCATGAGAGGTTTCCTCTGGTGCCATGGTGAGTTAAAGCGTGGTAAATCTAAAGTCTCCTGGAAAACTGTATGCCTTCCTAAGGAACATGGTGGTCTTGGCATACGTAATCTTGCTATCTGGAATGTTGCCCTTATGGCTTCCCATGTTTGGAGACTCCTTTCCAAGAAAGAGTCCCTATGGGTTAAGTGGATCCACTCATACCGTTTATGTGGCCGTAACTTTTGGGATGCCCCCAAAAAATACGGTTCTGGATTTGCCTGGCGTAACATCCTGGATATGCGGGATAAGATAAGGGAGTATATAGTGTCCCAGATAGGTGATGGATGCTCTACTTCTGCTTGGTTCGACAACTGGCACCCGGCGGGGCCTCTTTCTAAATTCTTGTCTGTCCGTGACATCCATGATGCGGGTTTCACTCCTGATACTAAGGTTGCTGACCTGGTTCTTAACGGATCTTGGGTTCGGCCTAATTGTTGGAGAGATTCCCATGGTGCTCTTCTTTCTCATAACCCTCCTTCTATTTCAACGTCCGTCCCTGATAAACTCCTTTGGAGATCTAGAGACGGTCAACTCTCTCATTTCTCTGTTCGATCTGTGTGGCAGTCTATCCGCCCCTATCACCAACCGGTGTTTTGGTTTCATCTTGTTTGATTCTCCCAGAACATCCCCAGACATGCTTTCATTCTTTGGGTTGCTCTTAAAGATCGTCTTAAGACTCATGATAAAATCAAAATTTGGGACACTAATTCCAATCTCATTTGTGCGTTCTGCGGGGACTGTCCGGATTCCCTTTCCCATCTCTTCTTTGAATGCTCTTTCACTTCTTTGGTTTGGCATGACCTCCATCATGTCATGAATCTCTCCTTCTCCACTAATAGCTGGTCTGATATCATTAGTCGTCTAAACCCCATTAATAAGAACAAGACCATTTGGGCCATCATTAGAAGACTTGTTTTTGCTGGAGCGGTCTACCATATCTGGAGGGAAAGAAATTTACGCATTTTTACAAAAATAAAAAGATCTCATCATGCTGTAGTGAATATTGTTAAGGATGATATCCGCTGTAGACTGCTGACTCTTTCTTTGAAAACTTGCACTAATGTTGATTTGGCTAAAACTCTTTGGACCCTCCCATAATTTTCTTCATCTGCATTTTCTTTTTTCTCTACTTGTTTTGCCTTGTATGGTTTGTTTGTTTTGCAGGTTGCTCTCCTTTATGTTCTTGTTTGCTTATGGTTCCTTCTCTTGTTTTGGTTCCTAGTTTAGCTTGTTGTCCGTTGGGGCCTGTCCCGATGGATTTTCTGTTTTTTGGTGGGGAGTCCCCAGCCTTATATTGTATTTATTCTTTTTATTAATAAAATTTAACAGAGGTGCCGCCCTCTTTACCCAAAAAAATTAACCATAACAAATCATAACACTTCATAATGGTCCATAACACATCGCAAACCTGCATTATGGTCCATAACCATACCAACCCTTCATAATGGTCCATAGCCTATACAAACCTTCATAACGGTCCATAACCCATCACAACCCTTCATAATGGTCCATAACCTAACACAACCCTTTCTATGGTCCATAACCCATCACAACTCTACATAAATTACCATAACCTATCACAACCCCTCATAATGGTCCATAACCCATCATAACCCTTTATAGTGGTCCATAACCCATCACAACCTTCATAATGGTCCATAACCCATCACAACCCTTTATAATGGTCCATAACCCATCACAACCTTCATAATGGTCCATAACACATCACAACCCTTTACAATGGTCCATAACCCATCACAACCCTTCATAATTGAGCATAACTCATAAGAACCCTTCATAATAGTACATAACACATATAACCCTTCATAGCGGTCTATAACCCATCAAAACCCTTTGTAATGGTCAATAACCCATCACTACCCTCTCTATGGTCCATAACCCATCACAACCTTGCATAATGGTCTGTAACCATAACAACCTTTCATAATGGTCCATAGCCCATACAAACCTTTATAACAGTCCATAACCCATCACAACCCTTCATAACAGTCCATAACCCATCACAACCCTTCATAATTGACCATAACCGATCACAACCCTTCATAATTGACCATAACCCATCACAACCCATCCTATGGTCCATAACCCAGCACAACCCTTTCTATGGTCTACAACCCTTCATAATTAACCATAACCCATCACAACACTTCATTATGGTCCATAACCCATCGCAACCCTACATAATGGTCCATAACCATAACAATCCTTCATAATTGTCCATAACCCGTATACCTTCATAATGGTCCATAACCCATCACAACCCTTCATAATGGTCCATAACCCATCACAACCCTTCATAATGGTCTATATCCCAACACAACCCTTTCTATGGTACATAACCCATCAGAACTCTTCATAATTGACCATAAACTATCAAAACCCCTAATAATGGTCCATAACCCATCACAACCATCATAATGGTCCATAACCCATCACAACCTTCATAATGGTCCATAACCCATCACAACCCTTTATAATGGTCTATAACCCATCATAACCTTCAAAATGGTCCATAACCCATCACAACCCTTTATAACGGTCCATAACCCATCACAACCCTTCATAATTCAGCATAACCCATCACAACCCTTCATAATGGTCCATAACCCAACACAACCCTTTCTATGGTCCATAACCCATAACAACCCATCATAATTGACCATAACCTATCACAACCCTTTCTAATGGTCCATAACCAATCACAAGCCTTTCTATGGTTCACAACCATTGCAACCCTGCATAATGGTCCATAACCATAACAACCCTTCATAATGGTCCATAACCTATACAAACCTTCATAACAGGCCACAACCATGACAACCTTTCATAATTGACCATAACCCATCACAACCCTTCATAATTGACCATTACCCATCATAACCCTTCCTATGGTCCATAACAACCCTTTCTATGGTGCATAACCCATCACAACCCTTCATAATTAACCATAACCCATCACAACACTTCATAATGATCCATAACCCATCGCAACCGTGCATAATGGCCTATAACCATAAAAACCCTTCATAATAGTCCATAACGTATACAAACCTTCATAATGGTCCATAACCGATTACAACTCTTCCTAATGGTCCATAACCCATCACAACCCTTCATAATGGTCCATAACCCAACACAACCCATCACAACCCTTCCTAATGGTCCATAACCCATTACAACCCTTCATAATGGTCCATAACCCAACACAGCCCTTTCTATGGTCCATAACCTATCTCAACTCTTCAAAATTGACCATAACCTATCAAAACCCCTCATAATGGTCCATAACCCTTCATAATAGTCCATAACTTATACAAACCTTCATAATGGTCCATAACCCATTACAACTCTTCCTAATGGTCCATAAACCATCACAACCCATCTATTCCATCCACTACTACTTTGCATAATGACTCTTGTCCCCCTTTTTCCCTTCAAGCTAAAGAATCCTATGTGACTAATGAGCATTGTCCCCTTGTCTGTTTAACTTTACTCCTAATATGTCACATAGTACGGTTGTTTCAAAAAATCCGATCAATCCTAACTCTATTCCTGGACCTCTCCACAATCACTTAGCCCATGACAAACTTAAGACCCCTAATTCTATTCTTGGACCAATCCCACAACATTTAGCCCATAATAATATTATCCAACCCATTGAAAATATTGTAGAAGCCCAAGAGTCTATTATAGCCCATGACACTAGCCATTTAACCAATATGAAAACCCATGTCATAAATGAAATAATTTCTCATGATTTTGATTATAAATCCCATGACAATAATGTTAATTTCAATCATCAAAATAAAAATAAAGATAAAAATGTTTGGACTCGCAAATTACCTTTACTTAATAACTCTCATGCTAATATCATTACTGGTTCCCAAAAACACGCTAACGATAAGTTTCATTTTATTCCTAATTTAATAATGATATTAATGTACCAGTAGATATTCCTTCATCATGTTATCACCCATGGCCCCTAGACTTTTAAGGGTGTCCCGATTATCATTCAAAAATGGCGTCCCAGACTGAGTATCCATAAGAACAATCACGACAAGCTTCTTCTCTGGATTAAAATCCATGATATTCCCTATGAGGCTTGGAGTGATGATGGACTTAGTCATATTGCCTCTAAAATTGGTAAACCTCTTGCTACGGACTCCTATACGGCTAATATGTGCAAGTATGCGGCTGGGAAATCTGTATATGCCCGTGTCCTTCTTGAGGTCCCAATAAAATCATCTTGGGTGGATAAAGTGATTATCCGTATTCCTGATCCGGATACTCTTGAATTTTCCATCCACACTCTTAGTATTGAATATGAATGGAAACCCCATATGTGCTCTCATTGCATGGTTTATGGTCATGAAACTAACAACTGTATGCATGTCATCTCTATGACTAATGAATCTAACCCCAAAGATAAAATGCCTATTGATCAGGTGATAGTTACCTCTCCTATGCAACTTGATGATGGATTTACGGTTGTTACTAAAAAGAAAACTTTAACGAAACAAGGGCCAATTTATGAAAATACTAATAATGATATTAATCAAGGTAAGTCTATTAGAAATACCCAAAAAGGGGGGATGGATAAACAAATTGCAAAAAATTATGTCAATAATAAAAATATTAATAGTAAAATTCAATTACGAACCGAGATTCACCCTGTTCCTAAAAAAATTAGTCTTTTCCTTAACAAGAAGCGCCCTCCCATTATCCCTCATTCTAGTAATCCCTCTCACAAGAATTGTATAGATGTTGTTGGTTTCCATAGCCCCATCCTCAGGCTCTCATCCTCTACACCCCCAAAATTATCTAAGCTCTACATTCCTATTTTCAACGCCTTTTCCATTCTTGAGTCTTGTTCTAATGATATGACGGATCTACCTGCTCCCTCTACCCATCTTCCACCCATTCATGTCCCATCCCCTCTTATTCCTGATGATTTTGATCCGGATTCTGGTGACCTTTCCGATGTGGATGAACTCATTGAGGTTGAATCTGATGATGATGACACGGCAAAGTTTATTAATGATGATGATTTGGAATCACCTAATGACCAAATTAGAATAGCTCAGGCATCCGAACAGATGGACTCCACCCACATCCCAGTGTCTATATGACGCACATCGCTGCATGGAATACTCGCGGTCTCTGTAAGCCTTCTCATCAGAAAGCATTGAGAGATCTTATTCGTGATCATAATCTCCAAATTTGTGCTTCTATCGAGACTCGCGCTTCCTTCTCTAATCTTCCTCTTATATGTACGCGTGCTTTTGGATCCTGGTCTTGGTCGTCTAACGGTCTTTTTAGCCCTCGGGGAACTAGAATTGTGGTAGCCTGGGACCCCATTGCTATTGATATGATGCTTCTTGACTTAAATGATCAGGTTATGCATTTTTACGTTAAAATTCGTGCCTCTAATAAATCCTTCTTCTGCTCTTTCGTCTATGCTCATAATAATCACATCTGCGTCGCTCCCTTTGGCATTCTCTTTCGGCCTATAAAAAGTGGTTAAAGATGACCCTTGGATCATATTGGGTGATTTCAATGTTGCTCTTGACATGAAAGATAGCACCTACGGGACTTCTGTTATCTCTCGTGCCATGTAGGATTTCAGGGAATGTGTTAATCACATGGAGATGGAGGACCTTAACTATAAAGGTCTCTTTTACACCTGGACCAAGTCTCCTAATGGTACTGGTGGGATTCTAAAAAAATTGACCGTGTCATGGGAAATCCTTATTTCATTGCTTCTTTCCCCTCTGCTTCTGTCAATTTTCTCCCCTATCGTTCTTCTGACCATACCCCTGCTGTGCTTTCTCTTCCCAGTAGATCTACGTTCAGGCTGAAACCGTTCAAATTCCCTAACTTCCTAACTTATAAGAACGATTTCAAGCAGGTTGTTGCTGATTCTTGGAAATCCAATATCCCCAGCTATAGGATGTATAAGGTTTTCCAAAACCTTAAAAACTTGAAAAAACCCTTGCGTCTTCTTTTTCGTAGCCAGGGCAACATCTTCTCCAAGGTTATCTCCCTCCGTACTGAACTTGATAAAATTCAGATTGCTCTGGATCGGGACCCTTTCAATAATGATCTCCGTGAAAAACAATGCAGGTATCTCCTCGCTTATAACGAGGCTACCCTTGATGAAGAGAGGTTCCTGAAACAAAAGGCCAAGGTTGACTGGCTGCGCGAGTGAGATAAAAATTCAGGATTTTTCCACAAATCGGTTAGAAGCCGCTTATCACGTAGTCGTATCGATTCTATCCAGGATGCTCATGGAAACTGGATATTGGGGAATGACCTTCCAAACCTTTTTGTCTCCCACTTTCAAACTTTCTTAGGATCTGCCTACCCCTCCATTCCTATTCGTGACCCTTGTTCCATTTTCTCTAATAAGCTTTCCCCTATCCAGTCTAACGCCATGCTTACTCCTGTTACGGATGAGGAGGTTAGGTGCGTCATGTTCCAAATGGGAGATGATAAAGCCCCTGGACCAGATGGCTTCTCGGCTAAGTTCTTCAAGTATGCTTGGGATATTGTGGGTACCGATGTTTGTTTGGCAGTTAAGGAGTTCTTTTCGTCTGGAAAACTCCTTAAGTCTTTCAACAACACCGTACTTGCTCTCATCCCTAAGGTTGACTCCCCTTCCAAAGTCACTGATTTTTGCCCGATCGCATGCTGTAATGTTGTTTACAAATGTATCAGCAAGATTATTGCGGACCGTATCAAGAACCTTCTTTCTTGTTTGGTTGATGATAACCAGTCTGCTTTCATCCCGGTCGTTTGATCTCCGACAATGTTGTTCTTGTCCATGAGCTCATGCGGGATTATCATCGCCACCGTGGACCTCCAAGGTGTGCCTTTAAAGTCGATATTCAAAAAGCTTATGACACGGTGGACTGGTCTTTTCTTCGCACCATCTTGTTTGGATTTGGTTTCCCCGATCGTATGATTGAATGGATCATGACATGTGTTTCCACTACGGCTTACTCAGTGAGTATCAATGGTAACATACATGGTTTTTTCGATGGTAAACGGGGCCTTCGCCAAGGTGACCCCCTCTCTCCCTATCTCTTCACTCTTGTTATGGAGGTACTTAACCTTATGATCAAGAGAAAAATATCTGAATCCGATTCGTTTAAATTCCACCGCCAATATGAGGAACAGAGTATGACGCATCTATGCTTTGCCGATGATCTTCTCCTCTTCTCTCATGGGGATAGATCATCGGTAAGCATCATTTTGTGATTCCCTTACTGAATTCTCTGGGGTATCTGGGCTCCATCCTAATGTTGCGAAAAGCGAAGCCTTTTACTGCAATGTTGGTGATAGAAATAGGGCTGCTATTGACCGTATTGTTGGGTTCCCTGAGGGATCTTTCCCTGTCCGATACCTTGGCATACCTCTTATCACCACACGTCTTGCCCACAAGGACTGTAAAGGACTTGTTGATAAAGTCAAATGCAGGATTAATGACTGAAAAAACAAGACTCTCTCCTTTGCTAGCCGTATCCAGCTCATTCTCTCTGTTCTTTCTTCTATGAAAATCTATTGGGCTTCTGTTTTTATTCTTCCTAAATCTATTTTTAATGAAATTGAGAAACTCATGAGGGGTTTCCTCTGGTGCCATGGTGAGTTGAAACGTGGTAAAGCCAAAGTATCCTGGAAAACTGTGTGTCTCCCTAAAGAACATGGTGGACTTGGTATCCGTAATCTTGCTGTTTGGAATGTTGCCCTTATGGCTTCACATGTTTGGAGACTCCTTTCTAAGAAGGATTCCCTATGGGTCAAGTGGATCCATTCTTACCGTCTCTGTGGCCGTAACTTTTGGGATGCCCCTAAAAAATACGGTTCATGTTTTGCTTGGCGAAACATCCTTGATATGCGAAGTAAGATAAGAGAATTTATTGTTTCCCAGATTGGTGATGGGTGCTCTACATCTGCTTGGTTCGAGAACTGGCATCCTGCTGGTCCCCTCTCTAAATTCATGTCTGCCCGTGACATCAGGGAAGCGGGATTCAATCCTGATAGTAAGGTTACAGACCTTGTCCTCAACGGATCTTGGGTTCGGCCCGGTCAATGGAGGGACTCCCATCATAATCTTCTTCCTCAAAACCCTCCTTCTCTATCTCCATCCGTTCTTGATAAACTCTAATGGAGATCTAGTGACGGTAATCTTTCTGATTTTTCTGTTCGTTCCGTTTGGCAGTCTATTCGCCCCTATGACCAGCCGGTTGATTGGTATCATATGGTTTGGTTCTCATAGAATATCCCTAGACATGCATTCATTCTATGGGTTGCTCTTAAAAATCGTCTTAAGACTCATGATAAAATCAAAATCTAGGATACTAACTCCAATCTCACTTTTGCCTTCTGCGGGGATTATGTGGATTCACTTTCCCATCTTTTCTTTGAGAGTTCTTTCCCCTCTATGGTTTGGCATGACCTTCAACATGTCATGAATCTCTCCATCCCCACTGATAGCTGGTCGGATATCATTAATCAACTCAACCCCGTGTCTAAGATTAAGACCATTTGGTCCATCATTAGAAGACTTGTGCTTGCTGGAGCTGTTTACCACATTTGGCAGGAAAGAAATTTTCGAATTTTCAATAAAACAAAAAGATCGTATCATGCAGTCGTGAATAGTGTTAAGGATGATATCCGCTGTAGACTGCTGAGTCTTTCTATGAAACGTTGCACTAATGTTAATTTGGCTAAAAGGATATGGACCATCCCTTAACAAACCACCTATTGCTTCTAGTTTTCTCTGCTTGTATGGTTTGTTTATTGCAGGTTGTGTTCCTTTATGTTATTGTTATGTTTCTGTTTCCATGTATTGTTTTTGGTTCCTAGTTTATCTTTGTTGTCCTTTGGGGCCTGTCCCGATGGATTTTCTGTTTTTTCCTTTGGTGGGGAGTCCCCAGCCTCTTATTGTATTTATTCTTTTTATTAATAAAATTTGCCACAGGTACCGTCCTCTTTACCCAAAAAAAACCCATCACAACCTTCATAATGGTCCATAACCCATCATAACCATTTATAGTGGTCCATAACCCATCACAACCTTCATAATGGTCCATAACCTATCACAACCCTTTATAATAGTCTATAACCCATCACAACCTTCATAATGGTCCATAACCCATCACAACTCTTTATAATGGTCCATAACCCATGACAACCCTTCATAATTGAGCAAAACCCATGACAACCCTTCACAATGGTCCATAACCCAACACAACCCTTTCTATGGTCCATAACCCACAACAACGCTTCATAATTAACCATAACCTATCATAACCCTTCATAATGGTCAATAACCCATCATTGTGACCACCGTAAAAAAATTTGAATCGGTTCTTGATTTAAATAAACCCAATTGCACGTGTAGACACTATGACATCTGTCATCGGGTCATTATTTGACGTAAATAAGTTGCCTTATATGTTATAGCATTAACCTTACTGTAGATAATAGGTTAAAAACCTCATAGATGCTTGAATCTAATTAGAATCTATGACTAATATACTTGACTCTTACAATTCACGCGAATTCTTCAACTGCTGTAGAAAATGTCAATAAACGGTTAAAAACAATTGTAAATATCTTTTACAGTTAAAAATAATTATGAACAAATTAAAATAAAGTGAAAATACTAGAATTCACTTTATAATAATTATGAGGTTTTAATTTGGTCATAAAAACCTTAAAAAGTCTTAAAAATTCAAAATTTATAAATTTGACGTCTAAAAATTTATAAATTTCACCATAAGATATATATTATCAAATTAAATTAATTAAATTATTAAATATAATTAAAAAAAAGTTTATATGTTCCTAACATTTATTTAATAATTATGAGCTAAATAAGTCTAAATAAGTCATAATTTTTACAAAAAACTTTTATAAAAATTTCAAAACCTTTATAAAATATAAAAATGAAAAAAATAAATAATAAGAGGACCTCTCTCTCCTCTAAAATCGGCCAGCCCTTCCCCCAAGACTTCTCTTCCCCAAAAACTCATTATTTGAGTCATTACTTCACTCCACCACCTCCTCATACTCTCTCACAGCTTATTCTTTCATCATTTTCTCTCAAACCTTTCCTCTCCTCTCCCTTTTCCACGAAAATACCAGCCCCAGAACACTCATTTTAAGCCTCAAAATCGGATCATGCAAGTGATTCTTCAAAGGTAAAATCGAAACTATGCTTCCATACTTCATTTTCATGCATTCTTTTAAGGTTTTATGTGTTGGATTAGGTGTCTAAGCCATGACTAATAATTAGTATTTATCTAATTAATAGTAGCATAGTCCATTTGGGTTGCCCTCATAGTTGGAGGATTGGCAGAAAGTCCGGTAGAGAGAAAGATTGATTTATTATGTGATTAATAAATCAATAGAAATTAAATAAATAGTTTATTAATATATTTAAGTGATAATATATTAATTAGAAACTATAATAATTAATTAGAAATTTTTCTGGAATTAATTGGAATTAATTTGGCAGTTAAATTGATTAATTAAGGTGCAGGGACTAAAACTGTAATTATTCAATAGTTGTGTAAGTGACAGTTGAGTGAGTAAGAGTGGTGAAAGAAATTATATATGGAAACATATATATTTTCGATTTTGATAATGAGGATAAAAGGGTTTGAATTATTAAGATAAAGGCTTATCTTAATTTGAATTCAAAAAGGTTTATCTTTAAGGTTTATCTGATCACCATTTGGAGCCTATAAATAGGGAGGCTCACCCTAACCCTAATGCCACGATTTTGAAGGTCTCTAAGAAGGTATTTTCGGCCAACAACTCCAAGCTAGGGTGTGACTACATTTGAGGCAAGAGGTTTCTGTTGCTTTGCTTCCAAGATTCACTAAAGGTTGGTTTTTCTTGATCTTTCTTTTAGTTTAATTCTTTTTGTTCCTTTTAGGAATTGTTATATGTTTAACTAGAAGAAAAACTTAGATCTATATAGGTTGCATGTGAACTTAGGATTTTTAGTTCATAGTTGCAGAAAACCTTTCAGTGGTATTAGAGCATTTGGTTGTTTTTCTTGTTAAATTGCTATAACAGCTTTCCTTGTAATTAGGGTTTATAGTCTCTAAACCCTAATTTTGGGCAAATCGACAATTAGGGTTAGGGTTTTGAAAACCCTAGCCCCTCCCCTCTTATTTGGCGATTTTGTGGCTAGGTTTTAGAAGGTATTCTATTTTTAGTAACTTTAAATTGTTTAAAAGATAAACCTTAAAACCTTTATCCTAAAAATCAAAAATTAGGGGATAATGATAGGTTTTAATTAATTTGATTAATTTTATAAAACCTATCTACATTTGAATTAATTTAATTAATTGGTAATTAAAAGATAATTCAAGGATTTAATTTAATTTAGAATTTAATTGTTTAAATTGGCAAAAATTAAAAGGATAAATCCTAAAATATTTTAAAAGGTTTAAAATATCAAATTTAATTAATTTAATTAATTGGTTAATTAAAAGATAATTAAAATCGTTTTAAGGTTTAATTTAATTTGAAATTTAATATCTTAAATCGACAATAAATTAAAAGATAAACCAGAAACAATTTTTTAAAGGTTTAAAAAATTACATCTTATATATATTATAACTAGGAAGTTATTTTTTATATGTATGAGATTAAATGGTTAGTCAAATCATTAGTAGGCCTCATTCACGAAGCTGGTCTATAAAGTGGGTATAAGGAGACTGCCTATAAAATGGCGGTCTAATGGGTGAACACTCTCGCCCACCGCTCGCCTGATCAGTGGAGGGTCGTTAGCCGAACGGGTTTGATAGGACCGCCTAATCTCATTAAAAGTATAATGATATTATTCAAAGTACTAGAACCTTTCATATAAAACCCTAAATCTAGCTACTTTAGGAAAAATGTGAATTGGTGCTAATCCATGAAATTGCACATTGCACTTTATGAAACATTGGTGGAGCGTGTGTGGTTAACCGGCACGGCAATTGGGGTTTATAAAGAGTTGCAATGGGTTTCCCGGGTATTATTATTGTTGATGGAGCGTGTGTGGTTTACCGGCACATCAATTAGAGATGATAATTAACCCGAAAGTACCAAGCTAATTTGCATGGTTATTCACATCCAGTTTGTGATCCTCGGCATCCCAGTCACAAACAGTGGAGCACATCCGAGATTAAACATGCCATTGAAAAGTTTAATGAATCTCAACAGATCTAGGAATTTCATAAGATGAAATTGATAAGTGCTTATCTACCTTAATGACCATTATGTTGTGATTACGGCATCCCTCTTCACACCATAATTGGGGTATTTTGGATCCCAGCCTTATTAAATAACATATTGGGTAATTATTTATAACGGACCAATTAAACTAATAAATTCTACTTTATCTTATAGATGTCAAGTGTCGATTCTCCTCCTTCACCCATTTCTGAAAGCATCAGAATGCACCTGCTAAATATGGAAAGGCTGACTGGCCTCAACTGTAAAGAATGGCTTCGCAATTGGAGACTGGCTCTCGGCATTGCTGGCAAGCTACATCTCACTGAGTATCCGATCCCAGTTCCACCAGGACAAGTCATCATAAAAGGTTCTTATGATGAATCGAAGAGATTCGTGACCTCATGCTATCAACCATTGATCCCGAGTTCCGCAAGGATTTTGAATCCTTGCGGCCATATGAGTTAATGCAACTGGTTGAGAAAAGGTTCCAGAAACCAGTTGAAGAGGAACGAACCAGGATCTTCAAAAGACTTGCAGAGTGCAAGCTGAAAGCAGGAAGTAGCGTCAATTCGCATGTTCTTCAGATTGAAGCGTATATAGGCGAATTGCATAAACTTGGTTATTCCATGAGTCAGGAAGAGAGTGTTAACATCCTACTCACTTCGCTGACAAATGAGTACGATCTGTTCATTCAGACGTATAGAAAGGAAGACCGGAAAAAGACCCTCATGGAAATGCGTCCACTATTGACTTTATACGAGTCACTCTTGGACAGGCATAGCTCCAATGGCTCAGCTACTTCTGGATTAAGTCCAGTGAAGAGACGTAAGAAGAAACGGTCGAGATCGACTAGACATGTCTCAAACTGGGAATCCGCTAAATCGGATACCGTCGCGGAAAGATTGGAAGACGCTCCAACTCTTTTGAAAGCTCAGGTATATCTAAAAACCTCAAAACTCCTATTCCAAGATTTCTTGATACATAATGTGACAGTCGCATTTTGGATTGTATGCAGGGAATCAAGAAGGCACGGGACTCTGTCGCATAGGAGCACATTTGGATTGGATCTCCAGCTCGTGCAGTTTTGAAGTTTAGATAGATATTAAATATTGTTATTAGTCTTTAGATACATTTTTGACATTGTCTATTACATTGTTCAAGGATTTAACTTCTAATAAAATTGTCATATTTTCTTTTAACACCTGTTGTCTGAAATTATCCTTGAAATGTTATATGAATGTGTTGATTAGTAATAACTTGAATGTTGATGCATCCAAAGTGTTTGGATTCAAGAATTGTGTCATTTATGATTGTTAATACAAATGTTATAAGAATCAATTCAACCATAGGTCCAGTTGGACAGGACCTTCGAATCATTTGACTTAGAGTCACTTGATGAATTAATTTCTTAATGTGTCATGAAATGAATCAACCAAAGGTCCAGTTGGACAGGACTTTGGAATCATCTGACTTGGAGTCAGATGATGATTAAGTTCTTTATAAAGCACATGTGGCAAGAAATGAATCACCCAAAGATCCAGAGGATAGGATTTTGGAATCAGTTGACTTAGAGTCAACTGAAGATTGCAAGTCTTGAACAAAGTCATAAGTTTACATAAATATGTAAAGGACATTGAGATTTAGAGCAACGGACACACCTGTTGTTGTGTATTGCTAGAATCTTGATATAGAACACAATTGTTTGTACTTCACGATATTCATCATTCGGTATGACGAATATGACATTGCTAATCGGGATAAGCAATTAAATTGAAACCTCGAACAGTTCAAGGACTTCAAAGGAAGTACAAGTTCCACAGAACCTGAGCGATAACATAAACTGAGAAAAAGATTTCACAGTTCATTCTCTTCCAAGAATATTAATGGTTATAATGTGTCTTAGGGAAGATAATGGAGCATTGGTTGAAACAGTTTGATCCTCGGTGTATGAGATACATTGCCAATTAGTTTCCAATAAGATGAACACTATACCAGTCAGTCCATATAAACCATACTCCGACCACATCCTAGACTAAGTAGGTCTTACAGACACTGCCTGAAATGTAAAGCTGGGATTATCCCACTTGTACATAGAAAGTCCAGGGTCTTGTAGTGTTCATCTGAACCTCATGACCAGCTGAACTTGATCAGCATTGTCGTTTCATTAGCTATCCCACTGTAACTAAAGAGCTCTTTTAGAAAGAACTCATGGTCTAAGGAAACAGTGAGAGTTGGGACAGTCCTAAATGAGTTTAGGATTAGCAATGAAAGAACCTTTTAGTCATCACTAGGCTTAGAGTAGAAATCAGATTTCTGCTTTACAACTGACATAATCTCCTCTTGACCAGTAGTATTGATCACCATCATAAGTAGTTGTGATTAGGGTGACATACCGATTGGTGGTAAAACACTGCAGTTGGTACGGATTTGCAATCTGACTACTTGGAAGCATTGGTGAGCCCGGCTGCTGCCAAATAAGAGGACCTTAGGGCGAGACACGGTCTGTTTGAAAATTTGATTGATTTTACACCTAGTCTAAAAACCAGTGGGAGTAACTGAATCATCAAAAGAAAGCAACATGGACATATACATACCTTCTGAGCATCTAGTTGAGTCGATACTCAGAGTCAAGCAATTGATTCCAAGTAAAGCACTCTCAATAGAAGATGAAATCTGAGAGGATTCTGCATGGCATAGTGTGAGTCGTTAGTGGAGCATGTGTGGTTTACCGACACACTAATAGGGACACACATAGAGCATGCCATTACAAAAGGTACATGGCCCCGGGTTTCGTCCCACGGGCAGCTCGCAAGAAAGGATATTCAGATTCTCAAAATATGCCAAAGGATTGGATTTTGAGAAAGGGCTGAAAGATTTCCATTAAAATGTCAAAAAGGTTTGGATTCTCAAAATGTGCCATAAGTCCTGGATTTTGTGAATAGTCTATAACCGTGTCAAAGCCAGTGGGAGTCACCGTTATCCGCTATCCCCACATGTGGGATAAATAATGGTTCTAGGAAACGTCTCTTTTCATTACGAAGTGTAATGACTTGGTGTTAAGAGACGGATCGCTATGAAAGCCTTAATAGAAATACGGCATACTCAGGTGGTTGTAAACGTCTATGAGATAGATCCAGATTCTGCCAAGATGTTCTTGATGAGATTCAAGATGCATAGACTTAGGAAAAGTTTTTCTTGTCATTGCAAAGTGTGATGACTTGGCATGAAAGAAATAAAGAAGGTGCAACATACTCATGTAATTCACAGTCATCTATTGGAAAGATGAAATCGCCAGCATAGACCTAGCCATTGTAAGCATGATCTTGATAAGATTCAAGATGCACGAGAAAAGTATCTGAAAGGAAAATAGTTTTTCGAAAATCATGACACAAAGGATTATAAATAATCCTTGGATTCCGAAAGGGTTTGGAATAGGATTAAATCGGGTTCCACAAGTTTTGGATCGATCATAAAGTCATGAACATATCCTGATAACTTAATGCTTAGGGCATAGTAAGTTGGATTCAGGACATTGTCTGGCTGGGAATACTGGATGGATTGGTTGAACTCAAGTGAGAATTCATTAGGAAATGATTAGGGTGAAAGTGATAGTATTAATTTGAAAGATTTTCAAAGTGGTAATTATTAACATCAGGACATGATGTTAAAGGACTTCATGGTTAAAGAGTCTCGTTGGTATTCTGATGGAGCACGTGTGGTTCACCGACACATCATAACACCTCGAAATAGTCTTAGGTGCAGACCCAAAACCATAGGAAGTCACAGTACACAGAATGGAGTTAAAAGAGAAATTGACAGGATAACATATTGAGATGTTATCGGATGAGCATCCGATTGGATCATCTGCAATAAAATGTATAAGTATAAGATACTTTGGATACATAGAAAGAGTGTAAGGTTGATAAAGACATAGATGTAAAATTAGAATTGAAAGTTTAAAAGAAATCTTGAAACCGATAACAGTTTATGACAAGGTCCGACTTGGTGATTACCTTGTGGAGACTTGGTAATAAGCAGGAGTAGCTGCCAGTCAGATCTTTATGTTTCACTTTTGCATGTTTTACTTCCCGAATAATTTAATTATTCAGATAGGTCCACAGTCGCTCATACTTTGGGAAGTAAGTATTGAATCAAGACTGTCATGAATTGGTTTGTAGACTGTCTAAGGAGTTAGACATAGCAATAGGATTGCTACAACATTCATGAGTACTTAGAAATAGAGATTTGAGTATTGGATAAACCCACGCTCAACAGATTGCTTCATGGATTATATCACAAGCAATGTTGAGACGATAATATCTTATGATCTTGAAGTGGAGAGATATGAGTTATGATTTACAAGGCAGTTGTTCATTGATAATATGAAAACGCATCGGTAACTCGATGTTATAAAACATGTTGATGTGAATGATTTGACTTGTAAAAGATATAAGCATATAAGTCAAAGCTTATTCGTTCCTTGACCCTGATGGGAAACAGATATCTGTAGGCCTCTCGATGATTTTAAAGTTGACTAAAGTGCTGGCCAGCCTGGACTAAATTGATGTGTTCAATTAGAAGTCCCAAAGTCATAAGCAAAATCGGAAATCGGGAAACAGAATATCGGACAGAGATTGATCTCAATCCATGTCTCGTGTCTGAAAAATATCTTGTTGGACGAAGGATCATATGATCACTTATCATTGGACAGAACTGACTAGGTCAGAGTTCGGCAGCGGTTTCTAGGAAGCTACAGTTGCTAATTAATTCGATGTTAAATTGGTAATTTTAGTCATAGACTTATCCAAGTGGGAGACTGTTGGATTAGGTGTCTAAGCCATGACTAATAATTAGTATTTATCTAATTAATAGTAGCATAGTCCATTTGGGTTGCCCTCATAGTTGGAGGATTGGCAGAAAGTCCGGTAGAGAGAAAGATTGATTTATTATGTGATTAATAAATCAATAGAAATTAAATAAATAGTTTATTAATATATTTAAGTGATAATATATTAATTAGAAACTATAATAATTAATTAAAAAAATTTCTGGAATTAATTGGAATTAATTTGGCAGTTAAATTGATTAATTAAGGTGCAGGGACTAAAACTGTAATTATTTAATAGTTGTGTAAGTGACAGTTGAGTGAGTAAGAGTGGTGAACGAAATTATATATGGAAACATATATATTTTCGATTTTGATAATGAGGATAAAAGGGTTTGAATTATTAAGATAAAGGCTTATCTTAATTTGAATTCAAAAAGGTTTATCTTTAAGGTTTATCTGATCACCATTTGGAGCCTATAAATAGGGAGGCTCACCCTAACCCTAAAGCCACGATTTTGAAGATCTTTAAGAAGCTATTTTCGGCCAACAACTCCAAGCTAGGGTGTGACTACATTTGAGGCAAGAGGTTTCTGTTGCTTTGCTTCCAAGATTCACTAAAGGTTGTTTTTCTTGATCTTTCTTTTAGTTTAATTCTTTTTGGGCCTTTTAGGAATTTTTATATGTTTAACTAGAAAAAAAACTTAGATCTATATAGGTTGCATGTGAACTTAGGATTTTTAGTTCATAGTTGCAGAAAACCTTTCATTATGAACATTTCTTCACTTCTACCCCTTTCTTTTTGAAACAAACCATGGGTTATGTAAAACCCACGATTTTGATGATGATGATGGTGGTAGAACTTCATTCAAAACATCATGCATGTTGCAATATGTGAAGATCAATGACCAAAGCCTAAGTCAAAATCAAGAAAATGCACATTTTTAGTAGTTTTGGTGGAAAATCATCACATGCACCATAATTTTTCTTACAAACATGAATTTTGAACATTTTGAACTCATGCATGGCTTTCAAACCTTCATGCATGGGATGATCTTCACGTGTAGAAGCTTGATGAACTAAGTTAGTTACTAAGTATGACGTGTTTTTTGCAGGTTATGTTCCTTTATGATGTTGTTATGTTCCTATTACCATGTATTGTTTTTGGTTTTTTAGCTTTGTTGTCCTTTGGGGCTTGTCCCAATGGACTTTCTGTTTTTTTCTTTGGTGGGGAGTCCCCAGCCTCTTATTGTATTTATTCTTTTTATTAATAAAATTTATCTGAGGTACCGTCCTCTTTACCAAAAAAAAAAAGCTTCAAAATGTGCATGCAAGAACAAAAATCCACAAAAATATCTAAAACTCGTTTTTTGCTCAAATCTGATTTATCTCAGGAGCATATGAATATGAAAAAATAAACTGGAAAGTTTGAAAAGCTAAAATCGTATTTTTCGAGTTTATACAATTTTTACAAGAATCTAAGGCATTAAATCACATAAAATAGTTGCAGAAGTGAATAATTCCTAGAAAACTTTCTGGATGACCTATAAAGTAAATGGACATTCCCCAAAAAGTTTCACGCGTTTTTGTCACTGTTTACTATCTTTTCTGATTTTACCATTATTAAACACAAATAGATCCTAGAACCGATATCTGAGACATAAAAATGACAAGTAATATTTTTCGTAGTCTCTGGACACTATAATATACTTATATAAAAAGTTTGAGGATTTTACAGAACTTTATTCTATTTTTCCACGATTTAATGGTGATTTACGGTAGAAATAATAGGTTAAAGAGGTAAAAATAGTTAAACTATTCTAAAAATCCTGATATTCGAGCAGAACATCCATGAACACATTTTAACCTGAATTAAAAAGTTAAAGCTCCTAACTCAACTGTTAACTATTTATTTTGACATTATTAAGCTTTAACACACAAAATTCCTAAAAATTGGACTCTACTGCTTAAAAACCTCTTTTGGTATTTTTCCCAACTCATAAAGAAGGTATATCAGTTGTTCAAAAATATTGAACATATTTCTTAACCATTTACTATTTTCTATGAATTTGTGTTAATCCAAGTGATTAATTATGAGAAAAATAGTAAAACGTATCCAAAATACAGGAAATTTTATATGGAAGTTCTTGACTATAGTTGGGTCAAGAATACAAGGTTTTATGAACTTTATCAACTGTTTAATATTTTTCCATTATTTTATGATTATTCAATGAATTAAAATGGTGAAAAATACTTAGACATGTCAAAAATTCTTGAAAATTTATCTGGAGATCTTGGATTTCAATTAGAACTGAAATATAAAGTTTGGAAAATTGTATATATGATTTGAACCGGTTTCTAAAGTTTTAGCTTGTAAAACTCTTCCAAGAGTGCTAAAACACATTACTAATCATATCACAAAATTTGGGATTTTTCACCTAGTGTTATCCCTGAACTAAATAGTTTATGAAAATCTATACATTTCAGAAAAATGGTTACAACTTGTATAAAGCTAAATTGTAAAACAATACTGGCATTTCTCTACATGTAGGAATAGTATATTCGTGTTAGATTTCCACTAGAGACTCACTAGTTGTAACCTCATTGTAGGACATTGGTAGTGAGACGTGTGGAAGTATTCCAAGGCATCGTTAGTACCATCTCGAATCATTGTGAGTATCCACAGCCCCTTTTACTGTTTATGTTTTGGGGTGGAAAGCATGACCTGTACTTTTACTTTGCAAAATGGTTGATCTTGAATGTTTGCTCTTAAATTATACGCAATTGTTGTATTCTTGAGATTTCTATCGTGTGCAAAAGTCCCCTGTCGTTCTTTTACACAACCTATTAACTCATTATTGAGCCGATGGTTTATATGGAATATGGATAGCGCTATTTGGGATTGACCACCCCCACTCACATGGCTATGTGGGTGTATATTACCAATAGACTTACATGTTTACGATAGAACATGATTTGGAGGGGTGTCTGGTCTTTAGGATTGGTTGTGGACTCAAGCTTTATTTTTCAATTGATCATGGCTATGATCGAATTGCGTATGAAATGATTCACTTTGACAAGGCATTTGTTTAAGACTGTTCATTGAAAATTTAAAACTATGTGTATACTCAAACATGTGAACTCATCAACTATTTCAATAGTTGACCATCATTTTTCATGCTTTTCAGGAATCCTCTACTAAGTGGCACTTAGAGACACATCACTTGTAGAGCATCATGCATGTGTTGTTTTTCAAATATATTGTAATTTCAATTGCAATTGTTCAAAACTTATTGTAAACTGTAATTCTTTTAATACTATGGTTGGTGTTGTCTTTAACTTTTGCTATGAGAGCCTTTGTAATGTCATATTCCGTGTTTCCGCTTTAGCGGGGTGTGACAGAAATTGGTATCAGAGCCGAAGGTTATAGAGAATACCGGTTTTCCTGTTGGAAAACCCAAACTATAGCAAAAAATTTTCAAAAATAACTTTAAAAAACACTGAGCATACTACTGGTATAACTAAGTCGAGTGCGCATTATTGGACTTTAATTAGGTATAGCCTGGCCAACTATGCTTAATTAAAGAAAAGTAATGAGATTGGAAACGGTTATAGTAGAATTATGTTCAAAACAATTTTCAACTTAAACTTTTGAAAATCAAAATTTTCAGTGTGCGTATAGGCATTGCATATCATAGGCACTTATCTTGGTATACTTGGAAACTAGGTGCACTTCTATCACAACATATTTATTTAGGAATAGTGTATTCCTTAGCAAATGCTAGTTAACCTACTAGGTTATATCACTAGCCGTGCAATGAGCAACCCACATAGTACTGAGAATGAGGATTCCTCAGTAGATGCTAATTCTGGACATAAGGTTAGCAGCTAGAAAGCCACTGGTGAAAAACCTAAGTCGACACTAATATCAAGATTACCTCAATACCTCTTTATCGTCTGCATACTAGAGTTACGACTAGTAAAAAAAAGTTCTAATACCGGCAAGGGTAACAATAGGAGCTTCGCGTTGGGAGACAGTTGAGTCGCCATGAGTAGTCACTTTAATATCATTCGTGAGTATTTCCGATATGACTCCCGAGGAGACACATATATTTAACCTATTGATGCTGATACGTGACACTATCCTTTTGCACTATGATTTTAGCTTTAGGATTGTTTCCATATTGAGCTTAAGACTTAAGCTAGGATACCTCTTTGATTTTAAACCTACTCTTTTGGTGATTCTTACTCTACCATTTTTACTTGGTATTGTAATTCAAGTGCAATCCATCTCCCCTTCTGTCAAAAATTTCTAAGTTTTAGATCGAGGCCCTCAAGTACACGAGTGATATTCTCACGTATACCATCATCTTATATGTAAGACCCGTATCCTGATTATAACGTATACTTAAAATAAGAGTGTTAGGAATTATATGATGTTGGTAGTTATAAAGCTAAGAAAAACTTTAGTTACAATTTCATATGAAAATCAGCAATTTGTGTCGTTTTTAGAAAAATCATAATTAATTCTAGGAAACTCGTTTGGACCTCAAACCAATGCACAAAGTTTAAAAATTGAGTCTAGTATAATTACCAAAAATAATAGTAAGCTTGAAAATGATATTATCTATGGTAAAAAATGCAATCTTTACTGATTAGTTCGGAATTGACAGATTAGATAGTATGTTTTCAAAAATTCATAATAAATCATAGAAAAATCATATAAATACGTAAAATACCTCCCTGGAAAGGTATTGAGATAAATTTCTGGAATATCAAATAAAAACGTGAATTTCATGGGTTTAAAGTCGGCTAAACCAGTCTTGAACAGACTGATTCTAGAAGGTATTGATTTCAACAAAGTTATATTATTAAAATCTTTTGTCAAAAGTGTCATGCCATTTTTTATTCAAGAATTCAAGTATAAATACCCCTCAAAACATCTCATAAACCACACAACTAAATCTCAATCCAATATATAGAGGTTTCTAAGCACTAGAGTGTAAGCAAGTGAGCGGAAGGAAGCTCAAAAGCCTAACGAAGGAGTTATAGATCTCGACGACTGGTCATAAGGTAACTACAAACCTTTCTATAGCTTAATTAGGTATTGTAAAATAGTTAATTTAATAAGTATAACATATGTTATATTATACTCATTTCTAACAATAGTAAACAAAAACCTTAAAATGTCGTTATTATAACAATTCGTAATTTCCGAAAATAATACCGATTGATTTACTTACGAGGACGGTGACTAGGCCGATTACTTGGGATCTGGTTGTTGGATTTTCCGAAAGGCTAAAATGCTGAAAGGATCCTGCCACCCCATCTAATCTTCTACCTGGCCGTTCTTACTTGATAAATCATGGAGTATCATATTGGAATTATTGAAGGGTTTAATGATGCGACTATAATATAGCTAAGGATTAAGAAATGATAGATTTCTTATTATGTTAACAGTTAAAGTTGAAGGAAATACAAAGCCGAGAAAGATAAACGATATAGTCAACTATAATCAGGTGAGTCTTCTCACTATACTATGGGTGATATTGCATGCATAGGAAGGAAGGTAGGTTAGACTAAGGTTGTCTTACCCGTTATGATAATTGTGTGAATTATTGCTATGATAATGATTGTTTGTGGACGGAACGGGAACAGCCCGCGAGCCAATAGGCGGAACGGGAATAGCCCGCGAGCCAATAGGCGGAACGGGAATAGCCAGCGAGTCATTAGACGGAACGGGAAAAGCCTGCGAGCGATAAGACAGAACGGGAACTGCCCGTGAGTCTTCAGGCGGAACAGGGATAGCCCGCGAGTCTCACAGACATATGAATGGTTATTATGTGTTGTATGTTATGTGATGGATCGTATGGTATTTTGAGGAACTCACTAAGCTCCGTGCTTACCCTTTCCCTATATAAACAACTGTTTCAGGTATATCAGGTACCATGGATGGCAAGGCGTGACGTGTATACACTGTGCTGCTTCATTGGAGGACTGTTTTTGAATGGAAGTTCCGCTATGTTGTGATTTCATTAACTTTTGTTAATCCTGGGATGTTTTCATTAAACTTATAAGTTATGGAATTTTGTCAAAATTAATTAAGTGGCTTTTCTTATATTGAAGTTTTCATTTAAAAATTTTTAAATTTACTCAAAAATTTTGGGATGTTACATTATACTTTCCAAATTACTAACATGTTTCTAGAACAATCTTCGACCTTACACTTTTCATTCATAGTTCAACTCCACATTTCTTCGACATACGGAAATTTCCTATAGTTTTATGGGCATGTTCCATGGCGCAAAGTCTCTTCTCATCTAATAGCTCTCATTTTGGGGATATATAGAAGGATCTCTATCATCCACATCCAAATCTTTTTCTAGCTCTGAAGAAGAAGGCTAGCTATGCAGGGGAATCTCTCTATAAATGAACAATCAATGTACATCGACCCTTTCCTTACCCCGACGGGCTACCTTTCTTAAGGCCCTCAAACTTGCATAATATGGATTCCAAACATTCATGATCTGGATTTGAATGAGTCGAATTACTATTCCCTAGGTCAATTAGTGAACCTTCTCTCCAGGGAATCATGAAACTAGAAATATTATTGTTATTGATTCCACCTTCGACCCTTAATGTTTTCATACATTCGTTTATGCCCTTAACGGCGTTACTGATATTCTTATCATTATCTATGATTACATTCTCTTATGCCACACGTCAAACCTATAATATAACGTTTGACCCTATAAAAGGTACGAACTGCACCCATACCATGAAACATTTTACAAACAATTTTTCTTGTCCTCAATTTTGGGGAAAAGTCGCATGTACTAACCTTATTAGTTGGGTATGACTACCTACACTAATCCACTTATTCCTTGCTTTTTTATCTTCCATCGGAAACCTATTTCATTTCACTGGTTTTATTCAGCAACGGTAATATATTTTATAATTGCTTCATATAATTTACTAGACCTTCCCAAACCATGAAAGTCATATTTCTCATTAAAAATGAACAACTTTACTTTTGTTACCTTACTTCAATTTAAACTTTTCCTTCAAAACTTAAATTAACCAGTGTTGATTTTAACCTTGTTATTTCAATCTCATTTCAATTCTCTTTCAATAGCTAGATGTGTTTTCCAAGGGAACAAAAACCATTTTAAAACATTGTTACCATTTTGTTACGTTTACGAAAACTTAAAAACATTTTATTCTATAAAATTCTTTAAACTCTATGATATAACACGCAAACTTATGACATCGATGTTCATGTTACGTGTAAAAACTTCATTGGGCTTTTCAAACCACTTTGGTTTTGACTCTTTTTGGCCACTTTCTCATACAGGCATTGTACTTTGCTCCAATATGATTTCCCGACTCCAACGTAATATTCCCACAACTATCTACTGCAAACATGTTTATAAGACATCACAAATGTTTATATTTCAAAACACACCTCATTTGTTTATTTTGTTCCAAATTAGTTTTATAAACAATAAAGTTTCTAAAATTTTAAAGCTTCGCAAACCTAGTGTTCACTTTTAAATTCCAGTAACGTTCTACCTTTCAACACTGTATAATTATTATTCTGAATATGTTGGGTCATAAGAAATCCAAATGCATATCTCAGGTTACGATTTTTACCGAATGTCATTCTTTTTAGGTAACTGTTAATATCAAACTAGCTAACACCATCTTGGAACTATTCCTTAGTATCTCTAATTTGTTACACTTGGTACATTACATATTTAAGACAATTCCACATACACCAAAGATATCTAAATTATTTTCTTCGAAAATTATTGTTTCACTGTAGTACAAAAGTCAGAGCTGTCAATTTTTCAATCCCAGTTGTAGTCTTCATTACAACTTCCACATACCTGTTTTTATATAAAACTGTATCAGGGATTGCAAGTATGAAATATATTCTAACCTAGTTCCTAAAATTTATTTGTTCAATTTAATCGATTAATGCGTACATAGTCATGAGGCGTAATTTTGACTCGGTCAACCTTGCTATATTCAATTTCACCTCTTATCAAATATATTTTGATTTTATTACGAAATCGACCATAATCTAGAAATCTGTGATTTCATTGGTGTCTTTTGATTCTAAATTGGAAATATGATAAAAATGCACTTTCCATTGCATTTTCCTTACAATTAATACATAAGATGGATACTCTTGTATTTATCATCTTTCTAAATCCAAAAAATATATGTGAGGAGTTATACTTCCTTATGTTTCTCCTCTTCATTATAAACGTAAAAAGTTTTAAATGTTACGATTATCTATCCTCCAAAGGATTGTCTTCCTAAAATCATTAAATTGAGAATGTACCTAATCTCAATGATTAATATTGTTTTACACATTTCTTAAAGTAGCACTCTACTTTGCAATTATTTCCAAGGAGTTCGTAAATCCTAAACTTATTTTCATAAATATTCTGACTCTTTGCAAGTTTGCAATTGGCTTGACTTAAACAATTGGGTGATTTATTAAAATAGTAATCAAAGTACTTCTATATAAGTTCCCGCATTGACGACTTAAACTTTTAACCCTAATAAGTTGCTTTATTCTGTTACAACTTCGTTTGGTCACCGCACATGTATCTTCATTCGCTTGGAATTATGACGCATTTTGATAACAATGAAGTTACTTATCATTTCTAAACGGTTCTAATACTACCTAGATAATGTGATTTGATTCGTCATAAACTTTCATCTCCTTCATTTGAAACAATGATTCCCTAAACATAGCCTTCAAATATGGTTCTATTGTGGTGAGAGTACCTGCAATAGTAATAATATCTTCAAAAGTCCTCGATCATTTCGTAATTTATTTTGTAGACGACACTTGAATGGTCTTTACTCTTGAGGTATACTAACTATTCGTTGGCTACTCTTCGTATGTATCTTTAAGGAATTATCCTCAATTTCTCCTCTTTCATTTGTGTGACTTCTTCCAATTTTGAATATATCCTTGCCAGATATAGTAGCCAGAAATGAAAAATTTGTTCTTAATCTCTTCCCAATTAGGTGGCAAATTTAGACTTGGTGCTAAATTAAGACGTGAATTAAGGATCTACGTGGACTTAGCACTCAATGCAGTTGGTGCTTCAACAGGACTTATAACATTCTCTTAATCCAGAATATCTCTAACTAGTTAATCTCTTTCGACATGGTCGCCATGGTTAGATTATGATTTTCATGATCCTATTTTCCCACGATTAAGACTGTAGAACTCGAAATAGGGAAACGCTAACCTGATGATAGCAAAGGATCTGAACCCTCACCCCACATGTTGAGTTTCAATAGCAAATGATTGGACCCTCCCCTGAGGAATTAATCCAATAGTCAAAATACAATCCAATTTATCAGCATTAGACTTAAAGCCGCTCGTGATCGTCAGCAAGGCTATGCTGATGACCGCCGAAAACCCTTAGAATTTCGGGTTGAAGATAAAGTGTTGCTAAATGTATCACCCTGTAAATGGATTGTCCATTATGGATTAAAGGCAAATTAAGTCCTCGCTATATAGGACCATACGAGATCGTCGAGAGAATCGGCTCAGCGGCTTATAGACTCAAGATACCCCAATGGTTGAGCATAATTCATGATACGTTTCGTGTATCAAATCTTAAAAAGTGTCTAGCTGACGACTCTCAGATAATACCACCTGAGGATGTTCAAGTCGATCCCCGCTAGCACTTTATTTAGGAACCAACTGAAATCCTCGATAGGGATGTCAACCGGTTGAAACGGAAAATGATTCCACTTGTTAAGGTCTGCTGGAATTCTAAACATGGAGCTGAATACACATGGGAGCGAGAGGATTTCATGAAACGAAAATATCCTCAATTGTTTGCGGAACAAACCCATGATGCCAATAGCTGAATTTCGGGACGAAATTCTTTCAACCGGGGGAGACTGTGACCACCGTAAAAAAAATTCGAATCGGTTCTTGATTTAAATAAACCCAATTGCACGTGTAGACACTGTGACATCTGTCATCGGGTCATTCTTTGACGTAAATAAGTTGCCTTATATGTTATAGCGTTGACCTTACTGTAGATAATATGTTAAAAACCTCATAGATGCTTGAATCCAATTAGAATCTATGACTAATATACTTGACTCTTACAATTCACGCGAATTGTTCAACTGCTGTAGAAAATGTCAATAAACGGTTAAAAACAATTGTAAATATCTTTTACAGTTAAAAATAAATATGAACAAATTAAAATAAAGTGAAAATATTAGAATTCACTTTATAATAATTATGAGGTTTTAATTTGGTCATAAAAACCTTAAAAAGTCTTAAAAATTCAAAATTTATAAATTTGACGTCTAAAAAATTATAAATTTCACCATAAGACATATATTATCAAATTAAATTAATTAAATTATTAAATATAATTAAAAAAAGTTTATATATTTCTAACATTTATTTAATAATTATGAGCTAAATAAGTCTAAATATGTCATAATTTTTACAAAAAACTTTTATAAAAATTTCAAAACCTTTATAAAATATAAAAATGAAAAAAATAAATAATGAGAGGACCTCTCTCTCCTCTAAAATCGGCCAGCCCTTCCCCCAAGACTTCTCTTCCCCAAAAACTCATTATTTGAGTCACTACTTCACTCCACCACCTCCTCATACTCTCTCACAGCTTATTCTTTCATCATTTTCTCTCAAACCTTTCCTCTCCTCTCCCTTTTCCATGAAAATACCAGCCCCAAAACACTCATTTTGAGCCTCAAAATCGGATCATGCAAGTGATTCTTCAAAGGTAAAATCGAAACTATGCTTCCATACTTCATTTTCATGCATTCTTTTAAGGTTTTATGAACATTTCTTCACTTCTACCCCTTTCTTTTTGAAACAAACCATGGGTTATGTAAAACCCACGATTTTGATGATGATGGTGGTAGAACTTCACTCAAAACATCATGCATGTTGCAAGATGTGAAGATCAATGACCAAAGCCTAAGTCAAAATCAAGAAAATATACATTTTTAGTAGTTTTGGTGGAAAATCATCACATGCACCATAATTTTTCTTACAAACACGAATTTTGAACATTTTGAACTCATGCATGGCCTTCAAACCTTCATGCATGGGACTATCTTCACGTGTAGAAGCTTGATGAACTAAGTTAGTTACTAAAAGCTTCAAAATGTGCATGCAAGAACAAAAATCCACAAAAATATCTAAAACTAGTTTTCTGATCAAATCCGATTTATCTCAGGAGCATATGAATATGAAAGAATAAACTGGAAAGTTTGAAGAGCTAAATCGTATTTTTCGAGTTTCTACAATTTTGACAAGAATCTAAGGCATTAAATCACATAAAATAGTTTCAGAAGTAAATAATTCCTAGAAAACTTTTTGGATGACCTATAAAGTAAATGGACATTCCCCAGAAAGTTACACGCGTTTTTGCCACTGTTTACTATCTTTTCTGATTTTACCATTATTAAACAAAAATAAATCCTAGAACCGATATCTGAGACATAAAAATGACAAGTAATATTTTTCGTAGTCTCTGGACACTATAATATACTTATATAAAACGTTTGAGGATTTTACAGAACTTTATTCTATTTTTCCACGATTTAATGGTGATTTATGATAGAAATAATGGGTTAAAGAGGGAAAAATAGGTAAACTATTCTAAAAATCCTGATATTCGAGCAGGACATCCATGAACACATTTTAACCAGAAATAAAAAGTTAAAGCTCCTAACTCAACTGTTAACTATTTATTTTGACATTATTAAGCTTTAACACACAAAATTCCTAAAAATCGGACTCTACTACTTAAAAACCTCTTTTGGTATTTTTCCCAACTCATAAAGAAGGTATAGCCGTTGTAAAAAAATATTTAACATTTTTCTTAACCATTTACTATTTTCTATGAATTTGTGTTAATCCAAGTGATTAATTATGAGAAAAATAGTAAAACGTATCCAAAATACAGGAAATTTTATATGGAAGTTCTTGACTGTATTTGGGTCAAGAATACAAGGTTTTATGAACTTTATCAATTGTTTAATATTTTTCCATGATTTTATGATTATTCAATGAATTAAAATGGTGAAAAATACTTAGACATGTCAAAAATTCTTGAAAATTTATCTGGAGATCTTGGATTTCAATTAGAACTGAAATATAAAGTTTCGAAAATTGTAGATATGATTTGAACCGGTTTCTAAAGTTTTAGCTTGTAAAACTCTTCCAAGAGTGCTAAAACACATTACTAATCATATCAAAAAATTTGGGATTTTTCACCTAGTGTTATCCCTGAACTAAATAGTTTATGAAAATCTATACATTTCAGAAAAATGGTTACAACTTGTATAAAGCTAAATTGTAAAACAATACTGGCATTTCTCTACATGTAGGAATAGTATATTCGTGTTAGATTTCTACTAGAGACTCACTAGTTGTAATCTCATTGTAGGACATTGGTAGTGAGACGTGTGGAAGTATTCCAAGGAATCGTTAGTACCATCTCGAATCATTGTGAGTATCCATAGCCCCTTTTACTGTTTATGTTTTGGGGTGGAAAGCATGACCTGTACTTTTACTTTGCAAAATGGTTGATCTTGAATGTTTGCTCTTAAATTATACGCAATTGTTGTATTCTTGAGATTTCTATCGTGTGCAAAAGTCCCCTGTCGTTCTTTTACACAACCTATTAACTCATTATTGAGCCGATGGTTTATATGGAATATGGATAGCGCTATTTGGGATTGACCACCCCCACTCACATGGCTATGTGGGTGTATATTACCAATAGACTTACATGTTTACGATAGAACATGATTTGGAGGGGTGTCTGGTCTTTAGGATTGGTTGTGGACTCAAGCTTTATTTTTCAATTGATCATGGCTTTGATCGAATTGCGTATGAAATGATTCACTTTAACAAGGCATTTGTTTAAGACTGTTCATTGAAAATTTAAAACTATGTGTATACTCAAACATGTGAACTCATCAACTATTTCAATAGTTGACCATCATTTTTCATGCTTTTCAGGAATCCTCTACTAAGTGGCACTTAGAGACACATCACTTGTAGAGCATCATGCATGTGTTGTTTTTCAAATATATTGTAATTTCAATTGCAATTGTTCAAAACTTATTGTAAACTGTAATTCTTTTAATACTATGGTTGGTGTTGTCTTTAACTTTTGCTATGAGAGCCTTTGTACTGTCATATTCCGTGTTTCCGCTTTAGCGGGGTGTGACAGAAATTGGTATCAGAGCCGAAGGTTATAGAGAATACCGGTTTTCCTGTTGGAAAACCCAAACTATAGCAAAAAATTTTCAAAAATAACTTTAAAAAACACTGAACATACTACTGGTATAACTAAGTCGAGTGCGCATTATTGGACTTTAATTAGGTATAGCCTGGCCAACTATGCTTAATTAAAGAAAAGTAATGAGATTGGAAACGGTTATAGTAGAATTATGTTCAAAACAATTTTCAACTTAAACTTTTGAAAATCAAAATTTTCAGTGTGCGTATAGGCATTGCATATCATAGGCACTTATCTTGGTATACTTGGAAACTAGGTGCACTTCTATCACAACATATTTATTTAGGAATAGTGTATTCCTTAGCAAATGCTAGTTAACCTACTAGGTTATATCACTAGCCGTGCAATGAGCAACCCACATAGTACTGAGAATGAGGATTCCTCAGTAGATGCTAATTCTGGACATAAGGTTAGCAGCTAGAAAGCCACTGGTGAAAAACCTAAGTCGACACTAATATCAAGATTACCTCAATACCTCTTTATCGTCTGCGTACTAGAGTTACGACTAGTAAAAAAAAGTTCTAATACCGGCAAGGGTAACAATAGGAGCTTCGCGTTGGGAGACAGTTGAGTCGCCATGAGTAGTCACTTTAATATCATTCGTGAGTATTTCCGATATGACTCCCGAGGAGACACATATATTTAACCTATTGATGCTGATACATGACACTATCCTTTTGCACTATGATTTTAGCTTTAGGATTGTTTCCATATTGAGCTTAAGACTTAAGCTAGGATACCTCTTTGATTTTAAACCTACTCTTTTGGTGATTCTTACTCTACCATTTTTACTTGGTATTGTAATTCAAGTGCAATCCATCTCCCCTTCTGTCAAAAATTTCTAAGTTTTAGATCGAGGCCCTCAAGTACACGAGTGATATTCTCATGTATACCATCATCTTATATGTAAGACCCGTATCCTGATTATAACGTATACTTAAAATAAGAGTGTTAGGAATTATATGATGTTGGTAGTTATAAAGCTAAGAAAAACTTTAGTTACAATTTCATATGAAAATCAGCAATTTGTGTCGTTTTTAGAAAAATCATAATTAATTCTAGGAAACTCGTTTGGACCTCAAACCAATGCACAAAGTTTACAAATTGAGTCTAGTATAATTACCAAAAATAATAGTAAGCTTGAAAATGATATTATCTATGGTAAAAAATGCAATCTTTACTGATTAGTTCGGAATTGACAGATTAGATAGTATGTTTTCAAAAATTCATAATAAATCATAGAAAAATCATATAAATACGTAAAATACCTCCCTGGAAAGGTATTGAGATAAATTTCTGGAATATCAAATAAAAACGTGAATTTCATGGGTTTAAAGTCGGCTAAACCAGTCTTGAACAGACTGATTCTAGAAGGTATTGATTTCAACAAAGTTATATTATTAAAATCTTTTGTCAAAAGTGTCATGCCATTTTTTATTCAAGAATTCAAGTATAAATACCCCTCAAAACATCTCATAAACCACACAACTAAATCTCAATCCAATATATAGAGGTTTCTAAGCACTAGAGTGTAAGCAAGTGAGCGGAAGGAAGCTCAAAAGCCTAACGAAGGAGTTATAGATCTCGACGACTGGTCATAAGGTAACTACAAACCTTTCTATAGCTTAATTAGGTATTGTAAAATAGTTAATTTAATAAGTATAACATATGTTATATTATACTCATTTCTAACAATAGTAAACAAAAACCTTAAAATGTCGTTATTATAACAATTCGTAATTTCCGAAAATAATACCGATTGATTTACTTACGAGGACGGTGACTAGGCCGATTACTTGGGATCTGGTTGTTGGATTTTCCGAAAGGCTAAAATGCTGAAAGGATCCTGCCACCCCATCTAATCTTCTACCTGGCCGTTCTTACTTGATAAATCATGGAGTATCATATTGGAATTATTGAAGGGTTTAATGATGCGACTATAATATAGCTAAGGATTAAGAAATGATAGGTTTCTTATTATGTTAACAGTTAAAGTTGAAGGAAATACAAAGCCGAGAAAGATAAACGATATAGTCAACTATAATCAGGTGAGTCTTCTCACTATACTATGGGTGATATTGCATGCATAGGAAGGAAGGTAGGTTAGACTAAGGTTTTCTTACCCGTTATGATAATTGTGTGAATTATTGCTATGATAATGATTGTTTGTGGACGGAACGGGAACAGCCCGCGAGCCAATAGGCGGAACGGGAATAGCCCGCAAGCCAATAGGCGGAACGGGAATAGCCAGCGAGTCATTAGACGGAACGGGAAAAGCCTGCGAGCGATAAGACAGAACGGGAACTGCCCGTGAGTCTTCAGGCGGAACAGGGATAGCCCGCGAGTCTCACAGACATATGAATGGTTATTATGTGTTGTATGTTATGTGATGGATCGTATGGTATTTTGAGGAACTCACTAAGCTCCGTGCTTACCCTTTCCCTATATAAACAACTGTTTCAGGTATATCAGGTACCATGGATGGCAAGGCGTGACGTGTATACACTGTGCTGCTTCATTGGAGGACTGTTTTTGAATGGAAGTTCCGCTATGTTGTGATTTCATTAACTTTTGTTAATCCTGGGATGTTTTCATTAAACTTATAAGTTATGGAATTTTGTCAAAATTAATTAAGTGGCTTTTCTTATATTGAAGTTTTCATTTAAAAATTTTTAAATTTACTCAAAAATTTTGGGATGTTACATTATACTTTCCAAATTACTAACATGTTTCTAGAACAATCTTCGACCTTACACTTTTCATTCATAGTTCAACTCCACATTTCTTCGACATACGGAAATTTCCTATAGTTTTATGGGCATGTTCCATGGCGCAAAGTCTCTTCTCATCTAATAGCTCTCATTTTGGGGATATATAGAAGGATCTCTATCATCCACATCCAAATCTTTTTCTAGCTCTGAAGAAGAAGGCTAGCTATGCAGGGGAATCTCTCTATAAATGAACAATCAATGTACATCGACCCTTTCCTTACCCCGACGGGCTACCTTTCTTAAGGCCCTCAAACTTGCATAATATGGATTCCAAACATTCATGATCTGGATTTGAATGAGTCGAATTACTATTCCCTAGGTCAATTAGTGAACCTTCTCTCCAGGGAATCATGAAACTAGAAATATTATTGTTATTGATTCCACCTTCGACCCTTAATGTTTTCATACATTCGTTTATGCCCTTAACGGCGTTACTGATATTCTTATCATTATCTATGATTACATTCTCTTATGCCACACGTCAAACCTATAATATAACGTTTGACCCTATAAAAGGTACGAACTGCACCCATACCATGAAACATTTTACAAACAATTTTTCTTGTCCTCAATTTTGGGGAAAAGTCGCATGTACTAACCTTATTAGTTGGGTATGACTACCTACACTAATCCACTTATTCCTTGCTTTTTTATCTTCCATCGGAAACCTATTTCATTTCACTGGTTTTATTCAGCAACGGTAATATATTTTATAATTGCTTCATATAATTTACTAGACCTTCCCAAACCATGAAAGTCATATTTCTCATTAAAAATGAACAACTTTACTTTTGTTACCTTACTTCAATTTAAACTTTTCCTTCAAAACTTAAATTAACCAGTGTTGATTTTAACCTTGTTATTTCAATCTCATTTCAATTCTCTTTCAATAGCTAGATGTGTTTTCCAAGGGAACAAAAACCATTTTAAAACATTGTTACCATTTTGTTACGTTTACGAAAACTTAAAAACATTTTATTCTATAAAATTCTTTAAACTCTATGATATAACACGCAAACTTATGACATCGATGTTCATGTTACGTGTAAAAACTTCATTGGGCTTTTCAAACCACTTTGGTTTTGACTCTTTTTGGCCACTTTCTCATACAGGCATTGTACTTTGCTCCAATGTGATTTCCCGACTCCAACGTAATATTCCCACAACTATCTACTGCAAACATGTTTATAAGACATCACAAATGTTTATATTTCAAAACACACCTCATTTGTTTATTTTGTTCCAAATTAGTTTTATAAACAATAAAGTTTCTAAAATTTTAAAGCTTCGCAAACCTAGTGTTCACTTTTAAATTCCAGTAACGTTCTACCTTTCAACACTGTATAATTATTATTCTGAATATGTTGGGTCATAAGAAATCCAAATGCATATCTCAGGTTACGATTTTTACCGAATGTCATTCTTTTTAGGTAACTGTTAATATCAAACTAGCTAACACCATCTTGGAACTATTCCTTAGTATCTCTAATTTGTTACACTTGGTACATTACATATTTAAGACAATTCCACATACACCAAAGATATCTAAATTATTTTCTTCGAAAATTATTGTTTCACTGTAGTACAAAAGTCAGAGCTGTCAATTTTTCAATCCCAGTTGTAGTCTTCATTACAACTTCCACATACCTGTTTTTATATAAAACTGTATCAGGGATTGCAAGTATGAAATATATTCTAACCTAGTTCCTAAAATTTATTTGTTCAATTTAATCGATTAATGCGTACATAGTCATGAGGCGTAATTTTGACTCGGTCAACCTTGCTATATTCAATTTCACCTCTTATCAAATATATTTTGATTTTATTACGAAATCGACCATAATCTAGAAATCTGTGATTTCATTGGTGTCTTTTGATTCTAAATTGGAAATATGATAAAAATGCACTTTCCATTGCATTTTCCTTACAATTAATACATAAGATGGATACTCTTGTATTTATCATCTTTCTAAATCCAAAAAATATATGTGAGGAGTTATACTTCCTTATGTTTCTCCTCTTCATTATAAACGTAAAAAGTTTTAAATGTTACGATTATCTATCCTCCAAAGGATTGTCTTCCTAAAATCATTAAATTGAGAATGTACCTAATCTCAATGATTAATATTGTTTTACACATTTCTTAAAGTAGCACTCTACTTTGCAATTATTTCCAAGGAGTTCGTAAATCCTAAACTTATTTTCATAAATATTCTGACTCTTTGCAAGTTTGCAATTGGCTTGACTTAAACAATTGGGTGATTTATTAAAATAGTAATCAAAGTACTTCTATATAAGTTCCCGCATTGACGACTTAAACTTTTAACCCTAATAAGTTGCTTTATTCTGTTACAACTTCGTTTGGTCACCGCACATGTATCTTCATTCGCTTGGAATTATGACGCATTTTGATAACAATGAAGTTACTTATCATTTCTAAACGGTTCTAATACTACCTAGATAATGTGATTTGATTCGTCATAAACTTTCATCTCCTTCATTTGAAACAATGATTCCCTAAACATAGCCTTCAAATATGGTTCTATTGTGGTGAGAGTACCTGCAATAGTAATAATATCTTCAAAAGTCCTCGATCATTTCGTAATTTATTTTGTAGACGACACTTGAATGGTCTTTACTCTTGAGGTATACTAACTATTCGTTGGCTACTCTTCGTATGTATCTTTAAGGAATTATCCTCAATTTCTCCTCTTTCATTTGTGTGACTTCTTCCAATTTTGAATATATCCTTGCCAGATATAGTAGCCAGAAATGAAAAATTTGTTCTTAATCTCTTCCCAATTAGGTGGCGAATTTAGACTTGGTGCTAAATTAAGACGTGAATTAAGGATCTACGTGGACTTAGCACTCAATGCAGTTGGTGCTTCAACAGGACTTATAACATTCTCTTAATCCAGAATATCTCTAACTAGTTAATCTCTTTCGACATGGTCGCCATGGTTAGATTATGATTTTCATGATCCTATTTTCCCACGATTAAGACTGTAGAACTCGAAATAGGGAAACGCTAACCTGATGATAGCAAAGGATCTGAACCCTCACCCCACATGTTGAGTTTCAATAGCAAATGATTGGACCCTCCCCTGAGGAATTAATCCAATAGTCAAAATAAAATCCAATTTATCAGCATTAGACTTAAAGCCGCTCGTGATCGTCAGCAAGGCTATGCTGATGACCGCCGAAAACCCTTAGAATTTCGGGTTGAAGATAAAGTGTTGCTAAATGTATCACCCTGTAAATGGATTGTCCATTATGGATTAAAGGCAAATTAAGTCCTCGCTATATAGGACCATACGAGATCGTCGAGAGAATCGGCTCAGCGGCTTATAGACTCAAGATACCCCAATGGTTGAGCATAATTCATGATACGTTTCGTGTATCAAATCTTAAAAAGTGTCTAGCTGACGACTCTCAGATAATACCACCTGAGGATGTTCAAGTCGATCCCCGCTAGCACTTTATTTAGGAACCAACTGAAATCCTCGATAGGGATGTCAACCGGTTGAAACGGAAAATGATTCCACTTGTTAAGGTCTGCTGGAATTCTAAACATGGAGCTGAATACACATGGGAGCGAGAGGATTTCATGAAACGAAAATATCCTCAATTGTTTGCGGAACAAACCCATGATGCCAATAGCTGAATTTCGGGACGAAATTCTTTCAACCGGGGGAGACTGTGACCACCGTAAAAAAAATTCGAATCGGTTCTTGATTTAAATAAACCCAATTGCACGTGTAGACACTGTGACATCTGTCATCGGGTCATTCTTTGACGTAAATAAGTTGCCTTATATGTTATAGCGTTGACCTTACTGTAGATAATATGTTAAAAACCTCATAGATGCTTGAATCCAATTAGAATCTATGACTAATATACTTGACTCTTACAATTCACGCGAATTGTTCAACTGCTGTAGAAAATGTCAATAAACGGTTAAAAACAATTGTAAATATCTTTTACAGTTAAAAATAAATATGAACAAATTAAAATAAAGTGAAAATATTAGAATTCACTTTATAATAATTATGAGGTTTTAATTTGGTCATAAAAACCTTAAAAAGTCTTAAAAATTCAAAATTTATAAATTTGACGTCTAAAAAATTATAAATTTCACCATAAGACATATATTATCAAATTAAATTAATTAAATTATTAAATATAATTAAAAAAAGTTTATATATTTCTAACATTTATTTAATAATTATGAGCTAAATAAGTCTAAATATGTCATAATTTTTACAAAAAACTTTTATAAAAATTTCAAAACCTTTATAAAATATAAAAATGAAAAAAATAAATAATGAGAGGACCTCTCTCTCCTCTAAAATCGGCCAGCCCTTCCCCCAAGACTTCTCTTCCCCAAAAACTCATTATTTGAGTCACTACTTCACTCCACCACCTCCTCATACTCTCTCACAGCTTATTCTTTCATCATTTTCTCTCAAACCTTTCCTCTCCTCTCCCTTTTCCATGAAAATACCAGCCCCAAAACACTCATTTTGAGCCTCAAAATCGGATCATGCAAGTGATTCTTCAAAGGTAAAATCGAAACTATGCTTCCATACTTCATTTTCATGCATTCTTTTAAGGTTTTATGAACATTTCTTCACTTCTACCCCTTTCTTTTTGAAACAAACCATGGGTTATGTAAAACCCACGATTTTGATGATGATGGTGGTAGAACTTCACTCAAAACATCATGCATGTTGCAAGATGTGAAGATCAATGACCAAAGCCTAAGTCAAAATCAAGAAAATATACATTTTTAGTAGTTTTGGTGGAAAATCATCACATGCACCATAATTTTTCTTACAAACACGAATTTTGAACATTTTGAACTCATGCATGGCCTTCAAACCTTCATGCATGGGACTATCTTCACGTGTAGAAGCTTGATGAACTAAGTTAGTTACTAAAAGCTTCAAAATGTGCATGCAAGAACAAAAATCCACAAAAATATCTAAAACTAGTTTTCTGATCAAATCCGATTTATCTCAGGAGCATATGAATATGAAAGAATAAACTGGAAAGTTTGAAGAGCTAAATCGTATTTTTCGAGTTTCTACAATTTTGACAAGAATCTAAGGCATTAAATCACATAAAATAGTTTCAGAAGTAAATAATTCCTAGAAAACTTTTTGGATGACCTATAAAGTAAATGGACATTCCCCAGAAAGTTACACGCGTTTTTGCCACTGTTTACTATCTTTTCTGATTTTACCATTATTAAACACAAATAAATCCTAGAACCGATATCTGAGACATAAAAATGACAAGTAATATTTTTCGTAGTCTCTGGACACTATAATATACTTATATAAAACGTTTGAGGATTTTACAGAACTTTATTCTATTTTTCCACGATTTAATGGTGATTTACGATAGAAATAATGGGTTAAAGAGGGAAAAATAGGTAAACTATTCTAAAAATCCTGATATTCGAGCAGGACATCCATGAACACATTTTAACCAGAAATAAAAAGTTAAAGCTCCTAACTCAACTGTTAACTATTTATTTTGACATTATTAAGCTTTAACACACAAAATTCCTAAAAATCGGACTCTACTACTTAAAAACCTCTTTTGGTATTTTTCCCAACTCATAAAGAAGGTATAGCCGTTGTACAAAAATATTTAACATTTTTCTTAACCATTTACTATTTTCTATGAATTTGTGTTAATCCAAGTGATTAATTATGAGAAAAATAGTAAAACGTATCCAAAATACAGGAAATTTTATATGGAAGTTCTTGACTGTATTTGGGTCAAGAATACAAGGTTTTATGAACTTTATCAATTGTTTAATATTTTTCCATGATTTTAAGATTATTCAATGAATTAAAATGGTGAAAAATACTTAGACATGTCAAAAATTCTTGAAAATTTATCTGGAGATCTTGGATTTCAATTAGAACTGAAATATAAAGTTTCGAAAATTGTAGATATGATTTGAACCGGTTTCTAAAGTTTTAGCTTGTAAAACTCTTCCAAGAGTGCTAAAACACATTACTAATCATATCAAAAAATTTGGGATTTTTCACCTAGTGTTATCCCTGAACTAAATAGTTTATGAAAATCTATATATTTCAGAAAAATGGTTACAACTTGTATAAAGCTAAATTGTAAAACAATACTGGCATTTCTCTACATGTAGGAATAGTATATTCGTGTTAGATTTCTACTAGAGACTCACTGGTTGTAATCTCATTGTAGGACATTGGTAGTGAGACGTGTGGAAGTATTCCAAGGAATCGTTAGTACCATCTCGAATCATTGTGAGTATCCATAGCCCCTTTTACTGTTTATGTTTTGGGGTGGAAAGCATGACCTGTACTTTTACTTTGCAAAATGGTTGATCTTGAATGTTTGCTCTTAAATTATACGCAATTGTTGTATTCTTGAGATTTCTATCGTGTGCAAAAGTCCCCTGTCGTTCTTTTACACAACCTATTAACTCATTATTGAGCCGATGGTTTATATGGATAACGCTATTTGGGATTGACCACCCCACTCACATGGCTATGTGGGTGCATATTACCAATAGACTTACATGTTTACGATAGAACATGATTTGGAAGGGTGTCTGGTCTTTAGGATTGGTTGTGGACTCAAGATTTATTTTTCAATTGATCATGGCTATGATCGAATTGCGTATGAAATGATTCACTTTAACAAGGCATTTGTTTAAGACTGTTCATTGAAAATTTAAAACTATGTGTATACTCAAACCTCTGAACTCACCAACTATTTCAATAGTTGACCGTCATTTTTCATGCTTTTCAGGAATCCTCTACTAAGTGGCACTTAGAAACACATCACTTGTAGAGCATCATGCATGTGTTGTTTTTCAAATATATTGTAATTTCAATTGCAATTGTTCAAAACTTATTGTAAACTGTAATTCTTTTAATACTATAGTTGGTGTTGTCTTTACCTTTTGCTATAAGAGCCTTTGTACTGTCATATTCCGTGTTTCCGCTTTAGCAGGGTGTGACAAAAATTGTTATCAGAGCCGAAGGTTATAGAGAATACCAGTTTTCCTATTGGAAAACCCAAACTATAGCCAAAAATTTTCAAAAATAACTTTCAAAAACACTGAACATACTACTGGTATAACTAAGTCGAGTGCGCATTATTGGACTTTAATTAGGTATAGCCTGGCCAACTATGCTTAATTAAAGAAAAGTAATGAGATTAGAAACGGTTATAGTAGAATTATGTTCAAAATTATTTTCAACTTAAACTTTTGAAAATCAAAATTTTCAGTGTGCGTATAGGCATTGCATATCATAGGCACTTATCTTGGTACACTTGGAAACTAGGTGCTAACCTTATTTCCAGAATTAGCATCTACTGAGGAATCCTCGTTCTCAGTACTATGTGGGTTGCTCATTGCACGGCTAGTTATATAACCTAGTAGGTTAACTAGCATTTGCTAAGGAATACACTATTCCTAAATAAATATGTTGTGATAGAATACACTATTCCTAAATAAATATGTTGTGATAGAAGTGCACTTAGTTGTGTATTCCTTAGCAAATGTTAGTTAACCTACTAGGTTATATCACTAGCCGTGCAATGAGCAACCCACATAGTACTGAGAATGAGGATTCCTCAGTAGATGCTAATTCTGGACATAAGGTTAGCACCTAGTTTCAAAGTGTACCAAGATAAGTGCCTATGATATGCAATGCCTATACGCACACTAAAAATTTTGATTTTCAAAAGTTTATGTTGAAAATTGTTTTGAACATAATTCTACGATAACCGTTTCCAATCTCATTACTTTTCTTTAATTAAGCATAGTTGACCAGGCTATACCTAATTAAAGTCCAATAATGTGCACTCGACTTAGTTATACCAGTAGTATGTTCAGTGTTTTTGAAAGTTATTTTTGAAAATTTTTGGCTATAGTTTGGGTTTTCCAACAGGAAAACCGGTATTCTCTATAACCTTCGGCTCTGATACCAATTTCTGTCACACCCCGCTAAAGTGGAAACACATAATATGACAGCACAAAGGCTCTCATAGCAAAAGTTAAAGACAACACCAACCATAGTATTAAAAGAATTACAGTTTACAATAAGTTTTGGACAATTGCAATTGAAATTACAATATATTTGAAAAACAACACATGCACGATGCTCTACAAGTGATGTGTCTCTAAGTGCCACTTAGTAGAGGATTCCTGAAAAGCATGAAAAATGAGGGTCAACTATTGAAATAGTTGGTGAGTTCACAGGTTTGAGTATACACATAGTTTTAAATTTTCAATGAACAGTCTTAAACAAATGCCTTGTCAAAGTGAATCATTTCATACGCAATTCGATCATAGCCATGATCAATTGAAAAATAAAGCTTGAGTCCACAACCAATCCTAAAGACCAGACACCCCTCCAAATCATGTTCTATCGTAAACATGTAAGTTTATTGGTAATATGCACCCACATAGCCATGTGAGTGGGGGTGGTCAATCCCAAATAGCGCTATCCATATAAACCATCGGCTCAATAATGAGTTAATAGGTTGTGTAAAAGAACGACAGGGGACTTTTGCACACGATAGAAATCTCAAGAATACAACAATTGCGTATAATTTAAGAGCAAACATTCAAGATCAACCATTTTGCAAAGTAAAAGTACAGGTCATGCTTTCCACCCCAAAACATAAAACAGTAAAAGGGGCTGTGGATACTCACAATGATTCGAGATGGTACTAACGATGCCTTGGAATACTTCCACACGTCTCACTACCAATGTCCTACAATGAGGTTACAACTAGTGAGTCTCTAGTGGAAATCTAACACGAATATACTATTCCTACATGTAGAGAAATGCCAGTATTGTTTTACAATTTAGCTTTATTCAAGTTGTAACCATTTTTCTGAAATGTATAGATTTTCATAAACTATTTAGTTCAGGGATAACACTAGGTGAAAAATCCCAAATTTTGTGATATGATTAGTAATGTGTTTTAGCACTCTTGGAAGAGTTTTACAAGCTAAAACTTTAGAAACCGGTTCAAATCATATCTACAATTTTCCAAACTTTATATTTCAGTTCTAATTGAAATCCAAGATCTCCAGATAAATTTTCAAGAATTTTTGACATGTCTAAGTATTTTTCACCATTTTAATTCATTGAATAATCGTAAAATCATGGAAAAATATTAAACAGTTGATAAAGTTCATAAAACCTTGTATTCTTGACCCAACTACAGTCAAGAACTTCCATATAAAATTTCCTGTATTTTGGATATGTTTTACTATTTTTCTCATAATTAATCACTCGGATTAACACAAATTCATAGAAAATAGTAAATGGTTAAGAAAAATGTTCAATATTTTTGTACAACTGATATACCTTCTTTATGAGTTGGGAAAAATACCAAAATAGGTTTTTAAGTAGTAGAGTCCGATTTTTAGGAATTTTGTGTGTTAAAGCTTAATAATGTCAAAATAAATAGTTACCAGTTGAGTTAGGAGCTTTAACTTTTTATTTCTTGTTAAAATGTGTTCATGGATGTCCTGCTCGAATATCAGGATTTTTGGAATAGTTTAACTATTTTTCCCTCTTTAACCCATTATTTCTACCGTAAATCACCATTAAATCGTGGAAAAATAGAATAAAGTTCTGTAAAATCCTCAAACTTTTTATATAAGTATATTATAGTCTCCAGAGACTACGAAAAATATTACTTGTCATTTTTATGTACGGAAATTATTTTTTTGGAAACTCATTTATATAAAAAGAAAGGGAGCAATTAATCAAATTAGACGTCTTACTGGGGTTGACAAATACGAAAAGTTTTTGAAAAGTATCTTTCATCTTTTTATTTATTTGGAAACTCATTTATCTAAAAAGAAAGGGAGAAATTAATCAAATGAGACGGCTTGGTGGCGTTGAGAAAGTACGGAAAGTGTTTGAAAAGTATCTTTCATCTTTTTATTTTTTTTGGAAATTTGTTTATCTAAAAAGAAAGGGTGAAATTAATCAAATAAGACAGCTTGGTGGGGTTGACAAATAAGGAAAGTGTTTGGAAAGTATCTTTCATCTTTTTATTTTTTTGAAAACTCATTTATCTAAAAAGAAAGGGAGGAATTAATCAAATGAAACAGCTTGGTGGAGTTAACAAATACGAAAAGTGTTTGAAAAGTATCTTTCATCTTTTTAGTTTTTTGGAAACTCATTTATCTAAAAAGAAAGGGGCATAAATGAGACGACCTGGTGGGGTTGAGAAATGCGGAAAGTGTTTGAAAAGTATCTTTCAGCTTTTTATTTTTTTGGAAACTCATTTATCTAAAAAGCAAGGTATCAATTCATCAAATGAGACGACGTGGTGAGGTTGACAAATACGGAAAGTGTTTGAAAAGTATCTTTCATCTTTTTTTTTTTTTGGAAACTCATTTGGGAGGAATTAATCAAATTAGATGGCTTGGTGGAGTTGAGAAATACGGGAAGTGTTTGAAAAGTATCTTTCATATTTTATTTTTTTGGAAACTTATTTATCTAAAAAGAATGGGAGCAATTAATCAAATGAGACGGCTTGGTGTGTTGACAAATACGAAAAGTGTTTGAAAAGTATCTTTCATATTTTATTTTTTTGGAAACTCATTTATCTAAAAAGAATGGGAGCAATTAATCAAATGAGACGACTTGGTGAGGTTGACAAATACGGAAAGTGTTTGAAAAGTATCTTTCATCTGTTTATTTTTTTGGAAACTCATTTATTTAGAAAGAAATGGAGCAATTAATCAAATGAGACGACTTAGTGGGGTTGACAAATACGGAAAGTGTTTGAAAATTGAAAAGTATCTTTCATCTTTATATTTTTTTGGAAACTCATTTATCTAAAAGAAAGAGAGCAATTAATTAAATGAGATGTCTTGGTGGGGTTGACAAATACGGAAAGTGTTTGAAAAATATCTTTCATATTTTAATTTTTTTGGAAACTCTTTTATCTAAAAAGAAAAGGAGAAATTAGTCAAATAAGACGGCTTGGTGGAGTTAAGAAATACGGAAACTGTTTGAAAAGTATCTTTCATATTGTTATTTTTTGGAAACTTATTTATCTAAAAAGAAAGGGAGAAATTAATCAAAGAGACGGCTTGGTGGGGTTGAGAAATACGGTAAGTGTTTGAAAAGTATTTTTCATCTTTTTATTTTTTTTGAAATTTATTTATCTAAAAAGAAAGGGAGGAATTGATCACATGAGACGGCTTGGTGGTGTTGACAAACATGGAAAGTGTTTGAAAAATATCTTTCGTCTTTTTATTTTTTTGGAAACCCATTTATCTAAAAACAAAGGGAGCAATTAATCAAATGAGACGAATTAGTGGGGTTGACAAATACGAAAAGTGTTTGAAAAGTATCTTTCATCTTTTTATTTTTTTGGAAACTTATTTATCTAAAAAGAAAAGGGAGAAATTAATCAAATGAGACGGCTTGGTGGCGTTGAAAAATACGGAAAGCGTTTGAAAAGTATCTTTCATCTTTTTATTTTTTTTGGAAATTCATTTATCTAAAAAGAAAGGGTAGAATTAATCAAATGAGATGGCTTCGTGGGGTTGACAATTACGGAAAGTGTTTCAAAAGTATCTTTTATATTGTTATTTTTTTGAAAACTCATTTATCTAACTATAAAGGGAGCAATTAATCAAATGAGACGGCTTGGTGGGGTTAACAAATATGGAAAGTGTTTGAAAAGTATCTTTCATCTTTTTTATTTTTTGGAAACTCGTTTATCTAAAAAGAAATGGAGAAATTAATCAAATGAGACGGCTTGGTGGGGTTGTGAAATACGGAAAATGTTTGAAAAGTATCTTTCATCTTTTTATCTTTTTGGAAATTCATTTATCTAAAAAGAAAGGAATGAACTAATCAAATGAGACGGATTGATAGGGTTGACAAATACGAAAAGTGTTTGAAAAGTATCTTTCGTCTTTTTATTTTTTTGGAAACTCATGTATCTAAAAAGGAAGACAAAATTAATCAAATGATATGGCTTGGTGTGGTTGACAAATACGGAAAGTGTTTGAAAAATATCTTTCATCTTTTTATTTTTTTGGAAACTCATGTATCTAAAAAGAAAGACAAAATTAATCAAATGATACGGCTTGGTGTGGTTGACAAATACGGAAAGTGTTTGAAAAGTATGTTTCATCTTTTTTTTTTTTTGGAAACTCATTTATCTAAAAAGAAAGGGAGAAATTAATCAAATGAGACGGCTTGGTGGGGTTGAGAAATACGGAAAGTGTTTGAAAAGTATCTTTCATCTTTTTATTTTTTTGGAAACTCATTTATCTAAAAAGAAAGGGAGCAATTAATTAAATGAGATGACTTGGTGGGTTTGACAAATACGGAAAGTGCTTGAAAAGTATCTTTCATCTTTTTATTTTTTTGGAAACTTAGTTGGGAGGAATTAATCTAATAAGACGGCTTGGTGGGGTTGAGAAATACAGAAAGTGTTTGAAAAGTATCTTTCATCTTTTTGTTTTTTTGGAAACTCATTTATAAGAAAAGAAATGGAGGAATTAATCAAATGAGATGGCTTGGTGGGTTGACACATACGAAAAGTGTTTGAAAAGTATCTTTCATAATTTATTTTTTTGGAAACTCATTTATCTAAAAAGAAAGTGAGCAATTAATCAAATAAGACGACTTGGTGAGGTTGACAAATACGGAAAGCGTTTGAAAAGTATCTTTTCTTTTTATTTGTTTGGAAACTCGTTTATGTAAAAAGAAAGGGAGCAATTAATCAAATGAGACGAATTAGTGGGGTTGACAAATATGGAATGTGTTTGAAAAGTATATTTGTTAATGCTAAAGTCAGATCGTTGACCAACTCGTAGTTTGATATGTTGGATTGTAATGTCAAACTCTTTATTTTGATGGAATGTTAGAAAAGTACTCTTGTGTTAATGCTTTAAGTGATGATCAAATGGTTATGTCTTGTGTCTGATATTTACATATGCTTTATATTCTTAACAAACACCTCGGATAAAGTTGTGTTCCGATAATCTTATAAACATCCGAAATCCAGTCATGGATTTTGGAACTCCAAAGTATGTCAAGATCAGTTGGCACACGTATCAGAAGGCACAGTTCGGAAGTCTATACTCCGAACTAACATAGAAGACCAGTTAGACCAACCAAGAACATATTCCCAAGATACTCTGATTCAGAAATGCCAGGACTCCGAAATCCACTCAGGATTTCGGATTATCAATATGATCAACTTAAGGGAAATATCATACTTAATCATTCCACAAAGAAGACTGAAGATCAGAAGATCATCTTGAAGATAAGGCAAAGGATAAACACTTCTACGTATAGGATATGATTAGACTAGATCAGGCGTGGCCTCCTAGAAGCATGTCGGTTGTACTTAGTGTATTATTATATTATAGACAAGCCACCCTAGTCTGACATTGTATTTTTATATTAGTTTTACCCTTCTTATCTGACTGAAGAGAGACGTGTTGTCTACTCTTCAATCCATAGGTCATTATCCGAAGGTCCTCCCTTATTCTATAAAAGGGAGACCAAGTCTATCTTCAGTCCTCATGAGTTTGAGAGACCTTATATAAGACTTTCATATTTATCAATACAATCTCTCATTCCATCAACTCTCGTGTTCTTATCTGCATTTTCTTATTGTCTTTACTAGTCTAAAGCACTTCTATTTCTCAGTCTCTATATTTCTAAGTTATATAACTGTTGATTCATACTGTTTATTGTTGAGCTATTAAGATCTATTCTAAGTATTACTTTTTCATTATTATTCCACATCCATCTCAAGTCTTCGGACTTGTCCACTTCCGAAACTTCCCAGTTTCGGAACTTTACTTTCCGCAATATTATTTTCCATACTTACTTAGAATATTTGGCGACAACAATTGGTATCAGAGCCTGAATAGCTGTCTACAAGATTCTAAGTGCCTAGTTTGCTCAAAACCCTGACTGTAGCAACAACCTTAGAATCCTCTGTGGATCACTGCATGCTATTATAGCTCAAATTCTCTCTCTCTCTCTCTCTCTCATTTCAAAATAGTTCAGAAACTCCTCTTTCTTACTCAAAATGCATATGAATTACTCTTTAAACGTTGCAAACAGTGTCGGTAGTTCCAGCCGAGCCCCTATACTCATCCCTACCGAGTATAATGGCAGGGCATCCAGAATGCGCAATTATCTCAAAACCAAGGGAAAAGATATCTGGCGATCTGTTGAGGAGGGACCTCATGTCCCTAACTACACCACTAGGGCTGACACTGCTGAAGAAGCTCTAGGTGGTGCACCTCAGCCCAGATTGACTCCACTTGACATTAAGAAAATAGACAACGATCAAATTGCTCTTACTGAAATTCAATGCAAAATTCCTCTGTGTAAGAACCGTTCCGCCGAGGCACGGCCCGGACGGATCCGCGGTGCGGCTCGGGAAGGATCTAGATTCGCGAATGATTTTGTACGCGCGGCGTGGCTCAGGAGGATCCGCGGCACGGCACGCCGCAGATGTGAAAAACCCTAATTCGGATTTAAACGCCTATATAAAGGGTCCCAGCCCTAGGGTTCGTGTTTTTGGAAGTTTCCTATAGTAGAGTCGACTGGTTTTAGCAGAGGCTCTTCGGTTTCAAGGCTTTGAAGGTTTTTGGAGTTAGAAGCAAGAGATTCAAGGCTTGCAACGAATCGTGGGCATCACTTCGTTTTTCAGAAGTAAGGTAAGAAGATTTACTCTTCTGACTTTCCTTTTCATCTCGTCATAGGTGTTACCTATTGGTTTGTAGCCTTAGATGACTTGTAACACTTAGGGTTTGGACCAAAGACATGCATGGACTTGCATGTCCATAAGGAAGTGACCTTAGGGTAGTTTCAGATCCCAGGAAGGGTATAGAGTGAAACCCTAGCCGATGACTGAACTGATTAAGGGCTAATAAGACTTTGGATTAAAACGAGTCCGCGGCGCGGACAGGCTATGTCGGCGACGCGGGTTCGAGTAAAACCCCGTAAGTGTAATGATAGCCCGCGACGCGTAAAGAGAAAGGTCGCGCCGCGGATAGCGGCTGTTTGACCCAAAAGCTTATTTTCGACCAATGTTGGTTACCAAACGTTGGGTCTGAATTTTAGGCAAGTCTATAGGAGTTTGGTCAGTGCTTGACATGTTGTGTATGTGGGATTTAGGTGTGTGGAAGAGCTAAGTGGGGATATTAGAGAATATCTACACGGTTACGAATCAGGTGAGTATCCTCACCTTACTATATGATGTTGCATGTTAGGCATCTTGTGTGTTATTTACAGTTATATGATTTGCTCTATATCTGTGGTTATTTGTTGTTGGGCTCAGTACTGATGCGTGTCCCCTCGTAGCTATTGTATGACGAGTTGGACTATTGCCTTGTCCCATAGCTGTTGTATGATGGGCTGGGCCATAACCAGGAACCCATAGCTGTTGTATGATGGGTAGAACCGCCCCGTGTCCATAGTTGTTGTATGATGGACGCCCGTAGCTGTTGAATGGCGGGTAGGGTCGGGTCGTTCTCGAGGACGGGTTGTTTGATGTGTGGGCATGTATGGTAATTTGGGGACTCACTAAGCTTTAAGCTTACTCGTTGATTTTATAACATTTCAGGTATTTCAATGACAAAGGGAAGGGCAAGGCTTGACTGCAGAGCATCGCATACAAGAGATTTATTTTAATGAACTATGTTATGATTTTCAAATATTCTGCTGTTGGTTTAATAAATATGTTGAACAGTTTTACTTTTTGTAACAAAGATTTTGTTGGAACCTTGGTAATGAATAAAATTTTATAATCTTGGAGTTGGGGCGTTAGAAATTGGTATCAGAGCCTTGGTTTGAGGGATTTGGATGAACTGTATTGGGAATCCAAACTCAAACTTAGGATTGAGCGATTTTGTTAAGAAAATGTTTTTGGAAAGTTAAATTAAATAAGAGAAGATGCGATGCGAACCGTCAATCGAGCTCAAGTAAGTTTTGTGATTCCTAATTACCCATGCTGACTCGCCTAGGTCGTCGTACGGTCAAAAATAAGAAAAATACCTAACACAAACACTAGCACAGCGGTAGTCAGGGTCGATCCGTAGGAGTTACGTGGTCAAGTCAGGTGATAGTTTACCAACTATAGTGTCACGCTATAGTCAGAGGACTTAGTTCCTAAGCTTTGACTACTAATCCCAGAAAACATAAACTGAAACAATTCCAACCAAACATAAACTTAAACTAAAACTACAAACAAACCTAGTCACTTACTAAAATCAGAAGTACATCTCTAATTCAGAAGCAAACAAAGGCAAACAATAAACCAAGGCATAAACTAAACCAATAACTAAGGTCCAACTGAACAGTCACTGGCTAAAGTTCAACCCACAAGGCTAACCCTAGTTGGCTACTGAAATCAGCAAAGGAATTCAGTCCAAACAAGGTCATACAAACATCCAAACACCAAACAAATAAGCACAATCCAATATCAAGCATAAAATACCGAAAAACCACAATTACTTGAAACCAAATGATTATCATAAACCAAACTCAGATCCACGAATACAAACAGTAACCAAATGATTCAAAAACATAAACTAAAGCCTAATATCAGTGGTTGTCACTCCCAAAGATACTAGCTAATGAATTCCAACTATCTAGCTAAATGAAAATAAATTCTAAAACATAGAAATACCAAATATGAAGTTGCAGAAGCTTAATCTCGGAGTCAAAGAGCCTTGAGGTCGATTTTCCACCAAGTCTTTGCTAGGGTTTTCGGCTGAAAAAGCCTCTATTTATAGTTACAAAATTCCCGCAGTCGCGCCGCATATTTATGGATTCCGCGGCACGCGTAGTGATCTCTTCCTGTTTTCTCGGCATTTGAATTTGTTCCACCGCCTTAGATCCGCGTCGCGCCTTCTTGATTTCCGCGGCGCGCGTATGCATTTTCTTGATTTTTCCTTCTTTTTCAAACTTCCTCCAATTTGCACGCTTTTGGTCCCTGTTTTCATTATTTTCTTCCAAACAAGTACTGGCACAAAAGGTGAGAATAACACGATATATATGATATAATTTTACTAAGAATAGGGCTCAACAACGACTAAAATATGTAATATCACTAGGCGTTGTCAAACACCCCACACTTGTGTCTTGTTTGTCCCCAAGCAAGAGAGTTTTTTTTAATAAATTCTAAACAAGACTCAAATAATTTTTGACTGTGTTTAGTTTCAAAGTTTATTGCCCTATGAGTTAGAGTGAAATAGTTCATGAAAATGTGACAACTATCAAATTAGGTCAACTCAAGTCAACCAAAACAGACGATGAAATGTAAATTCCATAACCTCTATAATTTATTATAATATGTACGCTAATACGAACAAACGCTATTAAGTTAGATATTTTTAAAATAAAATAAAATAAAATTATTTTTTTACGTCGTGAATAGTGTCCGACGTGAATAGTGATCCGGCACGAATAGTATCCGACGTGAATAGTAAACGGTAAAAGTCAAAACTCTTCGGAATGTTATAAATTTTATATCGAAACGTAGATAAAAATATGACGGATCCGAATATTTATTTATATTTTTACCAAACGTTATATATAAAAAGTTATGATAGAAAAACGGTAAAAATGTAAAACTATTCGGAATATTACAAATTTTATATCGAAACGTAGATAAAATTACGACGATTCCAAATATATATTTATATTTTTACCAAACGTTATATATAAAAAGTTATGACAGAAAAACGTTTAATTTAGCTTGAAAGCGACGTTTGATTATTAAAATATTTATATTAATTATTATAAAAAAAATTGATTTGAAAAGAGTCTCCACCGGTAGGTGGAGATTTGAATGTTATTAATAATATATATAAAGCGGACCCCACTTCATTATTTAATCAGTTTTACACATTTTACCCTCAAAGAATTTGTATTTTCATTTCGAACACTACGTATTCAATACGTATTTTTAAATTTATCGATAATATTATGACGTTTTATAAAACGGAAAAATAACCGTCAAAACGGTATCGTCGATACGAACAATCTGACGTCAAAATTTAATATTATTGATATTAGTTCTATATTTAATATTTTCTTTTTCTATAAAATGAAATGGTATTTACATTTAACCCTTATATTTTTATTAAACTTGCAACTAATACCCTTTCGTTAATTCGTTAAAGACTTTTAGTTAAAAAGTTGATATTATTAAACTACGATTTTTGTAGATCATATTATTATAAACAAAAATCATTCATTTTATATAAAAACTATTAAATCTATTTAAAGAGTATTTTAAGGGTATGTTTTGTCATTAACAATTTCTAAAGGCTATAAATGTCAAATATCTATATCTTGAGGGCCGCTATACGAAAATAAACCTACTATAAATAGAGGCTCAAATCCTCTCATTTCTCACAAGTCATATCTCGATCTCTATATCACTAGATAGTATTGCTAGAAGATTCTTCGATATATATAGATATATACGAAGAATGAGCATTAGAAGTTGATATTTCAGTTATAAATATAGTGAGTTCGAGTTATAAGCACGAAGAGTCGGACGATCTAACAAGAATTGGCAATAAGGTCCTAGTCAACATTGAGGTGAGTTCATACCCCTTCTTTTTATCTTTATTCAAAATTTTAAGGGGGAGAATACAAGTTATACTATACAAATAGTTATTTATACTCATTTATAACAATAGTAAACGAAATGCGAATTTTGTAAACATCATTAAACAATTCAATTATAATTCCAAAAATAATATCGAATGATCTACTTACGAGGGCGGTGTCTAGGCCGATCATTTGGGCTAGGTTGTTGGATTTCCGAAAGGCTTATATGCTGAAAGGGTCCTGCCTCCCCATTTGATCTTCTACCTGGCCGTTCTTTATTTGATAGTCATGAAATATTATATTGGAATTAATAAAGGGTATAACCAATTTATTACACCACTATCGTGGAAAAAATGATAATTGACAAATATAAAGGTTTTCATATACAAACTTTAACAAGTTGATTGATACATTCATTTTTGTGAGACGGGTCTTCACAGTGCTTATTTAAGTACATACTATAAGTCCTGAAATTTATAACCAGAGTCTCGGTAAGAGAACATGATATTTGTGTATAGATATATACGGGATTGACAACCCCGCACCTGAGCTGCTAGCTACAGCTAGTCCGACGGGTCTGAGGTGACAAATGTCATAACAGTCCGACGCCTGAAGAACGTCGAAGCAGGCCTACATGGTCACAGTATGGTTATAGGACGTCTCGCATGAGAAATCAACTTTATAAATTGTTTACATGGAAATATACATTTTCAAAGGTTTTATACTACAAGCTACGCTATACATTTTAGTCTTTGGATTTTTAAGACTTGGATACATTCATAAGAAAATATTGGATTTTCTTGGAGTACAATACTACATTTTACAAGGAAAGAGATTCCTTATACAAGTTTTATGGTATTAAAACTACATTTTTACAAGTTACAAATATAAGTATGGTTTTACTTATATACACTGGTTCTATGGGAATTAAAACTACGTTTCATAAAAGATATAAATATAAGTACGATTTACTTATATATACGAGTTTTATGGAATTAAGTCTACGATTAGTCTACAAGTAAACATCTATTTACACGGTTTCATACAACAATAAAACTACGTAATACTATTTTCAAGTATAGAAATACTTATACATTTACGGTCTTTGGATTTTAAGACTACGACTCATTTATATGAAAATATTGGATTTTCCGGTTTCAAACACTATCTTTTTACAAGGAAAAAGGATTATGGATTTTCTCATACAAAAATCTTATCAACTCACCAACGAAATGTTGACACTCTTTCAAACTACTTGTATTCTCAGGAATTTGATAAGGTAACTACAGATGGGTCGCGATGGCGTCATACTATGTATTTTGATATCATATTGTAATTGTATTTAAAACGTACAATCTTTGGAACTCTTGTAACATTTACAATTATGTATATGATGGATGTGTTTGCTTTGATCACTATTGTACAAACGTTGTTGTGATACTGTTCATGAAGTCATCCACCCTCAGACGTTTCCGCCATCGTGGTTTGGGGGTGTGACAGATTGGTATCAGAGCATTGTTTATAGTGAACTAAGTATATCAATCCATTTAAGATATACAACTATAAATACAATGGGACTAAAACTCTCTAAAACAATCCGTACAATGTATACTTTAAAATACAATGATATTTTTATAAAGTATAAGTACAAGTACATACATACTAGAACAGTGTCATAACCAGAACAATACAAGAGTAATAAGATGAGTTGAACACTACGAGTAGGCCTAGATAGTTATGTAATCATACCTAGGACAGATAGAGCCTGATCAACTGTATTTGTCCAATGTATGACTAACATGTACTTAGAAATAGTCGTCGTGATCAACAAGTCTAAAAACTTACCAAGAACCATATACAAAGAAAACACTAAAACAAAATATAAAGCTAAAATACTATAGGAGTATTTTATAATACTATATAACCATACATCTAGACACTTTATGTACCTCTTATACCCATATCCTTACGTAGTAGACCTAGCAATTCAATAATACCTGACCAATAACTATTATCGAAAACCTACTATCATCCCTACCAACAGTTCCATTAAACTAATATTGGCATAAATTTAATCTGAAAGCCGAAGGCGGGCTATGTCACCTGCCAAGTCTTCTGGGTTCTCTTCACTTGTGATCTTGAGAAAATCATGGTTAAAACCACTCATAGCAGAAATAGAAGGCAGCGATTTTTGCTGTGTATGGGTCCCTGATGAAGCTTCCTCCCTCTTTTGAACCTTTCTTTTCTTGTAAACAGCCTTAAAGGCAACTTGCCTCAATCTCTTTATGGTATCAGTTATCTCCGAACTGGAACCCTCGATTATTGCTCTTTTCTCGTTCTCTAGACCAAGTATTACGTCTGCTTTACTAGGATTATTATTCAATTCCTGTTGCATAAATACTTTCAGTCATTGCAACCTCATGGTATTAAAATTGGGGAAAAGAAATACAATTCTTAACCTGAGTATGGTTAATAAGAGTTTGTAGACTCTTAATCTTTCGTCGAGGCCAACTTTTGATGCCTAACTTCCTACAGCGTTGCTTCAACTGTGTTGATCCAACGTTGAGTTCCCTAGCAGCTTGCATAAGTGACTTGTTAAAGTGCTGAGCTATCGCTTCCTTACTTAATGGTTGTCTAGAACCACTTCCACTGCCAATTACTGTGGTTCTTGGATTCAAAGAATCAAACCAGGTTGTACTATTGTCATTCTGGATCATTTGAGCATGATCCTGATTTGTTAAACCAAAGATAACATTTGGTGCAATAACATTAGAATCTGCCGTCGGCAGCAACTGTTGATTTTCAGCTATGAACCCAGGGTTTTGAAATCCCTCCAGATTCCTTTGAATCATCTGAAGGTGATCCTGGTATTGAAAACCTCTCTCAAACTCAGGATTCATTCCAACACTGTCGTTATGAATCACCTGTAGTTGATCATCGTTCTGCATGCCAGCCATGAATCCTTGATTCATGGGGATAATCTCACTATTCGTTATGTACTCTTCCATAAATGGATTTTTAAAAAATGTTAGAAGATAAAAACTAAACTGACATAAAAGTACTAAAATTCAACTTAGAAGTAAGTTTTGAGATTGCTCATAAGCAAAGCCCAAAGATGAAGGTCCTGGATCTTCTGAGATAATACTCATCTGAGGAAGAACTTCAGGATCATTTTGAAGCTGATCCAGCGGTAATATATCTGGAAAATCTATACCTCACATAATTTAAAATAAAATCAAAACGCTAGAGAAATGAATAGAAATAAAAGGAGTTAAGGATATTATAATTACCAGACTCCAGTAGAGGTATCTGATTAAACGATAGGGAGGTACCCTCTTCCCTTAGGAAATTCCGCTCAGCGTTTGACAAGTTTTCCATATGAGATCTGTTTTCCATGCCTCGATTGGAAATCTGAGATTATATAAGAATAAACTAGTAGTAGGAAAGAATGAGACTGAAAAGATCTTAGATACAAATGATGATACATACCCGTTTATATAGCATCTTACAGCAGGAACTGAAAGGACAACTCACGTTCTTAATACCGAAATTCAAAATATCTACAGTAGATGCAATCTTTTCACCACCCTAAGTGATATATTTTCCAAATTGGCGGCTTGACTCCGATGAGGACGGGATAACGAAAAGACATTTTTTTAATATATATATATATATATATATATATATATATATATATATATATATATATATATATATATATATATATATATATATATATATATATATATATCTTCTGATAACGGAAATAGTTCAAAGAATAGTTAATTCAATTATATGGTAATCTAATCATAAATAATGAATTCGAACCTACTCATATAGCATCTGTAGAGCTCGTGGTTCACCTGTATATTACATGTTTCCTTCCATCCTACTAGTATCAACTGTAAAATGACATCACATATCATATCTTAAACATGCTTAGGCATCTCCATAATACTTAACTCAAATGATTAAGAAATCAATAGCAAATACAAATCACAATTAGAGAATATCATATGCTATCAACCCGAAACTCCGAATTCCGTGATTTTACCAAATCAACCGTTAGAACATCACGATATTTGCAACAAGTACTCAATACAACACATATTAACAATCTATTAACAACATATAAGATGAATCAAAGCATACTTTCAGATTTGGACATCTAGGGTTTGAAACCCTAATACTCAAAATCACTAACCTTGTGAATTAAGAACTCGAGAATACATTTCGGGAATTAAATCCGACCTTCCCAAACTTTTTCTACGCAAAACCCCTGATCAAAATGACAAAATTTCACATCTTTTGCTCTGAAAATCGCCTAGAGGATTTTTGGTTCGCTACCCGAATAACTCCAATGAAGCAGGTTAGCGACATTAACCTTTAAAGTTAGCGTCGTTCACTTTTAAAATCCAACCCATACTCCGAAACCGACCCGTGTAAATCTACTGGATACTACTGGATGTTACGGTAACTAGAACACAAACCGTTTTCATAAACACGACCCGTGTAACTCTTACAATGCCAAAACAGTTTCAATACACGACTCGGGAGGACCCGTGTAACTCCTCTTTGATATCTTTAAGGTTTAAACTCCTTCTAAATGAGTTTCTAATCCTCCTATTCACATAACAATCTAGTAACTATTATTTATACTAAGATTAACTCAAGTTTAGTTACCAAAAATATTATGACATTAAACTCCCAAATCAAAGCGATGGAAAACTGAAAAGCACCAAGCATGGACCTGAATTTACCTAGGAACGTGAGGACCAGATGAAACTCAAATACCCACATCTCTTCCAAAACCCTTGAGGATCTATTCAAAGTGCTAAATTTCGGGACGAAATTCCTTCTAACGGATAGATAATGTGACAACTATCAAATTAGGTCAACGAAAGTCAACTCAAGTCAACCAAAACAGACGATGAAATGTAAATTCCATAACCTCTATAATTTATTATAATATGTTTGCTAATACGAACAAACGCTATTAAGTTAGATATTTTCAAATAAAATAAAATAAAATTATTTTTTTACGTCGTGAATAGTGTCCGACGTGAATAGTGATCCGGAACGAATAGTATCCGACGTGAATAGTAAACGGTAAAAGTCAAAACTCTTCAGAATCTTATAAATTTTATATCGAAACGTAGATAAAAATATGACGGATCCGAATATGTATTTATATTTTTACCAAACGTTATATATAAAAAGTTATGATAGAAAAACGTTTAATTTAGCTTGAAAGCGACGTTTGATTATTAAAATATTTATATTAATTATTATAAAAAAAATTTTGATTTGAAAAGATTCTCCACCGGTAGGTGGAGATTTGAAGATTTGCAATGTTATTAATATTATATATATAAAGCGTGCCCCACTTCATTATTTAATCAATTTTACACATTTTACCATCAAAGAATTTGTATTTTCATTTCGAACACTACGTATTCAATATGTATTTTTAAATTTATCGATAATATTATGACGTTTTATAAAACGGAAAAATTACCGTCAAAACGGTATCGTCGATACGAACAATCTGACGTCAAAATTTAATATTATTGATATTAGTTCTATATTTAATATTTTCTTTTTTCTATAAAATGATATTGTATTTACATTTAACCCTTATATTTTTTATTAAAGTTACAACTAATACCCTTTCGTTAATTCGTTAAAGACTTTTAGTTAAAAAGTTGATATTATTAAACTACGATTTTTGTAGATCATATTTTTATAAACAAAAATCATTCATTTTATATAAAAACTATTAAATCTATTTAAAGAGTATTTTAAGGGTATGTTTTGTCATTAACAATTTCTAAAGGCTATAAATGTCAAATATCTATATCTTGAGGGCCGCTATACGAAAATAAACCTACTATAAATAGAGGCTCAAATCCTCTCATTTCTCACAACTCATATCTCGATCTCTATATCACTAGATAGTATTGCTAGAAGATTCTTCGATATATATAGATATATACGAAGAATGAGCATTAGAAGTAGATATTTCAGTTATAAATATAGTGAGTTCGAGTTATAAGCACGAAGAGTCGGACGATCTAACAAGAATTGGCAATAAGGTCCTAGTCGACATTGAGGTGAGTTCATACCCCTTCTTTTTATCTTTATTCAAGTTTTTAACGGGGAGAATACAAGTTATACTATACAAATAGTTATTTATACTCATTTATAACAATAGTAAACGAAATGCGAATTTTGTAAACATCATTAAACAATTCAATTATAATTCCAAAAATAATATCGAATGATCTACTTACGAGGGCGGTGTCTAGGCCGATCATTTGGGCTAGGTTGTTGGATTTCCGAAAGGCTTATACGCTGAAAGGGTCCTGCCTCCCCATTTGATCTACTACCTGGCCGTTCTTTATTTGATAGTCATGAAATATTATATTGGAATTAATAAAGGGTATAACCAATTTATTACACCACTATCGTGGAGAATATATCTTAAAAGAAGTTCTTTATAACCATCTAAATAAGTTATTTCACATATATTTGTAAATATATGCTTTTCACAACGGAATACTAAAAATAAACTATTATAGGAATAGTTTGTTGATATAAATGTTACTATGACGTTTTAAAGAAGACAAATAATTATATAAAATATATAATTATTATACATTACTATATTATCATGGGAAAAATGATAATTGACAAATACAAAGGTTTTCATATACAAACTTTAACAAGTTGATTGATACATACATTTTTGTGAGACGGGTCTTCACAGTGCTTATTTAAGTACATACTATAAGTCCTGAAATTTATAACCAGAGTCTCGGTAAGAGAACATGATATTTGTGTATAGATCTATACGGGATTGACAACCCCGCACCTGAGCTGCTAGCTACAGCTAGACCGACGGGTCTGAGGTGACAAATGTCATAACAGTCTGACGCCTGAAGAACGTCGAAGCAGGCCTACATGGTCACAGTATGGTTATAGGATGTCTCGCATGAGAAATCAACTTTATAAATTGTTTACGTGGAAATATACATTTTCAAAGGTTTTATACTACAAGCTACGCTATACATTTTAGTCTTTGGATTTTTAAGACTTGGATACATTCATAAGAAAATATTGGATTTTTTTGGAGTACAATACTACATTTTACAAGGAAAGAGATTCCTTATACAAGTTTTATGGTATTAAAACTACATTTTTACAAGTTACAAATATAAGTATGGTTTTACTTATATACACTGGTTCTATGGGAATTAAAACTACGTTTTATAAAAGATATAAATATAAGTACGATTTACTTATATATACGAGTTTTATGGAATTAAGTCTACGATTAGTCTACAAGTAAACATCTATTTACACGGTTTCATACAACAATAAAACTACGTAATACTATTTTCAAGTATAGAAATACTTATACATTTACGGTCTTTGGATTTTAAGACTACGACTCATTTATATGAAAATATTGGATTTTCCGGTTTCAAACACTATCTTTTTACAAGGAAAAAGGATTATGGATTTTCTCATACAAAAATCTTATGAACTCACCAACGTAATGTTGACACTCTTTCAAACTACTTGTATTCTCAGGAAATTGATAAGGTAACTACAGATGGGTCGCGATGGCGTCATACTATGTATTTTGATATCATATTGTAATTGTATTTAAAACGTACAATCTTTGGAACTCTTGTAACATTTACAATTATGTATATGATGGATGTGTTTGCTTTGATCACTATTGTACAAACGTTGTTGTGATCCTGTTCATGAAGTCATCCACCCTCAGACGTTTCCGCCATCGTGGTTTGGGGGTGTGACAAAAACCTAATCAGAGTGTTCTTTGGAATTCATGGCTTTCTAGAGAACCCTTGATTACAAATTTTCTGTCCACAATGAAGTGTACTTACTCATTCAGATTCTAAAGGCCATTAAGGAATTGTCCATGACTTTCGATGCTGTCCGTGTAGCGAGCTTTCAGAAATACCATCCCAGACCAGACGATCTTAGGTGGCAAGGTGCATAAGCCACACCCATTTTAGACCTACCGGCTCGAACAACAAAGGCCACAGATTGACATTTCCTTCCTAAATTCCAATCCTAAAACACTCTAATCGTCTAACTCCTAAAACTCAACTTGTTTGACTAAACTAATAGCATGGTAACAACTACATAGTATCTCTTGAAAAATACTAGTGCTATAAACAATCACAAACCATTCGTTTCAAACTTACAATTTATTAAAAAATTTTGAAAAAGTTGCTAAAAATTTAAAAATTGGTCTTTTCCCGCAAAAATTTCAAAAAACTACTCTTTCGACCGTCCACACCCCACACTTAAAACCGTACAACGTCCCCGTTGTATAAAATTATTTAGAACAAGGGAGAAAGAGTTACCCCTTTTGGACGTTAGATTGCTTTGTTGGTACTCGGTATCACAGGTACAAATTCGAACAAAAAGGTCCTTGATTTCGTATTCTGGAGTTGTAGCGCAACAGTGAACACGCTGGTGGTCAAAACAAGTGGAGGGAGCACGGTGACCCCATACTTGTTTGAGACAACTCCTTCCCATTTTGGTATAACATGCATGACTCAACAGAACATTAAACGCAAACATAACAAATAAAAACAAAGAAATGTACAACAAGTGAAATGTTTGTGTTGCGGATGACCGCGGCGCGTGATTGAAGAACGCGCGTCGCGGTAATTACGAGAGTTGAAACTATCGTCAAGTGGGAAATGACTGCGTTGCGTCCTATAAGGACACTGCGGTGCGGTAATTTCAGCAGATTGCTACAATTTCAAATCTCACAATAAACGATTCAACACCAAAAACAACTATTTTATTACTGTCTACTGCCTTTAAGAGGCTTATTTTTCTAAACAACTTTCCCTACAATATATTCCTAAACTAAAAGAAACTGCAAAACAAAATGTATTAAAAGAAAAAATTCAAACATCATTACATCCATTTGTTAATTATGAGCCGTATCATCATAGTCACCTTCCTCTTCTTCTAGATCCTCCTCCATAGGCTCTTCCTCCTCTTCCCCTCGGAGTGTCGGCTGGGGTCTTGGCAGGGTACACCTATTCTTTGCCATGAGTGCGACCATACAATCTGCTAACCACAGGAGCTGTGTCTGTGTGTTTTCTGTTCTTCTATCCACCTCATGCATGGCATACGACTGGACCTGATGCTCCCGCATATGTGCCTCCATGGTCCTCTGGAGTGCCTTTACCTCGTCCGCGAGGAATCGGGACTCCATGGTGGTTGGTGATGGACCACGAGGTAGAATGGTGCTCGACTTTGCCCGCTTTCTAGATGGCTCGGACCGGAGTGCCGGGAAGGGCAAACGCTCCACAGACGTGATCCCATCGTCCACGTATATAACATCCCGTGATGTAGTCACAGGCGGACAAAACAGGGTTGGAGGGATGACCTCCAGTCCCTCAGTCGTGTGCTCAGATATCAGTCCATACGAGTCCGCCAATCGAGTAATGAAGTGTCCCCCTCCTAATGCAGTAAACTTCATCGGCGCATCGGTGATTTGTTTGAAAAAGTCGGCGACAAAATACGAGATGTTACAAGTTTCCAACATCCTCATTGTTGTCCACATCAAATGTAGCTCTCGGGGCAACACTTTCTCCTCATCGGCACGAGGCCACAGCATGGTCGATATGAGCCGATGTAACATACGGTGTGCTGGTAGGTGCATATAACATTCCCTGACCGTATTTTCGTGGTACCGGGTGGAGGATATCGTGCTCCAGTACTCAGCTGGAGAGAAAGAGTCATCCATGGTACGGCTGGCGTGTCTGTGAAACGTCCCAAACTCCTGTGTCTGCGACACCTCTTCGGTGTACAGCCCGATGCGGTACCCGAATTCCCGTAAAGTGCAACTGCGATCATGATTTCCTAGGCGAAATAGAACAGTCTCCAAAGTGTCCATGCCAGTCTGTTTGTGATCAAAATGATAACTAGCGAGGAATTGAAGGAAGACCTCACGGTATACGGGTTCATTCAATTGTGTGGCATTTTCAAGTGCCCTAGATGTATAAGTTAGCTCCCCTGCCTCGTATCCTTCTTGGACCAGCCAGTCCTTGAGATGATCCAGAATTCCTGATTCGCTGGTCAACTCCCAGTTGACCGTGCATGTAAGACCCATTTTCATTTTGAGGTGCTTACTAAGGTAAATAGAGTTATTACCTTATAATTAGTATGGTTCTAGCTTTGAGTTATTAAGAGTTGTGTGGCAATCTTTTATAATTACCTTTGAGTGATGAGTTGTTGATTTGGGAGAAGAGGTTAAAACCTTTCTTATGTACTAATCTTGGTGTGATTAAGATTAGTTAAGTTAATGTATGAGTTTGGGTGATTAGAAACCCATTTGGAAGAAGTTTGAGCCTTAAAAATGCCAAAAATGGCTTACACGGGTCGTGTAAATGTTACACGGGTCGTGTAATACACGGTAATTTTGTGTTTGCTGGTTACTGTAGCATTACACGGGCGTGTTAAATTTTACACGAGCACTGTAGCATTACACGGGCGTGTTAAATTTTACACGACCGTGTTACGCGTGCAGAGCCTTTTAAAGTGCAGAAAACCCATTTCGAGAAATAACATTTCATTTTCGATTTTGAGAGCTTCAAATGGCGATTTTGAGTGAAACGAAGCCTGGAGGTTCGTGGGGAAGCATATAAAAGCATGAATCTAACCCCGTAAACGTGTTCTTGCTTCCTCATTCGTCGAGGTGAGTATCTCTCGGTTTTGGGGGTTTCAAACCCTAGTTTTCAATTTTTGTGATTTAGCTACAAATTGTTATATATAATGTTAGTAGGTTGTTAGTGGATGCCTTTAGAGAAATTGGTGTGATTATTGTAGAGTTTCTACTGTTGAATGAGTAGAACCGTAGATTTGGAGGTTTCGGTAAATATAGAGTTGATATTTACCATTTGTACTCCTTTTTCCTGCTTTTGATTTATACATCTTTTGAGTTAGATATTGTTGAGATGATTGTGGATGTTGGAGAATTGATATAGATTGTGGTGATACAATCAAGTCTAGCGGACAAGAGCCCGGTACATGAAGTATATGGGGATTTCTTATACTAAGTCGATAAAAGGTGAGTATTCCTTTTTAATTAAGTAGAGATATGCTTAATAATTGTTGAGATACACGTAACATATATATGTGTGGTCCTGTTATGTTATGGTTATTGTTGTAACCTATGATTAAATGAATTGCTATATGTAAATAACATTAGCCAAGTTTAATGTACATATGGATTGTATAATCAGAGTAGATGTTGAAATGGTTGTGTTATAGAGTCTTGTATGGAATTGTATAGCCATAAGGGCTATTGAAGATGGAGTATAGTTTGTTGTTAAATGAGTGATTTTGATTGAGTATATAAGTAGTACCGAGTGTGGTACTTATTGATGAATGGATATTATTAATAATTAGTTAGTGTTCGTAAAGCTAATGTGTTTGCAGGTTTTTCCGAGTTAAGAGAAGATGGATGTTGATAATGAGATTGACAAAAGAGAATAAAGAGGATATTAATTGAGAGAGAATTATGGAGAGTGATTAAGATTTACTCACTAAGCTTTATAAGCTTACACTTGAGTTGTTTATTGTTTTGCAGGTATCTGTAGCAGTGATAGGGGAAGGCATGTGATAAAGAGAAATGGACAAGTTTAGAGCCCGTCCTTTAGTTGTAATAGATTTATTTGTAATGCCTGGTATGTAACGTGAGGACCTTTGTTGTATTAAGTTCTTGATAACATCTTGTTTTCTATGGTTTAGTACAAGTATGCCCATTTTTGATGTATAATTTGTTGATAATTTTTGGGTGTACTTTGTATGAGAAACCAGGTGTTACAAGTTGGTATCAGAGCATGGTTTAAGTGAACTAGGTCTTTGAATGTAGAGTCCTAGACTTGAACCGAGGTGAGAAAGATCCCCTATCACATGCTTGGAAAAAGATACTACTGCTGATTTTAGTTTATGAGTTAATTATAACTTTTATATCATATTTTTTATTGTTATATTTTGTGTGTGAATATAGATATGGAGACAGATGAGGACGAGTTGATGAATTGGTCATAGCCGGTTGGACCAATATTGGATGATGATATGAGATTTTGACTGATAAGAGATATCAACCAACGAGGAGACTAGAAATTCAGCTAATTATGAGATGTTAGTTGAATATGAGATGAGATTTTGCTGATGGCGAATTTCCAGATGATGATGAGCTGATAAGATGAGATCCCGGTTGAGGCGAAATTCCAACTGATGATGAGAAAGAGTATGAACATAAGCTGAGTATAAACTAAGAGTTGAAATATGTGAGTATAGCCGAGTACACTCAAGAGTTGAGATCCAAAGTATGCAAGTTCAACTAATGAGGAGACAATATTTCTTGCTACAAGGTATGTAAGTAATTTCACTTAAAATGTTAATTGTAATGAGTTACATATGTTTTAATTATTGATACTACATATTGTAGAATATGTGTAAAATATGTGAACACATAAAAGATTAATTGAAACTACATGTGCTAGAGAATTGTGAGTATAAGGTGTAGTAATCGATATCGAGATGAGAATCTCGTGTCCATTTGAGGTAAAGTTTACATATCACATAATGAGTGCCTTGTGATTATGTATAACCGAGATTATAAGTGGTTGCTTGACGAGTACTTAGCAACCATGGAGAAATGTGTAAAATGAGCATATATATGGTAAGAAATATATAAAGAATGATATGGTATATATATATATATATATATATATATATATATATATATATATATATATATATATATATATATATATATATATATATATATATATATATATATATATATATATATATTGCTTGTTGTTTCACAGATGTGACGAGATTTCTGTGTACAAGTATTGTGTGGTTGAGACCACATGTTCTGTGGGGCCACATAACTAGTACTTATGAATGATCACAATGAATGGTTGAGATAGCCAAAAGAGTATGAGTTGAGAAAGACAATGAGTGTGTAGTTGATTGCACACAATAACTGATTATGAGTTGACATGCTGAGAGATGAATTGTGTAGTTTAGAGTTGTCACATAATGAGATATTTGTGACAGAGTTGTCAGAGGACACTCGAGTAACCACATAAAGAGTACCTTGTGGTTATAATTGAGAGAACCTAGAGTGGTTCAAGTAGGCCTAATTGGCCTAGAGATTGGGTTAATTACCTAATAAATGTGATCGAGACCACATATTCAGTGGGGTTACATATTGAGTAAATGTGATTGAGACCACATATTCAGTGGGGTCACATATTGAGTAAATGTGATCGAGACCACATATTCAGTGGGGTCACATATTGAGTAAATGTGATTGAGACCACATATTTAGTGGGGTCACATATTGAGTAAATGTGATTAAGACCACATATTCAGTGGGGTCACATATTGAGTAAATGTGATTGAGACCACATATTCAGTGGGGTCACATATTGAGTAAATGTGATCGAGACCACATATTCAGTGGGGTCACATATTGAGTAAATGTGATCGAGACCACATATTCAGTGGGGTCACATATTGAGTAAATGTGATTGAGACCACATATTCAGTGGGTCACATATTGAGTAAATGTGATTGAGACCACATATTCAGTGCGGTCACATATTGAGTAAATGTGATTGAGACCACATATTCAGTGGGGTCACATATTAAGTAAATGTGATTGAGACCACATATTCAGTGGGATCACATATTGAGTAAAGGTGATTGAGACCACATATTCAGTGGGGTCACATATTGAGTAAACGTGATTGAGACCACATATTCAGTGGGGTCACATATTGAGTAAACGTGATTGAGACCACATATTTGGTGGGGTCACATATTGAGTAAACGTGATTGAGACCACATATTTGGTGGGATCACATATTGAGTAAAGGTGATTGAGACCACATATTTGGTGGGGTCACATATTGAGTAAAGGTGATTGAGACCACATATTTGGTGGGGTCACATATTGAGTAAAGGTGGTTGAGACTACATATATTGTGGGACCACATCGCGAATAAACGTGGTGGAGACCACATATTCTGTGGGGCCACGTATTGAGTAGTTGAGGTTAAGATCACATATTTTTGTGAGAGCACATAACAAGTACCTTGTGGTTGGAGTAATGAAAGTTGTTATGACTCAAATAAAAGGAGGAGTGACGGTGAGTCTATATGACTCGAGACCGTAGTGGAGACTCGCTAGAGTCAAAGAGGAGATGGATTCAAATCGGAGAATGGTACGAGGTACCATGATCTGATCAGAGGACGGTCCGAGGTACTGTGAGATAGTGTTGAATGATGAGACCAAAGTATGGTACGAGGTACCAAGAGTCGAAGCAGAATGGTGCTATAGTGGTTGTGCTTGTGTGTAAACAGGCATGTACTATATGATGATGCGGAGTAATGAGACATGTACTATCCTTGCGTGCGAATAGATATGAACGTCGCGGTAAGCTTGTGTGGCTTGAAACCTACGGGTTGAGAAGAGGACGAAACAGAGGTAGATTAACAGTACGGAAGTACTGTGAGATAATACAGTGAGTTATACTGTTGAGAAGTGATGCTATGAGTAAATATGTTTGTAATGTAGTCGTGTTGAGAATGTGTGAGATTTCTTGCATGTTGCACGAGATAAAGTTGTATAATTATGTAATGAGTTAAAAAGAGGAGGAAAGTAATTGTGGTTGTGATTGATAGGATTCGTTCCTTAGCAATCAAATCGATTACTGCCAATGAGATAAATATGTGAATGTCGAGATGACAAAACTATTATTCATATAAGACGACAAATAGTAGATTTTGCTATAATAATGTTGAGTTATTTTTTTATAAGTAAATTGGATAATGAGATATGATCCCATTGTAGAGATTGCGGTGTCAAATTTTATTATTTTGAGCAATGTGTAGAGATTTTGGTGAGTTGTATATATCACATATTCTATATCATTATGATGAATTGGAGATTGAGATGATAACGAGGGAGAAATGACGAGAAGAAAATCCTTGCTGATAGTGTGTCAGAAGGAATATATGTGGTTGTGTTGAGAATTTATTTGACAATAAATTATCGAGTTTAATAGAGTAAATGATTTATTGAGAATATGATGTGGAGTTGTCCACATAAGAGAAAATATAATGAGTGAGTACATCGAGAGAAACAACATGAGGTATGTTGTTAAATTAGTATGAAGAGGAGCCACTTTGGTGGAGGATTGTTAGTTGTATATTGGGTAAAAACCTAATATGTGTGTTGAGGTGGAAACAGAGATGAATGAGCTTTCGGATAAGTTACAATCAGTTGTAGTGATAGCACAACTGAAAAGAGTATTATGTAACCAAAGGGTCGAGGGTTAAATACCAAATTAGAGGAGACGTGAGTGAAACTCGAAATAGTTTCTGATATTTTATTATTTTTGGATTTACATCCTAGTGTTGATGAGTTATGCAACATGGGTGAGACAATTGAATATATGTGTCTTTTATGTTGTATGAGTGTTTCTCCTACTCTAAACAATGAGAATGTGCAAGTCGGAGAAATCAATAACTAGCGTGTTGTTATTGGAGGAATAAATGGAGAGAGAAAATGAGCTTGAGATCGATGAGACCATTTTCTTATTGAGTTAGAGTAAGATCATTTTGAGAAAATTTGAAATGAAAGTTGAGTTCCAGATGGCTATATGAGACAAGTTGGTGATTGGAGTATCACTTGAGGAGTGAGGTGAGATACCTTGATGTCAATGATGCTATAGAAAAGTGTGTGCCCTGAAAGAGTGAGTATTTTCCCACATGGCAATGATGATAGCCAATATGGCTATAGGAATCATCTTACGAGAATGATGGCGAGCGTTAAGATTTTGCGGTCAAGATATCCCTTTTTTGTTTCAAGAGCTTCCGAGGACGGAATCTTTTGAAGGGGTAAGAACTTGTAAGACCCATTTTCATTTTGAGGTGCTTACTAAGGTAAATAGAGTTATTACCTTATAATTAGTATGGTTCTAGCTTTGAGTTATTAAGAGTTGTGTGGCAATCTTTTATAATTACCTTTGAGTGATGAGTTGTTGATTTGGGAGAAGAGGTTAAAACCTTTATTATGTACTAATCTTGGTGTGATTAAGATTAGTTAAGTTAATGTATGAGTTTGGGTGATTAGAAACCTATTTGGAAGAAGTTTGAGCCTTAAAAATGCCAAAAATGGCTTACACGGGTCGTGTAAATGTTACACGGGTCGTGTAATACACGGTAATTTTGTGTTTGCTGGTTACTGTAGCATTACACGGGCGTGTTAAATTTTACACGGGCACTGTAGCATTACACGGGCGTGTTAAATTTTACACGACCGTGTTACGCGTGCAGAGCCTTTTAAAGTGCAGAAAACCCATTTCGAGAAATAACATTTCATTTTCGATTTTGAGAGCTTCAAATGGCGATTTTGAGTGAAACGAAGCCTGGAGGTTCGTGGGGAAGCATATAGAAGCATGAATCTAACCCCGTAACCGTGTTCTTGCTTCCTAATTCGTCGAGGTGAGTATCTCTCGGTTTTGGGGGTTTCAAACCCTAGTTTTCAATTTTTGTGATTTAGCTACAAATTGTTATATATAATGTTAGTAGGTTGTTAGTGGATGCCTTTAGAGAAATTGGTGTGATTATTGTAGAGTTTCTACTGTTGAATGAGTAGAACCGTGGATTTGGAGGTTTCGGTAAATATAGAGTTGATATTTACCATTTGTACTCCTTTTTCCTGCTTTTGATTTATAAATCTTTTGAGTTAGATGTTGTTGAGATGATTGTGGATGTTGGAGAATTGATATAGATTGTGGTGATACAATCAAGTCTAGCGGACAAGAGCCCGGTACATGAAGTATATGGGGATTTCTTATACTAAATCGATAAAAGGTGAGTATTCCTTTTTAATTAAGTAGAGATATGCTTAATAATTGTTGAGATACACGTAACATATATATGTGTGGTCCTGCTATGTTATGGTTATTGTTGTAACCTATGATTAAATGAATTGCTATATGTAAATAACATTAGTCAAGTTTAATGTACATATGGATTGTATAATCAGAGTAGATGTTGAAATGGTTGTGTTATAGAGTCTTGTATGGAATTGTATAGCCATAAGGGCTATTGAAGATGGAGTATAGTTTGTTGTTAAATGAGTGATTTTGATTGAGTATATAAGTAGTACCGAGTGTGGTACTTATTGATGAATGGATATTATTAATAATTAGCTAGTATTCATAAAGCTAATGTGTTTGCAGGTTTTTCCGAGTTAAGAGAAGATGGATGTTGATAATGAGATTGACAAAAGAGAATAAAGAGGATATTAATTGAGAGAGAATTATGGAGAGTGATTAAGATTTACTCACTAAGCTTTATAAGCTTACACTTGAGTTGTTTATTGTTTTGCAGGTATCTGTAGCAGTGATAGGGAAGGGCATGTGATAAAGAGAAATGGACAAGTTTAGAGCCCGTCCTTTAGTTGTAATAGATTTATTTGTAATGCCTGGTATGTAACGTGAGGACCTTTGTTGTATTAAGTTCTTGATAACATCTTGTTTTCTATGGTTTAGTACAAGTATGCCCATTTTTGATGTATAATTTGTTGAAAATTTTTGGGTGTACTTTGTATGAGAAACCGGGTGTTACAGTGCGGCAGGGCAATGTACGCTTATGTCGACACACACCCCGACGATTGAGGAAACTCGCTGCGTGAACCCTATCAGTTTGGGTAGTCAAAGAATTCCAGTCAAGTGTTTCAGAACTACCAGATGACGACATAATGCCTGCAGAATGCAAAACAAAAATTGATAATGAGTGCACTGTCCAGCGTTCGTCGCTGCGCGCACCAGGCATACCGCGACGCACTAATTGAACATTCAAGTTGCCCGTCATGGACTGCAACAGACCGCGGCGCGGCGCCATTAAAACCCAAAAACCGATGATTATGTCTAATTTAAACCAGTTAACTCGAATTTACGTATTGGGTTTTACTGAGTACAATAATCTAAACCAAATTTTACTATCAATTTTACCAGATGATTATGACATTACGAATTACAGAGGCATTTAGTCAAAGTTCAAGACTATAAAGAAAAAGAGAAGAAAGAAGGAACTTACTTGATTTGCTGTGAAGAGAAGACGATGCAGATGAATTAATTGATTGAGAAGATTTTTACCACGGTAAAAATAATGACGAATTTCGCAGATTGATTATATACAAGTGTGGGAAATTTTGAATGGATTCCAAACTCTGTTTTAGTGATTATCTTTAATTTCAAATTAAGATAAGGCCGCGGCATGGGAAGCTTCTATCCGCGTCGCGTATAAAAATATGATTTTAATGATAATCGCGAAAACTCAATACGCGCGGCTCGGATCCTAAGATCCCGCGTCGCGGTATTGCAAAATTACCAAAGTGACCCCACACTTTCTCTTTTCTCACCGTGATCAAATGGATGTGATGAATTACTATGCAAATATACAAATGACGATCGGGTTGCCTCCCGACAAGCGCTAAGTTTAACGTCTTCAGCCGGATGTACGCTTACCTGAAGTTTGAGCCTGTGTCCATTGACATTAAATGGTTGACCACCTTTCAAGTCCTGAATCTCTACTGTGCCATAGTCTGTGATGCTATGCTAACCACTGCATAAGGGCCATTCCATTTACTCCTGAGTTTCCCAGGAAACATCTTCAACCGCGAGTTGTACAGCCACACTTTCTGTCCTACCTCAAAGGTTTTCAAGCGGAGCTTGGCATCGTGATATCGTTTCATCTTCGATTTGTATGTGGCCGCATTTTCATATGCTTCGTCTCGTAGCTCCTCTAATTCCGATAGCTGGAGTTTCCTTTCTTTTCCTGCTTCCGTGTAGTCCATGTTGACTTGTTTGACTGCCCATAAGACGCGGTTGGCAAGCTCAACCGGCAGATGACAGCCTTTCCCATAAACCAGCCGATATGGAGTGGTTCCAATAGGTGTCTTGAAAGCAGTTCGGTATGCCCAAAGTGCGTCATCCAGCCTTAGTGACCAATCTTTCCTATCGGTTTTGACAGTCTTTTGCAGAATTTCCTTTATCTGCCTATTAGATACTTCCACTTGGCCACTTGTCTGCGGATGATAGGGTGTTGCAATCCGATGATTCACTCTATAGTGCTTTAGCAACCTTCCAAATTTAAAATTCTTGAAGTGAGACCCTCCATCACTTATAATCACTCGTGGAACTCCATGCCTAATGAAAATATTTTTCTTCACGAATTTACACACCACATGGTGGTCATTCGTACGGGTCGCCTCTGCCTCAATCCATTTAGACACATAATCCACTGCTACCAGAATGTAAACATAACCATGTGACGTAGGAAATGGACCCATGAAGTCAATTCCCAAGACATCGAAAACGTCCACTACCAAGATTGTATTCAAGGCATCTGATCCCTTTTTGATATGTTTCCTAACTGTTGGCAGTTAAGGCATTCCTTAGCAGTTTGATGTGCGTCACTGAAAATTGTTAGCCAGTATAATCCAGCTTCGAGAACCTTGTACCCTGTCTTTTTACCACTGAAATGCCCTCCACATGCTGACGCGTGGCAGTGCTCCAATACCTCACCGATTTCACTATCAGGCACACATCGCCGAATTATTTGATCCTCTCCCACCTTAAAAAGTTCAGGGTCATCCCATATAAATATTTTTGCGTATGTGCGGAATTGCTTTTGTCGTTGTTTGGTCCAATGTGTTGGTATTGCTCCGGTGGCTAAAAAATTCATGTAGTTCGTGTACCAAGGAGCTCCAATAAGCTCCAGCAGCTGCTCATCTGGGAATGAATCCTTAATTTCCGCTTCCAATCCTTCAGCTGGCAATCGAGAAAGATGGTCTGCCACGACATTCTCTGCTCCCTTTTTGTCTTTAATCTCCACATCGAACTCTTGTAACAGAAGTATCCATCTAATCAATCTAGGTTTAGACTCCTTCTTTGCAAGCAAGTGTCTAACAAGCGCTATGATCAATGTAAACTACTACCTTGGATCCCCAAATGTATGATCGAAACTTGTCTAATGCAAATACTACGACAAGTAATTCTTTTTCAGTACTTGTATAATTTAATTGAGCTTCAGAAAAAGTTTTACTAGCGTAACAAATAACTACAGGTTTCCGATCAACTTTTTGACCTAATACTGCACCGGCAGCATAGTCACTGGCATCACACATTATTTCGAACGGTTGAGTCCAATCAGGCGGTTTCAGGATAGGAGCTTCGACCAATTTATTTTTGAGGATATTGAATGCTTTTACACAGTCTTCATCAAAAATAAATGGCGCATCTTTCAAGAGAATACCGCAAAGAGGTTTGGAAATGGTACTAAAGTCTTTGATAAACCTACGATAGAAACCTGCGTGACCTAAAAAAGATCTGACCCCTTTCACAGATGTTGGGGGTGGCAACGTGGATATAACATTGACCTTAGCACGATCGATGTCACACCCCCAAACCATGACTTCATGAACAGTATCACAACAACGTTTGTACAATAGTGATCAAAGCAAACACATCCATCATATACATAATTGTAAGTGTTACAATAGGTCAAAAGATTGTATGTTTTGAATACAATTACAATATGATATCAAAATACATAGTATGACGCCATAGCGACCCATCGTCAAAGGTTGTAGTTACCCTATCAATTTCCTGAGAATACAAGTAGTTTGAAAAAGTGTCAACATTACGTTGGTGAGTTCATAAGATTTTTGTATGAGAAAATCCATAATCCTTTTTCCTTGTAGAAAGATAGTGTTTGAAACCAGAAAATCCAATATTTTCTTATTTGTTATACCCTTTATTAATTCCAATATAATATTTCATGACTATCAAATAAAGAACGGCCAGGTAGAAGATAAAATGGGGAGGCAGGACCCTTTCAGTGTATAAGCCTTTCGGAAATCCAACAACCTAGCCCAAATGATCGGCCTAGACACCGCCCTCATAAGTAGATCATTCAATATTATTTTTGGAATTATAATTGAATTGCTTAATGATGTTTACAAAATTCGCATTTCGTTTACTCTTGTTATAAATGAGTATAAATAACTATTTTTATAGTATAACTTGTATTCTCCCCCTTAAAAACTTGAATAAAGATAAAAAGAAGGGGTATGAACTCACCTCAATGTCGACTAGGATCTTATCGCCAACTGTTGTTAGATCGCCCGACTCTTCGTGCTTCTAACTCGAACTCACTATATTTATAACTGAAATAGCTACTTCTAACGCTCATTCTTCGTATATTTCTATATATATCGAAGAATCTTCTAACAATATTATCTAGTGATATAGAGATCGAGATCTGAGGTGTGAGGAAATGAGAGGATTGAAGCCTCTATTTATAGTAAATTTATTTTCGTATAGCGGCCCTCAAGATACAGAAATTTGACGTTTATAGCTTTTAAATTTTGTTTATGACAAACATACCCTTAAAATACTTTTTAAATAGTTTTAATAGTTTTTATATAAAACGAATGATTTTTGTTTATAAAGATATAATCTACAAAAATCGTAGTTCAATAATATCAACTTTTTAACTAAAAATCTTTAACGAATTAATGAAAGGGTATTAATTGTAAGTTTAATGGAAATATAGGGGTTAAATTTAAATACAATTTCATTTTAAAGAAAAATAAAATATTAAATATAAAACTAATTTCAAAAATATTACAATTTGACATCAGGTTGTTTGTATCGACGATACGGTTTTGACGGTAAATTTTCTGTTTTATAAAATGACATAATATTTTCCATAAACTTAACAATACGTATTGAATACGTAGTGTTCGAAATGAAAAATACTAATTCTTTAAGGGTAAAATATGTAAAATTGGATTAAATAATGAAGTGGGGCCCACTTTAATTTAATAATTTTAACAATAATACGAATTCAAATCTGTGTTCAAATCTTTGAAAAACCACACGGCACATGTGGTTTGAATATATATATATATATATATATATATATATATATATATATATATATATATATATATATATATATATATATATATATATATATATATATATATATATATATATATATATATATATATATATATATATATATATATATATATATATATATATATATATATATATATATATATATATATATATATATATATATATATATATATATATATATATATATTAAAATAAATATTTTAATAATCAAACGTCGCTTTCAAGGTAAATTAAACATTTCTATATGTAACGTTTGGTAAAAATATAAATATATATTCGAAACTGTCGTATTTTTTTCTACGTTCCTAGATAAATTCAAGTCACCGATTGGTACTTCTCAGTTTTCCATCGCTTTGATTTTTGGAGTTTAATGTCATAATATTTTTGGTAAGTAAACTTGAGTTAATCTTAGTATAAATAAGAGTTACTAGTTTGTTATATGAATTAGGAGGATTATAAACCCGTTTAGAAGGAGTTTAAACCTTAAAGTTATCAAAGAGAAGTCACACGGGTCGTGTAGAAGTCACTTGGGGCGTGTAGTAGACTTTTTTTGAAACTGTTTAGCCTTGCAGGAGTTACACGGGTTGTGTTTTATGAACACCGTTCGTGTTCTAGTTATCCAGTGGTATCCAGTAGACTTATACGGGTCGGGTTTTGGAGTACGGGTTGGATTTTTTTTTTAGCGACGCTAATTTCAAAGGTTAGTGTCGCTAATATGCTGTAGTGGGGTTATTCGGGCAGCGAACCAAAAATCCTCCTAGACGATTTTCAGAGCAAAAGGTGTGAAATTTTGTCATTTTGATCAAGGGTTTTGCGTAGGAAAAGTTTGAGGAGGTTGGATTTAACAACCGAAATACATTCTTGAGTCCTTAATTCACAAGGTTAGAAATTTTGAGTGTTAGGGTTTCAAACCCAAGATGTCCAAATCTGAAAGTATGCATTGGTTCAACTCATATGTTGGTTGCTAATATTTGTTGTATTGAGTTCAAATATTGTGATGTTTTAATGGTTGACTTAGTAAAATCGTGAAATTTGGAGTTTCGGTTTGATAACATATGATATTCTCTAATTGTGATTTGTATTATCCATTGATTTCTTAATCATTTGAGTTAAGTATAATTGAAATGCCTAAGCATGTTTATGATTTGATATGTGATGTCATTTTATAGTTTATACTAGTAAGATGGAAGGAAACATATAAGATATATGTGAACCACGAGTTCTACATATACTAGATGAGTAGGTTCTAATTCATTATTTATGACTAGATTATTATATAATTAAATTAACTATTCTTTGAACTATTTCCGTTATCAGAAGATATATATATTAAAAAAATGTCTTTTCGTTATCCCGTCCTCATCGGAGTCAAGCCGCGAATTTGGAAAAAGGATATCAATTAGGGTAGTGAAAAGATTGCACCTACTGTAGATATTTTGAATTTCAGTAATAAGAACGTGGGTTGTCCTTTCAGTTCCAGCTATAAGATACTGTATAAATGGGTATGTAGTATCATCCATATCTACATCTTTTCAGTCTCATTATTTCCTACTATCAGTTTATTCTTATATAATCCCAGATTTCCAAATCGAGGCATGGAAAACAGATTTCATATGGAAAACTTGTCAGACGCTGAGCGGAATTTCCTAAGGGAAGAGGGTACCTCCCTATTTAATCAGATATCTCCATTGGAGTTTGGTAATTATATTATCCTAAACCCTCTTTATTTTCTTATTCCTTTCTCTAGCGTTTTGATCTTTGTTCTAAACTATGTGAGGTATAGGTGTTCCAGATATATTACCGCTGGATCAGCTTCAAAATGATCCTGAAGTTCTTCCTCCGATGAGTATTATCTCAAAAGATCCAGGACCTTCGTCTTTGGGCTTTGCTTATGAGCAATCTCAAAACTTACTTCTAGGTTGAATTCTAGTACTTTTATGTCAGTTTGGTTTTTATCTTCTAACATTTTTTTAAAGATCCATTTATGGACGAGTACATAACGAACAGTGAGATTATCCCCATGAATCAAGGATTCATGGCTGGCATGCAGAACGATGATCAACTACAGGTGATTCATAACGACAGTCTTGGAATGAATCCCGAGTTTGAGGGAGGTTTTCAATACCAGGATCACCTTCAGATGATTCAAAGGAATCTGGAGGGATTTCAAAACCCTGGGTTCATAGCTGAAAATCAACAGTTACTGCCGACGGCAGATACTAATGTTATTGCACCAAATTTCATCTTTGGTTTAACAAATCAGGATCATGCTCAAATGATCCAGAATGACAATAGTACAACCGGATTTGATTCTTTGAATCCAAGAACCACAGTAATTGGCAGTGGAAGTGGTTCTAGACAGCCATTAAGTAAGGAAGCAATAGCTCAGCACTTTAACGAGCCACTTATGCAAGCTGCCAGGGAACTCAACGTTGGATCAACACAGTTGAAGCAATGCTGTAGGAAGTTAGGCATCAAAAGTTGGCCTCGACGAAAGATTAAGAGTCTACAAACTCTTATTAACCATACTCAGGTTAAGAATTGTATTTCTTTTCCCCAATTTTAATACCATGAGATTGTAATGACTGAAAGTATTTATGCAACTGGAATTTGATAATAATCCTAGTAAAGCAGACATAATACTTGGTCTAGAGAACGAGAAGAGAGCAATAATCGAGGGTTCCAGTTCGGAGATAACTGATACCACAAAAAGATTGAGGCAAGCTGCCTTTAAGGCTGTTTACAAGAAAAGAAAGGTTCAGAAGAGGGAGGAAGCTTCATCAGAAACCAATACACAGCAGTAATCTTTGTCGTCTGGTTCTGCTACATGTAGTATGAATCCTGGTTTATTTGGGCATGTAACTGATGAAAGTTTACATCCTATGATAGAAGGTATGACCATTCCTATTCATCAGGAAGGTCCAAGTTAAGTACCTGTTGATGAAGATTGGAGTTTCTTAGATCAGGAAGATATGAATCTTGATTTACTTGAGGATGTAAATGATGAAGACTCACATCCTATGATAGAAGGTATTCCTATTCCTCAAGAAGGTCCAAGTCAAGTACCTTCTAATGAAGATTGGAATTTCCCAGATCCAAAAGATCTTTGTTCTGCTTTCTTTGGCTCTCAATCTAAGTCTTAGAGATTGCTCACTCTATAATATGTGTATGGTGGTTATCTTTTAATAAGATTAACATAAGATTTAATTTAAGCAATCTATATGTTTATGGTGGTTGTATTCTAAGGTACTAAGTATCTGCAGCGAGTTTTAAGACGATTCTTCAATCTATAAAGCTCTCAACCATTGTAGTGTGTCAAACACATTGCTCAACATTGATTGTTCACCGGTTCAACCATAAATAACGTAGGCGATCATTTCATGTTTATTGGTGGTATTCTTGTGCCATTGAGATCAAGTTTTCGATAACAGTTATTGGTTAGGTATTATCGAAATGTCAGGTTGACTATGTAAGGATTTGGGTATAAGAGATACATAAAGTGTCTAAATGTATGGTTATATAGTATTGTAAAATACTCCTGTAGTATTTTAGCTTTATATTTTGTTTTATAGTTTCTTTGTATATGGTTCTTGGTAAGTTTTTATACTTGTTGTCCACTACGACTATTTCTAAGTACATGTTAGGCATACCTTGGACAAATACAGTTGATCAGGCTCTATTTGTCCTAGGTATGATTACATAACTACCTAGGCCTACTCGTAGTGTTCAACTCATCTTATTACTCTTGTATTGTTCTGGTTATGACACTGTTCAAGTATGTACGTACTTGTACTTATACTTTATAAAAATAACATTGTATTTTAAAGTATACTTTGTACAGATTGTTTTTGGAGAGTTTTAGTCCCATTGTATTTATAGTTGTATATCTTAAATGGATTGATATACTAAGTTCACTATAAACAATGCTCTGATACCAATCTGTCACACCCCCAAACCACGATGGCGGAAACGTCTGAGGGTGGATGACTTCATGAACAGTATCACAATTCACAACAACGTTTGTACAATAGTGATCAAAGCAAACACATCCATCATATACATAATTGTAAATGTTACAATAGGTCAAAAGATTGTATGTTTTGAATACAATTACAATATGATATCAAAATACATAGTATGACGCCATAGCGACCCATCGTCAAAGGTTGTAGTTACCCTATCAATTTCCTGAGAATACAAGTAGTTTGAAAGAATGTCAACGTTACGTTGGTGAGTTCATAAGATTTTTGTATGAGAAAATCCATAATCTTTTTTCCTTGTAGAAAGATAGTGTTTGAAACCAGAAAATCCAATATTTTCTTATAAATGAGTAGTAGTCTTAAAACCCAAAGACCGAAAATGTATAGGTATTTGTATACTTGAAAATAGTATTACGTAGTTTTATTGTTGTATAAAACCGTGTAAATAGGTGTTTACTGGTAGTCGAATCGTAGATTTAATTCCACAAAAGTCGTATGTATAAGTAAACCGTACTTATATTTGTATCTTTGATAAAACATAGTTTTAATTCCCATAGAATCCGTGTGTATAAGTAAAACCATACTTATATTTGTAACTTGTTAAAATGTAGTTTTAATACCAGAAAACTTGTATGAGGAATCTCTTTCCTTGTAAAATGTAGTATTGTAATCTATGAAAATCCAATATTTTCTTATGAATATATCCAAGTCCTTAAAACCCAAGGACTAAAATGTATAGCATAGTTTGTAGTATAAAGCCATTGAAAATGTATATTTCCACGTAAACAATTTAATAAAGTTGATTTCCCATGCGAGACGGCCTATAACCATACTGTGACCATGTAGGCCTGCTTCGACGTTCTTCAGGCGTCGGACTGTTATGACATTTGTCACCTCAGACCCGTCGGTCTAGCTGTAGCTAGCAGCTCAGGTGCGGGGTTGTCAATCCCGTATAGATCTATACACAAATATCACGTTCTCTTACCGAGACTCTGGTTATAAATTTCAGGACTTATAGTATGTATTTAAATAAACACTGTGAAGACCCGTCTCACAAAAATGTATGTATCAATCAACTTGTTAAAGTTTGTATATGAAAAACCTTTGTATTTGTCCATTATCATTTTTCCCATGATAATATAGTAATGTATAATAATTATATATTTTATATAATTATTTGTCTTCTTTAAAACGTCATAGTAACATTTGTATCAACAAACTATTCCTATAATAGTTTATTTTTAGTATTCCGTTGTGAAAAGCATATATTTACAAATATATATGAAATAACTTATTTAGATGGTTATAAAGAACTTCTTTTAAGATATATTCTCCACAATAGTGGTGTAATAAATTTGTTATACCCTTTATTAATTCCAATATAATATTTCATGACTATCAAATAAAGAACGGCCATGTAGAAGATCAAATGGGGAGGCAGGACCCTTTCAGCGTATAAGCCTTTCGGAAATCCAACAACCTAGCCCAAATAATCGGCCTAGACACCGCCCTCGTAAGTAGATCATTCAATATTATTTTTGGAATTATAATTGAATTGCTTAATGATGTTTACAAAATTCGCATTTCGTTTACTCTTGTTATAAATGAGTATAAATAACTATTTTTATAGTATAACTTGTATTCTCCCCCTTAAAAACTTGAATAAAGATAAAAAGAAGGGGTATGAACTCACCTCAATGTCGACTAGGATATAATCTACAAAAATCGTAGTTCAATAATATCAACTTTTTAACTAAAAATCTTTAACGAATTAACGAAAGGGTATTAATTGTAAGTTTAATGAAAATATAGGGGTTAAATGTAAATACAATTTTATTTTAAAGAAAAAGAAAATATTAAATATAAAACTAATTTCAAAAATATTACAATTTGACGTCAGGTTGTTCGTATCGACGATACGGTTTTGACGGTAAATTTTCCGTTTTATAAAATGACATAATATTTTTGATAAACTTAACAATACGTATTGAATACGTAGTGTTCGAAATGAAAAATACTAATTCTTTAAGGGTAAAATATGTAAAATTGGATTTAATAATGAAGTAGGGCCCACTTTAATTTAATAATTTTAACAATAATACGAATTCAAATCTGTGTTCGAATCTTTGAAACACCACACGGCACATGTGGTTTGAATATATATATATATATATATATATATATATATATATATATATATATATATATATATTGTTACAAGTAATTGGTGAATGACAACATTATGTCATCACTTTGTCATCACTTTGCATTTACCAATAAACAACTATATTTGAATAGTAGACTTGGTAGTATAAATAGACCATCAATGTAAGGAAGAAAATGCATCTCATATCAACTCTTTCAAAAGTGATATAAACTCTCTCTACTCTCTCCAAGCTCTCAAGCTTTCTTTCTTTCTTCATCTATATTCTAGTTTTTAGTTTGTTCATAATTGTCGTGGTAACGCTGAATTTATAACACGTTATCAGCACGAGGCTCTAACGAAGACGATTAAAAGACACATCGATCTAATCAAGGTATGTAATTTCATCAAAACTAGAATGTTAATTAATAATAATAATAATAACAACGATAACGAAAAAAAAAAACAACATTTTATTCTCGAAGTTATGACTACTAACAAATTTCTTTTCTTATTTATCCTTGACATTATGACTACTAACAAATTTCTTTTCTTATTTATCATTGACGTTATGACTACTAACGAAGTTCATTTCTTATTCTAAATTTACTTACGCTTTATTAACAATTATTATTGCAAACTAACTTTTGTTATCGCATACTAATTTTTATTTATGCAACTAACATTTATTTATGTATACTAATGTTTATTTATGCAAACTAACGTTTATTTACGGCAGCTAACGTTTAATTACGCAAACTAACGTTTATTTACGGCAACTAACATTTATTTATGCAAACTAACATTTATTTACACATACTAACATTTATTTATGTATACTAATGCTTATTTATATAAAATAATGTTTATTTACGCACACTAACATTTATTTATGTATACTAACTATTATTCATGCTCTGACATCTATTTATATATACTAACGTTTATTTATGCGCAACCGATTAAAAATAAAATTTTTAATTTTAAAATAAAAGGAATTTGAGAAGATTCATCTATTTAATTATGTTTGTAACTATAATAAAAATAGTAAAACCCATCCCCACCTTTAAACGACAAATTTAATGAGTTTTATTTTTCTTAGGAACTACAATATGTCAAACATTGCAAAGCTTGAATTTACCGCTCATGAAGTCAGCGGAAAGAACTACATGCCTTGGACTATAGATGTTACGATGCATCTTGAGTCCATGGATTTATCTGAAACTATAAAAGAAAAAAATAAGTGCACGTCGCAAGATAAAGCACGTGCAATAATTTTCCTTCGCAAACATATCGATGAAATGTTGAGGTATGAATACCTCAATACCACTGATCCTAGCACTCTTTGGAAAAGCTTAAAAGAAAGATTTGACCACCAAAAGGAAGTTATACTTCCAAGTGCTAGGGCTGAATGGTTATCATTGAGGTTTCAAGACTTCAAAAAGGTACATGACTATAATTCCGCATTATTTCGGATATGTTCACAACTAAAATTTTGTGGGGAAGATGTTTCTGATGCTTCAATGTTGGAGAAAACTCTCTCCACATTCCTTGCATCGAATATGACATTGCAACAACAATATCGTATGCAAAAGCTCAAAAAAATATTCTGAGCTTAATACACTTCTCCTTCTTGCTGGACAAAATAATGAACTATTAATAAAGAACCACCAGTCCCGTCCAACAGGTTCAGTAGCACTTCCTGAAGCAAATGCTACTATCACTTATGAACCAAGAAATAATTCATATGGACGAGGACGTGGTCGTGGTCGTGGACGAGGCCGTGGGCGCGGTCGAGACCATTTTAACCAAAACCAAAATTTTGGGCGCGGTTATACTCAGGGTCGTGGACGCGGTCATCCTTATAACCGTGGGCGTGGTCAAAGAAACAATAATCAACACACTCCACAAGGAAATAATGTCCAACCACAAGAAAAAAGAAATGATGTCGGAACATCACAGAACCCCGGAGGTTCTTGTTATAGATGTGGTAGCACAGGTCATTGGTCAAGGACCTGTCGTACAGATCCCCATCTTTGTAAACTTTACCAAGATTCCATTAAAGGAAAGGGGAAAGAAGTCAACCTCATCGATGGTGTTGATCTAGGAAATATTGAACTAAACACTCTTGACTTTTGCAATGATTTAGACATCCTAGAAAACTAGTTTCCTTTTGTAACATGTTTTTAATTTTTTATTGTAATGTTTTTCTTTCTTAATGAAGTTTTTTTGAGTCACTTTTATTAAAATTGTGTTCATAACTCATCATTTATTTTTCTTATATGAAGTTCAAAATGAGTTCAACTGGAGCACAAAACCAAGGAAATCTTGGCGAACTCTTAATAATTGATTGTGGTACCACACACACCATCTTGAAAACAAAGAAATATTTTTCCACACTAAAACCCGTAAAAGGGCACATAAATACAATATCAGGTCCTGTAGACTTGATTGTAGGAGCAGGAAATGCTTGTTTCATGTTACCTAATGGTACGAAGTTTGTAATCAGTAATGCGTTATTTTCCCCAAAGTCAAATAGAAATTTATTAGGTTTTAATGATATATATCTTAACGGATATGACACATTCACCAAAACAATAGGAAACAAGAAATATATGTTTATAATAAATGAAAACCATATATTGGAGAAATTACCACAATTTGATTCTGGTTTACATTTTACATATATAAATATAGTTGAGTCAAATTTGGTGGTTAAAGAAAAATTTTGTGATCCTAGAATATTTAGTTTGTGGCATGACAGGCTGGGCCATCCAGGATTAACAATGATGCGCCGAATAATTGAAAATACATTTGGGCATCCATTGAAGGACCAGAAGTTCCCTCAAATAGGTAATAAGAACCCGTGTATTTCTTGTTCCCTTGGGAAATTAATTACAAAACCTTCACCAATGAAAGTTGAAAGGGAATCACCTAGATTTCTAGAAAGAATTCAAGGAGACATATGTGGACCAATTCATCCACCTTCTGGACCATTTAAATACTTTATAGTCTTAATAGATGCATCAACTAGATGGTCTCATGTTTGCCTATTATCAACTCGTAACATGGCATTCGCAAAATTCCTAACTCAGATTATTAAACTGAGAGCACATTTTCCTGATTATAACATCAATAAAGTGAGACTTGATAATGCAGGTGAGTTTACGTCTCAAGTATTTAATGATTATTGTATGTCTATAGGAATTACTGTTGAGCATCCAGTTGCACATGTACACACTCAAAATGGTTTAGCAGAATCACTGATTAAACGTCTCCAATTAATAGCTAGACCATTAATAATGAGAACAAAACTTCCTGTTTCCATATGGGGTCATGCAATTTTACATGCTGCATCACTGATTCGTATGAGACCAAGTGCATATCATACACATTCTCCCCTTCAACTTGTTTCTGGAAAAGAACCAGATATATCCCACCTTAAAATTTTTGGAAGTGCAGTATATGTTCCTATTGCTCCACCACAACGTACAAAAATGGGTCCTCAAAGGAGGTTGGGAATATATGTTGGTTTTGAAACAAATTTAATAATAAGATATCTTGAACCTTTGACAGGTGATATGTTTACAGCACGTCTTGCTGATTGCCATTTCTATGAAGAAAAATTCCCAACGCTTGGGGGAGAAATGAAAACCCAAGAAAAGAATGTTTCATGGTATGAACCTTCTTTATCATATCTTGATCCCCGTACACAAGAATGTGAGATGGGTGTTCAAAAAATAATACATTTGCAAGAAGTTGCAAATCAATTACCTGATGCATTTACTGATACAAAAAGAGTTACTAAATCATATATACCTGCTGTTAACGCTCCAGCTCGAATTGAACTCCCAGATAGACAATCTGATAAAAAAGTAACTCAAGAATCCAAAGCACGCCTGAAGCGTGGAAGGCCATTTAGTTCTAAGGATGCAAATCCTAGAAAAAGAAGAGGAATGGAAAATATGTTTGAGCATAATGAAAGTGTTCATGAAGAAACACAAAATAACATTACTTCCCCAGTTGACGAAATAAATGATAAGGAGATTGAAATTAATTATGGTCATATAAAAATAGTAAGGAGCCAAAATGAATTAGAAGATATAATATTTTCTTATTCAGTTGCATGCAATATTATCAATGAGGATCCAGAACCACAATCTGTCATTGAATGCCAAAATAGGCAGGATTGGGGTAAATGGAAAGAGGCCATGCAAGTTGAATTAACGTCTCTCAATAACAGAAAGGTTTTTGGACCTATTATACTCACACCTGGAGTTGTGAAACCATTGGGATACAGATGGATTTTTATACGAAAAAGAAATGAGAAAAATGAAATTGTGAGATACAAAGCCAGGCTCGTTGCTCAGGGTTTTTCTCAAAGACCGGGAATCGATTATGAAGAAACATATTCTCCTGTTATGGATGCAATCACTTTCAGATATTTAATCAGTCTAGCAGTTTCTGAAAATTTAGATATGCATCTTATGGATGTTGTTACTGCTTACTTATATGGATCACTTGACTATGATATATATATGAAAATCCCCGAAGGATTTAAAATGCCAGAAGCATTAAGTGCAAAACCCAAACAAATGTATTCTATCAAACTGCAAAGATCATTGTATGGGTTAAAGCAATCTGGACGTATGTGGTACAATCGTCTAAGTGATTACTTAATAAGCAAAGGCTATAAAAATAATACTATTTGTCCGTGTGTATTTATTAAGAAAACAACATCTGGATATGTGATTATAGCCGTCTATGTTGATGATCTGAACATTATTAGGACGAATAAAGAAATCCTTGAACATTATTGGGACGAATAAAGAAATCCTTGGGAAAACCAAATATTGTCTTGGTTTACAGATTGAGCATATGCCAAATGGGATACTTGTCCATCAATCGAATTATATAGAAAGGGTCTTGAAACGTTTTAATATGGATAAAGCCAAACCTTTAAGCTCTCCAATGATTGTTAGATCACTAAATATTGACAAAGATCCATATCGCCCTTGTGAGGAAAATGAAGAAATTCTTGGTCCAGAAGTACCATATCTTAATGCAATTGGAGCTCTTATGTATCTTACTAATTGTACTAGACCTGACATTTCTTTTGCAGTAAATCTATTAGCAAGATTTAGTTCATCTCCAACAAAAAGACACTGGAATGGAATCAAGCACATATTATGATACCTTCGCGGAACTACTGATTTAGGTTTATTTTTTTCTAATAGTTCAAAACAAGGCTTGATTGGTTATGCAGATGCAGGTTACTTGTCTGATCCTCATAAAGCTAGATCTCAAACTGGATATGTATTCATAAATGGAGGTACTGCAATATCTTGGCGTTCTCAAAAGCAAACACTCGTCGCCACATCTTCAAATCATGCAGAAGTAATTGCTGTAAATGAAGCTAGTAGAGAATGTACATGGTTAAGATCGATGACACAACTTATACTGACTTCTTGTGGAATTGATAAAGATAAATCTCCAACCTTAATCTATGAAGATAATGCAGCATGTGTTGCTCAAATGAAAGAAGGGTACATCAAAAGCGACAGGACAAAACATATTCCTCCAAAGTTTTTTGAATACACTCAAGAGCGTATAAAGAATCAACAGATTGAACTAAAATATGTTCAATCTAGCAACAATGCAGCAGATCTTTTCACAAAGGCACTTCCTACCAAGATCTTTAGAAAACATGTTCATGGTATTGGAATGAGACATCTACACAATACATAATGGTCATTCGATATCTAAATGATGGGGAGTCAACTAGACACTGCACTCTTTTTCCCTTCGCTAAAGTTTTTTCCCACTGGGTTTTCTTTAGCAAGGTTTTTAATGAGGCAGTACTTCAAAGTTGAACTCTGATGTAGAATGATGTCATTCAAGGGGGAGTGTTACAAGTAATTGGTGAATGACAACATTATGTCATCACTTTGTCATCACTTTGCATTTACCAATTAAACAACTATATTTGAATAGTAGACTTGGTAGTATAAATAGACCATCAATGTAAGGAAGAAAATGCATCTCATATCAACTCTTTCACAAGTGATATAAACTCTCTCTACTCTCTCCAAGCTCTCAAGCTTTCTTTCTTTCTTCATCTATATTCTAGTTTTTAGTTTGTTCATAATTGTCGTGGTAACGCTGAATTTATAACATATATATATATATATATATATATATATATATATATATATATATATATATATATATATATATATATATATATATATATATATATATATATATATATATATATATATATATATTAAAATAAATATTTTAATAATCAAACGTCGCTTTCAAGGTAAATTAAACGTTTTTCTATCATAACTTTTTATATGTAACGTTTGGTAAAAATATAAATATATATTAGGAACCGTCGTATTTTTGTCTACGTTTTGATATAAAATTTGTAATATTCGGACGAGTTTTAACTTTTACCGTTCACTATTCACGTCGGATACTATTCACGACGTAAATTTTTTTTTTATATTTTATATTAAAAACATCTAGCTTAGCAGTGTTTGTTCGTATAATTGATTTGAATTAGCATATGTAGTATTATAATATCCAATAATACATCGTATAGATTATGAAATTTACATTTCACATATTGACCTAATGTACGCTCTGGTTGACTTGAGTTGACTTTCATTGACTTAATTTGACAGTTGTCACAATAGACTTCGAACCCTCTCTCAGAGACTACGTGACCTAACACTATCCCTTCTTTGACCTTGAAGTGGCTCTTTTCCCAGGAGAGCACCAAATTCGATTCGACACATCTTTCCAATACTTTTTCCAATTGACCCAAGCAGGCTTCGAATGTTGGTCTAAAGATTGAGAAATCGTCCATGAAAATTTCTAATGCATCACCAATCATATCACAGAAGATTGCCATCATGCATCGTTGAAATGTAGCAGGCGCATTACACAATCCGAAGGGCATTCTGCGAAATGCAAAAGTACCATAAGGACACGTGAATGTTGTCTTTGCCTGATCCTCCGGCTGAATTGCAATCTAATTGTACCCAGAATACCCATCCAAGAAACAGTAATACTTCTGTCCTGCTAGCTTTTCCATGATCTGGTCAATGAATGGCAACGGAAAATGGTCGTTGGAAGTAGCAGTGTTGAGCTTTCGATAATCGATACAGACTCTCCATCCAGTTACAGGTCTTGTGGATACCTTATCACCATCCTTCGTATCCACAACAGTTATTCCAGACTTCTTCGGCACTGTCTGTGTCGGACTGACCCATTCGCTGTCAGAAATTGGGTATATGATTCATGCATCTAACCATTTGAGAACTTCCTTTTTTACAACTTCCTTTAGATTGGGATTCAATCTCCTCTGCGTATCCCTGGCCGGTTTAGCTCCTTCTTCTGTAATGATTCGATGCATGCACGTGGTTGGACTAATTCCTTTTAAGTCCGCGATTGTCCAATCAATGGCCTCCTTGTGCTTGGACAATACCTTGAGCAATTCCTTCTCTTGTTCCCCTGTCAAGTCTGCTGCTAAAATCACGGGCAAAGTATCCTTGTCCCCTAGAAAGGCATACTTTAGGTGTCCTGGTAGCGGCTTTAATTCCAGCTTCGGTGGTTCTTGTAAGGAGGCTTTCAATATCCTTAGAATCTCTGTCGGTAACTTCTCTATGTGAGCGCATTCTTCAGACTTCAAACCCTTCTCTCTTTCTACTTCTTTTTGCTGCTCATCATCTTCAACACTTCCTTCTTCTTGAATCTTCATTGCCTCTGATTGTAGTACCTCAGGAGTAAACTGCTGCACTAGCTCATCTATGATATCTACCTGATAGCACTCTTCTTCTTCTTCCATGCTACTTCCCTTGGCATTGGCATTGAAAATGTTGATCTTGGTCTATTGATGCCTAAAGGATATTACCATTTCTCCAATGCGACAATCGGTATTTGCGTTGGTAGTGGCTAAGAATGGTCGCCCTAAGATGATCGTGGGTTGTTCTCCGTTGGTCGCCTGACGAGTGTCCAGAACTAGAAAATATGCTGGGTAATAAAATTCTCTCACCTTGATGATAACATCAACTAGCATTCCCCTAGGGATCTTTCTAGACTTATCATCCAGTTGCAGAATTACGTCGGTAGATCTCATGGTGCCAAACTCGTGCTTATCGAACAATTGTCCAGGTAATATGTTCACAGTTGCACCTAAATCTAACAAAGCCCTTTTAATGTGCACATCACCTAGATCTACGGAGATGAGAGGAACTCCAAGATCCTTCATCTTGGGAGGAAGCGCGTCCATTAAAATAGAACTTACATTCTCAGGTAAGCTGATCATTTTAGGCAAATGGGACAAGATATGTTTCTTATGTATGCACATATCCTTGAGAAACTTGGCGTATGCAGGAACTTCCTTGATAAGTTTAACTAGTGGAATGTTAACCTTAATCTGACTAAACAGTTCCCACATATCTTCTTCCTGCGGTCCCTTCTTCCCATATGGTCTTTTCTCCGGCTTTTCCAAAGCTGTAGGAAAAGGAACTGTCCCACTTGATTCTCCTTTCTCCCATGCACTCTTTTGCTTCTTCTTCTTTGCTTGTTCCTCCTTACTCTTCTTCTCCAGTTCTTCTTTTTCATCAAAGATTATTTCTACATCGCTATCCTCGTCTACTAGTGGAGCTGTGACATTGTTATCCACTTTCTTCCTGCTCCTAAGCGTAATCACCTCATTAACTTGCACTTTTAACGCCTGTGCCTTTTCCTGTGCTCTATCTTCTTCAATCTTAATAATCAATTCTCCTAACTTCAGAATTGCTTCTGAATTAGAATTCTCCACTTCCTGAAGCTTGACTAACATTCCAAAGATTTCCTGTATACCAATGTTCATACCTCCCGCTGGAGGTGGAGGTTGCACCTGCTGCTGCCTCATTGGTTGTTGCATTACTTCCCGTTGTTGATTGTTTCAGAATGGTCTTGGTGCGTTATGAAATCGACCATACCCATGCACTTGACTAATCTCCTCATGAGTCATCGAGCACTCATGATGATTATGTCCTATACCCCCACATGTATTACATATAGCTTGCCCATGCAACACATATGCTCTTTTTTCTTGCTGAAACCTTGCGAGCATTTGATTAAACTTCTTACTCACAGCACTTAGCTCTTTCTGAATTTCTGTCTTCCATTTGCTTTCCGCTTCAATGTTCGCTACATAGACTGTATTATCTTTCATGGTTCCACTAACCTTCGATCCTAAGCTCAACTGCTCCAGGAATCTCCAAGCGTCTTCTGGCTCTTGCCACATAAATGTCCCACTTGACGAGGCATTTATCATTGCTTGATGTGTTTCGCTGACTCCTTCAAAGAACAATTTTACTAACTGCCATTTGGGAACCTCATGGTGCGGGCAGGATCGCAATAACTCCTTTAATCGATCAAATGCTTCGTGGAAAGCCTCTCCTGGCTACTGCTGAAAGCTTTGAATTGCACGTCTGACTTCTGTGGTTTTACTAACTGGATAGAACTCTTGTAAAAATTTTGCCTTGAGTTGGTCCCAACTAGTGATACTATTAGGCGGAAGAGACGTGAACCAATATTTGGCCTTATCCTTTAATGTGAAAGGAAATAATCTTAATCTAAAAGTATCCCTATTGGTATTTCTAGGAGTATTAGCATTCGCGATAGATATGAATTCATACAAATGATTGTATGGGTCATTAGTTTTATATCCTCTGAATTGAGTTAATATTCCTATCAGCTGAGGCCTAATATCTACATGGTGTTCTACATCATCAGGAATATAGATGGGCGATGAGTCATCATACTCCCGTGGCTGGAAGTGTGATGCAACCGATTGCCCCCTCGGTTGTGCAAAATACAAAGGTCGTATAGGATTACCGTAACATTGAGGATCATTGTATCCCTGCTGACCTTGTAATGGTTGATGCTGTTGTTCTCTTCTTGGAGGTCCCCGACCTCGGTCCTATGGTTGTTGTGGTGCTGGTGGGATCCATCCTTCATCTTCTTCATTGTATCTCTCCTCGACCTCTGGATACTGGTACTGTTGCTGAGGAGGTTGCTGGTATTGTTGCGGTTGTGTAGGTTGAGGTTTGAAAAATACTGGTTGTGGTTGTGAAAATGGTTGTGAAGTAGGCGTCTGCTGTCTAGAAACTGGGGTGCCATCATGGGTCGGGGCTCCCAAAGACATGGCAGAGGTGAATGGGTTTGTGGATTGTGGTTGTGATACTGATGGAAGTGGTGGAATCGATGGCAGAGTGCATGATGGTATGGGTACAGGGGCTGAAACTGCACCACCAGAAGCACTCATGCTCCCGAAATGAAACTCCAAAACTGGGGGAATAAAAGACATCCCCGTTGCCTCACCTGAGGGTTCCTGGGCAACATGCTCTGGACTACTGCTAATGTTACTAAAACTCATGATATTGGAACGCCTATGTGCACGGATTTTGCGTGCAGTTCGCTCAATCTCAGGATCAAAATGCAAAGGGGATACTTACTCACGCCTGCGGGTACGCATGCACTAGTGCAACACGCCCACAAAATCAAAAAGCAAAAATACTAACCAAATGAAACTCACAAAAATTCAGAAACTAAAGTTCCTACTAATCACCTAATCTTAAGCTCACAACTCCCCGGCAACGGCGCCAAAATTTGACTCACCTAGGTCGTCCGGTCAAAAATAAGAAAAATACCTAACACACACACTAACACAGTGGTAGTCAGGGTCGATCCGTAGGAGTTACGTGGTCAAGTCAGGTGATAGATTACCAACTATAGTGTCACGCTATAGTCAGAGGACTTAGTTCCTAAGCTTTGACTACTAATCCCAGAAAACATAAACTACAACAATTCCAACCAAACATAAACTTAAACTAAAACTCCAAAAAAACCTAGTCACTTACTGAAATCAGAAATACATCTCTAATTCAGAAGCAAACAAAGGCAAACAATAAACCAAGGCATAAACTAAACCAATAACTACGGTCCAACTGAACAGTCACTGGCTAAAGTTCAACCCACAAGGCTAACCCTAGTTGGCTACTGAAATCAGCAAACGAATTCAGTCCAAACAAGGTCATACAAACATCCAAACACCAAACAAACAAGCACTATCCAATATCAAGCATAAAATACCGAAAAACCACAATTACTTGTAACCAAATGATTATCATAAACCAAACTCAGATCCACGAATACAAACAGTAACCAAATGATTCAAAAACATAAACTAAAGCCTAATATCAGTGGTTGTCACTCCCAAAGATACTAACCAATGAATTCCAACTATCTAGCTAAATGAAAATAAATTCTAAAACATAGAAATACCAAATATGAAGTTGCAGAAGCTTAATCTCGGAGTCAAAGAGCCTTGAGGTCGATTTTACACCAAGTCTTTGCTAGGGTTTTCGGCTGAAAAAACCTCTATTTATAGGTGCAAATTTCCCGCAGTCGCGCCGCGCATTTATGGTTTCCGCGGCGTGCGTAGTGATCTCTTCCCGTTTTCTTGGCATTTGAATTTGTTCCACCGCCTTAAATCCGCGTCGTGCCTTCTTGATTTCCGCGGTGCGTGTACGTATTTTCTTGATTTTTCCTTCTTCTTCAAACTTCCTCTAATTTGCACGCTTTTGGTCCCTGTTTTCATTATTTTCTTCCAAACAAGTACTGGCACAAAAAGTGAGAATACCACGATATATATGATATAATTTCACTAAGAATAGGGCTCAACAACGACTAAAATATGTAATATCACTAGGCGTTGTCGCATGCCAAGTTTGTACTACGTATTATGCTAGGATGTGGAATTGCCTGGATAATATACTCTATGGACTGTTTTGTGCAATATGTGCTGCTTGGGAATTTTATGCTAGTGTCGTTAGGTTGCTTAATGAATGCTCGTAGGTTATATACAATTAGGGTAAGATAGCCTAAAGAATTCTTGGTCTGGCCTTACTGGCTGTTCCTTGTTTGGTTGTGACTTTAGGGTAGGTCAGTATTCAAACGTCTATCTTTTTCCCGATTGTGTACGGCTGTGCGTCCGTAAGGCGACTCGACGACGTTAGCAGTAGTTCTCTTAGGCACGTGTGGGATGGAGAGTTAGATCAAATGATTAGGCACCACGGTGCATGATCACAGGGTTCATATGAAGTGGTTTTTGGTGTATGTGCGACATTTTAGGAGGATGGTTGATGAACTTGGAATAAGGGCGAATAGGTGTGGAAGGTAGTACCAGGCCAGTACTACCGAAAGCATAGGATTCACGCTTGAGCCAAGAGTAGTCAACCAAAGTCCTAGAAAGTCAAGTGGTTGGGTAGATAGCAGTGACCCAAATATTGATATGAAAATTATTGCGTATTTAAGAATGGCAATCACACGAAGTAACGGTAGGGCAGATGCGGGTGCCTCGAATGGGGAAGGGTCAACTGATGAAAATCTCCGCAACTTGATAGCGGAGGAGGTTTCGCGAGAAGTGTTGGCTGTGATACCTCAGTTCTTTGGTATGATTAAGGCTGAGCTATGGGTAATGTTAGAGGAGCGACTAGCTATTCAGGGCACATCACGGACTAGGGATGCAAGTTATAAGGACTTTTCGGCTTGTTCGCCTCCGATGTTCGATGGGGGCAGGGATCCGATTGTCAGTATGCGATGGATTTCCGTGGTAGAGGGTGCCTTCCGCACCTGTTCATGTCCTGAGAACTCCAAGGTAACATTTGCAGTGAATCTTCTGAGAGAGGGTGCGAAAGATTGGTGGGAAATACGAACTAAAGATCTCACCCCTGCTCAGTTGGATGCTATTACGTGGCCGCAATTCAAGGAATAGTTCAAACTGGAGTATGTTCCATAAGTGGAAATGGAACGCTTGGCACAGGTATACCTGAACCTGACCCAGACCACTGAGACGGTGACAGAGATCACCAAAAAGTTTAACAAAAGAGCACTCTTCTGTCCAGAGTTTGTAGCAACTGAGCGCATGAGGATGACTCGATACTTGGCAATGCTTCGCACAGACATTCGAGAATTCGTGTCTGTTGCTAGGCACCAAACTCTCACTGATATGATCGCAGCCGCTCGGGCCCGAGAGTTGGAACTGGAAACCCAACGAAGACAGAAGCGTCCGGCGCCTACTCAGACTCAGCAGGCGTCAAAGAAGTTTCGAGGGGCAGATCAGGGAAAGCAAGGGCAAAGGAGTCTTGGTAAGTGTAATAAGTGTGGGAAGAATCATGAAGGGCGTTGCTGTCATAAATGTGGAAAGGAAGGCCACTATGCCAAGGATTGCCGACAGGAGGTCAAGATTTGTTTTAATTGTAATCAGGTGGGCCACTTCAAGGCCCAGTGTCCCCTTCTGACTCAGGGGACGGTCCAAAATCTAGCGCCCACTACTCTTCGAATTACTGATGGTAGGCAGGGGAAAGGGGAAACCCCTAAGACCAAGGGTCGAGCATTCATCATGACCGCCGAGGAGGCACAGGATGCGCCCGACGTCGTTACGGGTACTCTTTCTTTACTTGCCTCATGCTTAGGTGTACGAATTTAATGTACTATTATGCTTGATTAGGAACTTTCTTAGTCAACTCTACGCCTACTTTTGTATTGTTCGATTCGGGTGCTAGTCATTCTTTTGTGTCTGCCGTTCTGGGAAAGAGTTTCAGTGTTGCATCAGGGGCTCTCCATCATCCGTTAGAAGTAGAAATTGCAGATGATAAAACCGTACAAGCGACTAGTGTTTATCGGGGATGTGAGGTAGTAATTCAAGGAATAAAGTTCCCAATCAATCTCATTCCTATACCGTTGAGCGACACTCGTGTTATTATTGGTATGGATTGGTTGGGTCAGCACGAGTGATGGATTGACTGTAAGAACAAGCGGGTATGGATTCAAACCCCAAGTGGGGGAGAGCTGGTTGTGCAGGGCGAGAGAAAGAATCAAGGTGCAGTTTTCTGTTCAGCTGCTAGGGCATGCAGACACTTTCAACATGGAGGTTCGGGATTTGTGGCTTATGTTTTAGACGCTTGAGAAAAGAAGTCACAGCAGAAAGCAGATGATATACCGGTGGTTCGGAATTTTCCTGATGTTTTTCCCGAAGCCCTGCCTGGCGTACCACCAGAGAGATCGACTTAACTCCCGGTGTGGCTCCGATAGCTAAAGCACCGTACCGTCTTGCGCCTCCAAAGATGTTGGAGTTGTCTATTCAACTTCGGGAACTATTGGATAAAGGATTTATTCGACCCAGTTGCTCACCTTGGGGAGCGCCTATTTTATTTGTCAAAAAGAAGGATGGTTCCAATAGGATGTGCATAGATTATCATGAGTTGAACAAGCTTACGCTGAAGAATCGATATCCATTACCTCGCATCGACAACTTATTCAATCAACTACAAGGCACTTCGTGGTTTTCAAAAATTGATTTGTGGTCAGGATACCATCAAATGCGAGTACGGGAGGAAGACATCCCGAAAACGGCTTTTCGGACAAGGTACGACCACTTCGAGTTTGTAGTGATGCCGTTTGGACTGACCAATGCCCCTGTAGCTTTTTATGGACTTAATGAATCGGGTGTGTCGACCGATGTTGGATCGGTCGGTTATAGTTTTCATTGACGATATCTTAGTCTACTCTCGGAGTAGGGAGCAACACAAACAGCATTTAAGGGAGGTATTGGAGACCTTAAGGAAGAAGAAACTTTATGCAAAATTATCCAAGTGTGACTTTTGGCTGCGGGAGGTTCAGTTTTTGGGCCACATCGTCAACGAGCAAGGAATCATGGTAAACCCGGCTAAGGTGGAAGCCGTGATGCGGTGGGAGGTTCCGAAGACTCCCTCGGAGATTAGAAGTTTCTTGGGTCTAGCTGGTTATTATCGTCGTTTCATCCAAGACTTCTCAAAGGTTGCGGTACCTTTGACTCGTCTAACTAAGAAAAACGCTGCTTTTCGGTGGAGTGAGGAGCAGCAGCAGGCTTTTGAGACTTTACGGAGGAAATTGTATGAAGCTCCAGTTTTGACTTTGCCCGAAGGCATGGAGGATATGGCAGTTTATTGTGATGCATCCATCTCGGGATTGGGGGCAGTCTTGATGCAACGAGGCAGGGTGATTGCCTATGCCTCGCGACAGTTAAAGCCCCATGAGGCTAACTATCCTACTCATGATTTGGAATTGGGAGCGGTGTTTTCGTTCTCAAGATTTGGAGACACTATTTGTATGGAGTGAAGTGTACCATATATACAGACCACAAGAGTTAAAAGTATCTGATGGATCAGGCAAATCTAAATATGAGACAGAGGAGATGGTTAGATGTATTGAAAGACTATGATTGTGAGATTCACTATCACCCTGGAAAGGCCAATGTGGTAGCGGATGCGTTAAGTCGTAACACTTCAGGTGCACCCCTTCGGGGCGTTTGTCTAAGGATGACAATTGTGACGCCGCTGCTTGAGCTGATAAGGAGGGCTCAGGTGGAAGCAAGCAAGAGCGAAAATCAACAAGGTGAAAGAATTGTGGGTCAGTTGGCAACTATGGTCAACGATAGTAGAGGTTTGTTAACTTGCTATGAGAGAATTTGGGTACCAAAGCTAGGCGGGGTTCGTCAAACCCTATTGGAGGAGGCACATAAATCCAAGTTCTCTATCCACCCTAGAGCAACTAAAATGTATACGGATCTGCGTGAATATTATTGGTGGCCAGACATGAAGAGGGAAGTAGCTTGGTTTGTCGAAAGATGCATGACCTGTCGTAGGGTCAAGGCCGAGCACCAACGGCCTCATGGTAGATTGCAGCCTCTTGAGATCCCAGAATGGAAATGGGAGCATATCACAATGGATTTCATCACAAAGTTGCCAAGAACCCCTCGACATATGGACACCATTTGGGTTATCATGGATAGGTTGACTAAAAGTGCTCATTTCCTCCCCATCCAAAAGACCTTCTCTGCAAGGGAATTGGCTAAGGTCTTCGTAGACGAGATTATCTCTCGGCATGGTATACCAGTCTCGGTGATATCCGATCGGGATGTCCGATTTACGTCTAAGTTTTGGAAGAAGTTTCATAAGGAATTAGGTACTCGCCTTCATTTCAGCACATCATATCACCCTCAGACGGATGGGCAGAGTGAAAGGACGATTCAAACATTGTAGGATATTCTTAGGGCATGCGTTATCGATTTTGGCGGGAGTTGGGATTCCTATCTCCCTCTAGCTGAGTTTTCCTATAATAACAGTTATCACGCGAGTATTGGCAGGGCTCCCTTTGAGATGTTGTATGGAAGGAAATGTCGGACTCCTGTTTGCTGGGGTGAGGTTGGCCAGTGGGTGTTGGGTAGTACTGAGGTAGTACTCAAGACTACTAAGCTAATCCAGAAGGTTCGAGAGAGGTTGTTAACGGCTCAGAGTCGACAGAAAAGTTATGCGGATAGACGCGGTCCGATCTTGAGTTTCAGGTTGGGGATTATGTCCTTCTAAAGGTGTCGCCTTGGAAGGGAATTATTCGTTTCAGGAAGCGGGGAAAGCTTGGCCCTAGGTACATTGGACCATATCGAATCATCATACGAGTATGTAAGGTAGCTTATCGTTTGGACCTGCCCGAGCAGCTTAGCCAGATTCACGACACATTCCACGTTTCGCAACTCAGGAAGTGCATTACCGAGGAATCTACAATAATGCCTTCGGAGGATATTCAATTAGACGAACTCCTAAATTATGTGGAGCGACTGATTGCCATCATTGAAAGGAAAATAAAGACTTTGCAAAACAAAAAAATACGATTAATTAAGGTTCAGTGGCAACATCGTAAAGGGTCCGACTGGACTTGGGAACCGGAGGAGGAAATGCGGAGGCATTACCCATAATTGTTTACCGGTACGGATTTCGGTGACGAAATCCAGTTAAGTAGGGGAGAATTGTAAGACCTGTTCCGCCGAGGCGCGGCCTGGACGGATCCGCGGCATGGCTCGGGAAGGATCTAGATTCACGAATGATTTTGTACGCGCGGCGCGGCTCGGGAGGATCCGCGACGCGGCGCGCCGCTGATGTGAAAAACCCTAATTCAGATTTAAATGCCTATATAAAGGGTCCCAACCCTAGGGTTCGTGTTTTTGGAAGTTTCCTAGAGTAGAGTCGACTGGTTTCAGAAGAGGCTCTTTGGTTTCAAGGCTTTGAAGGTTTTTGGAGATTAGAAGGAAGAGATTCAAGGCTTGCAACGAATCGTGGGCATCACTTCGTTTTTCAGAAGTAAGGTAAGAAGATTTACTCTTCTGACTTTCCTTTTCATCTCGTCATAGGGTGTTACCCATTGGTTTATAGCCTTAGATGACTTGTAACACTTAGGGTTTGGACCAAGGACATGCATGGACTTGCATGTCCATAAGGAAGTGACCTTAGGGTAGTTTCAGATCCCAGGAAGGGTATAGAGTGAAATCCTAGCCGATGACAGAACTGATTAAGGGCTAATAAGACTTTGGATTAATACGAGTCCGCGACGCGGACAGGATATGTCGGCGACGCGGGTTCGAGTAAAACCCCGTAAGTGTAATGATAGCCCGCGACGCGTAAAAAGAAAGGTCGCGCCGCGGATAGCGGCTGTTTGACCCAAAAGCTTATTTTCGACCAATGTTGGTTACCAAACGTTGGGTCTGACTTTTAGGCAAGTTTATAGGAGTTTGGTCAGTGCTTGACATGTTGTGTATGTGGGATTTAGGTGTGTGGAAGAGCTAAGTAGGGATATTAGAGAATATCTACACGGTTACGAATCAGGTGAGTATCCTCACCTTACTATATGATGTTACATGTTAGGCATCTTGTGTGTTATTTACAGTTATATGATTTGCTCTATATCTGTGGTTATTTGTTGTTGGGCTCAGTACTGATGTGTGTCCCCTCGTAGCTGTTGTATGACGAGTTGGACTATTGCCTTGTCCCATAGCCGTTGTATGATGGGTTGGGCCATAACCTGGAACCCATAGCTGTTGTATGATGGGTAGAACCGCCCAGTGTCCATGGCTGTTATATGATGGACGCCCGTAGCTGTTGTATGGCGGGTAGGGTCTGGTCGTTCTCGAGGACGGGTTGTTTGATGTGTGGGCATGTATGGTAATTTGGGGACTCACTAAGCTTTAAGCTTACCCATTTATTTTATAACATTTCTGGTATTTCAAATAACAAAGGGAAGGGCAAGGCTTGACGGCAGAGCATCGCATATAGGAGATTTATTTTAATAAACTATGTTATGATTTTCAAATATTCTGCTGTTGGTTTAATAAATATGTTGAACAGTTTTACTTTTTCCAACAAAGATTTTGTTGGAACGTTGGTAATGAATAAAATTTTATAATCTTGGAGTTGGGGCGTTACACTCCGGAAATTTTTGATCTTATTCAAAACTGTACAACTTCCCAACAAATCTGGGTTATCCTTCAAAATATGTTCCTAGGAACAGAAGAATCAAAAGATCAAAAACTAGTGTCAAGTCTTTCGGTGTACAATCACTTTACAACCTTTGCCGGAGAATCATTGAGACAAGCATTTACTCGTTTTTCCATAATTGTCACAAGACTCCTAAGTTCAGGAGCGGAGAGATCCAATCAGGAGATCATTCTCCGATTTCTTGAGGGACTAGGAAAAGACTGGAGGCTTGTCAAAATAATTCTTCAAGACTCAGGAAAATTAAAAACCTAAAATATGTATCGTCTTTATAACAACCTTGTAGGACAGGAACGCGACATAAAGGAAGATCTGCAACAACTACAACTAGGGGGACCCTTGGCATTGGTAGCAGAACAAAATCATCAGATCACGGGCAACACTCCACAACAGATCACACAACATCAGCAAACAACTCAACAACCAACCTATCTGATGACCACAAATAGTCAGAACGACACCATCCCTCAGAACACACCAAATCAATCAACTTTGCAACCAACTCAAATTCCTTCTTATCACCCATCACAACCACAAATCTCTTACCCTTCATACTATCAAGCTCCGACAATACAGTATCAACAACCTCAGACTTCTCAGAGCTCAGTTAATCCTAATACTCCCACTCTTTCTCTCCCTGCTCCAGGTCAAATCACAGAATCCCATTATTCAGACTATGACGAAGCTGAAGAAGCTGCTTACCAACATGAAATTGTCATGATTAGTCAGAAATTTAACTGAATCTCATCCTACTCCAGTCCAAAGAAGAACTTTCGTTCCTCTAATCAAAATGGAGGATATCAATCTAGATACAACTATCAGAAAGGACCCCATCAATCCGGACAAAATTGATACTACTCAAAAACTGAAGAACAACATCAGGAGAAACCAAAGGTAGTTCCAGTTGACAACACCACCCAAGCTCACACATCCGAAAAGAATGACACCGTGGTGATCAAGTGTCATAAATGTGGAGGTCTCTGGCACTATGTCGTAGACTATCGAGCCCAAAGGAACTATTCTAAATAGAAAGAAGAAGAGAAGGTAAAGGCTTTTGTTGCATCCGGAAATGAGGAAATCTGGTCTTCGGGTGATGAGGTCGAACAATTTGAAAATAAGAGAAAAAGAGGAAAAGACTTTGGTGAATGCATGATGGTGCATGCAAATTCAAAAACTCCGATCCCAGGATTAGAAAAAGGCATTGCTGAATCAACCTCATCCTCCACAATAAAGAACTATGCGTACACGGTTAATCACAAAACTGGCAAATGAATGAGTATCATCGAACAGGTACGTACCATGCTTAATACACACAATATTTACTCAAATAATCTAGAACCTGCTCTAGAAAAAATATCTAACACCTGTGCAGATGCATTAGCTGCTTATCAGAGGGTTCTGGAGGAAAGAGACGATGGGTATGACGAAGTGATGAAGTTAAAAAGTAGGCTAGAGGATAAGAAACAATTTTGTGATAAACTTACTGTTGATTTGAAAATCGAACAGACTTCGAGGACTTTGTTAGAAAACTCAAATCAGCTTTTGACATCGCAAAGGGATTTAGCCCGAAACGATAATGTAAGACTCAACAAATTAGTGGATCAGTTGTATCATGCAACTGAAATTTTCAAATCACCCGCAAATACTAATTCCATAGAAAATACATTCAATTGGGGATGGGCAAGAAAATCCACAAACAAAAATTATCCCATATACAACATACAAAGTCCCTTCTTTCAATATCCAACTAATGAATATGATGAAAAACATGATGAGGACCTAACCAGAAATATCTCAAAAACTCCCATCTTTGAATCAGAAAATGCCACTTCTGAATCAAAAGAAGGATTCAGAATACCCTTCTCATATTTCTCAGAAGAGGACACTGCTGAAAGCAGCAAACTATCCACAACCTTGATCCCATTCATGCCTAGACATCTGACCTCGGTCCCAAACAATCCATCATCGAATCCTCAACTACATTCATTCTTCGAAAATCTACAAAGTAATTGTGTTACTGAAGAATTTAATCCATGTCATACCAACTTGGAAAATTCTAAAGAAGAAAATGTTGATGAAGAAATCGAAATGGAGAAAAGTCCAAACAACGTCATCATTAAAAAGGATTTTAACAAAATTATAATAAAAAATCATAATGTTGCTAACACATCCAACATGACTTCCGAACCATCATGTTCCGGCACCAAGTCATACGTAGATGCATTACAACATAATTTTTCAAACAATCCTACCAAAATTTCGCTCGGAAAACTTAAAGTTAATCATGAAGAGTCATACTCTTTGAATGATTCTTTATCTGACTCCTCTCCAAGAGAAATTTTTCAAAAAGGAAAAGGACAAAACCTAACTAAAAATGGGGTAAAAACCAATTTTAAACCGAAAAGATCTCCAATCACCTCGATCCCATGCAAGATTTGAACAAGGAAATTGTTTCTACACTCAGAGAAAACCTATAGTCAAATCAACGTTCATCTCTCCAAGTCATACTCAGAAGTCTGCTCCTCCGACATCACGCAAGTACATCCACAAGGGATTACTTCCGACTCCAAATATCAAACCTATTTTGTATCGTCAGAACACCAACTACGACTCCGAATTTCAAAAATACAGAAAACAATTCAAAAGATCTCAGTAGTAACAAAGAAATCAGATGCTAAGGCTTTGAAACCAAAAACATCATCTTCAAAAATAATGAAAAACAAACAAAGTCATAACTCAATCGGAACCAAAAACCAGAACTCTGATCATTTTCAAACGAGTCGGAAAATTTTAAAAAGACAACAAAGTAATACTTGCTGTCATTGTTGTAATCATACTATATCTCTTCCTACCAAAACAAATAGTATTAATTATAAATCAAAAACTGCTTCTCAGAAACCTTCAAGAAGATTTGTTCAAAAATGGATTGTAAAATCATCCATTTCGGAACCTAAATCATCAACCTGTTATACTCCTGAAACTAAATCTATTTTCTATCCAACAGCCAAAAACAAGTCTTCCATGTCTGGAAAAACAAACGGGTCCAAACAAGTTTGGGTGCCCAAACTAACTATCTGATTTTCAGGCATTTAGCGCTGAAGAGCAGGATGACGAATGGCTTATTGACAGTGCCTGCTCCATGCACATGACCGGAAGATTGCAATTTTTGAGAGACTACTGAGAAGTTAACTTCGGAGGATACGTTACGTTCGGAAATGATGCAAACGGCATCATCAAAGGATATGGTGTACTAACAAACGGAAATTTCACCATTCAGAAAGTTGCCTACGTTCTCGGACTCAAACACAATCTTATCAGCGTAGGACAACTAGTCAGTACCAGTCTTCGAGTAGAATTTGACAATGAATTTAGCTATATTATGACCAGTACCAGAGATAGATGTCTCGTAAAATCCTCAAAACAACTCAACATGTTTCCCTTAGACATCTCCATGCTCCCCGGAAAGCCTAGGCTTTGCCTCCTATCAAAAGCCCATTCCGAAGTTAGCTGGCTCTGGCATCGGAAATTAGCTCATCTCAACTTCCGATACATGAATCAGCTGGTAACTGGAGAAATGGTCAGAGGAATGCCACTACTGAAGTTTGATAACGAAAATTTATGTGCTGCATGTGCACTAGGAAAGCAGAAGAAGAAACCTCACAAGACAATCACTGATTCAAGCATCACACACCCACTCGAACTTCTTCACATTGATCTCTGTGGTCCATCAACAGTTGCAAGTTTGAATCATAAGAAATATATCCTGGTTATTGTGGATGATTACTCCCGATTCACCTGGGTATTCTTCTTGAGATTAAAATCAGACACCTTCTAAGAGCTCCGAAACTTCATCACATCAATTGAGCTCAAAATTCAACTACGCGTAAGAAGAATCCGAAGTGATAATGAAACTGAGTTCAACAATGGGCAAATTGAAGAATTTATAAGCTTAAAAGGGATAGAGCACAACTTCTCAGCTCCTTACACACCACAACAAAATGACGTAGTAGAAAGAAGAAACAGAACGCTAGTAGAAGCTGCTAGGTCAATGCTGACCTTTGTAAATCTTCCTCTATCGTTCTGGGCAGAAGCCATAGCAACAGCATGCTTTGTTCAGAATCAATCCATCATCAACAAACGACTTCAGATGACACCATATGAAATCTTAAATGGGAGAAAACCCAATGTCAAAATTTTCCACATTTTTGGCTGTAGATGCTTCATCAAAAATGACAAAGATCACTTGGGGCAAATTTGTACCCAAAAGTGATGAAGCAATTTTCAAGGGTTATTCGCCTAAATCTGTTACTTATCGTGTTCTGAACAGGAGAACTTGAGTCATAGAAGAAAGTTTCGACATAGAATTCGACGATCAATATCAGTGGAGAAAGAAAAATCAAGAAATACTATACGTAATGGAGAATGATGTTCCAGTAGGACATCGACCCATTCATACAGTTGAAATAGATTATGAATTACTCTTTGATCCTATGGAAACTGCAAAAGAAGTCGAAGTCATTCACTCTCCTGACGCAATTCAGCAAATCCTTTCAGCTTCAGGACCACCAACATCGTCAGAACCCACGTCATCTGATAATCAAGCAGATCCTCCGAACAACACATCAACAGTTAAGGGGAAGCCTTCGCTCCCTTCTCAAAATTATCAGACTCAAAAGGAACCTTCACTCCCAGCAAACTCTGAGGGGGAGCCTATACTCCCTACTCATGTTGATGGGATACCTCAATCCGAGGGGGACCATCAATCCTCTGGAGATGCCCCATCAGCAGACGCTCCATCAGGAGACACCTTCATCAACGCTTCGGAAGATGTATTCAATGATACACCAATATTTACTTTTGAACCCGATGAAGAAACCTCAGCGGAAGAATCCCACATTCAAGATATAATTTCTGAAGATCCTAACTTCATAAAGACATCCCTCCTCCTGTCTCCGATCCATCTATGCTTCCGAGACTACACAAATGGACTTGGAATCATCCTCCGAACCAAATTATCGGAAATCCCTCCACAGGAGTTTAGACACTATCCAAGGAATCAATTCAAGAAGAATGTCTATTTGTTGCGTACATCAGTAAAATTAAGCCTAAATCAGTCCTTGATGCCCTAGACGACGACGACTGGATCAAAGCCATGTAAGAAGAACTAGCATAATTCAAAAGAAATAAGGTATGGGATCTTGTTCCAAGACCATCTAATCACCGAGCAATTGGTACTAGATGGGTCTTCCGAAACAAGCTAGATGACATAGGAACTGTAGTCAGAAACAAAGCCAGATTAGTGGCAAAAGGGTATAGTCAGATCGAAGCTCTCGACTATGATGAGAAATATGCACCAGTAGCAAGACTAGAAACCATTCGGATCTTTCTAGCCTATGCGGCACACAAGAACATTATTGTACATCAAATGGATGTAAAAAGTTCATTTCTTCAAGGTGACCTCCAAGAAGTAGTCTATCTTCAACAACCTCCTGTTTTTAAGATCAATCTCGACCCAATCATGTGTATCGTCTGAATAAGGCGGTATATGGGTTAAAACAATCTCCGAGAGCTTGGTATGAGACATTAACAAACTTTCTGGTATCATCCGGATACAAAAGAGGAGTTATTGATCCCACATTTTGTTGGATTAGGTGTCTAAGCCATGACTAATAATTAGTATTTACCTAATTAATAGCAGCATAGTCCATTTGGGTTGCCCTCATGGCTGGAGGTTTGTTGGAAAGTTAAGTAGAGAGAAAGGGTTGATTTATTATATGACTAATAAATCAAGATATTGTTTGTTAATATATTATGGAGATAATATATTAACAAGAAATAATATTATTTGATTAATAATTAATCAGAAATTAATTGGATTAATTTTTGTGGCATTAATTAGATTAATCAGGAGGTTAGGGATTAAAGTCGTACAAATTCAATAGTTGAATTGCGGCACGCGGCGCGCAAATGACTTGGCCGCGGCGCGCGTATAGATAATCCGGAAAATGGGCTGCGGCTAGGGTTTTTAGCTTTACCATTTGGTTCCCTATAAATAGGGACCCCTAGACCTCATTATCAGTTGCTCATTCTATTTTTTCTCTCTGGAATTTCGATCCATAATCCTCTCGGCTTGGGTGTGATCTCATTTGAGGCAGGATATTTTTGTTGCTCAGCTTCCAGAAAATTCTAAAAGGTTGGTTTTTCTAATTTTATTCTTTTAGTTAATTTTCTTATGGCCTTTAGGTTTTGTTATATGTTCAATTAGAAGAAAACATAGATCCTTATAGGTTGCATGTGAACTTAGGTTATTTAGTTCATGGTTTGCAGAAAACCTTTCAGTGGTATCAGAGCCTGTCTTGTTTTCTTGTTGAATTGATATAACTGTTTTAGGGTTTAAAGCCTATAAACCCTAAATTTAGTGTGGATCGATTTCTCGGATTAGGGTTTTGAAAACCCTAATCCCCCCCCCCCCCCTTGCTAATTTCGAAAATTGCTATTAGGGTTTTTGGAGGTTTTCTATTTTTGGTAACTTTATTTGTTAATTAAATGGATAACCTTAAACCCTATTATTTGAATTCGATACCTAGGGGGTTTAGGATAGGTTTCAATTAATTTGATTAATTTGGATAAACCTATCTTCATTGAATTAATTGAATTAATTGTTAATTAAAAGATAATTCAAAAAGGGATTTAATTAATTTTAAATTTTTTGAAAATTAATGGAAAAATCCGGAAAAATATTTTAAAATATTTAAAATATTTAGATTTAATTAATTTAATTAATTGGTAATTAAAATTGATTAAATCGATTTTAAGGTTTAATTTAATTGTTAAATTTGGTAAAAATTAAAAGATAAACCTTGAATATTTTAAAGGGTTTTAAAATACATCTTATATATGTTATTAAAAGTTAATACTATATATATGAGATAAATTTGGTTAGTCAAATCCATAGTAGGCCTCATTCACGAAGCTGGTCTATAAAGTGGGTATAAGAAGACTGCCTATAAAATGGTAGTCTAATGGGTGAACACTGTCACCCACCGCTCGCCTGATCAGTGGAGGGTCGTTAGCCGAACGGGTTTGACAGAACCGCTTAATCATTAAAAGTATAATGATCAAAGTACTAGAACTATTTGCAAAAAATCCCAATCTAGTTACTTTAGGGAAAAATGTGAATTTGATGCTAACCCATGAAATTGCACATTGTGCTTTATGAAACGTTGGTGGAGCGTGTGTGGTTTACCGGCACACCAATGGAGGTTCATAAAGAGTGGCAATGGGTGTCTCGGGTGTTATCATTGTTGATGGAGCGTGTGTGGTTTACCGGCACATCAATTTGAGATGATAATGGACCCCGAGAGTACCAAGCTAATTTGCATGGTTATTCACACCCGGTTTGTGATCCTCGGCATCACAGTCACAAACGATGGGGCATATCCGAGATTAAACATGCTATTGAACAGTTCAATAAATCTCAAAAGAAACTAGGAATTCCATTTATTATAAGATTATTTTTCCGCGGTGGAATTGGCTGAATCGTCATTCTCCTACCTTTATAAAATTTGCTTATAGATTACGGCATCCCTCTTCTATGTTGCAAATTGTTATAGTTGGATCCTAGCCTTATTTTATATTGGGTTTTTATAAGGACCGAAAAGTATCTAATTAAACTTACCTTCTTTTATAGATGTCTTCTGCTGATCAATCTGCTCCCCACTCAAACTCCAGTGTTCCCTCTATCCTCTCACTGTGTTCCAAGGTTCAGTTGAACGGGACAAACTACAATGACTGGATTAGAAATATCAAGATGGCTTTGAGGTACAAGAACAAAGAGTATGTCCTCGAAACCAAGCTTGTCGATATTGACCCTGAAACTGCTACTCCCGAGGAAATTGCCTCGTACCAAAAACATACTGATGATGCGACCAAAGTGGCATGCATCATGATCGCCACAATGAACCCCGAATTGCAAAGGATATATGAAGACTACTGGCCCTTCGAGATGCACAAGGAGCTCGCGGAAAAGTTCCGCAAGCAAGAGCGCATCGAGAGGTGCGAGGTGGTCAATGACTTCACGAACAGCAAACCTAAAGATGGAGAGTCCATCTGCGTTCATGTGCAAAGAATGCAAGGTTATGTGGAGTGGCTTAGAAAGCTTGCGATGCCTGTACCTGAGGAGTTGGCCGTTGACATAGTGCTTAACTCCTTACCGAGTTCTTATGACCAGTTCAGGCTCGCTTATCATTTGAACAACAATCAGGCTAACCTGACTGAGTTGCATCGCATGCTTCGAGTTGTTGAGGACGGGATGAAGGGTAAAAGTGTACCCTCGGTTAATCAGCTCGTCCTAGCCATTGGAAGTGGCAAAGGAAAGAAGAGGAAGGGCCCTCCTAAGCAAAATTGGAGGGAAAAGGTTCAGGTCGGGTCGTCAAGTAATGACTCGAGAACCAAGTCTTCCCAGATTCCTTGTGTGGCCAACCCCGATGAAGCCAACTGTTTTTACTGCAAAGAGAAGGGCCATTGGAAGAGAAGCTACCCCAAATACTTGCAGGATGTCAAGGATGGGAAAGTAAAGCCATCGACAGCAGGTATATACACTATCTCTAAAAACTCACCATCTTCTTATTCTTGGGTCCTTGATACAGGATGTGGTTTTCACATTTGTTCTGATCTGCAGGGCCCTATGCAGTCAATAGCGCGCTTTAGCGATGCTATAGCGTTGCTATAGCGTATAGCGCCCTCGACCGCAATAAAAACTCACTTAGCGTTTCAGTTTAGCGATTTCGCTATTAGCGATGCTAAACACCGCTATTTTGCGCTATTTGACCAACCGATATAGCAATAATTGTGCGCTATTAAAAATTTTTAATACTCTTGACTTAACCAATTAAATCCAAGCTTTAACCCGGCTATAAAAGGTTTGAGCGAATTGCTTTGGCACCAATGACAGCTATTTATAACCACAAGTATGTCCTTTGTTTCTTTGCTAAGTCGATGTGGGAGGAACTTTTATAAGCTATTTGTATTTTTGCTAAACTAGAGATTCACGTATTTCCTCCAAGCGACATCTTCTTCTTCTCTGTCTTTGCTCGACGATCTTCTTCTCCGTCTTTTAGTTGAAACGCCGATTGAACGCAGGTCCCTCCAAGTGACCATCTTATTCTCCGTCTTTGCTCGACGATCATCTCCCAATGGCTCGACGATCCTCTCCCAATTGCTCGACGATTCGTGTATGGCTCGACAATCAAAAGACGTGTGTAGCGACTTGGTCCGATTGCAGGTTTGACGATTCGTGTATGGCTCGACGATCCTCTCTCAATTGCTCGACGATTCATTGATTAACAGGTCCGATGCTCCCATGGATTACGCATCTGAATTACAGGTTCAATTTCAGTTCATCGTCGTTTTCATTTGGATTTCAATTCATCGTCATTTTCATTTGGATTACGCATCTGCAGACATCGATTGCAAGCATCGACTGCAGACATCGATTGCAAGCATCGATTCCATGGTTGCGCTTCATGAGCAGGGCTGCGGTTCCATGTTCGAGCAGGTCCAATTTTAATGCTTCAATTCATACTTGTACCAACTGATTGCTTCAGATCCATCTAGCTTCAATTCATACTCGTGAATTGCAGGTTATCGGTTTTAGTTTGTCTTGATGCACACCAACTGTTTGATAAATTGCTTAACTATTAGTTTTGTGTATACATCGGATTTCAGTTGCAGGTTCGTCATTTTAAACCCATCGATCCCGACTTCAAACTTCATTGTTGCAGGTTCTTTGGATTAAACCCATTGATCACGACTTCGACTTCATACAAACCGATTGCAAAGTTAATACAAATCGATTATGAACTTGATTGGCATGTCTGATGATCCAAGTTCGATTTCAATTGTATGTTGATTGCAGACTTAGTCTAGGTTTGTTCAATTCAGATTTGTGTCTCATTACAGGTCTAATTTGGAATTTGGGATACCATTGTAATCCATGTAATCAGATTTGTGTCTCATTCGATTTTAATTATGTTGTTTTATTGGAAGTTGTTGAAACTTGAACATTGTAATCCATGTAATCAGATTTTTGATTTATTGAATGTTATTGAATCTTTGTTTTCTGAAACTAGAATATTGTTTTATATTGTTATTTCATATTGTTGTATTAAAAATACTAATATTCTATTATAAAAATTATACATAATAAAAATTGTATATAATATCAAAAAACCGCTATATCACCGCTATACCACCGTGAAAATCGCGATTTCAAATAGCGATAGTCACCGCTATTTGAAATTTTACCGCTTTAACTGCTTAGGCAGGGCCTAAAGGAAAGCAGGGAGGTGGAGCACGGTAGACTGAACTTGATCATGGGCAATAGGAGATCGTCCCCTGTTACCAAGATCGGCGTTTACAGTTTAGTGCTTAGTAGTGATGCTAGTATAGAGTTGTTTAATTGTTGCTATTCACCAGAAATGGCAAGAAATATTATTTCATTTCACGCATTGTTCAGACAAGGATTTCAATTTTCTTTTGATAATAAAATTGGTTCGATTTCTGTTTTCAAAAATGGTATTTTGATTTTTACTGCTTATCCTTGTGATGGTGTGTATGAAACTGTTGAATGTGTTGACAATTTAGGACATAGTGTAAATTATATTGATTCTACTAGTGGTGTAGAAAAGGCATGTCTGTGGCATAGTCGGCTCAGGCACATCAGCAAGAAACGCATCGCCCAACTCCAAAAGGATGGAGTGTTGGAATCATTCGACCTCAGGTCGGATGATGTATGCGAATATTGTCTGTTGGGCAAGATGACTAAATCACCTTTCAAAGGGTCTTTTGAAAGAGGTGAGGGTCTGCTGGACATCATTCACACGGATGTGTGTGGTCCATTCAGATCAACCACAAAGGATGGCACGCGGTTCTACGTGACCTTTACCGATGATTTTAGTAGATACGGTTATATCTACTTGATCAAGCACAAGTCGGACACCTTTGAAAAGTTCAAAGAATTTAAGAACGAGGTAGAGAATCAATTAGACAGGAAGATAAAGATGCTCAGGTCCGACAGAGGCGGAGAGTATCTAAGTATCGAGTTCCTAGACTATCTAAAGGAATGCGGAATAGTTTCGCAGTTGACACCTCCCAGGACACCACAGTTGAACGGTGTTGCGTAGAGGCGCAACCAAACCCTGTTGGACATGGTCCGTTCCATGATGAGTCAAGCTTCACTTCCCATTCACTTCTGGGGGTATGCCTTAGAGACTGCCGCCCATATCCTCAATCTTGTCCCTACTAAAAGGTTGCTAAAACACCTTATGAGATGTGGACGGGGAAAGTTCCCTCGTTGGCACATATCAAAGTCTGGGGTTGTGAGGCTTTCGTTAGACGAGAGACTCAAGACAAACTCGCAGAAAGAAGTGAAAGGTGTTTCTTCCTTGGTTATCCCAAACAGTCCTTTGGATATCTATTCTACAGACCAAGCGATGACGTGGTCTTTGTAGCTAGACGAGCGGTCTTTCGAGAGAGAGCTCATATTCAAAGAGGACAGTGGGAGTACCATTGATCTGGAAGAAATTCAAGAGTCATTAGATGACGCAACCTTAGGAGAAACTAGCAACCAACATGAGAAAGAAGTTCCTGTTGGTCTGATAGATGTATCCTTACCTCTTAGGCATTCCGGTAGGGTTAGCATGCCACCCGAGTTTTATGGGTTCCATATAACTTCGGATGGGGACACATTTGTCAGTGATAGGACACTGATAAATTTGGATGAACCAGCTAACTACCAGGAAGCAGTGGCGGGCCCTGAGTCTGCAAAGTGGAAAGAGGCCATGGATAGCGAGATCAAGTCCATGTATGACAATCAAGTTTGGAACTTGGTTGACAACGTACCGGGTCGAAAGACAGTCGGGTGTAAGTGGATCTTCAAGAAGAAGACCGACATGGACGGAAAAGTACACACTTTTAAGGCAAGACTGGTTGCGAAGGGTTTTACTCAAACCCCAGGGGTTGACTATGACGAGACCTTCTCACCAGTAGCCAAGATAAAGTCTATTAGGATTATGCTGGCCATAGCTGCATTTCATAACTATGAAATTTGGCAGATGGACGTCAAAACCGCTTTCCTTAATGGGAAGTTGACTGAGGATGTTTACATGAATCAGCCAGAGGGTTTTGTCGATGCAAAGTATCATAATAAGGTGTGTAAGCTTGAGAGATCAATCTACAGATTGAAGCAAGCTTCTCGCAGCTGGAATCTTTGTTTCCATGAGAAAGTCAAAGAGTTTGGCTTCTCTAGGAGCGAGGATGAGTTCTGCGTATATGTCAAGGCTAGTGGGAGTATAGTCACCTTTCTGGTGCTGTATGTCGATGACATACTGCTCATGGGAAACGATATTCCAACCTTGCAAGATGTCAAGGCTTGGCTTGGGAAATGTTATGCTATGAAGGACCTAGGAGAGGCTGCCTATATTCTCGGGATAAGAATATTGAGAGATAGGAAGAAGAGACTAATTGGACTTAGTCAGGGTACATACTTGGAAAAGGTACTGAAAAGGTTTAGTATGGAAAATTCCAAGAAGGGAGAGCTGCCTATCCAAAGTAATGCAAAATTGAGTAAGACTCAAAGTCCGAGTACAGACGAAGAAATAGCTGAAATGAGTCGGGTACCTTACGCTTCGGCTGTAGGATCGATCATGTACGCTATGACGTGTACTCGCCCTGACGTGGCATTTGCTCTGAGCATGGTCAGTCGGTACCAGGGAAACCCTGGAAGGGCACATTGGATAGCCGTAAAGAATATACTCAAGTATCTGTGAAGGACAAAGGACATGATGTTAGTCCTTGGAGGCAGTGATACATTGAGAGTTGAAGGATATACGGATGCCAGTCTGGCTAGGTATTCCTTCTGAACGGAGGAGCGGTAACCTGGAAAAGTTCCAAGCAAGATACGGTGGCTGATTCTACTTGTGAATCAGAGTATATATCAGCAAGTGAAGCGTCAAAGGAAGCGGCTTGGCTGAAGAACTTCATCGGTGACCTTGGAGTAGTCCCGAATGTTCAGGAGCCCGTGGAACTGTTCTGCGATAACGAAGGTGCGGTCGCCTTGACAAAGGAACCGCGAGACCATGGAAAGTCCAGACATATCGACAGAAAGTACCACTACATAAGGCATAAAGTAGAAGAAGGTCACCTCGTGGTAAAGAGGGTATCATCGGAAGATAATCCTGCAGATCCCTTGACAAAGGCTCTGAGTAGGATTAAGCATAATCAACATGCTAGGAGCATTGGATTAAGAGATGATATAAGTTTTTGTAATTAGATAGGTTTTGAAACTTGTAACAATGTTATTGTATTTGACTTTTGTGATTTAATAATGGAGATTTATTAATGAGTAATGGTTTACTAATTTTGTCAATACTTTATCATTGTGTTTCATTTTGCATGTTTTACTTCCTGAATAATTGTATTATTCAAATATCCACAGTCGATTACACTTTTGGGAGTAAGTGTGAAGTAAGACTGTCATGAATTGGTAATAGATTGTCTGAGGAGTTAGACATGGCAATTGGATTGCTGCACCATTCGTGAGTACTTGGAAATGGAGATTTGAGTATTGGATAAACCCGCGCTCAATGGATTGCTTCATGGATTTCATCACGAGCAATGTTGAGACGATAATATCTTTTGATTTTTAAGCTAAGACATATGAGTTATGATTTGCTAGACGGTTGTTCATTGATAATACGAAAACGCATCAGTAACTCGGTGTTATAAAACGTATTGTTGTGAGTGATTTGTCTGGTAAAAGACATAAGTATATGAGTCGAAGCTTATTCGTCCCTTGACCCTAATGTGGAACAGATATCTGTAGGCCTCTCGATGAATTTGAAGTTGACTAAAATGGTTGGCCAACCGGGACTAAATTGGTAGTCTAAGAGTCATATGCAAATCGGATATCGAGGAACAATGAGTCAGACCGGGATTGATTTTATCCATGTCTTGAGTTTGAAAAGTATCTTGTTGGACGAAGGATCATCTGATCACTTATCTATGGACAGAACTGATTAGATCAGAGTTTGGCAGCGGTTTCTAGGAAGCTAAAAGTGCTGGTTAATTAGAGGTTAAATTGGTAATTATAGTCATAGACTTATCCAAGTGGGAGACTGTTGGATTAGGTGTCTAAGCCATGACTAATAATTAGTATTTACCTAATTAATAGCAGCATAGTCCATTTGGGTTGCCCTCATGGCTGGAGGTTTGTTGGAAAGTTAAGTAGAGAGAAAGGGTTGATTTATTATATGACTAATAAATCAAAATATTGTTTGTTAATATATTATGGAGATAATATATTAATAAGAAATAATATTATTTGATTAATAATTAATCAGAAATTAATTGGATTAATTTCTGTGGCATTAATTAGATTAATCAGGAGGTCAGGGATTAAAGTCGTACAAATTCAATAGTTGAATTGCGGCGCGCGGCTCGCAAATGACTTGGCCGCGGCGCGCGTACAGATAATCCGGAAAATGAGCTGCGGCTAGGGTTTTTAGCTTTACCATTTGGTTCCCTATAAATAGGGACCCTAGACCTCATTATCAGTTGCTCATTCTATTTTTTCTCTCTGGAATCTCGATCCATAATCCTCTCGGCTTGGGTGTGATCTCATTTGAGGCAGGATATTTTTGCTGCTCAGCTTCCAGAAAATTCTAAAAGGTTGGTTTTCTAATTTTATTCTTTTAGTTAATTTTCTTATGGCCTTTAGGTTTTGTTATATGTTCAATTAGAAGAAAACATAGATCCTTATAGGTTGCATGTGAACTTAGGTTATTTAGTTCATGGTTTGCAGAAAACCTTTCACATTCTTTGTTCGGTCACATCAAAATAACATCATGATCGTACAAGTTTATGTGGATGATATCATTTTTGGTTCAACAAATCAATCGATGGTTGATGATTTTGCAAATGTAATGACAGAAAAATTTCACATGAGTATGAAGAGGGAAATTAACTTCTTCTTAGGCCTTCAAATAAAACAAACCAAAAGAGGAATTTTCGTTCATCAAGAAAAATATACTAATGAACTCCTAAAGAAATTTTCCCTTGAAAATTGCTCTACTGCCAAAGTTCCGATATCCACCAATCATAAAATCTATGCAGACCCAGAAGGCGAACCAATAGATCACAAGTTGTATCGAGGGATGATTGGTTCCCTATTATACTTAACATCCAGTCGACCTAACATTATGTTCTCAACATGCATTTGTGCCAGATATCAAGCTGCTCCTAAATTATCACATCTGACAGCTGTAAAACAGATTTTCAAATATCTTAAAGGCACAAAGGCGATGGGTCTGTGGTATCCAGTCGGAGACAACTTCAAACTTCAAGCATTTACCGATTCGGATCATGCCAGATGTAAACTGGATTGGAAAAGTACCTCCGGAGGCTGCCAATTTCTAGGTGGAAGATTAGTCAGCTGGTCTTCAAAATCGTCAGCAGAAGCTGAATATGTGGCTGCATCTACATGTTGTTCACAAGTTCTTTGGATGAAAACTCAAATCCTGGATTATGGTTACCGATTTCTTCAAGTTCCGATTTATTGTGACTCCAAGAGTGCCATCGCCATCTCTCATAATCCTATTCAGCACTCTATGACGAAATACATCGACCTTAGATATCATTTCATCAAGGATCAGATCTTACAAGGTAACATTGAACTATATTTTATTCCTATTGATGAACAGGTTGCTGATGTCTTCACTAAGGCTTTAGACTCTACAAAATTTAACAACTTCCTGGACAAATTAGGGATGTTAAATCCAGACTCAGAATTCTTCAGAGAGTGACATTCAGTTTTTAAGTATCAATCCGAAAAATTCTGTTCGGAACAACTTCTATTTTATCTCTCAGAACTCTCTAGGTGGCTTCTGATTAACATTAATTTTGTTACTCTCAGAACTCTCTAGGTGGACTTCTGATTAACATTCATTTTGTTACTCTCATAACTCTCTAAGTCTAAACGTTTTTATCAAGATTTCATAATATTCTTCTTGTCCTTATTACTTTGAATCAAAATTTAAAATTCTAAAGGATAACAAACAACCATACTTCATTAAAATCAAAAGTAAGTACATCAACTTCATTAAGTCATAGCTATTACAGGTAAGAAACATCAAAATTCTATGACTTAAGATTTTTAAAAAGAAAACATCAAAAACAACTAAGACACCAACCCTTCGTCTTAGTGTTTGCTGTACTGCCATTTTGGAGGATTGCCATAGGTGAAAACTTGTGTGATTCACACAGACAAATCACACACACGAACTAGCTTACCATCCGCCAAAAGAGACACGTCATAAACATCGTGTCCAATCACTCCTTCAATAACACCACTCCACCAACCCTGATGGTCCCAAGCATCCACATAATCCCCCACCTTGTAATCTACAAGCACCATGGGAGGAATGGGACGAAGACAGCCATATTTCACCTTCACAATCATCATCTCACCAGTAGTGTTATCGAGAAGACACCTCAGTCGAACTTCACACCTTCTCTTCCATGTCTTGGTGATCACACCCTCATAGAATCCCCCTGCAAAATCACCTTGGGTGAGCTTCACATCCACTTCGTCAAGACACTTAAAGAAATAACGCGCCATTGTGAAAATTTTTACACTTGGTACTAACTAATAATGCTTAGTCGATCTCCTTTTTATAAGCCACTCGCATGCCGGTTGATCTCCACTAAATCAATGCCTTAGAAATCATAATGACCCTAGTGGGCAGTTAATGGACATGTCACATCAGCATCGTGGCCTAAGCAGTTGATTAGACGGATCGACGACTCTGACGGCATAATCGATAACTGCTCGTGAATCAATATAGATTTTCCTTCTCTCTAGAACTGACACATCTTTATCTCTTTCTATTACTCTTATCTTTATCTCACATAAGACAAAAAGTTCCTTTTTCATAATTTATATCTCATCATATGTACGTATGTACTCGGAATTCGTACTTCTGATATTTTCTAAAAATTCACAACCATTTAACCATAACGACACGCTTTCATTCATTAAACCCAACACATTACAAAAACAAATGAAAGCAACAACTACACAACCTTAGACACACACACAAACATAATATCACATAGCAAGATACATATTTTTCGAGAAAATCAGCAATCCCCTTCGATCATCAGAGTTTATAGTACTGCCACATTGGAGCCTCTCCAAGATGATACCTCTGATGGATCCTTAGTTCCGACTCATCCACGAAAAGTCGAGTTCCATCCACCAATATCACATGGAACTGATTAAACGGCGTTTTTCTCAAAATCGCAGCAGGCCACCACCCTCGACGATACCAAACCTCCACAAAATCGAACTGATTAAACTCCACCAACACCTTTGGAGGAACTAGTTGCAGATACGAGAACTCTACATGGACATTCAAGGGACCACCAGTAGCTCCATCAGTTAGTGTTGTCATCTTCACTTCATAGCGATGATTCCACACAGACTTGATGACCCCTCCATACACAGCACCTGCAAACTCTCCATCTTGCATTCTTACTTCTACTTTCTCATCCCGATTGAATGGACGTCTTGCTGCGATCTCAATCTTCAAATTTTCTCTTATGTATTTTCTTTGCTTAATAGCAACCCCTTTTTATAGCCACTCACTCTTTATTATCTCACAACACATCATTTCTTAGAGATTACCAATATAGAGATAAGGTACAGATTTGACAGCTTAAGCTCAAACAGTCGGCGCCATTTATGACACCCACCAGTAGACGTGACAACTCTTGAGTTATCATATCCAAATGCAGATTTCGAAGTTACCTTCTCCGAACTCTAATCAGAATATGAAGTCACCTTCTCCGAACTTTCTTTCAGAAATTCAATATTCTGAACTACTGACTCGATCTCCAAAAATTCCCTCTCCCCTCCGAGTCAATTCTTTTGGCTCAGAACTTCCTTCCGAACCGATCACATTCTGATTCCAACTTTCCATCTCTAATTCATTCTACTTCGGACTCTCCTCAGAACCAACTCATTTTTATCAAACAGTTTAATCGACACCTCAACACGACAAATTTAATGTTAGAATGAAAAACTAAATACAAGTTACATTTAATATCCAATAATTAATAAACCATACAATCAGCATTTCTTCAAAGGATATTCTCTATGACACACATGTCCATCCTTTAATGGACCATTCTTTTCATCATTACCTAGCGTTAAATGCCAGGCACACACTTTACTGACACAACTGTTCACATGTCCCTTCATTCTCTTACCCGACGGTCCTTTATACTTTTTCAAAATTGTTATAACCATTCCCTCTTATCTATTTCCCACTCATATCTTCATTCCTTACATAATCCCCCTTATTCTCATTACTCTCTCTCTCGCCGTCATCTTCAACCTTCCAACCCTAAAAATATCGAACTTCCATTATTCTCTTTCTCTCTCTCACAATATCCCTACACTACTTCTCCAATGGCATCCCAATCCAAAAGCGACAACGATACTATTCTAGTCGCCGTCACCAACCTCTATCTCTCCCGCAATCTCTCTATTTACAAGGAACATCTACGAGTGGTCATTCACATCTTGTCCAAACACAAACTGCACCGAGCCTTCTTTGACCCACCCCCTGTAATTCCAGTTTCTTTGCTTCAAGACGTTGTCTCAACCGCCACCAAACACCCAAACGGTTATACTCTCACTCTACACGACGGTAGCACAACCTTCTTGGATAAGAAAGTATTCGTTGCTGCACTACATCTTCGATATCACGAAACCACTTTTGATCATCCAACCTCTGCCCAACTTGAATCCATGATCTACAAGATGGGATACATGTACAAATTGCCAAAAGTATTTCAAAAGTCCAAAGGACACATCTCACCCTTATGGCAATGTCTGATTCATTATATCATTATGTGCTTAACCGGGAAAATGGGTGGTACAGATCAGTTAAGCAAACGCCTCTTGGAACTTCTTTGGAGCCTCTATACAGGCTATGAAAACGATCATGCAGAAATCTTATTTGAAGACTTACTCTCCTACATACCCAACTCTCAGAAGCCAAAAGGAAGAATCCATTCAGCACGTTTTTGGGCCATGTGCATTGACCATATATATTAATCCACCCAGATCCCCCTACCTTCATCCAGATCCGATGAGGACAAATTAGTGATGCCTGAAGCCAAACCCTATGCCCCAAAAACAGATCCAATTTTTGGTAAACTCTGAAAATTACCTGACTCGCTTCTGAACCTAGCTGATCCCACAGCACCTGCTACACTCTTCCATCTCTCTGCCACAAAGGATGTACCTCCTTACTCTCCTCATGCTCTCAATGACTGTGTGACCCCGAAGAAACCTAAAAAGAAGGCTTCCGGATCTTCACCGTCAAAGAAACCTCCAAAAAAGAAACAAAGAAAAGACAAAACGGTACTTCTTTCTTCTCACCTATTCTGAATCTTCAAAAACATCTCACTTCTGAATCAACTTCTGATTTATATTATCCGAATCTCTATTAAAGTTTCTAACTCTATTTTCTGATTCTTTAATCCCAATTTTCTGCCTTATAACCATTCTCAACATTGTAACAACAATTGGAATCAATTTTTCTTATAAATCAAATCCAAGCACTATGTCTATTCATTAACTCAGGTATATATATTAAGTCCGGCTTGGTCATTTTGTTCTAACTATAAAGTTTTAACAACATGAAAGCACAAATCTTCGATGGTTAAGCATCCGAATCAACTTTGGCCTGAACTTTACTATCTCTATGATACATTAAGTTTGGTTCATCCCAGGTATGTGTTACCTATGGAATCTGTTTCCATATTCTAACTTCTGCCTTTTCTTTTTAGACTTCTGAACCATCCTCTAAGGACTTCAAGTCAGAAAAATTAGAGGAAAGACAGAACTCTCAGAACTCGGAAGACACTCAGGATGACATGATTTTGGAAACCCAAAACTCACCATCTAAAGAAAAATAAAAAGCCATTGAAACAACCAAAGATACATCGCTCGTAACCATCATCTCAGATCCAACTCAACCTCCTACTGATGCATCCGAACTTGATATCTTGAGATTTCAGACTGCTGTTAATGAACAGGAGACACTAGTGGAACGCCTTAAAAAGCAGTTTGAACTCAAGCTTACTGAACTCCAAACTCTCTCAGCACTAGGACCACCGATCGACAATGATTCAGACGCGGTCAAAGCAGAACGAAAAAGGATCAATGCACACACTCTACGCATTGACTCCTTCCTGAGTACCTCTCTCAACAATCTGGTAGACACTCCTGTCTATCTTTTTGACACCACTAAAACAAATTGGTCAACAATTGCATCCGATATTGTCCCCCTCACTTGGGACACGTTCATTGCTCGAGATCTCCAAAAGAGAACTCTCATCAACGCCACACTTGATCAACCTGTTGAATCCGGCTCTCGGCTTATTCTCTCCGACACTCAATCCATGCCATTCAGACCCTCTGTTTTCGGTACCGATCAAGAAGTCGATCAACCCCAACCTTCTTCTTCCAAAATACCCTTAATCGATGTTAGTGACACCAACTCATCCTCTGACAAAGCTGACACCAAAGCTCCCCAATCGGTTAACTCCACAGTCAGAGATGACGCTCTGTATCAGAAAGTCGATGCTTTAACCACTCTTCTATCTGACTTCAAAGCTTCCCAGAATCAGGAAGCCCTAGTCAAGGAAATTGCTGAACTAAAGGCCAGAATCGCTGCTCTTGAAAACCGCGACATTATCCTACATCTTGACAATCAAATAGAGAAAGTCATCTACGATGGTCTTGCAAAAATTGATACCCACAGGGAATCAGATGCCATCAACATGATGAAAACCGCCCAAGCAATTCTCGACGAAGCAGCAAAGTGTCAAAGGCAGGTTCCTGAGCTTGTTAACGTCGTGGATGTTAAACTCAACACCACACTGGAAAATATGTTTGGTTACTTTAGTGGAGTTCTTGCCGAGAACACCTCTCTCAGAAGAACTCACTCTCTTCTTCTCCAAATCATAACTCACACTCTACAATCCATTACTGGTACGATGGAAGGTCCCCTTCAGCAAATGAAAGTCAGCACCAGTTTAATTATTCAAGTTATGGAGGACTTCAAGGAAATGATTGCTACACCGCTTCCTGAGTCTCTCAGAAAGCCAATCGACGATATCACTTCCAAGCTTGGATCTATTTTGGACCGCCTGCCTGTGCCTCCTTCCGTTCCTACAGGCGCCCCAGGAGGGGGAAAGGCGGATGATAAATTAGAAATTCCTCAAACTGATGACATGGTAATAGACACCACTGCTGATCCAAGTGGGACCAGCAAAGAAAATAATGAGGATACCACAGAAGAAAAAAATCAGAAACATCAAGATGAAAGAGATACTCAGCAAGAAGACACCCATGCTGATGAGGGTGAAACCCAATAAGACACACATGCTGATGAGGATGAAACTCATAATGAGGAATCAGCAAAATATCCTGTCACCAATCAGTCTCCAAGAAAATCTCCCTCAAAATCTCCGACAAAGGTGCAAACACCTCATTCTTCTCCTCAGAAAACTCAGAATCCACAGATGAAGCTCATTCAGAAGATGAAATTTTTGTGTACTCACCAATCAAAGAATTCGACCCCCCAGAAGTCAAGGAAAAGAAATCGAAAATTTTCGATTCTCAAGCTCTTGGACATGCTGAAAACTTCAACAACTCCGAGTTCGATCCTGATTCAAACAAGGTTGAGTTAAGTGGTCTCAGAAGATCTCCTGTCAGAACTATCTTCTCAAACCCTCTCATTCCTCGACCACTGACAGATTCCGACTTCAAACCCTTCAAGACGTACAATCCTCCTCCTACTTCCCAACACAACTGGGACATACCTCTGACTCCGAATGGAGATAAGTATATCTACTCGCTTAATTTCTCACCTACCACAGGGTTCAACAGAGATCTGGAAGTATACAACAGGAATCAAAAATTCCTGAATACAAACACCAAACCTCAAGTTGAAACATGTTCAATCGATCTAATCACATCAGTACGAAGTCTCAAGAGGAGAAGCTTCCAAAAGGCTGAATACTACGAATATGAAATAATCAGAAATAACAACTATGATAAACCAATTCTGGTAACGGAAGATGACTTCCGAATGATGAATCCAGCAGATATCTTCTCGATCGTTCGGAGGCTGTCAACCAAAGAATATCAAGTTGCTAGAGAAGCTTACGTCGCAGCCAGAAGATTCCTACATAATCTTCTAGAAGAATTCTGCACTGCCGATGCTGAACAATTCAAATTTGTTAATCCGACAAATCCATTCCCAGAAAAGGTTAATCTTTCCATGCCGGAAGACCGAGACCACTGGAAAAGAGGTGCCACCTTTGATCCAGTACTTGGACTGGTTTACAAGAATCCAAAGCAGAAAGGATCCCTCTTCTTTCTCCGTGCTGATCAAATCAGAAGACTACCCAGCATGAACTTAACTGAATATATCAAAGCCATTAAAAAGTCACAATCATCAAATGCAGAAGCAAAGAAAGAACTGCTACTAAGAGTGGAATGGCTACTGGCAGTTAGGAACTTCTGGTCATATGCTATGAGACAAGGTGTACTAGATAAACCTTGAAGATGTCGACCCAAACTCCTCGATTGGTCACTGAAGGGGGAATTGTTAATGCTAAAGTCAGATCGTTGACCAACTCGTAGTTTGATATGTTGGATTGTAATGTCAAACTATTTGTTTTTGATGGAAGGTTAGAAAAGTACTCTTGTGTTAATGCTTTAAGTAATGAACAAATGGTTATGTCTTGTGTCTGATATTTCCATATGCTTTATATTCTTAACAAACATCTCAGATAAAGTTGCGTTCCGATAATCTTATAAACATCCGAAATCCAGTCATGGATTTCGGAACTCCAAAGTATGTCAAGATCAGAAGCACAGTTTGGAAGTTTATACTCCGAACTAACATAGAAGACCAATCAGACCAACGAAGAACATATTCCCAAGATACTCTGATTCAGAAATGCCAGGACTCCGAAATCCACTCAGGATTTCGGATTATCAATATGATCAACTTAAGGGAAATATCATACTTAATCATTCCATAAAGAAGACTGAAAATCAGAAGATCATCTTGAAGATAAGGCAAAGGATAAGCACTTCTACATATATGATATGATTAGACTAGATCAGGTGTGGCCTCCTAGAAGCATGTCGTTTGTACTTAGTGTATTATTATATTATAGACAAGCCACCCTAGTCTGACATTGTATTTTTATCTTAGCATTACCCTTCTTATCTGACTGAAGAGAGACGTGCTGTCTACTCTTCATTCCATAGGTCATTATCCGAAGGTCCTCCCTTAGTCTATAAAAGGGAGACCAAGTCCATCTTCAGTCCTCATGAGTTTGAGAGACCTTATGTAAGACTTTCATATTTATCAATACAATCTCTCATTCCATCAACTCTCGTGTTCTTATGTGCATTTTCTTATTGTCTTTACTAGTCTAAAGCACTTCTATTTCTCAGTCTTTATATTTCTAAGTTATATAACTGTTGATTCATACTGTTTATTGTCGAGCTATTAAGATCTATTCTAAGTATTACTTCTTCATTATTATTCCGCATCTATCTCAAGTCTTCGGACTTGTCAACTTCCGAAACTTCCCAGTTTTGGAACTTTACTTTCCGCAATATTATTTTCCGCACTTAGTTAGAATATTTGGTGACAACAATCTTTCATATTTTTATTTTTTTGAAAACTCATTTATCTAAAAGAAAGGGTGCAATTAATTAAATGAGACGTCTTGCTGGGTTCACAAATAAGGAAAGTGTTTGAAAAGTAATTTTTCATATTTTTTTTTGGAAACTCATTTATCTAAAAAGAAAACGAAAAATTAATCAAATGAGACGGCTTGGTAGGGTTGAGAAATACGGAAAGTGATTGAAATTTTTTTTGGAAACTCAATTATCTAAAAAGAAAGGGAGAATTTGATCAAATGAGACGGCTTGGTGGGGTTTAGAAATACAGAAAGTGTTTGAAAATTATCTTTTATCTTTTTATTTTTTTTGGAAATTCATTTATCTAAAAAGAAAGGGAGGAATTAATCACATGAGACGGCTTGATGGTGTTGACAAATACGAAAAGTGTTTGAAAAGTATCTTTCATCTTTTTATTTTTTTTGGAAACTCATTTATCTAAAAATAAAGTGGTAAATTAATCAAATGAGACGGTTTGGTGGCGTTGAGAAACACAGAAAGTGTTTGAAAACTATCTTTATCTTTTTTATTATTTTTGAAAATTCATTTATCTAAAAAGAAAAGGTGGAATTAATCATATGAGACGGCTAGGTGGGGTTGACAAATACGGAAAGTGTTGAGAAATACGTAAATTCTTTGAAAAGTATCTTTCATCTTTTTAATTTTTTTTTGGAAATTCATTTATCTAAAAAGAAACGGTGAAATTAATCAAATGAGACGGCTTGGTGGGGTTGACAAATACGGAAAGTGTTTGAAAAGTATCTTTCATCTTTTTATTTTTTTGAAAACTCATTTATCTAAAAACAAATGGAGTAATTAATCAAATGAGACGGCTTGGTGGGGTTAACAAATACGGAAAGTGTTTGAAAAAGTATTTTCCATCTTTTTATTTTCTTGGTGGGGTTGAGAAATACAGAAAGTGTTTGAAAATTATCTTTCATCTTTTTTTTTGGAAACTCATTTATCTATAAAGAAAGGGAAAAATTAATCAAATGAGACGGCTCGGTGGGGATGAGAAATACAGAAAGTGTTTGAAAAGTATCTTTCATCTTTTTTTTTGGAAACTCATTTATCTACAAAGAAAGGGAAAAATTAATCAAATGAGACGGCTCGGTGGGGTTGAGAAATACGGAAAGTATTTGAAAAGTACCTTTCATCTTTTTATTTTTTTTGGAAACTCGTTTATCTAAAAGAAGTGGAGGAATTAATCAAATGAGACATCTTGGTGGGGTTGAGAAATACCGAAAGTGTTTGAAAAGTATCATTCATCTTTTTATTTATTTGGAAACTCATTTATCAAAAAAGAAATGGAGAAATTAATCAAATGAGACGACTTAGTGGGGTTGACAAATACGAAAAGTGTTTGAAAAGTATCTTTCATATTTTATTTTTTTGGAAACTCATTTATCTTAACAGAAAGGGAGCAATTAATCAAATAAGACGACTTGGTGAAGTTAACAAATACGGAAAGTGTTTGAAAAGTATCTTTCATTTTTTATTTTTTTTAGAAACTCATTTATCTAAAAAGAAAAGGAACAATTGATCAAATGAGACGACTTAGTAGGGTTGACAAATACGGAAAGTGTTTGAAAGATATCTTTCATCTTTTTATTTTTTTGAAAAGTCATTTATCTAAAAAGAAAGAGAGTAACTAATCAAATGAGACGGCTTGGTGTGGTTAAAAAATACAGAAAGTGTTTGAAAAGTATCTTTTATCTTTTTATTTTTTTGGAAACTCATTTATCTAATAAGAAAGGGAGAAATTAATCAAATGAGACGGCTTGGTGGGGTTGAAAAATACGGAAAGTGTTTGAAAACTATCTTTATCTGTTTTTTTTTTTTTTTGGAAACTCATTTATCTAAAAAGAAAGGGAGAAATTAATCAAATGAGACGGCTTGGAGGGGTTGAGAAATTCGGAAAGTGTTTGAAAAGTATTTTTCATCTTTTTATTTTTTTGGAAATTCGTTTATCTAAAAAGAAATGGACGAATTAATCACATGAGACGGCTTGGTGGTGTTGACAAATACGGAAAGTGCTTGAATAGTATCTTTCATCTTTTTATTTTTTTGGAAACTCATGTATCTAAAAAGAAATAGAAGAATTAATCAAATGAGACGGCTTGGTGTGGTTGACAAATACGGAAAGTATTTGAAAAGTGTCCTCCATCTTTTTATTTTGTTGAAAACTCATTTATATAAAAAGAAAGGGACAAAATTAATCAAATGATACAGCTTGGTGGGGTTGAGAAATCCGGAAAGTGTTTGAAAAATATCTTTTATATTTTTATTTGTTTGGAAACTCATTTATCTAAAAAGAAATGGAGCAATTAATCAAATGAGATGACTTTGTGAGGTTGACAAATATGAAATGTGTTTGAAAAGTATCTTTCATCTTTTTATTTTTTTTGGAAACTCATTTATTAAAAAGAAAGGAAGCAATTACTTAAATGAGACGTCTTGGTGGGGTTGACAAATACGGAAAGTGTTTGAAAAGTATATTTCATCTTTTTATTTTTCTTGGAACCTCATGTATCTAAAAAGAAAGGGACGAATTAATCAAATGAGATGATTCGGTGGGATAAACAAATACGGAAAGTATTTGAATTTTATTTTTTTGGAAACTCATTTATCTAAAAAGAAAAAGAGAAATTAATCAAATGAGACGGCTTGGTGGGGTTGAGAAATACGGAAAGTGTTTGAAAAGTATCTTTCATCTTTTTATTTTTTTTTTGGAAATTCATTTATCTAAAAAGAAATGGAGGAATTAATCACATGAGACGGCTTGGTGGTGTTGACAAATACGTAAAGTGTTTGGAAAGTATCTTTCAACTTTTTATTTTATTGGAAACTCATTTATTTAAAACGAAAATGAGAAATTAATCAAATGAGGCGTATCGGTGGCGTTGAGAAATACGGAAAGTCTTTGAAAAGTATCGTTCATCTTTTTAATTTTTTTGGAAATTCATTTATCTAAAAAGAAGCGGTGGAATTAATCAAATGAGATGGCTTGGTGCGGTTGGCAAATACGAAAAGTGTTTGAAAAGTATCTTTCATCTTTTTATTTTTTTGAAAACTCATTTATCTAAAAATAAAGGGAGTAATTAATCAAATGAGACGGCTTGGTGGGGTTAAAAAATACGGAAAATGTTTGAAACGTATCTTTCATCTTTTCATTTTCTTGGAAACTCATTTGTCTAAAAAAGGGAGAAATTAAAAAAAATGAGACGGCTTGGTGGGGTTGAGAAATACGGAAAGTGTTTGAAAAGTATCGTTCATTTTTTTTATCTTTTTGGAAATTCATTTATCTAAAAGGAAAGTTAGGAATTAATCAAATGAGACGGCTTGGTGGGGTTGACAAATATGGAAAGTGTTTGAAAAGTATCTTTCATGTTTTTATTTTTTTGGAAACTCATGTATCTAAAAAGAAAGATAAAAATTAATCAAATGACACGGCTTGGTGTGGTTGACAAATATGGAAAGTGTTTGAAAAGTATCTTTCATCTTTTTTTTGGAAACTCATTTGTCTAAAAAGAAATGGAGAAATTAATCAAATCATCCGGCCTGGTGGGGTTGAGAAATACGGAAAGTATTTGAAAAGTATCTTTCATATTTTTATTTTTTTGGAAACTCATTTATCTAAAAGAAAGTGAACAATTAATCAAATGAGAGATGACTTGGTGGGGTTGACAAATACGGAAAGTGTTTGAAAAGTATCTTTCATCTGTTTATTTTTTTTTTTGGAAAATCATTTGGGAGGAATTAATCAAATGAGACGGCTTGATGGGTTGACAAATGCGGAAAGTGTTTGAAAAGTATCATTCATGTTTTTATTTATTTTGAAACTCATTCATCGAAAAAGAAATGGAGAAATTAATCAAATGAGACGACTTAGTGGGGTTGACAAGTACGAAAAGTGTTTGAAATGTATCTTTCATATTTTATTTTTTTGGAAACTCATTTATCTTAAAAGAAAGTGAGCAATTAATCAAATAAGACGACTTCGTGAAGTTGACAAATACGGAAAGTGTTTGAAAAGTATCTTTCATCTTTTTATTTTTTTTAGAAACTCATTTATCTAAAAAGAAAGGGAGCAATTAATCAAATGAGACGACTTAATGTGGTTGACAAATACGGAAAGAGTTTGAAAAGTATCTTTTATCTTTTCATTTTTTTAGAAACTCATTTATTTAAAAAGAAAAGGAGAAATTACTCAAATGAGACGGCTTGGTGGGGTTAACAAATACAGAAAGTGTTTGAAAAGTATCTTTCATCTTTTTATTTTTTGGAAACTCCTTTATCTAAAAAGAAAGGGAGAAATTAATCAAATGAGACGGATTGGTGGGTTTGAGAAATACGTAAAGTGTTTGAAAAATATCTTTCAAATTTTTATTTTTTTGGAAACTCGATTATCTAAAAAGAAAGGGAGAAACTGTTTAAGTATATTTGTGATGAAGTGGCCAACTATCCGAAGTATTGACTGAAGACCCCGAAGTGTAAATACAACTAATAGTAGACCCCGAAGTCTGAAGACTCCGAAGGGTACAACCTGGAGGATCCGAAGACTTCTTAGCTATAACACCTTTTTGTGTGCACGCGTGATAGTACATTACGTGGTGCATGAAACTTGTATCCTATTGGTCCGTACTCTGATAGGATATTCTCTGTAACAAAATGTACTATGCGTATCACTAATCATGTATAAATATCAGTGATACCATACCGTGTCTTGGTGCGAGATTGTAATCGTCCCAATTGTAAAACCTTAAATTAATCAATCAAGCATTCGACACAAATTATCCATTTCACTGTGTTTATTAACTGTTCTTCACTGTTCTTACCACTGTGTGATAAAATACTAGTCATTACTTGATTATTTAATCGATTTCAACACCCAAAAAGTGGTATCAAAGCAGGTCAGCTCGAAAACCTGTTCATAGAGCTTTATTCCATTGTTACAGTTCTAGATTTGAATTGTTTCTCATATCTAGTCTTCCGCAAGTGTTGCAAGACTCTATTGCTCGTTTTTCTGAAAAGATCCCGTTGAAATACATTCAAAATGACTGATTCTACCACAACCTACGCTAACATGCTCAACTATGCAAACCTCATTGGTTCTGCAACAAAACTCCAGTTCTTGTAACTTCTTACTATGACTATTGGTCTGTAAGAATGAAGGATTATCTGATTGGTCTCGACAAAGATCTGTGGAGATCTGTGACTGATGGTCCTCATATCGATATTGGTGGTCGGTTTGTGGTTCCAGATGGTGAAGAAGCTGAAGTTCTGAATGCTGGTGATATAAAGAAAATAGAGAATGATGAAAGAGCCATGCGTGAACTGAGAAGTGGACTAGGTCCTGATGTTAGTCACCACATAGCTAATGCTAAGTATGCTAAGAAGATGTGGGATAATCTTGCTCTTCGGTTCGGAGGTGATAAGATTCTTCACACAAGCAAAGTTCAAGAAATTTTAGCAGACTTTGGGAACTCCAAACAAGAAGTGAATGAATCCCTTGAAGCATGCTATGAACGTCTTAGTAACATGATCTATACCTTGGATAAGTATGGAGAGACCTGAAGCCAACATGAAATAAATATCAAGTTTCTCTACAGTCTTCGCAAGGAATGGAGACCCATCATGTTAATGGTCAAATCTTATGAGAACATTGAAAATTACAAGTTGGCTGCTCTGTACAATTTGATCAAATCACATGAACCTGACATTGTTGGTCGAAGGAGTGAAGCTGCTTGATCTGGATCCCTAGCCCTTGTTTCAAAAGAAGAAGAAGAAGACATTGATGAAGATGTTGCTGCCTATATGGTTGATAACAATGGTGAAATAGTTGCTCTTTATGTTGCAAACAGTCGAAGGTTCAACAAACCATTCATCAAAAACAACTCAGGAAAATCGTTTGTGAAAAACTTCAACAAACCAAACTTCAGTTCAAAACCCAAACCTGAAATGTACACTCCGAAGGAGGAAAATTCAAAGTCTTCAACTCTGAAGCCATCCGAAACACAGGCTTCGGAGTCACCAAAAGAGAAGACCGAAGAGAAGAAAGTTTCTGGTGATTCAGGCTATGATTGCAATTACTGTCCTGGCAAGAATCACTTTTCAAAAGATTGCATGCTTCGCAAACAAAATGAGAAAAAGCCTTAAGTGAAGGATGAAGCTTACTATGCAAGGAAAATAGAAGAAGTAAGGGAAAAGACCAAGGACCTTGCCCTGATGGCTGCTGAGGATTATCAAGGATCATATCAAGTCTGGTCTTCTGACTCTGAAGACGAAGAAGTAAGAAAGCCAACTCATAGTGCTTTTATGGCATATGATGATGGTAAGTGCTTTCTGAAGGGTACTTCTGAGGAGATTGGTGATGATGAGGAGTTGGGATATGATACAACTGCTGGTCTTGGTTACAAGACTTTGGAGGAGAATGAGATGATTGTTGCTGGGAATCCGAAGAGCTGGTCTGATGACACTTCGGATTATAATGAGGAGATCTGTCTGATAGCAAATGACACACGCTTGACCATTCCCGAACAGGTATCCAAACTTCTCTCAACTTTTAAAATTCCTATTTCTCAATCTACTCCTATCATTAATGAAATAACACGTGATTGCTCTGTGATGCATAAATTGCTTGTTGATGCGAAAAATAGGGAGAAAATCAGTGAGCAGGAGATTCTCAACTTGAGGGGGAGAGTAGAAAGTTTGAAGCTAGCCCTAGAAAAGACCAATTTAAGAATCTAACTGCTAGAGGAGAATAGAGAAAAACATTTGAACAATCATGATGTAATTTCGAGACAACGAAACATTTTCTGTGAAACTGCAAAACCTTTATGTGGTCAAATTACTCTTATTTATCATTCAGCTGATGTGTGTAATGTTCAACATAGACAACTATTACCTTTCATTGAGTTTAAGCTTAAAGAAGTTGATAGTATATCTTATGAATGTGAATCCATAGTGTCAGTATCCGAAGTCACCTACCCTTCTGTTGGATTAGGTGTCTAAGCCATGACTAATAATTAGTATTTACCTAATTAATAGTAGCACAGTCCATTTGGGTTGCCCTCATGGCTGGAGGTTTGTTGGAAAGTTAAGTAGAGAGAAGGGGTTGATTTATTACATGACTAATAAATCAAGATATTGTTTGTTAATATATTATGGAGATAATATATTAATTAGAAATAATATTGTTTGATTAATAATTAATCAGAAATTAATTGGATTAATTTCTGTGACATTAATTGGATTAATCAGGAGGTCAGGGATTAAAGTCGTACAAATTCAATAGTTGAATTGCAGCGCGCGGCGCGCCAATGTAAAGGCCGCGACGCGTGTACATATTCGTACGAATTCAATAGTTGAATTGCGGCACGTGGTGCGCAAACGATCTGGCCGCGGCGCGCGTACAGATAATCCGGAAAATGGGCCGCGGCTAGGGTTTTTAGCTTTACCCTTTGGTTCCCTATAAATAGGGAACCGTAGACCTCATTATCAGTTGCTCATTCTATTATTTCTCTCTGGAATTTCGATCCATAATCCTCTCGGCTTGGGTGTGATCTCATTTGAGGCAGGATATTTTTGCTGCTCAGCTTCCAGGAAATTCTAAAAGGTTGTTTTTTTTTTGATTTTATTCTTTTAGTTAATTTTCTTATGGCCTTTAGTTTTTGTTATATGTTCAATTAGAAGAAAACATAGATCCTCATAGGTTGCATGTGAACTTAGGTTATTTAGTTCATGGTTTGCAGAAAACCTTTTCAGTGGTATCAGAGCCTGTCTTGTTTTCTTGTTGAATTGATATAACTGTTTTAGGGTTTAAAGCTTATAAACCCTAATATTTATGTGGATCGACTTTTAGGATTAGGGTTTTGGAAACCCTAATTTCCCCTTGTTAATTTCGAAATCTGACATTAGGGTTTTAGGAGGTTTTCTATTTTTGGTAACTTTATTTGTTAATTAAATGGATAACCTTAAACCATTTTTCCCTGAAATCGAAAATTAGGGGTTTAAGGATAGGTTTTAATTAATTTGATTAATTTGGATAAACCTATATTCATTTGAATTAATTTAATTAATTGTTAATTAAAAGATAATTCAAAAGGGATTTAATTAATTTTAAATTGTCGAAAATTAATTGAAAAATCCAGAAAAATATTTTAAATGTTTAAAATATTTAGATTTAATTAATTTAATTAATTGGTAATTAAAATTGATTAAATCGAATTTAAGGTTTAATTTAATTCAAAGTTTAATTGTTAAATTTGGTAAAATTAAAAGATAAACCTTGAATATTTTAAAGGGTTTTAAAATACATCTTATATATGTTATTAATTGTTAATACTATATGTATAAGATAAAAATTGGTCAGTCAATTCAATAGTAGGCCTCATTCACAAAGCTGGTCTATAAAGTGGGTATAAGGAGGCTGCCTATAAAATGGCAGTCTAATGGGTGAACACTCTCACCCACCGCTCGCCTGATCAGTGGAGGGTCGTTAGCCGAACAATTTTGATAGGACCACTTAATCATTAAAAGTATAATGATCAAAGTACTAGAACCTTTACACAAAATCCCAATCTAGTTACTTTAAGAAAAATGTGAATTTGATGCTACCCCATGAAATTGCACATTGCACTTTATGAAACGTTGGTGGAGCGTGTGTGGTTTACCGACACACCAATAGGGGTTCATAAAGAGTGGCAATGGGTATCTCGGGTGTTATCATTGTTGATGGAGCATGTGTGGTTTACCGGCACATCAATTTGAGATGATAATGGACCCCGAGAGTACCAAGCTAATTTGCATGGTTATTCACACCCGGTTTGTGATCCTCGGCATCCCAGTCACAAACGGTGGGGCATATCCAAGATTAAACATGCTATTGAACAGTTCAATAAATCTCAAAAGAAACTAGGAATTCCATTTATAATAAGATTATTTTTCCGCGGTGGAATTGGCTGAATCGTCATTCGCCTACCTTTATAAAATTTGCTTATAGATTACGGCATCCCTCTTCTATGTTGCAAATTGTTATAGTTGGATCCTAGCCTTATTTTATATTGGGTTATTATAAGGACCGACAAGTATCTAATTAAACTTACCTTCTTTTATAGATGTCTTCTGCTGATCAATCCGCTCCCCACTCAAAATCCAGTGTTCCCTCTATCCTCTCACTGTGTTCCAAGGTTCAATTGAACGGGACAAACTACAATGACTGGATTAGAAATATCAAGATGGCTCTGAGGTACGAGAACAAGGAGTATGTCCTCGAGACCGAGCTTGTCGATATTGACCCTGAAATTGCTACTCCCGAGGAGATTGCCTCGTACCAAAAACATTCTGATGATGCGACCAAAGTGGCCTGCATCATGATCGCCACAATGAACCCAGAATTGCAGAGAATATACAAAGACTACTGGCCCTTTGAGATGCACAAGGAGCTTGCGGAAAAGTTCTACAAGCAAGAGCGTATCGAGAGGTGCGAGGTGGTCAAGGACTTCACGAACAGCAAACCTAAAGATGGACAGTCCATCTGCACTCATGTGCAAAGAATGCAAGGTTACGTGGAGCGGCTTAGAAAGCTTGCGATGCCTGTACCGGAGCAGTTGGCCGTTGACATAGTGCTTAACTCCTTACCGAGTTCTTATGACCAGATCAGGCTGGCTTATCATTTGAAAAACAATCAGGCTAATATGACTGAGTTGCATCGTATGCTTCGAGTAGCTGAGGACGAGATGAAGGGTAAAAGTGTACCCTCGGTTAATCAGCCCGTCCTGGTCATTGGAAGTGGCAAAGGAAAGAAAAGGAAGGGCCCTCCTAAGAAAAATTGGAGGGAAAAGGTTCAGGTCGGGTCATCCAGTAATGGCTCGAGAACCAAGACTTCCCACATTCCTTGTGTGGCCAACCCCGATGAACCCAACTGTTTCTACTGCAAAGAGAAGGGCCATTGGAAGAGAAGCTGCCCCAAATACTTGCAGGATGTCAAGGATGGGAAAGTAAAGCCATCGACAGCAGGTATATACACTATCTCTAAAAACTCACCATCTTCTAATTCTTGGGTCCTTGATACAGGATGTGGTTTTCACATTTGTTCTGATCTGCAGGGCCTAAAGGAAAGCTGGGAGGTGGAGCACGGTAGACTGAACTTGATCATGGGCAATAGGAGATCGTCCCCTGTTACCAAGATCGGCGTTTACAGTTTAGTGCTTAGTAGTGATGTTAGTATAGAGTTATTTAATTGTTGCTATTCGCCAGAAATGGCAAGAAACATTATTTCATTTCATGCATTGTTCAGACAAGGATTTCAATTTTCTTTTGATAATAAAATTGGTTCGATTTCTGTTTTCAAAAATGGTATTTTGATTTTTACTGCTTATCCTTGTGATGGTGTGTAAGAAACTGTTGAATGTGTTGACAATTTAGGAGATGGTGTAAATTATATTGATTCTACTAGTGGTGTAGAAAAGGCATGTCTGTGGCATAGTCGGCTCGGGCACATCAGCAAGAAACGCATCGCCCAACTCCAAAAGGATGGAGTATTGGAATCATTCGACCTCAGGTCGGATGATGTATGTGAATCTTGTCTGTTGGGCAAGATGACTAAATCACCTTTCAAAGGATCTTTTGAAAGAGGTGAGAGTCTGCTGGACGTCATTCACACGGATGTGTGTGGTCCATTCAGATCAACCACAAAGGATGGCACACGGTTCTACGTGACCTTTACCGACGATTTCAGCAGATACAGTTATATCTACTTGATCAAGCACAAGTCGGACACCTTTGAAAAGTTCAAAGAGTTTAAGAACGAAGTAGAGAATCAATTAGGCAGGAAGATAAAGATGCTCAGGTCCGACAGAGGCGGAGAGTATCTAAGTATCGAGTTCCTAGACTATCTAAAGGAATGCGGAATAGTTTCGCAGTTGACACCTCCCAGGACACCACAGTTGAATGGTGTTGCAGAGAGGCGCAACCGAACCCTGTTGGACATGGTTCGTTCCATGATGAGTCGAGCTTCACTTCCCATTCACTTCTGGGGGTATGCCTTAGAGACTGCCGCCCATATCCTCAATCTTGTCCCAACTAAGAAGGTTGCTAAAACACCTCATGAGATGTGGACGGGGAAAGTTCCCTCGTTGGCACATATCAAGGTCTGGGGTTGTGAGGCTTTCGTTAGACGAGAGACTCAAGACAAACTGTAGACAGAAGCGAAAGGTGTTTCTTCCTTGGTTATCCCACACAGTCATTTGGATATCTATTCTACAGACCGAGCGAGGACGTGGTCTTTGTAGCTAGACGAGCGGTCTTTCGAGAGAGAGAGAGAGCTCATATTCAAAGAGGACAGTGGGAGTACCATTGATCTGGAAGAAATTCAAGAGTCATCAGATGACGCAACCTTAGGAGAAACTAGCAACCAACATGAGGAAGAAGTTCCTGTTGGTCCGACAGATGTATCCTTACCTCTTAGGCGTTCCGGTAGGGTTAGCATGCCACCCGAGTTTTATGGATTCCATATAACTTCGGATGGGGACACATTTGTCAGTGATAGGACACTGATAAATTTAGATGAACCAGCTAACTACCAGGAAGCAGTGGCGGGCCCTGAGTCTGCCAAATGGAAAGAGGCCATGGATAGCGAGATCAAGTCCATGTATGACAATCAAGTTTGGAACTTGGTTGACAACGTACCGGGTCGAAAGACAGTCGGGTGCAAATTGATCTTCAAGAAGAAGACCGACATGGACGGAAAAGTACACACTTTCAAGGCAAGACTGGTTGCGAAGGGCTTTACTCAAACCCCAGGGGTTGACTATGACGAGACCTTCTCACCAGTAGCCAAGATAAAGTCTATTAGGATTATGTTGGCCATAGCTGCATTTCATGACTATGAAATTTGGCAGATGGACGTCAAAACCGCCTTCCTTAATGGAAAGTTGACTGAGGATGTCTACATGAATCAGCCAGAGGGTTTTGTCGATGCAAAGTATCCTAATAAGGTGTGTAAGCTTGAGAGATCAATCTACAGATTGAAGCAAGCTTCTCGCAGCTGGAATCTTTGTTTCCATGAGAAAGTCAAAGAGTTTGGTTTCTCTAGGAGCGAGGATGAGTCCTGCGTATATGTAAAGGCTAGTGGGAGTATAGTCACCTTTCTGGTGCTGTATGTCGATGACATACTGCTCATGGGAAACGATATTCCAACCTTGCAAGGTGTCAAGGCTTGGCTTGGGAAATGTTTCGCTATGAAGGACCTAGGAGAGGCTGCCTATATTCTCGGGATAAGAATATTGAGAGATAGGAAGAAGAGACTAATTGGACTTAGTCAGGGTACATACTTGGAAAAGGTACTGAAAAGGTTTAGTATGGAAAATTCCAAGAAGGGAGAGCTGCCTATCCAAAGTAATGCAAAATTGAGTAAGACTTAAAGTCCGAGTACAGACGAAGAAATAGTTGAAATGAGTCGGGTACCTTACGCTTCGGCTGTAGGATCGATCATGTACGCTATGAAGTGTACTCGCCCTGACGTGGCCTTTGCTTTAAGCATGGTCAGTCGGTACCAGGGTAACCCTGGAAGGGCGCATTGGATAGCTGTAAAAAATATACTCAAGTATCTGCGAAGAACAAAGGACATGGTGTTAGTCCTTGGAGGCAGTGATACATTGAGAGTTGAAGGATATACGGATGCCAGTTTTCAGACGGATAGAGACAGTGGTCGGAAACAGTCTGGCTGGGTATTCCTTCTGAACGGAGGAGCAGTAACTTGGAAAAGTTCCAAGCAAGATACGGTGGCTGATTCTACATGTGAATCAGAGTATATAGCAGCAAGTGAAGCGTCAAAGGAAGCGGATTGGCTGAAGAACTTCATCGGTGACCTTGGAGTAGTCCCGAGTATTCAGGAGCCCATGAAACTGTTCTGCGATAACGAAGGTGCGGTCGCCTTGACAAAGGAACCGTGAGACCATGGAAAGTCCAGACATATCGACAGAAAGTACCACTACATAAGGCATAAGGTAGAAGAAGGTCACCTCGTGGTAAAGAGGGTATCATCAAAAGATAATCCTGCAGATCCCTTGACAAAGGCTCTGAGTAGGATTAAGCATAATCAGCATGCTAGGAGCATTGGATTAAGTAATGATATAAGTTTTTGTAATTAGATAGTTTTTGAAATTTGTAACAATGTTATTGTATTTGACTTTTGTGATTTAATAATGGAGATTTATTAATGAGTAATGGTTTACTAATTTTGTCAATACTTTATCATTGTGTTTTATTTTGCATGTTTTACTTCCTAAATAATTGGATTATTCAAATATCCACAGTCGATTACACTTTTGGGAGTAAGTGTGAAGTAAGACTGTCATGAACTGGTAATAGATTGTCTAAGGAGTTAGACATTGCAATTGGATTGCTGCACCATTCGTGAGTACTTGGAAATGGGGATTTGAGTATTGGATAAACCCGCGCTCAATGGATTGCTTCATGGATTTCATCACGAGCAATATTGAGACGATAATATCTTTTGATCTTTAAGCTAAGACATATGAGTTATGATTTACTAGATGGTTGTTCATTGATAATACGAAAACGCATCGGTAACTCGGTGTTATAAAACGTATTGTTGTGAGTGATTTGTCTGATAAAAGACATAAGTATATGAGTCGAAGCTTATTCGTCCCTTGACCCTAACGGGGAACAGATATCTGTAGGCCTCTCGATGAATTTGAAGTTGACTAAAATGGTTGGCCAACCGGGACTAAATTGGTAGTCTAAGAGTCATATGTAAATCGGAAATCGAGGAACAGTGAATCAGACCAGATTGATTTTATCCATGTCTTGAGTCTTAAAAAAAATATCTGGTTGGACGGAGGATCATCTGATCACTTATCTATGGACAGAACTGATTAGATCAGAGTTTGGCAGCGGTTTCTAGGAAGCTAAAAGTGCTGGTTAATTAGAGGTTAAATTGGTAATTATAGTCATTGACTTATCCAAGTGGGAGACTGTTGGATTAGGTGTCGAAGCCATGACTAATAATTAGTATTTACCTAATTAATAGTAGCACAGTCCATTTGGGTTGCCCTCATGGCTGGAGGTCTGTTGGAAAGTTAAGTAGAGAGAAAGGGTTGATTTATTATATGACTAATAAATCAAGATATTGTTTGTTAATATATTATGGAGATAATATATTAATTAGAAATAATATTGTTTGATTAATAATTAATCAGAAATTAATTGGATTATTTTCTGTGACATTAATTGGATTAATCAGGAGGTCAGGGATTAAAGTCGTACAAATTCAATAGTTGAATTGCGGCGCGTGGCGCGCCAATATAAAGGCCGCGACGCGCGTACATATTCGTACGAATTCAATAGTTGAATTGCGGCGCGCAACGCGTAAACAATCTGGCCGCGGCGCGCGTACAGATAATCCGGAAAATGGGCCGCGGCTAGGGTTTTTAGGTTTACCCTTTGGTTCCCTATAAATAGGGAACCCTAGACCTCATTATCAGTTGCTCATTCTATTATTTCTCTCTGGAATTTCGATCCATAATCCTCTCGGCTTGGGTGTGATCTCTTTTGAGGCAGGATATTTTTGCTGCTCAGCTTCCAAGAAATTCTAAAAGGTTGTTTTTTTTCTGATTTTATTCTTTTAGTTAATTTTCTTATGGCCTTTAGTTTTTGTTATATGTTCAATTAGAAGAAAACATAGATCCTCATAGGTTGCATGTGAACTTAGGTTATTTAGTTCATGGTTTGCATAAAACCTTTTCACCTTCGTATAAACATGGCTTAGTATCTATGGAAAAACATCTAACTACTGATAACTTGTTGATGTTATTGCCACAAGAAATCCCAATATTGAAAAAGGGTGTTCCTCAAATTGAAAACAAAGAAAAAAGTAATTATTGAAACTGCATCTGAAAAGGATTCTGAAAGTGATTCGGGTATGGAGAAAATTGATTGCTCTTCCCTGACTTTATTAAAATCATCCTCCACATCCGAATTACCCTCCGAAGACATCTCACAATTATCTTCGGTGGACAAAGGAAAAACAAAAATTAATTGTGAACCCAAAACTTCTGAAAACAAAGAAATTGTGAAATCTAAATTACAAATCTCAGATGATTGTGTTTCTTACGATCAATATCTCAAGGACAATTCAAAAAGACTACTCCATGTGGCTTGTATCTATCCGTAGATATCTTATTTCAAAAATGCAATTTTTGTGAAATCTGGTGGGTTACCTTTAATTGAAAAAGAATTGGAAATACTTCTTACGGAGGATAATTCCACAGTTACTGAGAAAGGATTCTTCTCATCTTCAAAAATGGTTGAAAATGAAATGAATGAAAGAGTGGAAGTAAAGATTAACATAAGAAAACAATATTTATATGGACATAACATCTACAATCGTCTTTGTTATGAGAAAGAAAAGATTCCCAGAAACATGTCACATCTTTTAAATCTCAAAAATGATAATCACATTTACGACAATCGAAACTACAAACAAATTCAAGTTATGGAGAAACCTATAGCTCCGAAGATGGATGTTTTTCAATTAATGGAATCATGTGAAAGTGTACCGCTGTCACAATCTTCAGAAAATGTTATTGCAAAACCAAAATTTGTTGTTTCCAAGCCTTCGGTACAAAAACCTCAAATTTTGAAAAGACCTCAAATTCTAAACCATGCCTCAACTTCCAAAACAAAACCAGCAATTGTGATTATAAAACCAATTCAGAAACCTATTGTTGCGAATTTAAAATCAAAACAAACTCAAAATCTTGTCAAAAGAAAAACAACCTTCGGAGTTTCAAAATCAACAAATGCGATTGCCTCAACTTCTGGAACAAAACAAATTGATTCAAAGGTTTTAGAAGTCAAAATCAACCTTCCAAACCATCATTTACACTGAAAAATCCTAACTTTCCCAATCCCAAATTTCAAAAACCAAAAAATAAAACATTTTCAAAAGGCAACAACTTGATAGATACATTCCATCAATGGATAGACAAAAATTTGGTTCTGTTTAAAGATAAGAATCTTTCATTAAATGATTTCAAGTTGGCATACGAAGACTACCTTTGTACCTCTACGTTATGCAGTTCAATATCAAGGAAATCAACAATTGAAAATTCTAAACAAAACTGGAAAAGAAATGATTTAAAAGAAAATCTCACTGCAAAAACCAAATCTTCAAAATCATCAATGAGTTCAAAAATTTCAAGTGAAAAGAAAACATCAAAAACCTCGATGTCAAAATCATCCAACCAAAAATGGGTTCCGAAGACTTGCATTTTGTCAGTCACTTCAGACTCATCAAATTTGACAAAAAGCTCTTCAGAATCATGTTCAGACTCTTCGGAATCATGTTCATCACATGAGGCTTCGGAGAATCTGATCAACTTAAATGCTAATGAAATATCAGAAGAGGCCGTAGAAAAGTGGATTCAAGAATCCTTCGTTTACCCTGAGGACCCAAGATTGATTGGGTACCAACTCCTTCTTAATTAATTGCAGGTGATGTCTAATGAGCGGTACGATGCAAAATGGTACATGGATAGTGGCTGCTCAAAACATATGACAGGGAAGAGGGAATATCTTAGGGATTATAGGACTTTGGATGATGCTGGAAAGTACGCTTCGGTAACAATGAAACATGTCCGATTTGGGGTTATGGCAAAATAACAAATGGCCAATTTACAATCAGCAGAGTTGCATTTGTTGAAGCGTTAAAACACAATCTTGTGAGTATATCTCAACTGGTGGTTGGAACGGGTAATGCAGTTACATTAAACAACCAAGGGAGTGTCATCACAAAAGAAGCAACAAACGAAGTCTTGCTAAAATCTGAAAGGAAGGGATCAATGTTTCCCTTAAATCTGAAGCCTGTGACTGGTGGGCAATCTTTGTGTCTTCTCTCAAAGGCCAACTCTGATGTCAGCTGGCTATGGCACGAAAGACTTGCTCGTCTGAACTTCAAGGACTTAAATAAGTTAGTGGCTATGGATTTGGTTCGTGGAATGCCTGCTCTCAAATTTGATAATGATTCACTTTGTTCTGCTTGTGAGCATGGCAAGCAAACAAAACAAAGGCATCCAACTGTGATCAACCCTAAAATCACCGAACCCCTTTCACTTCTCTACATGGATTTGTGTGGTCCATCCGCAGTGGAGTCAATAGGAAAGAAGAAATACATTCTTGTGATAGTTGATGATTATTCAAGGTTTACTTGGGTCTTAATTTTAAGAAACAAATTAGATGCTGTTGAAGAAATCATTAACTTCATTAAGAAAATGGAAGTGATGCTCAACAAGAAGGTCCGAAATGTGCACAGTGACAACGGTTCGGAGTTCAAAAATCAAACTCTTGATGGATTTTTGAAAACAAAGGGGATTAGTCACAACTTCTCAGCACCTTATATTCCTCAACAAAATGGTGTTGTAGAAATGCGAAAAATCGTTCTTTGTGTGAAGCAGCTAGAACCCTGCTTAATTTTGCAAATTTGCCCATGTACTTCTGGGCCGAAGCCATTTTTACTGCTTGCTTTACTCAATGTAGATCCTACATTCACGAGAGATTTCATAAGCACCTTATGAAGTACTCAACCGAAGGAAACCAAGTTTCAAGTTTCTTCACATCTTCGGTTGTAGGTGTTTTATCTTGAACTTGAAAGATCATTTGACAAAATTCAATGATAAATCAGAAGAAGGAATTTTCCTGGGATATTCACAAGACTCAAAGGCATACAGAGTCATGAACAAGAGGACTCACAAGATTGAAGAAACCTTCAACCTCACGTTTGATGAGTACTATATGAAGAAATCCTTGCATCCATTCCCCATGTCATCCATCTTTCCAAAACCTGCTGTGGATGTTGTACCAATCACCACATTTGATACAGACTTCACACTTCTGTTTAATCCACCTGTGAGGGCTGTGGACTCCGAAGCCAGGGCACCTGACAACAATGTGTCCGAATTTTCCAACCTCACAGATGGCCCCGATGACTCTTCAACAAGCAGTGTACAAAGACCAGCATCTGTTAAGGGGGAGCCATCGAACCGAAGCGAACGGAATGCTAGTGTCGAGGGGGAGCCAAACAGCAGTCCAACTTCGCACCCACAGGAAATCTCTCATATCATGTCCCTGTACCCATCAGTCCAGGGGGAGCCAGAGATTTCCACTCCTAACTCAGCAACACCAGTCGCTTCGGATAGAGCAACCACTTCCTCAACACTTGCTGTTGTCGAGGGGGAGAATACTTTAAACTCTTCTTCACAAGGATATTACACTCACCATATACAAAAGCAACTAACTCAAACAATCATTTAATAATGGGTGATTTTCCTTCCCTTCGGGCTATCCTTCAGATATCAAGGATATTGATTCTGAAGGACCACCTGATTTTGATCCAAATTATCCTCCTTTGGAAAAATGGACGAGAAATCATCCACCATCACTGGTCATCGGTAACGTTCGAGATAATGTATTGACTCGTGCACAACTCCACCAAAGACAACTGTACTTAAACAAAACTTCAGAGTTATGCATGTTCAATGTCTTTATTTCTAAGGTTGAACCTAAGAACGTTAAGGATGCATTTGATCACTCTGACTGGATTGAAGCAATGCAACTGGAATTAGAGGAATTTGAAAAAAACAAAGTATGGAGGCTAATTCCAAAACCTGTAAATGCTTCAATTGTTGGTCTGAAATAGGTGTATAGAAATAAGCTAGACACCGAAGGCAATATAGTTCAGAACAAAGCAAGGCTGGTTGTCAAGGGTTATTATCAACAGGAGGGAATTGACTACGAAGAGACATTTGCTCCTGTTGCCAGGCTCGAATCAGTTTGGATATTTTTGGCTTATGCTGCACATAAAAACTTTGACGTCTATCAAATGGATGTCAAATGTGATTTTCTGAATGGTGATCTCGAGGAAACCGTTTTTGTTGAACAACCACCAGGTTTTGAAAGTAAAGAACATCCCAACCATTGCTATGTGCTAGACAAGGCTATCTATGGTTTAAAACAAGCACCAAGGGCTTGGTATGAGACCTTGACAAAATTTCTAAAAGAATCAAATTTCAAATAGGGATTAGTGGATCTAACACTTTTTAAAAAGAAAGTTGGATCTCATTTGATGTTAGTCCAAATCTATGTGGATGATATAATCTTCAGATCCACTGACCCCAATCTCTCAAAAGACTTTGAAAAACTCATGAAAAGAAAATTTCAGATGAGTATGATGGGAAAGATTAACTTCTTTCTTGGATTACAAATAAAACAATCTAAGGAGGGAATCTTTATTAATCAACAAAAGTACACGAAGAGTTTGCTTGAACACTTCGAAATGACTAACTGTTCCAAAGAAAAAGTTCCATTGCCTGCAGGTATGAGGGTAAATCCTTCATTGGACAAACCAAAGACTGACATCTAGACATAACGAAGCATGATTGGATCATTGCTTTATCTCACAGCCAGTCGCCCTGATATAATGTTTGTAGTCTGCAATTGTGCAAGATACCAGGCTGACCCAAGAAAACCTCATTTGGCTGCGGTTAAAACAATTTTTCGATATCTTTATAACAAACCTGCTTATGGCCTGTGGTACCCAGCAAACTCAGGCTTCTACATACAAGCTTATTCAGACTCAGATCTTGGTGGATGCTCTATTGATCGCAAGAGCACTTCGGGGGGTTGCCAATTCCTTGATGAAAAACTAATCAGCTGGCAATCTAAGAAGCAAACTTGTGTCTCTATCTCCACCGCAGAAGCAGAGTATGTAGCAGTTGCGGCTTGTAACTCAAAAATCATTTGGATCCAAAGCCAAGGGAAGGATTATGCCATTAACATGAGAAAATACCATTGTTCTGTGATTCACAAAGTGCCATTCGCATATGCCACAATCCTGTTCAGCATTCTAAGACGAAGCATATAGCTCTTAGATATCACTTCATCAAAAGTCATGTTGAGGAGGGGAATATTGAGCTGCACTTTGTTCACACAACATAGCAGTTGGCAGACATCTTCACTAAGGCTCTAAATGAAGAGGCATTCATATGAATAGTTTGTGGACTTGGAATGATTGATGGATCCACTCTACAATAAATCTCAGATTTGCTCATTCTTTCCTTAGTCTTTTCAATTACAAAACAAAAATTCATAACACTCGGCAGCACTCCGAAGACCTTTATCGCTTCGGAACCCATCAGAGTAAAACAAGTAAAACAACCTAATGTTGCACCGCAGCACTCTGAAGCCTTTTGTCACTTCGGAGCACCTCGGAACAGACATTTTAGGTTAATAAAATTTCATAAATGTTAAAACCTTTTGAAACATCTTTTTCCTTTGCATCTCAAGGATAAATAATCTCACAATAATAGGTTGTTTCAAAGAAAAATCAAAAACACAAATCACTTGCAAAACCTTTAAAGTTCAAAACACATGTTTTCATGCATAAATGACCAAGTTTAACCTTCTTTTCATGAATTAACTGATTAAAGGACAAAACTTTGATTTTATATTCTGATAATCATACCTTATTGCACTAAAATGTATCTAGGAATCGATTTGAAACATTGGTAAGTAAATAGACTTCGGAGTGAGGTTAAGGCTATTTTACAGATCGAAGCCTTTTCCGATTCTAATATCCTTAACATAATGTTTATTCCTAACCTCCCTACTGAACTTGACTTGCTTCAATACCAAACTAATCATGTAGCCTTAAAACTACACAGGATGATTCAAGTGTTCTGAAGTTTTCTTCAAAAATAGTACCAACATTGTCTGATAAGGAAATTTAAAATTATTTTCATTAATGTTTTAAAATTGAACTAAATGATGCTTTTAAAACTCAAGGTTTGTTCAAAACAAAACAAAAGCACCACAGAGGGAAACCAAATGGTGAAATTTTGACTCTTCAGATAAGTAAATCCAAAAAGGAAAAGATAACCTTCAAAATGAAAAATTCGAAAATTCAAAAAGATAAACAGAAATCAAGGTGTCAAAAGACTCAAAGACAACAAACAAGCAAAAAGATAAACAAGAGAGTGCAAAAGAAAGATAAATCAGCACTCAAAGGCTTATTCTTCTGTTTTAAATAACAATACAAGGAACTCCTATAACATAGTCGAGTATCATGTAGAGAATATGAACATTTCAAGTAATCTATCTTAAATGGTAAAGTTGGAGTGGTGTACGAAGCTCAAAGGCTTGTTATCAGAGAATAGTATCCAAACACTTCAACTGATGAAATGGAATAAGTTTTTCAAAAGATTCTTCAAAGTCAATCCAAATTCTAAAACACTTCTGATGCTCAATTCAAGAATGAAAACTTTTTAAATTTTAATGCAAAGAATGTTACCATTATTTGTTATGTAAAATTTGAAACACTAAAGAACAATCAAACCTCTGATTCTAAATGCGAAATTAAGTTCACATTGGGGTGATTAGACTTATACATTGATGACTGATATTGAATCAAACAGACTTCAGAATGAAAAATGGACTTCCAACATGATCCGAATGATTCTGAACATTAACTTCTTAAATCTTCATTTCATAATATTCTGGGAAGTCAAGGTTAAGTGTCATAATGCATCTCATAAAGTTAAAACAAAATATTCAAGAAAAACAAAAAGAAAACCATTGGACTTCGGTGTATTGATAAACACTTCTCAAACAAATTTTGCTATCCGAAGTGATACCCTTCGGAGTTGCTCATAACTTTTACTCAATTGTTACACTCCGAAGGATACACATAACAGTCATAATGTCCTTGTTGATCCGAAGTAAATTAAATGTTCAAATGATTTTTCCATTTATGATAAGGACAGAGACAAACATTCGTTTGAAATAAATGGACGTTAGTTTAACAGCTGTCAAGGAGAGAATAAAGGGGAATCATAACAAAAATATCCTATGGAAATGACAGTTCAATTTCAAATCATCACAACTGACAGCCGGACGTTTCCACTTTTGCAGGGTTAGTGGGACGCACAAGTGTTGAGGTGTCCTGGTATTATTGGACCAATTCAAACGTGCATTAAATGGCTTTGGGACCACGAACACTATAAAAACCTCACACCGCTTCAGTTCTTCTCTTTAAGCGATCATTCTCTCAAACTTTCTCTGCAAGATTTCTCTTATGAACCCTAATTCCTTTTCATCCTCTTCTTCAAATCATCCATGGCAACTGAAGGTTCTTTGCAAACTACTGAGGCGATTTCCATCCCTGTTCTCAAGAACCAGTCTGCAAACCTGGTTCTTCGCACTGATCCAAACCTCTACCCACAACCATTCGTCGCTCTTGTCGAATGTCTGAAGGTGTCCGTTCTAGGTCACGCTCTAACTCATGCTCCAGCTATTCCTACAACTTTGGTGCACATGACACACTACACCTCAAATGCCTTGTTCGACACCAACAATAATGTGAAGTCAGTGTTCTACGAGACCATTGATGCAAGGGGGAATACTAAGAAAGTCCAACTGACGAAGGAGAAATTCGCTGAAGCCCTTCATCTTCCCCTCTACAACTCCAAAGAGATGGTCATCCCAACTGCTGAAAAATTGGTGGACATGTTTAACGCCATGGGATATGAACCACAGTTGGAGACCATCATCACCTTCAAGAAGAAACAGCTTCCCGATCTTTGGAGGTATTTACTTAGCATCTTCCTTAGATGTCTGTCTGGGAGGACCTCTAGTCTGGACTCTGCGAGTCAATCCTTCCAAAGTCTGCTGTATGGCATCTACTATGATGTAAAGGTTGATTTTGCATCAATCCTTTGGGCTGATTTCTGCTCACACATCAACAATACCTTGAAGGGTACTGAGATCTCAAATGCTAGGTTTTGGGCAATAGTTGTTGATGTCCACTACAAGAAAACAGGGTATGTATATGATTCCAATTTGCCTGAGATGCAATACACACACATCACACTTCCAGCCCTTGATGAGGAACCAGCTGAGTTCTGTGCACAAATCCCTCGAGAGATGCTTTTGAAAGTCACTATGGATTGTGATGAGGTTAACAGGTGGTCCTAGTGGTCTGAAGAGAGTAGTAAAGAAGAGGAAGTCTTCGCAATAGACCACTCCCAAACAAAGACAATCCAAAAAGTCCAAGAAAATATCCGCAATGGATGAGTCTTTAGATTCAGAAAGGACTCCTTCCGCCAACATTCAAGAAGAAGAGGAGGAGGAACATCAGTCTTCTCCAATTCATGACACCAGACCACCAACTCCACCATATACCAATACTCCACCTCCTCCACCTCCAACAACAGCTCCTCCCAGAGCAACTATCACATCCAAACAAACAACCACAATCCATACAACCACTTCGGATGTGCCTCCAACCACATCTCCTTTCACTGCCACCATTACATCCGAACAAACCACCACAATACATATAACCACTTCGGATGTACCCCCAACTACAGCTCCACAAACTTCAACCATCCACACCACAGAAACTCCTCGCACATCCACTACTCAAACCACCGAACCCATCACTTCACTCATTGAAAATCCCATCATAACCTCCTCGGAACCATTACAGAACATCTCATCATCTGGTATGGATACATCGCTTCCTGATTATCTATTTCCAGATGACATTGATTTTGAAACCTCAATTTTTTCAAAACTTCCATCAACCGAATAAGCAGTGGCAGCCTTCCACATTGCACCACTTATGATAGAAGAGGATGAGGATGACAGTGTTGATGACTCTGACTTCATCAGTGGCAAACAATACAAAATTCTCAATCACAAACTAGATGCTCTTCTCCAGTCCAACACTGGCTTCGATCCCACAAGAAGGCCTGAGACAAGTGTTGAAGATCAAATGGCTGAAACTCAAAAGGCCTTGATTGACAAAATGGATGAAATGGTCAAGGCTTCGGAGAAACGGATTCTCGATCACCAGATCAAAGTCCAACGTATTTTGGAAGGGAAGTTTAACACTGTGGTTGAACAGGTTGATGAGAGGCATAGGCTCCTTAAGGAGAAAACAGATAAAAGTATCAAGGACCTGATAGAGAAATTGGAGTCCTCCAACTCCAAAGTGGTGAAGGTCCTGACTGCCCTTCGTGAAGAGACCAAGTCCTTCAACTCGAAGTACCAGACGAGTTTTGCAAAGCACTTGTTTGACGCTCACAAGTGCATCGAAGAGCTAACTGCTGAACAATCACGTTCCACATTGATAGACTTTGCAAACGAGGTAAAAAGAACAAATGTTGCAATCGCTTCGGAACTCATTGAAAAACTGAGGCGAACTCTCCAGCCCATGATCAACATGTCACTAAGAATGGAACGAGCCAGCTGGCCGAATCATCATGCAATTTCTCAGGCTGAACCATTAGCTCAACCTTCACAAGGGGGAGAATCTGCAGCCTCAGGATCTCAAGCCTTGGTTACTCAAGCTTTAGTCACAGCAGCATTAAAATTTCAAGCTTCAGGTACAGCAACCACCGCACCAAAAACCACCATTCTGGGAAGAGCACCTTTCATACCAACAATCTCCACCGCTGGTCCTGCCTTCGGAACCGCCACGACAACAGAAGCAGGCGGTTGTAGCTCAAGATCAGAAGGCAATGTGCTGAGGATTGTTCCACACATGGAGCAAGTCCATAAAAAGCGAGAGGAAGACTGCATGAAGATGCTCATGATAAACAACATTGCTCATGAAAATCAAACTTGGAGTGCAGAACTGATAACAGCCATTGGTTTCAATGACTTTACAGTAATTAACAGGCTTCCTCTCCGAAGCCTTGAGACCAAATCCAGAATCAGTCGTCAACTTGATTTTCCATACAATCCAAAGACCTTTGCCTTTCTACAATTTGAAAGACATGTGCTAAAGGAACAGTTGACTGAATTCAAGAAGAGGAAGGTGGCATTCCATGCAAAGTTCATTCAAGCTCCGAACTATGTATGGAGTGAAAAGAAAATTGTAAAAATTATTTCAATCAAAGAAGGAGAGACGTTTCTTGGCTTCAAGAACATTGACTTCTTTGTGCTTCGTGGTCTCAACGAAGAGGATTCAAGATTCACAATAGCAGACTTCCCAATCATGAATCCAACTAACTTTATTGTGCTTCTTGACATCCTGAGGCACTCAGCTGGGAACGAAGCCGAGTCAGTGTCGGTCTTCACTGATGTAAAGAACCACATCTCCTCCATCTTCAAGAATTACATGTTGAGATTTCCCAGGTTTGACATAACTGTGGCAAAGCTCTTCGGACAGGCACTAGCACCCGCACCAACAACAATTGAAAATTTTGGTCCCTTGAAGGCTGGGCAGATCGTAGACAAGCCCTGGGGTGTTATTTTCAAAGGTTTATCCAGTGACAGTGAAACAATGGTCACAAAATTTTTCGAGATTGATTACATTGGCTTTTACCCTTCGGAATGCATTTCACAAGTGTTAGGTCTAGTAAACAACTGTTTTGTGAACACTTCGGATGAGAAGAAGAAAGTGAAAGACTATCTCAACTGGTGGTTACAAGCGAGACATTCCTTGAAGCATGTGTACAAGACTCACTACAAGAACTAGGCTTTGGATGCACTTCACACAAAGGGGAAGACTGTTAAAGTATATTTGTGATGAAGTGGCCAACTATCCGAAGTCCTGACTGAAGACCCCGAAGTGTTTGAGAAATACGGAAAGTGTTTGAAAAATATCATTCATCTTTTTTTTTTGGAAATTCATTTATCTAAAAAGAAATGGTTGAATTAATCAAATGAGACGGCTTGGTGGGGTTGAAAAATACGGAAAGTGTTTGAAAAATATCTTTCATCTTTTAATTTTTTTTGAAAACTCATTTATCTAAAAATAAAGGGAGTAATTAATCAAATGAGACGGCTTGGTGGAGTTAACAAATATGGAAAGTGTTTTAAAAGTATCTTTCATCTTTTTATTTTTTTGGAAACTTATTTATCTAAAAAGAAAGGGAGAAATTAATCAAATGAGACGGCTTGGTGTGGGTTGAGAAATACGGAAAGTGTTTGAAAAGTATCTTTCATCTTTTTATCTTTTTGGAAATTCATTTATCTAAAAAGAAATGAAGAAATTAATCAAATGACACGGCTTGGTGGGGTTGACAAATACGGAAAGTGTTTGAAAAGTATCTTTCATCTTTTTATTTTTTAGGAAACTTATGTATCTAAAATGAAATAGAAGAATTAATCAAATGAGACGGCTTGGTGTGGTTGACAAATACGGAAAGTGTTTGAAAAGTATCTTTCATCTTTTTTTTGGAAACTCATTTATCTAAAAAGAAAGGGAGAAATTAATCAAATGAGACGGCTTGGTGGGGTTGAGAAATACGGAAAGTGTTTGAAAAGTATCTTTCATCTTTTTATTTTTTTGGAAACTCATTTGTCTAAAAAGAAAGGGAGCAATTAATCAAATGAGATGACTTGGTGGGGTTGACAAATAAGGAAAGTGTTTCGAAAGTATCTTTTATCTTTTTATTTTTTTGGAAACTCATTTGGGAGAAATTAATCAAATGAGACGGCTTGGTGAGATTGAAAAATACGGAAAGTGTTTGAAAAATATCTTTCATCTTTTTATTTATTTGGAAACTCATTAATCAAAAAAGAAATGGAGAAATTAATCAAATGAGACGGCTTAGTGGGGTTGACAAATACGAAAAGTGTTTGAAAAGTATCTTTCATATTTTATTTTTTTGGAAACTCATTTACCTAAAAAAAAAATAGAGCAATTAATCAAATGAGACGACTTGGTGAGGTTGAAAAATACGGAAAGTAATTGAAAAGTATCTTTCATCTTTTTATTTTTTTAGAAACTCATTTATCTAAAATGAAAGGGAGCAATTAATCAAATGAGACGACTTAGTGGTTGACAAATACGGAAAGTGTTTGAAATGCATCTTTTATTTTTTTATTTTTTTGGAAACTCATTTATATAAAAGAAAGGGAGCAATTAATTAAATGAGACGTCTTGGTGGGGTTGACAAATACGAAAAGTGTTTGAAAAGTATATTTCATATTTTATTTTTTTGGAAACTCATTTACCTAAAAAGAAATAGAGCAATTAATCAAATGAGACGACTTGGTGAGGTTGAAAAATACGGAAAGTAATTGAAAAGTATCTTTCATCTTTTTATTTTTTTGGAAACTCATTTATCTAAAAAGAAATAGAGCAATTAATCAAATGAGACGACTTAATGGGTTGACAAATACGGAAAGTGTTTAAAAAGTATCTTTCATTATTTTATTTTTTTGGAAACTCATTTATCTACAAGAAATGGAGCAATTAATTAAATGAGACGTGTTGGTGGGGTTGACAAATACGGAAAGTGTTTGAAAAAGATCTTTCATCTTTTTATTTTTTTGGAAACTCATGTATCTAAAAAGAAAGGGAAGAATTAAACAAATGAGACGGCTTGGTGGGGTTGATAAATACGGAAAGTGTTTGAAAAGTATCCTTCATCTTTTTATTTATTTGGAAACTCACTTATTAAAAAAGAAATGGAGAAATTAATTAAATGAGACGGCGTGGTGGGGTTGACAAATACGAAAAGTGTTTGAAAAGTATCTTTCATATTTTATTTTTTTGGAAACTCATTTATCTAAAAAGAAAGTGAGCAATTAATCAAATTAGACGACTTGGTGATGTTGACAGATACGGAAAGTGTTTGAAAGGTATCTTTCATCATTTTATTTCTTTGGAAACTCATTTATCTAAAAGAAAGGGATGAATTAGTCAAATGATACGACTTGGTGGGGTTGAAAAATACGGATAGTGTTTGAAAAGTATCTTTCATCGTTTTATTTTTGTGGAAACACATTTATCTAAAAAGAAAGGGAGCAATTAATCTGTTGTCGCCGGAATCTAAGTAAGTTGCGGAATATGAAAAGATTGCGGAAAGATAGTGTTCCGAAATGTGAATTTCATAATGTGGACAAGTCCGAAGACTTGAGGATTGCGGAATGAACTTTGAGATTAATACTTAGAATGGATCTATAGCTCAACAATAAAAAGTACAAAGAGTTAATAAGCTAGAAACATAAAGACAGAAAGATTAGACTGCATGAAATGTAAGAACAAGAATAAGAACGGATATGAACAACAAAAGATTTGATGGAATGAGAGGATTTATATATATATATATATATATATATATATATATATATATATATATATATATATATATATATATATATATATATATGGATATATATATATATATATATATATATATATATATATATATATATATATATATATATATATATATATATATATATATATATATATATATATATATATATATACATATATCAATGAAAGTGTTACAGATCGTCTCTCAAACTTATGAGGACTGAAGACAGACTTGGTCTCCCTTTTATAGACTAAGGGAAGACCTTTGGATAATACCCTAAGGACTGAAGAGCAGACAACACGTCTCTCTTCAGTCAGACAACAAGGATAAACTAATATAATAATACAGTGTCAGACTGGGGTGGCTTATTTAGAATAAACGAATATTAAATGTTCACGGACATGCTTCTAAAAGGCCATGCCTGATCTAGTATGATCATTGCCTATAAGTTATCCATTTTGTCTTATCTTTGACTTCAGTCTTCAGTCTTGGTGAATGTTTCTTTAAGTAGAATAGTTTCCAGGTATTACTTAAGTTGCTGATCCGAAATCCTGAGTGGATGTCTGGGGCTGGACATTTCTGATTTAAGTAACTTGGGAACATGGTCTTCTTAGTCTTGAGCGATATTTTGAGTTCGTTCGGAACGTGATCTTCCGAACTAGTCTTCCGAACTTGAACTGCTTCCGACTTGATGTCTTTTGAACATAGTTCCAAAATCCAAGACTGGATTTCGAACATACATAAAGTTAACATAACATATGACAATCACAACCAAAAGCATGTTCATTAAGGATAAACGGAACATACATAATCGAAACATACAACTCAGAAACCTACTTTAGAAATAGAACTATTCCATCAATACAAGTACCACCAAAACAAAATGTCTCTTGACTCAAACACCGGGTTGGTCAACGACCCGTTTCAAACACTAACAGTTTCCCCTTCGGTGACCAACCGAGGGGTTTGATCTTTTACTTCATACGGTCTTCTTCCAGAATGCCTTCCCTCCATACGTATGACCAGAAATGTCTCACACTAATCATCCGCTCCATCTGCTTGATCATTTCATCTCTCGCTTCGGGGTCCGACTTCCTTGACTTTTTAATTGCTTCAATGAAGTTCCAAAGAACAACATTGGAAGCCCTTCTAATTTCGGAAGCCCTGAAGAATAACTTGTGAGACTTATCTTGAGATCTATAGACAATACCAAGGATTGGGTCTTTTGTTGCACCAAGTATCCATTCAGCTCGATCATTAGGCATGGACAAGTTAAGATTTTCGAAAACCTTCTAGTGAATTTTGGTGCGAACAAGTTTGTTCAATTCACCATCGAAAAATATAAATTCAAGAAGAAGTTGTTTCAAGAAGCACTTGGTAGTTATGAATTCTTGTCTGATGTCTGTACTCTACTCCATTTTCGGACCTAGCCTCATCACTATTGCATATAAGTCTGTTGGGTTTAATCTTCGGAAATCGGCTTCAGTGATGGTAGTCTGGACTGAGTCTCTGACTATCGGTATTCATAAAAGTCTGATTTCTCAAACTTTCTTCTTTTCAATCCAGAGATAGATGTGATTGGATCTGTTTACCAGACGACAAATAGAGGTTGAGTATGTCTATTGAGGAATCTTTGAACTTTCTTTCAGAGTCCTATATCAAGGTACACCGAAGCAAGACCTGAGAAGGTGTAACAGAACTTTTCGCCATTAGGAGATAATGGCACATCCCAGCTATGAATGATGGATTTCGGAGGCTCATAGGAGTGAACCGAACGAAAATCAGAATCGATCAAGGGTCGGAGAGCAAAAAAGTTGTTTATAAATGGACGATTTTTAGTTTTAGCAGCCTCTTCTACTTTAAGTTCCTCATCCACTTGATCAGCAAATATTGCTACAAGCTCATCATAATGCACATTTTTCAATGCTTTGAGCTCTGGAGGATCTGAGTCTTTGATCGAGGAGTACTTAGGTTCAAGTGGGTTGAGTTTTGGAGAGTGTGGTGGAATGTTGTAGTTTGGATGAGTTGGAGGTGCGGAGTTCTTTTTCGGAGAAGATTTTGGAGTGGGAGGTTTTTGGTCTTGGCAGAATTAAGTGTAGAGACCATGGTTAGAAGAGAGTCGAGTTTGGTATTAACATATGAAGTATCAACTTTTGGAGGAGTAGGAGTGTAAGACTCGGTCCGCCGAGTCGCGGCCCGAAGGAATCCGCGGCGCGGCTTTTGAAAGAATCTAGAATCGCGTAGGATTTGTACGCACGACGCGGTTCTAAAGAATCCGCGGCGCGGTGCGCCGCAGTCATGAAAAACCCTAATTCGGATTTAAACGCCTATCAAAAGGACCCCAGCCCTAGGGTTCGTGTTTTTGGAGTGTTTCTAGAGTAGAGGTGTCTGGTGTCGGCATATACTCTTTGGTCTCGAGGTGTTGAAGGTTTTGGGAGATTAGAAGAAGGAGATCCACGCGGGAGAAGGTTTAGAACGGATCGTGGGCATCACTCCGTCCTTCAGAAGTAAGGTAAGAAGATTTACTCTTCTGACTTTTCTGTTTATCCCGTCATATGGTGTTACCAGTTGGTTTGTAGCTTTAGACGAATTGTAGCCCTTAGGGTTTGAATCAAGGACATGCATGGACTTGCATGTCAAGTGACCTTAGGATAGTTTCTGATCCCAGGAAGGGTGTAGAAAGGAACCCTAGCCGATTGATGTACTGTTAATCGCTGAAAAACATTTTGGAATGTTACGAGCAGCGACGCGGACTGGCTAAGTCAGCGGCGCGGACTCGGCTGAAATCCCGTAATTGTGCAATGGTAGCCGCGGCGCGTAGGGCGAGGAGCCACGCCGCGGCGAGCAACTGTTTGTCCAGGAATTTAGTTTTGACCACGGTTTGATGGCAAATAGTGAGTCTAACCTTTAGACAGGTCTGTAAGACCCTAGTCAGTAATTGATATGTTGTATGTGTGTGGGATTTAGGTGTGTGGACGAGCTAAGTGGGGATATTAGAGAATATCTGTGCGGTTTCGAATCAGGTGAGTATCCTCACCTTACTATATGATGTTGCATGTTAGGCATCTTGTGTGTTATTTACAGTTATATGATTTGTTCTATATCTGTGGTTATTTGTTGTTGGGCTCAGTACTGATGCGTGTCCCCTCGTAGATGTTGTCTGGCGAGTTGGACTATTGCCTTGTCCCATAGCTGTTGTATGATGGGCTGGGCCATAACCGGGAACCCATAGCTGTTGTATGATGGGTAGAACCTTCCCGTGTCCATAGCTGTTGTATGATGGACGCCCGTAGCTGTTGTATGGCGGGTAGGGTCGGGTCGTTCTCGAGGACGGGTTGTTTAATGTGTGGGCATGTATGGTAATTTGTGGACTCACTAAGCTTTAAGCTTACCCATTGATTTATAACATTTCAGGTATTTCAAATGACAAAGGGAAGGGCAAGGCGTGACGGCGGCGCATCGCATACGAGAGATTTATTTTGAAGAATTATGTTTTGATTTTTTTATGTTTCCTCTATTGATCTAATAAATATATCCAACAAATTTACTTTTTGGAAGAAATATTTTATTGGATCCTTGATAATAAATAAATTTTAGAAATTTTGAAATTGGGGCGTGACAAATTGGTATCAGAGCCTTGGTTTGAGGGATTTGGATGAACTGTATGGGGAATCCAAACTCAAACTTAGGACTGAGCGATTTTATTAATAAAATACTTTTGGAAGGTTAAATTAAAGTAAAAGAAGATGCGATGCGAACCGTCAGCCGAGCTCAAGTAAGTTTTGTGATTCCCAATTACCCATGCCAAGCTTGTGTTATGTGATAAAATGTATTGTGCTAGGATGTAAAGCTGCCTGGATAATATACTCTGTAGACTGTTTGTGCCTTATGTGCTGCCTTGGAATTTTATGCTACTGTCGTTAGGTTGCTTAGTGAATGCTGGTAGGTTATATACAATTAGGGTAAGATAGCCTAAGAATTCTTGGTCTGGCCTTACTGGCTGTTCCTTGTTTGGTTGTGACTTTAGGGTAGATCAGTTATTCAAACGTCTATCTTATTCCTAATTGTGTACGGCTGTGCGTCCGTGAGGTGACTCGACGACATTAGCAATAGTTCTCTTAGGCACGTGTGAGATGGAGAGTTAGAACAAAAGATTAGGCACCACGGTGCATGACCACATGAGTCAAAGGAAATGGTTTAGTGCGTGTGACGTTTTAGGAGGATGGTTGACGAACTTGGAACAAGGGCGAATAGGTGTGGAAGGTAGTACCAGGCCAGTATTATCGAAAGCACAGGATTCACGCTTGAGTCAAAAGTAGTCAAACAAAGTCCTAAAAAGTCAAGTAGTTGGATAGATAGGAGTGACCCGAGTATTGATATTAGAAACTATTGCGCATTTCAGAATGGCAGTCACTCGAAGTAATGGTGGAACAGATGCGGGTGCCTCGAGTGGGGGAGGACCGACTGATGAGAATCTCCGTAACCTGATAGCGGAGGAGGTTTCGCGGGAAGTGTTGGCTGCGATACCTCAGTTCTTTGGTACGCTTAAGGCTGAGCTATGGGCAATGCTCGAGGAACGACTAGCTACTCAGGGCACGTCACGTGCGAGGGATGCAAGTTATAAGGACTTTTCGGCTTGTTCGCCTCCGATGTTCGATGGGGGCAGGGATCCGATTGTTAGCATGCGGTGGATTTCCGCAGTGGAGGGTGCTTTCCGCACATGTTCCTGTCAGGAGAACTCCAAGGTAACGTTTGCGGCGAATCTTTTAAGAGAGGGTGCGAAAGATTGGTGGGAAATACGAACGAAAGATCTCACCCCTGCTCAGTTGGATGCCATTACATGGCCGCAGTTCAAGGAACAGTTCAAATTGGAGTATGTTCCACAGGTGGAAATGGAACGCTTGGCGCAGGAATACCTAAATCTGACCCAGACTACTGAGACGGTGACGGAAATCACCAAGAAGTTTAATGAACGGGCACTCTTCTGTCCAGAGTTTGCGGCAACCGAGCGCATGAGGATGACCCGATACTTGGCAATGCTTCGCACAGACATTCGGGAATTTGTGTCTGCTGCTAGGCACCAAACTCTTACTGATATGATAGCGGCCGCTCGGGCCCGAGAGTTGGAACTGGAAACCCAACAAAAGCATAAGCGTCCGCCGCCTGCTCAGACTCAGCAGGTGTCGAAGAAATTTCGAGGGGCAGATCAGGGAAAGCAAGGGCAAAGGAGCGAGGGTAAGTGTGGTAAATGTGGAAGGAATCATGAGGGACGTTGCTGGGTGCTAATATGTCATAAGTGTGGAAAGGAGGGCCACTATGCTAAAGATTGTCAGCAAGAGGTCAAGATTTGTTTTAATTGTAACCAAGTGGGCCACTTCAAGGCCCAATGTCCCCGTCTGACTCAGGGAGTGGTTCAGAATCCGGCACCCACTACACTCCGGATTACCGATGGTAGGCAGGGGAAAGGGGAAGCCCCTAAGACCAAGGGTCGAGCATTCGTCATGACCGCCGAGGAGGCACAGGATGCCCCCGACGTCGTCACGGGTACTCTTTCTTTACTTGCCTCGTGTTTGTGGTGTGTGTAATTAATATGTCTATTATGCTTTGATTAGGAACATTCTTAGTCAACTCTACGCCTACCTTTGCACTATTTGATTCGGGTGCTAGTCATTCTTTTGTGTCTGCCGCGTTGGGAAAGAGTTTCGGTATTGCTTTAGGAACTCTTCATCAGCCGTTAGAAGTGGAAATTGCGGATGATAAAACCGTGCAAGCGACTAGTGTTTATCGGGGATGCGAAGTCGTGATTCAAGCAATAAAGTTTCCGATCAATCTCATCCCTATACCGTTGAGTGACTCCCGAGTCATCATCGGTATGGATTGGATGGGTCAGCATGAATCATGGATCGATTGTAAAAACAAGCGAGTGTGGATTCGAACCCCAAGTGGGGGAGAACTGGTTGTGCAGGGCGAGAGAAAGAATCGAGGTGCAGTTTTCTGTTCAGCTGCTAGGGCACGCAGACATTTTCAGCATGGAGGTTCGGGATTTGTGGCTTATGTTGTAGACACACAAGAAAGGAAGCCACATCAGAAAGCAGGTGATATACCAGTGGTTCGGGATTTTCCTGATGTTTTTCTCGAGGACCTGCCTGGCGTACCGCCAGAGAGACAGGTGGAATTTAAGATCGACTTAACTCCCGGTGCAGCTCCGATAGCTAAAGCACCGTATCGTCTTGCGCCTCCGGAGATGCTGGAGTTGTCTATTCAACTTCGAGAATTATTAGATAAGGGATTTATTCGACCCAGTTGCTCGCCATGGGGAGCGCCTATTTTGTTTGTTAAGAAGAAGGATGGTTCCAACAGGATGTGCATAGATTATCGTGAGTTGAATAAGCTTACGGTGAAGAATCGATATCCATTGCCTCGCATCGACGACTTATTCGACCAACTACAGGGCGCTTCGTGGTTTTCAAAAATTGATTTGCGGTCAGGTTACCATCAAATGCGAGTTCGGGAGGAAGACATCCCGAAAACGGCTTTTCGAACGAGGTACGGCCACTTCGAGTTTGTAGTGATGCCGTTTGGACTGACCAATGCACCTGCAGCTTTTATGGACTTAATGAATCGGGTGTGTCGACCAATGTTGGATCGGTCGGTTATAGTTTTCATTGACGGCATCTTAGTCTACTCTCGGAGCAGGGAACAGCATGAACAACACTTAAAGGAAGTATTAGAGACCTTAAGGAAGGAGAAGCTTTATGCAAAATTATCCAAGTGTGACTTTTGGCTACGGGAGGTTCAGTTTTTGGGTCACATTGTAAATGAGCAAGGAATCATGGTAGACCCGGCTAAGGTAGAGGCCGTGATGCGGTGGGAGGTTCCGAAGACTCCTTCGGAGATTAGAAGTTTCTTGGGTCTGGCTGGTTATTACCGTCGTTTCATCCAAGACTTCTCAAAGGTTGCAGTACCTTTGACCCGGCTAACTAAGAAAAACGCTACTTTTCGGTGGGGTGAGGAGCAACAGGAGGCTTTTGAGACTTTGCGGCGGAAATTGTGTGAAGCTCCGGTTTTGACTTTGCCTGAGGGCATGGAGGATATGGTAGTTTACTGCGATGCATCAATCACGGGATTGGGGGCAGTCTTGATGCAATGAGGCAGGGTGATTGCTTACGCCTCGCGACAGTTGAAGCCCCATGAAGCTAACTACCCTACTCATTACTTGGAATTGGGAGCGGTGGTATTCGCTCTCAAGATTTGGAGACACTATTTGTATGGAGTGAAGTGCACCATCTTCACGGACCACAAAAGTTTGAAGTACCTGATGGATCAGGCAAACCTCAATATGAGACAGAGAAGATGGTTGGATGTATTAAAAGACTATGATTGTGAGATACACTACCACCCTGGAAAGGCCAATGTGGTAGCGGATGCGTTAAGTCGTAAGGCTTCGAGTGCACCCCTTCGGGGCGTTTGTCTAAGGATGACAATTGTGACACCGCTGCTTGAGCTGATTAGGAAAGCCCAAGTTGAAGCAAGCAAGAGCGAGAATCAGAAAAGTGAGAGGATTGTGGGTCAGTTGGCAGCTATGGTCAAGGATAGTAGGGATTTGTTGACTTGTCACGAGAGGATTTGGGTACCGAAGCTGGGCGAGGTTCGTCAAACCCTATTGGAGGAGGCGCATAAATCCAGGTTCTCTATCCACCCTGGAGCGACTAAAATGTATAGGGATCTGCGTGAATATTATTGGTGGCCATGTATGAAGAGGGAAGTAGCTGAGTTTGTAGAAAGATGCATGACCTGTCGTAGGGTCAAGGCCGAGCACCAACGGCCTCATGGTAAGTTGCAGCCTCTTGAGATACCAGAATGGAAATGGGAGCATATCACAATGGATTTCATCACGAAGTTGCCAAGAACCCCTCGACGTATGGACACTATTTGGGTTATCGTGGATAGGTTGACCAAAAGTGCTCATTTCCTCCCCATCCAAGAGACTTACTCTGCAAAGGAATTGGCTAAGGTCTTCACAGATGAGATTATCTCTCGGCATGGTATACCGGTCTCGGTGATATCCGACCGGGATGTCCGATTTACGTCTAGGTTTTGGAAGAAGTTTCATGAGGAATTAGGCACTCGCCTTCATTTCAGCACAGCATATCATCCTCAGACGGATGGGCAGAGTGAAAGGACGATTCAAACGCTGGAAGATATGCTTAGGGCATGCGTCATCGATTTTGGCGGGAGTTGGGATTCCCATCTCCCTTTAGCTGAGTTTTCTTACAATAACAGTTATCACGCGAGCATTGGCAGAGCTCCCTTTGAAATGTTGTATGGAAGAAAATGTCGGACACCTATTTGCTGGGGTGAGGTTGGCCAGCAGGTATTGGGAAGTACAGAGGTGGTGCTCAAGACAACTGAGTTAATTCAGAAGGTTCGGGAGAGATTGTTAACCGCTCAAAGCCGACAGAAAAGTTATGCGGATAGGCGACGGTCTGATCTCGAGTTTCAAGTCGGGGATTATGTTCTTCTAAAGGTGTCACCTTGGAAGGGAGTTATTCGTTTTAGGAAGCGAGGAAAGCTTGGCCCTAGGTACATTGGACCATATCGAATTGTCGCCCGTGTAGGTGAGGTAGCTTACCGGTTGGAGCTACCCGAACAGCTTAGTCAGATTCACGACACGTTTCACGTTTCGCAGCTCAGAAAGTGCGTAACTGAGGAATCCACAATAGTACCTTTGGAGGATATTCAATTGTAATACCGTGTTATTGAATTATTGAGATTTTGAGTTAATCTTAGTGAAATTAAGATTTGTTAGACTATTGTATGAGTTTGGTAGTTAAAAATCCCATTTGGTAGAAGTTTGAGGTTGAAAATGCTAAAAAGGAGTTACACGGGTCGTGTAGGAGTTACACGGGTCGTGTAGGGGTTCCTTGTGAATGTTTTGAGCATACAGTGAATTACACGGGTCGTGTAATATGGACACGGGTCGTGTAAACCTGGAGACTAAAACTCAATTGCATACCGTAATTTACACGGGTCGTGTAACATTTAACACGGTCGTGTAAAGTGTGCAGCACGGGTCGTGTAATAACTACACGGGTCGTGTAGTTCTGCAGACCAAATCTAAGTTTCATGCCGTAAATTACACGGGCCGTGTAATTTTTAACACGGGCCGTAAATTTCTTTTCATTTTGGGTTATTTCTACTTCGACCAAAACACTCCCAAAACCCTAGAAAAGCGATTCTAACTCTTCTAAGTCAAGATTAAGGCTTATTGATCACGAATTGAAGCTAGAGATTAGTTCTTTGAACTTGAAAGGTAAACCTCTTTGATTTTTATCTTGTTTTGACGGTTGAATCTTTGGAATTGAGATGGTATATCGTGGTTTTGATGAACCACCTGCAATTAGCTAGAGTTAGAGTGAAATTGTTTGAATTAGTTAGTATAAGTGAGTTCTAATTCGAGACCCAAGCTAAAGAAATGTTGATTGTTGCATTTCTAGGGTTACATGTGGTTAAATGATGAAATTGAAAGCTACAACTTTGATATTATTGCTATCCTTTGATTATAACTTGCTTAAATGATACAAGTTCCTTGATTGTGATGAATATTGAGTGTAGTTAAGATTGTTTTTCATTTGAGTAATGAAAATGAGTTGTTATGCTACAGCTAAGGCTAGGCAGGAGCATACACGAGGTGCATGAGTTCCACATACCGATACTACAACAGGTGAGTAGTTATTAATAGATGAATTACATGATTAGTGTTGATGTTATTGCAGAAGAAGTGTGATATGAGTTGTTTTGAAATTGGTTGAGAATACCAATTATGAGTGTTTGGAGTAATAAACCTCTTTATGAGTATAAATTAAGGATCAAGATGGTTTATTGAGTAAATTTTAAAAGAAATGTTGGGCACTTGCTGTCCAGTTAGACTTTAATTACTCACAGAGCTTTCAAAGCTCATAATTTGTTTGTTAATGTTAATTGTGTTAGGTCCTGGAAGTACAGATCGTGGGAAACGCATCACGGAGGGTTAGCTGGATGGGATATGGACTTTGGACTTGGACTTACTTATTTTCTTGTGTTGGGCTAAGACTTTTGTAAAAATCCGGTTTTGAGTAAACTAGTATGAAACTTGTTTGTATATAAGTAAATACTTAAACTATGCTTTTGATATAAATTTGTAAACTTGTTGCTCTTTTGAGGTTACACCACTAATAGTATATTGTTTGATTAATGTAATTGGTGTATCCCTTAAATTGAGAAACCGGGTGTTACAAGTTGGTATCAGAGCCTTGGTTTAAGAGAATTAAACCTTGAGATGGGTTTAGACTTAAACCAATGTGATTGAAAAGTCCTTAAGAGTCCCGAGTAGCTATCCTCCGCGGTGTAACACAATTGAGTTGATTATACACTATATTGAGTATTATAGTGCTATACAATTGAGATGATTATACACTATATTGAGTATTATAGTGCTATACAATTGAGATGATTATACACTATATTGAGTATTATAGTGCTATACAATTGAGTTGATTATACACTATATTGAGTATTATAGTGCTATACAATTGAGTTGATTATACACTATATTGAGTATTATAGTGATATACAATTGAGTTGATTACACACCATATTGAGTATTATGGTGGTGATTACTAAATGAGTTGATTTTCTTTTTCAGTTAAAATGAGTGCTGGAAAAGAAAAAGAGCGAGGTGATCCAGCAAGAGATAAATCGGGATCACGAGATTCGGGTAAAGAGCATCAACCCGAGGGAGAGCGACCTCCCGAGATACAGAGTAATATGCAAGCTATGATTGCGGCTGAGGTAGCCAAAGCACTTAAAGAATTACTACCCACTTATTTGAAGCCTCAGACGGAGGCTGCAACTGGAGGTCCTTCGGGACAACCACCGGTTCAACCTGAGCACAGGGAGGATCGTGAAGAGGTCTTTATTGAGGCGGGTAGAGCTAGAATACCTGAGAAGACAAGGAGGTGTACTTATGATGTCTTCCAAAAATGTAAGCCATACGATTTCTATGGGAAAGATGATCCCATAGCAGCCAAGAATTGGTTAACACATGTTGAAAAGATGTTCCGCACCAGTAAATGCGACGAGACAGATAAAGTGGAGTTCGCAACAAACTTGTTAAAAGAAGATGCACAGTTTTGGTGGGAGAATCTGTGTATGGAGATAGGAGAGAGTTTGGCATATACACTGAACTGGGAACAATTTAAGTTGAAGTTCACTGAATACTATTGTTCCAATAATGCTATGAAGGGAATAGAGGAAGAGTTTTTGAAATTACAACAGGGGTCGAGAACAGTGCAACAATATACACTGGATTTCAATGAGAAGGCAAGATTTGCACAACATCAAGTTGATACTGAAGAGCGTAAGATGGATCGTTACTTGTGGGGTTTAAAAACCCAGATTCGAGAGTTTTTGCCGAGTTCCAGATATACTACCTTTCAACAAGTTGCAGAGGCAGCAAGATCAAGAGAAAGGGAGTTACAAAGACAAGAGGAAGAGAGAAGAACTGAAAGAGAATTTGGAGGATCCAAGAGAAAGTGGGAAGGTAAAGCTGGAGATATTATTCAGAAGTCTATTACCACGGGTTCTCAATTCCGTGGTGAACCCAAGAAAAATGAGGAGAGATGGTGTAAGAAATGTAGGCGAAAACACATGGGGGAATGTGATTCCCGAAACCCTCCATCACTTTGTTTCCAGTGTGGAAAGACGGGACATATGGCTCGCCAGTGTACCGAGAGTCGTCCTGTTTGTTTCAATTGTGGGGAGAACGGGCATATTCGTCCAAATTGCCCAAAGATGAAATCTGAGCCACAAAAAGATTTTCAAAAGACTGGTCAAGGAGGAGGTCGAGATCGAGATGATCGAAGAGATAGAGGTGGTGGTCATGTGAAAACGCGAGCTTTTCAATTGACTGTTGACGAGGCTAGAGATCGGACCGATGTTATCACAGGTATCTTTAGCTTGAACTCTTTTCAAGCAAGAGTACTTTTTGATTCGGGTGCTTCTGTGTCTTTTATATCAGAGTCTTTTGCTTCTAAACTAGATATTCCATTAGTTGATTTATATGAGAAAATAATAGTAGATGTAGCAGATGGGAGATGTGTTTTTGTAAAAAGACATTATAAACAGTGTCGGCTTGAAATCTATGGGATTGCGTACCCTATAGATCTGAAGCCAATTACTAATCATGAGTTTGATGTGATAGTCGGGATGGATTGGATGGATGATAATAGGGGTCAAATGGATTGTCATGAGAAAACACTTTCCATAAAAACACCGAGTGGTTCCCGAATTTTGATACGAGGTGAACGACGTTCCCGAAAAGTACCGATAGTGTCACTTGCAACGGCTAGGAGATATATGGAAAGAGGGGGTGAATTGATTATGGCACATGTGATTAGTGCCGAGTCAAAACATTCCAAAGTAGAAGAAGTAGAGGTAGTTTGTGATTATCCCGATGTATTTCCCGAAACTCTTCCAGGCGTACCACCAAGTAGACAAGTTGAATTTGTGATCGATGTCATACCGGGGGCGAAGCCGGTAGCTCGACCACCTTATCGATTAGCACCATCTGAGATGGAAGAATTAAAGAGACAATTGCAAGAGTTATTGGAACTTGGGTTTATACGTCCGAGTTCGTCTCCGTGGGGTGCGCCTATACTCTTTGTGAAAAAGAAAGATGGATCGATGAGAATGTGTATAGATTATCGGGAGCTCAACAAAATCACTATAAAGAATCGTTACCCGTTGCCGAGGATCGATGACTTATTTGATCAACTGCATGGGGCCACGTATTTTTCAAAGATTGATTTGAGATCCGGCTATCATCAATTGAGAGTACAAGAAGCTGATATTCCGAAGACAGCTTTTCGTACGAGGTATGGCCATTACGAGTTCTTAGTCATGCCGTTCGGTTTGACTAATGCTCCTGCTGTTTTTATGGATTTGATGAATCGGGTTTGTCGTCCCTTTCTTGATAAATTCGTAATTGTATTTATCGACGACATCCTGATTTATTCAAAGAGTCGAGATGAGCACAAATTTCATTTGCAACAAGTGCTAGATCTTCTTCGAGACGAGAAATTGTATGCAAAATTTTCAAAATGCGAGTTCTGGTTACGGGAGATACAATTTCTTGGCCATGTGATAAATGAAGACGGTATAAAGGTAGATCCAGCAAAGATCGAAGCCGTAATGAGTTGGGAGCCGCCAAAGAGTCCAATGGAGGTTCGTAGTTTCTTGGGGTTAGCAGGCTATTATCGACGATTTGTAGAAAACTTTTCTCGTATAGCTATGCCCTTAACCAAATTGACCAAGAAGACGGAGAAATTTAGTTGGACTGAGGCACAACAATCAGCCTTTGAACAACTACGAGATAGCTTATGCAAGGCTCCAGTGTTAGCTTTACCGCAAGGAGGGGAGGATTTCGTTCTTTACAGCGATGCATCCTTAAGTGGTCTTGGATGCGTGTTGATGCAAAAAGGACGAGTGATAGCGTATGCCTCTCGACAACTGAAACCACATGAAAAAGCTTACCCAGTACATGATTTAGAATTGGCGGCAGTAATTTTTGCATTAAAGATCTGGCGACATTATCTTTATGGAGTGCGATTTCAGATCTATACGGATCATAAAAGTCTGAAATACCTGTTTGATCAGAAAGAGTTAAACATGAGGCAAGTACGGTGGATGGATCTACTAAAAGATTATGATTGTGAAATACTTTACCATCCTGGTAAAGCTAATGTGGTGGCGGATGCATTAAGCCGTAAGGAGCAGCCTATTCGAGTCGTATCGGCTCGAATGGGGATTGTGAGTAGATTACCGGAGGTGATACGTAGATGTCAAGTCGAAGCTAATGACTTGAAAAGAGAGAGGATGATTGGTTATGTAGAGAAACTTGTGGAAAATGCACAAGGGATCAAGACTTTCCAAGGGCGAGTTTGGGTTCCGAGACATGGCGAGGCGAGACAATTATTGCTAGAGGATGCTCACTGTACTAGGTATTCGGTTCATCATGGTAGTACACGAATGTATTATACCTTAAAACCCTACTATTGGTGGCCGGGTATGAAGCGAGATGTGGGACGATTTGTAGAGGACTGTTTGACATGTCTTCAGGTAAAAGCTAATCATCAGAAGCCTTATGGAGCAGTGCACCATTACCGGTACCAAAGAAGAAATGGGATGAAATCACTATGGATTTCATCACAAAGCTGCCTCGAACTCCACGAGGATATGATTCAATTTGGGTGATTGTTGACAGGTTAACAAAATCTGCTCATTTCATTCCAATCCGAGAAGATTTCCAAGTATCAAAGCTAGCTGAGATTTATACGAGAGAAGTAGTGAAACGACATGGAGTGCCAACTTCAATAATTTCTGATAGAGATAGTCGTTTCAATTCACATTTCTGGCAGAGTTTCCAAAAGCATTTTGGTACAAAAGCTTTATTGAGTACTGCGTATCATCCCCAGACGGATGGACAGTCGGAAAGGACTATACAAACACTTGAAGATATGTTACGAGCCTGCATCATTGATTTTGGAGGTAGTTGGGAAGATCATCTACCTTTGGTAGAGTTTGCCTATAACAACACTTATCATTCCAGTATTCAGATGGCACCTTTTGAAGCTTTATATGGTGCACCGTGCCGAACACCAACTTGCTGGACAGAGATGGGAGAGAAACCATTGGCGGGACCGGAAATTGTAGCTGAAACTGAAGAGAAGATACAAAGCATCCGTGAGCATATGCGAGTAGCTCAAAACCGCCAAAAGCAATATGCAGATAAAAGGAGAAAGTTGTTAGAGTTCAATGTCGGGGACATGGTAATGTTGAAAGTGTCCCCATGGAAGGGAGTAATTCGATTTGGCAAGAGAGGTAAGTTGAGCCCGCGCTTGATCGGACCCTTTCGAGTTTTGGAGAGAATTGGAGCGGTTGCGTATAAGCTTGAGCTTCCAGAGGAGTTACGGGGTATCCACAATGTTTTCCATGTATCACACCTTAGAAAAACTTTGCATGACCAATCCACTCGGGTACCCTTGGCTGAAGTTCAACTAGATGAGAAGTTAAGGTATCAAGAGATGCCAGAGCAAATTCTAGAAAAGAAAGTTAGAAAATTACGAAATAAAGAAGTGGGATTAGTGAAAGTGCAATGGCGACATCATAGAGGATCAGATGTCACTTGGGAAGCTGAAGAGGAGATGCGGTCAAAATATCCCTTCTTATTTTAGGAGATTCCGAGGACGGAATCTTTTGAAGGGGGTAAGTACTTGTAATACCGTGTTATTGAATTATTGAGATTTTGAGTTAATCTTAGTGAAATTAAGATTTGTTAGACTATTGTATGAGTTTGGTAGTTAAAAATCCCATTTGGTAGAAGTTTGAGGTTGAAAATGCTAAAAAGGAGTTACACGGGTCGTGTAGGAGTTACACGGGTCGTGTAGGGGTTCCTTGTGAATGTTTTGAGCATACAGTGAATTACACGGGTCGTGTAATATGGACACGGGTCGTGTAAACCTGGAGACTAAAACCCAATTGCATACCGTAATTTACACGGGTCGTGTAACATTTAACACGGTCGTGTAAAGTGTGCAGCACGGGTCGTGTAATAACTACATGGGTCGTGTAGTTCTGCAGACCAAATCTAAGTTTCATGCCGTAAATTACACGGGCCGTGTAATTTTTAACACGGGTCGTGTAATCGGCACAGATCTGTTTTAAAACACGATTTCTTTTCATTTTGGGTTATTTCTACTTCGACCAAAACACTCCCAAAACCCTAGAAAAGCGATTCTAACCCTTCTAAGTCGAGATTAAGGCTTATTGATCACGAATTGAAGCTAGAGATTAGTTCTTTGAACTTGAAAGGTAAACCTCTTTGATTTTTATCTTGTTTTGACGGTTGAATCTTTGGAATTGAGATGGTATCTCGTGGTTTTGATGAACCACCTGCAATTAGCTAGAGTTAGAGTGAAATTGTTTGAATTAGTTAGTATAAGTGAGTTCTAATTCAAGACCCAAGCTAAAGAAATGTTGATTGTTGCATTTCTAGGGTTACATGTGGTTAAATGATGAAATTGAAAGCTACAACTTTGATATTATTGCTATCCTTTGATTATAACTTGCTTAAATGATACAAGTTCCTTGATTGTGATGAATATTGAGTGTAGTTAAGATTATTTTTCATTTGAGTAATGAAAATGAGTTGTTATGCTACAGCTAAGGCTAGGCAGGAGCATACACGAGGTGCAGGAGTTCCACATACCGATACTACAACAGGTGAGTAGTTATTAATAGATGAATTACATGATTAGTGTTGATGTTATTGCAGAAGAAGTGTGATATGAGTTGTTTTGAAATTGGTTGAGAATACCAATTATGAGTGTTTGGAGTAATAAACCTCTTTATGAGTATAAATTAAGGATCAAGATGGTTTATTGAGTAAATTTTAAAAGAAATGTTGGGCACTTGCTGTCCAGTTAGACTTTAATTACTCACAGAGCTTTCAAAGCTCATAATTTGTTTGTTAATGTTAATTGTGTTAGGTCCTGGAAGTACAGATCGTGGGAAACGCATCACGGAGGGTTAGCTGGATGGGATATGGACTTTGGACTTGGACTTACTTATTTTCTTGTGTTGGGCTAAGACTTTTGTAAAAATCCGGTTTTGAGTAAACTAGTATGAAACTTGTTTGTATATAAGTAAATACTTAAACTATGCTTTTGATATAACTTTGTAAACTTGTTGCTCTTTTGAGGTTACACCACTAATAGTATATTGTTTGATTAATGTAATTGGTGTATCCCTTAAATTGAGAAACCGGGTGTTACATCAATTAGATGAACGTCTAAATTATGTGGAGCGACCAATTGCCATCATTGAAAAGAAGATAAAGACTTTGCGGAATAAAACAATAGGATTAGTGAAGGTTCAGTGGCAGCATCGAAAAGGGTCCGAATGGACTTGGAAACCGGAGGAGGAAATGCGGAGGCATTATCCAGAATTATTTACCGGCACGGATTTCGGGGACGAAATCCAGTTAAGTGGGGGAGAATTGTAAGACTCGGTCCGCCGAGTCGCGGCCCGAATGAATCCGCGGCGCGGCTTTTGGAAGAATCTAGAATCGCGTAGGATTTGTACGCGCGGCGCGGTTCTAAAGAATCCGCGGCGCGGTGCGCCGCAGTCATGAAAAACCCTAATTCGGATTTAAACGCCTATAAAAAGGACCCCAGCCCTAGGGTTCGTGTTTTTGGAGAGTTTCTAGAGTAGAGGTGTCTGGTTTCGGCATATACTCTTTGGTCTCGAGGTGTTGAAGGTTTTGGGAGATTAGAAGAAGGAGATCCACGCGGGAGAAGGTTTAGAACGGATCGTGGGCATCACTCCGTCCTTCAGAAGTAAGGTAAGAAGATTTACTCTTCTGACTTTTCTGTTTATCCCGTCATATGGTGTTACCAGTTGGTTTGTAGCTTTAGACGAATTGTAGCCCTTAGGGTTTGAATCAAGGACATGCATGGACTTGCATGTCCATAAGGAAGTGACCTTAGGATAGTTTCTGATCCCAGGAAGGGTGTAGAAAGGAACCCTAGTCGATTGATGTACTGTTAATCGCTGAAAAACATTTTGGAATGTTACGAGCCGCGACGCGGACTGGCTAAGTCAGCGGCGCGGACTCGGCTGAAATCCCGTAATTGTGCAATGGTAGCCGCGGCGCGTAGGGCGAGGAGCCACGCCGCGGCGAGCGACTGTTTGTCCAGGAATTTACTTTTGACCACGGTTTGATGGCAAATAGTGAGTCTAACCTTTAGACAGGTCTGTAAGAGCCTAGTCAGTAATTGATATGTTGTATGTGTGTGGGATTTAGGTGTGTGGACGAGCTAAGTGGGGATATTAGAGAATATCTGTGCGGTTTCGAATCAGGTGAGTATCCTCACCTTACTATATGATGTTGCATGTTAGGCATCTTGTGTGTTATTTACAGTTATATGATTTGCTCTATATCTGTGGTTATTTGTTGTTGGGCTCAGTACTGATGCGTGTCCCCTCGTAGCTGTTGTATGGCGAGTTGGACTATTGCCTTGTCTCATAGCTGTTGTATGATGGGCTGGGCCATAACCGGGAACCCATAGCTGTTGTATGATGGGTAGAACCTTCCCGTGTCCATAGCTGTTGTATGATGGACGCCCGTAGCTGTTGTATGGCGGGTAGGGTCGGGTCGTTCTCGAGGACGGGTTGTTTAATGTGTGGGCATGTATGGTAATTTGTGGACTCACTAAGCTTTAAGCTTACCCGTTGATTTATAACATTTCAGGTATTTCAAATGACAAAGGGAAGGGCAAGGCGTGACGGCGGCGCATCGCATACGAGAGATTTATTTTGAAGAATTATGTTTTGATTTTTTTATGTTTCTGCTGTTGATCTAATAAATATATCCAACAAATTTACTTTTTGGAAGAAATATTTTATTGGAACCTTGATAATAAATAAATTTTAGAAATTTTGAAATTGGGGCGTTACAAGGAGGAATCTATGTTTCGTTTCTGTTGCCACCTTTATCGGAAGTGGAGGAGGACTCTTCCACATGAATATCTAACTTGGCATGAAGGGGCGATTCACGTCATCGTCAAGCCTAAAAAATTGCATGGTTTTGGAACCAGATTCTGAAAATACGACTCGGGATCCGGATTCGGCAGATCGAGTCGGAGATTTTGGTGGGGACTTGTTGCTTGATTTCTTTGGCTTGTTTCGCTCGTTGCGTTCCTTTAGGAAGCTTTCAAAAGTGATTGGAACAAAATATTGAACAAGGTTTTCCCACTTTTTCTCGTTTGCATTAAAGACAAATTGGGGAGATGACATTCGAGACAGTTCGAACTCTATCCACTTGTTGATTTCGTCAGCCTCGGTTTGTAATTGAGCTCTTTTTAATTGAATTTCTTCTGAATCAACTTTAGAAGGTTCTCCCAAGGCTCAGGGTCGAAGAACTCTGGTATTCCGCATATTAAACCGCTGTTCCATTTGAGCAAGAAGACGCTTTCGATCGCCTAGTGCTGTTCTGAAATAAGCATCCACTTGAGCAAGCAGACGCTTTCGATCGCCTAGTGCTGTTCTGAAATGAGCATCCAGAAAAGTACCTGGAGCAGGAGTTTTAAATTTTTGTGTCGTTTGATCTTTTTCGGCATCTTCATCTTTATCCCTGTTTTGTTTTTTGAGAGATTTTTCAGTTTTTATCTTTTTCAGTTTCTCTCTTTCTTCTTTGGAGTCATTAAGCTCCCAGTCAGTAAGCGTCTGAGATTGTTTCTGATGTTAGAGAGTTAAAAACAAGGTAACACATACCTTGTGAGGACGATGATCGGAGAAGATGAAGTAGAAGAGAGAGTAGGGAGGACGGCTGTTTTACAGAGGAGAAGACAAATTGAGGAAAGAGAAAGAATGGGGGAACGATTATAAAGGTTTGAATTTTCTGAGGAACCGTCAGATATGGAATGAAACGACGTTGATTAGACATGTCAGGAAAAAGTGTTTGCTTGGCATTTAATGCCAAGCCATGATGAAAAAGAATGGTCCACTGAAGGACAGACACGTTTGACAGATAAAAGATCCGTTTGAAAATAGTTTGATTATTTATTTCTAACCCTAATTAGGGTACGTGCATGCCTTATATAGCCTACGCTAATTATGGAATGGACAGGCCTACCCATTTAATGATCGACTCATCTAAAGGCTAACATATATACGCAATTGACTCAACAAATAAATGACCTAACAACAAGTCAATTTCAAAAAAAAAAATTCGCAATTTTTCAAAATTTTTAAGAAATTGTAACTTAGAAACGAATAAATTTGAGTGTTATAGCATTGGTATTTTGCAAGAGATACTTTTTAGTTGTTATCATGCTATGGTTTAGTCAAATAAGTTGAGTTTTTAGGAGTTGGAAAAACTTTAGATATGAAATATTTTAGGATTGGAATTTACGAGGGAAATGTCAATCAGTGGCCTTTGTTGTTCGAGCCGGTAGGTTTGAAAAAGGTGGCCCCGAAGGGGCATTTATGCACCTTACTACCTAAGATCGTCTGGTCTGGGATAGTATTTTCGAAAGCTCGTTACACGGAGAACATCGAAAGTCATGAATAGTTCCTTAACGGCCTTTATAATCTGAATGAGTAAGTTTGCAATGTGCATACTGAAAATTTGTAATCAAGGGTTTTTTAGAAAGTCGTGAATTCCAAAGGGTATTCTAGTCACTCTTTTTCAAAATCATTTTTCAATCTAACTTCTGGAAGCAATAAACTTTGAAGTTGAAGGCATTCAAAAATATTTGAGTCTTAGTTAGAATTTGTTAAAAACTCACTTTCTTGGGGACAAATAAGACGCAAGTGTGGGGTGTTTGACAACGCCTAGTAATATCAAGTATTTTAGCCATCGTTGAGCCATATTCTAAGTGAATTATATCGCGTAAACTGTTATATTACTCACTTTTCGTGTCTAGTGCTTCTGTGTGAAAAAGGATAAAAACAGGGGTTAAACGCGTACAAAATGAAGAAGTTTGGAATGAAGTCCATTTTCAGGAGAAAAGACACACGCCCCGCGGAATGAAGAGCACGCGTGTCATGGAAAGTCAATGATCGGATGACGAGTTTGAATTCAAAAGGCGAAAATCGGGGTTAGAGATAAGGTCGCGCCGTGGTTTTCACCCTTGTGCGGCGCGATTGACCAGATTTTGCAACTATAAATAGAGGCATCCCGTTCGAGTTTCGAGGACAAAAAACTGACCCAAAGGTGGACCCTAGGCTTCTTCGACTTGTGTTTTCGGATTTCAGTGATTAGAAGTTGGTATTTTCATTGTTTAGTTTAGTTTTCGTATTTGATTGTTTTGTTGATTGCTCGTTTCCAACGGTTTTGGATTGTAGAATCTGCTGGAACGTCATGAATCTAGATATTTCCTGAAGTCAGAACCATTCGACTTTCGGTTTTGGTTTTAGTTAATGCAATCATTTGGTTTTCGTTATTTCGTGTTTTGGATTTTCGTTTACGTTTAATTGTTCGTTTGGTTATTTGTTGGTATCAAGCACTTCTGATTTTCTGAATACACTTTGGAAATCAGATTGTGTAGTTGGTTTGGATTGCGATTTGGAATTGTTTAGTTCGTTAATGATAGTTTATGATATCCGTATTTGCTGTTTATTCGAGTTTTGCGAAGTGTATGGAACGCCACCAGCTATAGAGTGACACTATAGTTTGGTTAATTCTTGACACAATACTTCAACCACGGACTCCACGGATCGACCCTTACTTCCACTTAGCTAATGTGCATGTAAGGTATAAATCTAATATTTTTGACTGCATCAACGACTGCGAACCCTTCACCAACCCAGTTTCAAAATGGACTGGGTTCCCAAAACTAATTAATCGCGCATCTTGTGCAGAGCAGCTATGGAGGAATATCATCAGACCTTGGTATGCTGATAGTGGCTGTTCCAGGCACATGACAGGAGACATCTCTCAATTGCACGACATTCAAAACATTAATGGAGGGTATGTGTCCTTTGCGGGAGGGGAGAAAGGGAAGATCACTCAAATGGGGACTGTAACTAACGGTGTGTTGAAGTTTGAAAATGTAAACTTCGTTCCGAAATTAAAACATAGTCTACTGAGCGTTTCACAGATCTATGACAAAGGTTTCTCGACTCATTTCACTAAAAAGGAGTGTTTAATTTTGAAGCCTGGTATCGTCATACTATATGAATGGATTTTGGTGAGATCTGAACGTAAAAGCAATGCCTACATCATCGACATGAATCACAATGTTCCTGAGAACATTACTTGTTTGTTCTCAAGAGTTTCAAAACAAAACGCCATGCTCTAGCATCGTCGCCTCGGTCACGCAATGCCAAAAACCTGAACTATCTTGCCAAGAATGATTTAGTCCGGGGCTACCAATCAAAGACTTTATAACCTTCAAAAAGTGTGTAGCCTGTGCACAAGAAAAGCGTCATCGGAAGCCGCACAAGCCCAAATTGGTCAACTCCATTGACTCGCTCCTTCAACTACTTCACATGGATCTCTTCAGTCCAGTCAATGTTGTGAGCATCAACAAGAACTCTTATTGTCTGGTCATAATAGATGATTACTCACGTTTCACCTAGGTTTTCTTTCAGAAGAATAAGAGTGAGACTGAAGAACTAGCCAAGAGATTCATCGTCCTAATTGAGAATCAAACTAATCAGAAAGTGAAAGGGATGAGATGCGACAATGGGACATAGTTCAGGAATGCTGTCCTGGACCAATTTTATGCTGAAAAGGGAGTGCATTGTCAATATAGTGCTACTCGTACACCACAACAAAACGGTGTTACTGAGCGAAGAAATCGAACCTTAATTGATGTTGCTCGAACCATGTTATGTGACTCTAAGCTGACAGTGTTCTTCTGGGATGAAGCTATCAACACGGCGTGTTATGTTCAGAATCGCATTCTAATCAACAAGCATCACATGAAGACTCCGTATGAGATCCTCTACGGTCACAAGCCAACTGTTACTCATTTCTGCACCTTTGGATGTCCATGCACCCTTATTCATCTTGAAGCCACTCCAAAGTTCAATTCAAAGGCTGATGATTGCTACTTCGTCGGGAATCCTTTGATGTGTGCTGGCTGGAGGAAAACGAGACAAATGCCCGAGTCGGTCCTGACTAGTTGTTTAACTATGCTGAATTGTTTAAACCATTTCATGTGCTTTCTGATGATATTTCATCTACTCTACCAAACCCACATGGAATTAATAAGGACGAAGATGAGGAATTCCTTGCTGAACCAATCAAACAGTCAGTGCTACATGATGAACCCACAAGCTTGAACGATGGCACAATTTCTGATCCCCCTATAATGGATGATGACACACCTGCTGATTCTCCAAAGATAGTTGACGAAACACCAGTTGTGGACGAAACTGTCACTCACTCAGGAGATAATGGCTCCAACTCTGCCAAAGTATTTAACTCTACGCTCATGAATTTTCTCTAATCTGAGAGAATTCTTGATGCATATGTGGCAAGCACCTCATACGACTTTAGGTCATCTGATAGAGGTGATTCGGCCTCAGGTAGAATTGAGAACATTACAAATCTTCCAGTTCCTTCAGAAGCTCTTGAGCATGTCATTTCTTCCAAGTTTCAACATGATCATCACGTGGAAAATGTTGTTGGCTCACTGGCGGATGGAATCCAGACCAGAAGTCAGAGCGGATATCTCAACGAGTGTCTCTATTCATGCTTCATATCTCAAATCGAGCCAAAGAATGTTAAAATGGCACTTAATAAACCAAGCTGGATTGATGCAATGCATGAAGAGCTGAATCAATTTGAAAAGCTAAAGGTTTGGAAGCTGGTAGAACTCCCTGAAGGAAGAAGTCGTTGGATACAAGATGGGTATTTCGAAACAAATAAGATGACAGTAGGGTGATTGTGCATAATAAGGCACGCTTGGTTGTTCGTGGTTTCAGACAGATCGAAGGTCTTGATTACACAGAGGTATATGCTCCCGTATCGCGGTTGGAGGCAATTCGTATTTTCTTGGCATACGCTTCCTACATTGGCTTCACTTGGTATCAGATGGTGTTAAAAATGCCTTCTTGTACGGAGAAGTAAAAGAGGAAATCTATGTTGATCAACCACCGGGGTTTGTCAATTCAAAGTTTCCAAATCATGTGTACAAGCTGGATAAGGCACTCTACGGTCTTCATCAAGATCCTCGAGCTTGGTATGCTACTTTGACTGAGCATCTGTTACAACACGGGTATACGAGAGGCACGATTGATCAGACGCTATTCATCAAACGAGAAAAGAGATATCTAACTGTCGTTCAGATTTATGTGGACAATATCATCTTTGGGTCAACGAGTGAGACACTGTGCAAGGATTTTGAACAAGTAATGAAGAAGCGATTTGAGATGAGTTCTCTGGGAGAGATGAGAACGTTTCTAGGGTTGCAAGTTCGTCAAAGCTCCTCAGGTATGTTGCTGCATCAAGAGAAGTACATCGATGACATTTTGGAGAAGTTCGGGTTTCGAGATGCAAAAGTTGCTGCTACTCCAATGGCTGAAAGACCTCTGCTGACATTAGATCCGGATGGAGAATCTGTTGATCAAACTCTACGTCGATCAATGATTGGTTCTCTGATGTATCTGATTGTAATACTGTAATAATAATTAGTAGTAAGATTGTGTTAATCTTAGTGTAATTAAGGTTAAATTATTTTTTATATGAGTTAGGATGGTTAGAAACTCGTTTGGGAGGAGTTTGAGCTTGTAAAGTACTAAAAATGGGTTACAGGGGTCGTGTGATTCCACATGGGGTCGTGTAGAATCAATCAGTAAGCATTCCAGACTTACACGGGGTCGTGTAGAATCCTACAGTAGCAAAAAATAGAAGTCGTGGATCTACACAGGGTCGTTTAGATCCACACGGGGTCGTGTGTCGCTGCAGGCCCACTTTTAAAGTTGATTTTTCCTTCATTTTGGGATAAAACCCATTTCGTCCAAAACCCTTTTTAACCCTAGAAACTCAATTCCAACCCTCCAAAGTTGAGATTAAGGCTTGTCTTTCACGAATTGAAGCTAAGGTATGATACTTTGAGCTTGAAAAGGTAACCCTTTTCGATTTTGACTTCGTTTTGACGGTTGGATTGTTTGAATTGGGATGGTTCCAGGTGGTTTCGATGAACCACCTGTAACTAGCTAATGTTGGAGTGAAGTTTATGGATTAGTAAGTGTAAAAGAGTTGTAATCTTAGACCCGAACTAGTAAGAAGTTTTTTGTTGTGTTTATGTGGTCGTATAAGTCGAAATAGTGGAGTGGGGAGCTATAACTAGAATATTATTGCTATCCTTTGGTTGCAACTCCTTTCTATGATTTCAATTTCTTGACTATTGTCAATTTTGAGTGTGATTGAGATTATATTGAAGTTAGAGTATTGAAATTGAGTTGTTGTGTTACAGCTAAGGCTAGATAGGATCACATACGAGGTTCTGGAGTTCCACATATCGATTCAACCTGAGGTAAGTAGTTATTTATTAGATAAATTATCCCCTTTGAGATATTGATTGCAGATAAGAAGTAAGTTATGTTTGAATTGGTTGAGTATAAGCAACTTTGAGTGTTTGAAATAAAGAGTTATAGTGTGTGTGACACACTAAGGATTGAGATAGTCCATTAAGATTTACTTAAACAAGATATCAGATGATATAATCTGATTAATCCTTAATTACTCACTGAGCTCTCATAGCTCATAAATTGTTGTTAATGTTGTTTGTGTTTAGGTTCTGGTATTGGTGACCGCAGGAAGCGTAATATGGACGGATAGTTGGACTTGGACTTACTTGTTGTTTGAACTATATAGTTGACTCGATTTTTGTATAAGAGTTGTAAACACTTTGTGTAAATAGTTTGTGACTTAAATTATGCTTTTAGTATTACTTTGTAGACTTGTAACTTACTTTGGCCTTTACACCACTAATGATATTTATGTTTGACTAATTAATTTGGTGTATCCCGAGACACAGAGTAATATGCAATCCATGATCGCGGCTGAGGTAGCCAACGCGGTTAAAGAGTTGTTACCTACTTATTTGAAGCCTCAACCGGAGGCTACAACTGGAGGTCCTTCACGGCAACCACCGGTCCAAGTAAGCGTAGGGAGGACCATGGAGAGATATTTATTGAGGGCAGTGCAGCTAGAGTGCCGGAGAAAATGAAATGCACTTACGATTTTTTCCAAAAGTGCAAGCCATACGATTTCTATGGGAAGGATGATCCCATAGCAGCCAGAAATTAGCTAGCACATGTTGAAAAGATGTTCCGTACGAGTAAATGTGACGAGGCTGATAAGGTTGAATTTGTAACAAACCTACTAAAAGAAGATGCACAATTTTGGTGGGAAAACACTTGTGTGGAAGTCGGAGAGAGCCTAGCACTTACCTTGAGTTGGAAACAATTTAAATTGAAGTTTATGGAGCATTATTGTTCTAATAATGCCATGAAGGGTATAGAAGAGGAGTTCTTGAAATTACAACAAGGGTCAAGAACGGTGCAACAATATACGTTAGATTTTAACGAGAAAGCGAGATTTATGCAACATCAAGTAGATACCAAAGAACGCAGAATGGATCGTTACTTATGGGGATTAAAGACCCAAATTCGGGAGTCTTTTCAAGGTTCAAGGTATACTAGTTACCAGCAAGTTGCAGAGGCAGCAAGATCAAGGGAAAGGGAATTGCGAAGACAAGAAGAGGAGAGGAAAGTCGAAAGAGAAAGTGGCGGGTCGAAGAGAAAGTGGGATATTAGAGCTAGAGATAATTCTCAAATATTGACTACCACATATTCTCAATTCCGCGGAGAGTCAAAGAAGAACTAGGACAGATGGTGTAATAAATGTCGACGAAAACATACGGGGGAATGTGATTTCCAGACTCCACCATCGGTTTGTTTTCAATGCGGAAAGACGGTACATATGGCCTGTCAATGTACAGAAAGTCGTCCTATTTGTTTTAATTGTGGAGAGAGTGGATATTCGCCTCGAGTGCCCGAAGATGAAGTTCGAGTCTCAGAGAGATTTCCAAAAGACCGGACGAAGAGGAGGTCGAGATAGAGATGACCGGAGAGACAGGAGCGGCGGTCACGTGAAAATGAGAGCTTTTCAATTAATCGTTGATGAGGCACGATATCTGACCGATGTTATCACAGGTATTTTTAGCTTGAACTCTTCTCAAGCACGAGTACTTTTTGATTCTGGTGCATGTGTGTCTTTTATATCGGTGTCTTTTGCTTCCAAATTGGATATTTCGTTAGTTGATTTATATGAGAAAGTGATAGCAGATGTAGCGGACGGGAGGTGTGTTTTTGTAAAGAGTCATTACAAATAGTGTCGGCTTGAGATCTTTGGGGTTACATTCCTTATTGATCTAAAGCCGATTACTAATCATGAGTTTGATGTTATAGTCGGGATGGATTGGTTAGATGAAAATAGAGGTCAAATGGATTGTCATGGGAAGACAATTTCAATAAAAACACCGAGTGGTTCCCGAATATTGATACGAGGTGAATGGCGTTCTCGAAAGGTACCAATTGTGTCATTTGCATTGACTCGAAAATATATGGAAATATGGGGTTAATTAATTATGGCACATGTGATTCTTGCCGAGTCAAAACATCCCAAAATTGAAGAGGTAGAAGTGGTACGTGATTATCCCGATGTATTTCCCGATGACCTTCCAGGTTTACCACCAGATCGACAAGTTGAATTCGTGATCGATGTAATACCGGGGACGAAGCCGATAGCTCGACCACCATATCGATTGGCACCTTCTGAGATGGAAGAACTAAAGAGACAGTTGCAAAAGTTGCTTGAACTTGGATTTATTCGTCCGAGTTTGTCTCCGTGGGGTGCGCCTATATTCTTTGTGAAAAAGAAGGATGGCTCGATGAGAATGTGTATAGATTACCGAGAACTTAATAAGATCACGATAAAGAATCGTTATCCGTTGCCGCGGATCGATGATTTATTTGATCAACTACACGGAGCCACGTATTTCTCGAAGATCCATTGAGATCCGGTTATCATCAACTAAGAGTACAAGAAGTTGATATTTCTAAGACAGCTTTTTGCACGAGATACGGTCATTACGAGTTTTTAGTTAGGTCGTTCGGTTTGACTAATGCTCCAGCTGCTTTTATGGATTTGATGAATCGGGTTTTTCATCCTTTTCTTGATAAATTTGTAATTGTGTTTATCGACGACATTTTGATTTATTCAAAGAGTCGAGACAAGCACAGATTTTATTTGCAATAGATGCTAGATCTTCTTCGTGATGAGAACTTATATGAAAAAATTTCGAAATGCGAGTTTTGGTTACGGGAAATTTAATTTCTCGGCCATGTGATAACTGAAGATGGTATAAAACTGCATCCGTCAAAGATCAAAGTTGTAATGAGTTGGGAGCCACCTAAGAGTCCGGTGGAGGTTCGTAGTTTCTTGGGGTTAGCGGGTTACTATCGGCGATTTGTTGAAAACTTTTCTAGTATAGCGACACAACTAACCAAATTGACAAAGAATACAGAGAAGTTTAGCTGGACTGAGGCACAATAGTCAGCTTTCGAGCAATTGAGAGATGGTTTGTGTAAAGCTCCGGTGTTGGCCTTACCGTAGGGAGGGGAAGACTTTGTTCTCTACAGTGATGTCTCCCTAGGTGGTCTTGGATGCATATTAATGCAAAGGGGGCGTGTGATTGCCTATGCCTCTCGACAATTAAAACCACACGAGAAGGCTTATTCGGTGCATGATTTAGAATTGGTGGCAATAATCTTTGCATTAAAGATGTAGAAACATTATTTGTATGGAGTACGGTTTCAAATTTACACAGATCACAAAATCTTGAAATAGTTATTCGATCAAAAAGAGTTAAATATGAGGCAAAGACGGTGGATGGATCTACTAAAGGATTATGATTGCGAAATACTTTACCATCTCGGTAAAGCTAACGTGGTGGTGGATGCACTGAGTCGAAAGGAGCCACCTATTCGAGTCGTATCGGCTCGAATGGGAGCTGTGAGTCGATTGCCGAAAATGATACACAAATGCCAAAGTGAGGCTAATGATTTGAAGAAAGAGAGAATAATTGGTTATACGGAGAAATTGGTTGAAATTGCACAAGGAATCAAGACTTTCCAAGGACGAGTTTGGGTTTCGAAGCATGGCGAGGCGAGACAGTTGTTGCTAGAGGATGCTCACTGTACCAGATATTCGGATCATCCTGGTAGTACGCGGATGTATTGTTGGATTAAGCTGTCTAAGCTATAACTAATACTGACCCTTGTGTTTGAATTGATGGCAGCACAGTCCTTTTGGGTTGCCCTCATGACCTGGCAGAGGACTAGATTGCATATAGAGAGAAAAAGAGATTGATATATTATGGATAATATATTAATCCAAAAGGAATAAATAATTTGTTGATATATTATGAGTATAATATAGTAATTAGAAATTATGACATTTAATTAAGGATTAATCAGAAATTAATTTGGAATTAATTTTGGGATTAATTTGACTAATTAAATATACACGGGTTGAATTATAATTGTTCAAAAGTCGGGCAATAGACAGATATATATAATATATATATTTGTTCGAAATATATATATTAATATATATATATATATATATATATATATATATATATATATATATATATATATATATATATATATATATATATTTATATTTATATATATATATATATATATATATATATATATATATATATATATATATATATATATATATATATATATATATATATGTTATAAATTCAGCGTTACCACGACAATTATGAACAAACTAAAAACTAGAATATAGATGAAGAAAGAAAGAAAGCTTGAGAGCTTGGAGAGAGTAGAGAGAGTTTATATCACTTGTGAAAGAGTTGATATGAGATGCATTTTCTTCCTTACATTGATGGTCTATTTATACTACCAAGTCTACTATTCAAATATAGTTGTTTAATTGGTAAATGCAAAGTGATGACAAAGTGATGACATAATGTTGTCATTCACCAATTACTTATAACACTCCCCCTTGAATGACATCATTCTACATCAGAGTTCAACTTTGAAGTACTGCCTCATTAAAAACCTTGCTAAAGAAAACCCAGTGGGAAAAAACTTTAGCGAAGGGAAAAAGAGTGCAGTGTCTAGTTGACTCCCCCTCATTTAGATATCGAATGACCATTATGTATTGTGTAGATGTCTCATTCCAATACCATGAACATGTTTTCTAAAGATCTTGGTAGGAAGTGCCTTTGTGAAAAGATCTGCTGCATTGTTGCTAGATTGAACATATTTTAGTTCAATCTGTTGATTCTTTATACGCTCTTGAGTGTATTCAAAAAACTTTGGAGGAATATGTTTTGTCCTGTCGCTTTTGATGTACCCTTCTTTCATTTGAGCGAGACATGCTGCATTATCTTCATAGATTAAGGTTGGAGATTTATCTTTATCAATTCCACAAGAAGTCAGGATAAGTTGTGTCATCGATCTTAACCATGTACATTCTCTACTAGCTTCATTTAGAGCAATTACTTCTGCATGATTTGAAGATGTGGCGACGAGTGTTAGCTTTTGAGAACGCCAAGATATTGCAGTACCTCCATTCATGAATACATATCCAGTTTGAGATCTAGCTTTATGAGGATCAGACAAGTAACCTGCATCTGCATAACCAATCAAGCCTTGTTTTGAACTATTAGGAAAAAATAAACCTAAATCAGTAGTTCCGCGAAGGTATCGTAATATGTGCTTGATTCCATTCCAGTGTCTTTTTGTTGGAGATAAACTAAATCTTGCTAATAGATTTACTGCAAAAGAAATGTCAGGTCTAGTACAATTAGTAAGATACATAAGAGCTCTAATTGCATTAAGATATGGTACTTCTGGACCAAGAATTTCTTCAATTTCCTCACAAGGGCGATATGGATCTTTGTCAATATTTAGTGATCTAACAATCATTGGAGAGCTTAAAGGTTTGGCTTTATCCATATTAAAACGTTTTAAGACCCTTTCTGTATAGTTCGATTGATGGACAAGTATCCCATTTGGCATATGCTCAATCTGTAAAGCAAGACAATATTTGGTTTTCCCAAGGTCTTTCATTTCAAATTCTTTCTTTAAAAATTCAATCACTTCAAGGATTTCTTTATTCGTCCTAATAATGTTTAGATCATCAACATAGACGGCTATAATCACATATCCAGTTGTTGTTTTCTTAATAAATACACACGGACAAATAGTATTGTTTTTATAGCCTTTGCTTATTAAGTAATCACTTAGATGATTGTACCACATACGTCCAGATTGCTTTAACCCATACAATGATCTTTGCAGTTTGATAGAATACATTTGTTTGGGTTTTGCACTTAATGCTTCTGGCATTTTAAATCCTTCGGGGATTTTCATATATATATATATATATATATATATATATATCACTGTCAAGTGATCCATATAAGTAAGCAGTAACAACATCCATAAGATGCATATCTAAATTTTCAGAAACTGCTAGACTGATTAAATATCTGAAAGTGATTGCATCCATAACAGGAGAATATGTTTCTTCATAATCGATTCCCGGCCTTTGAGAAAAACCCTGAGCAACGAGCCTGGCTTTGTATCTCACAATTTCATTTTTCTCATTTCTTTTTCGTATAAAAATCCATCTGTATCCCAATGGTTTCACAACTCCAGGTGTGAGTATAATAGGTCCAAAAACCTTTCTGTTATTGAGAGACGTTAATTCAGCTTGCATGGCCTCTTTCCATTTACCCCAATCCTGCCTATTTTGGCATTCAATGACAGATTGTGGTTCTGGATCCTCATTGATAATATTGCATGCAACTGAATAAGAAAATATTATATCTTCTAATTCATATTGGCTCCTTACTATTTTTATATGACCATAATTAATTTCAATCTCCTTATCATTTATTTCCTCAACTGGGGAAGTAATGTTATTTTGTGTTTCTTCATGAACACTTTCATTATGCTCAAACATATTTTCCATTCCTCTTATTTTTCTAGGATTTGCATCCTTAGAACCAAATGGCCTTCCACGCTTCAGGCGTGCTTTGGATTCTTGAGTTACTTTTTTATCAGATTGTCTATCTGGGAGTTCAATTCGAGCTGGAGCGTTAACAGCAGGTATATATGATTTAGTAACTCTTTTTGTATCAGTAAATGCATCAGGTAATTGATTTGAAACTTCTTGCAAATGTATTATTTTTTGAACACCCATCTCACATTCTTGTGTACGGGGATCAAGATATGATAAAGAAGGTTCATACCATGAAACATTCTTTTCTTGGGTTTTCATTTCTCCCCCAAGCGTTGGGAAATTTTCTTCATTGAAATGGCAATCAGCAAGACATGCTGTAAACATATCACCTGTCAAAGGTTCAAGATATCTTATTATTGAATTTGTTTCAAAACCAACATATATTCCCAACCTCCTTTGAGGACCCATTTTTGTACGTTGTGGTGGAGCAATAGGAACATATACTGCACTTCCAAAAATTTTAAGGTGAGATATATCTGGTTCTTTTCCAGAAACAAGTTGAAGGGGAGAATGTGTATGATATGCACTTGGTCTCATACGAATCAGTGATGCAGCATGTAAAATTGCATGACCCCATATGGAAACAGGAAGTTTTGTTCTCATTATTAATGGTCTAGCTATTAATTGGAGACGTTTAATCAGTGATTCTGCTAAACCATTTTGAGTGTGTACATGTGCAACTGGATGCTCAACATTAATTCCTATAGACATACAATAATCATTAAATACTTGAGACGTAAACTCACCTGCATTATCAAGTCTCACTTTATTGATGTTATAGTCAGGAAAATGTGCTCTCAGTTTAATAATCTGAGTTAGGAATTTTGCGAATGCCATGTTACGAGTTGATAATAGGCAAACATGAGACCATCTAGTTGATGCATCTATTAAGACCATAAAGTATTTAAATCGTCCAGAAGGTGGATGAATTGGTCCACATATGTCTCCTTGAATTCTTTCTAGAAATCTAGGTGATTCCCTTTCAACTTTCATTGGTGAAGGTCTTGTAATTAATTTCCCAAGGGAACAAGAAATACACGGGTTCTTATTACCTATTTGAGGGAACTTCTGGTCCTTCAATGGATGCCCAAATGTATTTTCAATTATTCGGCACATCATTGTTAATCCTGGATGGCCCAGCCTGTCATGCCACAAACTAAATATTCTAGGATCACAAAATTTTTCTTTAACCACCAAATTTGACTCAACTATATTTATATATGTAAAATGTAAACCAGAATCAAATTATGGTAATTTCTCCAATATATGGTTTTCATTTATTATAAACATATATTTCTTGTTTCCTATTGTTTTGGTGAATGTGTCATATCCGTTGAGATATATATCATTAAAACCCAATAAATTTCTATTTGACTTTGGGGAAAATAACGCATTACTAATTACAAACTTCGTACCATTAGGTAACATGAAACAAGCATTTCCTGCTCCTACAATCAAGTCTACAGGACCTGATATTGTATTTATGTGCCCTTTTACGGGTTTTAGTGTGGAAAAATATTTCTTTGTTTTCAAGATGGTGTGTGTGGTACCACAATCAATTATTAAGAGTTCGCCAAGATTTCCTTGGTTTTGTGCTCTAGTTGAACTCATTTTGAACTTCATATAAGAAAAATAAAGTATGAGTTATGAACATAATTTTAATAAAAGTGACTCGAAAAAACTTCATTAAGAAAGAAAAACATTACAATAAAAAATTAAAAACATGTTATAAAAGGAAACTAGTTTTCTAGGATGTCTAAATCATTGCAAAAGTCAAGAGTGTTTAGTTCAATGTTTCCTAGATCAACAGTTCAACACCATCGATGAGGTTGACTTCTTTCCCCTTTCCTTTAATGGAATCTTGGTAAAATTTACAAAGATGGGGATCTGTACGACATGTCCTTGACCAATGACCTGTGCTACCACATCTATAACAAGAACCTCCGGGGTTCTGTGATGTTCAGGCATCATTTCTTTTTTCTTGTGGTTGGACATTATTTCCTTGTGGAGTGTGTTGATTATTGTTTCTTTGACCACGCCCACGGTTATAAGGATGACCGCGTCTACGACCCTGAGTATAACCGCGCCCAAAATTTTGGTTTTGGTTAAAATGGTCTCGACCGCGACCACGACCTCGTCCACGACCACGACCACGTCCTCGTCCATATGAATTATTTCTTGGTTCATAAGTGATAGTAGCATTTGCTTCAGGAAGTGCTACTGAACCTGTTGGACGGGACTGGTGGTTCTTTATTAATAGTTCATTATTTTGTTCAGCAACAAGGAGAAGTGTATTAAGCTCAGAATATTTTTTGAGCTTTTGCATACGATATTGTTGTTGCAATGTCATATTCGATGCATGGAATGTGGATAGAGTTTTCTCCAACATTGAAGCATCAGAAACATCTTCCCCACAAAATTTTAGTTGTGAACATATCTGAAATAATGCGGAATTATAGTCATGTACCTTTTTGAAGTCTTGAAACCTCAACGATAACCATTCAGCCCTAGCACTTCGAAGTATAACTTCCTTTTGGTGGTCAAATCTTTCTTTTAAGCTTTTCCAAAGAGTGCTAGGATCTGTGGTATTGAGGTATTCATACCTCAACATTTCATCGATATGTTTGCGAAGGAAAATTATTGCACATGCTTTATCTTGCGACGTGCACTTATTTTTTTCTTTTATAGTTTCAGATAAATCCATGGACTCAATATGCATCGTAACATCTATAGTCCAAGGCATGTAGTTCTTTCCGCTGACTTCAAGAGCGGTAAATTCAAGCTTTGCAATGTTTGACATATTGTAGTTCCTAAGAAAAATAAAACTCATTAAATTTGTCGTTTAAAGGTGGAGATGAGTTTTACTATTTTTATTATAGTTACAAACATAATTAAATAGATGAATCTTCTCAAATTCCTTTTATTTTAAAATTTAAAATTTTATTTTTAATCGGTTGCGCATAAATAAACGTTAGTATATATAAATAGATGTCAGAGCATGAATAATAGTTAGTATACATAAATAAATGTTAGTGTGCGTAAATAAACATTAGTTTATATAAATAAGCATTAGTATACATAAATAAATGTTAGTATGCGTAAATAAATGTTAGTTTGCATAAATAAATGTTAGTTGCCGTAAATAAACGTTAGTTTGCATAAATAAATGTTAGTTGCCGTAAATAAACGTTAGTTTGCATAAATAAACGTTAGTATACATAAATAAATGTTAGTTGCATAAATAAAAATTAGTATGCGATAACAAAAGTTAGTTTGCAATAATAAATGTTAATAAAGCGTAAGTAAATTTAGAATAAGAAATGAACTTCGTTAGTAGTCATAACGTCAAGGATAAATAAGAAAAGAAATTTGTTAGTAGTCATAACGTCAAGGATAAATAAGAAAAGAAATTTGTTTGTAGTCATAACTTCGAGAATAAAATGTTGTTTTTTTTCGTTATCGTTGTTATTATTATTATTATTAATTAACATTCTAGTTTTGATGAAATTACATACCTTGATTAGATCGATGTGTCTTTTTATCGCCTTCGTTAGAGCCTCGTGCCGATAACGTGTTATAAATTCAGCATTACCACGACAATTATGAACAAACTAAAAACTAGAATATAGATGAAGAAAGAAAGAAAGCTTGAGAGCTTGGAGAGAGTAGAGAGAGTTTATATCACTTGTGAAAGAGTTGATATGAGATGCATTTTCTTCCTTACATTGATGGTCTATTTATACTACCAAGTCTACTATTCAAATATAATTGTTTAATTGGTAAATGCAAAGTGATGACAAAGTGATGACATAATGTTGTCATTCACCAATTACTTATAACAATATAATATATATATATATATATATATATATATATATATATATATATGTATATATATATATATATATGTATATATATATATATATATATATATATATATATATATATTTATATATATACATATATATATATATATATATATATATATATATATATTAATTATGGAGCCTTTTCTCAATTATGGTAATGATAAGTCAACTGGCTTGTATGATAAATGGATTATCATATCAGAAGTTTAAACATGACAGTTATCTGTCATATAACTTATCAGTTTTGGACTATAAATAGAGGCCTCCCCACCCCTCATATTCACGCCAACCTTGAGGAGCATCTCCTCATTCTCTCTCGCTTTCTTCCTTGCCAAGTTCTTGGGTGTAAGCCATTAGAGGCATTACACTTGTGGTGCATGCTTCCAAGAGACCTATGGATCAAAATGTTAGTTTTTCCTTGTAAAATTTATTTTTATTATTCTCTTGTTCATAGTTATAGGTTCAATAGATGAAAATATAGATCCTTTAGGGTGTACGTGAACTTAAGTGATTTTGTTCATAGTTTGCTTTAAACCCAACAGTGGTATCAGAGTTAGATCTGTTTTTCTGTTGAACTGTTATAATGGTTGAACTGTTAGATAGTTTTAATGGAATTAAACCCTTGGTCTCAAGGGATAGAAATTGTGGCTAGGTTTTTTAGAAACCCTAGTCTCCACCCTCAAAATCTCGAAATATGCTAGGGTTTTTGAGAAACCCCTAGCCTCCACCCCTTAATCTCGAAAATAAGGAGGTGGGAATTAGGGTTTCCTTATTTTTGGTAATTGTGACCTTTTAATACATGGAAACTCTTGACCCCTTATTTTAGATAACTTGGTGGGCAAGATTAGGATTAAAATTAAATTGTTTAATTAATTAATCCTCATATGATTTAATTAATTTAATTAACAGTTAATTAAAAGATAATCATTAAATCAACTTAGGTTTAATTTTAAACTTAAATTTAAATGGTTTTAAAATTTCGAAAATTTAAAAGGACAAACCCAAATATTTTAAATGTTTAAAATACACCTTATACATACTATTATTAAAAGTTAATACCTATATGTATAAGATTAAGTCAGTCAAATCGCTAGTATGCCTCATTCAGAAAATTGGTCTATAAGGGGGGGTATAACGAAACTGCCTATAAAATGGCGGTTGAATGGGTGTCCACTCTCACCCACCGCTCCCTTGATCAGTGGACTGTCGTTAGCAGAACGGGTTTGATGAGACAAAGCTAATCTCATTAAAAGTATAATGCTATTAGTAATAAAGTACTAGAACCATTAAAACCCAAACTCTAGCTACTTAGGAGAATGTGAAAAGTATGCTAATCCATGAAGGAACACATTACACTTTGTGGGTCGTTAGTGGAGCGTCGGTGGTTAACCGGCACACTAATTGAGACCCATAAAGAGTGGTGATGGGTATCTCGTGTTTTTGTCATTATTGGTGGAGCTGTGTGGATAACCGGCACATCAATCGAGATGACAAGTAACATTGATGTTACCAAGTAACTTGCATGGTTATTTCACATATTGTTTGTGATCCTCGGCATCCCAGTCACAAACAAAAGAGCATAATCCGAGATTACACATGCCATTGATCCCTGTCAATAAATCTCACCGATCTAGGAATTTCATTAGACCAAAATTGATAAAAGTATATCTACATTAATGACCATTATGTTGTGATTACGACATCCCTTTTCACACCATAATTGGGGCATTTTGGATCCTAGCCTTGTTAAATAAAATTGGGTAATTATTTATAAGGATAAAAGTTAAACTAATAATTTTGATTTTATAAATGTCTGAAGATAGTGTCAACTCCCCTCCTAAAGCCATTCCTGAGGGCTTTAGGAAATTCTTACCATACATGAAAAAGCTGACTGGACTTAACTACCTAGATTGGATCCAACAATGGAGATTGGCTATGAGATACGTAGATAAGGAATACATCATCGACTTCCCACTTCCCTTCCTTCCCGAGAATAGTGTCACTCAACAGTTGATTGACCACCATAACCTCCTGATCCGAGAATACGAAGAGGTTCATTATCTCATGTTATCCACCATCGACCCCGCCATCCGTAGGGATTTTGAATCCTTGGGGCCATGGGAGATAGTACAACTAGTCAAAGAAAGGTTCGAAGGACCTGTTATATAGGAGAAACGTAGGATCTACGAAAAGATGAGTAGGATCAAATTCAAGAAGGGAGGAAAGGTTGGTGATCATTTCCTTAGAATGGAGGAATGTGTGGAAGAACTATACCAGATTGGTCACCCCATGAATCATGAGACAAGCATAAACTGCTTACTCGCCTATTTGCCAAAAGAGTATGAACCGTTCATATAGATTTATGAAGAGAGGGAAGATCACAAGACTTTCAGGGACATGTTTCAAATGTTGACTATATATGAGTCATTCATGAAGAAACATAATGAAAGAATGGGTCCAGCTTGGAAGCCCATCGGGAGTCCACCTGGACGAGTCCTGGGTGTCTTAAGTTAGGAATCCATGGGGCAAGCTATAGGCACAAGAAGATTGGATGAAGCTCCAAAGCCAAATCGTTTGGCTGCTCAGGTATATCTAAAACTCTAAAAACTCCTTATCCTTAATGCCTTGATACAAAATGTGATTGTCATATTTTCTTTGTATGCAGGGTCTCAGTACGATGCAGGACATCACAATATGGGGATTAGTTAGATATTTTTGACATTGTTATTAGTTAGTGGATAGTATAACATTGTTTTACATAGTACATTGTTTGATGATAAATTTTGTTTTAATAAAAGTTATAACTATTTTTGATATGATTGTTTAAATTATCCTTGAAATGTTGTGTGAATTCTTGAATGAATTGTGTTTGTATGATTGTTAAGTTGAACTTTATAAGAATAACTTCAACCAAAGATCCAATGGTGTTAGGACTTACTTTGTGGTTTAATCTGTACATTTACAGGGTTTAAACTGGAAAATATCAAAGTTTATGGGGCTGATTGAAGATTTCGTCGTGGGACCGAAATCCTAGTGATTTCGGTCAGGCCTATAGAGGATTTCGGTCCATGGGCTTTTAGATTTCGGTCTGGGTAGCTTAGTTATATATAGGTAACGTGTGTTTTCTTTGGTTGGTTGGTTGTTTTGGAGCTCTAGGCTAACATAGTGAATTCTTGTTTTGTTCAAGCAACCTTTGCGATCTTTTGTACTAGTCTATTGAAGATTAATAGAGTGCATTAAAGATTGTGTTAATCCGTGTTCATATCGTGTGATTGAAACCTTTTAGATCTATTATGTGTTGATTTGGGACCTACAATTGATATCAGAGCTTGAAAACCTTGTGTTTTTGAGTTTTTTGTATCAATCTGATATTTACCTTTGCTTGGATTTGGAGGTTTTGGATTGAGTTGGACTGTTTTTGATTATTTAAGGTGTTTTTGTGCTTCACATTCTTCGTGTTCTTGACATATTCAAGGAAAAACCACTCAAAAACAGAGTTTTTGATCCAAAAACAAGTTTTGAGAAGTGATTTGACGTTTTTCAGATCTGGTCGACGATTTCGGTCAGGCTCCTCTGGTTTTCGGTGGCGGCGCTACTGTTCATAGGTTTTCGGCTAGGGTTTAGTGGTTTTTGATCCACTTAACGGATATTTTGGTCAGCCCCAATTTAGCTTTTCATTGTTGACAACACCTAGTAATATCAAATATTTTAGTCGTTGTTGAGCCCTATTCTTAGTGAATTTATATCATATATATCTTGGTATTCTCACTTTTCGTGCCAGCACTTGTTTGGAAATAAACAATGAAAACAGGGACCAAAAGCGTACAATTTGGAAGAAGTTTGAAGATCAAGGCAATATCAGGCGAATTTGCATTAAAGATGTAGAAACATTATTTGTATGGAGTACGGTTTCAAATTTACACAGATCACAAAATCTTGAAATAGTTATTCGATCAAAAAGAGTTAAATATGAGGCAAAGACGGTGGATGGATCTACTAAAGGATTATGATTGCGAAATACTTTACCATCCCGGTAAAGCTAACGTGGTGGTGGATGCACTGAGTCGAAAGGAGCCACCTATTCGAGTGGGAGCTGTGAGTCGATTGCCGAAAATGATACGCAAATGCCAAAGTGAGGCTAATGATTTGAAGAAAGAGAGAATAATTGGTTATACGGAGAAATTGGTTGAAATTGCACAAGGAATCAAGACTTTCCAAGGACGAGTTTGGGTTTCGAAGCATGGCGAGGCGAGACAGTTGTTGCTAGAGGATGCTCACTGTACCAGATATTCGGATCATCCTGGTAGTACGCGGATGTATTGTTGGATTAAGCTGTCTAAGCTATAACTAATACTGACCCTTGTGTTTGAATTGATGGCAGCACAGTCCTTTTGGGTTGCCCTCATGATCTGGCAGAGGACTAGATTGCATATAGAGAGAAAAAGAGATTGATATATTATGGATAATATATTAATCCAAAAGGAATAAATAATTTGTTGATATATTATGAGTATAATATAGTAATTAGAAATTATGACATTTAATTAAGGATTAATCAGAAATTAATTTGGAATTAATTTTGGGATTAATTTGACTAATTAAATATACACGGGTTGAATTATAATTGTTCAAAAGTCAGGCAATAGACAGATATATATATAATATATATATTTGTTCGAAATATATATATTAATATATATATATATATATATATATATATATATATATATATATATTTATATTTATATATATATATATATATATATATATATATATATATATATATATATATATATATATATATATATATATATATATATATATATATATATATATATATATATGTTATAAATTCAGCGTTACCACGACAATTATGAACAAACTAAAAACTAGAATATAGATGAAGAAAGAAAGAAAGCTTGAGAGCTTGGAGAGAGTAGAGAGAGTTTATATCACTTGTGAAAGAGTTGATATGAGATGCATTTTCTTCCTTACATTGATGGTCTATTTATACTACCAAGTCTACTATTCAAATATAGTTGTTTAATTGGTAAATGCAAAGTGATGACAAAGTGATGACATAATGTTGTCATTCACCAATTACTTATAACACTCCCCCTTGAATGACATCATTCTACATCAGAGTTCAACTTTGAAGTACTGCCTCATTAAAAACCTTGCTAAAGAAAACCCAGTGGGAAAAAACTTTAGCGAAGGGAAAAAGAGTGCAGTGTCTAGTTGACTCCCCCTCATTTAGATATCGAATGACCATTATGTATTGTGTAGATGTCTCATTCCAATACCATGAACATGTTTTCTAAAGATCTTGGTAGGAAGTGCCTTTGTGAAAAGATCTACTGCATTGTTGCTAGATTGAACATATTTTAGTTCAATCTGTTGATTCTTTATACGCTCTTGAGTGTATTCAAAAAACTTTGGAGGAATATGTTTTGTCCTGTCGCTTTTGATGTACCCTTCTTTCATTTGAGCGAGACATGCTGCATTATCTTCATAGATTAAGGTTGGAGATTTATCTTTATCAATTCCACAAGAAGTCAGGATAAGTTGTGTCATCGATCTTAACCATGTACATTCTCTACTAGCTTCATTTAGAGCAATTACTTCTGCATGATTTGAAGATGTGGCGACGAGTGTTAGCTTTTGAGAACGCCAAGATATTGCAGTACCTCCATTCATGAATACATATCCAGTTTGAGATCTAGCTTTATGAGGATCAGACAAGTAACCTGCATCTGCATAACCAATCAAGCCTTGTTTTGAACTATTAGGAAAAAATAAACCTAAATCAGTAGTTCCGCGAAGGTTCAAGATATCTTATTATTGAATTTGTTTCAAAACCAACATATATTCCCAACCTCCTTTGAGGACCCATTTTTGTACGTTGTGGTGGAGCAATAGGAACATATACTGCACTTCCAAAAATTTTAAGGTGAGATATATCTGGTTCTTTTCCAGAAACAAGTTGAAGGGGAGAATGTGTATGATATGCACTTGGTCTCATACGAATCAGTGATGCAGCATGTAAAATTGCATGACCCCATATGGAAACAGGAAGTTTTGTTCTCATTATTAATGGTCTAGCTATTAATTGGAGACGTTTAATCAGTGATTCTGCTAAACCATTTTGAGTGTGTACATGTGCAACTGGATGCTCAACATTAATTCCTATAGACATACAATAATCATTAAATACTTGAGACGTAAACTCACCTGCATTATCAAGTCTCACTTTATTGATGTTATAGTCAGGAAAATGTGCTCTCAGTTTAATAATCTGAGTTAGGAATTTTGCGAATGCCATGTTACGAGTTGATAATAGGCAAACATGAGACCATCTAGTTGATGCATCTATTAAGACCATAAAGTATTTAAATCGTCCAGAAGGTGGATGAATTGGTCCACATATGTCTCCTTGAATTCTTTCTAGAAATCTAGGTGATTCCCTTTCAACTTTCATTGGTGAAGGTCTTGTAATTAATTTCCCAAGGGAACAAGAAATACACGGGTTCTTATTACCTATTTGAGGGAACTTCTGGTCCTTCAATGGATGCCCAAATGTATTTTCAATTATTCGGCGCATCATTGTTAATCCTGGATGGCCCAGCCTGTCATGCCACAAACTAAATATTCTAGGATCACAAAATTTTTCTTTAACCACCAAATTTGACTCAACTATATTTATATATGTAAAATGTAAACCAGAATCAAATTATGGTAATTTCTCCAATATATGGTTTTCATTTATTATAAACATATATTTCTTGTTTCCTATTGTTTTGGTGAATGTGTCATATCCGTTGAGATATATATCATTAAAACCCAATAAATTTCTATTTGACTTTGGGGAAAATAACACATTACTAATTACAAACTTCGTACCATTAGGTAACATGAAACAAGCATTTCCTGCTCCTACAATCAAGTCTACAGGACCTGATATTGTATTTATGTGCCCTTTTACGGGTTTTAGTGTGGAAAAATATTTCTTTGTTTTCAAGATGGTGTGTGTGGTACCACAATCAATTATTAAGAGTTCGCCAAGATTTCCTTGGTTTTGTGCTCTAGTTGAACTCATTTTGAACTTCATATAAGAAAAATAAAGTATGAGTTATGAACATAATTTTAATAAAAGTGACTCGAAAAAACTTCATTAAGAAAGAAAAACATTACAATAAAAAATTAAAAACATGTTATAAAAGGAAACTAGTTTTCTAGGATGTCTAAATCATTGCAAAAGTCAAGAGTGTTTAGTTCAATGTTTCCTAGATCAACAGTTCAACACCATCGATGAGGTTGACTTCTTACCCCTTTCCTTTAATGGAATCTTGGTAAAATTTACAAAGATGGGGATCTGTACGACATGTCCTTGACCAATGACCTGTGCTACCACATCTATAACAAGAACCTCCGGGGTTCTGTGATGTTCAGGCATCATTTCTTTTTTCTTGTGGTTGGACATTATTTCCTTGTGGAGTGTGTTGATTATTGTTTCTTTGACCACGCCCACGGTTATAAGGATGACCGCGTCTACGACCCTGAGTATAACCGCGCCCAAAATTTTGGTTTTGGTTAAAATGGTCTCGACCGCGACCACGACCTCGTCCACGACCACGACCACGTCCTCGTCCATATGAATTATTTCTTGGTTCATAAGTGATAGTAGCATTTGCTTCAGGAAGTGCTACTGAACCTGTTGGACGGGACTGGTGGTTCTTTATTAATAGTTCATTATTTTGTTCAGCAACAAGGAGAAGTGTATTAAGCTCAGAATATTTTTTGAGCTTTTGCATACGATATTGTTGTTGCAATGTCATATTCGATGCATGGAATGTGGATAGAGTTTTCTCCAACATTGAAGCATCAGAAACATCTTCCCCACAAAATTTTAGTTGTGAACATATCTGAAATAATGCGGAATTATAGTCATGTACCTTTTTGAAGTCTTGAAACCTCAACGATAACCATTCAGTCCTAGCACTTCGAAGTATAACTTCCTTTTGGTGGTCAAATCTTTCTTTTAAGCTTTTCCAAAGAGTGCTAGGATCAGTGGTATTGAGGTATTCATACCTCAACATTTCATCGATATGTTTGCGAAGGAAAATTATTGCACATGCTTTATCTTGCGACGTGCACTTATTTTTTTCTTTTATAGTTTCAGATAAATCCATGGACTCAAGATGCATCGTAACATCTATAGTCCAAGGCATGTAGTTCTTTCCGCTGACTTCAAGAGCGGTAAATTCAAGCTTTGCAATGTTTGACATATTGTAGTTCCTAAGAAAAATAAAACTCATTAAATTTGTCGTTTAAAGGTGGAGATGAGTTTTACTATTTTTATTATAGTTACAAACATAATTAAATAGATGAATCTTCTCAAATTCCTTTTATTTTAAAATTTAAAATTTTATTTTTAATCGGTTGCGCATAAATAAACGTTAGTATATATAAATAGATGTCAGAGCATGAATAATAGTTAGTATACATAAATAAATGTTAGTGTGCGTAAATAAACATTAGTTTATATAAATAAGCATTAGTATACATAAATAAATGTTAGTATGCGTAAATAAATGTTAGTTTGCATAAATAAATGTTAGTTGCCGTAAATAAACGTTAGTTTGCATAAATAAATGTTAGTTGCCGTAAATAAACGTTAGTTTGCATAAATAAACGTTAGTATACATAAATAAATGTTAGTTGCATAAATAAAAATTAGTATGCGATAACAAAAGTTAGTTTGCAATAATAAATGTTAATAAAGCGTAAGTAAATTTAGAATAAGAAATGAACTTCGTTAGTAGTCATAACGTCAAGGATAAATAAGAAAAGAAATTTGTTAGTAGTCATAACGTCAAGGATAAATAAGAAAAGAAATTTGTTAGTAGTCATAACTTCGAGAATAAAATGTTGTTTTTTTCGTTATCGTTGTTATTATTATTATTATTAATTAACATTCTAGTTTTGATGAAATTACATACCTTGATTAGATCGATGTGTCTTTTTATCGCCTTCGTTAGAGCCTCGTGCCGATAACGTGTTATAAATTCAGCATTACCACGACAATTATGAACAAACTAAAAACTAGAATATAGATGAAGAAAGAAAGAAAGCTTGAGAGCTTGGAGAGAGTAGAGAGAGTTTATATCACTTGTGAAAGAGTTGATATGAGATGCATTTTCTTCCTTACATTGATGGTCTATTTATACTACCAAGTCTACTATTCAAATATAATTGTTTAATTGGTAAATGCAAAGTGATGACAAAGTGATGACATAATGTTGTCATTCACCAATTACTTATAACAATATAATATATATATATATATATATATATATATATATATATATATATATATATATATATATATATATATATATATATATATGTATATATATATATATATATATATATATATATATATATATATATATATATATATATATATATATATATATATATATATATTTATATATATACATATATATATATATATATATATATATATATATATATATATATATATATATATATATATATATATATATATATATATATATATTAATTATGGAGCCTTTTCTCAATTATGGTAATGATAAGTCAACTGGCTTGTATGATAAATGGATTATCATATCAGAAGTTTAAACATGACAGTTATCTGTCATATAACTTATCAGTTTTGGACTATAAATAGAGGCCTCCCCACCCCTCATATTCACGCCAACCTTGAGGAGCATCTCCTCATTCTCTCTCGCTTTCTTCCTTGCCAAGTTCTTGGGTGTAAGCCATTAGAGGCATTACACTTGTGGTGCATGCTTCCAAGAGACCTATGGATCAAAATGTTAGTTTTTCCTTGTAAAATTTATTTTTATTATTCTCTTGTTCATAGTTATAGGTTCAATAGATGAAAATATAGATCCTTTAGGGTGTACGTGAACTTAAGTGATTTTGTTCATAGTTTGCTTTAAACCCAACAGTGGTATCAGAGTTAGATCTGTTTTTCTGTTGAACTGTTATAATGGTTGAACTGTTAGATAGTTTTAATGGAATTAAACCCTTGGTCTCAAGGGATAGAAATTGTGGCTAGGTTTTTTAGAAACCCTAGTCTCCACCCTCAAAATCTCGAAATATGCTAGGGTTTTTGAGAAACCCCTAGCCTCCACCCCTTAATCTCGAAAATAAGGAGGTGGGAATTAGGGTTTCCTTATTTTTGGTAATTGTGACCTTTTAATACATGGAAACTCTTGACCCCTTATTTTAGATAACTTGGTGGGCAAGATTAGGATTAAAATTAAATTGTTTAATTAATTAATCCTCATATGATTTAATTAATTTAATTAACAGTTAATTAAAAGATAATCATTAAATCAACTTAGGTTTAATTTTAAACTTAAATTTAAATGGTTTTAAAATTTCGAAAATTTAAAAGGACAAACCCAAATATTTTAAATGTTTAAAATACACCTTATACATACTATTATTAAAAGTTAATACCTATATGTATAAGATTAAGTCAGTCAAATCGCTAGTATGCCTCATTCAGAAAATTGGTCTATAAGGGGGGGTATAACGAAACTGCCTATAAAATGGCGGTTGAATGGGTGTCCACTCTCACCCACCGCTCCCTTGATCAGTGGACTGTCGTTAGCAGAACGGGTTTGATGAGACAAAGCTAATCTCATTAAAAGTATAATGCTATTAGTAATAAAGTACTAGAACCATTAAAACCCAAACTCTAGCTACTTAGGAGAATGTGAAAAGTATGCTAATCCATGAAGGAACACATTACACTTTGTGGGTCGTTAGTGGAGCGTCGGTGGTTAACCGGCACACTAATTGAGACCCATAAAGAGTGGTGATGGGTATCTCGTGTTTTTGTCATTATTGGTGGAGCTGTGTGGATAACCGGCACATCAATCGAGATGACAAGTAACATTGATGTTACCAAGTAACTTGCATGGTTATTTCACATATTGTTTGTGATCCTCGGCATCCCAGTCACAAACAAAAGAGCATAATCCGAGATTACACATGCCATTGATCCCCGTCAATAAATCTCACCGATCTAGGAATTTCATTAGACCAAAATTGATAAAAGTATATCTACATTAATGACCATTATGTTGTGATTACGACATCCCTTTTCACACCATAATTGGGGCATTTTGGATCCTAGCCTTGTTAAATAAAATTGGGTAATTATTTATAAGGATAAAAGTTAAACTAATAATTTTGATTTTATAAATGTCTGAAGATAGTGTCAACTCCCCTCCTAAAGCCATTCCTGAGGGCTTTAGGAAATTCTTACCATACATGAAAAAGCTGACTGGACTTAACTACCTAGATTGGATCCAACAATGGAGATTGGCTATGAGATACGTAGATAAGGAATACATCATCGACTTCCCACTTCCCTTCCTTCCCGAGAATGGTGTCACTCAACAGTTGATTGACCACCATAACCTCCTGATCCGAGAATACGAAGAGGTTCATTATCTCATGTTATCCACCATCGACCCCGCCATCCGTAGGGATTTTGAATCCTTGGGGCCATGGGAGATAGTACAACTAGTCAAAGAAAGGTTCGAAGGACCTGTTATATAGGAGAAACGTAGGATCTACGAAAAGATGAGTAGGATCAAATTCAAGAAGGGAGGAAAGGTTGGTGATCATTTCCTTAGAATGGAGGAATGTGTGGAAGAACTATACCAGATTGGTCACCCCATGAATCATGAGACAAGCATAAACTGCTTACTCGCCTATTTGCCAAAAGAGTATGAACCGTTCATATAGATTTATGAAGAGAGGGAAGATCACAAGACTTTCAGGGACATGTTTCAAATGTTGACTATATATGAGTCATTCATGAAGAAACATAATGAAAGAATGGGTCCAGCTTGGAAGCCCATCGGGAGTCCACCTGGACGAGTCCTGGGTGTCTTAAGTTAGGAATCCATGGGGCAAGCTATAGGCACAAGAAGATTGGATGAAGCTCCAAAGCCAAATCGTTTGGCTGCTCAGGTATATCTAAAACTCTAAAAACTCCTTATCCTTAATGCCTTGATACAAAATGTGATTGTCATATTTTCTTTGTATGCAGGGTCTCAGTACGATGCAGGACATCACAATATGGGGATTAGTTAGATATTTTTGACATTGTTATTAGTTAGTGGATAGTATAACATTGTTTTACATAGTACATTGTTTGATGATAAATTTTGTTTTAATAAAAGTTATAACTATTTTTGATATGATTGTTTAAATTATCCTTGAAATGTTGTGTGAATTCTTGAATGAATTGTGTTTGTATGATTGTTAAGTTGAACTTTATAAGAATAACTTCAACCAAAGATCCAATGGTGTTAGGACTTACTTTGTGGTTTAATCTGTACATTTACAGGGTTTAAACTGGAAAATATCAAAGTTTATGGGGCTGATTGAAGATTTCGTCGTGGGACCGAAATCCTAGTGATTTCGGTCAGGCCTATAGAGGATTTCGGTCCATGGGCTTTTAGATTTCGGTCTGGGTAGCTTAGTTATATATAGGTAACGTGTGTTTTCTTTGGTTGGTTGGTTGTTTTGGAGCTCTAGGCTAACATAGTGAATTCTTGTTTTGTTCAAGCAACCTTTGCGATCTTTTGTACTAGTCTATTGAAGATTAATAGAGTGCATTAAAGATTGTGTTAATCCGTGTTCATATCGTGTGATTGAAACCTTTTAGATCTATTCTGTGTTGATTTGGGACCTACAATTGATATCAGAGCTTGAAAACCTTGTGTTTTTGAGTTTTTTGTATCAATCTGATATTTACCTTTGCTTGGATTTGGAGGTTTTGGATTGAGTTGGACTGTTTTTGATTATTTAAGGTGTTTTTGTGCTTCACATTCTTCGTGTTCTTGACATATTCATGGAAAAACCACTCAAAAACAGAGTTTTTGATCCAAAAACAAGTTTTGAGAAGTGATTTGACGTTTTTCAGATCTGGTCGACGATTTCGGTCAGGCTCCTCTGGTTTTCGGTGGCGGCGCTACTGTTCATAGGTTTTCGGCTAGGGTTTAGTGGTTTTTGATCCACTTAACGGATATTTTGGTCAGCCCCAATTTAGCTTTTCATTGTTGACAACACCTAGTAATATCAAATATTTTAGTCGTTGTTGAGCCCTATTCTTAGTGAATTTATATCATATATATCTTGGTATTCTCACTTTTCGTGCCAGCACTTGTTTGGAAATAAACAATGAAAACAGGGACCAAAAGCGTACAATTTGGAAGAAGTTTGAAGATCAAGGCAATATCAGGCGAATTCGCACGCGCGCCGCGGAGTATACAAACGCGCGATGCAGTGACTCAGCGATGAGGCGGTGGAGAATATTCAAATGCCGAAAAAACGGGGATAAACCAGCACGCGCGCCGCGGATATCACTTGTGCACGGCGCGGTCACTTAAATTTTGCAACTATAAATAGAGGGTTTTAGGCCGAAAAATGCAGCAAAGACCTGGCATAGGAACGACTCCTAAGGCTTCTTTGACTCCGAGTTTCAGTTGTCAGCAACCATAAATTGGTCTTTTATGTTTTTCTCTTTAATTTTCAATTAGTTTCATAGTTAATAGCATTTGGCTAGTGACTTTGGGAGTGACAACCATTGATACTTAGTCTTAGTTTCTGTTTTGGATGTTTTGGTTATTGTTTTGTATCAGTGGGATCTGAGTTTTTGGTTAATGAATCATTAGTTATTAGTAATTGCTTCTTTTCGGTCTTTTATGCTTTGGAATGAATTCTTGGATGTTTGATTGTGATTGGATGTTGATTTGATCTTGATTGTTCTGAAGTTCATTTCTGATTTTAGTAATCAATTAGGATTAGTTGTTGGTTTGGACTTTAGTTTAGTGAATGCTTGTTTGGAATTATTTGAGTTTAAGATATTTGGGATTGTTTGGCAAAAGTTAGGAACTAGATCCTCTGACTGTAGAGTGACACTACAGTTGGTAATCTGTTACCTGTCTCGACCACGTAACTCCTATGTATCGAGCTTGACTACCGCTATACTAGTGTGTGTTAGGTATTTTCTTATTTTTGACCGCACGACGACCTAGGCGTGTCAAATTTTGGCGCCGTTGCCGAGGAGTTGTGAGCTTGAGAATAAGTGATTTGTAGGACTTTTAGTATCTGAAATTTTGTTTTAGTATTAAGATTTTCATTTGGTTAGTATCTTGCCTTTTGATTTCTCGGGCATGTTGCACTAGTGCATGCGTACCCGTAGGGGTGAGCAATAATCCCCTTTGCGTTTTGACTCAGAGATTGAGCGAATTGCATGCAAGATCCGTGCACGTAGGTGTTTAAATACAATGAGTTTTAGTAATGTCAGTAGTAGCTTAGAACATGTTGCCCAGGAACCTATACCATCATGCACTCCGCCGTCGATTCCGCCATTTCAACCTTTCTCCCAACCACAATCCACAAACCCGTTTACATCTGCCATGTCTTGGGGAGCGCCGACCCATGATGGCACCCCAGTATCCAGACAGCAGACAACCATTTCTCAACCCATTTCACAACCTTTATCACAACCACAACCACCACCAATACTTTCTAAACCACAAACCACATTCCAACCTATACCACAACAGCAATAATACCAACAGCAACCTCCTCAGCAGCAGTACTAGTATCAAGAGGCGGAGGAGAGGTATGAGGATGAAGACGAAGGATGGGTTCCACCAGCACCACAGCAACCATGGGACCGAGGTCGGGGACCTCCGAGAAGACCACAGCAACACCAACCACTACAAGGTCAGCAGGGATATAATGATCATCACTTTCACGGTAATCCTGTTCAACCCTTGTATTTTGCACAACTGAGGGGGCAATCGGTTGCATCGCACTTCCAGCCACGGGAGTATGATGACTCGTCGCCCATTTACATTCCTGATGATATAGAATCTCAAGTAGAAATTAGGCCCCAGTTGATAGGAATATTAACTCAATTTAAAGGTTATAAGATTGATGATCCATACAATCACTTGTATGAGTTCATAGCTATTTCAAATGCTAATACTCTTAGAAACACCAATAGGGATACTTTTAGGTTTAGATTATTTCCTTTCACATTAAAGGATAAGGCCAAATATTGGTTCACATCTCTTTCATCTAATAATATCACTAGTTGGGACAAACTTAAGGCTAAGTTTTTGCAAGAGTTCTACCCTGTTAGTAAGACCATGGAAGTTAGACACGTAATTCAATACTTTCAGCAGAAGCCTGGTGAGGCTTTTCACGAAGCGTTTGATCGATTAAAGGAGTTACTGCGTTCCTGCCCGTACCATGAGGTTCCCAAATGGCAGTTAGTGAAATTGTTCTTTGAAGGAGTAAATGAGACGCATCAAGCAATGATAAATGCCTTGTCGAGTGGGACGTTTATGTGGCAAGAGCCAGAGGATGCATGGAGATTCTTAGAGCAGCTGAGTTTAGGATCTAAGGTCAGTCGATCCATGAAGGATAATACAGTCTATGTGGCAAACATTGAAGCGGAAAACAAGTGGAAGACAGAAATCCAGAAGGAGCTCAATGCTGTGACTAAAACGTTTAATCAAATGCTCGCAAGGTTTCAAAAAGAGAAGGGAGCATATGTATTACATGGGCAAGTTATATGTAATAAATGTGGTGAAATAAGACATAATCATAGTGAGTGCTTGATTATTAAGATGGAGAAAGATAGAGCACAGGAAAAGGAATAGCCACCGAAAGTGCAAGTGAATGAGGTTATCACACTTAGGAGCGGGAAGAAAGTGGATAACAAAGTTACAGCTCCACCAGCAGAAGAGGATAGTGATTTAGAAATAATTTTTGATGAGAAGGAAGAGCTGGAAAGGGAAGAGAAAAGAGGGAAGGAAGAACAAGCGAAGAAGAAACCAACAAGCACATAGGAAAAGGGAGAAACAAGTGGGACAGTTCCTTTCCCTACGGCTTTGAAAAAGCCGGAGAAGAGACCATATGGAAAGAAGGGACCGCAGGTGGAAGATATGTGGGATCTTTTTAGTCAGATCAAGGTTAACATTCCATTAGTTAATCTTATTAAGGAAGTCACTGCTTATGCAAAGTTTCTCAAAGATATGTGCATCCACAAAAAGCATCTTTTGTCCCATTTTCCTAAAAGGATTAGTTTGCCTGAGAATGTAAGTTCTATTTTAATGGATGCATTGCCTCCCAAGATGAAGGACCCTGGGGTTCCTCTCATCTCTGTCGATTTATGTGATGTGCACATTAAGAGGGCTCCGTTGGATTTAGGCGCGAGTGTGAACATTTTACCTGGATAGTTATTTGACAAATACGAGTTTGGCACCATGAGATCTACAGATGTAATTCTGCAGCTTGCTGATAAGTCTACGAAGATCCCCAGGGGGATGTTATCTGATGTCATTATCAAGGTGGGAGAATTCTATTTCCCAGCGGACTTTCTAGTTTTGGACACTCGTCAGGCTGCCAATGGAGAACAACCGACAATCATCTTAGGGTGACCTTTCTTGGCCACGGCCAATGCGAACATCGATTGTCGCACAGGAGAGATGGGGATATCCTTTGGACATCAACAAACCAAGATCAAAATTTTCAATGCCAAGGGAAGTATCATGGAAGATGAGGAGTGTTACCAGGTAGATATTATAGATGAGCTAGTGCAGCAGTAGGTACCATCCTTGCAGGAACCACCGAAGCTGGAATTAAAGCCATTACCAGCCCATCTAAAGTATGCCTTTCTAAGGGAAAATGATACTTTACCAGTGATTTTAGCAGCAAACTTGACAGAGAAACAAGAAAAGGAATTGCTCAAGGTATCGTCCAAGCACAAGGAGGCTATTGGTTGGACAATCGCAGACTTAAAAGGAATTAGTCCGACCACATGTATGCATCGAATCATAACGGAAGAAGGAGCTAAACCTGCCAGAGATACGCAGAGAATAATGAATCCAAATCTGAAGGAAGTTGTAAAGAAGGAAGTTCTAAAATGGTTGGATGCTGGGATCATATATCCAATCTCTGATAGTGAATGGGTCAGTCCGACATAGACAGTGCCGAAGAAATCTGGAATAACTGTTGTGGATACTAAAGATGGTGACAAAGTATCCACAAGACTCGTAACTGGATGGAGAGTATGTATCGATTACCGGAAACTCAATGCAGCTACATCTAAGGACCATTTTCCATTACCATTCATCAATCAGATTGTGGAAAAGCTAGCGGGACAGAAATATTATTGCTTTTTGGATGGTTATTCTGAGTATAATCAAATTGCAATTCACCCAGAGGATCAAGCAAAGACGACATTCACTTGTACCTATGGTACTTTTGCATTTCGCAAAATGTCATTCGGTTGTGTAATGCCCCTGCTACATTTCAACGATGCATGATGGCAATATTTTCTGATATGATTGGTGACACATTAGAAATCTTCATGGACGACTTTTCAATCTTTGGGCCGACATTCGAGACATGTTTGAGTCAATTACTGAAAGTGTTGGAGCGATGTGTAGAATCAAATTTGGTGCTCTCCTGGGAGAAAAGTCACTTCATGGATAGAGAAGGAATAGTGTTAGGTCATGTAGTCTCTGAGAGAGGGTTCAAAGTAGATCGTGCTAAGGTCAAAGTTATCTCCACATTGCCACCCCCGACATCAGTGAAAGGGGTTAGATCTTTCTTAGGCCGTGCTGGTTTTTATCACAGATTTATCAAGGACTTTAGTACTATTTCTAAACTCTTTGCTGTCTTCTTTTGAAAGGCGCGCCATTTATTTTTGATGGAGAGTGTGTAAAAGCATTCAATATCCTCAAGAATAAATTGGTCGAGGCTCCTATTCTGAAATCGCCTGATTGGACTCAACTTTTTGAAATAATGTATGATGCTAGTGACTACGCTACTGGTGTAGTACTAGGCCAAAGGGTTGACCGGAAACCAGTAGTTATTTGCTATGCAAGTAAAACTTTTTCTGAAGCTCAATTAAATTATACAACTACCAAAAAAGAATTACTTGTCGTAGTATTTGCGCTAGACAAGTTCCGATCATATATTTGGGGATCCAAGGTGGTAGTTTACACTAACCATAGCGTTGTTCGACATTTGCTTGCGAAGAAGGAGTCTAAACCAAGATTGATCAGATGGATACTTCTGTTGCAAGAGTTCGATGTAAAAATCAAGGACAAGAAGGGAGCAGAGAATGTAGTGGCAGATCATCTTCTCGACTGCTAGCAGAAGGATTGGAAGCTGGAATTAAAGATTTGTTCCCAGATGAGCAGCTGCTGGAGCTTACTGGAGCTCCATGGTACGCGAACTATGTGAATTTTCTGGCCACGGGAGCAATACCAACACATTGGACCAAACAAAGACAAAAGCAATTCTGCACATATGCAAAGAGATTTATTTGGGATGACCCTGACCTTTTCAAGGTAGGAGAGGATCAACTAATTCACCGATGTGTGCCTAATAGTGAAATTGGTGAGGTGTTGGAACACTGCCATGCGTCAGCATGTGGAGGGCATTTCAGCGGTAAAAAGACAGGGTATAAGGTTCTAGAATCTGGATTATACTAGTGTCACACCCCCGACCGAGGCGGCGGAACATGCCGGGCTGTGCGACTAAGTTCTTGGATCACAGGCAATTGAATATATAGTACAAGTACAACAATAAACCAAAGGATAGTGGTATTTCATTTTGAAGTTTGAATGCATGGTTCTTACAAATAATAATAGTAGAGTACATGAAATGCCTTAACAGATATAACAAAACTAGGTTGCCTGAAATCCGTGAAGATTTCCATCTTCTGAAAGTCTCATTGATTTCCTGAGAATACATGTAGTTTTGAGGGTCAACACAAGGTTGGTGAGAGTTACAGGTTTTATGTTGAACACAGCACTGATACTTTTAAAATAACTAAAAGTATTCCTTTTGTAAGTATAATCATACTTGTAAATGAGTTTGTAAAGAGTTGCTAAAAATCGTAAGTAATACCATACTTATAAATGAATTGTATAGAGTTTTTGAAAACCATAAGTAATACCATACTTATAAATGATATGTACGTTTATGAGAAAACCATCAATGCGTATAGTTGAGTCCTATAACCGAGCTATTCGACTGAAATGTACCCCCTACAATGCTTCATGGACGTCGTAGTAATGAAAAAGATAAGTATCACCTACATCGATTTGCAAGTCGAAGTTGTAGCTAACAACCATAGGTGGGGTGTCAACCCGTATAGATCTATACATATGTATCTCGCTCTGCTTGATTAACGGTTATAGTAGTGTGGGGTCTAGGTATTTCTACCTAGTTATGAATGGTGTCTCACTATCTAAGCCATTGATAAATGTAGGATAGACAAGTCTCATCCCAAAATAGTTTTTGTTATAAAAGCCAAGTATGTTGATAAGTATATACGTAATAGCGTACAGTACTCGCTTATTGAAAACATTTTATAAAGCTATAATAACATTTATAAAACTTGATATGAAATTGGTAAATGTTTATATTGCACATGTATTCTCCCCCATAATATATAAAAACATAGACAAAGGGTCCGTAACACTCACATTTGAAGCGTGAATTCAGTTTAGATATAAGAACGATCGTGTTTGAGAAGCACCGCGAAATAACACCACAAAACAATAAGGTTTTTGTGCGGCGAAGTGATGGTGCGACGGTAGTGGAGCGATGGCCAATGGTGGTGGTGTTCTTAGCCAAAAGGAGAGCAATTGGAGAAAGAAAGAAAAAGCTAGAAGCTTTGGTGAATTGGTGAAGAAAAATGAGATGCAAAGCCTCTTATTTATAGTCTCATGGAGTAGTTGGGGTTGGTGAAAGTGATGTCGTGGATGACATAACTCGTGCGCAAGATCCCGATGTCTAATTATTTTTTCGAGACCGGAGAATTGTCGAGTCGAGTGCACCGGTTTCAGAAACCCAAACAGATTTATTTTTCGAGTTGTAGAACACTGGGAAAACGTGTTTAAATATGTGCGTTCGATTATCCGTAGCATCCAGTGTTTGACTTTTATAAATATTTTTGCTAAAAATATTTCGAGTATGGAATCCAATAATAGACCATAGTCTGAGTCCAATAATGTTCTCGGAATTTCCATATGAGGTGCGCAAGTACCTCAACGGATCGAAACGATTTATGTAGTTAAATAAAATCAGTGTTACACTGGTTTGTTTTGGCTTGTTTTCTTATAACAGTCGTAACTTTTGCATATGAGCTCCGTTTTGAATGCTATTTATATTTCCGGAATCAGGGAAACATGTACTCTGAGGTTAGATTGCTTGTTTTGTTTCACAAATGGTTAATACTTATTTTCAGTTTTTCAGACGTATTAACAAGTGTTTCAGTTTGTGCTTGAGATATTCCATTATAGGAAGTAAGATTTTATCTCGTATCTTATTTTAATCGTAATGACACTATATTTTCCAAAGTATGCATTGAAGCTCAAAAGGTTTGGTTATAAAGAGATTTGCGGTGAATTAACTGTTTATAGTTCTAGGTATAAATTTCCGGGATGTCACATTACCTCCCCGTTAAAGGAATTTCGTCCCGAAATTATTTCGTAACATAACACTTCTGCTCGATCGTGTAGAAGTCACACGGGTCGTGTTCTAGTTACTATAGCATCCAGTAGCATCAAGTAGACTTACACGGGTCGGGTTTCGGAGCACGGGTCGGATTTTTAAAAGTTAACGATGCTAACTTTAAAGGTTGGTGTCGCTAACCTGCTTCAGTGGGGTTATTTGGACAGCTTTCCTCATTTACCCCATTTACGAACCAAAATCCTCCTAGGTTATTTTCATAGCAAAAGGTGCGAAATTTGGTCATTTTGATCAAGGATTTTGTGTAGTAAAAGTTTGTGGAAGTTGGATTTAACACCCGAAATGCGTTCTCTAGTTCTTAATTCACAAGGTTAGTTATTTTGAGTTTTAGGATTTCAAACTCTAGATGTCCAAATCTAAAAGTATGCTTCGATTCATCTCATGTGTTGTTAGTGGATTGCTAATATATGTTGTATTGAGTCCTTGTTGCGAATATTGTGATGTTTTAACGGTTGATTTGGTTTTTTTTATAGCATATGATATTCACTAATTGTGATTTGTATTAGCTATTTATTTCTTAATCATTTGAGTTAAGTATTCTGGAAATGCCTGAGGATGTTTAAGATATGATATGTGATTTCATTTTACAGTTGATAATCATAGGATGGAAGGAAGTAGGTAAGATACAGGTGAACCACGAGCTCTACAGATGTTAGATGAGTAGGTTCTAATTCATTATTTAAAAAATTTTCTTTTCGTTATCCCGTCCTCATCAAAGTCAAGCCGCCAATTTGGAAAAGATATCACTTAGGGTGGTGAAAAGATTGCATCTACTGTAGATATTTTGAATTTCGGTATCAAGAACGTGAGTTGTCCTTTCAGTTCCTGCTGTAAGATGCTATATAAACGGGTATGTATCATCATTTGTATCTAAGATCTTTTCAGTATCATTCTTTCCTACTACTAGTTTATTCTTATATAATTTCATATTTCCAATCGAGGCATGGAAAACAGATCTCATATGGAAAACTTGTCAGACGCTGAGCGGAATTTCCTAAGGGAAGAGGGTACCTCCCTATCGTTTAATCAGATACCTCTACTGGAGTCTGGTAATTATAATATCCTTAACTCCTTTTATTTCTTATTCATTTCTTTAGCGTTTTGATTTTGTTTTAAACTATATGAGGTATAGATTTTCCAGATATATTACCGCTGGATCAACTTCAAGATGATCCTGAAGTTTTTCCTCTGATGGGTATTCTCCCTGAAGATCTACTGCCTTTAAATCAAGACATCGCTGTTGGGCAATCTCAATATATACTTCCAGGTTAAGTCATTTTGTTGAGCTTTATGTTTATTTTTCTTAATTATCTAACATACGTTATACACAGATCCATTTGTAGATGACCTTACTAATGATAATCTAAGCATGAACGTGCCCATACTGCATAGTGGAGTAGGCCTAACAAATCAGGGGTTTCAAACTGACATTCAAAATCAAGATCAAATACAGCCGATCCATGATGACACTATCGAGCTCGCTTCAGAGAATCCTGAGTCCGTGGGTGGTTTTCAATATCAGGATCATTTTCAATTGATCCAAAGTAACTTGGAAAGTTTCAAGAATGGGAATTCTGGGTTTATGGTTGATTTTGGAAATCAAGAACTATTACCCATAATAGGTAACAATGAAAGTGTCAGTGATCAGGATTATACACAATTGATCCAAAATGAAAACGTTTCAACCTCGATTCCAAGAACCTTTGAAATTCGTAGAAAAAGGGGTTCTGGACATGCGTTGAGTAAGGAAACAATATCCATGCATTTTGATAAGCCCATTTTGGAAGCTGCAAGGGAACTCAACGTTGGATCAACACAGTTGAAGCAACGCTGTAGGAAGTTAGGCATCAAAAGTTGGCCTCGACGACAGATTAAGAGTCTACAAACTCTTATTAACCATACTCAGGTTAAGAATTGTATTTCTTTCTCCACAATTTTAATACCATGAGATTGTAATGACTGAAAGTATTTATGCAACAGGAATTGGATAATAATCCTAGTAGAGCAGACGTAATACTTGGTCTAGAGAACGAGAAAAGAGCAATAGTCGAGGGTTCTAGTTCAAAGATAACTGATACCGCAAAGAGATTGAGGCAAGCTGCCTTTAAGTCTGTTTACAAGAAAAGAAAGGTTCAGAAGAGAGAAGAAGCTTCATCAGGGACCCATACACAGCAGCAATCTCTGCCTTCTATTTCTGCTATGAGTGGTTTTAACCATGATTTTCTCAAGACCAGAAGTGAAGAGAACGCAGAAGACTTGGCAGGTGACATAGCCCGCCTTCGGCTCTCAGATTGAATTTCTACCAATATTAGTTTAATAGAACTGTTGGTAGGAACGATGGTAGGTTTTCGATAATAGTTATTGGTCAGGTATTATCAAAATATCAGGTTGACTGTGCAAGGATAGGGGCAGATAAAGTGTCTAAATGTATGGTTCTATAGTATTATAAAATATTCCTATAGTATTTTAGCTTCATATTCTATTTTAGAGTTTCTTTGTATATGATTCTTGGTAAGTTTTTTTTTAGACTTGTTGTTCACTACGATTATTCCAAAGTACATGTTAGTCACACATTGGACCAATATAGTTGATCAGGCTCTATCTATCCTAGGTATGATTACATAATTACCTAGGCCTACTCGTAGTACATGATGCGTTATGGGCATACTGAACCGCTTATAAAACACCGATTGGAACTACTCCATATCGGTTGGTTTATGGGAAAGGCTGTCATCTGCCGGTAGAGCTTGCCAACCGTGCCTTATGGGCAATCAAACAAGTCAACATGGACAACACGGAAGCGGGAAAAGAATGGAAATTACAGCTGTCTGAGTTGGAGGAGCTACGAGACGAAGCATATGAAAACACGGCCACATACAAGTCGAAAATGAAACGGTACCATGATGCCAAGCTCCGATTGAAAACTTTTGAGGTAGGGCAAAAAGTGTGGCTGTACAGCTCATGATTGAAGATGTTTCCTGGGAAACTGAGGAGTAAGTGGAATGGTCCCTACGAAGTGGTTAGTGTTACAGACTATGGTGCAGTTGAAATCCAAGACTTGAAAGGTGGACAACCATTTAAAGTTAATGGAAATAGGCTCAAACCCTATGTCATTGCGGGCACGTTTCAGACTTTGGAAGTAGAGACAGTCGAGTTCGTGACGGATGTTCCTGTGTATACTCCATAGGTCAGGTAAGTGCACTTCTGGCTGAAGACGTTAAACATACCGCTTTTCGGGAGGCAACCCGATCATCATTTGTATAATTACACCTTTCTTAATAATAATAATCACACTCAATTGGTGACACGCCTTGGTCGTCGTGTGGTCCAAAATAAAGAAAAAAACCTAACACACACACTAGCATAGTGGTAGTCAGGGTCGATCCGCAGGAGCTACGTGGTCAGACCAGATGACAGATTACCAACTTGTAGTGTCACGCTACAGTCGGAGGATCTAGTTTCTATGTTCTCAACTGCTAATATCCAAAACCAAACAAAGTCAAGCCAAGCATAAGCTAAAATCAACTCAAACAAGCCTAGTTACTTTCTGAAATCAGAAGTGCATCTCTGAATCAGAAGCAATCAAAGGCATCAAAAACATCCCAATAAAAGAAAGTATAACCTAACCAATAGTTATAGTCTAACTGAACAGTTACTGGCCAAAGTTCAATACCTAAAGCTAACCTAGTTGGCTACTAATTTCAGCAAGGGAAACAGTCCCAAACAAGGTCAAAATAACATCCAAACACAATCCAAATAAACACAATCAAACATAAGCATCAAAACACCGAAAAACTAAGATTAATTGTAACCAAATGCTTTCATTAACCAAAACTGAATTCCAAACATCCAATACAGTAACCAATGATGTAAAACAGAAAACTAAAGTGCTCAAAGTCAGTGGTTGTCACTCCCAAAGACCTTAGCTACAAATACTACTTGCTACTAAAATGAAATTAAGTTCTAAAACATAAAATACCAATTGAGATGTTGCTGAGACGAAATCTTGGAGTCAAAGAGCTTCAAGGTCGATTTTACACCCGGTCTTTGCTAGGGTTTTCGGCTGGAAATGCCTCAATTTATAGTTGCAATTTTCCCGCAGCCGCGCCGCGCAAATGAGGATTCCATGGCACGCGTCCTTATCAGATCCCGTTTTCTCGGCATTTGAATGTGTTCCACCGCCTTTGACCCGCGTTGTGCGTTGTTAATTTCTGCGGCACGTGTACGTATTTCCTTGATTTTTCATTCCATTCCAAACTTCTTCAATTTGCATGCTTTTAGTCCCTGTTTTCATTCTTTTCTTCCAAACAAGTCCTGGCACGAAAAGTGAGAATACCAAGATATATCTGATATAATTTCATCAAGAATAGGGCTCAACAACGCCTAAAATATTTGATATCACTAGGCGTTGTCAAACACCCTACACTTGTGCCTTGCTTGTCCCTAAGTAATAGAGTTTTTTTACAAATTATAATAAAGACTCAAACAATTTTTGACTGTGTTCAGTTTCAAAGCTTATTGCCCTATGAGTTAGAGTGGAGTAGTTCGCGAAAACATAATTGAATTGTTCTTTGGAATTCATGGCTTTCTAGAGAACCCTTGATTACAAATTTTCGGTCCACAATGAAGTGTACTTACTCATCCAGATTCTAAAGGCCATTAAGGAATTGTCCATGACTTTTGATGCTGTCCGTGTAACGAGCTTTCGAAAATACCATCCCAGACCAGACGATCTTAGGTGGTAAGGTGAATAAATGCCTCTTCGAGGCCACCCTTTTCGGACCTACCGGCTCGAACAACAAAGGTCACAGATTGACATTTCCTTCCTAAACTCCAATCTTAAACAGCTCAATCTTCTAAACTCATAAAACTCAACTTATTTGACTAACTAATAGCATGATCACAACTATATAATATTCTTTGAAAAATACCACTGCTATCAACAATCACAAACCATTCGTTTCAAAATTGCAATTTATTAAAAATTTTGAAAAAGATTGCTAAAAAATTTGAAAATTACTTGTTTTCTGCAAAAATTTCAAAAATTACTCTTTCGACCGTCCACACCCCACACTTAAAACCGTACAACGTCCCCGTTGTACAAAAATTATTTTTAGAACAAGGGAGAAAGAGTTACCCCTTTGGACGATAGACTGCTTGGTGCTCAGTTTCACAGGTATAATTGCGAACAAATGGATCCTTGATTTCGTGTTCCGGAGTTGTAGCGCTACAGTAAACACGCCGGTGGTCAAGACAAGTGGAGGGGGCATGGTGACCCCACACTTGTCTGAGACAACTCCCTCCCATTTGGTATAACATGCATAACTCAACAAACATTAAACACAAACATAACAAATAAAATATAGACAAACAAAAGATAAAAGATGTGTCATAGATTCAGTACATATATCCCAAAAATATAAAAAGAAAAAGTACATCAATCGTCATCATGGCGGGTCCCAGATGGACCTGCTCCGTCATCGCCTCCGGAAGGGTGAGGTGGAATGTCATCAAACTGCATCCGGAGCATGATCATCCTCTGAGTCTCTGCCATCCACCAATCATGTGGTTGAGGCTGTGGTGCTGGCTCGCCAGGTGCTTCCTGCCTCTGTCGTCTCTGGCCCGGCTGGGCATACACTGGCTGGGGTGTCTGGGTGGCTCTGTCGGTGCCTGGATGAACTGGCCTGGGCGCTGCTGCTCGATCAGCCTCATCTTCTCCAGAGCTTGCGCCGATGTGCGAAATGGAGGTAAAGCAGTCAAGGAGGCGGCAACGGGGGCGGTGAGGATCCCGTATGAACGGGCCAGGCGGGTGATGAAATACCCCCGGGCCAATGGACTGCTGGCGGAAGCACCTGTCGGATGGGTGGATAGGGCGACTACGAGGGCGTAGGGGAGGTGAAGGAACCTGGAGAGGTCGAGGAGAACCCAGAAAAATGTCATGTCCTCCCCAAACACCTTCTCGTCCCCCTCCCGCTGCATGATGGAGGTGGAGACGATACGGTGCATGAGGCGGTGGAGTGGATGACGGAGATGGCTCTCCCTGGAAGTCCCCGCCTCATAGATGACATTGGACAATGTCGCCTAAACCTCCATGTTGCCAGGCCTCTCCGGCTGGCCCTGAATACACGCCCCAAAAAACTGTGTGAAGTGGCGGTGCTGATGATCCGCCGCGGTGTATAAACCGACTCGCCTCCCGAACTCCCGGAGGTTGCACTCCCTCTGTGCACCTCCCAAACGAAACCGTACAATCCTGGAACGTGGGTCTGACGCCCGAGGTGCGAACTGGATAGTAGATAAAAACTCCAGTAGCAACTCGGTGTAGACGATATCCTCCTCGGTGGCCATGATCCTGTCCCATCCCCGGCACGTAAATGAAGCCTCCCCATGAGTCCAAGTGCGATGTAAGAATGGCTCGATCGCACCCCAAAGCCCGGCATCCCTCAAAATATCCCTATCAATGACCGTCGCCTCGAGAACCCGGCGACCAACCAGTGCGTCCCTCCTCGAACCGTACTCTACCGAACTGGCAGGTCCCTCTGGGAACCGGAGGAAAGCGTGAGATAATCTGAACATGATCTGCACAAAAAGACACAGAGCCACAAAAATTTTTGCATTTTTAGTCCTTTCTTCCCCACCACACCGCGGCGCGGCCCAAGAGCAAGGGCGCGTCGCGGCGAGCGGCTGTTTGCAAACCCCAAATTTATTTCTCATTTTAACCTGTTTAAACTCGATCCAAATACACCACAAGGTAGCCTAAGTGCCGACTAACTCATCTAGGGTCTCTATTTGGCAAAACTAACACCCTATGAGTCAGCATTGACGATTCTAAGTTTTGAACTTTTTGGATAAATCAATAAAATTGGCTACCTAATCGCTAGTTTAAACGAGTAATAACTAGTTAGAATGACATACCGTAGTAGTGGCAAGGAAATAAGCAAGAAAAAACGCGAGAATTTTTCGTCGATCAGAGCTCCGAGTCGTGGTGTGTGTGAATAGTGTCGCGGCTTACCTTAATATAGAAGAAAACCGACTGATCATTTCCTGTGTCGTGCAATTACACCTTCCGCGTCGCGCGTGTCACCAAATCAACCCTTGCGCATCGGGTTGGCTTCCGACCCCGCGTCGCGCAATTAAGAAACCCACGGCGCGGTCAACAAAATTTCAAAAACTCTTCATACGACCCCACGCTTGCCGTAGACCACTAATACCTGCAGAGATTGATATATTTTCCTAATTAATTCTAAGAAATATAGAACCTAACCTATGACACGATGGTTTGCCTCCCAACAAGCGCTAATTTTAACGTCTTCAGCCAGACGTGGAGTCCTTCTACAGCTACGGTGGATCGTATGCCTTCTTCCTTCGCTGATTTTCAGTTACCACCGTCCCTTTGTTGACCCACTGTTCCTCAAACTTTCCTGGGTCGAATGGCTTGTTGGTTCTCCTGTTGCTGCCCAGTTGCTGCTTTCTGATTAACTCCCATGAATGCTTGGAGGTAGCTTTGAACCTCCAAGCTCGGTCCTTCCTTCTATATCTCTTCAAAATCACTGGCTTGACGTGAATCGCACCCAGTGCCGCTTCCAGTAGTTGTTTCACACCTCGGTTGCTAGTGTCTCGCATGCTATCTTTAGGTTGCAACTTTGGTTTGCAGTACCAATAAAAATTTTCCAATCGAATGGAATCGGACGGCAACATATCAGGATGCTTCCATATGTCCTCATCGATAGTATTGATTACATCTAATTTTCCATTCATGAATGGATCATGAGTGGTGATAAAATCATGTTTTTTGTTTTCGAATATTAATTCGTCAGCATCAACTTCTTGGTCATCGTCCAACAGGTGGATCGGAACCAAGAGTGAGTGACTTATTTGATCTGATGGTGGTACAAAGTCACCCATCATCATATCCTTACTTTTAAATTTCTCAAAATTTTCAAAAATTACAGGGTCGGGGGTAATATTGTCATCTACACCCCCTTCCTCAAAGACATTGGCAACTTCAACAATTTCAAGACTTGTTGGGCTGGGATCTGTACTGTCACTTATAGTCCCCTCCACAACATCCTCATCAACCAAATTGTCTGGTGATGGTATGGATTCACCCAACACCAGATCAACATTACTAATACTTTCAAAAACATCAAAAACTTCAAAGGTTGTTGAGTCAGAGGTAGCATTGTCACCTACAACCTCTTCCTCAACAACCGTTTCGACCATCTCAGTGATCTCTTGACTTTCCCCAAGTGTATGCCCTTCCATCACATATTCAGGTGATGCAGGTTCACACACAGTATCATTGGTATAAAAATCACTCGCCTCAGGTTCTGGCGAGGGTGGTGAACATTTCCAACTTTCCTCTAACTTATCTAATGAAATTTGCAATCTTTCAAGAGCATCAGCCTGGTCCTTCTGTTCTTGGTGAGTGTTATACTAGAGTACCCAAAGTTGGGCCCAAGTTGCAGAACTTTCAGGTTGAGATGACTCCTCGGTCCGCCATCCATTGTCATCGAATGATCCATTGTAGTAATCATCCTTGTAATAGGTGTCGACCGGATTTTCATAATACTCATAATGCTGATCCGGGTACATGTAATCACCCATTACAAGGATGTACACATACCAAAAATCAGCAAACTAAAATCAAACATCAAAAATCAGAAGTTAAGTCCTACAAATCACCTAATCTAAGCGCACAACTCCCCGGCAACGACGCCAAAATTTGACATGCCTAGGTCACCGTGCGGTCAAAAATAAAGAAAAAACCTAACACACACACTAGCACAGTGGTAGTCAGGGTCGATCCGCAGGAGCTACGTGGTCAGACCAGATGACAGATTACCAACTTGTAGTGTCACACTATAGTCGGAGGATCTAGTTTCTAAGTTCTCAACTGCTAATATCCAAAACCAAACAAAGTCAAGCCAAGCATAAGCTAAACTCAACTCAAACAAGCCTAGTTACTTTCTGAAATCAGAAGTGCATCTCTAAATCAGAAGCAATCAAAGGCATCAAAAACATCCCAATAAAAGAAAGTATAACCTAACCAATAGCTATAGTCCAACTGGATAGTTACTGGCCAATGTTCAATACCTAAAGCTAACCTAGTTGGCTACTAATTTCAGCAAGGGAAATAGTCCCAAACAAGGTCAAAATAACATCCAAACATAATCCAAATAAACACAATCAAACATAAGCATCAAAACACCGAAAAACTAAGATTAATTGTAACCAAATGCTTTCATTAACCAAAACTGAATTCCAAACATCCAAAACAGTAACCAATGATGTAAAACAGAAAACTAAAGTACTCAAAGTCAGTGGTTGTCACTCCCAAAGACCTTAGCTACAAATACTACTTGCTACTAAAATGAAATTAAATTCTAAAACATAAAATACCAATTGAGATGTTGCTGAAACGAAATCTTGGAGTCAAAGAGCTTCAAGGTCGATTTTACAACCGGTCTTTGCTAGGGTTTTCGGCTGGAAATGCCTCTATTTATAGTTGCAATTTTCCCGCAACCGCGCCTCGGAATCGCGTCCTTATCAGATCCTGTTTTCTCGGCATTTGAATGTGTTCCACCGCCTTTGACCCGCGTCGCGCATATGTATTTCCTTGATTTTTCATTCCTTTCCAAACTTCTTCAATTTGCACGCTTTTAGTCCCTGTTTTCATTCTTTTCTTCCAAACAAGTCCTGGCACGAAAAGTGAGAATACCAAGATATATCTGATATAATTTCATCAAGAATAGGGCTCAACAATGCCTAAAATATTTGATATCACTAGGCGTTGTCAATTGTTCACGGTAAGAAAAGAGCAAGTGTGGGGTCATTTTGGTAATTTTGCAACACCGCGAAGCGGGATCTTAGGATCTGCGCCGCGCGTGTTTGGTTTTCGCGATTATTAATGAAATCAGATTTTTATATGCAACGCGGATAGAAGCTTCCCGCGTCGCGGCCTTATCTTAATTTGAAATTAGAGATAATCACAAAAACAGAGTTTGAAATCAACTCCAAAACCCTCACACTTGTATATAATTCAACTTGCGTAATTTATTGCATTCTTTACTGTGATCAATCTTTCGCGCAATCCATCCAACTCCATCCTCGCATTACTTTCAGCAGAATCAAGTAAGTGTACTCTCCTCTTCTCTTTTCTTTAAAAGTCTTGAACTATGAAAAAAACATCTATAAATCGTAATGTAGCGAATTTCTGTTAAAATTGATGTTGGAATTAGGTTTAGAATGCTGTATCCCGTAAAACCCAATGCTTAGAATCAAGTTAATTTGTCTGAAATAGATATAATCGCTGATTTTTGGTTTGAACTCGTACGCAGTGCCGCGGACTGTTACAGTCAGGTACGCGGGATATGAATGTTCTTATGGCGCGTAGCGGCATGTCTGGTCCGCGCCGCGTCGAACGCTTATCAGTAGCCTAATTACGAAATTTTGATGCAAGCATTATGTCTTCTACCGCCAGTTCTGAATCTCTTGATTTGAACTCGCTAGCCACAGGCGTAGGACGAGTCCATTACAATCAGTTCTACAATAGACGAGGCATCTATCGCCACAAGCGAGTCCTTCCGGCACGAACGGTCAACTGGGAGTTAACCAGGGAATCTGGGATTTTAGAGCACATACAGGACTGGTTAGTCTAGGGAGGCTATGAAGAAGGGGAACTAACTTATACGTGTCGGGCTCTTGAAAATGCTTTCCATATGATCGAGCCTGTGTATCGTGAAGTCCTGTTGCAATTTCTTTCGAGGTACCACATTGAGAAGGCACACACTAGAATGGACACGCCGGACAGAGTGTAATTCCGTCTGGGGAATCATAATCGAAGTTGCAGCCTGAGGGAATTCGGGTATCGCATCGGCTTGTATACTGAAGAGGAGTCGCAGGCACCAGCTTTTGGGACCTTCCATCGATGGGCAAGTTGCACCATGAGCGACTCATTTTCACCCGGGGACTTTTGGAGCACGATCTCTTCCGCACGGTATCATGAGAACACTATTCAGGAGAGCTACATGCACCTACCGGCACACCGGATGTTGCATCGACTCATCTCTACGATATTGTGGCCTCGTGCGGATAAGGAAAGGGTCTTACCGTATGAGTTGTATTTGATGTGGGCAGTTACTAGAATGCTCGAAACTTGCAACATCTCGTACCTGATCGCCGATTATTTCAAAGAGTTGACGGATGCCCCGCTGAAGCACATTGCATTGGGAGGCGGGCACTTCATGACACGTCTGGCGCAGTTATATGGGTTATTGTCCGAGCACGCTACTCGCGAGTTAGAGGTTATACCTCTAATTCCACTCAGCCCCACCGTAACGACTTCGCGGGAGATCATTTACGTGGAGGACGGGATGACATCCGTCGACCACATGCCTTTCCCGACACTCCGGTCAGAGCCGTCTACATCAAAGAAGAAATGGAGGGTCACTGTCAGCTTACCCCGCGGTCTCGCTCCAGCCACTATGGAATCTCGGTATCTAGCCGATGAAATAAAAGCACTTCAGAGAGCCTTGTTCACCCACGGAAGAGAACACCTCGTTCAATCATTGGCAATGCATGAAGTCGATCGAAGGACACGGAACACATGTGGCTGTCCGAGTGCATGATTAACTTCATCAACGGGTCTCAAAATCCAATCACTAGGCCTCAACCACCTCTTGAGGAAGAAGAGGAAGAACCAATGGAAGAAGATGAAGATGATGAGGAGGAAGGCCTTGAGGACGACACTGCGCATAACTAGGGGTGATTTAATTATTTTTCTGCATTTTTTAGGTTAAGTGTTTAGTTTTAGGTTAAATTTGAATTTTTTTAGTAAGGGTGGTCAAATGTTAGGATCATTTGTTCTTAGATGGAAAATGAGCCTTTCAGAGCATTAGGGAAGTAATAAAATTTAGTTGATTTTGTGTTGAATGTTTAATGTGAGTGATTGAAATTGTGGCGAATCTGTTGAAATTACCGCGCCGCGGCACCCTTATAGGGCACGATGCGGTCAGTTCCCATTTGACGGTAATTTCAACCCTCGTAATTACCGCGACGCACGCTTTTCAATCACGCGCCGCGGCTATCTGCAACACATAAAAGTTAATTTGTTGTATATTTCTCTTTAGTTCATTTGTTTGTTTGTTTGCATTTAATGTTTCTGTGAGTTATGCATGTAATACCATATGGCGGAGTTGTTTCAAACAAGTGTGGGGTCACCGTGCCCCATCCACTTGTTTTGACCACCGGCGTGTTCACTGTTGCGCTACAACTCCAGAATTCTTAGTCGAGGACTTTTTGTTCGTATTTTGTACCTGTGATACCGAGTACCAATCAAACGATCTACCCTCCAAAGGGGTAACTCTTTCTCCCTTGTTTTGAATAATTTTTGTACAACGGGGACGTTGTACGGTTTTAAGTGTGGGGTGTGGATGGTCGAAAGAGTTTTTTTTTTAATTTTTACGGGAAATGACCAGTTTTCAATATTTTTAGCAATATTTTTCAAAATTTTTAATAGGTTGTAATTTTAAAACGAATAGTTTGTGATTTTTTATAGCATTGGTATTTTTCGAGAAATACCATTTAGTTGTTATCAAGCTATTAGTTTGGTCAAATAAGTTGAGTTTTAAGAGTTAGAAGATTGGACTGTTTGATGTTTGGGATTTAGGAAGGAATTGTCAATCTGTGGCCTTTGTTGTTCGAGCCGGTAGGTCCGAAAAGGGTGGCCTCGAAGAGGCATTTATGCACCTTACCACCTAAGATCGTCTGGTCTGGGATGGTATTTCTGAAAGCTCGTTACACGGACAACATCGAAAGTCATGGACAATTCTTTAATGGCCTTTAGAATCTGAATGAGTAAGTTTGCTTTATGCATACAGAAAATTTGTAATCAATGGTTCTTTAGAAAGCCATGAATTCCAAAGAACATTCCGATTATGTTTTAACAAACTATTTCACTCTAACTCATAAGGCAATAAGCTTTGAAATTAAACACAGTCAAAATTGTTTGAGTCTTAGTTAAAATCTGTTAAAAACTCTCTTGCTTGGGGACAAGAAAGGCATAAGTGTGGGGTGTTTGACAACGCCTAGTAATATCAAATATTTTAGTTGTTGTTGAGCCCTATTCTTAGTGAATTTATATCATATATATCGTGGTATTCTCACTTTTCGTGCCAGCACTTGTTTGGAAAGAAACAATGAAAACAGAGACCAAAAGCGTAAAATTTGGAAGAAGTTTGAAGATCAAGGCAATTTCAGGCAAATTCGCACGCACGCCGCGGAGTATACAAACGTGCGACGCAGTGACTCAGCGATGAAGCGGTGGAGAACATTCAAATGCCGAAAAAAACGGGGATAATAGAGGGTTTTAGGCCGAAAAATGCAGCAAAGACCTGGCATAGGAACGACTCCGAAGACTTCATTGACTCCGAGTTTCAGTTTTCAGCAACCATAAATTGGTATTTTATGTTTTTCTCTTTAATTTTAAATTAGTTTCATAGTTAATAGCATTTGGCTAGTGTCTTTGGGAGTGACAACCATTAATACTTAGTCTTAGTTTCTGTTTTGGATGTTTTGGTACTGTTTTGTATCAATGGGATCTGATTTTTTGGTTAATGAATCATTTAGTTATTAGTAATTGCTTCTTTTCGGTATTTTATGCTTTGGAATGAATTCTTGGATGTTTGATTGTGATTGGATGTTGATTTGATCTTGATTGTTCTGAAGTTCATTTCTGATTTCAGTAAACAATTAGGATTAGTTGTTGGTTTGGACTTTAGTTTAGTGAATGCTTGTTTAGAATTATTTGAGTTTAAGATATTTGGGATTGTTTGGCAAAAGTTAGGAACTAAATCCTCTGACTGTAGAGTGACACTACAGTTGGTAATCTGTCACTTGTCTCGACCACGTAACTCTTGTGGATCGACCCTGACTACCGCTATACTAGTGTGTGTTAGGTATTTTCTTATTTTTGACCGCACGATGACCTAGGAATGTCAGGTGTCCTTCTAGGGTTTCATTGTTTCCGGTTACTTTTGGATTTCGGTTGAAGGATTTCGCCTAGTATTTCGGCTGAAGGTTTTCGCCTTGGATTTCGGTGTTGCTTTTTGGTCTTGTCGCTTTTCGGTGAAGTTTTATTTGGCGTGATCTCTGGTTTTTCGGTCCAACCATTTTTATTTTTGCCAGTTTATTTTTGGAGTTCGTCAATCGTTTCAAATGGATTCTGTTTCAATAATGCATTCTGATCTCGACTCGGTAATGGGGACTGTCACTCGTATCCCCAGGCTGACTAATGCCGAAGGATTTGCCGAGTGGAAATACAGTTTCGAACAATATATTAAGATGAAGGACATTAAACTGTAGAGAAGTTTTTTGCATACTCTTCCTAGAATCACAATCACTCTTCAAAATGGAGATGTGGTAGATAAACCTCTTGATCAATATTCAGATGCAGATTTGATCTTGTGGACCGCGATGAGAAATCTCTTGCTACTCTTACCATGGCACTATCTCCTGATATTGCCAAGGTTTTAGAGAATATGCTACTGCGAAATCTTTATGGGAGGCTTTAATTGAAGTTTATGAAAGAAATGACGACATGAAGCAGAGCAGACAAGACATGCTTCATCAAAAGTTCAACATGTTCAATCATGTGATTGGAGAATCTCTAGAGACTCAACTGCAACGCTTCATCACCTTGAACATCGAGATGTCAACTGTTTGAATTGTGCTATCCAAAGCTGAAGTTAACAAGAAGTTGCTGAATTCCCTTCCAAAGAGCTAGGACATGAATGTTGCAGTCATTAAAAAGACCAAAGATCTGAGCAGATTGTCATTTGCTGAGGTAATGGCTATCGTAAAAGCGTGTGATATGGATGATAAGCAGAGAGAAATCAATCATGTCAGTTTATATCAAGCTGCTAACTTGGGTATCTCTACAAATAGCGCCTTTTCAGCTCTTCCTGCCAAAGTCCAAACTTAGCAAGCTTCCTCTTCATCAAACACATATATGGCTTTCTTCAGTTCCCATTGTGCCTGCTCCTGCTGCTGCAGCTACTGCTTCTATTCCAGCTCTTCCCAAAGGAGCTGAAGAAAATCTGGCTGGTCTTTTAAATTGTTATAATGCTCTCGTTGCTGGTGAGCTGGGTCAGCCAATGATGGTGGAAGATCTAAATCAAGTCAACCCTAATGACCTAGAAGAAATGGATATCTCTTGGCACATTGCGATGGCTGTTTTCAGGGCCAAGAGATTCACACAAAGAACTGGGAGAAACATTTCTCCTGGGCAAACAACAGTGGTGATAGAAAGGTGGGATTCAACAAAGCAAATCTTCGTTGTTACAATTGCAATGAGCCTGGTCACTTTGCTCGTGAATGCACAAAGCCCAAAATGGAGAATACTGAGAGGAACCTGGTACCTGCTGGAATTCATCGTGAAGCTGCTCCTCAACAGCCAAATACAAAAAGAGCCATGGTTGCTCAGCGGTTCACCTGGGATGATCAGTTGCAGGATCTGAACCTGAATGGAGATGGTAGAGCTCACCTTGCACAGATTGAAGGTGATATGGATATTGATGCAGCTGAGGAACAAATGATGGATCTTCAGTTCGCCTTCATGGTCTCTATAAATCCTGCTTCATCCCCTGCCAGTGATGAGGTTAGTGAAAGTTCGTGCTCTTCTCAAGTATGCATTGATAAAATTAATAAATATCGTGAAATAAATGATAATATCGTCAAACAAATGTTTGAAATGGAAAATCTTGTTTGTAACACTAAAAATAAATTGAAACCTGTCCAAGAAAAATTAGAAGCCAAAACGTCATATTTCAACAAGTTGTATGAAGAATTTACTATAAAATCTCATCACCTCAAATTTGCAAATGAAGAAGTTGCTAGGTTAACTGTTGAACTCGATACATTGAAATAAAAATTTCAAAATACCGAATTCAACTTTAAAAAGTTTGATGTATCAAGTGAAGTAGTTGAGTCCATAATTGAACATCAAACCAAACGATCTAGTAAATATGGTGAAGGTATTGGATATAGAGCTGTTCCCCCTCCCTTCAATAATACTTTTGTTCCATCCTCTGAAATTGTTACCTTTCGAATTTTATTTAAAAGGATAAATCTGGCACCGTTGAGAGTTTTGAAATGAAATCTACTGATGCTTTTACCTCATGTGCAGATAAACTAATATTGAAGGATGAGGATGAAGAAGACAAGCCCGCTCTCATTTTTTATAAATTTGTGTGTAGAAAATGACATTAAAACTTCTAGTGTTTTGAAAAACTCTTGTGATCTTAACTTTCCAAAATTTAGGTCGAAAAATTTGGTTAACAAATCTATTGCATGTTTATGAGTGTGTGTGGAAATAATTTGAACAAATCTGGACCTGGACAGAATTCCAATACCCATTAAAAACACAGACTTGCTTTAACTGTGGAATTGCTGGTTATATAGCCAGAAATTGTCCCCGACACTTGTATGCTTTTCAACATGAACAATTTTAGGAGAACGTACCAAAAGGGAGATCTTATAAAATAAAACCCTCGAGGTCACGTTCACAAAATAAAAATTGCAATGACACAAAGGCCAGAAATTTAACTGCTCAAAACAAATGGCATGATTCAAGAAATGACTATCCTTTACCAAACTTTGTGAAATCTAAGTCATCTCAATACTCAACTTCAAACAATAGTTCTAATTCTAAACTTAATGCAAATGTTCTCATTTGGACCAAAGATAAAATATTCAAATCTCGTTATAAATGGGTTCCTAAAGGCAATGTTAAGAAATCTTATGATATTTCACCGTTAATTGATCAACGTGACATGAGCTTGGAATCAATTTCTTATGTTGATAGTAACGATCAACCCAGTTTCTATATGGGCTGGGTGCCTAAATCTAATTAATCTCGCAACTTGTGCAGGAACAGTTATAGAGGAATGTCATCAGACCATGGTATGTTGACAGTGGTTGTTCCAGGCACATGACAGGCAACATGTCCCAATTGCACAATGTTGAAAATTTTAATGGTGGATGTGTCTGCTTTGCGGGTGGTGAGAGAGGAAAGATCGCACAAAAGGGAACTGTATCAAATGGCGTGTTGAAGTTTGAGAATGTCAACTTCGTACCTGAGCTCAAGCACTGTGTGTTGAGCGTTTCTCATATTTGTGACAAGGGTTTTTCAACCCACTTTACAAAGAAGGAATGTCTTATTCTCAAACCTGGTGTAATCATTCCCTAGGAGTGGATTCTTGTTCGATCAGAATGTCAAAACAACGCTTATATCATCGACATGAATCACAACACAACAGAAAATGTCACTTGCTTATTCTCGAATGCTTTAGAACATAAATGTTGTGGCATCGACGTCTCGGTCATGCCAATTGTGAAAAATCTAAATCGTCTTGCAAAGAACGATCTAGTTCAGATGCTTCCAATAATGGACTTCATTACTTTTGAAAAAATGTGTTGCCTGTGCTCAAGGAAAACATCACCGGAAGCCGCACAAGCCCAAAATGATCAATTCTGTTAATTTGCTTCTTTAGTTGCTTCATATGGATCTTTTTGGCCCTGTTAATGTTCTCAGTATTAACCGTAGTTCTTACTTTCTAGTTATTATTGATGATTACTCATGTTTTACTTGGGTTTTCTTCTTAAAGAACAAAAGTGAAATTGCAGAGCTGGTCATAAAGTTCATCAATCTTATCAAGAATCAAACGAATCTGAAGAGAAAGGCCATCCAATGCGACAATGGAACTTGGTTCAAGAATGTGGTACTAAATAAGTTTTGTGTAGATAAGGGAGTGCAGTGTCAGTATAGTGCCACTCGAACACCTCAACAAACGGTGTTGCTGAGCGTCGCAACAGAACTCTGATTGATGTTGCACATACCATGCTGCACGAGTGATCTTTTGAGCTGAAGCGATTAGTACATCCTGTTATGTTCAGAATCGGGTCATCGTCAACCAAGCTTAAATGAAGACACCGTATGAGATTCTCTATGGCCGCAAACCAAACGTCTCGCATTTCCATACATTCCGTTGTCCTTGCACTCTTCTTCATCTTGAAGCTACTCCGAAGTTCAACTCCAAAGTGGATGATTGCTATTTCGTTGGATATGCAAGTAAGACTACATATCAAGTGTACAACAAGGTGACCAAGCAGATCGTGGAATCGTATGACGGGAGATGGCTAGAAGAGAATGCGACGGATGCTCCTGTTGGACCCAACTGGCTATTCAACTATGCTGGTTTTTTAAACCATTCTATGTGTTTTCTAGTGATGTTTCAGGTACACAACTAGGCGCTAGTAGATTAACCAGAGATGATGATGTGGATGTCATTCCTGATCTCATCAACCCGTCAGTAATCCTTGAAGATCCTGCTCCAATTAATGGTGTATTCCCTGTCTCCACCAGTATAACTGAAGATGCTCCTGCTGTCTCATCCCAAGTTGTTGGCGAAACTCCATTTGTCAATCAAGCTGCTTCTCATGAAGATGCTCTTAACTCTGATCCTGCTGATCATTTCGATTCCACTCTCATGGATTCCCTCTTTCCCGAGAGAATTCCTGATGAGTATGTTGCTAGTACCTCTCACAACTTCAGAAATTCTGACAGAGATGCTTCCGGCTCAGGAAGTGTTGAGAACATCACAAATCTTCTGGTTTCTACTACTACGATCGAATATGTTGTACCTTCTAGAATACAACATGATCACCCTCTTGACAACGTGATTGGTCCTTTGGATGAAGGTGTTCAAACCAGAAGTCAAAATGGTCCTGTCAACGAGTGCCTCATTTCATGCTTCATTTCTTAGATAGAACCGAAGAATGTTCAGATGGTACTTAATGAACCAAGTTGGGTTGATGCCATGCATGAAGAGCTTAATCAGTTCGAGAATTAAATGTTTGGCAATTGGTGGAACTACCCGAGGGTAAGAAATCTCTTGACACGAGATGGGTATTTCGCAACAAGCAAGATAACTCGGTAGTTATTGTGCGCAACAAGGCACGCCTGGTAGTTCGTGGTTTTCGTCAGATTGAAGGCCTTGATTATACTTAAGTTTATGCTCCTGTAGCACGACTTGAAGCAATTCGGATATTCCTCGCCTATGCATCATATATGAACTTTACTGTCAACCAGATGGATGTTAAGACTGCTTTCTTGTACGGTAAAGTGAAAGAAGAAATTTATGTTGATCAACCTCCAGGTTTCATCAACTCCAAGTTTCTGAATCATGTCTACAAGGTTGATAAGGCTCTCTATGGTCTTCATCAAGCTCCCCGTGCCTGGTACGCAACATTGACGGATCATCTATTGCAGCATGGTTACACAAGAGGCACCATTGATCAGACTCTGATCATCAAGCGTCAAGACAATGACCAAATTGTTGTCCAGATCTATGTGGATGACATCATTTTTGGTTCTACAAGTGAAGCTTTATGTCATGAGTGTGAGTATGTAATGAAGAAACGATTCGAGATGAGTTCGTTGGGTGAGATGACAATGTTTATTGGGTTACAAGTCAAGCAAATCACAACAGGTATCGTGCTTCATCAAGGCAAGTATGTGGAGGATATTCTCGAAATGTTTGAATTCCAGGACGCAAAAGCTGCCGATACTCCAATGTCTGAGCGACCTTTGCTATCCTCAGATCCAGATGGTGAACCTGTTGATCAAACGCATTATTTTTCTCTGATTGGTTCCCTAATGTATTTGACGGCAAGCAGACCGGATATCGTTTTTGCATTCTGCCAGTGCGCTCGACATCAGGCTAATCCTAACAACTCTCATTTAACTGCTTTCAAACGGATCCTTAGATACCTTAAAAGGAGACCTAAATTAGGACTCTGGTATCCAAAGAACCGTGAATTTGATCTTTATGTTTTTTTAGATAGCAATTATGGAGGTTGCGACATTGACAGAAAGTCCACCAGTGCTGGATGTCAATTCTTAGGAGACCGACTGATTTCCTGGCAATGCAAAAAGCAGCAGACGGTGTCAACTTCCACAACTGAGGCTGAGTACGTTGCTGCCTAGGCCTGTTGTTCTCAAGTCATCTGGATGCAGCATCAACTCCTTGACTATGGTACGAACTTTCTTGACACTCCCATATTTTGCGACAATGAGGAGGCTATTTAAATTGTGCAAAACGCCGTCCAACATTCTAAGACCAAGCACATCAACATTAAAATTCATTTTATTCGAGATTGCTACGAGCGAAAATTCATTCATTTGGAATCAGTCCATACAGACAACAATGTGGCAGAGTTATTCACAAAACCTTTTGCAAAATCTCGTTTTGATGTGCTTGTGGCTATGCTTAAAATGATACGTTTTGATGACTGTTAAATCGGTTCTGTAGATATTGTAAATTATTTTTGTTTTAGTAAATTTGTTCATGGTTCTTAATTTTTCTAAATTCTTTCCCATGCACAAATTTAGGGGGAGAATTTATCTAAACAAAAATTATAAACTTTCAAAAATACAAAAAATATGTTTTTTCTAGTTTATGTCTTTATTTTTCAGAAAATTATAAATCCAAAAATATTTTTGTTTACACAATTTGCACGATCGTCAATGTTCCTGATAAATACCAATCGGGAATACAGATCAAATTTCATGTCAAAGATGTGACTCACTATTACCGTGACTCACTTAGACATTCCTTACCTACAGACGACGCACCGAGTAATACCACTCACTGCTGAGGTAACACCTAAGTGCTAATGATTCTTACTGTTACACCATAGTAAGTTTGAAGCACTGACAACCTTTCTCAACCAAATCTAAAAGTCTCTTCTGTAACACGAACTTCTAGACACTTTGAGTAAAACCACTTAGAGTCGAGAGTTACAAATTCTGTGTCGATGGTTAGATTGCGTAGCGTAATCTATCACACGCACCAATCCATTCTCAACCACCTCTAACTTTCTGTTGCAAGAAATAGACGACTCATCACATTAAACCAAGTGGTGATGATATTTTGAAAATCTATGCTAGTGATCTCTGCTACAACACCAGTAGTAGATGTGAGGCATCAAACAACCATTCTTACCTAGAAAACTCCTAAATTCAAGAGTTCGATGATTCAGTGTAATAAACCATACATTGATGACAATTTGAAAGTCTAGCCAATGGGTATGTCTAGTAACCAAGACATATTACATGCTCATACCACTCTTGACCCTTAATTTTCTTCTAATAAAGATGTTCGTGACTGAATGTGATTTTACCTTGCATTGATGAAACATCGAAACTCTAGGTCAGTGATCGCTGTTGACTACCACAATAGCTATGAGACCCCAACAACCTCACTGGATTCAAAATTGGCACTAGGATGGTACACTCCGTAGAGTTTGGATACCATTGAACGTCTCGCCAAGAGCTAAGTCAGCTTGTTGACTTGTCAACTGCATTGAGATCTTTGATCAAGGATATGCAGGGGCCAAAATCAAAACGGCCACGAGTAGTTCACCGATACTCAAACAATCGCAGTGCGTTCCTCCGGGTTCACACAGATATTGCGAGAAGTCTCATTATGAGCCAAGGATGAATCCTTGAACAACTGTGGTGAGTGTTTGTAACTCCATGACCCGCAGGATTTGCTGTCAAAGATCGTATGGAGAAGCGCCAGCTAAAGTTATAGTTCGATAATTTCGACACGAATTTCTGTTTCCTAAGAAGGTGAAAGCTCAGTTTTATGTAACAAGCTGTTTGAATTCCTCCTCGGTCAGTTTGTTACTACTTCTACACCTGTATGTGATCAAGAAGAGATGAAGAGTCAGACTCCAGTCAAAGTCAAAGTCATATTTAAAAGCTGGATGTGCTGATTCTTTGCCTATGCTGAAGACCGGAACGCCCAATGAACTTCAAAGTCATATCTGAAGACCGTCCATCCGAAGATGAAGTTGTCACTGCAAATGTGTTGAATGTCACTAACAACTGTACCCGTCATCTGCTAAAGGGGGAGATTGTTATGGGGAGTTTGTTGAATGTTCTGCAAGTGTTCAACCAAATCAAGTTCGAGTCAGTGCTTGAAGATAAATGAAAGCATTAAACCAAGGGGGAGATTGTTAGGATGCACTTTGTGGTTTAATCTTTACATTTACAGGGTTCAAACTAGAAAATATCAAAGTTTATGGGGCTGATTGAAGATTTCGGTCTGGGACCGAAATCCTAGTGATTTCGGGCAAGCCTGTAGAGGATTTTGGTCCATGGGCTTTTGGATTTCGGTCTGGGTAGCTTAGCTATATATAGGTAAAGTGTGTTTTCTTTGGTTGGTTGGTTGTTTTGGAGCTCTAGGCTAACATAGCGAATTCTTGTTTTGTTCAAGCATCCTTTGCGATCTTATGTACTAGTCTATTGAAGATTAATAGAGTGCATTGAAGATTATGGTAATCCGTGTTCATATCGTGTTATTGATACCTTTTAGATCCGTTCTGTGTTAAATTGGGACATACAAATGGACAGGATTTTGGAATCAACTGGCTTAGAGTCATTTGATGAAGTTAGTTCTTGATAAAATTAGTCATCACAAGAAATGAGTCAACCAAGGATCCAATGGATAGGATCTTGGAATCATCTGACTTAGAGTCAGATGTTGAATTCATATCTTGAATAATTAAAAAACTCATAAATTTACATAAGAATGTAAAGGATATTAAGATTATGAGCAATGATCACAACGACTATTGTGAATTACTCAAAATCAGCAAGTAAAACACAAATTAGCTATACTTCACAAATTTGCCAATTGATATGACAAATACAACTTCACTTGTGGAGATAAGTGATTAGTTGAAACCTTGAATTGTTCAAGGGTTTCAAGGGAAGTATATGATCAATAAAACCTAAGCAAAACATAACTGTGAGATTACTTCACAGTTCATACTCTTTCAAGAACATTAAAGGGTTATAATGTGTCTTAGGGAAGATTGAGCATTGATCGAAGCAGTTCGATATTCAATGTATTAAATACACTTCCAATACGTTTCTCATAAGTTAAGATATTCAACCAGTCAGTCCATAAACCACATTACAACCATATTTTAGACTAAGTAGGTTGCACAGACACCGTCTGAAGTGTAAAGTCGGGTCCCCCCTACTTGTACATAGAAAAGGTTCAGGCTCATGGAGCGTTTGTCCGAACCTCATACCATGACTGAATCTGATAAACAGTGTCATTTCATTAGCCATCCCAACTGTGCCTGTGAATGTTCAGTTCCTTTTGGAAAGAGCTCACATTCTAGGGAAACAGTGGGAGTGTGAGAATCCTGAAGGAGTTCAGGGATTAGCCAAATGAAAGAACCTTTAGTCATCACTGAAACTTGACCAGGAATCAGATTCCTGTTAAACCTGACATGTCATTCTCTTTGCAAACCAGTAATGTCACTCACCATCATAAGGAGTTATGATCCGGGTGACATACCAGTTAGTGGTAAAACACTAAAGTTGGTATGGATAAGTAATCCTGTTACTTGGAAGCATTAGTGGGCCCGATTGCCATCAAATAAGAGAAATTAAGAGCGAGACTAGGACTTTGTGCTGATTCGACTGATTTTGCACCTGGCCTGAAACCAGTGGGAGTAATTGAACAGTCAAAGGAAACATCACAGATAAATTGTACCTACATTCTAAGCAAGAATGGTTGAGTGATGCGATGCTCAAAAGAAATCATGTGATTAATTTTGAGGAAAACGCATCTGAAAAAGACATTGTTTGCTATTAGTGCAGCTTGCAAGTCATATCGGATGGTCTAGACCGCTTTCCAGAGATAGAAAACCACAGGGGTTGTGTGTGAGACACAACCAACAGGGTTTAGAACATGTCGATACAAAAGGTACATAGCCTCGAAGATCGTCGATCGGGCACCTCGCATAAAAGGATATTCAGATTTTCAAATATGACAAAGGTTTGGATTTGATGAATAGTCCAAAAGAGTCCTGTGATTATGTCAGAAATTTTGGAATTTGTATTCCCAATGCATGCCAAAGGTTTGGGTCTTGGAAATAGTCTGAAAGAGTTCCAGAACTGTGTCAAAGCTAGTGGGAGTATCATTAATATCTGTCCTTCTAAGTATATCAATACATACTATTCTTGGAAACATCTCTTATCCTTACAAAGTATAATGACTCGACATGAGAGATGATTTTCCATGAAGGATCTGAAGGGGATTCGATAATGTACTAAAGTGGTTGCCGGTATCTATCAGATAGATATAGTCATCAGTATTGACCCGCCAGTGTGTAAGAATAATCCTTATAAGATATAAGATTTTCTGGAAATCATGACACAAGGATTATAGATTCTGAAAGGATTCAGAATAGAGCCAATATCATATTCAATTAACTGCCGCAAATTGAATCGATCACATGTGACATGAAATGATCCTGATAACTTAATGCTTGGAGCATAGCAAGTTGAATTCAGGACACCACCTGGCCTAGGATACTGAACTAGACAGATAAACACAAACATAAGGAATCTTGCTATAATAGGAGGAATGAAATAATAATTTGAAATAATTTTCAATTATATGATTATTAATATATATGACACTATGAGACTTCATGGTTGGAATATTTCAATTGGGATAATGATGGAGCACGTGTGGTTCACCGGCACATCAGTTATCGCATTGGAATCTTCCTGAAACCAAAAGGGTAAAGTCACATGGGCTTAAGATCCCTAGAGCCATGAGAAGTCGCGGTATACAAACGCCATTTCAGAAATGGTGTCCATAAAGGAAAAACTAAAATGACACATTGAGATGTCATCGAAAAGATATTCGATCAAATCATCTGCAATGATATGTATCAATGCTGGACATTTTGGATACATATAAAGAGTAAAGGTCATTTTGGGTATATAGACATATAAATATCTTAATTGAGAGTTTAAAAAAACTTAGAAACATATAATTATATATTATTGATAAATCTGATATGATGATTACCTCGTGGAGACTTGGTAACCAACGGAAGTCGCTACCTATCAGAATTAATGTTTCAATTCGCATGTTTATTATTCAAAATATCCACAATCGTTCATACTTCTGGAAGTAAGTAGTGAACTAATATTGTCATGAATTGGATTGTAGACTGTCTAAAGAGTTGGACATAGCAATAGTATTGCTGCAACATTCATGAGTACTCAGAATTGGAGATTTGAGTATTGGATCGACCCACGCTCAATGAATTACTTCATGGATTATATCATGAGTAATTCTGAGACGATAACATCCTAGGATCTTGAAATCAAGACATATGAGTTGAAATTTGCAAGTTGGTTGCCCATTGATAATACGTAAACGCATTGGTAACTCGATGTTATAAAACGTATTCTTGTGCGTGATTTGATGAGTAAAAGACACAAGCATATGAGTCGAAGTTTATTTGTTCCTTTTTCCCTAACGGGAAAAGCGATATATGTGGGCCCCTCGGTGATTTGGTGTTGACTCAGTGCTGGCCACGCAGGACTTAATTGATGTGTTCGATTAAGAGTCCTATGTCATTACAAATCATGGAACCGGGAAACATAGTATCAGACTGAGATTGATTCTAATCCATGTCTCAAGTCTGAATCATATCTTGTAAGAACAAAGGATCATACGATCACTTATCTTAGCACACATAATTGATTAGATCAGAGTTCGGCAGCAGCTCTTGGAAGCTACAATTTGCTGATCAATTCGGAAACATAATGTATTATAGTTATAGACTTATCCAAGTGGGATACTGTTGGATTAAGGTGTCTAAGCTATAACTAATACTGACCCTTGTGTTTGAATTGATGGCAGCACAGTCCTTTTGGGTTGCCCTCATGACCTGGCAGAGGACTAGATTGCATATAGAGAGAAAAAGGGATTGATATATTATGGATAATATATTAATCCAAAAGGAATAAATAATTTGTTGATAATTATAAGTATAATGTATTAATTAGAAATTATGACTTTTAATTAAGGATTAATAAGAAATTAATTTGGAATTAATTTTGGGATTAATTGGATTAATTAAATATACAGGGGTTGAATTATAATTGTTAAAAAGTTGGGCAATAGACAAATATTTTATATATATATATATATATATATATATATATATATATATATATATATATATATATATATATATATATATATATATATATATATATATATATATATATTAATTATGGAGCCTTTTCTCAATTATGGTAATGATAAGTCAACTGGCTTGTATAATAAATGGGTTATCATATCAGAAGTTTAAACATGACAGTTATCTGTCATATGACTTATCAGTTTTGGACTATAAATAGAGGCCTCCCCACCCCTCATATTCACGCCAACCTTGAGGAGCATCTCCTCATTCTCTCTTGCTTTCTTCCTTGCCAAGTTCTTGGGTGTGAGCCATTAGAGGCATTACACTTGTGGTGCTTGCTTCCAAGAGATCTAAGGTTCAAAACGTTAGTTTTTCCTTGTGAAATTTATTTTGATTCTTCTCTTGTTCATAGTTATAGGTTCAATAGATGAAAACATAGATCCTTTAGGGTGCATGTAAACTTAAGTGATTTTATTCATAGTTTGCTTAAAACCTAACATGTATCACAATCTAAAGTCGTACTACTGGTGGCCCGGTATGAAATGAGATGATGGGCTATTTGTGGAGAACTATTTGACGTGTCTTCAGGTAAAAGCTAATCATCAAAAGCCGTATGGCGCAGTGAACCATTGTCGGTGCCAATGAAGAAATAGGATGAGATCACTATGGATTTTATGACAAAGTTGCCTCAGACTCCTCGAGGATATGATTTGATATGGGTGATTGTTGATAGGTTGAAAAAATTAGCTCATTTCATTCCGATCCGAGAAGATTATCAAGTGTCAAAGCTAGCCGAGATTTATGCTAGAGAAGTGGTGAGACGACACGGAGTGCCGACCTCAATAGTCTCGGATAAAGATAGTCGTTTAACTTCACATTTCTGGTAAAGTTTTCAGAAGCATTTTGGTTCCAAAGCCTTGCTGAGTACTGCTTATCATCCTCAGACAGACGGACAGTCGGAAAGGACGATACAGACATTAGAAGATATGCTCCGAGCTTGCATTATTGATTTCGGGGGTAGCTGGGAAGATTATCTTCCTTTAGTAGAGTTTGCCTACAACAACACTTATCACTCCAGTATACAGATGGCAGCTTTTGAGGACTTGTATGGTGTACCGTGTCGAACACCGACTTGTTGGGTAGAGACAGGAGAGAAACCATTGGCAGGACCAGAAATTATAGTTGAACCCGAAGAGAAGATACAAGGTATACGTGAGTATATACGAGTAGCCTAAAACCGCCAAAAGCAATATGCAGATAAGAGGAGAAAGCCGTTAGAGTTTCATGTCGGGGACATGGTAATGTTGAAAGTGTCCCCATGGAAGGGAGTAATATGTTTTGGCAAAAGAGGAAAGTTAAGCCCGCGATTCATTGGACCCTTTCGAGTGTTGGAGAGAATTGGAGCAGTTGCATACAAGCTTGAGCTTCCTGATGAGTTGAGAGGTATCCACAATGTGTTCCATGTATCATACCTCAGAAAAACATTGCACGACAAATCCACTCGAATACCCTTGGCTGGAGTCCAATTAGATGAGAAGTTGAGATATCAAGAGATGCCAGAACATATTTTGGATAGAAGGATCAAGAAGCTGCGAAATAAAGCGATTTGATTAGTGAAAGTGCAGTACCGACATCATAGGGGTATAGATGTCACTTGGGAAGCCGAGGAGGAAATGCGGTCAAAATATCCCTTTTGTTTCAAGAGATTCCGATGACTGAATCTTTTGAAGGGGGTAAGAACTTGTAATACCGTAATATTAATTAGTAGTAAGATTGTTTTGATCTTAGTGTAATTAAGGTTAAATAAGTTTTTATATGAGTTAGGAAGGTTAGAAACTCGTTTGGGAGGAGTTTGAGCTTGAAAAGTACTAAAAATGGGTTACACGGGTCGTGTGATTCCACACGGGGTCGTGTAGAATCAATCAGTAAGCATTCCAGACTTACACGGGGTCGTGTAGAATACCGCAGTAGCAAAAAAATAGAAGTCGTGGATCCACACGGTGTAACATCCCAAAATTTTAGGGTAAAATTAAAAAAAAAATTAACGGACACTTCAATATAAGAAAAGCCACTTAATTAATTTTGACAAAATTCTATAACTTATAAGTTTAATGAAAACATCCCAGGATTAACAACAGTTAATGAAATCACAACATAGCGGAACTTCCATTCAAAAACAGTCCTCCAATGAAGCAGCACAGTGTATACACGTCACGCCTTGCCATCCATGGTACCTGATGTACCTGAAACAGTAGTTTATATAGGGAAAGGGTAAGCACGGAGCTTAGTGAGTTCCTCAAAATACCATACGATCCATCACATAACATAAAACACACAATAACCATTCATATGTCTGTGAGACTCACGGGCTATCCATGTTCCGCCTGAAGACTCACGGGCAGTTCCCGTTCTGTCTTATCGCTCGCAGGCTTTTCCCGTTCCGTCTAATGACTCGCAGGCTATTCCCGTTCCGCCTATTGGCTCGCGGGCTATCCCATTCCGTCTACAAACAATCATTATCATAGCAATAATTCATACAATTATCATAACATGTAAGATCACCTTATTCTAACATATCTTCATTCCTACGCATGCAATATCACCTATAGTATAGTGAGAAGACTCACCTGATTATACTTGACTATATTGTTTATCTTTCTCGGCTTTGTATTTCCTTCAACTTTAACTGTTAACATAATAAGAAATCTATCATTTCTTAATTCTTAACTATATTATAGTCGCATCATTAAACCCTTCAATAATTCCAATATGATACTCCATGATTTATCAAGTAAAGAACGGTCAGGTAGAAGATTAGATGGGGTGGCAGGATCCTTTCAGCATTTTAGCCTTTCGGAAAATCCAACAACCAGATCCCAAGTAATCGGCCTAGTCACCGTCCTCGTAAGTAAATCAATCGGTATTATTTTCGGAAATTACGAATTGTTATAATAACGACATTTTAAGGTTTTTGTTTACTATTGTTAGAAATTAGTATAATATAACATATGTTATACTTATTAAATATTTTACTTCTTAACAAAAAATATTTTACAATACCTAATTAAGCTATAGAAAGGTTTGTAGTTACCTTATGACCAGTCGTCGAGATCTATAACTCCTTCGTTAGGCTTTTAAGCTTCCTTCCGCTCACTTGCTTACACTCTAGTGCTTAGAAACCACTATATATTGGATTGAGATTTAGTTGTGTGGTTTATGAGATGTTTTGAGGGGTATTTATACTTGAATTCTTGAATAAAAAATGGCATGACACTTTTGACAAAAGATTTTAATAATATAACTTTGTTGAAATTAATACCTTCTAGAATCAGTCTGTTCAAGACTGGTTTAGCCGACTTTAAACCCATGAAATTCACTTTTTTATTTGATATTCCAGAAATGTATCTCAATACCTTTCCAGGGATGTATTTTACGTATTTATACGATTTTTCTATGATTTATTATGAATTTTTGAAAACAGACTATCTAATCTGTCAATTCCGAACTAATCAGTAAAGATTGCATTTTTTACCATAGATAATGTCATTTTCAAGCTTACTATTATTTTTGGTAATTGTACCAGACTCAATTTGTAAACTTTGTGCACTGGTTTGAGGTTCAAACGATTTTTCTAGAATTAATTATGATTTTTCTAAAAACGACACAAAATGCTGATTTTCATATGAAATTGTAACTAAAGTTTTTCTTAGCTTTATAACTACCAATGATCATATAATTCCTAACACTCTTATTTTAAGTATATGTTATAATCAGGATACGGGTCTTACACACGGGGTCGTGTAGATCCGCACGGGGTCGTGTGTCGCTGAAGGCCCACTTTTAAAGTTGATTTTTCCTTCATTTTGGGATAAAACCCATTTCGTCCAAAACCCTTTTTAATCCTAGTAACTCAATTCTAACCCTCCAAAGTTGATATTAAGGCTTGTCTTTCACGAATTGAAGCTAAGGTATGATACTTTGAGCTTGAAAGGTAACCCTCTTCGATTTTGACTTTGTTTTAATGGTTGGATTGTTTGAATTGGGATAGTTCCAGGTGGTTTCGATGAACCACCTGTAACTAGCTGATGTTAGAGTGAAGTTTATGGATTAGTAAGTGTAAAGAGTTCTAATATTAGACCCGAACTAGTAAGAAGTTTGTTGTTGTGTTTATGTGGTCGTATAAGTCGAAATAGTGGAGTGGGGAGCTATAACTAGAATATTATTGCTATCCTTTGGTTGCAACTCCTTTCTATGATTTCAGTTTCTTGATTATTGTCAATTTTGAGTGTGATTGAGATTATATTGAAGTTAGAGTATTGAAATTAAGTTGTTGTATTACAGCTAAGGCTAGACAGGATCACACACGAGGTTCTGGAGTTCCACATATCGATTCAACCTCAGGTGAGTAGTTATTTATTAGATGAATTATGCCCTTTGAGATATTAATTGCAGATAAGAAGTAAGCTATGTTTGAATTGGTTGAATATAACCAACTTTGATTGTTTAAAATAAAGAGTTATAGTGTGTGTGACACACTAAGGACTGAGATAGTCCATTGAGAATTACTTAAACAATATATTGGATGATATAATCTGACTAATCCTTAATTACTCATTGAGCTCTCATAGCTCATAAATTGTTTGTTAATGTTGTTTGTGTTTAGGTTCTGGTATTGGTGACCGCGGGAAGTGTAATATGGATGGATAGTTGGACTTGGACTTACTTGTTGTTTGAACTATATAGTTGACTCGGTTTTTGTATAAGAGTTGTAAACACTTTGTGTAAATAGTTTGTGACTTAAACTATGCTTTTAATATAACTTTGTAGACTTGTTACTCACTTTGGGGTTTACACCACTAATGATATTTATGCTTGACTAATTAAATTGGTGTATCTTAAATTTGAGAAACTGGGTGTTACACTGACTGCTAGCAGACTTGACATAGTTTTCACAGTCTGCCAATGTGCACGTCATCAGGCTAATCTTAAACTCTCTTACTTAATTGTTGTTAAATGGATTTTTAGGTACCTTAAAGGGAGACCGAAATTAGGTCTCTGGTATCCTAAGAATCGTGAATTTGATCTGTATGCTTTTTCTGATAGCAATTATGGAGTTTGTGACATTGACAGTAAATCTACCAGTGCTGAATGTCAATTCTTGGGAGATAGACTGATTTCATGGCAGTGCAAGAATCAACAGACCGCATCGACTTCCACGGCTGAGGCTAAATATGTTGTTGCATCGGCCTATTGTTCTCAGGTCATCTGGATGCAACATCAATTGCTGGACTATGGTTTGAACTTTCTTGATACTCCTATCTTCTGTGATAATGATGCTGCAATTCAAATCGTTAAAAACCTGGTTCAACATTCGAAAATCAAGCACATTGTCATTAAAGTTCATTTTATTCGAGACTTTTTTGAGCATAAACTCATTCATTTGGAGCAAATCCACACAGATAACAATGTGGTGGATTTGTTTACAAAACCTTTTGGAAAAGCTCGTTTTGATGTGCTTGTCGGTTTTCTCAAAATGATTCGTTTCGATGACTGAAAGAAAAATCAATTCTTGTAAAATTTGTACTTTATTTTTGTTTCTAGTTACATTTGTTCATTTTCTTTTCTTCTCCTCTTAATACAAATTTAGGGGGAGAATTAAAACAAAAAAAATATAAAACTCAAAAAATTCCAAAAATATGTTTTTCTTTAAATCATTTTCAAAAATCCAAAAAGTATGTTCTTTAATTAGTTTAGTTAGTTCTTTTAAATTTGCACAAATCTTACACGATCGTCAATGTTCTTGATTTATACCAATCCGGAATATAGATCCAACCATTATGTTAATGATGTGTTTCACTATCACCGTGATTCAGTAAGATATTGTCCTACCTTATCGATTGACGACTCACTGAGTTAAACCACTCACTGCTGAGATAAACCACATGTGTTGATGATTCTCATTAGTACACCACAATTAGTATAAAGCACTAACAACCTCTCTTAACCTAATCTCAAGTCTTCTAAAACATAACTTCTAGGCACTTTGAGCTAAACCACTCATTGTCGAGAGTTAAAAACTCTGTGTCGACGGTTAGATTGCGTACCGTAGTCTATCACACGCACTAATCCACTCTTACCCACTCTATCTTCTGAAACAAGAAATAGACGATTCATCATTTAAAACCAAATGTTGATGATATTTCGAAACTCTATGCCTATGATCTTTGCTACAACATCAGTAGTAAATTTGAGGCATAAACAACCTTTCACACATACAAGTCTTCTAATTTAGAGTTGAATGATTCAGTGTACTATACCATACATTGATGATAATTCGCAACTCTAGTTGATGGGTATATCTCGTACCGTGATATATTACATGCTCACACCATTCTTAACCCTACTATTCTTCTAATAAAAGATGTGCATGATTCAATATGGCTTTTCCTCTCATTGATGAAAAACCTCGAAACTCTGTGTCAGTGATCACTGTTTACTGCCACAATACCTGTGAGACACCAAGCATCCCACTGGAACCCAAACTGGCACCAGGATGGTACACTCTGTAGTGATTTAGATACCATTGAATGTCTCACCAAGAGCCAAGCTAACTTGTTAACTGCATTGAGATCTTTGATCAAGGATGTGCAGGGGCCAAAATCAAAACGACCACGAGTAGTTCTCCGATACTCAACAAATCGCAGTGCATTCCTTCGTGTTCACACAGATACTGTGAGTGGTCTCCTCCTGAGTCAAGGTTGGGTCTTTGAACAACTGTGGCGAGAATGGTCTTTATGACTCTATGACCCACAGGGAATTTTCGGTCATAGTTAGAAACGCTGACAATAGACGAAGACTGTCAAATGAAGAAAATCAAATGATGGAACTAGAGAAAGTTTATCTTTCAACACAGTATTTCAACCCCAAATCAAGGTGAAGCTATAACTGAAGCTTGTGACAAATTGTATTGAAGCCTCCTCAATCAATTATGTTGCTATCTATAAACCTGCTGAAGTGATCAAGAAGAATCAGACTCCGCGTGTCTATCAAAGTAGAAATTCAAAGCTGGAGGTGCTGATTTTCAAGAACCTATACAAGAAGCCTTTACACCATATGTACGTTCAAAGAAAAAATTTTAAGGAAGTCCAACTAAGATGAAGTTATTCATGAAGAAATTCATATGAACATCTTGTAGTCAAGTCGTGAAGAAATCGAAGATAAAAGCTAAAAGTCAAGATCAAAGAGAAGATTGGAAAGAAAAGAAAGCTATAAACCAAGGGGGAGATTGTTATGACATAATTTATGGTTTATACTTTGATTTTGCAAAGCCTTTAGAGTTCTCGGCCTAGGACCGAAAACACCATGTTCTCGGTGGTGTTTGGACCGAAATCACAATGTGATTTCGGTGGACCTAGTTCGGTGGGCTTGTTTTCGGTGGACTTATGTTTAGGTGGGCTTTTTATTAGGTTAGTATATAATGTGTAATTTCAGCTGTGTGTAGCAGAGTTGGTCGATTGGAGCTTTAGACGTACATAGCAAGAGAGAGAGAGAGAGAGAGATCATAGTGGACTTTATGTACCCGTCAATTCGTTTATATAATTGAGTGCATTGAAGGTTGATTGTGTTCTTAATTCGTATTCTAAATTGCTTTGGATTCATTGCTTGATTGAGATTCCACATTAATCAAGTAGTCGGATTGATACTCTGTTAGATCTTAGGTTTTGGGACTTACACCAACTCTAATCTGTTCTGTCACTTTCACCTTGTTTCCATCATCCAACCAATGAAGTGCATAGGGCCTAGGATGGGCTATAGTAATCAACCCTATATTAGTCACCATTTCGTTAGAAGCTACATAAGAACAGCTTCCATCATCAATTATCAAACTGTACCATCTGTCTCTAACCAAACATTTGGTGTGAAACAATTGGTCTCTTTGATCAACATCAGATTGTATAACATTAATTTGAAGAGTTCTAAGTACCAAGGCTGTATCATACACCGGCGTCTCATACTTCTCCTCCTCCTCTTCTTCTTCTTCATGTTCATCAGTGAAGATACCACCCAACCTCTCTTCTTCATCAAGCAATTCATCACGAATATCAACAGCCTCTCTTAAGGTCACCACCCTCTTATTTGGACATGCATTTTGGTAATGCCCAAACCATTGACATTTGAAACAACGAACCTTGGACAAACTGGTCTCCTTGTTTGCACTATTCAACTTTGGGGCTGCTGTTGAACTACTAGCACTAATGGCACTATATGTTGCGGCTGACTTCATGCTAGATTCAGGCTTGGACCAAGATTTGGACTTGGCAGATTCCAAGTTAGAGCTTGAACCTCCTCCATACTTTGTCTTCACTTGGGCTTCCAATTTCAGACAAAGACTACAAAGTGTCTCAAAATCAGCATAGGGGTAGAGTTCTACCGTGTTTGCAACATTGTAATTTAGTCCACGTAGAAAACGTGCCATATTTTGCTCTTCTATCTCCTCAATATCACCCATCAATGACATCTTCTCGAATTCATTGAGGTACCTCCCCACACTCATCTTCCCTTGCTTCAAATGAGCAATCCTCCTATAGGTGGTGATCCTATAGTTTGTTGGCACATATCTCTTCCGGAGTTTTCATTTCAAAGACTCCCAAGAAGTGATTTTCTCTTTTCCTTCACAGGTTCTCTTGGCTTTCAACCCTTCAAACCAAAGTGAAGCTCCTCCACTTAATTTCAGAATTGCATACTTGCACCGCTTGTCATCTTCCACTTCTTTGAACTCAAACATACGTTCAACCTTCCTTTCCCAATCCAAATATCTTTCCGGATCAGTTCCACCACCAAATTCAGGCAATTCCGTCACTTTGAATTCATCCACACCATGCAATTCACGTCTGGGCTGCCTTTGATTTGCACCTTCTGGTAAGTTTGTCAATGCTTCACGGAGTTTATGAATGAAATCAGGGTCTTCCCACACCATCTGAATCGTGCTCTGATACCACAAATGATATGAGTATGGAGAGTTTTGTTTTGAGTGTTTAGTGATTTAGTAACAATTTGGCAAAATTGGAACTATTTTTGGTGTTTTTGCAAGAGAATAAACGACCAAACAAGTAACAAGGGATAGTGTGAAAATCAGGCTAGACCTATAACCTAATAATCGGTGAAAACAAACCAAGACCTATTGATTTGAGTTTGTATCAAGATTAGAATCATATCCTAAAATTGACAATATTTGAATTATGCTCGACAAATTAGAGAATGAACAAGTTTTCTTGGATTAAACTTCAATATTATGTTTCATTACAAAGAAAAAAACGTTTTTATAAGGCCATAACTACTAAATGGCCGTTACAAAAACCAAAAGACATAATAAAATAGCATTAAAGGGAAATAAAATAGCAATAAAAGAAACGGTTACGCTAATGTCATAAAATGACTTATTCAATGAAAATAAATGCTTCATAATGGCTCCATGCACCATCAATTCTGCTGCCACGTCACTAGACACACAAATGTGGCCATGTCACCAGCCACGTCACCCATCTTCCAAGTCAGCGACAAATCATCATCATTTCAAGAGTTCGAAACATCCATGCATGCATCAGATACAACTCCACAACATTGGCAATGTTGTAGTTCAACCCTTTGAGAAAAGGAGTCATTTTTTGTTCTTCAACTTCTTCAATATCCCAAATCAAGGACAGTTTTTCAAATTCATCAATGTATTCTCCAACACTCATTTTTCCTTGCCTCAAATCAGCAATCTTCTTGTAAGTAGGAATTCTATGAGTAGAAGGAACATATCTTTTTCTTAGTTTTCGTTTTAGAGAAAGCCAAGAAGAAATTTTTTTTCTTTACATTCACGGGTTCTCTTGGCCTTAAGCCCTTCAAACCACAATGAAGCACCACCACTTAGCTTAAGAATGGCATACTTGCAACTTTTTTTTGTCATCGACTTCCTTGAACTCGAACATTCTTTTAATCTTCCTTTCCCACTCCAGGAAGCGTTCAGGATTAGTCCCGCCAACAAATTTAGGCAATTCAGACACCTTGAATTCTTTAACCAATCTTGGCTGCCCACGTCTAGGCTGTCGCCTTTCCCTTTCTTTTAAGTTCCTTAAAGCTTCACGTAGGTTATTGAGAAAATCAGGATCTTCCCAATCCATAGAACTGGCTCTGATACCACTTATGATACGTGTATGGGCTGATTATAGTGAGGTTTTAGGAGATTTGAGATTGGATTTTCGTGTATGGGAGAATTATGGTAACAATGGAACAAAACAATAAAGAAAACAAGGACAGATTAGTAACAACCCAAGACCTATTGGATTGAGTTCGTATCAAGTCAAGAACACGTGTCCACTATAACAAGTAGTGGACTATAACAATAATTCAAGGTGAACAAAAGTGTTCTTGATTAAAATTTCATCTATCTCTTTTTCCATGCAAAAAAGTTGGCTTATATGAAGCCTTATTACAAATGTAGTGGTTACAAGAAAACCAGCCAACCACTTATTACAGCTAGTAAATGAAACTCTAAGTAACTCCTAAAAAACAAAAAAAAACGTCTAGCATCTTAAAGAACCCAATTAACTCCATCAAATGTAACGGCTAGAAGGAGTTAAGACTTGAATAACCACAAAAAACGTCTAAGACTTTATGAAGTCTAAAGATGCAACCCTTATTTCGTCCAAGTCACCAGGCAAAACAAATTTAGCCATAATACCACTTGCCACATCACCATTCCATTTGGCAAGCATCAATTTGTCACCTTTGGAGTCCACATTGATCATATTTGTAAGTGTCAGTGCCAGTGCCAGTGCCAGTGCCAGTGCCAGTGCCAATGCCAGTGCCAGTGCCAGTGCCAGTGCCAGTGCCAGTGCCAGTGCCAGTGCCAGTGCCAGTGCCAGTGCCAGTGCCAGTGCCATCCCCATCCCCATACCTAGCGCCAGCGCCAGTGCTAGTGCCACGACTATGACTACTACTGCTACTACTACTACTACGAAAACAGCTGCCACGACTATGACTATTACTACTACCACTACTACTACGAGAACAACTACGACTATGACTACTGCTACTACAATCTTTACGACTACCACTACCACTACTACGATGACTACGAGTACTAATACCTATACTACTACCACGACTACTATGACCATTATGACTACTACTATCACGACTACTAAGACAACCTATGACCACTACGACTACTACGACCGCTACCATTACGACCAAAATTACCACTACCAGTGCCAGTGCCAGTGCCATCATTATGACTACTACTATTACTACTAGTACGACAACAACTGTCACGACTATGACTACTACTACTAGTAGTACGACAACAACTACGAATATGACTACTACTACTATCTTTATGACTACCACTACAACTACTACGACGACTACGGCTACTACTACATATACTACTACCAAGACTACTATGACCACTAGGACTACTACTATCATGAGTACTAATACCACTACTATGACCTTGTGACTACTATGACCACTACGTCTACCATAACGACTACTATGACCGCTACCATTATGACCACAATGCCAGTGCCAGTGCCAGTGCCAGTGCCAGTGCCTGTGCCTGTGCCTGTGCCTGTGCCTGTGCCTGTGCCTGTGCCTGTGCCTGTGCCTGTCCCAGCCCCAACCCCAACCACAGCCCCAGTGCCAGCGCCAGTGCTAGTGCCAAGACTATGACTACTACTACGTCAACAACTGCCACGACTATGACCATTACTACTACTACTACGAGAACAACTACGACTATGACTACTACTACTACAATATTTACCACTACCACTACGACTACTACGATGACTACGAATACTAATACCTATACTTCTACCACGACTACTATGACCACTAGGACTATTACTATCACGACAAATAAGAAAACTACTATTACCACTACGACTACCAGAACGACTACTACGACCGCTACCATTACGACAGAATTACCAGTGCCAGTGCCAGTGCCAGTGCCAGTGCCAGTGCCAGTGCCAGTGCCAGTGCCAGTGCCAGTGCCAGTGCCAGTGCCAGTGCCAGTGCCAGTGCCACGACTATGACTACTACTATTACTACTAGTACGACAACAACTACCACGATTATGACTACTACTACTACTACTAGTACGACAACAACTATGACTATGACTACTACTACTATCTTTGCGACTACCACTACCACAACTACGACTACTACTACCTATACTACTACCACGACTAATATGACCACTAGGACTACTGCTATCACGAGAACTAAGACCACTACTATGACCCTATGACTACTATGACCACTATGACTACCACAACGACTACTACAAACGCTACCATTACAACCACAATTACCTGTGCCTATGCTTGTGCCTGTGCCTGTGCCTGTGCCTGTGCCTGTGCCTGTGCCTGTGCCTGTGCCTGTGCCTGTGCCTGTGCCTGTGCCTGTGCCTGTGCCTGTGCCTGTGCCTGTGCCTGTGCATGTACCACGACTATGACTACTACTACTACTACTACAACAATTGCCACGACTATGACTACTACTATTACTACTACTACTACGACGACAACTACGACCATAACTACTACTACTATATGTACGACTACTACTACTACGACAATTATGACCACTAGGACTACTACTATCACGACTACTAAGACAACTAATATGACCACTACGACTACTATGAGTACTACGACTACCACAACGACTACTACAACCACAATTACCAGTGCCAGTGCCAGCGCCTGTGCTCGTGTGTGTGCTCGTGCCAGTGTCAGTGCCCGTGCCAGCCCGAGTCCCAGCCCCAACCCCAGCCCCAGCCTCAGTGCCACGACTATGACTACTATTACTACTACTACTACAACAACAACTGCCACGATTATGACTATTACTACTACTACTATTATGAGAACAACTACGAGTATGACTATTACTACTACAATCTTTACGCCTACCACTACCACTACTACGATTACTACGACTACTAATACATGTTAGGATTCTAGTTGTGATGATATTTTGATATCTGAAGTACATGTGTTCCTATCCGAAGCTTTTGGTGTATGCGAAGTGATAAGCTGATGCGAAGAGGTTGATGATACGAAGTTTGCATGCTTACCGGAAGACTATTATGTTTATACTTATCTTTTGTAATAGATAATGACTAGGGTTCTTATACTTATATGTAACTAATTGGATTAAGTGTTTATCCAATTAGATCATAGTATATAAACACCATTAGCCCTAATTGTTTAGAACATAACTTTATAGTCGCATATTCATTGTAACAATCCTTATAGTTGCTCGTCATTTAAAGGACTTGGAGAACTATCCTTTTACATTGAATAAAAATCATTCGACTGATTGAATACTCAAATACTTTTGTTCTCGTTGTTTTCCTTGTTCTTAATTTGATCTTACAATACCTATATTACTATAACGACTACTATGATCACTAGGACTACTACCATCACGACTACTAAGATAACTATGACCACTACGACTACCACAATGACTACTACGACCGCTACCATTATGACCAGAATTACCACTGCCAGTTCCAGTTCCAGTGCCAGTGCCAGTGCCAGCCCCAGCCCCAGCGCTAGGGCCATGGCCAGTGCCATTGCCATTGCCTGTGCCTGTGCCTGTGCCTGTGCCTGTGCATGTGCCTGTGCCTGTGCCTGTGCCTGTGCCTGTGCCTGTGCCTGTGCCTGTGCCTGTGCCTGTGCCTGTGCCTGCCCTAACCCTAGCGCTAGCGCCAGTGCTAGTGCTAGCCCCAGCGCCAATGCCAATATGAGTACCACAACTATGACTACTACTAGAATCCCTTTGATGATTCACACCTAGGATCTCCAGAAAAACAGAACTTGCACTTAGGAAGGAGGCAAAAATCTCAAAGCCTAGAGAGGGATGAGATTTTTGCATACAGGGGAGGGAGAAGGGAAATTGGCGGCTCAAATGGAGGCTTAGGAATACCTTAGTGTTTGACCCCAAGGCCTCTATGTATAGGAGCCTTTTGGCGATCGCACCCCTGGACTTGTTTCTATTAATTGACTCTTTAATTAATTACAATCCAGACCCTTAATTAATTTCTATAAATTAATTCCAAATTAGTTTATCAATTAATTTACAAAGCTAGTTTCTAATTAATTTATTTCTCAATAAATTAATAAACTAATCATTCCCTTTTAATTTTCTGACTTTCTGGATCATGGAGGAACCCAAAAGGACCCTGCTACTATTAGAAATATCACCACTAGTGATGACATTGGACACTAATTCCAACATTACTTTCTTCGCAGGAATTGTTTTAGGTTCATTTTTAAACCATGATATTTGTTTTACCGGAACCCATTTTTTCTTTACAATCAAAGTTTCCCCATAATAGGAACTACATTGTGTAGTCTCACTTCAGAATTCTTCGTAAACAAGCTTGAAATCTTGAATGGTGATATTTTTATCTTTAAAAAATCGGTATTCTTATCTAGCCACACATGAAACGTATCGACAAGGTTGCTTCCCTTTGTAAAATTGTCTTTCGAAGATCTTTCATATTTCTGATTCAAATAGATGGATTTATTTGGTTCAAAATGTATTTTGGTAAATTTTCTGAAGTTTTCTTTGTTTTTGAAACTTTTTGTTGGTTTTTGAATTCCTTCTGGTTATTTTGGAGATCAAGATAGTTTCTTCTCCTTTTGTTGTCATAAAACTTTTTATGCTTGACTCAACTTGGTATTTCCTTAAAAACTCTTCGGATGGTGGGAAATTGAGTGTTGACTCTGAGAGGGTTTTTCAACTGTTAAATTTCTTGTTTTCTTATGTTTATTTTTACTTCTAAATTTTCATTTACATTATTTTGAAGCATTTTATCAGTTGAGAAGAATTCCTCAGGAATGACAGACTCGTTATCTTTTCGCATTATTGAGAGTAACTCATTATCCTCATCCAATTTTACTCCTTTTGTTTATGAAAACAATGTTTTTGAAATTTGCAACCTTTAGATATGTACATGCTAGCTCGATAAACTTTTTGTTTTTGTTAATTAAGTATTTTTCAAATTCATCTAAAGATTTTAGAACATGAATATGATTTGATTCTTCATTTTGAAGATTCCTTTTTAACCTCAGAAGAGTAGCTGTGAAAATCACTTAAAGAAGTTTTGCTCTTTTTGGTTTCAGAATCTTCAGTTGAATTTGAAGAACAATTGGAGGAAGTTTTATGTTGGGACAGGTCCATGTAGTCAATTTCCTCAATATTCGAATCAAAATCATCATTCATGAAGTTATCATCAAAAGAGTTGTTTTTAGAAGAAGTAACAGTTTTGTTTGTAGAACTATTCACAAAAGAACTTTTATTTACATGAGGAATGGTGGGTGGAGAGTCATCCATCAATTTTGATAGATCATTAGAGCTTAGAAAGTTTTGAAATGGTATCAGCCCATGAGCATAAGTCTGATTAGGTATATCAGCAGAAGAAACAATGAATTCACATTCATAAGAGATAGAACCCACATCTTGTAGTTTAATTCAATAAAGGGCAAGAGTTTTTTTATGACGATCTAATGTGATATCAGAAGAATGATAAATACGAGTAATATGAGAATAAATCCTTTTAGCAGTTTCACAAAAATATTTCTTTGTTTCAATAAAATTTCATTATTTTCATGCAATTGTTCTCTAGTTTCTTCTAAAATCCATATTCTAAATTGAATCTTCTTTAATGCCCCACGCAAGCCTTCAAGTTTGCTCTTAAGTGAAGTTACTTCCTCCCTTGCCTGACATGCATCAATATTTACTGAAACAAGTAGTTAATTCAAATGAAGACAGTCAGAAGTAATTTCATTAAGATCATTAATATAAAGTGATTCTGGAACGTTAAAATTATCAAGAAAAAATGATACATGTTTAGGGATGGTGAGGCGTAAGTTTGAAGTAGTTGTGGATCTTTGAGCCATAAGACATAAACTCGTGACATTGCTATCCTCTTCTTTTTCAGAATCTTCATCTTCAGACCAGAGCTGCTATCTACCATGTGTGGGCCTGCATATCTCCTCATCGTGCGAACCTGATGACCAGGTCTGATATCTACCATCACCACCCTTTGATGCCACCAGCAACAGGTTTTGATCATTTTACCTGGCTTCCTCAAGCTTCTTCACATAATAGGCCTCGACTTTCACCCTCTCATTCTTCTCGTTTGCTTTCTTTAACATACAGTCTTTGGCAAGATGATATTTACCAAATAAGTAGTTACAATCATATCCAGAGTCACACACTAGCTTTTTTTCTGGTTGAGCTAGAGTGTCGACCTTTGATTTAATGGGAACATCAGCAGGTCGCATCACTTGTTTCCCATTGTTGACGTTTCGATTAAAGGTTCAACTAGTCTGAGGCTTCCTCTGAAATTTATTATTATTGTTTGAGTAAAGAACCACAGATTCTCTATTCTCATCAACTTGTCCTTTAGCATCGACAAATGAAAGGTCTTCGGATTCAGTGTTAGATACTAAAGCAAGTGATCCAGCATGTTAGTTCTATATGCTCAAGGATGATCATAAAATGATATTACTAATAATACATGATCCTATAGGGTCACACCAACAACAAGTTTGACACCAATTGATCATTTAGAACGTTAAATTTGATTTAACATCAAATGATACTAAACTTGCAATTTAATCTTGTAGGTTATTATTATTTGAGGTAAATAATAATAACTACAAAAATTAAAGGTTGATTAGTAATTCATATGTGATGAATTAATTAAGTGTAACAATTAAATTGTTTAAATTGTTAAACGATTTAATTGATTTATAATTAAGCCTTTTATTTAATTTAATTGGTAAATTAAATAAAATATATATATTGTTATATATATATATATATATATATATATATATATATATATATATATATATATATATATATATATATATATATATATATATATATATATATATATATATATGTATATATATAATTATACAATTAAGATTGTATATTTAGATGGTTTATTTATATATAAGATTATGGGTTAAATGTTATCTCATTTAAGAAATAAGAAGATGTATTATTTATAAGCTTATAATTATATAAGTTTTATAAATAATAAAACCTACTAGCACTACACTTGATCATCCATAATTTAAGCCATGATGGGAGACATAAACACATGCATTGAGTTGTTAAACTAGTGGAAGATGCTAGCTTTTGTATATTGAAATCACATGGGTCTTTCCTTTCCAACTAATGCATGTGCTTTCTCTTTTTGGTGGGTTAAATGGCTGATCATTGTGGGTGTGTGTGGATATATTTTGCATCTTAAAATTCAGCCAAAGACTCTCTCAAATGTGCTAAGCAAATTTCGAAATTTGCTTAAAAGGAATAAGGAGTTATTTTGCAAGTTTGTGGAACTAGCATTCAAGTGTGTTCAAGCTTGTGGTGGATCAACTATAGAGGGATTCTAATTTGATTCCTAGCTATCAAAATCATCCAAACCAAACCCAAGAACAAAGGTTATAATCTTGAACTTAAACTATGTTTGTTCTTTATGTTATCTCTACATGCATGTAGCATGATCCTCTTGAAAATGGAATTTGTGTTCATGATTTTATGCTTCCGTTGCAAACTCTAGTTTTTGAAACTAACTACATGAACCTTGATTTCCAACAATTGGTATCAGAGCCATGGCTATATTGCATGTTTAGATAATAAGTCTATTTGGATAAACTTGGTTTTTGGAAGCCATGAATGTTCATCTTCTTAAATGAAAGTTTCATGCATGGCTTCTTTGGCAACATGCATATATATAATCTATGATTTTATGTAACCAACTATATCTTATGCATGCATGCTTTTGGTTACATAAATTGTTGCCTTAGAAAAACAAAGTGTTGATTTTCTTATGATTTTATGTGATAAAATGGTGCATAAACAAGCCAAGGACCATATGATGCATGTTTTGTGTTTGTGTTCGATATGGTTGTAATCTATTCATTTATTCAAATGGTTTGTAATAATAATTAGTTATTTCCTTCTTAATATTCATTTTGTAAATATTAGAATAGTTGTATTTTATTTATTTCACAAAATGTAACAAGAGAAGGAAGTAAAAGACCAAGAGAAGATTGCACCCAACAGCAGCACTTTCTGAAGAGCTGCTGTCCAGATTTCAAAAATGTTTTGGAAGTGTTTTATAAATTCATATGTTGGTCATTTGGTGATATACTTGTTGGTAACTTTAATATCTAGTATATACATTAAGTTTCAACATGTATTATCATCAATATAGCCAAGAATGAATTGAAAAATACAACAAAAACCACAAAAATTCCTTCCTGACAGCCCCTGATTTCGCAAGTTTCATAGGGCCAGAAGAAAAATCATATCTCACTCTATGATGTCAAGAAATGGTGGTTCAAGTATCATTTGGTGATATAAGAAGCTTGGCAAAATTGTAGCCAAATCGAATATCATTTGGTTGAGTTTTTGTCACCTTTTTGTCCCTAGGTTTGGACTTGATATTTCATGTGTGGCTCACATGAAATATCAAACTAATTGGCTTGTGTTTATGCACCCATGCATGCTTGTGATGTTTGAATGTTTTATTATGTTATGTTGTGGATGAAAATAAGATTTTGCATGCTAGACAACCTAGATAATTAAACATAATCATCAAGGAGTTTGTATTTTTCAAAAGTTGACATTTAAAACATAAGATGTGATAAAATTGGTTTTATTAAAATGGGTTTTGTTATAAAACCTATTAAGTCAAGTTTTGAAAATGATTGAAACAAGAAATAAAATGGAGATTTTATGAACTCTTACAAACTCCAACCCTAAGTAATAATGGTAATTATTTAGGATTATAAATTGGTTCTAATATATGTGATCAAACTCAAACTTAATATTGGATATTAATTGTAATCTTGACCACAAACAAAGAATCAATAAAATGGAGATTTTATGATTAAGGAACCAATTAACAAAATAAGATTTAATGGTACCATGTTCATTGGATGCATGCAATCTACATGATACCATATGTTTTTCAAAATTAGAATTGTAAAACATTCAAATCCCTTATGAAATACGAATCTATGCTGTCCCTCTTAAAGACACTCATGTATCACTTGTATTTCCTTGTGGGATAAAGGATACCTAACCACTTGGAGTCTTCTTGTGATACAAGAAGTAGTTTTGCAATATTGATGGGATAAAAGGGCACCTAACCATCAATAGTTGACAAAACTACACGTCCGTTTAAGTAGGATGATTCGTTTGGAAATCTCTTGTGATAAAGGTCACCTAAGCATTAGAAATCCAAGGCATAGATGGGATCAAACATGCCAAACTTATAAATGTTATAATGGGATCCCATAACTCTAGAAATTATATTTGGATATAATTGGTAAACCGTTACCTACCTTGTTGATTCGAATAGGCGGGATAAAGGATACCTAACCACTTATTCGTGATGCAACTTGGATTCTAGACCTTAATTAATTAAAGTTTATGAAACAAGAAGGGGTATTAATTAAGGACTTAATATCATAATTTACTAAATAGAACCTTGTTAAAATTTTGTAGATGGCACCAAACAACACACACTCGGCTCCTAACAAAACCTCACTACGGTCTCTCCTTGAAGGAGAAAAACTTAACCATACCAACTTCTTGGATTGGCACCGTAGTGTGAGAATTGTTCTCAAACAAGAAAAGAAAGAATATGTTCTCAATGAACCACTTCCAGAAGAGCCCCCTGCCATTCCTAAGCCCGCACATGATGCATGGCTTAAAAAGATGGATGATTCCATCGATGCATCATGCCTCATGTTGGCAACCATGATTCCTGACCTTCAGAAGGATTTGGAGAATCATTCAGCCTATGACATGATTCATCAACTAAAGGAAATGTTCCAACAACTTGCAAGAACGGAAAGGTTCGAAACTGTTCGGGCTTTCCATGCTTGCAAGATGGAGGATGGGCAGTCGGTAAGCTCTTATGTGTTCAAAATGAAGAGTCACATTGATCATTTGGCACGTCTTGGAGTTGTGATGCCCGAAGAGCTAGCAACGGATATGATCCTTAACTCCTTGACAAAGTCCTTTGATCCTTTTATCATGAATTTTAACATGAATGGTTTCAACAAGACTATCCCGGAATTACATGGGATGCTAATTACCGCGGAAAAGAATCTGCCTAAGAAAACCACTCAAGTTCTCATGATCAAGGAAGGTGGCACAAAGAGAACTAGACCAGAACACCCCACCAACTCCAAGGGCAAGGGGAAAGCAAAAGTTTTCAAAGGAAAGGGCAAGAAAGTTGTCCAATCATCCCGTCCGCCCAAGAAGAAGGCAAAAGTTGCCAAAGAAGACGCGTGCTTCGAATGTGGCAAGGTTGGGCATTGGAAGAGAAATTGCCCTACCTATCTTGCGGAGTTGAAGAAGAAAAATGCCGGTGAAGGCACTTCAGGTATCTATGTGATAGACCTAGAACTTTATAATTTATCTCCTAACACATGGGTATTTGATACTGGTTGTGGAACTCACATATGTAATATGTTGCAGGGGTTCAAAAGGAGTAGGCAACTGAAGGCAAATGAGGTAGTACTTCGGGTTGGAAACAATGCAAGGGTTGCGGTGGATTCAATTGGAAGTTTTAATTTATTACTACCTAATGGCTTGTGTGTGACATTGTTGAATGTTTATTATGTTCCTAGCTTGACTAGGAATATTATTTCGGTTGCTAAATTAAGACAATGTGGATTTGATCTTTCCTTTAATAATGATGATATTTGTGTTTACAAAAATAATGTATTCTATTTTGAGGCTAGGCCTTTAAATGGAATTTATGAAGTAAACCTTGATGAAAAGACTAACAATGGCTCTTTATACCACACTTTCACCAAGAAACCCAAATTTGATTTGAGTCAAACCTATCTATGGCATTGTCGCCTTGGGCATATAAACAAGAATCGCATATCCCAACTTCAAAAGAGTGGACTTTTGAAGGCAAATGAGAATGACTCATTTGATATATGTGAATCTTGTTTACATGGCAAGATGACTAAAGCTCCTTTCTCCGGAACCAATGAGAGAGCAAAGGACTTGTTAGGAATTATACATACGGATGTATGTGGTCCTTTCAAGCCAATGACTAGATATGGTGAAAGATATTTCATCACCTTCACTGACGACTTTAGTCGTTTTGGATATGTTTATTTGATTAAACATAAACATGAGACGTTTGAAATGTTCAAAACGTTTCAAAGTGAAGTGGAAAATCAACTCAACAAAACAATTAAAGTTCTTCGTTCTGATAGAGGAGGTGAGTACTTAAGTACAAACTTTATGGATCATCTTAAGTCTTGTGGAATTGTTTCACAACTTACTCCACCTGGAACACCACAACATAATGGTGTGTCTGAGAGGCGGAACCGAACACTATTGGATATGGTTCGATCCATGATGAGTAGAAGTACTCTACCTTTATCATTTTGGGGTTATGCTTTACAAACAGCTGCTCGTCTCCTAAATATGGCACCTACTAAAAAGGTAGATAAAACGCCTTATGAGATATGGCATGGAAGGGTTCCATCTTTATCCTATCTCAAGGTATGGGGTTGTGAAGCTTATGTTAGACAAGAAGCTTCAAACAAATTAGAACCCCGTTCAACTAAATGTATCTTTGTAGGGTATCCGAAAGATTGTCTTGGATACTATTTCTACAATCCCATCGAGAATAAGATATTTATTTCTCGAAAAGCTGAATTCCTAGAAAACAAGTTTCTGACGGAAGAGGCTAGTGGGAGGTTTGTGGAACTTGAGGAACTTCAGGAACCATAACCTGATACACTAGAAGTTGAATCTAGCATTCAACAAGAAATTGTTGAACCTGAACAAACGGTTGATCAGGAACAAATTGTAACACAAGGTGTTCGCAAATCTGGTAGGGTTCGAATTGAACCAGAAAGGTATGGTTACCTTTTGATGGAAGAGGAATGTTATACGATAGATTCTGATGAACCCGTCAACTATCAGAGTGCAATATCAGATCCTGAATCTGATAAATGGCTTGAGGCCATGAACACTGAGATGCAATCCATGCACGATAATCAAGTTTGGAACTTGGTCAATCTTCCCACCAATTGTAAGACTGTTGGGAACAAATGGGTTTTCAAGAAGAAAATCGACGTGGATGGAAATGTTCACACTTTTAAGGCTAGACTTGTCGCTAAAGGATACTCACAGACTCATGGTATTGACTATGATGAGACCTTTTCTCCAGTGGCAATGATCAAGTCGATTAGGATACTTTTTGCCATAGCCGCGTACTATGATTATGAGATATGGCAAATGGATGTCAAGACCGCTTTCCTTAATGGATACTTATTGGAAGATGTCTATATGGATCAACCTAAAGGTTTTGTCGATCCCAAGCATCCAAACAAAGTGTGCAAGCTTAAAAGATCTATCTATGGATTAAAGCAAGCGTCTCGAACATGGAACATCCGTTTTGATGAAAAGATTACGAGTTTTGGATTCATCAAAAATGAGGATGACTCCTGTGTTTACAAGAAAGCTAGTGGGAGCATTGTCATAATCCTAGTATTGTATGTAGATGACATACTTTTATTTGGAAATGACATCCCAACCTTAAAAGGTGTCAAAGCGTTCCTTGAGAGTTGTTTCTCAATGAAGGATCTAGGGGAAGCTGCTTATGTATTAGGCATAAAGATCTATAGAGATAGATCTAAGAGAATTATTGGTCTTAGCCAAAGTGTGTATATTGATAAAAGAGGATTCTTGCCAATGCCGCATGGCACCATCCTAAGCAAGTCTCAGTGCCCAAACACTAGGACTGAACTTGAAAGGATGAAACATGTCCCATATGCTTCGGCAATTGGGTCCATCATGTATGCCATGTTATGCACTAGGCCCGACGTCTCATGTGCCTTAAGTATGACTAGTAGGTATCAACAGAACCCAGGTGAAGCCCACTGGACTGCTGTAAAGAACATTCTTAAGTACTTGAGAAGAACTAAAGATATGTTCTTAGTTTACGGCGGTTTGGAAGAAAGCTTAAAGGTAAAGGGTTACACTGACGCAAGCTTCCAAACAGATAGGGATGATTCGAAATCTCAATCTGGGTATGTCTTTATTTTAAATGGAGGAGCCGTATCTTGGAAGAGTTCCAAACAAGAAGTGATTGCACAATCCACTACAGAATCAGAATATGTTGCTGCTTCAGAAGCTGCTCAAGAAGCTGTCTGGATGAGAAAGTTCATAGAAGATCTAGGGGTTGTTCCTTCCATTCGGGACCCTATAGAAATCTTCTGTGACAATCTAGGTGCTATAGCTCAAGCAAAGGAACCTAGATTGCATCAAAAAACCAAACACATTCACCGAAGGTATAACTACATTAGACATGAAGTTAAGAATGGTGAAATTAGTATTCACAATGTTCATACAGATCAAAATTTGGCAGACCCATTCACGAAACCTTTACCCCAAACTAAGCATGAAAGTCATGCTAAGGGTATAGGACTCCGTTTTTCTAATGAATGGATTTGATTTGTGTTTAATGTTTTATGAATATGAACTTATGTAAACGACAATAATTATGTAATATATGTGACGTGATGTTTCATTCATAATTTTGTGTTTTATTAGCATGTTTAATCCTTGAATAATTTAGTTATTCTAAACGTCCATAGTCGATCATAGTTGTGGGAGCAATTATGAAGTAAGACTAATATGAATTGGATTGGTTGACTTTTATAGGTAAAAGTAGCAAAAGGTTGCAACCAAATTCATAGGTACTTGTCAGTGAACAAGTATTGGACTTGACCCGTTTCAAGATCACTCCATGGATCATTATCATAAGTGATTCTTGAATAAAGGTATTATCATTGTATCCTTTGACCTGAGATACATATTTGGGACTCAAGTGTAGAGTGTACTATGCTTTGATATGGTTCACTGTTGTTCTTGAAATACAGACAACCATAAAGGCCATACTCATGCATAGTACTAACTATATGAGGGGCGTATGTAGTCAAGACGGGATTTGTTCCTCTTATGTGTTGAGAGTTAGACATCTAAGGCGCCTGTTTGAAAGTTGAACATAAAATGAGAATGATTAAGATCCATGTCTCATGTTCAACATGATGTCTGTGACAAAGGGATAATTGATAGATAACCTTATACATCAATTAGAGCCTCGTGTTTTCTGAAGAATTGAATGTTGTTGAATGGCACAATGTCATGTGTTATTGGGGGCAGTAAAATGTTGCTAGACGTTTACCACTGTCTATATCATTCTGTGATGCAACCTTGTGCAAGTGGGAGATTGTTAGTTCTATATGCTCAAGGATGATCATAAAATGATATTACTAATAATACATGATCCTATAGGGTCACACCAACAACAAGTTTGACACCAATTGATCATTTAGAACGTTAAATTTGATTTAACATCAAATGATACTAAACTTGCAATTTAATCTTGTAGGTTATTATTATTTGAGGTAAATAATAATAACTACAAAAATTAAAGGTTGATTAGTAATTCATATGTGATGAATTAATTAAGTGTAACAATTAAATTGTTTAAATTGTTAAACGATTTAATTGATTTATAATTAAGCCTTTTATTTAATTTAATTGGTAAATTAAATAAAATATATATATATTGTTATATATATATATATATATATATATATATATATATATATATATATATATATATATATATATATATATATATATATATATATATATAATTATACAATTAAGATTGTATATTTAGATGGTTTATTTATATATAAGATTATGGGTTAAATGTTATCCCATTTAAGAAATAAGAAGATGTATTATTTATAAGCTTATAATTATATAAGTTTTATAAATAATAAAACCTACTAGCACTACACTTGATCATCCATAATTTAAGCCATGATGGGAGACATAAACACATGCATTGAGTTGTTAAACTAGTGGAAGATGCTAGCTTTTGTATATTGAAATCACATGGGTCTTTCCTTTCCAACTAATGCATGTGCTTTCTCTTTTTGGTGGGTTAAATGGCTGATCATTGTGGGTGTGTGTGGATATCTTTTGCATCTTAAAATTCAGCCAAAGACTCTCTCAAATGTGCTAAGCAAATTTCGAAATTTGCTTAAAAGGAATAAGGAGTTATTTTGCAAGTTTGTGGAACTAGCATTCAAGTGTGTTCAAGCTTGTGGTGGATCAACTATAGAGGGATTCTAATTTGATTCCTAGCTATCAAAATCATCCAAACCAAACCCAAGAACAAAGGTTATAATCTTGAACTTAAACTATGTTTGTTCTTTATGTTATCTCTACATGCATGTAGCATGATCCTCTTGAAAATGGAATTTGTGTTCATGATTTTATGCTTCCGTTGCAAACTCTAGTTTTTGAAACTAACTACATGAACCTTGATTTCCAACACAGCATTCGCTTGATCACCTTGTAACTCCAACACATCTTACTCATATGGTTTCAACAAGTTGTACAGTTCTTCCAAAGAGTAAGAATTGATGCGTTCATGAAATCGTACCATCATAGTAATCTGTCTCCATTCTTTTCAGAGGCATTGCATGAATCCGAAGTTCTTCTCATGCAGTGTCTTAGAAACACCATACTTCTCAAGATTGTAGACCACATCGTTAAACCTTTCATAGGTTTGATAAATATTTTCATTGTCAAGCTGTTTGAAGTTACTTAACTCTGCAAGAATATTATTGATGATGCTTTTCTTTATGACATCGTTTGTCATTCTCAACTTTCTTCTTGTTAGCAGCAATCGTTTCTTCAGTCTCTTCAATAACAACGACCTCTCATATTGTTTTGGCAAATCTTCCTATGACATGAGCAGTGAAAGGGCCTTCAATGAGAGATCTCATCAAATCTTCATCTATCCTACTTAGATAGTCTTCCATGTGATCAACCCATTGATCGTAGAACTCCAGAATGAGCATAGGGGCCTTGTTTGATGACCCCATAAGAGTAGCATAATTCATCAAAATGTTGTTTGTGTTGTACGCCATTGAAAGTGATCCATCATTCGCTTGATCACCTTGTAACTCCAACACATCTTACTCATATGGTTTCAACAAGTTGTACAGTTCTTCCAGAGAGTAAGAATTGATGTGTTCATGAGATCGTACCATCATAGTAATCTGTCTCCATTCTTTTCAGAGGCATTGCATGAATCTGAAGTTCTTCTCATGCAGTGTCTTAGAAACACCATACTTCTCAAGATTGTAGACCACATCGTTAAACCTTTCATATGTTTGATAAATCTTTTCGTTGTCGAGCTGTTTGAAGTAACTGAACTCTCCAAGAATATTATTGATGATGCTTTTCTTCATGACATCGTTTGTCATTCTCAACTTTCTTCTTGTTAGCAACAATCGTTTCTTCAGTCTCTTCAATAACAACGACCTCTCCTATTGTTTTGGCAAATCTTCCTATGACATGAACAATGAAAGGACCTTCAATGAGAGATCACATCAGATCTTCATCTAACCCGCTTAGATAGTCTTCCATGCGATCAACCCATTGATCGTAGAACTCCAGAATGAGCATAGGGGCCTTGTTTGATGACCTAGAAGAGTATCATAATTCATCAAAACATTGTTTGCGTTGTACGCCATTGAAAGTGATGATCTTTTCGTAGAAATCAACAAAGAAAAAACTTTGAAGCATAGAACAGTGGATCTAAGAACAGTTTAGATCCACGCATCAAAGAAAATTAATTGATTATTGGAAGAAGAACGACAACCAACCCACTCTAATACCACTTGTAAGGTTGAAAGATCAGTGCAAACAAAGCAAACACAAGTAAAAGATTATGAATTGAATGTCAAACTAGTCGAATAATTTTGTTCATTGTAATAAAGGTAGGGCTCCCAATCAAAAAGATGAGCACCTTTAATAAGATCGATTACAATGAAAACTGCGACTAACTACATTTAAGTCTAAGGTTACATCATATATATATATATATATATATATATATATATATATATATATATATATATATATATATATATATATATATATATATATATATATATATATATATATATATATATATATATTTCAAAGAGATGTGTTCCTGTGGATTGATAGTAGAGCTTCTAAACTAAAAATGAATAGGAGCCTTTGGTTGTCTTTTCCTAGAATAGCTATTAAAATGTAATCGTGGTGTGCTGCCCAGTTTCTGGCTGGGTTTCCTTCTTTTATAAAAGTTGCCTTTCATATATATATATATATATATATATATATATATATATATATATATATATATATATATATATATATATATATATATATATATATATATATATATATACTAACTATAAAATGGACTGCAAACCCAAGCCCATAAACAAAAGATAAGAACAAAAACCCTACATAAACATAGAAACAATAACAAATAAGCTTTATCATGAAATATGTTATCTTCGGATCAGCACCAACTACCTTCGGATCTTCAACACCTTCAACAGAGACTTTAGGACTTTAGATGGCTAAATCTTGGACATAATCAATATCTTAACACTAGTCAAGACCAGATCTTAATAAATACATATCTATCATAAAGGAGTTAATGAATAAATAACTAGTGAATAAGCAAGTAGATATAATGCAAAGATAGGATAAATTCATGAAAGTTCGGTACAACAATCAATTCAAAATTGTAGACCAAATAACGAAAAAATAAAAGTCGAATTAAGGTAAGTATCGTCAACCAAAGTCATAGGAAATTTTATCTAGTTTCTAAGGAAATTTGGATCACCTCATTTTGGAGTTGTGGTTCAAAAGTTATGATGAAAACATTAGATGTAATTACCCTCTTAAGTTATTGCAAACCAAAAACTAAACACACTGGAAAAGTAGCATGAAAAGGCATTTTATAAGATGTTAATAAACATATGTATACCTATAATGTAACACCCCGTTCTTTGATACACTTTGAGAAGTGTAATATTTTATAAAAACGTTGCGGAACAAAATGTCAACTTTTAAAAACTTTTCTCATGACATAAAGTCATGTCTTAAAATTCCGGTCCCAACAAAAACATTTAAGTTTTAAAATATTTAAATCATTTCGGGGGTTACAGCTTCATATCAAACTAGACCATAGAAAGCAAGTTAGGATACAAACCATTACATCATGCAGAATTCGCTCCGTCTAAAATCCTAATCTCATCGGGTCATCTACTTGCTTTTATCCCTCGTGTCTAGAACCTGGGATACATGGCATAAAATAAAATACGTAAGAAGAAATCGTCTCGTGAGCTACATGGGTTGTAGACTCAAAACATTTGTAATCAAAACTAATTCATTTTCAAAACATTTATAATCCTCTCATATACGACACTTGCTATAAAAATCTTTATAGTCAATTTATATAATGACACTCGCTGTCAAAACCTTTATAATTAAGCATATAACGAACTTTTGCTTTTAAAGCCTTTCATAACAAATCAAGTAATGTTATTGTTATCATAAAACTTTCATTTTCATTTTCTTAGCTTTTGACTGGTATCGTAGCATACTTGAATTTTATACTTAGGGTCTTAATCACTCTTTGTGATACCCCAAGTCTGTACTGAGGTGATACGAACAAATCTAACCACCTCAGCATCTTATCACATGCTACGATTGGTATCTTAGCATGCTTTATACTTAGGGCCTTAATCACTCTTTGTGATACCCCAAGTCTGTACTGAGGTGGTACGAACATATCTAACCACCTCAGCATCTTATCACATGCTATGATTGGTATCTTAGCATGCTTAGGGTTTATACTGCGGGCTTGAATCATTCTTGATGATTCCCCCAGTCTGTACTAGAATGGAAAGAACACAATCAGTCCATTCTAGCATCTTTCCATATTTAGGACATCTACTTCGTGAAGGGGTGGTGCTGCCCCAGTAGATTCCTCTGTATTCCCCTTACGGGAACATCATAGCCCAGGCAGATCATTTTCCATTCATTCATGTTACTTTTCATTACAATTCATTGTTTGCATCAATTACCAGACATTCTTAAATATAATACCGCTAGCTGTCAAATCATTCATTCAAAATCATCATAAGGCTAAATGCCAAAACATTCTTTCATACTTATCGTGGGCTTGAAGCAAAAACATTCTTTCATAAGCTTTATAGGCTAAACGACAAACATTACTTCATAATCATCTTGGCTAAACGCCAAAACATTCTTTCATAATTATCTTGGGCTAAACGTCAAAACACTTTCTTAACTTATTAGGCTTGAGGCCAAAACATACTTTCATTCATATTCTAGGCTTGAAGCCAAAACGTACTTTTAAAACATATTTGGCTTAATGCCAAACTTTACTTTCAAGACATATTTCGGCTTAATGCCAAATCATACTTTCAAAACATATTCATAACTTTCATAAGCATAACATAGGTAGTAAAGATTTTATATAAATTCACATTTGAAAGTAATATATAGCTTCATACATAAATTGCCAAGTACCCCATAGTGGGAAAAAGCCACATGTACTCACCTTAGTAGCTAGGTACGTCTAGCTACACTAATCCACTTCTTCTAGCCTTTCGTTGCTTCCAAACGTCCTTCTATCTTTATTAATTTTTAATAGAAGATTAAAACATATTAGACAACTAAACATATATCATGTGTCTAATCATTCTTGACTACTACTAGCCATTATCTAATTCTATTCTAATGGCTAGGTGTCGTTCTTAAAGCATAATAACCCTTTTGGACACTTTTACCCTTTTTGTCCCATTTTGACCAAAAATGGTATTTTTGGATTCCAGAAAGTTATCCTAGAAAACCTATGTGTTTTACTTCTCTTTAAACTCATTTTAATGATTAAACGTCAAAATAACCCTCATTTTACTCATTTATGTCGTTTTGACAAATTTCAGCAAATAAAGTTTCTAAATATAGAAACCGTTATAAAATACAACAGTTTTCGTTCACATAACATCCATACGTTCCTTACATCTCATGATTTCCATTTAATCAACTTATATGTTTGCTTTGATTCTATTTTTGCATAAACTAAAATAATCACATAAAGGTTGGAATCCACAATTCCATTCCAATCATCAAGTTTGTCCCATGTCTAACTTTATGTCTATTATAACTCTTTTCATTCGTATTTACATGACACATAATTATAAACACCCGGTGATTCTCATACTTTACAACTTTAACTAGCTTTATTTTCAAATGCATCAAATATTTAAGTTTCGTGTATCACACAAGGCTTGTCCCACAAACATGACTATCTTAAACGAAACAATTACAATTTACCATAAGGACCAAACACCATTCCATTCATCTATTGACTGCTGTGTGTTCTTAATTTCATTCTTTTGTCCCACTCGAGAGGGAACCATTTCAATCAACACATTCCATGACAAGCATTACACCATTTCATTCTAGTTCACTTTCCATGTTCATGTTAGTCTCCAAAATGGAGAAACAATAAGCTAATACCAAATTCAGAAATTTCGGCTTGAACATTACCAATTTTCCATGAAATATGACTCGACTCTTGAAACTTATAGACCCATCACCTCATATATTTAAAATTTCAATTCAAAACTCCAAATCCACAACTTGCTTGCATTCTTGAACTCATAACATAGGATAATCAGAAAAACCACACACAATTATAACATGCATTCGAAATTTCATGTGAATTTCAGAAATCTCTAGTTAGGGTTTATGAATTTACCTTCAATCCCCACAACATTCCTGAAATCAGTGAGTTAGGGCTGTTGACTAAAACTTTTCGGACCATAGAGGAACCACCAGCACAACCGCCGGCTGCCACCATCATCTCTGCGTCTGATCGGCGCCGACAGCAGCTTATTGCTGCTGTCGATCTCTACTAGCCTTCTGTCTCTCTTTCAATCTTGTAAATCCCTTGGCTTTCTACTGCTCGAAATCTCTCCCTCTCACCCGATTTCATAATCACGCACGCCAAGGCGACGGGTGTATGAGTTCTTCTCTTTGCCTCTCGATCGCACCATTCTCACATGCGATCTCTCTCTCGATCTCGATTTCAGAATCGCACACCAGGATTACCCAAGAGGGTTTTGATTTTTTGTTATCGTGATCCCTCCCTCTTCTCTGATTCGATTTTCTTGGTTTTGACGAACACGAGGAGTTCAAGATTTCTTACTCCCGATTTCTGATTTTTTGTGTCTCGTTTTCACTTTCTTTTTTTTCAGTTCGATATTATCGAGAAGGGGGAAAAACGCGTACATAGTATCAGACCAAAACCGGGTTCTGGTTTTAGTGAGTCAAATTTCGAAATTTCCGAAAATGCCCCTCTTTGAGACCTAGAAATATTTCATATTATGCTCTTTAATTTTTTCTGAACTTTACATAGCCATAACTTGTACATACGTTATCCAAAATTTTCAAATCTTACACCTTTAGAAAGGTGAAAATGAGCTTAACAACTTTCCCCTACTGACGTAAGTCTGAATCTTAATAGATTTTCCGATATTAACCCTTGAAAATGACCCTTTGGTCATTTTTGTCACTTTTGGGCCATTTTAATTCCATCATAACTCCTTCGTTACAACTTCAAATGACCCAAATCGTTTTCCTATATTTTTGTTATCTCAAATATTACAAAAGTCATCTTGATGACTTTTGCCTAAATCTTTCTAGATTTTAAGATAATAATTTCCAAAGTTTACACAATAAACTTTTCACTTTTAGTCCTTTATATCAAACTTTGCCCTAATGTCCTTATGATTTAATTCTAGTTGAATAATCATTGTATCATAACTTAAATAAGGGTCTTAACAAATAAATTCTCCATAATTTCACCTTCTTGGACCATTGTGCCCTTGCACAACATGTTGAGTTTATTTAAGTATCAACTCTTTTATATTGAATACTTGCATAAATCTTATCTTATATATGACAAAAATTTTGATTGTCACATATAAGCTTAGGGGTATATGAATGTGCAAGAATAAAGAAGCGAAGGTTAATACTAACAGTGTGAAATATGTATGTTATGTGAAAAAATATGATCGATACAACCGTTACCCTAAGTCTTAGGCTAAAATATAAGGTAATTGTATTCAAAACTAAATGTAATAAGAACCTTGATGATAAAGCTTCAATCTTTATGACATCAATGGTTGCAAACACCAAAATAGAACATATATATTATAAAGGTGGGAACTTTATGACACTATTATTAAAAACTCATGCTAATTTATAGAAAACTGATTTGGGCAAAGTTAATGCCTTCAGTTTGGTATGATGTATTGTTTTTCCATATAAAGGCCTTAATCTGATTCCAAATCCAAATACGGTGAAAGTTGTAATCTTTACAGATTGATCTAGAAATTCGGCTGATTGCAATCGTCAACTTGTAAAATCTATAATTAATTCTAGAAAACTTAAAATGACATGAGATCAAGGATCGAAGGTTGGAATGGATATCTAGTTTCTTACATATAAAGGCCTTAACCTAATTCCAACTCCAAGTTGGGTGAAAGTTGCAATCTTTGCAGTCTAGTCTGGATAATAGAATGATTGCAATAGTTAACTTGTAAAGTTTCATAATTAATTCAAAAGAATTCCAAATGACATGATGTCGAGGGCTGTTTTTATATATGAGTGTCAAATTTTCCATATATTTTAATCAAGATCTGACCCTCTCATTCTAGAGTGAAAAGTTGCTATATTTACAGTCTGTCCAGAAAGTTGATTGATTTTAATAGTAAACTTGTAAAATCCGCAATAAATCAACGAAAAATCGTTTAAAAAAGTATAATTTAAGAATATTTAATAACCTTACTAAATTAATGGGTATAAAAGGGGTATATCATGTAACACCCCATTAAACACATTTACATTTGTAACCCAATTTAGATTTACAAAACATAGGTTTAACAAAAACTTTGTACATAATTACAAAATATTGACATGTTGGGGTATTACAAGTCTAATACATCGCCATGGTAATGCTACTACTAATGATGTCTCAAAAGAAAAGCTTCAAGTCTTTTAAAGTCTTCTAGCACTTAACCTCCTTCACCTGAGTACATAGCATTTAAAAACAAATATACGTGAGACATAAAGTCTCGTGAGCAACATGGGTTTTAGACCCCAAAATTTTTAGTAAAGCAAACATTTAAACAATTTTTATAAAGATATCAACATAATGCAGAATCTTTCTTGATAAAAGATAGACCAATCGTAAATCATAATTTATTATTTATCTTTTGGCTTTATACTGGTCTTCCCGTATCCCTTTCCCTCCACGGAATAGAACCAATCTATCTGTGAGGGCGTGCTAGTTCCCTTTCCCTTCATAGAATAAAACAAATATATCCATAAGGGTGTGCTAAGACAACTACTTCGCGAAGGGAGGTACCATCCCAATAGTGTCTTTTGACCTCCCCTCATTAGGGTGAGATCCATGTCCGGATATATATTACTTTTCTTCATTTAGTTCCAATTTAATTCATTAACATCAGTTAATTACGAATTGGTCATAACATCAAAATCTTTCATCATACAGAAAACATAAGCTTTTAGCACAAAACAACTTGAGAGAAACTTTTCTCTTAAAATCTTTTAATCAAAACAAAGTTTATAAAACAATACTATTTGCTATGTACTCATAAAAATCCACATGCTACTCACCTTGTAGAAGAAGTGACTAACTAAGTTCCAAAGGCCTCCTTGCCCTTACCTTGCTCCCCAATGTTTTGATCACCTCCTATTAAACATATATACAATACATACTCAATAACACTAATACACATTTATGTATTGTAGATTGTGCAAGATATATCTAAGTGTTCGATTCCAATTTTTCCTTTTTCTTGATTATCTATTACTTGACCCGCACTTATACACATTGTTTGGGTTGATATGAACTTATATTTTCATGTTTCTATACCATATTTAACTTATACTAATGATTGGGGAATCAAACTTCTCAATTAATGTCATAACATAAGTAAATTATAAGTGTCCAAGTCATTCGGGTCATATAGGAATCATACGGGACCATGCAAAACTTCCAATTTTTCTGCAGACACTGACACGGGCCGTGTTAGGGGAAACACGGGCCGTGTTCCACCTTCAGATCACCTTCTGTTTACCTGCCCAGGAAACACGGGCCGTGTTAGGAGAAACATGGGCGTGTTTCGCCTACAGACCCTCTTATTTTTCCTGCACAACTTTTAGTCCTTAGTCTGCGTGGTTTCAGCTCAAATCCGGTTCAATAGAAGGTTAAAACATTATATTTAGAGTATTTCTAAGCCTCCTAAACAACACTTATTACCCCATTACCACTATAATCAAATCAATCTTCATAAACTCAAATTTTAGGGTTTTTGAACAAAATTCTCAATTCCTTTTTGCTTCTTATTGTTTCCAAAGGTGAAATAGAGTTCCAATGATGTTTAGAACGTGATTCAAGTGTTGGAAACTCAAAACAAACCTCATGCAACTTCTGAATTTCGTTTTCATCCATTCAAAATAACCCAAAATGGTTCAAATAGCTTACAAAGATGAAATTCTTACCTTTGATGACTTGGAAATCACAATTTCTAGCTTGAATCTTCGATTTCTGCTCTAACTCTTCAGAATTTTTCAAGGTCTCGACTTCTCCCTCTGTTGAAGACGCTTCACGACACAAAATAAAGAGGACTAGAAGTCTCTCTCCCAACTTATACCTCCATACTTCACTTAAATGACAATTTGGCCCCTCTAATCTAGTTTTGTTCACCTTTGGTCCAAACTTTTAACATATCATTTAAGATTTTCTTTTCTTACACTTTTGCCACAAACACAAAAATATTATTACACAATAGGTCCTTCATATGGTCAAAAGACCAAATTACCCTTTTACAACATCTTACCATAAAAATTTAAACATAACACACATTGGCAAAATAGTTGGTTATTACAATTATCTCCCCTAATTAGGATTCCGTCCTCGAAATCAAATCATAATTAGTAAAGTTGGGGTACCTCTTCTTCATTTCCTCCAAAGTTTCCCAAGTTAAATTCGATCCTAAAGAGTGCTTCCATTTGACTAATACAAGGTCAATCTCTTTGTTCCTCAGCTTTTTAGTCTTTATTTCCAACATCGCTTCCGGTTCTTCAATTAGTTTGCTTGGAGTCTCTACCCTTAAGTCTTCTAAAGGGATAATCGATTCTTCTTTTCCAAAGTACTTTTTTAGATAGCATACATGAAAGGTATCATGTATCCCCCTTAATTCTTGAGGTAATTCCAACTTGAATGCTTGAACTCCAATTTTCTTCAAAATTTTAAACGGACCAATATACCTTGGACTTAATTTTCCTCTCTTGCCAAATCTCACAACGCCTTTCCATGGTGACACCTTAAGCATCACCAAATCGCCTTCCTTTAAATCATAAGGTCTCTTTTTCAAACTTGCATAACTTCTTTGTCGATCCTGTACTGCTTTCATATTTGCTTGAATTATACTAATTTTCTTATTTGTCATTCTAACGATTTCTGGACCAGTGAGTCTAGTCTCACCCGCTTCCAACCAACATAAGGGCGTTCTACACTTCCTACCATATAATGCCTCAAAGGGTGGCATTACAATGCTTGAATGGTAGCTGTTATTGTAAGCAAATTCTACTAATGGTAGATGTTTGTCCCAACTACCACCAAAATCAATAGCGCAAGACCTCAACATATCCTCAACGGTTTGAATAGTACGCTCACTCTGTCCATCCGTTTGAGGATGATAAGCCGTACTCATTTTGATTCTTGATCCCAATTTTTCTTGTAGAGCTTCCCAGAAATTTGAAGTAAATCTTGCGTCTCTATCCGTTACGATGGACAATGGTGCTCCATGGAGTCTTATTACTTCATCAATGTAGAGTTGAGCTAGCTTTTCAAGTGGTGTAGTCTCTTTGATAGCAAGAAATAGAGCACTCTTGGTCAGTCGATCAACTATGACCCAAATACTATCATGCCCCTTTTGGGTCCTCGGCAGGCCAACGACAAAGTCCATAGTCACATCTTCCCATTTCCCTGCCGGTATCTATAACGATTGAGCACTACCATAAGGTACTTGATACTCTGCCTTGACTTGAGCACACGTAGCACACCTTGAAATGTACTTTGCTATTCTCTTCTTCATTCCCGGCCACCAATACTGTCGTTTTAAGTCTTGATAATTTTTTGAGCTACTCGGATGAATAGAGTACTTAGACTTATGAGAATCATCCAGTATTATCATTCTAAGCCCACCAAACTTTGGCACCCAAATTTGATTTTTAAAAGTCTTCAACCCTTGACTATTTTCTTCAAACTCTTGCTTCTTACCCAATCTTTCATTCTTCAAGTCATCACCAGACAAAGCTTCTCGTTGGGCTTCTTTGATTCTTCCAATTATACTAGACACTAAATCTATCCTCATCGATCTTCCTTTAATCTTCTTCTCGTGAATCTTCAGACTTAGGGCATCCGCCACAACATTGGCTTTCCCCGGGTGATATATGATTTCACAATCATAATCACTAATAAGCTCGAGCCATCTACTTTGCCTCAAGTTGAGATCTTTTTGCGTGAATACGTATTGGAGGCTTTTGTGATCGGTATATAGCTTACATTTAGTTCCATACAAGTAGTGTCTCCAAATTTTTAATGCAAATACTATAGCTGCGAGTTCCAAATCATGAGTAGTGTATCTCGTCTCAGGATCTTTCAATTGACGAGAAGCATATGCAATCACCTTTCCTCGTTGCACCAATACACAACCTAGCCCCTTACTTGAAGCATCACTATACACAACAAAATCTTCGGTTCCTTCGGGCAAAGCAAGGATCGGGGCATTACATAGTTTCTCCTTCAATGTCATAAACGCCTTCTCTTGATCCAATCCCCATTCGAATTTCACTCCTTTTCTAGTTAGCTTAGTGAGTGGCACCGCAATACGAGAGAAATCTTGAATAAATCTTCGATAATACCCGGCGAGTCCAAGAAAACTTCTCACTTCTGTAGGAGTCTTTGGAGCCTCCCACTTCATTACCGCTTCCACTTTTGTCGGATCTACTTTTAATACCTTGCGTAGAGACCACATGACCAAGAAATTGCACTTCCTTTAACCAGAATTCGCACTTAGAAAACTTTGCGTAAAATTGTTCTTTCTTCAACACTTCTAGAATCATTCGGAGATGACGCTTATGATCTTCCTCACTCTTCAAATAGATGAGAATATCATCGATAAAAACGATGACAAAATCATCAAGGAATGGTTTGCAAACTCGATTCATTAGATCCATAAAGACAGCAGGAGCATTAGTAAGACCGAATGGCATTACAAGGAATTCATAGTGACCATATCGGGTGCGAAAAGCTGTATTCTCAACATCACAATCTTTCACTCGAACTTGGTGATACCCAGACCGCAAATCGATTTTTGAGAAGTAATCAGCACCTTGCAGCTGATCAAAAAGATCATCTATTCTGGGCAACGTATAACGATTTTTGATAGTAATTTTATTAAGCTCTTGATAGTCGATACACATGCACATCGAACCATCATTCTTCTTGACGAATAACACCGGTGCACCCCACGGAGAAGAACTTGGCCTAATAAAACCCTTATCAAGCAATTCTTGCAACTGAGACATTAGTTCGCGCATTTCGGTCGGGGCTAGACGATATGGAGCACGAGCAATAGAAGTTGCTCCCGGAATAAGATCGATACAAAATTCAACTTGCCTTTCGGGCGGCAAACCGGGTAGGTCGTCGGGAAATACTTTCGGGTAATCACGCACCACTTCAATGTCGTGAATAGATTTCTGTTCTTTTTCATTAGTCATGACGTAAGCAAGAAAGGAACAACACCCTTTCAAAAGACATTTTCGAGTCTTAACTGCACTAATGAGACTAGGTACATGGTTGCGCTTATCACCATAAACATACACCTTACTCCCATCGGGAATCTTAATCGACACGATCTTCTTCCCACAAGAAATTTTTGCATCATTCGCCCCAAGCCAATCCATACCAATCACAATATCGAAAGATTTTACTCCAATTGGAAGAAGATTCAATGAAAATTTCCTATCATTTATGCTGAGTTCACAATTTCGGTACATATGCCCTACCTCCACAAATTTACCACTTGCTATCTCCACTTCATATAAAGTATTTAACGATTCTAAGGGTACATTGAGTTTGAGTCCAAACTCATGAGATACAAACGAATGCGAAGCACCATAATCGAATAAAACATATGCAGGTAACGAGTTGACAAGTAATGTATCTGAAACCACATCATGCGTTTCTTTCGCTTCCTCTCAGGTAAGTTGAAAGGCGCGAGACTTTACCTTTTGTGGCTCCATCTTCCTTTGGCATGAATAACATTCAATTTCACTCACCGGCTTCATCTTACATTCTTTCGATTTGTGACCAAATCGGCCACAATTATAACATGCTCCCGATCCGCTACGACAATCTCCTATGTGATCTTTCCTACACTTATCACACTTCTTTGAACCTCCTTGATTTGATTGGTTGGAACTAGACTTCCCCTTTTTGTTTGAGCCACCTCCACCACCGCTAAACTTGCGTTTGTCACCAAAAGCTTGTTTTTCTAATGCTCGTCTCTTTCCCACGTCTTCCACATTTCGAGCCGTAATAATTGCATCTTCAAGTGTTTCAGCTCTCTTAACTTCAAGTTCATATTCCGCCGGTAAGCCCCTAGCGTATCGATTAATTCGCGAACGGGCAGTAGGGTAAGATTCCCCTATGAATGGTAACATATCATAGAATTTCTTTGTATACTCATCAACGGATGAGTTGTCCTTCTTTAAGCTTATAAATTCTTCTTGAAGCTTCTCTATATCCCTCACAGGACAGAACTTATTCTTGAGACATGAAATAAACTCGTCCCAAGACCATTTGTATACCACATTCTTTCCTCGAGTTTCATACAATGTGTTCCACCAAACCAACGCATCATCTTTTAGAAGGCGAGAAGCATAGTACACCTTATCGTTTTCATGACATTTGCTAACCTCCAAGACTTGTTCGGTTTCTCGGATCCATCTCATTGTGACCTTCGGTTCGAAACTACCGAGATATTCAGTAGGTTTGCACGTAAGGAAAGACTTAAAAGAGCACCTCTTTTTAGGTTTCGGTCCTACGCTCTCATCTTCCTTTGAAGACTCCCCACTCGTCGGTTTCCATGAAACATCTTGTGAAGAGTGGGTGTGTGGGTCTCCGAGTCTGTTAATTATCTTATTAACATCCTTCTTCATTTCTTTCCTCAAATTATCAATGAGGTTCTGAATTGCTTCTATTGTTACAGGTTGTTGTGGCGGTTGGGGGTTCGGCTCAACTCCCGCATTAACCGCATTGTTGACAGGTACACTTCCATGGGAAGAAGTATGGCTTGTTTCATGCCCGTCAATTGGTGGATCCTGACCACCTCCTTCCATTTACTATATAAGATAAATGGAATTTTTGTTTAATACACAATATTTTTACTTAGAAACGAAAGCGGTAGCATGTTATCTCCCTGAGTAATATTTCTAGTATAAGGTTCACCTAGTCTTATAAATCCTAATTTACAACTATGATCTTATAGTGTAAGCATACCTGCAAATTCCTAAGGCATACCTAATTCCTACCTTAATAGTTTAAGCCTAGGATGGATTTCTAACCTAATTCGCTTAAACCATGGCTCTGATACCAAATTTGTAACACCCCATTAAAAACATTTACATTTGTAACCCAATTTAGATTTACAAAACATAGGTTTAACAAAAACTTTGTACATAATTACAAAATATTGACATGTTGGGGTATTACAAGTCTAATACATCGCCATGGTAATGCTACTACTAATGATGTCTCAAAAGAAAAGCTTCAAGTCTTTTAAAGTCTTCTAGCACTTAACCTACTTCACCTGAGTACATAGCATTTAAAAATAAATATACGTGAGACATAAAGTCTCGTGAGCAACATGGGTTTTAGACCCCAAAATTTTTAGTAAAGCAAACCTTTAAACAATTTTTATAAAGATATCAACATAATGCAGAATCTTTCTTGATAAAAGATAGACCAATCGTAAATCATAATTTATTATTTATCTTTTGGCTTTATACGGGTCTTCCCGTATCCCTTTCCCTCCACGGAATAGAACCAATCTATCTGTAAGGGCATGCTAGTTCACTTTCCCTTCATGGAATAAAACAAATATATCCATAAGGGCGTGCTAAGACAACTACTTCGCGAAGGGAGGTACCATCCCATTAGTGTCTTTTGACCTCACCTAATTAGGGTGAGATCCATGTCCGGACATATATTACTTTTCTTTCATTTAGTTCCAATTTGATTCATTAACATCAGTTCATTACGAATTGGTCATAACATCAAAATCTTTCATCATACAGAAAACATAACCTTTTAGCACAAAACAACTTGAGAGAAACTTTTCTCTTAAAATCTTTTAATCAAAACAAATTTTATAAAACAATACTATTTGCTATGTACTCATAAAAATCCATATGTTACTCACCTTGTAGAAGAAGTGACTAGCTAAGTTCCAAAGGCCTCCTTACCCTTACCTTGCTTCCCAATGTTTTGATCACCTCCTATTAAACATATATACAATACATACTCAATAACACTAATACACATTTATGTATTTTAGATTATGCAAGATATATCTAACTATTCGATTCCCCTTTTTCCTTTTTCTTGATTATTTATTACTTGACCCGCATTTATACACATTGTTTGGGTTGATATGAACTTATATTTTCATGTTTTTATACCATATTTAACTTATACTAATGATTGGGGAATCAAACTTCTCAATTAATGTCATAACATAAGTAAATTATAAGCGTCCAAGTCATTCGGGTCATATAGGAACCATACGGGACCATGCAAAACTTCCAATTTTTCTGCAGACACTGACACGGCCGTGTTATGGGAAACACGGGCCGTGTTCCACATTCTGATCACCTTCGGTTTACCTGCCCACCTGCCTAGGAAACACGGGCCGTGTTAGGAGAAACAAGGGCATGTTTCGCCTACAGACCCTCTTATTTTTCCTGCACAGCTTTTAGTCGTTAGTCTGCGTTGTTTCAGCTTAAATCCAGTTCAATAGAAGGTTAAAACATTATATTTAGAGTATATCTAAGCCTCCTAAACAACACTTATTACCCCATTACCACTATAATCAAATCAATCTTCATAAACTCAAATTCTAGGGTTTTTGAACAAAATTCTCAATTCCTTTTTGCTTCTTATTGTTTCCAAAGGTGAAATTGAGTTACAATGATGTTTAGAACGTGATTCAAGTGTTGGAAACTCAAAACAAACCTCATGCAACTTCTGAATTTCGTTTTCATCCATTCAAAATAACCCAAAATGGTTCAAATAGCTTACAAAGATGAAATTCTTACCTTTGATGACTTGGAAATCACAATTTCTAGCTTGAATCCTCGATTTCTGCTATAACTCTTCAAAAATTTTCAAGGTCTCGACTTCTCCCTCTGTTGAAGACGCTTCACCACACAAAATAGAGAGGACTAGAAGTCTCTCTCCCAACTTATACCTCCATACTTCACTTAAATGACAATTTGGCCCCACTAATCTAGTTTTGTTCACCTTTGGTCCAAACTTTTAACATATCATTTAAGAATTTCTTTTCTTACACTTTTGCCACAAACACAAAAATATTATTACACAATAGGTCCTTCATATGGTCAAAAGACCAAATTACCCTTTTACAACATCTTACCATAAAAATTTAAACATAACACACATTGGCAAAATAGTTGGTTATTACATATCAGTCCTAGAACAAATTGTTGTACCAAAAGTAATTCTAAAAAGGAATAATATATATATGTATTATCAAGTAACGATTTGGAATGTGATCTAAGTAGTGACTATTGGCAACGTATGTAGGTTGATTAGTGATCAAGTTCATCCTAGTTCACACTGTTAGTACTTTTCAAACATTTATTATCAAGTGAGTTACACTAACCTATATATTATGTTGACTATGAATGTTTAAGTGTAACTTGTTTAATATGTTTCATGTTATGGGATCTTATGGCCAAGACAAGTCCTTCGAGGAAATTGATCGGAACAAACTAGCCAAGACAATCCCTTGGGGAGAATTAGTCAGGAGTAATAGGATCAAGACAAGCACTTCAATGGAATTGACCCGATCAGAAAGTTGGCACTAATAGTTATGTGTTATGTGATATAGGTCATGTGTCTTGTGTCTTGTGATAAATGTTCCAACCATGTATATGATTGATATATTGTGCGAGTCATGTGTATGATCACTAAGCTTTATGCTTACTCGTTGTTTATTAACCTTTTTCAGTACTCTCTAAGGTGGATAGGGGAAAAACCCGACATGTCTGCAAACGACTTTGTTGAGTGCATAATTGGCTCAGTCCTTACGGAGACGTAGGCATGTGCCAAGTCGCATTCGAATGCCAAGGCGGCAGAGGGCTGAATGCGCTATATGGTGAGGGTATACACATTTCCTACACCAATTGGTTTTGGGAGAGTTGGTAGCGCCTAGATCCAACAAGTGGTATCAGAGCTAAGGTCATGGGTTCAATTCTCTCAAGGAGCAATTTCTGAGGTGGGGGGATTGTTGAGTGCAAAATTGGCTCAGTCCTTGCGGCGACGTAGGCATACCCAAGTCGCATTCGAATGCCAAGGCGTAGAGGGCTGAATGCGCTATATGGTGAGGGTATGCGTATTTCCTACACTAATTGGTTTCGGGAGTGTTGGCAGCGCCTAGATCCAACATACTTCACTTTCCTATAGTTTTTTATTTACTTATGCCATTTATGATTTTGTAACCTGGGATTAAGAGTTCCATATTTTTATTATGACTGCTTGTTTTAATTAACACTCTGATTTTGATGATTAATGAGAAAGTCACATTTGTTTTATAAATGATTCTTTTTGGGAGGCTACACGAGGCCTCAATGATATGCAAGTTCGAAAGCTACTGGATTAGTTATAAAGCTAACAAAGAACTTGATTCCATAACATAACTCTGTACCTCTATGTTTAGTTGTTAAACATATAGTCATATTTCAATTTCATGGTATGGTTTGTGGAAAACTTGAAGTGTGATTGTTGGTGTTGAAGTTATGACAAAATCTGTACAATTTGACTTTTGAGAGAGTGGTGGTGGATGATGGTCCACTAGGGGTGACACGTTCTTTGGGAAGAATACGTAATAAAGGATAATTTTGTAATTTATCATATGATTTACAAAGTTACTAGAATTAAATCCCATCTCAAATTTTTGGACCAAACATTCTATAAATTCCAATTTCTTTGAATTCTAATTCATTTGAAACATATCAACTCTTTTTCAAAACAATCTTATATACCAAACGTCCCCATAAGTTTTAACCAAAGCTGATAGAAAAACGATTAAAAACGGAATCGATTTAAAAAAAATTGGTGTCAGTTTCAACAAATATGCATCCGTAACTCTATCTATCCGTATTAAGGTAGCGTTTGGTACGTAGTACTGCATGGAACAGAACAAAACAAGTCATTTTGAAGTATCATTTGGCGCAGACATGACTGGAGCAATAACCAAGTCAAATGAAACTAATTGATTAAATTTTAGTCCCATAAAAAAGGATGGAACAAGGGAAATAGGAAGCCAAATGAAAAAAAGTCCTCTTACCTGTCTCTTATCTATAGTCGATCGTTACTTACACCCACACCCACACCCACACCCGCACCCGCACCCCATCCCCCCACCCTACCCTCCCAACCACCCCACCCAAACCCCCACATCCACACCCTACCCTACCAACAACTACACACCTTCACCCTACCCTTACGCACACCTATACCCATACCCATACCCATACCTACACCCACACTACTGCCACCACCACCACCACCGCCACCGCCACCGCCACCGCCACCCCAACCCCAACCCAACCCCATCCCCACCCATACACCTACACCTACACCGCCATCCATACCCATATCCCCACTCCCACCCCCACCCCATCCCGTATTCCACCCCATCCCACCTTACCCCATTACCCCACCTAACCCCTACACCCCACCCTACACCTACCCCACCCCACCCGTCACTTGCACACACATACGAGAGTGTTTATTCATAATTATAGTATGATAAAAATATTTTAAAAACATTTTACAAATTGCGGACAACTAATATTTTTAACGTACTATTATGTATTGTCCTAATGTGACCAAACGCTACATATAACAACTAATTTAATCCGTCTAGTCTAGTTTTGCCCAATCCAATCCTGTTCATATATCAATCGGTATCTAAATATTATGCAAGGAAAAGACAATCTCGGGCCAAGGGTTGGACATGGCCTATCGCATTGGGCCAGTCTTGCATATTACCAAAATACAACCAGGCCTATTTATTCACACCGTATATTTATTTAGCTGAAGGACTCAAAGGTTTTCACCATCTTGACAATTGTTCTTCTTCTCCAATGGATTTCGAATCCAAATACGAGGTTTCGCGCGTTGCCGCCTTCATTCGCAGCAATAGCTTCAAAAGGGTCGCTTTACAGGTACTCCATCTATGGATTCTCTGTTCAATATTTGTTTTCACACAAAACCCTAGTTCAAGAAGTAAAGCGGACTTCGCCTTTTTAGCAAATTACCTTGATTCTCCACTATAAACGTTTTCCGTAAGTTTATACTTTGTTACACAATCAGTCCTAAACTCGATTTTTTGAAACTTAGAACTGGTAGTTCCGAATTCCAAATTGAGATGGATCATGTGAACAGAGAGTTAGAACAACATCAATTTTGATATGTTGATAATGGCTTCTATTCTGACTCGATTTCTTTAATGTTTAGTTCCCCGATGAGCTACTAAAGGACTCCACACGAGTTGTAGGTGCTGTACGTAATGAGCTTTTTGGGTTATGTTGCAATGGCGATAATGATGTGAAATATATCGGGTTGTATGTAATGGCTGATACTACTTTCGGTAGCTGTTGTGTTGATGAGGTTGGTGCATCTCACATTAATGCCGACTGTGTCATTCATTATGGACATACCTGTCTAAGCGCGTGAGTACATTGCATTTATAAGTATTTTCTAGGGGAAGTGATTTGTACACAACAATTTTTATCCATACACAACAACTTAATATCTTTTATGCATAATGTACAACACTGCTAAAACACAAATTGTTGTGTATGGAGAAAACTTGTTGTGTACAAATCACTTCACATTTTCTAGGTGCTGTTTCTTTTTCACTTAATGGACTTAATCTAGTAAGCTAAGGTTCTGTTTCTTTTTTATGTTTATTAAGTCTTGAATTGATAACGTGTATTGAATGGGTAACGAGATCTGTATGGATAAAGTGTTGTTGATATAAATACTGATTATTTTTTGGACTGAATACAGTGTCTGAATCTGAATGAATGACTGACTGCTTTTCCCTCATATCTAAATTGACAAATAACAAATTACCATTTATTTATTAATTATTATAATTTAAAAGTATACGTTATTATATTTAAAAATTTAAATAACTTAAAAAATAACATGATTAGTAGCTTAAATAGCACATACTTTGAAAATATATTTAAATAATAAAATCAAAATTCTTAAAGTGTGGTGTCTTAAAAAATGTTTTACTAACACGTGATAAATAAATACAATGATTACCATAATATAAGAAAAAAGGCATTCATTCAAATTCATGCATATGTTTTTTTTTTTTTTTTTTTTTTTTTTTTTTTTTTTTTTTTTTTTTTTTTTGGTTCGATACTAAGTTTTAAAAAAAATAAAGAGAGAAATATTTGTATATTGGGAGAAAAGTGAATTGTTTGATTTATGGGACGACGGGGTAATTATGGAAAAATAAATATGGAATCGCCACTTAATGTTAAAGACATCTTGTTCCTAACTTAATCCACTAAGATATTTTGTTAACATTAAGTAAAAAAGCAACAATTGTATATAACTATATAACTGAACCCATTAAGTTTTTATTATTATTACAAATAGGACATCAAATGTTGTATACAAAGAAGTATTTCGAGCATTTTGAATTATTATTTCGTCTTTTATTTTTAACATTATTCTTTTATTATTTTTGGTACTTATTATTCATTTTAATCATATTTTATTTAAACATAGCGTTCGTAATTCCTATCTAAAACCAGCAAAATTTATCATATAATATAAAATATCAAAATAAACAAAATTCACAAATGACAATTTTATCATCTACAATATTGATATTTTTCATATTATTTTATATATTTTTTAATCAACCCGTGTATTACACGCCTACACGGGTTTCTAACCTAGTTAAGTGCATTAAGTTAAAATGAAACAACAATTAAGTAAAAAACCACTAAGATATTTGTATGTTGGAATGTAAGGGTAAAATGGTCATTTAGAGGGTCTATTCTCTATTCACTCCAAAAAAGAAACGAATTTTATGTATACAACACTTTATCCATATAGACATCATTAAGCTTATTTTGTGGGGTTTCATTTTGTTTATTCTTCATATATTATTAGGACATCAAAACTTCCTGCATTCTTTGTTTTCGGGAAAGCTCCAATAAATGCATCCAACTGTGCCAAACATCTCCACAATTATGCATCGTCTAGTACGAAGCCCGTAATGGTAAGTTTTGTAACTATACTTTTTTTGTGACTTCTTATCGAATTTTTTTTTTAACTAATTCTTTTTTGTAATGCTTGACTATAACTTTTGAATTTCTTTTTGAGATATAGGTACTAATCACTTCCAAAACTATTTAATATGGTTTTGTTTTTTATTTTCAATGGAATAAGTTATTATATTCCATTATGATGACTTACATTATTTAATTATAATTAATAAAAATTTTATCTAAAAAAATAACAGTTAAACGTAGTAAAAGCTCATCAACCCCCAAATAAGGTTATACAAAAAATATATTTTCCAGTTATTTTTGGTAAATAAAGAGCGGGAAACATTTAAAAGAAAGATTCGTGTCATTAGAAATTACATTAATAAAAATGGGTTATATTGCAAATTTTTTTAAATCCATAGCAAAGAAAAACCTCCTTGAGAATTAAGAAAACCGAAGGAATCACAGTTCTTCAAGAATGTCGGTTCCATTTATTAATATAAGAGCAAATTACAATTTTGGTCCCTGTTGTTTCTATCAAATTACAGTTTTGGTCCTACTTTTGAAAATCTCGCACTGATGGTCCCTGTAGTTTTAAAATCTTTCATTTTTTTGGTCCCTGTGGTTTTTGAATCTTTCACTTTTGGTGGAGTCACACTTCTTCAAGAATGTTGGTTCCATTTATTAATATAAGAGCAAATTACAATTTTGGTCCCTGTTGTTTATATCAAATTACAGTTTTGGTCCTACTTTTGAAAATTTCGCACTGATGGTCCCTGTAGTTTTAAAATCTTTCATTTTTGGTCCCTGTGGTTTTTGAATCTTTCACTTTTGGTCCCATTTGTGTAATTTGGTGTAAACTACAGGGACCAAAACTGTAATTTACTCTTAATATATTTTTTTTGGTGAGTAAATGAAGGTTCTGTTTGGATTGGAATACGGGCATGCATTACAAGATATCAAAGAAGCATCAAAAAGATTAACCAAATTTGAACTGCATTTATTAATATAAGAGCAAATTACAATTTTGGTCCCTGTTGTTTATATCAAATTACACTTTTGGTCCTACTTCTGAAAATCTCGCACTGATGCTCCCTGTAGTTTTAAAATCTTCCGTTTTTGGTCCTTGTGGTTTTTGAATCTTTCACTTTGGTCCCTCCCTCTGTTATCATTTGTGTAAACTTCAGGGACCAAAACTGTAATTTACTCTTAATATTATCTTTTTGGTGAGTAAATGAAGGTTCTGTTTGGATTGGAATATGCGCATGCATTACAAGATATCAAAGAAGCATCAAAAAGCTTATCCAAATTTGAACTGCATTTATTAATATAAGAGCAAATTACAATTTTGGTCCCTGTTGTTTATATCAAATTACACTTTTGGTCCTACTTCTGAAAATCTCGCACTGATGCTCCCTGTAGTTTTAAAATCTTCTGTTTTTGGTCCCTGTGGTTTTTGAATCTTTCACTTTGGTCCCTCCCTCTGTTATCATTTGTGTAAACTACAGGGACCAAAACTGTAATTTACTCTTAATATAATTCTTTTGGTGAGTAAATGAAGGTTCTGTTTGGATTGGAATACGGGCATGCATTACAAGATATCAAAGAAGCATCAAAAAGCTTATCCAAATTTGAACTGCATTTTGCGGATGCTATGAGCCAATCTATGATTCCAACAAAAACTTGTGAAACAAATGCAACAAGAAGTTATAGGCTTGGAGGTTTGGTTTGGAGTTTAAAAGAGGGTCATAATATGGATGACTACTCATTGTTTTGGATCGGTCCTGATAATCCAGCTTTTGCCAATGTTGTACTTACCTTCAACACTTGTGAAATAGGTACAAATATCATTCTTTTAAAATCTCTATTAAACCGGAACCATTATTGTAATTTTCTCCTACATAATGATCATCTATGTAATGTTGTTATTACACAATGACCATCTTACTTAGGAACCACATTTTGTACTATAGGGACTAAAATAGCAACTAATACAAATTATAAATTTCAGGGACCAAAACTGTAATTATTGAATTAAAAACCATAGGGACCATATCTGTAATTATCAAAATTTAAAATTACAGGGACCACATTTGTAATTAATGCAAACTAAAAGTTAGAAGGCCTAAAATTGTTAAAATCCAAAACTAAAAACTCTAGGAACTAAATATTTCAGGGACCAAAACTGTAATTATTGAAATTAAAAACCATAGAGACCATATCTGTAATTATCAAAATTTAAAATTACAGGGACCACATTTGTAATTAATGCAAACTAAAAGTTAGAAGGGCTAAAATTGTTAAAATCCTAAACTAAAAACTCTAAGAACTAAATATTTCAGGGACCAAAACTGTAATTATTGAAATTAAAAACCATAGAGACCATATCTGTAATTATCAAAATTTAAAATTACAGGGACCACATTTGTAATTAATGCAAACTAAAAGTTAGAAGGGCTAAAATTGTTAAAATCCTAAACTAAAAACTCTTAAGAACTAAATATTTCAGGGACCAAAACTGTAATTATTGAAATTAAAAACCATAGAGACCATATCTGTAATTATCGAAATTTAAAATTGCAGGGACCACATTTATTATTAATGCAATCTAAAACTTAGAAGGACTAAAATTGTTAAAATCCTAAACTAAAAACCCCAAGGACTAAAATGTAATTATGTAATTTTCTCCTACATAATGATCATCTATGTAATGTTGTTATTACACAATGACCATCTTACTTAGGAACCACATTTTGTACTATAGGGACTAAAATAACAACTAATACAAATTATAAATTTCAGAGACCAAAACTGTAATTATTGAAATTAAAAACCATAGAGACCATATCTGTGATTATCAAAATTTAAAATTACAGGGACCACATTTGTAATTAATGCAAACTAAAAGTTAGAAGGGCTAAAATTGTTAAAATCCTAAACTAAAAACTCTAAGAACTAAATATTTCAGGGACCAAAACTGTAATTATTGAAATTAAAAACCATAGAGACCATATCTGTAATTATCGAAATTTAAAATTGCAGGGACCACATTTATTATTAATGCAATCTAAAACTTAGAAGGACTAAATTTATAAAAACAATTAGAGGTTGAATTAAAACTGTTAAATAACTGATTATCTGAAAATTACTCATTTTACTTTTCTTTGGGTGATTTTTCAGTCAGATATGATGCAATAGCAAATGAATTGTTAACAGATACTTGTCAACAACGAAGAATTCTCAAGCGTAGGTACTTTTTTTATTTCTTAAAAATAAGAAATATCTATCTTACTACTTCAAACAGTCACTCAGTTTTTATAATATTTTTATAATATTTATGCAGATATTACCTAGTTGAGAAAGCAAAAGATGCTGACATTGTAGGAATATTGGTGGGAACACTTGGTGTTGGTATGTGAACATAATAATAAGAGTAAATTATGGTTTTGGTCCCTGTGGTTTACAGAAAATTACAATTTTGGTCCTAGTTTGAAAATCTTGCGCTGATGGCCTCTATGGTTTCCAATTCTTTCATTTTTGGTCCATGTGGTTTCCATAATTTTCACTTTTGGTCCCTCCCTCTGCTACCTTTTGTGTAAACCATGGGGACCAAAAGTGAAAGATTTGAAAACAATAGGGACCAAAAGTGAAAATTTTGGAAACCATAGAGGCCACCAGTGCAAGACTTTCAAAACTACGACCAAAACTGTAATTTGATGTAAACCACAAGGACCAAAATTGTAATTTACTATAATAATAATGATAATAATAATAATAATAATAATATAACCACCACAACAGCAATAATAATAAGAGTAAATTACACTCTTGGTCCTGTGGTTTCTGTTTTTTTTTTTTTTTTTTTTTTTTTTTTTTTTTTTTTTTGATAACCGAGGACCCCACCCCACCACAACAGCAATAATAATAAGAGTAAATTACACTCTTGGTCCTGTGGTTTTTTTTTTTTTTTTTTTTGATAACCGAGGATCCCACCCGACCCATCCTTTGGATGACCCTGATGAAGCAACCTCGGGGCCCACGCACACCTGGCAGCAGGTTGGTCCGGGTCAATCACCTACGGGGGTAGAGAGGTGGCCAGTGGCCATCCCCTGATTGAAACCTAACACTCCCTATGGGAAAAGGGAGGGAGTGAGATTAGAACTTGGAACCTCTTTATGGGGGAAGAGAAAGAGTCCAAAGCCTTATCCACTAGGCCATCAGGGTGATGGTTAATTACACTCTTGGTCCTGTGGTTTTTTTTTTTTTTTTTTTTTTGGTCCTGTGGTTTCTGTTAGGTAACACTATTAGTCCAAGTAATGGCAATCGCACGCGCCAGGTCCGAAACGCACGCGTGAGGTTCCTGGTCCAAGTAAAATGACCTTATTACCCTTTTCTATTTCTTTTTTGTTTTTCTTTTTACCTTAACATCGATCTGAAACTTCCACCACGTAGAAAAGGGTAAGTAAAATGACCTTATTACCCTTTTCTATTTCTTTTTTGTTTTTCTTTTTACCCAACATCGATCTGAAACTTCCACCACATAGAAAAGGGTAAGTAAAATGACCTTATTACCCTTTTCTATTTCTTTTTTGTTTTTCTTTTTACCCCAACATCGATCTGAAACTTCCACCACATAGAAAAGGGTAAGTAAAATGACCTTATTACCCTTTTCTATTTCTTTTTTGTTTTTCTTTTTACCCTAACATCGATCTGAAACTTCCACCACATAGAAAAAGGTAATAAAGTCATTTTACTTGGACCAGGGACCTCATGCGTGCGTTTCGGAAACCACAGGGACCTCATGCGTGCTTTTCGGAAACCACAGGGACCAAGAGTGTAATTTACTCTAATAATAATAATAATAAAGATGTAGTTGTGATTGGCTTGTAACTAGTGCAGCTGGATATCTAAGTATGATCCATCAAATAAAAGAGATGATTACAAAGGCTGGAAAGAAGGCCTACACACTTGTTATGGGAAGACCTAATCCTTCAAAACTCGCTAACTTTCCGGAGGTAAAAATTCACAATCTTCTTGTAAATCGGAATTGGAATTCAATGCCATTCCATTCCGGCATTTGGTTGCAAAGGAATACAAAATTTAATTCCATCTATTCAGATGGAATTAAATTTCAATCTTCCATAAACTCCTCTCATGGTTTTCAATTTCAATCTTTCCTCGTTTTTATTAACATAACATTGTAGGATGTTGGTTTCTTCTTTTTCTTCTTTTTCTTCTTATTATTATTTAAAATTTTTTTGTTTAATATGTTTTTTGTTATCATACTAATATGAATTATAATTTTTTTTTTACATAAAAGTGGTTTTAAAGAAGTTTCATGAAAGAGTAATAAAAATGTATGAATTCGTAAGTAATTAAAAGAATTGTGATAAAAAAATCAAATTTTGCAGTGTAATGTCTTCATCTATATCTCGTGTGCGCAAACCGCTCTTTTGGATAGTAAAGATTTCCTGGCTCCCATTATTACTCCTTTTGAAGCTACCCTCGCTTTCAACAGGTACCAAAATAGGACTTATACAATACTCTCTCTATCACTTGCAACTTTTGGTATTAGGGAAAAATTGCAACATATACCAATATAAGCAATGCATTTTATTGTTTACCCATAGGGTTAATTACGGAAAAAACACTATATTTTGCCAAAAGTTCGGTTTAACCACCAATTTTTAAAAGATTTGGAAAAAACCACCAATTTTTGGTAAAAAGTTTCATTGAAGCCATTATTACGAGTTCTTCCGGTCATAATGGTTAGGCTAAAACTTTTTCTAAAAATTGGTGGCTTATTAGAACACATGAAAATTTGATGGTTTAAGCTGGAAAAAGTAATAAAATATAGTGTTTTTTCCGTAATTATATAAATTAAAGTGTAAACATTATCTAGGTCTAGTTACGAAAAAAGCACTATATTTTGCAAAAAATTCGGTTTAACCACCAATTTTTAAGATTCGAAAAAACCTCCATTTTTGGTAAAAAGTTTCATCGAAGCCCCTGTTACCGGCTTCTTCAGGTCATAGTGGTCAGGTTGAAATTTTTTTCAAAAATTGGTGGTTTTATTAGAACAAATGAAAAATTGATGGTTAAACTAGAAAAAGTGCAAAAATATAGTGCTTTTTTTGTAATTTGCCCTTTACCCATATTAGCAATGCAGTTACTTTTATTAATTCATAATAGCAAAGTACTTACAGTTTTTTTTTACCTATAATAGCAATATGTAACTCATTATAGCAATGTTCTTACATTTCTTCACACATAATAGCAACGTATTCAAGCTTCTTACCCATAATAGCAATTTATTTTACAAATTTTTACCAAATAATAGCAACTAGTGTTTGGACAGTCCGCACGATGCTGCGGAAGCCCGGTATATTGAAAAACGCAGCTCGACAAAAAAACAAATTATGTAACAGACGAAAAATGTAACTTTAAAATATAATAAGGGACCGGAATCGTAACTTACGAAATACCATATAACTTTATAATAAATAGGGATGAAAACAATTAATTCGAAATTAGTTGAGGGGAAAAAACGTAAATATAAAAGTTTGCTAAAGAAGAATCAAAATTACTATTTTCAAATAGAAGCTTATTTGCATTTTGTATCAAATGCTTTAACAATTATACTATGATCTGAATCTAGTAATTTTGGTTTTGAAAAAAGTCAAAAGAAATGAACAGTAACTCTCCCTCACAAACGAAAGTTGATAATTAATATATATATATATATATATATATATATATATATATATATATATATATATATATATATATATATATATATATATATATATAATATGTAATAAATATTATAAGTACATTGGTATTATTGGTAAAGAGATGGAAGTACATTGCTATTATGGGTAGAAAATAAGCATGTTTTTGGGAGTTTAAAGTAGTCTTTGTTCAGGGGAAGTGAGTGGACGGGGAAATACATAATGGAATTTCAGGACTTGGTTGGTTCTACTCTCGTAGGAATAGACATCCCCACAAAAGAAGCGCGGTTTTCGTTCCTAAAAGGTGGTTACATACAAGATCATGATTTGCAAGGTATTTTATGTTTTCTTTTAGACCACTGTTTGGTTTGCATTAATTAGACTAAGGCTGTGTTTGATAGCCTCTTAATCTGAATGATTAAGAGGCTCTGAATGAAACAGAACCTCTTAATAGGCTCTGAACCATTAAGAGAGATGAATGAATCTGAATGGGCTCTAAATGGTTTAGACCTCTGAATGACCTCTGAATGATTCAGATCTGAATGGTTCAGATGCTAGGCTGTGTTTGGTAGCATCTCAGAGGTCTGAACTATTTAGAGCCCATTCAGATTCATTCATCTCTCTTAATGGTTCAGAGCCTATTAAGAGGTTCTGTTTCATTCAGATGTGGTTTTTTTTACGTATCAAATGGTCTGAATGGTTTAGAGCCTCTTAATCGTTCAGATTAAGAGGCTGTGATTTGAGGAGGATAGAAAATTCTAACTTTTTATTCCACTCAAAAAGGTAAATAATCCTAGAAAGTAAGTATCCTACTTTGCTAATACATAAGGGTAAGAGTAAATTACAGTTTTGGTCCTTGTTTACACAAAATTACAGTTTTGGTCATAGTTTTGAAAATCTTTCGCTCTTAGTCCCTATGGTTTCCAAATCTTTCACTTTGGTCCCCATGGTTTCCGAATCTTTCACTTTTGGTCCTTACCTCTGTTACCGTTTGTGCAAAACACAGGGACCAAAAGTGAAAGGTCAGGAACTATAAGGACCAAAAGTGAAAATGTTAGAAGCCACAGGGACCACTGGTGCAACGTTTTAAAAACTAGGACTAAAATTGTAACTTTGTGTAAACCATAAGGACCAAAACTGTAATTGACTCTAAGGGTAAATACAGAAAAGCACTTGTACACACTCTTTTTTACCGAATTTTAGCCCCTTGATTATTCCATTATTCTTTTTTTTCCAAATTGTTTTCTTGATTACCTGGTTTTGAGAAGGGCCAAAATACAGGAAAGCAAAATCTACCTTTACCAACCGTTGTACTATTATTTTTCATGAATACTAAAATAATATTCCAGCACATAATCTATATAAAGAAATAGTTCATTGGATAAATGGTGCAAGTACCTTGTGCTTTCTGCATTTTGTCCTACAAACAGGTAAGTGGAATTTGTTTCTTAAATGCTCAAAAAACTATTATGGTTTAATCACTACATAAAATGGTTAATCAACTAATTCATAAATGTTAAAATAAACTAAAATTGCTATTCTGTATTTTTATCTTAACAGAAGGTTAAATGTTCTTTTTTGTTGTTGGGTTGTTTAAAATGCCTGCTTTCTTGCAATATCTACATTCAAAATTGTGTTGTATTTGGATGAGATTGCTATAATTGGGAAGATTTCTCAATATACAACGTTGTAAATTGTAATATGAAGAATTGAAAGTCGAAACAAAACAATGAAAGTACATCCGAATTTAACCTCTTTATTGTAAACCAGATATTAATAAAGAAGATGAAGATGAAGATGAAGCTCTTACTTTAGTGAATTCACACACCACACTGCAAGAGCGCGGTAATGTCCATAAGACCATCGTCAAGGGAACAGCAAAGTCGGGGGTAGAGTTTTTTGCTTCTCGGTCTTTTCAAGGTCTTGACATTAATAGTAATAGTAACGTGCCAAGCCCGTTCATAATTGGAAGAAAAGGTAAGGCGTCGGGTTATGACCATGAAACAAGCACGCACTAGATTGAATTGTTCAAACGGCAATGAGCCCGTGAATTGCTTATACGTTAAATTTTTGTTTGCTTTTATCGTTGCGGATATTTATTTATTTAAAAACGCCAATCGGGTTTATGTTGTAAACTTGTAATATGATTCTATTATAAAGTAAACTAGATATTTTATCATGATGTTAGCTATTTCTTGCCCTAGTGGTGAATGAGATGATAATCCGAGATGATATCCAAAAGTGAGGTCTTCGGGTGGATGGAGCCGTCTTCTAGATCGCGAAAGATTCGGGGCGGTACCACTCGAACCGTTGGTATGGATGGTACTACAGGTCCGTCGGCCGGCGGGTTTGGTAGGCTGTGTGGAGCGGCCTTACCATCCTTATCTCCCCAAAGGAACTAGCTGCTTGCCAGCTCTATAAATGAAATTATTTTACTCTTATAAATACGACCCCTCAACCATTTAAAAAACAACATCATTCTTGTACACTCATGCTAATATTCATATTTTCTTCAATCATTCTCCTTTTCAAATTCAAATGGATTTTAACTGCGGTAAATCCAAAAACACACGTTTTTCTCAAAGAAGAAAGTGTTAAGGCGAAGACTGTTTATCATTTCTCGAAACTTAAATGCCTAATTCTTCCAAGTACCAACAAATGTTGATGCGACAAGCATATAACAAATTTGCACTTTTTTAGGATTATTCTTCGGTAGGGGTGCAAACGAGCACGAGCCTGAGCCCGAGCCCGAGCCCGAGCCCGAGCCCAAGCCCGAGCGGCTCGGGCTCGTTAAGAAATATACAGGGCTCGGCTCGTTACGAGCTTTATGGACCGAAGCTCGGTTCGGGCTTGTTAAGAAATATACAGGCTAGGCTAGGCTAGGCTCGGCTCGAGCTCGGGCTCGGGCTCGGCTCGTTTAATTCTTAATAAGCCTAAACGAGCTTATGTTCGGCTCGAGCTCGTTAAGAAGCTCGTTTACTCTAATGATTAAATATGTTTTAATATATATATATATATATATATATATATATATATATATATATATATATATATATATATATATATATATATATATATATATATATATATATATATATATATATATATATATATATATATATATATATATATATATATATATAAAATAATAATAATAATAATAATAATAATAATAAATATTATATTATATATAGGCTTATTTAGGGCTCTCGAGCCTAATCGAGCTTGGTGACACAGGCTCGGGCTCGTTTAATAAACGAGCCTTATATTTAAGCTCGGGCTCGTTTAAAATCGGTCTCGAGCCGAGCTTTTATCGATCCGGTCCCGGGTAGCTCACGTTCCATACATATTGCATTTTTGTGAACCGTAAAACCAAACGATGAAGTAAGCAACGAAATCTAACCCCTCCTTTAAATCTAAATCTATACAATGAAATCGAACACCCCCCCCCCCCAGTAAACTGCATCCTAGTGAAGAACATATACCCAAAGGATAAAACGACGATCATGGAAAGACGGAGAAGTCGTGTTGATGAAGGCGTAAATTTTGGAAGATAAAGAACATGGAAGTCATCAATGTCATGAGTCCTTTTGGTAGCTAGTATTGGAGCACTTTAAGACTCAATTTCATGGTACCAATCGTAATAGTATCACGTGAACTCAAAATGGAATGATATGCAGGAAAAAGTCAACAAGTATTGAACATTTATAACAACAAGAGCAACATGCATGCTAGTGGGAAGGAGACGTCGATATTTTACAATCGACACATAGTGACTATCATAAGCTCAACTGTAAAACTTTTCCACATTTGACGGCATGAGAAATTTTAAAGACTATCCGAAATGACTTATCGTTAGAGAAATGTAAAAATTTTGAAAACTTTAGAAAACCTAAAATTATTGTTTTTTGTATTTTTCTATTTTCCAAAATTATTCTAAAAATATATAAAAAAACATACACACAAACACACACACTCATTCTAACCTACACCCAACAACTACACCCCTACCCCACCCCCACCCACACCCAATCCCCACCACTCACCCAACCCACCCACCACCACCAACACCAACCCCCACACTCACCCCAACCCTACTCTCCACCAATCCCACCACCCAACCCTACTCACCCGACCCACCACACGAAACCCACACCCACCTTACCCACCCCACCCCCACACCACCCACCCCACCCACCCCTAACCCATACCCATCCACTCCCCACCCCCCAGCCACCCACCCTACCTTACATCCATCCCACCCCACCTTTTATATATATATATATATATATATATATATATATATATATATATATATATATATATATATATATATATATATATATATATATATATATATATATATATATATATATATATATATATATAGAATCAGAATCGGGTAAAGACTCTTCTTAAAGTGAGGACTTGCGAGGACACCTTAAAAAAATTGAAAAAATATAAAAAAAAATAAATAATAAAATGGATCATAGTACTATATCGGAGAAAAAAAAGATTAAAAAAAAAATTTTTGATCATTATTTTTTTTATAATGAAATAATGATCCAAAATAAAATAAAAAAATTGCATCATTACGTTTTGCAATGATGCAAATTTTTTTTTTTCAAAATTTTTTTGATAATGATATAGTAATATTCTCGATTTTATGATTTGTATTTTTTATATTTTTTTTTCAAATTTTTGAAGGTGTCCTCGCGAGTCCTCACCGGAACCAGACCCTATATATATATATATATATATATATATATATATATATATATATATATATATATATATATATATATATATATATATATATATATATATATATATATATATATATATATATATATATATATATATATATATATATAGTTAGGATATATTAAAAACTATAGTTATTGTGTGGACGTAAGACCCAATCAGAAGCCTAGAATCACCAAGGGTTTTTTGGTCAATTGATATTTAAATTAGTTAATTAAATTAAAATTAATACCTTTAATTATGGTAACGTGAGCCTATAAACATGGTAAATTGGTAACTGACAATATTATCACCTTCATTATCTCTACTTTCCATCACTACCATAAATCCGTCCGCCATAGTTTTCGATCACCACCTCTTGCCGATCACCACCTTTGGTAAACACAACAGCACCATCGATTAATTTCTGATCGTACATCCTCCGGTCGTCCATCATCCAGTCGATGCCTACGTTCCTATGATCGGAATCCTTCATCAGGTAAACGTATACAAACCATCGCATCATCTCGTTCTTCCATCCATCCATTTCCTTCACCAGGTTCCTACATCGCTATCTAATACCATCCCTTCATCAGATCGATTTCCCTTAAATATTCAATTTTTTGTTAGGTTTAGGTCTTCTTCGAGTTTTCTGGTATCGATTTTCAAATTTTCTAAACAGATAATCGATAATTGACGAGTTGGTCGAGAATTGAAGGGTGCCCTGTTCACCTTCTGATTCAGTAATTATCGATTCTTGGTTACAATCGATTTCTTGTAACTTTCTAATTTCTAATTTCTGTCATCGGTTCTGATTTCTAATTTTTGATTATCCGAGTGTTTAATTTCTGATATATCGACATCGATTCTGATTTTGCCATCAATTTTGATTTCTAATTTCTGATAATATAGATTTTGATTTAATATTTTGTTTGATTATAGACTGCATAAACTCTAATTTGTAGTTAGATTATAGGCTGTTTAAACTATAATTTCGAGTTCTAATTCAGAGTTTTAATATTATGTTTGATTATATATATAACTCTGATTTGATTAACTGTGTTTGATTACACTTTGTAGTGGAATTGAAGAGCAACAGCCCCTTCATCCTAGTCTTGAGGAAGTTAGAACCATTCACATAGAATGTCATTCTCAACTTGATGATTTACAACTAGAGAAGAATTTTGATGTTGTAGGGCAGATTTTGATGAATTTAAATGCAATTATTCTGGCAGAATGTCATTCACAACTTGATGAATTTCAATGCAATTATTCTGGCAGAATGTCATTCTGTTTTGTATACTATGTACTTCATTCTAACAGAATGATTATCTTACTTTCATATTTATCTGATTTTGTATGATTGTGTAATTCATTCTACTAGAATTTTTATCTTATATTCATATTTATCTGGATTTATGACTTTTTAATTCATATAAGTATGATTTTGTAACTCATTCTACCAGAATGGTTAACTTACTTTGAAAATGTGCACTAGCATTCTATAAAATACTAGTTTCTGATGTATGATTTTGTAATTCATTCTAATAGAATGGAACGGATTAAGAACTCAGGATAAGAATCAAAATTAATTTTACATCTTTGTTAGAATTGTTACAAAACTGAATTTTGAATTTGAAAATAAATTTGAATTTGAATTTGAAATTTAATTAAATTTTGAAATTAATCCCATGAAACTCTCACATTCCATAATTGAAAACGCATAAAAAGTCAATATTACCCTTTAGAATGATATAATTAGAAAGTTGATATTTCTTTTAATTAAAAATAATTAATATTCTGTTATTAATCACAACCATTGATGATTATGATTCTACGTTTCTGATTGGGTCTTACGTCTACACAATAATTGTGGATCTTAATATAACCTAGCCATATATATATATATATATATATATATATATATATATATATATATATATATATATATATATATATATATATATATATATATATATATATATATATATATATATATATATATATATATAAACATGTTTTCTATTTTTACAAAATAGAAAATGAAAACTGAATCGGTTTTATCTAAACGAGTTTTCTAAATTCTAAATTGAAAAGTGAAAATGAATGATTTCATTTTTCTGAAAATGAAAAATGGAAAACGGAAAACAGTTTTCCACAACTAAACTCACATTAATATTTTTTTTCCAAACTCGAATTGACTTATAATTACCTTTTCAGAATTCTATTTGTCATTTAATGTTCATCTGCTGATTTAAGCCCCATTGAGCAAAATTAAAATTAAACGAATCATCGAAGATTTATTCTTGATTTTTCTGTGGTTGCGCCTTTACACTGATTTACGTGAAGGATCTTGTATATAAAGGTCTATTAGGGACTTGTCATATCCTAGCTCCTTGGTGCCTTTAGGGCTAATGTGTATATTGGTGGAGAAACCCAAGGGCTGTTCTATTTTCAATCAAACTTTCTAAGGTAAAAGCCACTTGACATTCTACTTATCCTTTTTTCCAGTTTCTTTTCTGTTTGATCGACGTTGCAAATGATTTTGAAGGATCTTTTGAACAAGAGATTGCAAAGACATCAGAAACCATCGCTGGTAAAGTACTGAACTTGTGGGTCGACATGATTTTGGTATTTGAAGTTTGTAAGGAAAAGGAAGGCAACTGTGGTGAAAGAGATGAAAGTCTGTTTTATTTTTCTTTGTCTGTGCATTTTCTTTGTTGACCTAGAATGAAGGCTGGTTTTTCTTAATTTTTTGTTGTGCATGTGTCAAGTAAAAGAGATGAAAGACCGACTTCTTAATTTTTTTTTGCTGTGAATGAACTATGAAACAATGTTTTGTTATGTCTATTTGGTTACACTTTCCATAAATGCCTAAAATCAAAATATTTGCTACCTTAAGCATAATAAAAGAAATTGTAGTATTCTAAGGATTGTTAGCTCAGGCTTGGTAATCATTTTACCACTTTAGAAAGACTAAACTTGAGATTTATTTTTTATAGTTTCTATAATAATTCTTTAACAAGATGAGAGTGTAAAAGGATCATAAACAAATTTAGATTATAAAGCAAATGATAAATTTAAGTTTGTTGTTTCAAAATACATTAGAAAAAATTCAATGAAATATTAGTATATCGTATCAAAATATTGACTTAATAAAAAACCATAATCATAAAACCTTCGTAAGAAAGGAAATTAAGATTTTTAAAAATTTCTTTTAAAACTTTTTTAGTAAGTTATTAAACAAATGGTTTATTTCATAAAAAACCCTATATTTTTAATTTTTTTTCTGTTTAAAACTAAAACTTTATTTTTTTTCAAAATAAACCTAAATTTTGGAGAAACTTTTTAATTTAGCTCATTTACCTGATTTTACAGGTTACATATACTTTTTTTTTTTTTTTCAGAAAAGACCCTAATTTCTTTATTTTTTTTCCGAAAAAAACCCTCAATTTTCTTTTTTAGAAAGCTTTTTAATTTAATCCCTAAATCCGGTTAGGGGTTTATCTGCAAGTTAAACGATTGTTCAGTGACTTTTTCACAAAGAAAATTATTTTTCTTCGATTTTGTAATTGACATATATTTCATATACGATGTCCGGATTCTACAAACTTTATATCTCTTGATAGTTCGTAAGGAATACTACAACTTTGTTTTACTGACTCTTATTTGAATATGTTGAGATCTTTCGCTATAGTCTTTTAAACATGAACATAAATATAATTAAATATAACTAAATTTAAAAAATTAATGACATTAAATATAATTAAATTAAAATAGAACACTTCATTAATTAAAAAAATAAAATTACAAACGTAAACTAAAACGTCAAATTACAAATAAAAACGACAACTAAAATGACCAACCACAAACGTAAAAAACGAAACTACGACCGATATTTTTTTTATGATATCGACTTTGTATTTTAAAACCATCTCGAGTCCTTCCCCCTCGAGACCCTCCTCCGGATTTGAAGGCAAAAACTTTATGTCTTTTAATTGTTGTTTTTTTTGCGGGCTCGTTGTTTTTCTTCGTAAGCTTATTCTTTTTCCAAATGTCATCCGCTCATGGATGTTTTAATTGTACCGTTCGAACTCCAACCACATAAGTGTCACGTCGTTGCTTTTTTGTAACCCTGTCCCACTAGACGAAGTCGCTTTTCTTTTCCGTTTCGCCGCATCTCTCTCTATCGGATGAGCGAAAACGGAAAACTCAAACTCGTCCTCTTCTTCCTCCCCTTCGTTCAAATCTATATTGATACAAGCGATCCAATAATACGAGCGTTCAAATCGTTTTTTACGTTTGTGGTTTGTCATTTTTAGTTGTCGGCTTTTATTTGTAATTTGTCTTTTTAGTTTACGTTTGTAATTTTATTTCCTTAATTAATGAAGTGTTTTATTTTAATTTAATTATATTTAATGTAATTAATTTTTCAATTTAGTTATATTTAATTATATTTATGTTCATGTTTAAAAGAGTATAGCGAAACATCTCAACATCCTATACTATTAAATAAGTAACTCAAGTACACTTGTCATCACCACATTGATTTGGCCACATGTCAATTTCTTATAAATTCGAGTTTCTTAAAAAAAAATTAATTTATTTAATAGTTAACATAATCCTTAATAAACGTATTTAATCCTTCTTTCAAATTCGAACTCATATTCAATTTACTCCTTTATTTTCTCCATATGTTTCGTTTTTTTTCTCTTCCGGACTCGGTAAAGGTCCATGGTTTCATTCCTATGAAATCTATGGGAAATTTAAGAGATACGTGCTATAAAACTGAATGTACAACTCCATCATTCATCCTTATCAAGTTAAATCCACTAACGTCGATTAAGGATCGACTATTAAATTTGATCAAGGTCATTTATGAATAAATCAATTAGTCACTCAACTAAATTAGGTCATTTAAGAATCAGTTACCTAATATCGAGGAACCGCCAAAATTACCTCATATATCTTCTGATTCAAATCCTATACTAATAAATAACTCAAGTACACTTGTCATCACCACATTGATTTGGCCATATGTCAATTTCTTATAATTTTGAGTTTCTTAAAAAAATTAATTTATTTAACAGTTAACATAATCCTTAATAAACGTATTTAATCCTTCTTTCAAATTCAAATTCATATTCAATTTACTCGTTTATTTTCTCCATATGTTTCGTTTTTTTTCTCTTCATGACTCGGTAAAGGTCCATGATTTCATTCCTATGAAATCTATGAGAAATTTAAGAGATACGTGCTATAAAACTGAATGTACAACTCCATCATTCATCCTTATCAAGTTAAATCCACCAACGTCAATTAAGGATCGACTATTAAATTTGATCAAGGTCATTTAGGAATAAATCAATCAGTTACTCAACTAAATTAAGGTAATTTAAGAATCAGTTACCTAATATCGAGGAACCGCCAAAATTACCTCATATATCTTTTGATTCAAATATGCTAATTTATATATACTATTTATACTCCAAATCTCATTTATATATCATTTCAAACTCCTTTGTAGGCAAGTCGCAAGATGCATGAAATTGGACGGGATAACACTATCATCGTCATCATTGAACAATGGCGCCACTTACGCCACTTATATATATATCCTTTCAAACTCCTTTGGGTACAATTGAAATTTTTAGATAAACGTTTTATGGTGCATGCTCATCTCACTACTTGACACATATGGTTGTGTTGATCAAGCTATTATATTGGTCTGGTGGTCGTAAATTGTCACTTTTGAGAGACGGTGACGCAACCATAGACTCAGGTGATGGTTGGTAAGTTTGTGACTACTCAACCTCTTTATGTTCTTGTAAATTGTAAGACTATTTATGCAGGTGTTGGTAAAGATCGATGGTTTTATTGTGCAGGTGTTGGAAGTCGGGAGAAACAACATGAAGCCACTTTTTGAAAGGGTTTTAGTTCTTATCTCTTTAACTTCAACTGTTATAATGGCAATGAGTGCTTGCTACGTGTTATGTTCATGCAACAGTTCACGGAAACTATAAAACATGTAACTCATATTTAGCTGATAAGCTAGCTCTTTTCGTAATTTTGTCTTTTGAATATTTGGCTCAATAGCCTGAGCTGGAACTCACCTTTGGCTTTCGTAATTTTTTCTTTTGAATATTTTACTTTCGTAATTTTGTCTTTTGAATATTTGGCTCTATATATACTGAAAGACCCGTTTTTGCAACAGTTGCGTTATATATATATATATATATATATATATATATATATATATATATATATATATATATATATATATATATATATATATATATATATATATATATATATATATATATATATATATATATAGAGAGAGAGAGAGAGAGAGAGAGTTAAAATGAGAACAATTACTCAATTTGAGAACATGAGAACAAAAATAAGACACTGATTAAACACGGTGGTATATTTGTAAATATATAGATCTTTAGGCCCTACCTCACAAAGTATTTGAAATAACGGGGGTATTAGTGAAAAAGTAGGCAAGTCACGTCCAACCGCTTGTTGCACGTTTCTCTAGTACGCCAGACTATCATTTCCCTCCAGATTTCCTACGATTTCTTCACTTCTCTCTATCTCTTTCAAAGAAAGAACACACTGCAAAACTGCAACGATTTCTTCATACAAATCAAAGATGTCAACACCGAAACAACCAGATCAAGGAACTACACAAAAAACTGGTAAAAATCGAGTTATTATGAGGTTTTTTCAAAGTAAAACCCTATTTTTTGATTTTTTTTAACCGAAAACCCTAATTTTTGAATGTTTTTCATCTAAAAACGCTAGTATGCAAAAATCGACTAAGTACTCACAAATGTTCCAATCAAATCGATGTCGAAACACTAATTTTTTAATTTTCTCAACCGAAAACCCTAATTTTTGAATGTTTTTGATCTAAAACGCTAGTATACTTAAATCGATAAAGTAATCAGAAAAGTTCCAATGAAATCGTTGTTGAAACGCTAGTTTTTTAATTTTTTTCAATAGAATACCCTAGTTTTTGAATGTTTTTCATCCGAAAACCCTAGTATACAAAAATCCATAAAGTAACCATCACTAGACTCGTTTGTGATTATTATACTATTATACTAATCAACTCGATTTTACATGCAGATATGGATAAAAGCTTCAAAAACACATACAAAAGAAAGAACAAAACACAGAAAAACGATGATCCTGTTAATAAATACGTTTTACACTTCATTAGTATACTAAAAACATAAACTGCTAAAATCATTTGTAATAACCAACTGTTATAATCATCATAAGTATATATGATTTAATCATATGTGATTTGTAACGAACAAACATAAATTTTATAATTATTATATAATTTAATCATATGTGATTCACAACTATTATAACCCGAAATTTTTTAATCATATGTGATTCACAACTATGATTATCACATACTTTCAACAAATAAAAGGTTTAACCATTTTTGACTTTCTAATTATATTTTTATTTCTAAACAATAACAAAAGAAGTACAGAAGACTGAAGACATTGTTAAAATAAGAATGACAAAAAAAAGCGAAAAGGGTTTCAGACCCTCCTATAACCAACACAGGTATACTTCATATATCATATGTTTCTCTAACATTATCTTGTTACAAATCAAAATCACTCACATATGATTAATAATATAGGGTGTTGTTCATAAATGATTAATCCATTCGTATATGTATTTCTTACCTTTCTTACAGATGCTGGAAAAGAAATTCATAAAAAAAGATTCCAAATAACGATCGAATAGCAAAGAAGACAAAGGTATACTTCAAACCAAGATCATTAGAATATAACAGTCACAATACTTATATTATATAAAATAATTTAGTGTCTTAATACCTATAGTTATTATTTGTTTTTGTTTAATGAAGCAGAAGAAGAAATCAGGGAAAAAAAGGTCTAAAAATAAGAACGACAAAGGTACTCTTGAATTATCAATATTATCTGATTACAAATCAAATATAATTAGCAATACATTCTGTCTGTAACTCACATGTGATAAAACAGAGGCAAAAGCGGTAGAAAAATCAGAACAAACAAACAAAAAAACAACAAAAACAAACAGAGGAGGAGGTAAGAGAAAAAAGGTCTAAACATAAAAATGATAAAGGTACTCTTCAATTCACATATGATTGATAGATTCCTTGTTAATTTATAGTTATATATGTTGGTTCTATATACCCAAGGATGATCATATAATGATATTGCTAATAACATATGATCCTATAGGGTCACACGAATAATAAGTTAGACACCAATTTAATCATTTCATACAGTGAATTAGATTTATCATCAAATGATATATAACTTGCAATTTGTTCTAAGAATTATTATTTTATGGAAAATAATAAATATACTAAATTATAATTCATATGAAATGAATTAATTTGAGAGAGTATGTGATTATTTATATCATTTAATTGTTAGATGATTTAAATAATAAGTATTTACCTCTTTTGTTATTTTAAGTGTTAAAATAAAATTCGCATGTATGTATAAATGTATATATATATATATATATATATATATATATATATATATATATATATATATATATATATATATATATATATATATATATATATATATATATATATATACCCATAATATGAACATATATCTCTATAAACATATATATGAGTATATATGTTAATTATAATTATATATATGTGTGAATAAATAAAGAGGTTTAATAATGGAATGAAATTTTATTATTTATAAACTTTTAGATAAGGTTTTATAAATAATAAAAGAGATGGAATCTTTCTCTTTTTCTCCTAAAAACCATGTCCACCACACACCAAGAAAGGTGTGTGGGCATGCTCCAACAAAACATGATGAGATTCCCTTGGTTTTAGAACTTTGACCATGGAAATTGTGAAGTAAGCATGCATAAATGGAAGGTTTGCATGCATTTTTTGGCTAGTCCTCTACTTGGCCGATTTTAGCATGAAATATACATCTTCTAAGTGTTAGAAAACTCTCATATCACCCTCTCAAGTGTGAAAATCGGATTTCACAAGAATAGCCTCAAGGGTTGATTTTTGCAAGTGAAGACTAGGATCTTCTTGGTGTTGCCAAGCTTGTTGGTGGATCAACCTTAGAGGGAACCTATTTTGGTTTCTAGCCATCAATATCTCATCTATATCAAGCTCAAGAACACAATGGTATGATCTTGAACTCATCTCCATATTTGTTTTTCATTTTATCTTTACATGCATATATCATGATCCTCTTGGAAGTGAAATTCGTGTTCATGATTTTATGCTTCCGTTGCAACTCAAAGGTTTTGAAAACTATTACATGAACATTGATTTACAACAATTGGTATCAGAGCCATAGCTATATTGCATGTTTAGATAATAATTTTATTTGGATAAACTTTGTTTTTGGAAGCCATGAATGTTCATCTTCTTGAATACAATGTTCATGCATGGCTTCTTTGGCAACATGCATATATAAATTCTATGATTTTATGTAACCAACTAAAAATTATGTTTGCATGCATTTGGTTACATAATTGTTGCCTTAGAAAAACAAAGAGTTGATTTTCTTATGATTTTATGTGATGAAATGTGCATAAACAAGCCAAAGGACCATGTGTTGTGAATTTTGTGATGATTTTCGATATGGTTGTAATCTATTCTTTTATTCAATTGATTTGTAATAATCATTAGTTATTTCATTCTTTTATTAAATTTTGTAAGTATTATAATAGTTCTATTCTTTGTAATTTTTACAAAATGTAACAAGAGAGGGAGATAAAGCCAATAGAAGATTACACCACACAACAACGATTTTTCTGCCATGGCTGCTGTGATTTTCGATCCTGTTGTAAGGCACAAAAAAAAACAAAATTTTTTTTTCTTGTTGCTTTGGTGCTATACTTGATGGTATCTTTTGTTGGATTAGGTGTCTAAGTCATGACTTATAATTTGTATTTACCTAATTAATAGAAGCAAAGTCCATTTGCGTTGCCCTCATAGCTGGAGGTTTGGTAGAAAGTTCAGTAGAGAGAAAGATTGGTTTATTCTGGGATTAATAAATCAATAGAAATAAAAGATATGGTTTGTTAATATATTAAAGTGATAATATATTAATTAGAAACTATATCGATTGATTAATAATTAATCAGGAATTAATCCTAATTGGATTAATTTCTGTGGCATTAATTAGATTAATCAGGAAGTCAGGGATTAAAGTCGTACAAATTCAATAGTTGAATTACGGCGTGCGGCGCGCCAATGTATAGGCCGCGGCGCGCGTACGAATAATCCTGAAAATGGCTGACGGCTAGGGTTTATTGTTTCCCTATAAATAGGGACCCCTAGACCTCATTATCAGCTGCTCATTCTATTATTCTCTCTGGAATTTTGGTAACCTTCCTCTGGCTCCCTGGGTGTGATCTCATTTGAGGCAGGACACTTGTGCTGCTTAGCTTCAAGATTAAAACTAAAGGTTAGTTTTTCTGATTTATTCTTTTAGTTAATTTTGTTTGGCCTTTAGGAATTAGTTACATGTTCAAAGTAAGAAAACATAGATCTTTTCTAGGTTGCATGTGATCTTAGGTTATTTAGTTCATGGTTGCCGAAAACCTTTCAGTGGTATCAGAGCATTTAGTTGTTTTCTTATTGAATGGCTGTAATAGTTTTCCTAATTAGGGTTTAAAGTTTATAAATCCTATTTGGACTAAATTTCGATTTTAGGGTTTAGGGTTTTTGAAACCCTAGCCCTCCCCCCTCTTTTTCGATTTTATGATTAGGGTTTTGGAAGGTTTTCTATTTTTGGTAACTTTAATTGGTTAATTAATTGGATAACCTTAAACCCATTTTTTTGAATTTCGATAATTAGGGGTTTAAAATAGGTTTAAATTGATTTGATTAATTTGGAAAAACCTATCTACATTTGAATTAATTTAATTAATTGTTTAATTAAAAGATAATTCAATGGATTTAATTTAATTTTAATTTAATGGTTAAATTTCGAAAATTAAAGGATAAATCCTAAATATTTTAAAAGGTTTAAAATATCTAGATTTAATTAATTTAATTAATAGTTTAATTAAAAGATGAAATAAATCGAATTTAAAGGTTTAATTTAATTTGAAATTTAATAGGTAAATTTCAGGAAATTAAAAGATAAACCAGGAATATTTTAAAAGGGTTTAAAATACATCTTATATATATTATTAAAAGTTAATACTATATGTATAAGATAAATTGGTTAGTCAAATCATTAGTAGGCCTCATTTACGAAGCTGGTCTATAAAGTGGGTATAAGGAGACTGCCTATAGAATGGCGGTCTAATGGGTGTTCACTCTCACCCACCGCTCGCCTGATCAGTGGAGGGTTGTTAGCCGAACAGTTTTGATAGGACCGCTTAATCATTAAAAGTATAATGATCAAAGTACTAGAACCCGTACAAGAATTCCCAATCTAGTTACTTTAGAAAAAAATGTGAATTTGATGCTAACCCATGAAATTGCACATTGCACTTTATGAAACGTTGGTGGAGCGTGTGTGGGTTACCGACACACCAATGGGGGTTCATAAAGAGTGGCAATGGGTTTCTCGGGTGTTATTATTGTTGATGGAGCTTGTGTGGTTAACCGGTACATCAATTTGAGATGATAATGGACCCCGAGAGTACCAAGCTAATTTGCATGGTTATTCACACCCGGTTTGTGATCCGCGGCATCCCAGTCACAAACGGTGGGGCATATCCGAGATTAAACATGCCATTGAACAGTTCAATGAGTCTCACAGATCTAGGAATTTCATTAGACTGAAATTGATAATAGTTATCTACCTTAATGACCAATGTGTTGTGACTACGACATCCCTCTTCACAGCATAGTTGGGGTATTTTGGATCCTAGCCTTGTTAAATAATATATATCGGGTAATTATTTAAAAGGATTAATTAAACTAATAAATTCTGTTTCCTTTTATAGATGTCTGAATCGAGTGTCTATTCTCATCCTCCTCCTCATTCACCCATTTCTGAGGGCATCAGAAAGCGCCTGCTAAATATGGAAAGGCTGACTGGCCTTAACTATATGGAATGGCTTCGTAATTGGAGAATGGTTCTTGTTATTGCTGGCAAGCTACACCTCATTGAGTATCCGATCCCAGTTCCACCAAAACATGTCATCACAAAAGGTCTTTATGATGAGCATGACTTATTATTTGATGAATCCGAGGAAGTTTGTGACCTCATGTTATTGACCATTGACCCCGAGTTCCGCAGGGATTTTGGATCCCTAGGGCCGTATGAGTTAATACAATTGGTTGAGGAAAAGTTCCAAGAACCTGTTGAAGAGGAACGAGCTAGGATCTTCAAAAAACTTGCAGAGTGCAAGCTAAAAGAAGGAAGTAGCATCGATTCGCATGTTCTCAAGATTGAGAGATACATAGGCGAATTGTACAAACTTGGTCATCCAATTAGTCAGGAAATGAGTGTTAAGATCCTACTTGATTCGCTGACTAATAGGTACGATCTGTTCATTCAGACATATAGAAAGGAAGACCGGAAAAAGACTTTTATGGAAATGCGTTCTCTGTTGACCCTATACGAGTCACTCATGGACATGCATTGCTCCACTGGTTCGGCTACTTCTGGATTGAGTCCAGTGAAGAGACGCAGCAAGAAATGTTCCAGGTCGTCTGGACATGTTCTGAGATGTCTTAAACTGGGAATCCATAGGATCGGATACAGTCACAGAAAGATTGGAAAATGCTCCAAGGTAAAATCTTTAGAAACTCAGGTTTATCTAAAAACTTCGAAACTCCTGATCCATAATTCCTTGATACATAATGTGATAGTCACGTTTGGTTTGTATGCATGGAATCAGTAGGGTATAGGACTTTGACGCATAGGAGTACTTTTGGATTGGATCTCCAGCTCATGCAGTTTTGAAGTTTAGTTAGATATTACAATCTTGTTATTAGATTATTAGATGCAAACGACATTGTTTTCATATAGTACATTGTTCGAGGATTTTTGTGTTTTAATAAAATGTTGATTTTCTTTTGATTGTTTTAATTATCCTCGAAATGTTGTGTGAATGTGTTAATGGCATAAATGGTAATAACTTGAATGTTGATACATCCAATGGGATTGGACTTATAAATTGTGTTCTTTATGATTGTTAAAGTGAATTTTATGAGAATCACTTCAACCAAAGGTCCAGTTGGACAGGACTTTGGAATCATTTGACTTAGAGTCACATGATGAATTGAGTGCTTAATAAAATTAATTGTGGCAAGAAAGGAATCACCCAAAGATCCAATGGATAGGATTTTGGAATCAGTTGACTTGGAGTCAGGTGATGATTGCATGTCTTGAACAATATTAACAAAGTCATAAATTTACATGGAGATGTAAAGGTATTAAGATTTTGAGCGACAGACACATAAGTTACTGTGTATTGCTCGAATCTTCGAACAGAACACGATTAGTTATGCTTCAAAATATTTGCCAAATAGTTTGACAAATATGGCTTTGCTTATCGAAATAAGCGATTGATTGGAACCTTGAAGTGTTCAAGGATTTCAAAGGAAGTATAAGATCAACAGAACCTGAATGACTACATAGACTGAGAAAATGTTTCACAATTTATCCTCTTCCAAGAACACTAATGGTTATAATGTGTCTTAGGGAAGATGATGGAGCATTGATCGAAATAGTTTTGATCCTCGATGTATAAGATACATTTCCGATTAGTATTTCAATGAATTAAATATTCAACCAGTCAGACCGCAGAAACCATATTCCGACCATATCTTAGACTAAGTAGGTTATGTCGACACTATCTGAAATGTAAAGCTTGGATCATCCCACTAGTACATAGAAAGTCCAGGGTCATGTAGCATTCGTCCGAATCTCTTGACAAGCCTGAAACTGATCAAAAATGTCGTTTCATTGGCCATTCCGGTTATCCTTTGAAAGAAGAGTCCTATTAGAAAGAGCTCAAGTTCTAAGGAAATAGTGGAGTAAAAATAATCCTGAATGAGTTCAGGGTTTAGCCAAGTGAAAGAACCTTTTAGTCACCACTGGGCCTTGACCAGGAATTGGATTCCTATTAAACTAACATACCCTCTCTTCGCTTGACTAGTAGTTATTGTCACCGTCATAAGGAGTTATGATCTGGGTGATATACCGAGTAGTGGTAAAACACTAAAGATGGTACGGATAAGTAATCCGACTGCTGGAAGCATTGGTGAGCCCGATTGCTGCCAAATAAGAGAACCTTAGCACGAAACACAGTCTATGTGACAGTTTGATTGATTTTACAACTGGTCTAGGAACCAGTGGGAGTAATTGAATTATCAAAAGAAGGAACATAGAAATGTACCTACAGAACATCTGGTTGATTGAGTCATCACTTGGAGTCAAGCAATTGATTCCAAATGAAGCACTCTCAATAGAAGATGAAATCCAACAGGATTCTGCGTGGCATAGTGTGAGTCGTTAGTGGAGCATGTGTGGTTTATCGGCACACTAATAGGGACTCACATAGAGCATGCCATTACAAAAGGTACATGGCCCCGAGATTCGTCCCATGGGCATCTCGCAAGAAAGGATATTCGAATTATCAAAATAGGCCAAAAGGTTTGGATTTTGTGAATAGCCTGAAAGATTTCCTTTAATATGTCGAAAAGGTTTGGATTTCGGTCTCGTAAAATGTGCCATAAGTTCTGGATTTTGTGAATAGTCTGAAAGAGTCATATAACGGTGTCAAAGCCAGTGGGAGTATCGTTGTTATCTTCTATCACTGTATGTGGGTTACATATTGGTTCTAGAAAACGTCTCTTATCATTACAAAGTGTAATGACCTGTATTAAGAAACGGTTCGCTATAAAAGACTTTAAGAGATACAACATACTCAGGTGGTTGTGGATATCTATTATATAGATGAGAATTCTGCCAATGTGATCTTGATGAGATTCAAGATGCATAACCCAAGGAAAGGAGTTTCCTGTCATTGCAAAGTGTAATAAATTGGCATGAAAGAAACAAAGAAGGTGCAGCATACTCACGTAGTTCATAGACATCTATCAGATAGATGAGACTGATAGTATTGACTTAGCCGTTGAGAATATGATCTTGATGGGATTCAAGATGCATAAGAAAGAGTCCCCGAAAGGAAATTGTTTCCGGAAATCATGACACAAGGATTATTAGTAATCTTAGGATTCCGAAAGGGCTTGGAATGATATTACATCAGGTTCCTTGAGCCTCTTGGACAAATCAGAAGTGTTATGAACATATCCTGATGACTTAATGCTTAGAGCATTGTAAGTTGGATTCAGGATATTGCCTGGCTGAGAATACTGAATGGATTTTTTGAACAGACGTGAAAAATCATTGGGAAATGATTAGGGTGACTGATTTGAAAGGGTTTTCAAATCGGTAATTGTTTACACCAGAACGTGGTGCTATAGGACTTCATGGTTAAAGAATTTCGTTGGTTTCTGATGGAGCGCGTGTGGTTCACCGGCACATCATGACACCTCGAAATTGTCTTAGGGTGTAGTCATGTAGATTAAAGACCCGAGAACCATGGGCAGTCACGGTACACATCACCGGAATGGAGTTGTGAGAGAGAATGACAAAATGACAAATTGAGATATCATCGGAAGAGTATCCGATAGGATCATCTGCAATAAAGTGTATAAGTGTTAGACACTTGGATACATAGAAAGAGTGAAAAAGTCATAGACATAGATATAAAAGGCTTGAATTGAAAGTTTAAAAGAGAAAAAGAAACCAATAATAGTTATGATAAATCCGACTTGGTGATTACCTCGTGGAGACTTGGTAATAAGCAGGAGTAGCTGCCAGTCAGATTTTATGTTTCGCTTTTGCATGTTTTACTTCCTGAATAATTGGATTATTCAAATATCCACAGTCGTTCATACTCTTAGGGAGTAAGTATGAAGGAAGACTGTCATGAATTGGTTTGTAGATTGTCTAAGGAATTAGACATAACAATAAGATTGCTGCAACGTTCATGAGTACTTGGAGATGGAGATTTTAGTATTGGATAAACCCGCGCTCAATGGATTGCTTCATGGATTATATCACGAGCAATGTTGAGACGATAATATCTTATGGTCTTAAAGTGGAGAGATATGAGTTATAATTTGCAAGGCGGTTGTTCATTGATAGGACAAAAACGCATCGATAACTCGGTGTTATAAAACGTGCTGTTGTGAGTGATTTGTCAAGTAAAAGATATAACATATTAGTCGAAGCTTATTCGTCCCTTGACCCAGACGGGAAACAGATATCTGTTGGCCACTCGATGATTTTGAAGTTGACTGAAGTGCTGGCCAGCCAGGACTGAATTGATGTGTTCAATTAGAAGTCTAAAAGTCATAAGCAAAATCGGAAATCGGGAAACAGTGTGTCAGACAGAGATTGATCTCAATCCATGTCTCATGTCTGAAAATTTCTTGTAGGACGGAGGATCATCTGATCACTTATCTATGGACAGAACTGACTAGGTCAGAGTTCGGCAGCAGTTTTTAGGAAGCTACAGTTTGCTGATTAATTAGAGGTTAAATTGGTAATTATAGTCATAGACTTATCCAAGTGGGAGACTGTTGGATTAGGTGTCTAAGCCATGACTTATAATTTGTATTTACCTAATTAATAGAAGCAAAGTCCATTTGGGTTGCCCTCATAGCTGGAGGTTTGGTAGAAAGTTCGGTAGAGAGAAAGGTTGGTTTATTATGGGATTAATAAATCAATAGAAATAAAAGATATGGTTTGTTAATATATTAAAGTGATAATATATTAATTAGAAACTATATTGATTGATTAATAATTAATCATGAATTAATTGGATTAATTTCTGTGGCATTAATTAGATTAATCAGGAAGTCAGGGATTAAAATCGTACAAATTCAATAGTTGAATTACGGCACGCGGCTCGCCAATGTATAGGCCGCGGCGCGCGTACGAATAATCCGGAAAATGGCTGACGGCTAGGGTTTATTGTTTCCCTATAAATAGGGACCCCTAGACCTCATTATCAGCTGCTCATTCTATTATTCTCTCTGGAATTTTCGTGACCTTCCTCTGGCTCCCTGTGTGTGATCTCATTTGAGGCAGGACACTTGTGCTGCTTAGCTTCAAGATTAAAACTAAAGGTTAGTTTTTCTGATTTATTCTTTTAGTTAATTTTGTTTGGCCTTTAGGAATTAGTTACATGTTCAAAGTAAGAAAACATAGATCTTTTCTAGGTTGCATGTGAACTTAGGTTATTTAGTTCATGGTTGCCGAAAACCTTTCATCTTTAATATCTAGTATATATAAGATCTTTTGGCAAGTTTTAGTATCAATAGCTTCAAGATTTGAGTGAAGATAGCAACCAAATACCTCCTGCTGCCATTGTTTTTGTCGGACCTGTTTGGAGGACACAAAAAAATTCATAGCTCATGCCATGGTGCCAAGAAAGGGTGGTTCAAGTGTCATTTGATGATATAAGAAGATTGGTAAAGTTATAGCTTAATCAAAAATCATTTGGTTGAGTTTTTAGTCACCTTTTGTCCCTAGGTTTGGACTTGATATTTCATGTATGGCTCACATGAAATATCAACTAGTTGGCTATGTTTATGCACCCATGCATGCATGCGATGATTGAATGTTTTATTATTTTGTGTTGTGGATGAAAATAGGATTTTTTGCATACTAAACAACCTAGATAATTAAACATAATCATCAAGGAGTTTGTATTTTTCAAATTGACATATATAACATAAGATGTGCTAAAATTGGTTTTACTAAAATGGGTTTTGTTATAAAAACCTATAAATGTCAAGATTTTGAAAATTAGTGAAATGAATTAAAATGGAGATTTTAAAAATTCTTACAAACTCCAAACCTAAGTAATAATGGTAATTATTTAGGATTAAAATTGGTTCTTATGTATGTGATCAAACCGAAACTCAATATAGGATATTAGTTGATAACTGGACCACAAACAAGGAGTTAATAAAATGGAGATTTTATAATTTAAGGAACCAATTAACAAAAATAATATTTTCTAAAAATGGTACCATGTTCATTGAATGCATGCAATCTACATGATACCATATGTTTTTCAAAAACTAGAATTGTAAAACATACAAATCCCTTTTCGAAATACAAATCTATGTCATCCCTTTAAAAGACACTCACGTGTCACTTGTACACCCTTATGGGATAAAGGTCACCTAACCATTTGGATTTGTCTTGTGTGACAACCGTTAAAAATGGGTCAACAAAGTTCAACGAAAGTCAACAAAGTCAACTGAGGCATACATTGGGCCAACATGTTGTAATGTAAGTTTCATAACCTTAGTATTATACGACTGAATATTTTAATACTACACGCACTAGTTGAGAACGGTTATCGAATAAACACTATAAATACGTGAAATAAATTACAGCAGCGTAGAAATTCGATAAACACACAAATATTATTTGGTTATAAATAATATTCATAACACGATGTATTCGTGAATACGAACCCGTGGATATATAGAACGTCGAAAACGGAGTTCATATGTGAAAAATACAACGATTAAACCGCTATGAACGGATAAATGCACACGGGATTTGGACGCCAAATACAAAATGTGGTGACTTAAACATCAATTATGAAATAACAATTCATATATTATGGAACGTAATAATATCTAGTATTTAATTCCAAAGCCAAATTCAATTTCCGGTAAAATGCCGAAAATCGCGAAAACGGAAGAATACCGCGCTTAAACGTGTATTTCAACGTCCAACGAGTCATAATTCAATCAAAATAAATGTTTGACAATGTTTTTATACAAAATAATTAATTAGAACTTTGTTTCGTCAAGAACTCATAAAATTTCACTAAAACGACTTGTAATTTTATAAAAATCACACATTTTTATAAGTAGGATGCTATTTTTATAAAAACTAACCCACCCCACCCCACCCCCTACCCATTTCGGCAGCCCCCATAGATCCCCCATCACACCATATATTGAGATTACTATTCACCAAATCTTAGCCTCTAAAGGCTATGATTAAATAAATCAAGAAAATCTATTCCAAATCTCTCAAAAGAATACAACTAACCTAAAGTAAAGAGAGCTCATTTGACAAAGATCACACTCTCTCTTCTCTTCCTCTCCTCTTGCTCTCGGCTCAAACCCACCACCACCATCATCATCTTCAAGCTTCATCTCCAAGTTATTTTCACAAGATTAAGTGGTAAGCTTCATCCATCTTTTGATTCTAAACAACATAACACAAGTTTTACACATTTTACACACATTAACCTCCATAAAAATCCATTGGATAATAGCTTTGTCCAAGGGTCTTTGAGCTCAAATCTTCATCATCTTCAAGGATCTTGAAAGCCTTCTTGGTAAGTTATGATCATCTAGTGATTTAAGTTCTAAATACCTTCATTTACTCTTTTACACACACATACTCACAAAAATCCATTGGATAATAGCTTTGTCCAAGAGTCCTCCGAGTCCTAGAACCAAATTCTTCACTCTCCTACCAAGAAACCTTAAGATCTACCACTCAAGGTGAGTTCATACCCCTCATTTTCACTTTTATCCATGTTTTAGGGGGAGAATACAAGTTTAACCATGAAAATGATATATTTTTGTAAAGTTTATGATATGTTATTGACAAATAATATGTTATATTTTATGTTCTTGAAATATTATGTGTACATGGTTTAGTCATCTTATTATAAATTGATTGGCACTACTAAAATGGATTATGGTAAACTATAATACACATTTAGTTTAAGGAAATAACCATCTTGACGTTTACACATATTGTCACCAACAAAACTTTATAGTTTATGTTGTTGACAAAATGGTCAAATATGATACTTTATATGAATATTTGACAAAAGATGTGAAAATACACTCTATTAAAATGTTCTAAGTAAACATGATGCCACTATCTTTACGTCAAAACTATTATTTGGTAAAAAGAATATATTATGACGTAATAATGTCTTTTGGACTTATAACGTCATAATAATTTTTGGAAATGTTATTTTATAAAGAAGTTGGTATTTAAAACGAAAAGAACTATATTTTTGATAATGAGTACAAGAATGACCATTTAGAAAAACCACTATTATTTCCTATAAAATGATGATGTTTAAAAAGTGTTGCCATCACTTAAATAAAGTGACTAAAATAAACTTCTTACCATGACATTATTGTATGAACTTTAAACTATCTTCGACATGTATATATTTAGTGTTTTAGAAGTAAGAAATCGTGCATTTCAACTCATCGACATCTTTTAGATCTAAATATACCAATACAACGGGAAACTTTTATATAAATTATAAAGGGTATAATTTATGGAACGAACGACAAGAAACAGTAAGACATACTAAACATGATTATATAAATTATAAAGGGTATAATTTATGGAACGAACGACAAGAAACGGCAGATATGCTAAAGATAATTATATAACAATATAATTATTACATACTATAATTATCATTGACATTTTGATAATTACAAATACAAACGGATTTTCAGTACACTTACACACTATAATTATCATTGACATTTTGATAATGACAAATACAAACGGATTTTCAGTACACTTATACACTATAATTATCATGGACAAATTTGATAGTTATAAACATAAGGGATTTTCATTTCAATGCAAAACGGTATTCACTACGCTACAAATAAGGATATGACATGTGCGTTGGGTAACATTGTGAGACAATCGCTTCACGGTACTAAAAGTGTACACATTAAATCCTGGATTATAACCTTAATCATGTATGAGCGGGATAGTTGTATATAGATCTATATGGGATTGACAATCCCCACCTATGGTTGTTCGCTACAACTACGACCGACGGGTCAAGGGTGACAAATGTCTTCACTATTACGACGCCTGAAGAACGTCGTGCCAGGTCACTAGGTCATAGCAAGGTTATAATAACTCACAAATTAACAACGAACGTCCTGTATTTGTAGAAAACATCTTCAAAATGGGTTTCACTTAAATGTGAAACTACATGGTATACTTTTCAAAGATTCAAACAAGAATTTTCACTATTTCACTACAAGCTTTTCACCGTTAATCTATGAACGTTTTCACTATTACGCTAAGAAAGTTTACACTATTTCTCTACGGGTTTTATGGAAATTAAAGCCACATTTCGGAAGATACAAATATAAGTACTATTTTACTTATACATACGAGTTTTATGAAATTTAAAACTACATTCCGACGAGATACATATGAGTATGGTTTTCACTATTACACTACGAGCTTTTCACTATTTCACTACGAGCTTTTCACTATTTCACTACGAGCTTTTCACCGTTAATCTATGAACGTTTTCACTATTACGCCACGAGCTTATCACTATTTCATTACGAACGTTTACACTATTATGCTACGAGCTTTCCACTATTACACTACGAATGTTTTTCACTATTACGCTACGAGCTTTTCACTATTACACTACAAACGTTTTCACTATTACACTACAAACGTTTTCGCTATTACATTACGAGCTTTTACAAAGGAATCACTATATTTCTCACCACAAAAATCTTATGAACTCACCAACGTAATGTTGACACTTGTAAAATTACTTGTATTCTCAGGGAATCGTTAATCAAGAACAGGTAAACCTTTGGCGAGACGCGAAGACGTTTTCGTTTAATACTTTTGATTTCATGTTGTAATTGGATCGAAACGATATTATCAAACTGTGTAATCTTCCAATTTTAATACATGATGGTTCTTATTTACTTATGTTTGATTGTATGCAATGGTTGTGATACTATGTGCCGTTCCACCCTCCGACGATTCCGCCAACGTGGTTTGGGGTGTGACAGATTGGTATCAGAGCAATTGTCTATAGCGAACTAAGTATATTCTTCCATGTAAGAAATACAACTATAGATACGGGGACTTATACCTCTGCTAAAAATTTTAAACATACGATAATACTTTTAGAATATAATGATATTCATATAAAAGTATACATATACAGACAGAGATAGTATCACAATACAAGAACGTTAGAGTTTTACTTAGTATAATATGTTATCAAATCATGGGAAGACGTAGCCTGATCAACTACGTTTAACTACGGTTTGACCGACATATAACTAAGTGTGGGCATAATGGACAACGGGGTAAAAACTCGGGAATCACACAGTAATTAGTAACCACGTCAATATTTAACAAATATTTCGATAAGTATTAGTATTATTAAGAACCACTATTCACAATCCTAAGTCGACACTAGTATCAACATTATCGCAATACCTCCTTATCGTCTATGTACCTGAGTTACGACTAAGAAAAGGGTTCCGATGCCGGCAAGAGCGACAACAGGAGCTACACATTAAGGGACAGTTGAGTCACCATGTGTAGTCACGACATGAAAACCATTGACGAGTATTCTCGATATGACTCACGAGGAGACACGGAAGTTTAACGCATAGTTGACCAATACGTAAGACTTTCCTTTCGCGCTACGATTTTAGCCTTAGGATCGTTTCCACCTTGAACTTAAGATTTAAGCTAGGATATCTCTTGATTCTAAACCCTCTCTTTTGGGGATGCTTACTTGACCAACTTTACTTTGTGTATCGTATTTCAACGCGCAAAACCGCATCCGCTTATGTCAAAATCTCTAAGTTTTATTTCAAGCCCTCAGAAACACGAGTGATATTCTTAAGTGTACCATCATCTTACACTTTCCAAATTATTCACATGTTTTTGGAACAATCTTTGACCTTACGCTTTCATTCCAACTTCACACTTTGTCGACCAATGGAAATTTACCATAACTTCGAGCTCTCCTTCGACTCATATCGTTTCATACATTTGTTTGAGTCCTTCTGACATTACTGGTATCCTTATTGTTATCAAGGATTACATCCTCTTACGCCACACGTCAAACCTATAACATAACCATTGACTCTATAGAAGGTACGGAACTACATTCACACCATGAAACGTTGTATAAACAATTTGACGTGTTCTCTATTCTGAGGAGAGAAAGTTTTAGATGTATAATTCTCTATCCTCCAAAAGATTGTTTTCCTAGAATCACTAAATTAAGAATGTGTCCATTTCAATGATCAATACTTTCACACCCTTCTTTAAGGTAGCGTTGTACCTTACGATTTCCAATGAGTTATAACTCCTAAACTCATATTTTTTTGACTCCTTGCTGTTTGCAATTGGATTGACTTAAACAGTCAGATAATTTATCCAAATAATAACCAAAATAGTCCTATATGAGTTCCCTCATTGACGATTTATCATAACGAACTTCTTCATTGTCTTACTACTTCATTTGGTTATCACAAGAGTACCTTCATTCACTTGAAATTACAACACATTTTGATAACGGTGAAGTTACTTATCATTCTAAACTCTTCGGACATCATCTAGCTCATGTGGTTTATTTCATCTTGAACTTTCACCGTCTTCACTAGAGACAATGACCCTCCCTAAACATATTCTTCGAATATGGTTCCATTGTGTGAGAGTACCCGCAACAGTAATCGTAGCTCTAGAAATCCTCGATCATTTCGTAAATTGTTTTGTAGACGACACTTTGAATAGTCTTTAGTTTGGAGACACACCAAAACTTCGCTGCCTATCCATAGTGCGTACCTCTAGAAAAATTTACCGAATAACTAAACCCTCATCGTGTGTATGAGTACCATAAAATTTGTATATAGTAGGAAATTGAATAGTTTGAGAATACCCGATTTGGCCTTGTTGCATGTTCCTTGTTTGGTTGTTGCCTTAAGGTAGGATTTATTATTCGAATGCCTATTTAATTCTACGCTGTATATAGATGTGCAATTGTGCAACAACTCGTGAGCACTAGAGGAAATTCTGTCGTAGTAACATAGTAGGACGGGTAGGATTCCTATGCCTTCTTAACCCGCGTCATCGACAAGAAGAAGGAAATGAAAGAAATCACTGACATACCAGAGGTCCGTGATTTTTCCTGACGTATACCGAGAAGATCTCCCAGGAATACCACCAACCCGACAAGTCGAATTCAGAATCGTTTTAAACCCCGGGAGCAACCCCTATAGCAAAATCACCATACAGATTAGCTTCGGCAGAGATTCAAGAACTATCGAGTCAACTACACGAACTACTAGAAAAAGGATTCATCAGACCGAGCTTCTCCCCTTGGGGAGCACCGGTTTCATTCACGGAAAATAAGGATGGATTCTTTAGAATGTGTATTGACTATAGAGAATTGAACAAGTTGACTGTCAAGTACAGATACCCACTTCCAAAAATTGATGACCTATTCGATCAGTTACAAGGATCTAGTTACTTTTCGAAGATCGATTTGAGGTCCGTGTATCATCAACTGAGAGTTCAAGAAGATGACATTCCGAAGACAGCATTTAGAACTCATTATGGTCATTACGAATTTGTCGTGATGCCCTACAGATTAACCAACGCCCCGCAGTATTCATGGATCTTATGAACCGAGTATGCAGACCGTTCTTAGACAAATTCGTGATTGTATTTATCGATTATATATTGATATATTCACGAAACGAAGAAGAACACGGTCAACACCTGCGTTTAATCTTGGAACTACTCAGAAAAGAGAAATTGTATGCCAAATTCTCAAAGTGGGAATTCTGGATACGAAAAGTAGACTTCTTGGGCCATGTGGTTAGCCAAGAAGGGATTCATGTCGACCCATCCAAGATCAAAGCAATAGAAAACCGGGAGATACCAAGAACCCCGACGGAGATATGACAATTTTTTTTGCTGGTCTTGCTGGTTACTATCGAAGATTCATCAAGAATTTCTCCAAGATAGTGAAACCTCTCACAGCATTGACATAGAAAGGTGTCAGATTCGAATGGGAAGACAAACAAGAGGTTACCCTTCAAACACTAAAGCAAATGTTGTGCAGCACGCCAATCCTATCCCTTCCAGAAGGCGTGGAAGATTTTGTTGTGTATTATAACGCATCAAAACAAGGTTTGGGATGCATGCTCATACAAAGAGAGAAAGGCATTGCTTATGCTTCTAGACAACTCAAGCCCCACGAGGTCAACTACATCACTCACGACCTTGAGTTGGGAGCCGTGGTATTCACGCTGAAGATATGGAGACATCACCTCCACGGAACAAAGTGTATGATTTTCACAGACCACAAGAGTCTCCAGCACATCCTCAACTAGAAAGAATTTAACATAAGGCAACGGAGATGGTTCGAGTTACTAAACGACTACGAATGTGATATTCGTTATCACCCGAGCAAAGCAAACGTGGTAGCAGATGCTTTGAGCCAGATAGAATACTCAGGACGTCGAGTAAAGTCACTATAGACTACCATACACTCGCACCTTCCTACCCAAATCAAGGATGCACAGCTTGAGGCCCTGAAACCAGAGAACGTCACCAGTGAAGCTCTTCGGAAATGGACAAAAGTTTTGAACTCTGAGAGGACGGGACACGATGCTTCATGGACTAAATCTAGACACCAAAGTTTGGTGGCTTCAGAGAGTTGGTCCTAGAAGAGGCTCACAAGACAAGATATTTCGTTCATCCTAGGTCGGACATGGTATACCACGACTTGAAGATGCTATACTGGTGGCCGAACATGAAGGCAGAAATCGCCACCTTCGTAAGCAAATGTTTAACATGTACAAAAGTTAAGGTGGAATACTAGAATCCCTCAGGACTGTTGCAACAACCGGTAATACCTGAGTGGAAATGGGAACGATTGAAAGTGCCTCGTGATCAGCAGAAGAGCCACACAGACAAAAGATGCAAGCCTTTAGAATTCCTAGTGGGTGACCGGGTCATGTTAAAGGTCTCCCGTTGGAAGGGAATGACATGTTTTGGTAAAAGGGGAAAGCTTAACCAAGGTATTTAGGACCTTTCGAAATTCTAGCTAGAATTGGTCCTGTAACCTACAAGCTTTAGTTACCCCAGGAACTAAGCAAAATACACAGCACCTTTCACATGTCAAATCTCAAGTAATGTCTATCTGATGAAACCTTGGTCATTCCTTTAGACGAGATCGAGGTCAACAAGATCTTGCACATTATAGAGGAACCAGTGGAGATAATGGATAGGGAAGTAAGAGAACAAAACAAAGTCGCATTCCCATAGTAAAGGTTCGCTGGAACGCTAAGTGGGAACCCGAGTTTACAACGGAATGCGAAGAACAGATGAAACAGAAGTACCTCCATTTATCCCTGGAGACCTCCGTAACTAATGCCTAAAACTAAATTCCGGGACGAAATTTCCTTTAACGAGGGGATGATGTGAAAACCGTAAAAAATGGGTCAACAAAGGTCAACGAAAGTCAACAAAGTCAACTGAGGCATACATTGGGCCAACATGTTGTAATGTAAGTTTCATAACCTTAGTATTATACGACTGAACATTTTAATACCACACGCACTAGTTGAGAACGGTTATCGAATAAACACTATAAATACGTGAAATAAATTACAGCAGCGTAGAAATTCGATAAACACACAAATATTATTTGGTTATAAATAATATTCATAACACAATGTATTCGTGAATACGAACCCGTGGATATATAGAACGTCGAAAACGGAGTTCATATGTGAAAAATACAACGATTAAACCGCTATGAACGGATAAATGCACACGGGATTTGGACGCCAAATACAAAATGTGGTGACTTAAACATCAATTATGAAATAACATTTCATATATTATGGAACGTAATAATATCTAGTATTTAATTCCAAAGCCAAATTCAATTTCCGGTAAAATGCTGAAAATCGCGAAAACGGAAGAATACCGCGCTTAAACGCGTATTTCAACGTCCAACGAGTCATAATTCTGTAACATCCCAAAATTTTTGAGTAAATTAAAAAAAATTTTAAACGAACACTTCAATATAAGAAAAGCCACTTAATTAATTTTGACAAAATTCCATAACTTATAAGTTTAATGAAAACATCCTAGGATTAACAAAAGTTAATGAAATCACAACATAGCGGAACTTCCATTCAAAAACAGTCCTCCAATGAAGCAGCACAGTGTATACACGTCACGCCTTGCCATCCATGGTACCTGATGTACCTGAAACAGTAGTTTATATAGGGAAAGGGTAAGCACGGAGCTTAGTGAGTTCCTCAAAATACCATACGATCCATCACATAACATACAACACACAATAACCATTCATATGTCTGTGAGACTCACGGGCTATCCCTGTTCCGCCTGAAGACTCACGGGCAGTTCCCGTTCTGTCTTATCGCTCGCAGGCTTTTCCCGTTCCGTCTAATGACTCGTAGGTATTCCCGTTCCGCCTATTGGCTCGCGGGCTATCCCGTTCCGTCCATAAACAATCATTATCATAGCAATAATTCATACAATTATCATAACAGGTAAGATCACCTTAGTCTAACATATCTTCCTTCCTACGCATGCAATATCACCTATAGTATAGTGAGAAGACTCACCTGATTATAGTTGACTATATCATTTATCTTTCTCGGCTTTGTATATCCTTCAACTTTAACTGTTAACATAATAAGAAATCTATCATTTCTTAATCCTTAACTATATTATAGTCGCATCATTAAACCCTTCAATAATTCCAATATGATACTCCATAATTTATCAAGTAAAGAACGGTCAGGTAGAAGATTAGATGGGGTGGCAGGATCCTTTCAGCATTTTAGCCTTTCGGAAAATCCAACAACCAGATCCCAAGTAATCGGCCTAGTCACCGTCCTCGTAAGTAAATCAATCGGTATTATTTTCGGAAATTACGAATTGTTATAATAACGACAATTTTAAGGTTTTTGTTTACTATTGTTATAAATTAGTATAATATAACATATGCTATACTTATTAAATATTCTACTTCTTAACAAAAACTATTTTACAATACCTAATTAAGCTATAGAAAGGTTTGTAGTTACCTTATGACCAGTCGTCGAGATCTATAACTCCTTCGTTAGGCTTTTAAGCTTCCTTCCGCTCACTTGCTTACACTCTAGTGCTTAGAAACCTCTATATATTGGATTGAGATTTAGTTGTGTGGTTTATGAGATGTTTTGAGGGGTATTATACTTGAGTTCTTGAATAAAAAATGGCATGACACTTTTGACAAAAGATTTTAATAATATAACTTTGTTGAAATTAATACCTTCTAGAATCAGTCTGTTCAAGACTGGTTTAGCCGACTTTAAACCCATGAAATTCACGTTTTTATTTGATATTCCAGAAATTTATCTCAATACCTTTCCAGGGATGTATTTTACGTATTTATACGATTTTTCTATGATTTATTATGAATTTTTGAAAACAGACTATCTAATCTGTCAATTCCGAACTAATCAGTAAAGATTGCATTTTTTACCATAGATAATGTCATTTTCAAGCTTACTATTATTTTTGGTAATTATACTAGACTCAATTTGTAAACTTTTTGCATTGGTTTGAGGTCCAAACGAGTTTCCTATAATTAATTATGATTTTTCTAAAAACGACATAAAATGCTGATTTTCATATGAAATTGTAACTAAAGTTTTTCTTAGCTTTATAACTACCAACATCATATAATTCCTAACACTCTTATTTTAAGTATATGTTATAATCAGGATACGGGTCTTACAAGTCTCCCCCACTTATTTGGATTTCGTCCCGAAATCCGCATTCTCGAACGCCTCTATGTATTTCCCATCGAGTCCTTGTGTCCTTCAAAAATCCTCCTCGTCTTATTGCCGAAACTTTACAAGATTTAATTATCTTTCCCTTTCAACATTCACATACCTCTGTAATAATGCTTAAGGTCCTATTATTCTCATTCACTCCATACTTCTTTTCTTCTAATTACTCTAGATGTACAAAAAAACTCTAACTGTTTCTCACAGTCCCACACATCGACTTGACCGGCTACTATCTACAGTAAATATTTAGTACTTTCTAATCTACCTATATACATAGTTAACCTAGTTAATTTGCAACACCTAATTTTAACACTATTTCGTATTTATATGAATTCGTCATATTTCAACACACATTTGCCTCAATTCAACATTTCTTTTAAATACTTTTTGGCTAAATAAATCTATTTTTGTAGAATCTCCAAATTTTTGTGTTTCACCGAAATATAAAATTTACATCATCTTTTGTAAGTTTTTTTTTTTTTTGGAATACTGAACACTCTTTAAACTATTTCCATTATATGGAGACATAAAATTTTGTTTTATTTCAAAAGTCTCTTTATTATCTCGTTCTCACCAGAGTCAACCAGGGAATTTTGAAAAAATGTCACTTGGGGTAGTGAAAAGTCGCATCTACTGTAATTAGTTTGAATTTCGGTAATTAAAACGTGAGGTGTCCTTTCAGTTCCGTGTGTCCTTTCGGTTCCAGCTGCAAGATACTATATATACAGGTATGTAGTATCATTCATTTTCAGTCTCATCCTCTCTTATCACTAGTTTGTTCGTAAACGAACTCATATTTAAAGTCGAGTCATGGAAAACAGATCTTCAATGGGTGATCTGTCGAACCCTGGACCTGGTTTTCCGCAAGGAGAGGGTACTTCAAACCAAGAATTCTTAATAGAGTTTGGTGACTCTAACATTCTAGACATCTATCATCCATACTTCGATTACCTTTCTAATGCTTTGTTTGATTTTGAATTATGGTACAGTCTTCCAGATATACTACCAATAGAGCATCTCCACGATGAGCCGGAAATTTTTCCCGAGTTGAACATTAACTCAGATGATCCGGTGCATGCATCTGACTTTGCACTTGATCAGACTCCATGCCTTCTACCAGGTTAAATTCTTTTGAATGATTCATTTATAAGTACTCTATTTTGTTTTATCATTTGACATGTGGATGGTCTAACGGAGTACAATCCATTCATGGACATGCACCCAACAAGCAGTGAGTTTGTCCCCATGAATCAAGAATTCATGGCTGGTATTCAGGTTGAGAATCAATTACAGAGGACTCATAACATAAATATTGAATTGAATCCCGAGTTTGGGGTTGGTTTTCAATATCAAGATCATCATCGGTTGATTCAAAGGAATCTAGAAGGATTTCAGAATCCTGAGATTTTAGTTGAAAACCAACAATTATTACTGATAGAGGCCACTAATTTTGATGAATCAATGTCCATCTTTGGGTAAAAAAATCAGGATCATGTTCAAATGATCCAGAATGATAACAATACAATTGGATTTGAACCTTCTAGTTCAGAAAACATAGAAGGTGGCAGTGGAAGAGGTTTCAAACATTTATTAAGTAGGGAAATAATAGCTGAACACTTTAACGAACCAATTGAGAAAGCTGCGAAGGAACTCAACATTGGATCGACACAGTTAAAAAAACGCTGTAGAGATTTAGGTATCAATCATTGGCCCCAACGACAACTTACGAGTTTGCAAACCCTTATTGATCGTGCTGAGGTAAAGAACTACATTTTTTTTAATTCCTTTATATCATAAGGTTGAAATTACTAAAGTTATTTGTGCCACAGGAATTTGGTAATGAATTTATTGAGGCAACAGAATTATCGGGAGATTTAATACCCAACCTAAAAAAAGAAAAAGAAGCGATAATTGAAGGGTCACAATTGGGTCTAACAGACGGCACAAAGAAGCTAATACAAGCTGCTCATAAGGTTGTATTTAGGAAAAGAAAAATTCAGGAAAAGGGGGAAACTTCATCAAGAACTCATACACAACAGCAATCTCCGCCATCTAATTCTGGTATGAGTAGTATTAACCCTGGTTTACTCGAGTCTTCGAGTGAGGAGAATTTTTGAGGCTTTGTAGGTGACCTAGCCTGGTTTCCTCCTTCTTATAGCTACCCCCATCTGATTCCGAATTAGAGCCCTTCCTCATCACTGCCCTACTTACACACGCCCCAAATGAGTCAATATTTAGCCCCTAATCATGGGGTTACAGGTTCCAACCCTATCGAGACCCCATACCTTGGAGCTCCTCCTCCAATAACTGAAAGCATACCACTTCCAAAACCTTGAGAAGGTACAAGTCAACCTAATGATGACAAAGATTGGAGTGTAGAAGATCTTTTCTCGCTTCTTTCTGATTCTCCGATTTAGGTTAGTAGTTCTGTAAACTTTTCTTAATGTATTAATATAAAGTTGTAGTAATGAATTAAATATATTGACGTGTTACTATAATTTTAATAATTTCATCGATTCAATATAATATTCATGTTGTTCCCTTAATTTCGTATTCCTCCCCCACTTGGATTAAAGTCCTTGTCTGTTTATTCGATTTATAATTTTTTTTACGAGCCCTTACTTTCGAACAAAAACCAAGCCCACTCTGCTCAGCCAACAACTTGCATCAGGGCAAACACCATCTCAATAAACATGTTTCGATAATGTAAAGACATTTACATCAACCACCATATGTTACTCATCCGCTTGCGACCCTAGTCAACACCTCTATCGTCAGTTACTTCAATCACGAGCGAGTGATCCAGACTCTCAACCCACACGACCCATTATCATCTCAGGCGCCGCTTGCACCTCTTTGACCGTGAGTTGGAAAACTCACCCTTGCATCCTCTAGTCCCTGTCTGACTTGTGCGCCCATTAGTTGCATGAAAAATAGCTACAACAATAGCACTTTGACATTCTCCCTTTCAACAGTCTTTAAGCTCAGTAATCAACTTAAGCATGATCGGTCCAACCAAACTGGTATGATCACATCTTAATTGTTCCTACTGAACCTCACAATCAACATTCAACAATCGAATGGATAAAGGTTTACCACATTACACTAGCATTTAAGTCCACTATGCTAGACACTCACCTACTCAGCTCCTTGAATCCTTCGTGACGAACTCCCGACTCAAACGCAGATCCTGTGCTTTCGATAGTAGGAGCTCTACTACTACCTTCCACACCTATCCATGTTCGTTCCAAGACCCGTCTCGAAATATCCAATTCACTTCTCACCGATAATTTTAACACATATGCCTTTACAAGGCACATGTCAACCCTTCTAGGAATACTTGGAATCCCACCCCTACCCTACTATTCTAACTAAGACGGAACTTCCTCCAGTGATGACAGATTGTTTCGCGAACGTAGTTGTATACAATATCGAACTAAACAGTCTTTCAAATAAGAGAATCTTCCCTAAGGCAACAACCAAACAAGGAACATGCAATAGGGTCAACTCACACATTCTATGACTATTCAGTCCATATTGTATACAACTTAGTGGAAATCTCTAAACAACCTATCGGCACTAGCATACAGTTCTATTAGCAAATAGCAGATAATAATACAACAATGTGTGATCTCTACCAGGCATTTCAGCAAACATATACCATATGTTTTTTTAACATCCACAATATTAAATACTTAACCCTTTTCTCATACTGGTGTTGCCTGGCGGTACACACTGTGTCTTCAGTTCACCCTTCATAAAACATATTTCTTTCGTAAATATGTTTTAAGAAAACTCTTAAGCCTCAACTTGAGTCCAGAACTCACTAAGTGAGCCTGATTCTCTCAAGCTGTGCTCTGATACCAACTTGTAACATCCCAAAATTTTTGAGTAAATTAAAAAAATTTTAAACGAACACTTCAATATAAGAAAAGCCACTTAATTAATTTTGACAAAATTCCATAACTTATAAGTTTAATGAAAACATCCCAGGATTAACAAAAGTTAATGAAATCACAACATAGCGGAACTTCCATTCAAAAACAGTCCTCCAATGAAGCAGCACAGTGTATACACGTCACGCCTTGCCATCCATGGTACCTGATGTACCTGAAACAGTAGTTTATATAGGGAAAGGGTAAGCACGAAGCTTAGTGAGTTCCTCAAAATACCATACGATCCATCACATAACATACAACACACAATAACCATTCATATGTTTGTGAGACTCACGGGCTATCCCTGTTCCTCCTGAAGACTCACGGGCAGTTCCCGTTCTGTCTTATCGCTCGCAGGCTTTTCCCGTTCCGTCTAATGACTCGCAGGCTATTACCGTTCCGCCTATTGGCTCGCGGGCTATCCCGTTCTGTCCACAAACAATCATTATCATAGCAATAATTCATACAATTATCATAACAGGTAAGATCACCTTAGTCTAACATATCTTCCTTCCTACGCATGCAATATCACCTATAGTATATTGAGAAGACTCAGCTGATTATAGTTGACTATATCGTTTATCTTTCTCGGCTTTGTATTTCCTTCAACTTTAACTGTTAACATAATAAGAAATCTATCATTTCTTAATCCTTAACTATATTATAGTCGCATCATTAAACCCTTCAATAATTCCAATATGATACTCCATGATTTATCAAGTAAAGAACGGCCAGGTAGAAGATTAGATGGGGTGGCAGGATCCTTTCAGCATTTTAGCCTTTCGGAAAATCCAACAACCAGATCCCAAGTAATCGGCCTAGTCACCGTCCTCGTAAGTAAATCAATCGGTATTATTTTCGGAAATTACGAATTGTTATAATAACGACAATTTTAAGGTTTTTGTTTACTATTGTTATAAATTAGTATAATATAACATATGCTATACTTATTAAATATTCCACTTCTTAACAAAAACTATTTTACAATACCTAATTAAGCTATAGAAAGGTTTGTAGTTACCTTATGACCAGTCGTCGAGATCTATAACTCATTCGTTAGGCTTTTAAGCTTCCTTCAGCTCACTTGCTTACACTCTAGTGCTTAGAAACCTCTATATATTGGATTGAGATTTAGTTGTGTGGTTTATGAGATGTTTTGAGGGGTATTTATACTTGAATTCTTGAATAAAAAATGGCATGACACTTTTGACAAAAGATTTTAATAATATAACTTTGTTGAAATTAATACCTTCTAGAATCAGTCTGTTCAAGACTGGTTTAGCCGACTTTAAACCCATGAAATTCACGTTTTTATTTGATATTCCAGAAATTTATCTCAATACCTTTCCAGGGATGTATTTTACGTATTTATAAGATTTTTCCATGATTTATTATGAATTTTTGAAAACAGACTATCTAATCTGTCAATTCCGAACTAATCAGTAAAGATTGCATTTTTTACCATAGATAATGTCATTTTCAAGCTTACTATTATTTTTGGTAATTATACTAGACTCAATTTGTAAACGTTTTGCATTGGTTTGAGGTCCAAACGAGTTTCCTAGAATTAATTATGATTTTTCTAAAAACGACACAAAATGCTGATTTTCATATGAAATTGTAACTAAAGTTTTTCTTAGCTTTATAACTACCAACATCATATAATTCCTAACACTCTTATTTTAAGTATATGTTATAATCAGGATACGGGTCTTACAAATTCAATCAAAATAAATGTTTGACAATGTTTTTATACAAAATAATTAATTAGAACTTTGTTTCGTCAAGAACTCATAAAATTTCACTAAAACGACTTGTAATTTTATAAAAATCACACATTTTTATAAGTAGGATGCTATTTTTATAAAAACTAACCCACCCCACCCCACCCCCTACCCATTTCGGCAGCCCCCATAGATACCCCATCACACCATATCTTGAGATTACTATTCACCAAATCTTAGCCTTTAAAGGCTATGATTAAATAAATCAACAAAATCTATTCCAAATCTCTCAAAAGAATACAACTAACCTAAAGTAAAGAGAGCTCATTTGACAAAGATCACACTCTCTCTTCTCTTCCTCTCCTCTTGCTCTCGGCTCAAACCCACCACCACCATCATCATCTTCAAGCTTCATCTCCAAGTTCTTTTCACAAGATTAAGTGGTAAGCTTCATCCATCTTTTGATTCTAAACAACATAACACAAGTTTTATACCTTTTACACACACTAACCTCCATCAAAATCCATTGGATAATAGCTTTGTCCAAGGGTCTTTGAGCTCAAATCTTCATCATCTTCAAGGATCTTGAAAGTCTTCTTGGTAAGTTATGATCATCTAGTGATTTAAGTTCTAAATACCTTCATTTACTCTTTTACACACACATACTCACAAAAATCCATTGGATAATAGCTGTGTCCAAGAGTCCTCCGAGTCCTAGAACCAAATTCTTCACTCTCCTACCAAGAAACCTTAAGATCTACCACTAAAGGTGAGTTCATACCCCTCATTTTCACTTTTATCCATGTTTTAGGGGGAGAATACAAGTTTAACCATGAAAATGATATATTTTTGTAAAGTTTATGATATGTTCTTGACAAATAATATGTTATATGTTATGTTCTTGAAATATTATGTGTACATGGTTTAGTCATCTTATTATAAAGTGATTGGCACAACTAAAATGGATTATGGTAAACTATAATACACATTTAGTTTAAGGAAATAACCATCTAGACGTTTACACATATTGTCACCAACAAAACTTTATAGTTTATGTTGTTGACAAAATGGTCAAATATGATACTTTATATGAATATTTGACAAAAGATGTGAAAATACACTTTATTAAAATGTTCTAAGTAAACATGATGCCACTATCTTTACGTCAAAACTATTATTTGGTAAAAAGAATGTTATTATGACGTAATAATGACTTTTGGACTTATAACGTCGTAATAAGTTTTGGAAATGTTATTTTATAAAGAAGTTAGTATTTAAAACGAAAAGAACTATATTTTTGGTAATGAGTACATGAATGACCATTTAGAAAAACCACTATTATTTCCTATAAAATGATGATGTTTTAAAAGTGTTGCCATCACTTAAATAAAGTGACTAAAATAAACTTCTTACCATGACATTATTGTATGAACTTTAAACTATCTTCGACATGTATATATTTAGTGTTTTAGATGTAAGAAATCGTGCATTTCAACTCATCGACATCTTTTAGATCTAAATATACCAATACAACGGGAAACTTTTATATAAATTATAAAGGGTATAATTTATGGAACGAACGACAAGAAACAGTAAGACATACTAAACATGATTATATAAATTATAAAGGGTATAATTTATGGAACGAACGACAAGAAACGGCAGATATGCTAAAGATAATTATATAACAATATAATTATTACATACTATAATTATCATTGACATTTTGATAATTACAAATACAAACGGATTTTCAGTACACTTACACACTATAATTATCATTGACATTTTGATAATGACAAATACAAACGGATTTTCAGTACACTTATACACTATAATTATCATGGACAAATTTGATAGTTATAAACATAAGGGATTTTCATTTCAATGCAAAACGGTATTCACTACGCTACAAATAAGGATATGACATGTGCGTTGGGTAACATTGTGAGACAATCGCTTCACGGTACTAAAAGTGTACACATTAAATCCTGGATTATAACCTTAATCATGTATGAGCGGGATAGTTGTATATAGATCTATATGGGATTGACAATCCCCACCTATGGTTGTTCGCTACAACTACGACCGACGGGTCAAGGGTGACAAATGTCTTCACTATTACGACGCCTGAAGAACGTCGTGCCAGGTCACTAGGTCATAGCAAGGTTATAATAACTCACAAATTAACAACGAACGTCCTGTATTTGTAGAAAACATCTTCAAAAAGGGTTTCACTTAAATGTGAAACTACATGGTATACTTTTCAAAGATTCAAACAAGAATTTTCACTATTTCACTACGAGCTTTTCACCGTTAATCTATGAACGTTTTCACTATTACGCTAAGAAAGTTTACACTATTTCTCTACGGGTTTTATGGAAATTAAAGCCACATTTCGGAAGATACAAATATAAGTACTATTTTACTTATACATACGAGTTTTATGAAATTTAAAACTACATTCCGACGAGATACATATAAGTATGGTTTTCACTATTACACTACGAGCTTTTCACTATTTCACTACGAGCTTTTCACCGTTAATCTATGAACGTTTTCACTATTACGCCACGAGCTTATCACTATTTCATTACGAACGTTTACACTATTATGCTACGAGCTTTCCACTATTACACTACGAATGTTTTTCACTATTACGCTACGAGCTTTTCACTATTACACTACAAACGTTTTCACTATTACACTACAAACGTTTTCGCTATTACATTACGAGCTTTTACAAAGGAATCACTATATTTCTCACCACAAAAATCTTACGAACTCACCAACGTAATGTTGACACTTGTAAAATTACTTGTATTCTCAGGGAATCGTTAATCAAGAACAGGTAAACCTTTGGCGAGACGCGAAGACGTTTACGTTAAATACTTTTGATTTCATGTTGTAATTGGATCGAAACGATATTATCAAACTGTGTAATCTTCCAATTTTAATACATGATGGTTTTTATTTACTTATGTTTGATTGTATGTAATGGTTGTGATACTATGTGCCGTTCCACCCTCCGACGATTCCGCCATCGTGGTTTGGGGGTGTGACAGATTGGTATCAGAGCAATTGTCTATAGCGAACTAAGTATATTCTTCCATGTAAGAAATACAACTATAGATACGGGGACTTATACCTCTGCTAAAAATTTTAAACATACGATAATACTTTTAGAATATAATGATATTCATATAAAAGTATACATATACAGATAGAGATAGTATCACAATACAAGAACGTTAGAGCTTAAGTTGAAAATTATGATTAGACTTAGTATAATATGTTATCAAATCTTGTGATACTAGAGGTAGTTTTGCAACATTGATGGGATAAAAATCACCTAACCGTTAGTGTTTGTCAATTCTACATGTCGTTTTAAGTAGGATGATTTGTTCAGGTATCTTTTGTGATAAAGGTCACCTAAGCATTAGAAACCCAAGGCATAGATGGGATTAAACATGCCAACCAAACAAATATTTTTCCCTTTAATGCTAGAAGTTATATAGGGTATAATTGGTAAATGCTACCTACCTCATTGAATTAAGTAGATGGGATAAAGGTCACCTAACCGTTTGCTTGTATTACAACTTGGATTCTAGCCTTTAATAATTAATGTTTTGGAAAGATAAAGGGTATTAATTATTAAAGAATTAAAAATACTAAATGGATTTTTTAATGCTTGTAGATGGTAGAAAACCCAATAAACCTATACAACCAACCTCGTATTGGGGATTACTTTGGGGTCACATTAAACTTTTATAACATGTCTTTTTGGCTATGTGCCTTGAAGAATGTACTTAAAAGAGATGGATTACTATATGTAATAAATCAACCAATTCCCAAAGAACCCCCTATCGACCAATTCATAGACCATTACGCTTGGAAGAAACATCATGATGATTCTTTTATGGTAGCAATGGTAAAAGGATTGAGTAACCTCATTACAATCACTCTAGCTTTTCGACGGACCAAGATGAAGGAAGAGGAAGATGTGAGCACACACATCTTAAGGATGAGCAATCATTTGGATGCTTTACAAGACATTGGTCATCCAATGGATCATTTCATAGCCATGAGCCTCATTCTCAAGTCATTGACACCTTTTTCAATGGTTTCCTATTTCTAAGAGAGATTAATCTCTCTAAGACTTCCATAGATGACTTGTATCGGATGGTAGTGGACTATGAAAGAGACACTCCTAGACTAATCATATGTGATATATGTGAAATAGTCGGACACTGGAAACCGAATTGTCCAAAGAGATTCGACTTCAACAAGTTCATTTTGAAAATCCGAGGTGAACAAGAAGAGGTAAGCAAGTGAAGATGATCAAGAAGATTCCCTAAGATCAAGCAAGAGTTGCGAGTCTTGGAAATTGAATTTATGTTTAGAACATAAGGACTTGTTTTGTAAAACAATAATTGTTATGAACAATGTATATTTTAATTTTTTGGTTTGACTAAAAGTATCATCGTTCAGTTGCATATTTTGATAAAAATGAGTTTGCTTAATCGTGTTATAAGACGATTATATTCATATTAAAAAATGACTTGTTCCAATATGTCTTTTAGTGGAATAATGAAGCAAGTCTCATTCACCTCAAAAATGGGTTATTTATATATATATATATATATATATATATATATATATATATATATATATATATATATATATATATATATATATATATATATATATATATATATATATATATATATATATATATATATATATATATATATATATATATATATATATACTATAATCATCATTAGAATCAAATGTGATTTGAATCAAGTCTCCCTAAGACATATTCAACTAAGTCATGTAAACATCAAATGCATATACCAACCTCAAATATGTGGTATTTTGAGGGCAAATGAGAATGTTTCATTTGATATATGCAAATCTTGTTTACATGAAAAGGTTGTACTCTTTTCTATAATTGTATAGAAGCAAAGAAAGTTTTTTTAAGAAGGATACATTGTGTTGTATGCTATCTTTACATAAGTGTGTCTAGAAATGATGATAGACACTACATTACCTTCAATAATTATTCAATAGTTGTAGTTGTGTTTCATGAAACATAGTTTATACTATCCTTTTTAAAACACTTGTTTGTGTGGTCCTTGTGGGATAAAGGTTACCTAATCGCTTGGATCATCATTTTGGCAAGGTGGTTGCGCCATCTCTATGGGATAAAGATCACCTAACCATTAGTCATTGGCAATACCACATGTTTTAAAATAGGACAACTTAAGTAAGATTGTCTCAAAGTGAAGTTGTAGAATCAACACTATTAGAACCAATAAAAACCTTCATAATAAGATGAAATTCTTATATTATCTTAGTAATTGTGAGATTGTCTCACTACTCATTCGATGGCTTGTGCTATAACATAGCATTGTGTCTAAGAAAAGGAAATGAATCCTATTTGATACATTTCTAGCAATAGTATGTGATTATATACTGCCTTATAGTTGTGGAACTATGCCTGACTTACTGACATACATATACTATGTATGATCATTAAGACTAGTAAACAATATACCTTAGAATAATGTGCATGAAAACTGTTTCATACTTGCCTTATTTAAAGGTATGTTGAAGTTTGTGTAGGACATAATACTTCAAGGTTTACATCAATAGAAGGTTTATTACCCAAGGAAGCTTACACTTTGGAAGTGTTTCTAATTGTCGAGCTTAGTGGGAGCATTGTGAAAGTTGAAAGGTTCAGGATTCACAAAACTCTATGTAATATTAAAGCAAGTTATTGACAAAAGGATTGTTGAACATAACTGATTGAGATTGATCAAATGTCGATAGGACACAGAATTACTAGATTAGATTCTGAATCTGACAAATGGTTTTCTATACCATGTAGCAAAAGTGTCATAAAATATTTGATCAAGTGCTTATTAAAACACCATACGTTTGTAAGGTATTGGAACCAAAAGGGGAATTTACCTTTCTCATGACCAATGAGGAATAATACCTAAAGTTTCGATGAAATAGTCAAGTTACAATAATGGTAAGTCGGATTTTGTATTTGACAAACTGGTTTAAAACTGCAAACGCTAAGGTGAAATCCATTCATGGATTTTAGTGAGCATCTCAATTAGATTTTACTTTGATCAAATATTTTGATTTAATCAAAAGTAAAGAAACTTGTGTTAACATAGAAGCAAGTGGGAGGATATTATTATTCCTAGTTTAATATGTGAAAGACATATTTATTCTTGGATTATATATTCAAGGAAATTTATTGGAAGTATTTTTTATGTTCACGTAAAAGTTATTATGAGGACAATAAGATTCCAAGTCAAGTATGTAATAAACATACTTGTTTTAAAATGTATTTGTGGGACTTTGGAAGTCTCCTCTTTATGATCGAGTAAGGGCTAGTGGGAGAGTATTACTCATATTCTTGGAATATAATATCTATAGAGATATATATAGTTGACTTATAGAATTAAGTCAAGTTGCATTTATTGATATAATATTGAAATATTTGAGATAGTAGAATCTAAAGTACATTCTTATAAGTATGATACAGTATCATATTAACAATATACCAATATTCTCTAAAGGATAAGCTATACATATGGGATGGAATTGCATTTTCTTATGCAATTAAAACCCATCATACGTATATACACATGCATACTCTCGAACATGTCATAATGAGTATGACAATATCATATCAATAATATGCAAAAGAATGATAAGATAACTTTAAATAACATTTTGGGATGTTACATTATCTATGGGAATACGGAAGTCATCATAATATAAGATGTTATACCAAAGATAACTTCAAAAGGTCGAGATCATTCTCAACCATGGTTGAGCAAGTCTTCATTATGAACGAAATACTAGGTTTTGGAAGGAATTCCAAGCAAAGCGTGATGGGATAAAATTATACAAAGTATGAATACATCCAGTTTTAGAAACTAAAACTTGAAATGTTTGGATGAATTGGTTCATTAAGTAACTAGGCTAATCACTGTCATTTAGGATTACCTAGAAATCTTTTGTGTCATAGGGATCTTATTTGAGCCAAATATAACCCTAAGACACATACAATACACCAAGCATTTACTCTTTAAATTTTAATTCTATTCAGAATAAGGTTAAAAGAAAGAGAAAGATGTATTCACAAAGTTTACACAAATCAAAGTTTGACAGACCCATTCTCGAAGTCCTTTATGTAAGTTAAGCATGAAGCATCATTCATGAGGTCTAGGAATTCGTTATTCTAGTAAATGGGATTTGATTTGAATTTAGTATTTGGGTATTTGGAACATAATAAACAACAATTATTAAAACTAAAATAATATATACGTAATATGATTCTTTTATTAAATACTCGTTGTGTTGTATATTAGCATGTTTAATCCTTGAATAATCTAATTATTATAAATGTCCATAGTGGATCATTGTTGTGGGAGCAACTATGAAGTAAGACTAATATGAATTGGATTGGTTGACTTTTATGGGTAAAAGTAGCAAAAGGTTGCAACCAAATTCATAGGTACTTGTTAGTGAACAAGTATTAGACTTGACCCGCTTCAAGAATACTTCATGGATCGTTGTCATAAGTAATTATTGAATAAAGTTGGTATCTTGATATCCTTAGACCTGAGATGCATATTTGGGACTCAAGTGTGGAGAATACTATGCTTAGATATGGTTAAACGCTGTTCTTGAAATAATAGGCAGCTATTAAGGCCATTGTCAGGTATAGTGTGAACTACATGAGAGGCGTATGTAATCAAGAAGGGATTTGTCCCTCTTATGTATTGAGAATAAGACATCTAAGACGCCTGATCAAAAGTTGAACACAAATGTGAATGATTGTGTATCCATGTCTCATGTTCAACATGATGTCTGTGACAAAGGGATAACTGATACATAAGTTAATGCATCAATTAGAGCCTCGAGCTTTTTAAAGAATTGGATGTTGTTGAATGGCACTTCGTTGTATGGTATTAGGGGCAGTGAAACCTTGCTAGACATTCACCACTGTCGGTATCATTCTATGATGCAACCACACGAATAACAAGTTAGACACCAATTTAATAATTTCATACATTGAATTTGATTTATCATCAAATGATATATAACTTGCAATTTGTTCTTAGAATTATTATTTTATGGAAAATAATAAATATACTAAATTATAATTCATATGAAATTAATTAATTTGAGAGAGTATGTGATTATTTATATCATTTAATTGTTAGATGATTTAAATAATAAGTATTTACCTCTTTTGTTATTTTAAGTGTTAAAATAAAATTCACATGAATGTATATATATATATATATATATATATATATATATATATATATATATATATATATATATATATATATATATATACATATATATATATGTTTATATATGTGTGAATAAATAAAGAGGTTTAATAATGGAATGAAAGTTTATTATTTATAAACTTTTAGATAAGGTTTTATAAATAATAAAAGAGATGGAATCTTTATATTTTTCTCCTAAAAACCACATCCACCACACACCAAGAAAGGTGTGTGGGAATGCCCCAACAAAACATGATGAGATTCCCTTGGTTTTAGAACTTTGACCATGGAAATTGTGAAGTAAGCATGCATAAATGGAAGGCTTGCATGCATTTTATGGCTAGTCCTCTACTTGGCCGATTTTAGCATGAAATATACATCTTCTAAGTGTTAGAAAACTCTCTCATATCACCCTCTCAAGTGTGAAAATCGGATTTCACAAGAATAGCCTCAAGGGTTGATTTTTGCAAGTGAAGACTAGCATCTTCTTGGTGTTGCCAAGCTTGTTGGTGGATCAACTTTAGAGGGAACCTATTTTGGTTTCTAGCCATCAATATCTCGTCTAAATCAAGCTCAAGAATACAATGGTATGATCTTGAACTCATCTCCATATTTGTTTTTCATTTTATCTTTACATGCATATAGCATGATCCTCTTGGAAATGAAATTCGTGTTCATGATTTTATGCTTCCGTTGCAACTCAAAGGTTTTGAAAACTATTACATAAACATTGATTTCCAACAATATATGATATAACTTTTCTTTATTTAACCATATGTGATTTTATAATATTAAATGTATTTCTACATATCAGAAAAACCAATCCAGCAAGAGGTAAACCAAACAGATGAAGAACTGAAAGAAAAATCTAAAAAACGAACCAAGAAATAAAAAACAAATGAAGAAGTAAAATAAAAAAGGTCTAAACATAAGAATGACAAAGGTATGTTACAATTCACATGTGAGTGATATTATACATGTTAAATCATATGTTAATACTAATAGTTATAACTTTGCTTTATTTAACCATATGTGATTTTATAACATTACATGTATTTCTACATATCAGAAAAACCAATCCAGCAAGAAGTAAACCAAACACGTGAAGAAGTGAATGAAAAACCTAAAAAACGAACCAAGAAGCAAAAACAAGAAACAGAGGAAGAAGTAAGAGAAAAAAAATCTAAACATAAGAATGATAAATGTACTGTTCAATTCACATGAGACTGATATTTTACATGTTAACAACATATAATTATTTATGATATATTTCTTTAATAATATGTGATTCCAATCAAACATAATTATCAATTCAATGTTTCTATCACTCATATATGATTAATAATGTAGTATCTTGTTCATAAATGATTAATGAATTTGTATATGTATTTCTTTTCTTTCTTATAGACCTTGAAGATTTTCTTGAGGAAGAAACAAAAAAGATTCCAAAATAAGAGTGTTGAGAATAATTGTGATGAAGTGCTGATGTATCCGAAGTTCCATCAGAAGACCTTTTGAAGAAAACCCCCGAAGTAATAAACCAATAGAAGACCCCAAAGTCTGAAGACTCCGAAGGGTATCACCTGGAGGATCCGAAGACTTCATAGCTGTCAAACCTTATGATGCACGCATGGTTGCAGACTACGTGTTGCATGAATCTATCATTCTATTGGATAGTACATCTGATAAAATATTCTCTGAAAAGTTATGTACTATGCGTATCACTGATCCTGTATAAATATCAGTGATACCATACCGTGTTTGATGTGAGATTGTATCGTCCCATTTGTAAAAACCTAAAATTATCAATCAAGAATTCGGCACAAGTTATCCATTTCACTCTGTTCATATATTGCTTTATATTGTCTCTTATTAATGTGTGATTGTTAAACACTTGTGAAATAGATAGAACCTTAGTCATTATTCAACTCTTAATTGATTTCATCACCCAACAATTGGTATCAGAGCAAGTCAGCTCAAAAACCTGTTAGTAGAGTTTCTATTCCATTGCTACAGTTCTAGATTTGAATCGTTTCTCAGATCTAGTCTTCCGCAACTGCTGCAAGTCTCTATTACTCGTTTTTTACTGCAAAGATCCCGTTGAAATCTGTTCAAAATGACTGATTCCACAACAACTTATGCCAATATGCTCAACTATGCAAATCTCATTGGTTCTGCAACCAAAGCTCCCGTTCTAGTAACTTCTTACTATGATTATTGGGCTGGAAGAATGAAGGACTATCTGATTGGAGTTGATAAAGACTTATGGAGGTCTATAACGGATGGTCCTCATACAGACATTGCTGGTCATTTTGTAGTCCCCGATGGAGAAGATGCTGTAGTTCTTAATGCAGTAGATATGAAGAAGCTTGAAAATGACGAAAGGGCCATGCGTGAGCTACGAACTGGATTGGGTCCTGACGTTAGTCATCATATAGCCGATGCGAACTCTGCCAAAGAGACGTGGGATAATCTCGAACTTCATTTTGGAGGGGATAAGATTCTTCACACCAGCAAGGTTCAAGAAATTCTTGCAGACTTCGGGAACTTCAAACAATAAGAGAATGAGTCTCTCGAAGCATGCTATGAACGTCTTAGCAACATGATCTATACCCTAGACAAGTATGGGGAGACACGAAGCCAACAGGAGATCAACATTAAATTTCTTTATAGTCTTTGCAAAGAATGGAGACCAATCATGCTCATGGTTAAATCCTATGAAAACATTGAGAAGTACAAGTTGGCTGCTCTGTACAATCTGCTAAAGTCACATGAACCAGATGTCGTGGGTCGTAGAAGTGAAAATGCTGGATCTAGACCACTTGCCCTTGTTTCAAAAGAAGAAGAAGAAACCAGTGATGAAGAAATAGCTGCCTATATGGTTGATGACAATGGTGAAACCGTTGCTCTCTATGCTGCTACCAGTCGAAGGTTCAAGAAACCATTCATTAAAAACAACTCTGGGAAGCCTTTTGTCAAGAACTTCAACAAATCAAACTGCAATCCGAAACCCAAACCAGAGATGTTCACTCCGAAGGATGAAAATTCAAAGTCTTCTACTCCGAAGCCATCTGAAAAATAGGCTTCAGAGTCATCAAAAGAGAAAATAGAAGAGAAAAGGGTTTCTGGTGATTCAGGCTATGACTGTAATTACTGTCATGGTAAAAATCACTTTGCTAAAGATTTTATGCTTCGTAAACAAAATGAGAAGAAACCTCAAGTGAAGGATGAAGCTTCCTATGCAATGAAGATGGAAGAAGTGAGGAAACAGATAAAAGACTTAGCCCTGATGGCTGCTGAGGATTATCAAGGATCTTATCAAGTCTGGTCTTCTGATTCAGAAGATGAAGAAGTAAGAAAGCCAACTCATAGTGCCTTTATGGCATATGATGATGGTAAAAGCTTTCTGAAAAGTACTTCTGAGGAGACAGCTGATGAGGAGATGCTGGGCTATGGATCAACTGCTGGTCTTGGTTTCAAGACTTCAAAGATGAATGAGATGATTGAAGCTGTGAATCCAAAGACCTGGTCTGACGACACTTCGGATGATGATGAGGAGATATGTTTGATGGCAAATGACGCACGCCTGACCATTCCTGAGCAGGTATCCAAACTTCTCTTAACTTTTAAAATTCCTATTTCTCAATCAACTCCTATCATAAATGAAATAACTTGTGATTGTTCTGTGATGCATAAAATGCTTATTGATGTGAAAAATAGGGAGACACTCAGTGAGCAGGAGATTCTTAGCTTGAGGGGGAGAGTAGAAAGTTTGAAGCTAGCCCTAGAAAAGTCCAACCTAAGAATCTCATTGCTAGAAGAGAATGGAGAAAAACTTTTGAACAATCATGATGTAATTTTGAGACAACGCAATATATTTTGTGAAACTGCAAAACGTTTATATGCTCATATTACACGTATCTATCATTCAGCTGATGTGTGTAATGTTCAACATAGACAACTATTACCTTTTATTGATTTTAAGCTTAAGGAAGTTGATAGTATATCTTATGAGTGTGAATCTATAGTATCTGGGTCCGAAGTGACCAACTCTTCGTATAAACATGGTTTGATATCTATAGAAAAACATCTCACTGCTGATAATCTGTTGAAATTATTGCCACATCCCAATCTTGAAAAAGAATGTTCCTCAAATTGAAAACAAAGAAAAGGTTACAGTTGAAACCGCATTTGAGAATGATTCTCAAAGCGATTTGGATATGGAGGAAATTGATTGTTCTTCATTAACTTTATTAAAATCATCCTCCACATCCGAATCACCCTCCGAAGACATATCACAACTGTCTTCGAAGGACAAAGGAAAAGCAAAAGTTGTTTGTGAACCAAAAACTTTTGAAAACAAAGAAATTGTGAAATCAAAATTACAAATCTCAGATGTTTTTGTCTCTTATGATCAATATCTTAAGGAAAATTCAAAAAGGCTAGTTCATGTGGCTTGTATCTATCCAAAGATATCTTATTTCAAAAATGCCATCTTTGTGAAACCAGGTGGATCACCTTTGGTTGAAAACGATTTAGAAAAACTTCTTGAGGAGGATAATTCCACTGTTACTGAGGAAGGATTCTTCTCGTCTTCTAAAATGGTTGAAAATGAAATGAATGAAAGAATGAAAGTACAAATCAACATAAGAAAACAAGATTTGTATGGCCATAACATCTACAATCGTGTTTGTTATGAAAAAGAAAAGATTCCTAAAAACATTGTCACACATTTTAAATCTCAAAAATGATAATCACATCTACACTAATCAAAACGACAAACAAATTCAAGTTGTGGAAAAACCCGCAGCTCCGAAGATGGATGTTTTTCAATTAATGGAATCATGTGAGTGTGTACCGTTGTCACAAACCTCAGAAAATGCTTCTTCAAAACCAAAAGTCTCAATTACCAAAGCTTCGGTACAAAAGCCTCAAATTTTGAAAAGACCTCAAATTCTCCAAAAATCAAAACCAGCAATAGTGATTACTAAACCAATTCAAAAACCTATTGCTGCGAACTCAAAATCAAAACAAACTTTAAATCTTGTGAAGAGAAAAACTCCCTTCGGAGGCTTGAAACAAAATGAAACAATTGCTTCAACTACTGGAACAAAACCGTTTAACTCAAAGGTTTCAGAGGTCAAAAATCGTAATGTTAAATCAACTTTTACACCGACAAAACCTAACTTTCCCAATCCAAAATTTCAAAAATCCACAAAGAAAACATTTTCAAAAGGAAACAACTTGATAGACACATTCATCAATGGCTAGACAAAAATATGTTTAAAGATAAGAATCTTACACTAAACGACTTCAAATTGGCTTACGAAGAGTATCTTTATACCTCTACGTTGTGTAGTTCAATCTCAAGGAAGTCAACAATTGAAAAATCAAAACAAAACTGGAAAAGAAATGATTTGAATGAAAATTTTATTGCTAAAACAAAATCTTCAAAATCATCTTTAAGTTCAATTCTTTCAAGTAAAAAAGAAAACATCAAATACCTCGAAGTCAAAATCATCCACACAAAAATGGGTTCCGAAGTCTTTCATTTTGTCAGTCACTTCGGACTCATCTAAATTGACAAAAAGCTTTTCTGAATTTTGTTCAAACTCCTCGGAATCATGTTCATCACATGATGCTTCAGAGAATCTGATCAACTTAAATGCAAATGAAATACCAAAAGAGGCCGTAGAAAAATGGATTCAAGAATCCTTCACTTACCCTGAGGACCCAAGATTGATTGGGCACCAACTCCTTCTTGATTAATTGCAGGTTATGTCTACTGAGCGGTACGACACTAAATGGTACATGGATAGTGGCTGCTCAAGACATATGACAGGGAAGAGGGAATATCTTAGAGATTATAGAACATTGGATGATGTTGGAAATGTTCGCTTCGGTAACAATGAAACATGTCCAATTCGGGGTTATGGCAAAATAACAAATGGCCAATTTACAATCAGCCGAGTTGCATTTGTGGAAGGGTTAAAACATAATCTTGTGAGCATATCTCAATTGGTGGTTGGAACGGGTAATGCAGTTACATTCAACAACCAAGGGAGTGTAATCACAAAAGAAGAAACAAACGAAATCTTGCTAAAATCTGAAATGAAGGGATCAATGTTTCCCTTGAATCTGAAGCCTGTAATAGGTGGGCAATCCTTATGTCTTCTCTTAAAAGCCAACTCCGATGTCAGTTGGCTATGGCACCGAAGACTTGCTCACCTGAACTTCAAAGACTTAAACAAGTTAGTGGCTATGGATTTAGATCGTGGAATGCCTGCACTCAAATTTGATAACGACTCACTTTGTTCTGCTTGTAAGCATGGCAAGCAAACAAAACAAAGGCATCCAACTGTGATCAATCCCAAAATCACCGAACCCCTTTCACTTCTCTATATGGACTTGCGTGGTCCATCCGCAGTAAAGTCAATTGGAAAGAAGAAGTACATACTTGTGATAGTTGATGATTATTCAAGGTTTACTTGGGTGTTATTTCTAAGAAACAAATCAGACGCCGCTGAAGAAATCACTAACTTCATAAAGAAGATGGAAGTGATGCTAAACAAGAAAGTCCGAACTGTGCACTGTGACAACGGTTCAGAATTCAAGAATCAAACTCTTGATGGACTCTTGAAAACAAAGGGAATTAGTCATAACTTCTCCGCACCTTACACTCCACAACAAAATGATGTCGTGGAAAGGAGAAATCGTTCTTTGTGTGAAGCAGCTAGAACTATGTTAAATTTTGCAAATTTTCCCATGTACTTCTGGGCCGAAGCTATTTCTACTGCTTGCTTTACTCAAAATAGATCTTAATTCACAAGCATTTTCATATCACTCCTTATGAAGTACTCAACCGAAGAAAGCCAAATGTCAAATTTCTTCACATCTTCGGTTGTAGGTGCTTTATATTGAACTTGAAAGATCACTTGACTAAGTTCAATGACAAATCAGAAGAAGGAATCTTACTTGGTTATTCTTAAGACTCAAAAGCTTACAGAGTCATGAACAAGAGAACTCGAAAAATTGAAGAAACCTTCAACCTAAGGTTTGATGATTACTATATCAAGAAGTCTCTGCATCCATTCTCAATGTCATCCATCTTTCCAAAACCTGCTGTGGATGCTATACCAATCACTACATTTGATACAGACTTTGCACTTTTGTTCGATCCACTTGTGAGGGTTGTGGACTCCGAAGCCAGGGCACCTGACAACCATGTGTCCGAATTGTCCAAACTTACAGATGTACCTGATGATTCTTCCACAAGTAGTGTACAAAGACCGTCATCTGTTGAGGGGGAGCCATCAATCCGAAGTGAAGGTGATGCTGATGTTGAGGGGGAGCCAAACAATAGTACGACCTCATCTCCACAGGAAATCTCTAATATCATGTCCCTATATCCAACAGTCTAGGGGGAGCCAGAGATTATCACTCCAAACTTAGCAACTCCTATTGCTTCGGATAGAGCAACCAGTTCCTCAACACCAACAGCTGTCGAGGGGGAGAACACTCTAAACTCTACCTCACAACTGCACACACCATAATCAAACGCAACTAATTCAAACAATCATTTAATAATGGCTAATTTCCCTTCCACTTTGGGGTACCCTTCAGACATCGAAGACATTGATTCTGAAGGACCACCTGACTTTGATCCAAATTATCCTCCCTTGGACAAATGGACGAGAAATCATCCGCCATCACTTGTCATCGGTAATGTTTGAGATAAAGTATTGACTCGTACACAACTTCACCAAAGGCAATTAGATCTAACAAAACTTCGGAGCTGTGCATGTTCAATGTCTTTATTTCTGAGGCAGAACCTAAGAATGTTAGGGATGCATTTGATCATTCAGACTGGATTGAAGCTATGCAATTGGAATTAGAAGAATTTGAAAGAAACAAAGTTTGGAGGCTTATTCCAAAACCTGCAAATGCTTCAATTGTTGGTCTGAAATGGGTGTACAGAAACAAACTAGACATCAAAGGCAATGTGGTTCGGAACAAAGCAAGGATGGTTGTCAAGGGTTATTGTCAACAGGAGGGGATTGATTATGAAGAAACATTTGCTCATGTTGCCATACTCGAATCAGTTCGGATATTTTTGGCTTATGCTGCACACAAAAACTTTGATGTCTTTCAAATGGATGTCAAGTGTGCCTTTCTGAATGGTGATCTCGAGGAAACCGTTTTTGTTGAACAACACTTGGCTTTGAAAGTAAAGAACATCCAAACCATTGCTATGTGCTAGACAAGGATGTCTATGGTTTAAAACAAGCTCCAAGAGCTTGGTATGAGACCTTGACAAAATTTTTAAAAGAATCAAGCTTTAAACAAGGTTCAGTGGATCCAACACTTTTCAGAAAGAAAGTTGGATCTCATTTGATGTTAGTCCAAATCTATGTGGATGACATAATCTTCGGATCCACTGACCCTAATTTATCAAAAGATTTTGAAAAACTAATGAAAAGCAAATTTTAGATGAGTATGATGGGAAAGATTAACTTCTTTCTTGGATTACAAATTAAACAAACCAAGGAGGGGATTTTTATCAATCAACAAAAATACACAAAGAGTTTGCTTGAACGCTTCGGAATGACTAACTGCTCCAAAGCAAAAGTTCCATTGCCTGCAGGTACAAGGTTAAATCCCTCATTGGACAAACCTAAGACAGACATACAGCAATACCGAAGCATGATTGGATCATTGCTCTATCTCACAGCCAGTCGACCTGATATCATGTTTGCAGTCTGCAACTGTGCAAGATACCAGGCAGATCTAAGAGAACCTCATTTGGCTGCGGTTAAGACAATTTTTCGATATCTTCATGGTACACCTGCGTATGGGCTGTGGTACCCAGCACTCTCAGGCTTCTACATACAAGCTTACTCTGACTCAAATCTTGGTGGATGCTCTATTGATCGCAAGAGCACTTCGAGGGGCTGTCAATTCCTTGATGGAAAACTAATCAGCTGGCAATCCAAGAAGCAAACTTATGTCTCTATCTCCACAGCAGAAGCAGAATATGTAGCAGCTGCAGCTTGTACCTCACAAATCATCTGGATTCAAAGCCAACTGAAGGACTATGCCATCAACATGAGAAAAATACCTTTGTTCTGTGACTCACAAAGTGCAATTCGCATATGCCACAATCCTGTTCAACATTCCAAGACGAAGCATATAGCTCTTTGCTATCACTTCATCAAAAGTCATGTTGAGGAGGGGAATATAGAAGTGCACTTTGTTCACACAACAGAACAATTGGCAGACATATTCACAAAGGCTTTAAATGAAGAGGCATTTACAAGAATTGTTCGTGGACTTGAAATGATTGATGGATCCACTCTACAATAAGTCTCAGATTTGCTCACTCTCTTCCTTAACCTTTTCAATTGAAAAACAAAAATTCATAACACTCCGCAGAACTCCGAAGTGCTTTATCGCTTCGGAGCTCATCGGAGTAAAACAAGTAAAACCTCAAATTGTTACACCGCAGTACCCCGAAGTACTTTATCACTTTGGAGCTCTACGGAATAGATAATTCTAAAGAATAAATATTTTAAATGGTAAAATCGTTAAAACATATTTTGACTTTGCTTCTTAAGAATAATCACAAAAAGGTTTATTTCAAAGAAAAAAAACAAAAACAAGAAAAATAAAGGTTCTAGAACATACATTAAACGTTTTGATGCACAAAGGACAAACTTTAACCTTACTTTCATGAACTACCTGACTAAAGGACAAAACTTTGATTTTAGATTCTGATAATCATACCTTATTACACTAATAGGTATTTGGGAATCGACTTGAAACATAGGTAAAAGAACAGACTTCAGAGTGAGGTTAAGACTATTTTACAATTTGAAGTCTTGTTTGATTCTAATATCCTTAACATAATGTCTATTCCTGACCTCCCTTCTGAACTTGACTCGCTTCAACATCAAACTAATCATGTAGCCTCAAAACTACACAGGATAACTCAAGTGTTCCAAAGTTTTCTTCAAAAATAGTACCAACATTGTCTGATAAGCAAATTTAAATCTCTTTTCATTAATGATACAAAATTGAACTAAAAGAAGATTTTCACACTCAAGGATTGTATAAAACAAAACCAAAAAGCACCAAGAAAGAAACTAGATGGTGAAGTTTTTGTATCTTCGGATAAGGTAATCCAAAATAGAAAATATAAAAAGGACAAATTGAAATTTCTCAAAAAGATAAACAGAAAACAAATTGTCAAAAGAATCAAAGACAACAAACAAAGACAATATGACAAATAAGAGAATGCAAAAGAAAGATAAATCAGCATTCAAAGGCTTATTCTTCTGTTTTAAATAACAATACAAGGAACTCCTATAACATAGTCGAGTACTTTGTAAAAAATATGAACATTTCAAGTAGTCTATCTTAAATGATAAAGTTGGAGTGGTGTACGAAGCTCAAAGGCTTGTCATCAGAGCCTAGTATCCAAACACTTCAATTGATGAAAGGGAATAGATTTTTCAAAAGGGTTCTTCAAAAACAATCCAATTTATAAAAACACTTTTGATGTTCAATTCAAGAATGAAAATTTCTTTAAATTTCAAATGCATAGAATGTTACCATTATTGTGTATGAAAAATTTGAAACACAAAAGTACAAATCAAACCATGTCTCAAAATGTGAAATCAAGTTAGTGATGGGGTGATTAGACTTATACATTCATGACTGATATTGAATCAAACAAACTTTGAAATGAAAAATGGACTTCCAACATGATTCGAATGATTCTGAACATTAACTTGTTAAATCTTTTTTTCTTAATATCCGGGAAGTTAAGGATAAATGTCACCCTGCATCACTCAAAAGTAAAACCAAAACTTCAAAAAAAACCAAGAGAAAACTAATGGACTTCGGTGTCCTGACAAACACTTCACAAACACAGGTCATCAACCAAAGTGAAAATAACTCTATTCGGAGTTAATCATAACTTTATGTCTTCACTCCGAAGAGTACTTATAACGGTCATATTTTCCTCATTAATCCGAAGTTAATTTATTGTTCAAATGATTTCCACATTTATGATAAATCTCAAAGACAAACATTCCTTAGAAATAAATAACCATTTGTTCTTTTACAGCTGTCAATGAGAAATTAAAGGGTAATCTTAACAAAAAGATCTCATAAAAAGGGCGGTTCAAATTTCAAATCATTGCAAGTGACAGCCGGACGTTTCTCCTTTTTGCAGGGTTAGTGGGACGCGCAGGTGATGAGGTGTCCAGTTATTACAGGACCATTTTAAATGTGCATTAAATGACTTAGGGACCACGGATACTATATAAACCTCTCACCGTTTCAGTCATTCTCTTTACGTGAACATAACTCTGAAACTCTCTCTGCAAACTTTCTCTCAAAGAAAACCTAATCTCCTTTCATCTTCTTCCTTCAATCAACAATGGCAGCTGAAGCTTCTTCTCAAACCACTGAAGTAATTTCAATCCCAAACCTCAAGAGCCAGTCTGCAAACCTGGTTCTTTGCAATAATCTACAGTTGTACCCTCAACCAATTGATGCCTTGGTTGAGTGCTTGAAGAGATCCGTTCTTGGCTATGCCCTAACCTACACTCCTACGATTCCTGCAACTATTGTTCACAGAGCCCACTACACATCGAATGCTCTATTCGATTCCAACAATCTTGTGAAATCGGTGTTCTATGAGGCCATCGATTCAAATGGAAAGACCAAGAAGGTACAATTAACCAAAGAAAAGTTCATTGATGCTCTCCACCTTCCCGTCTACAACTCCAAGGAAATGGTTGTTCCCTCTGCTGCGCAACTTGTAGAAATGTTCAATGAAATGGGATACTCACCTCCTCTTGAGAAGATCAGCACATTCAAGAAGAACCAACTACCTGATTTATGGAGATACTTCTCAGTATCTTCCTCAGATGTCTCTCAGGAAGAACTTCAGGATTGGACTCTGCAAGTGTCTCATTCCAAAGTATGCTCTACGGAATCTACTATAACGTCAAGGTAGATTACGCATCCATTATTTGGACTGACTTCTGTTTGCATATCAACCACAGCCTGAAGGGAACAGAAATTTCTAATGCAAGATTTTGGGCAATTATTGTTCACACCCATTATCAGCAAGCTGGGTATATTCTTGATGTTTCTCTTCCAGAACTGAGGTACACTCCTATTGCCATCCCACCGCTAGATGATGAACCAGCACTCTTCTGTGCTCAAATTCCTCAAGTCATGCTTTCCAAAGTGCCCATGGAGTGTAATGAGGTAAACACGTACCGTAATACCCTTGTTATACCTTATCCTACTCGTGATTTAAGTCAAGAGGCACCTGTCAAGGCACAGCCAAAATGCAAAGGGAAGAGAAAAGTTACTGGTGGTCCGAGTGGTCCGAAGAAGGCGGACAAAAAGAGAAAGACTTCGGAGCAAACTACTCTGAAGAGGAAGCAACCGAAGAGAACAAGGAAACTAACCATTGTGGATGAGTCGTCGGAGTCAGAAAAGACTCCATCCACAGTCCAGGAAGAAGAACAAGAAGAACAACATGATGACCAACCTCCATCACCTCCACCAACAACTAGACCACCCACTCCTGCAAAAACCACTGCTCCACTATCTCCACTTAAAACAACCCAACCACCAACACCACCTCATACAACAACACCTCCTCCACCACCCACAATAGCTCAACAGACAACCTTAATCCACACCACATCATCTGATATACCACCTCCTCCACCACCTATAACTACACCTCGAACATCTACTATCCCTTTCTTTGGTATTGACTTTTCTCTACCAGACTTTGATCCATCTCAATCACCCTTAAGACAAAACCCGACTTCAGCAGCCTTCTTTGAGGCCTTTTTGGTTGTTGAAGGAACCTCAGATGAAGAACTGCCAGATGAAGCATTTGTATTAATGAAACAGTACAAAATTCTAAACTCCAAGCTTGATACTCTGATTCAAGCACAAACTGGCTTCGATCCTACAAAACCATCCATGGGTAACATCACCGAAGAGATCGAGTCTCTGGAGGTCACCCTATCCAAAGAAATAAAGAATTCAGTACAGCAGGTCGAGAAGAAACTCATGGATCAACAGAGTAAGATCCAATCTTCCATTGAATAAAAATTAGAGTCTGATGTAGCTAATATTGACAAGAAAATCGGAGCCTTTGTTGAAAAGGCTGAACAATCACACTCTGAAGTCATGAAAGCCTTACAAGAACTTCGGAGTGAATCTCAGCAAAGTACCAAGTTTGAAAAACAACTTGATGGGGCTAGCGCAAAGATTGAAGAGCTCACAGCCGCCCAAGCTGCTTCAGACATCTCAAAGTTTACAGAGGAACTCCAAAGAACAAATGCCGTTCTTAACAAAGACATGACCATTTGGTTAAGAACTGTATTACAGCCTCTGATAAACTTTGTAGATAGGTTAACTAGACCACAAGGCAGGCCTGCAACTGCTCAGCATGCGGGCCATGCTTCACAAGGGGGAGAAAGGCCTAGGTTAACCTCTGCAGCCACAACAACCACTGCTGGTCCTACATTTTCAACCATCACAACAACTACCATGGGAGCTGGTGGATCAGCTGGAGCTGGAAGCTCGACAGATAGGTCTGTTGAAAGTATAATTGCTCCACACATGGAGGATGTCTACAAGGCCACACGTGCTGACTACGCCTTGATGATCAAGATGAACAACTTCGCACGTGATGATGGAAAATGGACCACAGAGGCTATCAAACTCTTCGGATTTCAAGACTTGAGTGTACACAACAGACTACCGCTTCAGAGTTTTGAGACAGCAGACTCCGAAGACATTCAACTTGAAATTCCTTTTAATCTGAAGACCTTCTCCTTCCTTCAATTCGTTCAATCCATTACAAATGAATAGAGGCCAACCTACTGGACCAACAAAATCAACTTCCATGCTATGTTCATTCAACATCAGAGTGAAGTATGGAGCTTGAACAAGATCAAGAGAATCATATCAATCAAGGAGGCAGACACTTATGAGAACCTCAAGAATTATGAGTTTCTTGTTCTTCATGGTGCAGATGAGGTTGAGTCAAGGTTTACGATTGCCGACTTCTCAATCATGAATCCAATGGACTTCATTCAAATTCATAACCTTCTACAAAGAAATGATGCAGCTCATGCCGCAATGTCTGTAGTTACGATCAAAACCACATTTTGGGTTTTCTGAACAACTACCTGCTGAGGTTCGCCAATCACGACATTGAGTTATGTTCCTACTACAAACAACCAGTAAACACTCCTCCTGTTGTAGTTCGGAACATAAGCAGATTCAAGAATGGAGAGATTCTCGATGAACCATACGGTGTAGTTTTCAAAGGACTTCGAAACGAAACCGAAGTCATGATCAAGTTCTTTGAAATAGACTATCTTGGCCTCCATCCCTCCTCTTTTATCTCAGGCATGATTCCTCATGTGAATGCTTGTCATGTTAATTCAGAGGAAAAGAAGAAGAGGGCCTACAAAAGAAACTTTCGTGTTTAGGCATCGGATGCACTTCACACAAAGGGGGAGATTGTTGGGAATAATAGTGATGAAGTGCTGATGTATCCGACGTTCCATCAGAATACCTTTTGAAAAAAAACCCCGAAGTAATAAACCAATAGAAGACTCCAAAGGGTATCACCTGGAGGATCCGAAGACTTCACAGCTGTCAAACCTTCTGATGCACGCGTGGTTGCAGACTACGTATTGCATGAATCTATCATTCTATTGGATAGTACATCTGATAGAATATTCTCTGAAAAGTTATGTATTATGCGTATCATTGATCCTGTATAAATATCAGTGATACCATACCGTGTTTGATGCGAGATTGTATCGTCCCATTTGTAAAACCCTAAAATTATCAATCAACCATTCGGCACAAGTTATCCATTTCACTCTGTTCATATATTGCTTTATATTGTCTGTTAATAATGTGTGATTGTTAAACACTTGTGAAATAGATAGAACCTTAGTCATTATTCAACTCTTAATTGATTTCAACACCCAACAAAGAGAGAAGAAGAAGAAAAAAGAAACAAAAGAGAAGACTGACATAACTCAATTTGTACCTGCTTTATCAAACAAGATAAAAGCAGCAACAAAACCAACAAAAAAGATAATTGAACAAGAAATTTTAGATTCAGAATCAAACTTTAAAGAGAGTGAACCTTTACAAAGAAGAGGAAACAAGTGAAAAAAACTTTGAGTCGATAAGAAATAGGTAACATTTACTGCTCTTTACATTTATAACCGTATGTGATTAGAACATATATGATTATACATGTTTAAAAAATAATATGTGAACGTTAACAAAATGTAGTTATTTAATATTATATGATTGATCTAATTACATGTTTTATATGATAATAGGTGTTCACAAGGAGCCTTATTTTCAATTGTCCTAAGGTTGAGCAAAGAACAGAAGAAGCCTGTTAAAGAAATGGGATTTGGCTCCCTACTGAAAATCAAGATGACAGACGTTCCTGGATGCCTGAGTAAATTTGTTCTAGAAAATTTTCACACATCAACCAACACGATAAAGCTTAAGAATCGACAGATTCCTGTCACAAGGGAAGCTGTTCATGATATAATGGGTTTGCTAATGGGGGACATACCATTCGAAGACATTGAGTACAGAAAATAAGGTGATACTTGCCATTAAGAATGGATAAACCAATTTGAAAACAAATCAATGGTTCGACTCCAAGATATAAATACATAGATAGTTTCAACGACAAGTGCAGATTTGAATTTCAAACTGAACTTCATAACTGTTTTGGTTAATGCTTTGTGTGAATCAAGCTTAACTGGGAAATGCAACACCTCCCTATTGAACTACATAATAAGAGAAACTGATATAAAAAACCTCGATTGGTGCAACCTTCTCATAGATTCTTTGGTTAAAAAAAAAAGAACTCTTTTGACCCATCGAGCAAGACTGCTTTTTATGTTGGACCATCTACATTTCTATTGGTATCTCTACTCACTTACATTCTCTTATTCATATATGATAAATAATCACATGTTCTTCACGTTTATAATCACATGTGATTACCTGATAACTCATATATGATGGTCATATTAACTCACATGTTATTTCTTCTATTATTCATATATGATGAACAATCATATGTGATTATCATGTTAACTCATATATGATTGCTTACAATAATTTTATATACTCTTCACTTACATAATCACATATGATTCCCCGTTTAAGTCATACGCGATTTTCATATTGACTCACTTGTGATTATAAATATTTATACATGTATATGCATCTGCACCAACCTATTTTCCCTGTGTATTTCATTGGTGATTGTTTCCAATTTTTGAGTTGGTTGAATATATTGTTTGGTAGAAAACATACAAAATTGTCTGAGCTATCACTCTCACTTTCGCTAGAACTAGATGACTCGTCTTCAACATACTCAGTGATATTGAATTGCATGATAGTTGCTACATGAGTTTCAAGAAAATCATGTTTCTGTTATGATAGCAGAGCCTGATTGCTTGATTGATATCTTCAAATATCTTGCAAATATAATGAAATTCAATATCAATATTTAATGAATATAATGAAGATGAGCAATCTGGCTCTAGCGAAAGTGAGAGTGGTAGCTGAGACTTTTTTGTAAGTTTTCTACCAATCAAGAGATTCAACCGGCTCACATATTGGAAACAATGACCAATGAAAAACACAAGGAAGATGTTGAAATCATGCGAAGTTATTGTTTTTATGTTCTTCACATTTATAATCACATGTGATTACCTGATAACTCATATGTGATTGTCATATTAACTCACATGTTATTTCTTTTATTTTTCATATACGATGAACAATCATATGTGATTGTCGTCTTAACTCATATATGATTGCTTACAAAAATTTTATATACTATTCACTTACATAATCACATATGATTCCCCATTTAAGTCATATGTGATTTTCATAATAAGTCACTTCTGATTATAAATATGTTCACATGTATATGCATCTACACCAACCTATTTACCTTGTGTTATTCATTGGTGATTCTCTTCAATTTGTAAGTTGGTTGAATCTCTTGTTTGTAGAAAACATACAAAATCGTCTGAGCTATCGCTTTCACTTTGTCTAGACGTAGATGACTCGTTTTCAACATACTCAGTGATATTGAATTGCATGATAGTTGCTACATGAGTTTCAAGAAATTCATGTTTCTGTTATGATAGCAGAGCCTGATTACTATCTTCAAATATCTTGCAAATATAATGAAATTCAATATCAATATTTAATGAATATAATGAAGACGAGCAATCTGGCTCTAGCAAAAGTGAGAGTGGTAGCTGAGACATTTTTGTATGTTTTCTACCAATCAAGAGATTCAACTGGCTCACCTATTGGAAAGAATGACCAATGAAAAACACAAGGAAGATGTTGAAGTCATGTAAAGTTACTATTTTTATGTTCTTCACATTTATAATCACATGTGATTAGCTGATAACTCATATGAGATTGTCATATCAACTCACTTGTTTTTTATTCTATTATCCATTTAAGTCATATGTAATTTTCGTATTAACTAACATGTGATTTCTTCTCTTATTCATATTTGCAGTTACTGTACATAGACAATGTTAAATGTGATTGTTTACATGTGGACCGTTCACGTCCTATAACTTCAAATTGGACGTCAAAAAAAGTCAAATTTAGAGAAAATTATGAGAATGAAGTTCTCGATGATTTCGACACAGGAAGTGTAAATAAAGCTTTTGTTGATAATGATTTGTCCGAGGAAGTATGTTTCTGTTTACAATATTTCTCTTTAATCATTTATGATTATAATTTGTATTTATCTATTCATTTGTTGCATTAGGCATATATGTTGAAGATTGTAAAGAAAACTCAAGAATTACAATCTTTGGTGAACAATGCAATTGACAAGTTTCCATAAAAAAACAAGTTACAAATTTGGAAATCAAAATTTGAGCTGATTAATGAGGATGAAGATAATGATGATGATGGAGATGATGATGATGATGATGATGATGAAGGTGAAGATGATGACGATGCTAATGAAAGTGAAAGTGATAATGAAGATGGTGGTATTGAAAATGATGATGATGATGATGATGATGAGGAAACTGAAGATCATGATGGTGAGGATAATGAGGATATTTGTGATGTTGGCAATAATGACAACGATAGGTGTGATGATGTGAATGAGAATATTTGTGATGTTGGTGAAAAGGAGGAAGGGCTTGATGGGAATGAGAATACTTGTGATGTTGGTAAAAATGTGAATGATGGAACTGGTGAAAAAGAGGAAGGGATTGATGTTAATAAAGGAATTGTTGAAGAAACCGACGAAAGCAATGTTCAAAATGTGATTGTTGGAAGTTTTGGTGTTAAGTGTATTGGTGAAGAAGATAGAAAAAATGATGATGAAAGGATTGAAGAAAATTTAATTAGTCTAAAAAGCAGTGACAAATCAAAACAACAGTTAAGTTAATTTTGGTTCAGTACACCAATACAAGACATGTTGAACCAACCTTTGGAAGCAACAAATCACTATATATATATATATATATATGCTTCATCCATGATTAAAATTTTAAAATTGCATTCATTTGTGATTATACTAATATTTTATTCATAATTTTTTAGTTTAACACAAGAATGAAGAACCTGTTAGCTACGATGGAGATACACAGTTCTGGAACGAAGTATCAAACTTAGCAACAGATGCATCTATAAACAAAACTATAGATGATCACGTAAAACATTCTTGAACATGAAAAGGGTATTAAACACATTTTTAATCATATATGATTGTATGTTAATCATATATTATTTTAAACTAACTTTTGTTATTTGGTTTTGTAGAAAAAATCAATGAAGAAAAGATATCTGACGAACAAAGGAATAAAGAGAAAATATCTGATGATCAAATAACATGCACACAACCTTTAAAAGAAACAGATGTGAATGACTTTTTCAGAAAGACAGACAACGTTCATAATATTGAAAACACGATCATAGACAGTCAATTTTTAAATCAACCAGATATTATTGAGTTTTTTGAAAAGACTGTGGATGAATCTAACAAAAAAAAAAGAAATATTCATGCCAAATTTTGACCTTCATATCAGTCAAATAACACCACCAGAAGAATCCGATCAAATTCAAACAAAACATGTTGAAACCAACAAATTGGTAATGCAGGTAATATTTATTGTGATTACAATTCATAATATACATATTGTAATCACAAATGATTAAAATTGACTTTAAACATATGTGATTATTTCATTATATATATATATATATATATATATATATATATATATATATATATATATATATATATATATATATATATATATATAATTTAATCACATCTAATTATATGTGCATATAATCACATGTGCTTATCACCTTTTTTAAATTTATTATATACTCAAAGTTGTTCTTCTAAACTTGTTATTCAGGAAACAAATGTCGCAACAAATTGTGCCTCAAATTCTTAATCCTAAACCAATAGCAACTATCCTACCAGTAGAAAAAAGACAAAAAAAACCTGGACCAAGCCTGAAATCACCCTATAAAGATAGGGTGATAAATATGAAAAGCAACTACACTGCAGAGGAAGAAATTATAAGTGATTGCCTTTTTAACTTGAAAGGGGACGTCTAGTAAGTTATTCATATGTGATTCTTAATCTAAAATTATTAAATTTAAACATGTAAATTTTATTTTATATTTATAGTGATGAAGTAATATCCACAGTAGGCAGAAGAGTTGTACATAGGTATCAGTTGAAAACTCTCTTTCTAGGAGAGTATGTAATATATGGAGTCATTGATTCATGGGCTGAACTTTTAAACCATTACGAAATTGAAAGGGATCAAAACAATTCACCTTACAGACTGTTTTTTAATGTCCAAATTAGAGTAAGTTATTCATAATACATTGTAAATTAAATGTGATTTTTCATATTGTATACTAACACACACATTTTAATCCCTTAGACGAAATACACCGAGGAGGAGATAATTGACATAGACATTAAAAAGAAAAAAGCAAAGAATTATTGAAAAAGTTGGCCTTGGAAGAAGAAGCGAAAAAGTATGAAATGTTCAAACAAGCTTTTCACGACTGGTTGCAGAACGACCAAGATAAAATTCTGCTCAAAGATATTAATCTTGTAAGTATCAGTATAATGATATAATCATATATCAAACAAATGAAACCTAATTATATACATTTTTGTTACTTAAATGCAGGCATTTTTCCCTGTGTGTCGAAGCGAACACATATTTCTTTTTGTTTTCAACTTAAAGAACCCAATAATTGTGATCCTGGATAATAGCATATCAGGTGCTACAATTAAAGGAAAATACGAGCGTGTTTTGAAAAACCTTGTAAGTACAATCTCATAACATTATTAATAATAAAAAAATGAAACCTACTCATAAGAAAAATTTCTTTCAATGATATTTGGAAGAAATAGACCACCCAAAGGCAAAAGAAATGGCAGATCCTAAATTGAATCTGACATTACTTGACATGCCTTGGAAAACGAAGGAAAATAAAACAGATTGTGGTATATTTTCCTTAAGACACATCGAAACCTACAAAGGTCAAATCGATGGCAAATATAAGTGTGGGTTTCCAAAGGAGGGTGGTGCACAACATGTTATGTTAGACATAATTAGAGCAAAGTACGCACACAAATTAATCATGTCTGATATAAACTTGATGAAAAAGAATAACCTATAACTTGCTAAGGCATACCCCAAGGTACCTGAATAAAAAAGAAAAGAAGATCAACAAGAAGCCTCCCAAATAATCAGAGACAAATTGAAGGATGTTGATGAAGAAGATGTGTGTTGATGGGATGGTGATGAAGAAGATGTGTGTTGATGGGATGGTGTTAAGAAAAGGGTGTTATGATTTCAGATAATTTCAGAAAATTACTTAAGTTTCAAACAATTAAAACAATTTGTGAATCTTTTTTATGTTGTATGTATGTGATGCTTAATGATGTTTTATGTTTATCATTTAGTTTGGCAAAATTCAGACAATTCATTATGCTTTCTGATGTTTTATGTATATAATCATATATGACTATAATTTGTTTTGGATGTGGCAACTTATAAGCATATATGATTATAATCATATGTGATTATATGAATATAATCATATGTGATTATAATCATATTTCATGTATGATGTTTTATGTTTATAATCATATATAACTAGAATTTGTTTATAAAATCACATGTAATTGCACAAAAAAATAAGAAAAAACTTGATAAATTAATAGGTTTTGTTTACAATCACATGTGATTACAAAAAAACTTGATATGATATATCTGATGTTTTATGTTTATAATCATATATGACTAGAATTTGCTCTAAATGTGGCAAAAGACAACTTGTAAGAGGAGGGGACACATAGACATAACCATGTGTCGTTTAAAAAATAAATATACAACATATAATCATATATGATTGTAATCATATGTGATTATAATCACATTCCATGATTGACACTTTGTTATAATCATGTGTGATTTATAAATAAATGTGCTATTTAAAATTATGTGTGATTTATAAGGAATAGACAGCTTATAATCATATAAGACTAATATGTATATCTCAAAAACACATGTGATTATTGCCAGTTCTCAACACTGTAACTTTTCTAAAACATATCCGACTATCATCTAAAAACGAACCATCATATATGATTAACCTTTAAAAATAGAATATGTTGTTTCTTTTTTCTCATTGGCAATTCTTGTCGGACATATATGTAAATTATGTGGTTCTCTTTTACCACATCCTGAGCAAATTCTAGTCTTCTTCTGTGATTTCAATATTGACTTCTTATATTCACCAACCAGCCTTTTCTTTCCACATCCTTTATTAAATTGAACATTCGGAACTTGAATATTAATCGCTTTTGGAACTGCAACTCCAATGAGCTTTTTAACTACATCTATATTGTTGCTTGATACTTCACTTGAAGAATCACTCTTGACATCATTCAACATATCTTTAGTTTTCTCAACAAAAGATGCCAGCTTCTCTTTATCACCTCTAACAATATTCAAACATGATTGAAAAGTAAGGAATGCTTCATTCACAAGTTTTGTAACCTCAACATCCCTTTCATCAAACCGATCTCTACTAAGCATATGATTCGAATATATAAGATCCTTTGTCCATCGTCTTAGAATATATTCTGAAGGTACCTCCTTAAAAAAATTATCAATATTTTGAAGGCATGTCTGCATAATATACCACATTGTGTAAAGAGTTCACAACTGCATTTGATTTGTTTTTCAATGACTTTTATTTCAACCTGTTACAATAATAATAATCACATATGATTTAACATTCTTTTTCAAAAATCACATATGAATAAGAATAATTAACTAATCATAATCACTTATGATTATACTAGTATATAACTAATCATTAAATCACATATGATTAAAATTGCTTTTTAGAATTCAAAAAACAAATATGAAAATAAGAATAATTACCTGAAACATTGCTTTAAATTCACTTCTTGTAGGTCCCGTAACAATCCTAGATCTTCACACGGTATCAATCAAATCAAACAAACACAAGCAATCCTTCAATGCACTCGATTTATAAGATCAATCGACTAGTACATAAGAACACGGTTGCTTGAGCAATAAGAAAATCTCTATGCTAGAATGAGGCTTCAAAACAACTAACTCTACAAATGAAGACTAACTAAGGTATTTATACCTAAGCTATACAAACCAAGAACCCAAGCCCACAGACCAAATCCGATCGAACTTGTCACACCGGGCCCAACCGAAAACCTTTGATTTTCGGTCATCACGACCGAGATTCAGGGGGATTTTAGTCTTGGACCGAAATCATCATTCAGGCTCCTTTTTGTCATCCTTTTAGCCCAGAAACTCTTAGAAATGATCCAGTTAAATGCAAAGCTTAATCCAAACATAAATATGGTCGTAGCAATCTTCCCCTTGGTTTAATGCTTTCATTTCTCTTCGAGCTCTGTCTTGATCTTGGCCTCAGTTGAACACAGCATAATATTTCAATAATCTCCCCTTTAGCATGACAATCTCCCCCTTAGAAGATGACGAGTAGATATTGGTAACATTTAACACTTTTGCAGCGACAGCTTCATCTTCAAAATCGGACGGTCTTCAAATTTGACTTTGTAAGTTCATTGGGCTAGCCGGTTTTTGATGTAGGTTTTGAATCAGCACATCCAGCTTTTAATTTGACTTTGACTTTGACTGGAGTTCGAATCTTCTTCTCTTCTAATCACATTCAGGTGTAAATGTAGTAGCAAGCTTACTGAGGAGGAAGTCAAGCAACTTGTCACACGGATTAGAGCTTCACCTTCTTCAGGAACATGATATTTGTGTCAAAATTTTTGATCGTTACTTTAGTAGGTGCTTCTTCTTGATACGACTTTTGATAGCAAATCCTGTGGGTCACTGAGTCAAAAACTCACACCACAGTTGTTCAAGGATTCAACCTTGGCTCAGAATGAGACTTCTCGCAGTATCTGTGTGAACCCAGAGGAACGCACAACGATTGTTTGAGTATCGGTGAACTACTCGTCGCCGTTTTGATTTTGGCCCCTGTATATCCTTGATCAAAGATCTCAATGCAGTTGATAAGTCAACAAGTTGACTTGGCTCTTGGCGAGACGTTCAGTGGTATCCAAACTCTGCGGAGTGTACCATCCTAGTGCCAATTTGAATCCTGGTAAAGTTGTTGGGGTCTCACAGTTATTGTGGTTAACAACAACGATCACTGACGCAGAGTTTCGATGTTTCATCAATGTGAGGTAAAATCATAACGAGTCACGAACATCTTTATTAGAAGAAAGTATATGGTCAAGAGTGGTATGAGCATGTAATATGTCTTGGTCAGTAGACATACCCATAGGCTAGACTTTCGAATTGTCGTCAGTGTATGGTTTATTACACTGAGTCATCCAACTCTTTGAATTTAGAAGCTTTGTAGGTAAGAGAGAATCCATAAAAGTAGAATAAAAAAGATCAGCAGATTCAGAGTGAATAACGTCTTCATGAGCAGCTGATTACTCAACAACTGGGGTATTGCCAACAACTTGGGATGAATCTGCAGGAGCATCTTCAGTTATAGTAGTAGAATCAGGAGATGCACCATCATTTCGAATGGGATCTTCAAGAATAACTGACGGAGTAATAATATCATGAATATATTATTCTGCATCATCTCTATGAACTCTACTAGGACCTGGCTGTGTACCTGAAACAACATTAAAAATCATATAAAATGGTTTAAACAGTTCAGCATAATCGAACAACCAATAAGGTCCAACACAGGCATCAGTCGGGTTCTCTTCTACCCAACGCACATCGTATGATTCCACAATCTGCTTGGTCGCCTTGTTGTATACTCGATACGCAGTTTTACTTGCATATCCAATGAAGTAGGAATCATCCGCCTTTGAGTTGAACTTCGGAGTAGCTTCAAGATGAATAAGAGTGCAAGGATAGCCAAAAGTACGGAAATGTTAAACATTTGGTTTGCGGCGATAGAAAATCTCATATGAAGTTTTCATTTGAGATTTGTTGATGATGACCCGATTCTGAACATAACATGTTGTGTTAATTGCTTCACCCCAAAAAATCACCGGTAACTTGGAATCGCACAGCATGGTACGTGCAGCGTCAATAAGAGTTATGTTCCTTCGCTCAGCAACACCAATCTGTTGAGGTGTACGAGCAGCACTAAACTAACGCAGAATACCTTTATCTGCACAAAACTTGTTTAATACAGCATTCTTGAATTCCATTCCATTATCGTACCGAAGAGCTTTCAGCTTCTGATTCGTTTGATTCTCGATAAGTTTAATGAACCTCATGACCAGCTCTGCAGTTTCACTTTTGTTCTTTAAGAAGAAAACCCAAGTAAAACGTGAGTAATCATCAATAATAACTATGCAGTAATAACTACGACTAAGAGTGAGAACATTAACAGGGCCAAAGAGATCCATATGAATAAGCTGAAGTAGCGAATCAATGGAATTGATTAATTTAGGCTTGTGTGGCTTCCAATGATGTTTGCCTTGAGCACAGACAACACACTTTTCAAACGTGATGAAGTCCTTGATTGGAAGTCCGTGGACCATGTCATTCTTTGCAAGACGATTTAGATTCTTTGCGTTGGCATGACCAAGACGTTTATGCCATAACATGGCATTTTGTTCAGATGCTTTTGAGAATAAGCTGTAACGTTTTCTGGAGTGTTGTGATTCATGTCGATGATATATGCATTGCTTTTTCGTTCTGATCGAACAAGAATCCACTCCTCTGGGATGACTATACCGGGTTTGAAAATCAGACATTCCTTCTTTGTGAGGTGGGTTGAAAAACCCTTGTCACTGATTTGAGAAACACTCAGCAGACTGTGCTTGAGCTCAGGTACAAAATTAACGTTCTCAAATTTCAACGCACCATTCGATATAGTCCCTTTCTGAAAGGTTTTCTGCAACTATGAACTAAAAATCCTAAGTTCACATGCAACGTATAAAGATCTAAGTTTTTCTTCTAAATAAACATATAACAATTCCTAGAAGGCCAGAAAAAGATTAACTAAAAGAAAGATCAAGAAAACCAACCTTTAAGCGAATCTTGGAAGCAAAGCAACAGAAGTCTCTTGCCTCAAATGCAGTCACACCCTAGCAGGAGCTCTTGGCCGAATATTCTTGAGAGAAAGAGAGTCAAAATCGTGGCTTTTAGGGTTAAGGAGCCTCCCTATTTATAGGCTCCAAGTGGTGATCAGATAAACCTTATAGATAAACCTTTTGAATTCGAATTAAGATAATCTATTATCTTAATTATTCAAACCTTTTATCTATATATATTATCGAAATTATATATATATATATATATATATATATATAAATATATATAATCTGCCAATCACTCACTCACTTAAAACTGTCAATTACTCAACTATTGAATAATTACAGTTTTAGTCCCTGTACCTTAATTAATCAATTTAACTGCCAAATTAATTCCAATTAATTTCAGAAAAATTCCTAATTAATTATTATAGTTTCTAATTAATATATTATCACTTAAATATATTAATAAACTATTTATTTAATTTCTATTGATTTATTAATCACATAATAAATCTACCTTTCTCTCTACCGGACTTTCTGCCAATCCTCCAACTATGAGGGCAACCCAAATGGACTATGCTACTATTAATTAGGTAAATACTAATTATTAGTCATGGCTTAGACCTAATCCAATAGTCTCCCACTTGGATAAGTCTATGACTAAAATTACCAATTTAACCTCTAATTAATTAGCAACTGTAGCTTCCTAGAAAACGCTACCGAACTCTGACCTAGTCAGTTCTGTCCAAAGATAAGTGATCAGATGATCCTCCGTCCAACAAGATATTTTTCAGACTCAGGACATAGATTAAGATCAATCCTTGTCTGATTCTCTGTTTCCCGATTTCTGATTTGCATATGACTTTAAGACTACCAATTGACCATGTCAATTTAGTCCTGGTTGGCCAACCCTTTAGTCAACTTCAAAATCATCGAGAGGCCTACAGATATCTGTTTTCCCGACAGGGTCAAGGGACGAATAAGTTTTGACTCATATACTTATGTGTTTTACTAGTCAAATCATTTACAACAACACGTTTTATAACATCGTGTTACCGATGCGTTTTCGCATTGTCAATGAACAACCGCTTGGTAAAACATAACTTATATGTCTCTACTTAAAGATCAAAAGATATTATCGTCTCAACATTGCTTATGATGAAATCCATGAAGCAATCTGTTGAGCGTGGATTTATCCAATAATCAAATACCTATTTTTTAAGTACTCATGAATATTGTAGCAATCTTATTGCTATGTCTAACTCATTAGACAATCTACAAAACTATTGATGACAGTCTTCATTCATACTTACTTCCTAAAAATATGAGCGATTGTGGATATTCGAATAATAATTAAATTACTCAGGAAGTAAACATGAAAAATTGAAACACAATAATAAACAATCAACAAATGGTAGTATCAAATACTCATCAACAAAACTATATTATTAATTCACCAAAGTTAATTACATTTATATTGCTACAAGTTTCAAATCCTATCTAATTACAAAAACTAATATCATCTGTTAATCCTATGCGTCCTGCATGCTGATAGTGCTTAACCCTACTCAGAGCCTTTGTCAAGGGATCTGCAGGATTATCTTCTGATGATACCCTCTTCACTATGAGGTGACCTTCTTCTACCTTATGTCTTATGTAGTGATACTTTCTGTCGATGTGTCTGGACTTTCCATGATCTCTCGGTTCCTTCGTCAAAGCAACCGCTCCTTCATTATCGCAGAATAGTTCCACAAGCTCCTGAATACTCTGGACTACTCCAAGGTCACCGATGAAGTTCTTCAGCCAAGCCACTTCCTTTTCCGCTTCACTTGCTATGATGTACTCTGATTCACACGTTGAATCAGCCACCGTCTCTTGCTTGGAACTTTTCCAAGTCACTGCTCCCCCATTCAATAGGAATACCCAGCCCGACTAAGACCGACCATTGTCTCTATCTGTCTGAAAGCTGGCATCAGTATACCCGTCAACTCTCAAGGTATCACTGCCACCAAGGACTAAGACAAAGTTCTTCGTCTTGCGCAGATACTTGAGTATGTTTTTGACCGCTGTCCAATGTGCCCTACCAGGGTTTCCCTGGTATCGATTGACCATGCTCAAGACAAAACCACATCGGGACGAGTACACGTCATGGCGTACATGATCGACCCCACAGCCGAAGCGTAAGGTACCCGACTCATGTTCGCAATTTCCTCGTCTGTACTTGGACTCTGAGTCTTACTCAGCTTAGCATTACTTTGCATTGGTAGCTCTCCCTTCTTGGAATTTTCCATACTATATCTTTTCAGTACCTTGTCCAAATATATACTCTGACTAAGTCCAATTAATCTTTTCTTCCTATCTCTCAATATTCTTATCCCGAGAATATAGGCTGCCTCTCCTAGGTCTTTCATGGCGAAACACTTCCCGAGCCAAGACTTGACATCTTGCAAGGTCGGGACGTCGTTTCCCATGAGCAGTATGTCATCTACATACAGCACCAAGAAAGTGACTATACTCCCACTAGCTTTGACATATACGCAAGACTCATCCTCGCTCCTAGAGAAGCCAAATTCTTTGACATTCTCGTGGAAACAAAGATTCCAGCTGCGAGAGGCTTGTTTTAACCCATAGATGGATTTCTCAAGCTTACACACTTTGTCAGGATACTTTGCATCAACAAAACCCTCTGGCTGATTCATGTAAACATCCTCGGTCAACTTCCCTTTAAGGAAAGCGGTTTTGACGTCCATCTGCCAACTTTCATAGTCATGAAATGCAGCTATGGCCAGCATAATCCTAATTGACTTTATCTTAGCCACTGGTGAGAAGGTCTCATCATAGTCAACCCCTGGGGTTTGAGTAAAACCCTTCGCAACCAGCCTTGCTTTGAAGGTGTGTACTTTTCCGTCCATGTCGGTCTTGTTCTTGAAGATCCACTTGCACCCGAATGTCTTTCGACCCGGTACATTGTCAACCAAGTTCCAAACTTGATTGTCATACATGGAGTTGATCTCGCTGTCCATTGCCTCTTTCCACTTGGCAGACTCGGGGCCCGCTACCACTTCCCGGTAGTTAGCAGGTTCATCCAAATTTATCAGTGTCCTATCACTGACAAACGTATCTCTATCCGTAGTTATATGGAATCCATAAAACTCGGGTGGCATGCTAACTCTACTAGAGCGTCTAAGAGGTAAGGATATGTCAGTTGGACCAACAGGAACTTCTTCCTCTTGTTGGTTGCTAGTTTCTCCTAAGGTTGCATTGTCGGGTAACTCTTGAATTTCTTCAAGGTCAATGGTACTCCCACTGTCCTCTTTGAATATGAGTTCTCTCTCTCGAAAGAATCCCTGTCTCGCTACAAAGACCACGTCCTCGCTTGGTCTGTAGAACAGGTATCCAAAGGACTGTTTGGGATATCCAATGAAAAAACATTTCTCGCTTCTCTCTATGAGTTTATCGTGAGTCTCTCGTCTAACGAAAGCCTCACAACCCCAGACTTTGATATGTGCTAACGAGGGAACTTTCCCCGTCCACATCTCATGAGGTGTCTTAGAAACCTTCTTAGTAGGGACAAGATTGAGGATGTGGGCGGCAGTCTCTAAGGCATACCCCCAGAAGTGAATGGGAAGTGAAGCTCGACTCATCATGGAACGAACCATGCCTAACAAGGTTCGGTTACGTCTCTCGGCTACACCGTTCAACTGTGGTGTCCGAGGAGGCGATAACTGTGAAACTATTCCACATTCCTTCAGATAGTCTAGGAACTCGATACTAAGATACTCTCCGCCTCTGTCGGACCTGAGCATCTTTATCTTCCTGCCCAATTCATTCTCAACTTCATTTTTGAACTATTTGAACTTTTCAAAGGTGTCTGACTTGTGTTTGATTAAGTAGATATACCCGTATCTACTAAAATCGTCAATGAAGGTCACGTAGAACCGTGTGCCGTCTTTTGTGGTAGATCTGAAAGGACCACACACATCCGTGTGTATGATGTCCAAAAGACCTTCACCTCTTTCAAAGGAACCCTTGCAAGGTGATTTTGTCATCTTGCCCAAAAGACAAGATTCGCATACATCATCCGATTTGAGGTCGAATGATTCCAACACTCCATCCTTTTGGAGTTGGGGGATGCATTTCTTGTTAATGTGCCTAAGACGACAGTCCCACAAGCACGCCTTTTCTACACCATTAGAAGAATCAATATAGTTGACACTATGACCTAAATTGTCTACACATTGCACAGTTTCATACACACCATCACAAGGTAAAGCAGTAAATACAGAAATGCCATTTTGAAAAACAGAAATAGAACCATTACTATTATCAAACGAAAACTGTAAACCTTGTTTAAACAATGCGTGAAATGAAATAATATTCCTTGTCATTTCTGGCGAATAGCAACAATTTAAAAGTTTTAAACAAACACCACTACTGAGCACTAAACTATAAGTCCCGATCTTGGTCACAGGTGACGATCTCCTATTCCCCATGATCAGGTTGAGTCTACCGTGCTCCACCTCCCTGCTTTCCCTTAGGCCCTGCAAATCAGAACAAATATGAAAACCACATCCTGTATCAAGGACCCAAGAACTGGAAGATGGTGAGTTTTTAAGGTTAGTGTAAATACCTGCTGAAGACGGCTTGACTTTGCCATCCTTCAAATCTTGCAGGTATGTAGGGCAGCTTCTCTTCCAATGGCCCTTTGCTTTGCAATAGAAGCACTCTGCTTCCTTGGGATTGGCATTATGAGGAATGCCAGAAGTCTTGGGTTTGGAGCCGTTGCTGGACGATCCAACATGCACCTTTTCCTTCCAATTCTGCTTAGGAGGGCCCTTTCTCTTCTTCCCTTTTCCACCAGTAATAGCCAGGACGACTTTATTAGCTGCGGGTATACTTTTACCCTTCATTCCGTCCTCAGCGGTGCGAAGCATGCGATGCAGTTCGGCCAGAGTGGCCTGAGAATTGTTCAGATGATACGCCAGCGTGAACTGGTCATATGAACTAGGCAGAGAATTTAGCACTATGTCTACAGCTAAATCCTCGTGAACTGGCATCTCAAGCTTCCTAAGCCTTTCCACGTATCCTTGCATCCTCTGCACGTGGTTACAGATAGACTCTCCATCCTTTGGCTTTGCATTGGTGAAAGCTTTGACTACTTCTCGCCTCTCTATGCGCTCCTGCTTGCGGAACTTTTCTGCCAGCTCTTTGTGCATTTCATAGGGCCAGTAGTCTTCATATATTCTTTGCAATTCCGGGTTCATTGTAGCTATCATGATGCAAGCCACTTTGGTTGCATCATCAGAATGTTTTGAGTATTGAGCGATTTCTTCGGGAGTAGCATTATCAGGGTCAATTTCAACTAGATCGGTTTCCAGAACATACTCTTTATGTTCGAACCTTAGAGACATCTTGATGTTATGAATCCAGTCATTATAGTTAGTACCGTCCAACGTAACTTTAGAGCATAATGACAAGATAGAGGTAACATTGGAGTTTGATTGGGGGGTGGTTTGATTAGCAGAAGACATCTATAAAAGAAGATAGTTTTAATTAGATATTAATAATAATCCTTATAATAACCCAATATTAATTATAAGGCTAGGATCCTACAATAACAATTTACAATCTCGAAGAGGGATGCCGTAATCAATATTGTAAATTTTATAAGGTAGGCGAATGACGATTCAGCCAATTCCACCGCGGAAAGATAATCTTATTAAAATGGAATTCCTAGATTCTTTGAGATTTATTGAACTGTTTAATAGCATGTTTTAATCTCGGATGTGTTAGTTCTATATGCCCAAGGATGATCATAAAATGATATTACTAATAACACATGATCCTATAGGGTCACACCAATAACAAGTTAGACACCAATTTGATCATTTGACACAATGAATTTGATTTATTATCTAATGATCTAATACTTGCAGTTTGTTTTGAAAATTATTATTTTGTGGAAAATAATAATTGTTCTAAGTAATAATTCATATGAGATGAATTAATTTGAGAGTGTGATGATTTATAATTCATATGGTATGAATTTTATAAGTGTGGTATTTATATCAATTAAGTGTTAAATGATTTAAATACGTTTGTATAAACCTTCTTGTAATTAATTTTAATTTAAGTTTTAAATTAAATTATATAAAGTAAATAAATAAATATATATATATATATATATATATATATATATATATATATATATATATATATATATATATATATATATATATATATATATATATATATATATTGTATATATATATATATATATATATATATATATATATATATATATTTTGTATAATATGAAAATATGCATTGACATATATATTTATATGTTTAAAAGGTTTTAAACATATAATTAAAAGGTTTAAAGACTTATTTACAAAAATGGATTTTATAAATAATAAAAGAGTTTATAATTTATAAAATTTAGAGAGAGAAACCTTCTCTCTCATCCAAGTCCGGCCATACCTCCTTGGGAGGTGAAATATTCTCACTAATATCATGGAGGAACATTTCAACATGCTTTTGGTTTGACCAAGAAACATGTTTGCATGGAATCTTACCTTTTTATGTGAATATAAGCATGTAGTCATGCATTTTGTTGGCTCTCTTGGTCTTGGACGAATTCCACACCTTCTCCATCTTTTATTTGCTACATTTTACATTCAAAACACTCTCAAAACATTCCTTTACACTTGGTGGAAAAATCGGATTCCATATCAAGCACAAGAAGGGTTGAATTTGCAAGTTAAGACTAGCATCTTCTTGGTGTTGCCAAGCTTGTTGGTGTTGTATCTTGAACTTTTACTATGTTTTTTTTCTTTTATCTTTACATGTATGTAGCATGATCCTCTTGGAATGGAATTCGTGTTCATGATTCTTGCTTCCGTTGCAACTCCTAGTTTTTGAAACTCATAACATGAACATGGATTCCCAACAATTGGTATCAGAGCCATGGCTATATTGCATGTTTAGATAATAAGTTTATTTGGATAAACTTGGTTTTTGGAAGCCATGAATGTTCATCTTCTTGAATGCAATGTTCATGCATGGCTTCTTTGGCAACATGCAAGTGTTTAATCTATGATTTTATGTAACCAACTATATTTTATGTTTGCATGCATTTGGTTACATAATTGTTGCCTTAGAAAAAAAAGTGTTGATTTTCTTATGATTTTATGTGATAAAATGGTGCATAAACAAGCCAAGGACCATATGATGGATGTTTTGTGTTTAAATTCGATATGGTTGTAATCTATTCTTTTATTCAAATGGTTTGTAATAATAATTAGTTATTTCCTTCTTATATTCATTTTGTAAATATTAGAATCGTTGTATTTTATATTTTTTACAAAATGTAACAAGAGAAGGAGCAAGAGCAAGAACCAAGAGAAGCAACACAAGAATTTTTTTGCAACAAACTTCCTGTTTTTCCTGCTGTCCATTTTCGGCCCAAAAATGATCACAAAATAAATTCATATCTTGATGTTTTGATGCTATACTTGTTGGTAACTTTAATATCTAATATATACATTAAGTTTGGACAAGTATAAGCATCAATATGACCAAGAATGAAGTCTAGAAGGTCATCAAAACAACAAAAACCCACTGTTAAGGGCTATTGCTGTTCGGACCTGTTTTGGGGCACAAGAAATAATCATAGCTCATGCCATGGTGTCTACAAAGGGTGGTTCAAGTGTCATTTGATGGCATAAGAAGATTGGCAAAGTTGTAGCTCAATTGAAGATCATTTGGATGAATTTTTGGTCACCTTTTGTCCCTAGGAATGGACTTGATATTTCATGTATGGCTCACATGAAAAATCAAATTAGTTGGCTTGTGTTTATGCACCCATGCATGCATGTGATGATTGAATGTTTTATTATTTTATGTTGTGGATGAAAATAAGATTTTGCATGCTAGACAACCTAGATAATTAAACATAATCATCAAGGAGTTTGTAAATTTCAAATTGACATATAAAACATAAGATGTAATACAATTGGTTTTATTAAAATGGGTTTTGTTATAAAACCTATAAAGTCAAGTTTTGAAAATAAATGAAACAAATAAAATGGAGATTTTATGAATTCTTACAAACTCCAACCCTAAGTAATAATGCAAATTATTTAGGATTAAAATTGGTTCTCATGTATGTGATCAAACTCAAACTTAATATTGGATATTAATTGTAATCTTGACCACAAACAAAGAATTAATAAAATGGAGATTTTATGATTAAAGAACCAATTAACAAAATAAGATTTAATGGTACCATGTTCATTGGATGCATGCAATGTACATGATACCATATGTTTTTCAAAATTAGAATTGTAAAACATATAAAATCCCTTTCGAAATACAAATCAATGCCGTCCCTCTTAAAAGACACTCATGTATCACTTGTATATCCTTGTGGGATAAAGGTTACCTAACCACTTGGAGTCTTCTTGTGATACAAGAGGTAGGTTTTGCAATATTGATGGGATAAAGGACACCTAACCATTAATAGTTATCAAAACTACACGTCCGTTTAAGTGGGATGATTTGTTTGGAAATCTTTTGTGATAAAGGTCACCTAAGCATTAGAAATCCAAGGCATAGATGGGATTAAACATGCCAAACTTATAAATGTTATAATGGGATCCCATAACTCTAGAAATTATATTTGGATATAATTGGTAAACCGTTACCTACCTTGTTGATTCGAATAGGCGGGATAAAGGACACCTAACCACTTATTCGTAATGCAACTTGGATTCTAGACCTTAATTAATCAAAGTTTATGAAACAAGAAAGGGTATTAATCATTAAGGACTTAATATCATAATTTACTAAATTGAACCTTGTTAAAATTTTGTAGATGGCACCAAACACAACAAACCCGGCTCCAAACAAAACATCACTACGGTCTCTCCTTGAGGGAGAAAAACTCAACCATACCAACTTCTTGGATTGGTACCGTAGTGTGAGAATAGTTCTCAAACAAGAAAAGAAAGAATATGTTCTCAATGAACCACTTCCTGAAGAGCCCCCTGCCATTCCTAAGCCCGCACACAATGCATGGCTTAAAAAGATGGATGACTCCATTGATGCATCATGTCTAAGGTTGGAAACCATGATTCCTGACCTTCAGAAGGATTTGGAGAATCATTCTGCCTATGACATGATTAATCAATTGAAGGAAATGTTCCAACAACTTGCAAGAACGGAAAGGTTCGAAACTGTTCGGGCTTTCCATGCTTGCAAGATAGAGGATGGACAGACGGTAAGCTCTTATGTGCTCAAAATGAAGAGTCACATTGATCATTTGGCACGTCTTGGAGTTGTGATGCCCGAAGAGCTAGCAACGGATATGATCCTTAACTCCTTGACAAAGTCTTTTGATCCCTTCGTCATGAATTATAACATGAATGGTTTGAACAAGACTATCCCAGAATTGCATGGGATGCTAATTACCGCGGAAAAGAATCTGCCTAAGAAAACCACTCAAGTTCTCATGATCAAGGAAGGTGGTACAAAGAGGACTAGACCCGAACACCCTACCAACTCCAAGGGCAAGGGAAAGGCAAAGGTTGTCAAAGGAAAGGGCAAGAAAGTTGTCCGCCCAAGAAGAAAGCAAAGGTAGCCAAAGAAGACGAGTGCTTCGAATGTGGCAAAGTTGGGCATTGGAAGAGGAATTGCCCTACCTATCTTGCGGAGTTGAAGAAGAAGAAGGCCGGTGAGGGCACTTCAGGTATCTATGTGATAGACCTAGAACTTTATAATTTATCTCCTAACACATAGGTATTTGATACTGGTTGTGGAACTCACATTTGTAATATGTTGCAGGGGTTCAAAAGGAGTAGGCGATTGAAGGCAAACGAGGTAGTACTCCGGGTTGGAAACAGTGCAAGGATTGCGGTGGATTCAATTGGAAGTTTTGATTTATTACTACCTAGTGGCTTGTATTTGACATTGTTGAATGTTTATTATGTTCCTAGCTTGATTAGGAATATTATTTCGGTTGCTAAGTTGAGACAATGTGGATTTGATCTTTCCTTTATGAATGATGATATTTGTGTTTACAAAAACAATGTGTTCTATTTTGAGGCTAGGCCTTTAAATGGAATTTATGAAGTAAACATTGATGAAAAGACTAACCATGGCTCTTTATACCACACTTTCACCAAGAGACCCAAATGTGATTTGAGTCAAATTTATCTATGGCATTGTCGCCTTGGGCATATAAACAAGAAATGCATATCCCAACTTCAAAAGAGTGGACTTTTGAAGGCAAATGAGAATGACTCATTTGATATATGTGAATCTTGTTTACATGGCAAGATGACTAAAGCTCCTTTCTCCGGAACCAATGAGAGGGCAAAGGACTTGTTAGGAATCATACATACGGATGTATGTGGTCCTTTCAAGCCAATGACTAGATATGGTGAAAGATATTTGTAACGCCAAAACTTGTATTTATTATATAATTATAATAAAAGGGCAAAATGGTCATTTTACCTCAAAAGGGTAATTTGGTCATTTGGGCAGAAAAGGACTTGTTATGTAATAATATTTTAAGTCTTGGACTTAAAATGTTATAAAAGTTGATTATTTGTCATAAATTGTGTTATTTGTGGCAAAACTTTGAAAAATGCAACTTCAAGGACCAAAGTGCAATTTCTGGAAATATATAAGCAAGACTTGTGCAGATTTTTGGCAATCACGGGAGTCATCTAGGAGCTGAAATTCTGCAGAAGCTTGGAAGGTTTTCTTGAAGGTTTGAAGCTTGGATTGTAATCCTTGACATAAAAGGGTATAATTGGAAGAAATTGAGGTAAATTTCCAAGTTCTTGATTGTTGTTCTTGGTGAGTTGGGTAAAACTCAAAAACTGTAAATTCAGTTGTGTTTGTGTGTTCAAATTGGTTAGATACTTCCATTAAGTCCTTATAACAAAGACCTAACTCAATCCCATGGAAGTAGAATGCTATAAATGGTTAAATTGAAGATTTGGGGTTGTTAGAAATAAGAACCCTAATTCTTTGTGTGATTGATTTAGAGTGTTTTGGGGGTTAAAAACCTTGTTAAAATGTAAGGTTTTAGCCTAGGAACAAACCCCAAACAACAAAAAACGAAATTAAGGACTTAAGGGACGAAATCTGCAAGCTTTAGTGCAAAAATCGCGACTGGCCAGGGGGTCTGCCCAGGCGTCAGGCGCGGTGCGCCCAGGAGACAGGCGGGGTGCGCCCAGGCGCAGTGCGCCCTGACCCTGGCGCAGTGCGCCTCCAAGGCAGTGCCAGGCAGGAACTTTGAAACGCTAACTTTTGCGTTGCTTGTCCGATTAAGCCCAAATTTGAAACATAGGTGTATTATGGTCTGAAAAGTTTGGGAAAATTTTTAGATTGAGTTTCCGACCCCTCGGGGGCACTGTAGACCGATCCGAATGTCCCGGTGAATAGTGAAATTCACATAAAGTTAGTAAACGGAAAGTTTATTAACTAGGCATTGTTTATAACATTATTTTATTGAACTCTAGTGTATTAGAGTTAATTGAAAGGGTTATTACCCTATAATCATTGTGGAAATAAATGGAATTATAGGTACGGGACAAAATCCTACGGATTTTATTTCAAGGCAAGGGACAACGAACGCTAGCTGTAGCAAACCTTCAGGTGAGTAATCTCACTCGTATTTGATGTGATATATGATTGTTGAGCAGCTGCGGATTGAAAATAGTTTTGGGGACGAAAAATGACAGATATTTGATTTGATATGACAATACCAGATAAGTCGTGAGTCTTTAATAGACAAGAACGGAGCTGTGAGTCAAATCTTTATTGACAATACCGGAACCAGCCGTGAGTCAATAAAAATAAATAGACAATACCGGGACCAGCCGTGAGTCTAGGCAACAGCGGGCTAACCCGTGAGCCATGTTGAAACTTATATAGACAAGACCGGAACCAGCCGTGAGTCTAGGCAACAGCGGGATTTTCCCGTGAGCCATGTTTGTTTTCGTATTGTATGGAATTACATACTTGACTTTGTATAGAGAATTTTATTCTTATACTTGTATTATTTGATTACTCATTGGGCTTTATAGCTCACAGTTTATGTGATATGTCCCTGCAGGTGAGCGTGATCCCGCGAAAGGAAAAGATAAAGTCCGTGACTGAGGACTTAGTGACTGAAGTGACAGCCCGGCTTAAAGATGTATAATATTATGTATTGTACTTTGTGATACACTTGTACTCGTATTGTATTAACTAATACCCCTACTTGTGTTTTGATTGTAAAATGTTTGGTTTGAAAAACAAAAATTTTTGGGGTGTTTTTGGTTAATAAGTCGGGTGTTACAAGTTGGTATCAGAGCCGTGGTTTAAGTGAACTAGGTGTCTTAGATTAGATCCCTGGACTTAAACCTTGAGAGAAACACAGAAAATTGGACTGTTAGATATATATATAAGTTTGTTATTATATATGTAATCTAACGGTTTGTTGAAATCTTGAAGTATGAGAAATACACGAAGCAATCCTACTGGTGTGAATTCACGTGGAACTGCAAGAAGCGGACCAGTTAGGTCACGTGGAACTGCAAGAAGCGGACCAGCCAGGTCACGAGGCTCTGTTGGGCGAAGAGCACCAGCAAGAGAACCGGTGGGACAAAATCCACCTGATATGCGAGCCATTGTGGAAGAAGTGGTTAGGCAGATGATGCCTGTGTTATCAAACAACCCTCACCCGAGTGGCAATCCCAACCCAAGTGCCAATCCGGATCCTACTGAGGAGGCTGCAAAAAGTGTTCATGATGGGCAGCCAGAAAATGAAAGCCAGGGAGAAAGTCGAGCCCGGGCAGTAAAGGAAACACAAGGTGGGGAAGCCTCTGCAAGGAAAGTCGGGTGTACATATAAATCCTTTCTTGGTTGTAAACCAAAAGAATTTTCAGGGACAGATGATCCAGTCAAGGCTATGGAATGGATCATGCATATGGAAAAAGTGTTCCGCGTAAGCAAGTGTGCGGATGAAGATAAAGTGGAATTTGCCACGAATCAACTTACAAGTGGCGCACTACATTGGTGGCAAACCTACTACAGATCACTGGATCTTGATTCGTCCCAATCGATACTTTGGGAGCAATTCAAAACAAAGTTCAATGAAGAATATTGCTCGGAGGTAGCTATGCAGAAGTTAGAAGATGAATTCCTGCATTTGGAACAGGGTTCCCGATCTGTACAAGAATATACTCTTAGCTTTCTGGAGAAAGCTAGGTTTGCGGAGCACCACATTTACACTGAAAAGAGAAAGATTGACAAGTATGTTCGAGGACTGACAACCCGAATTAGAGAGGTTGTACAACCATTGAAATTAACTAATTTTCGACAAGTGGTGGATCGAGCCACGGAACGAGAAACAGAACTGAAGAGACAAGAAGATGAAAAGAAAGTCTTGGAAACAAAACGAAAGGCGGAAGACCAAGGTTGGACGCCTTAGAAAAAGTCACAACAATCCGGGTCTAGGGGAAAAGGCCAGAGGGACGAAGGAAAGTGGTGCGAAAAATGTAGAAAACGGCACACGGGCAGTTGTCGCAGCGATATAGGGTCGCTTATCTGCCGAAATTGTGGAAAAACGGGTCATACTATACGGGACTGTCGGGCGGACCGTAGGTGTTTCCAATGCGGGGCTACGGATCATATTCGACTGAACTGTCCCCAACTGAAGTCTGGAGTGTATAGCGAAAGGCCCAGGGATGATCAAGTGGGAAAGAAAGAAGAGCAGAAGAACAGGGGACGACCGGTGGCCTCACGAGCTTTTCAGATGACCGTGGAGGAAGCCCGTGAGAAGACCGATGTAGTGACAGGTATTTTCACTCTCAATACCATACCTGTATATGTTATTTTTGATCCGGGAGCCACCCACTGTTTTGTATCGGAATCTTTATTGCCTCGCCTGAATGTACCTTTAACACCGATGGATGAAAGCTTAGAAGTAGCTATAGCAGACGGTCGATATGTCTGGGTTTCTGAACATATGGAAGGTTGTCAGCTTAAAATCTACGGGACCGTTTTCCCTATAGATTTGAAGCCGATGACTACCAACGAATTTGGAGTAATTGTGGGAATGGATTGGTTAGCGACCAATTATGCTAACGTGGATTGCAGAAATAAAAGTGTTACAGTGTTATCACCGGAAGGGGAATGGATGAAAATTCAAGGTGAACGACCTCGGTTGAGAATGCCAGTCATCTCTTTTGCTCAAGCCCGAAGCTGTGTCAGTAAAGGAGGGATGTCCTATCTAGCTTATGTGTCGGTGGCTCAACCGATTAAAGTGGGAGTAGCAAATGTGAATGTGGTGAATGAGTTCCCAGATGTGTTTCCAGATGAACTTCCAGGGTTGCCACCAGATCGACAGGTTGAGTTCACGATTGAACTAGTTCCGGGAGCTGCACCTGTTGCCCGAGCTCCATACCGTTTAGCACCTTCAGAGATGGTGGAACTGCGGAAGCAACTGGAAGAATTGTTAGATAGGGGTTTTATCAGACCAAGTACATCGCCTTGGGGAGCCCCTATTCTGTTTGTCAAGAAGAAGGATGGGTCAATGCGTATGTGTATTGACTATCGGGAACTAAACAAAATCACGGTGAAGAACAAGTACCCGCTACCCAGAATAGACGACTTGTTTGACCAGCTGCAAGGCGCATCCTACTTTTCCAAGATTGATCTGAGGTCAGGATACCACCAGTTGAAGATAAGGGAGTCAGACATTCCGAAGACGGCATTCCGGACGAGATACGGTCATTACGAGTTTTTGGTGATGCCTTTTGGGTTAACCAATGCTCCAGCCGTATTCATGGATCTTATGAACCGGGTGTGCCGACCGTTCCTTGATACCTCGGTGATAGTGTTTATAGATGACATCTTGGTGTACTCGCGAAGCCAGGCCGAACATGAAGTACATCTGCGACAAGTATTGGAGTTGCTTCGCCGCGAAAAGCTGTATGCTAAATTCTCCAAGTGTGAGTTCTGGTTAAGAGAAGTCCAATTCCTTGGCCATGTAATCAATGCTGAAGGGGTGAAAGTAGATCCAGCAAAGATTGAAGCCGTGATGAAATGGGAACCGCCTAGAAGTCCCACTGAAGTAAGAAGTTTTCTTGGATTGGCAGGCTACTACAGAAGATTTGTAGAGAATTTCTCCTCGATAGCTGTCCCGTTAACCAAGTTGACTAAGAAAGGTGAAAAATTTACTTGGGCTAAAGAGCAGCAAGAAGCATTCCAGAAACTGAAGCAAGCCTTATGTGAAGCGCCAGTGTTGGTACTACCTCAAAGCGGAGAAGAGTATGTGATCTACAGCGATGCTTCTAGAATTGGTCTTGGTTGTGTTCTGATGCAGAAAGGTCGGGTCATAGCTTATGCGTCCCGCCAATTGAAAGATGCTGAGAAGAAATATCCAGTCCACGATCTGGAATTAGCTGCGGTGATTTTAGCATTGAAGCTGTGGAGGCATTATTTATACGGTGTAAAATTTGTCATTTACACGGATCACAAGAGCCTGAAGTACCTCTTCGACCAGAAAGAGCTCAGCATGAGACAACAAAGGTGGATGGACCTGTTGAAAGACTTTGATTGTGAAATTCAGTACCACCCTGGTAAGGCAAATGTGGTGGCAGATGCTTTAAGCCGAAAAGAAGCTCCTCTAAAAGTTACATCCGCGTGTATGGGTGTAGTGAGCCAATTACCAGGATTGATTCGTTTGGCACAAGAGGAAGCGTGTAAGCCGGAGAATGTAAAAAGTGAAAGAATGGTTGGATACTTGAAGCATCTAGAAGAGAATACTCAGAAATTGAAGACCTTTAGAGGCCGAATATGGGTCCCAAAACAAGGAGAAGCGCGGAATTTACTTCTAGAAGATAGCCATTATAGCCGATATGCAGTTCATCCGGGCAGTACCAAGATGTATCGGACGTTAAAACCGATGTATTGGTGGCCTGGAATGAAAAGGGACATTGGAAGATATGTAGAAAAATGTTTGACTTGTTTGCAAGTTAAGTCAAACCATCAGAAACCGTATGGGGAAATACAGCCATTGCCGATCCCGGAGAAGAAATGGGACCATATTACTATGGATTTCGTGACAAAGTTGCCGCGGACGCCGCGAGGTTATGATTCTATATGGGTGATTGTGGATCGATTGACCAAATCGGCACAATTTATACCATATAAGGAAAAGTACAGAGTAGATCAACTGGCTAAAATCTACATTGATGAAGTATTTTGTCGGCATGGAGTACCAGCATCGATTGTGTCGGACAGAGACAGCAGATTTACTTCCCATTTTTGGCAAAGTCTTCAAGAGCAACTGGGGACGAAAGTACTTATGAGTACCGCATATCACCCGCAGACTGATGGCCAAAGTGAAAGAACGATCCGAACTTTGGAAGATATGTTGAGGACTTGTGTCATAGACTTCGGTGGAAGCTGGGAAGATCATTTACCTTTAGTGGAATTCGCGTACAATAACAGCTATCATTCCAGCATTCAAATGGCCCCGTATGAAGCCTTGTATGGAGCACCGTGCCGTACTCCGACCTGCTGGACTGAAGTTGGGGAAAAGCCGTTGGCTGGACCCGAAATTGTTGCCCAGACTGAAGAAAAGATCAAACTGATACGTGAAAACTTGAAGGTAGCTCAGAATAGACAGAAGCAGTACGCAGACAGACGGGTGAAACCGATAGAGTTCCAAGTGGGAGATATGGTAATGCTCAAAGTATCCCCTTGGAAAGGCTTGATTCGTTTTGGGAAGAAGGGAAAGTTGAGTCCTCGCTTTATTGGACCTTTCCGAATATCCCAAAGAGTTGGAGCCGTGGCGTATAGATTGGAGTTACCTGATGAACTTCAAGGTATACATGATGTATTCCATGTGTCCCATTTGAGGAAGACGTTGTTTGATAAATCTCAACAAGTACCTCTCGCTGAAATCGAGGTGGATGAAAAGCTGAGATACCCGGAGCAACCCGAGCGGGTGCTAGACCGCAAGACAAGACAGCTCAGAAACAAGAAGATCAGTATGGTGAAAGTCCTTTGGCGTCATCACAAAGGTTCCGACATGACGTGGGAAACCGAAAGTGAGATGAGGGAGAAATATCCTCAACTTTTTGTATGATTTCGGGGACGAAATCTCTTAAAGGAGGGGAGAATTTGTAACGCCAAAACTTGTATTTATTATATAATTATAATAAAAGGGCAAAATGGTCATTTTACCTCAAAAGGGTAATTTGGTCATTTGGGCAGAAAAGGACTTGTTATGTAATAATATTTTAAGTCTTGGACTTAAAATGTTATAAAAGTTGATTATTTGTCATAAATTGTGTTATTTGTGGCAAAACTTTGAAAAATGCAACTTCAAGGACCAAAGTGCAATTTCTGGAAATATATAAGCAAGACTTGTGCAGATTTTTGGCAATCACGGGAGTCATCTAGGAGCTGAAATTCTGCAGAAGCTTGGAAGGTTTTCTTGAAGGTTTGAAGCTTGGATTGTAATCCTTGACATAAAAGGGTATAATTGGAAGAAATTGAGGTAAATTTCCAAGTTCTTGATTGTTGTTCTTGGTGAGTTGGGTAAAACTCAAAAACTGTAAATTCAGTTGTGTTTGTGTGTTCAAATTGGTTAGATACTTCCATTAAGTCCTTATAACAAAGACCTAACTCAATCCCATGGAAGTAGAATGCTATAAATGGTTAAATTGAAGATTTGGGGTTGTTAGAAATAAGAACCCTAATTCTTTGTGTGATTGATTTAGAGTGTTTTGGGGGTTAAAAACCTTGTTAAAATGTAAGGTTTTAGCCTAGGAACAAACCCCAAACAACAAAAAACGAAATTAAGGACTTAAGGGACGAAATCTGCAAGCTTTAGTGCAAAAATCGCGACTGGCCAGGGGGTCTGCCCAGGCGTCAGGCGCGGTGCGCCCAGGAGACAGGCGGGGTGCGCCCAGGCGCAGTGCGCCCTGACCCTGGCGCAGTGCGCCTCCAAGGCAGTGCCAGGCAGGAACTTTGAAACGCTAACTTTTGCGTTGCTTGTCCGATTAAGCCCAAATTTGAAACATAGGTGTATTATGGTCTGAAAAGTTTGGGAAAATTTTTAGATTGAGTTTCCGACCCCTCGGGGGCACTGTAGACCGATCCGAATGTCCCGGTGAATAGTGAAATTCACATAAAGTTAGTAAACGGAAAGTTTATTAACTAGGCATTGTTTATAACATTATTTTATTGAACTCTAGTGTATTAGAGTTAATTGAAAGGGTTATTAACCTATAATCATTGTGGAAATAAATGGAATTATAGGTACGGGACAAAATCCTACGGATTTTATTTCAAGGCAAGGGACAACGAACGCTAGCTGTAGCAAACCTTCAGGTGAGTAATCTCACTCGTATTTGATGTGATATATGATTGTTGAGCAGCTGCGGATTGAAAATAGTTTTGGGGACGAAAAATGACAGATATTTGATTTGATATGACAATACCAGATAAGCCGTGAGTCTTTAATAGACAAGAACGGAGCTGTGAGTCAAATCTTTATTGACAATACCGGAACCAGCCGTGAGTCAATAAAAATAAATAGACAATACCGGGACCAGCCGTGAGTCTAGGCAACAGCGGGCTAACCCGTGAGCCATGTTGAAACTTATATAGACAAGACCGGAACCAGCCGTGAGTCTAGGCAACAGCGGGATTTTCCCGTGAGCCATGTTTGTTTTCGTATTGTATGGAATTACATACTTGACTTTGTATAGAGAATTTTATTCTTATACTTGTAGTATTTGATTACTCATTGGGCTTTATAGCTCACAGTTTATGTGATATGTCCCTGCAGGTGAGCGTGATCCCGCGAAGGGAAAAGATAAAGTCCGTGACTGAGGACTTAGTGACTGAAGTGACAGCCCGGCTTAAAGATGTATAATATTATGTATTGTACTTTGTGATACACTTGTACTCGTATTGTATTAACTAATACCCCTACTTGTGTTTTGATTGTAAAATGTTTGGTTTGAAAAACAAAAATTTTTGGGGTGTTTTTGGTTAATAAGTCGGGTGTTACAATATTTCATCACCTTCACTGACGACCTTAGTCGATTTGGATATGTTTATTTGATTAAACATAAACATGAGGCGTTTGAAATGTTCAAAACGTTTCAAAGTGAAGTGGAAAATCAACTCAACAAAACAATTAAAGTTCTACGTTCAGATAGAGGAGGTGAGTACTTAAGTACAAACTTTATGGATCACCTTAAGACTTGTGGAATTGTTTCACAACTTAATCCCCCTGGAACACCACAACATAATGGTGTATCTGAGAGGCGGAACCGAACACTATTGGATATGGTTCGATCCATGATGAGTAGAAGTACTCTACCTTTATAATTTTGGGGTTATGCTTTACAAACAGCTGCTCGTCTCCTAAACATGGCACCTACTAAGTGGCCGTTTGGATGTGCTTATAAAAACTGCTTATTGACTTATTGGTTTTTTGGAAAAGCCATAAGTTATAAGTAATGGCCTCCTTACTTATTAAAAACTGCTTATTTACCTTTGGTAAAGACAAATAAGCAGTTTCTAATAAGTAAGGAGGCTCTTACTTATGACTTATGGTTTTTCCAAAAACACAATAAGCCAATAAGCACATCCAAACGGACCCTAAGAAGGTAGATAAAATGCCTTATGAGATATGGCATGGAAGGGTTCCATATTTATCCTATCTCAAGGTATGGGGTTGTGAAGCTTATGTTAGACAAGAAGCTTCAAACAAACTAGAACCCCGTTCAACTAAGTGTAATTTTGTAGGGTATCCGAAAGATTGTCTTGGATACTACTTCTACAATCCCATAGAGAATAATATATTTATTTCTCGAAAAGCTGAATTTCTAGAAAACAAGTTTCTGACGGAAGAGGCTAGTGGGAGGTTTGTGGAACTTGAAGAACTTCAGGAACCACATCCTGATACACAAGAAATTGGATCTAGCATTCAACAAGAAATTGTTGAACCTGAACAAACAGTTGATCAGGAACAAATTGTAACACAAGGTGTTCGCAGATCTGGTAGGGTTCGATTTGAACCTGAAAGGTATGGTTACCTTCTGATGAAAGAAGAATGTTATACGATAGATTCTGATGAACCCGTCAACTACCAGAGTGCAATGTCAGATCCTGAATCTGATAAATGGCTTGAAGCCATGAACACAGAGATGCAATCCATGCACGATAACCAAGTATGGGACTTGGTTAATCTTCCCACCAATTGTAAGACTGTTGGGAACAAATGGGTTTTCAAGAAGAAAACCGACGTGGATGGAAATGTTCACACATTTAAGGCAAGACTTGTCGCTAAAGGATACTCACAAACTCATGGTATTGACTATGATGAGACATTTTCACCAGTGGCAATGATCAAGTCAATTAGGATACTTTTTGCCATAGCCGCATACTATGATTATGAGATATGGCAAATGGATGTCAAGACCGCTTTCCTAAATGGACACTTATTGGAAGATGTCTATATGGATCAACCTAAAGGTTTTGTCGATCCTAAGCATCCAAACAAAGTGTGCAAGCTTAAAAGATCTATCTATGGATTGAAGCAAGCGTCTCGAACATGGAACATCCGTTTTGATGAAAAAATTACAAATTTTGGATTCATCAAAAATGAGGATGACTCCTGTGTTTACAAGAAAGCTAGTGGGAACATAGTCATATTCCTCGTATTATATGTAGATGACATACTTTTATTTGGAAATGACATCCCAACCTTAAAAGGTGTCAAAGCATTCCTTGAGAATGTTTCTCAATGAAGGACTTAGGAGAGGCTGCTTATGTATTAGGCATAAAGATCTATAGAGATAGATCTAAGAGACTTATTGGTCTAAGCCAAAGTGCATATATTGATAAAATCTTGAAAAGGTTCAAGATGCAAGACTCCAAAAGAGGATTCTTGCCAATACCGCATGGCACCATCCTAAGCAAGTCTCAGTGCCCAACCACTAGGACTGAACTTGAAAGGATGAAACATGTCCCATATGCTTCGGCAATTGGGTCCATCATGTGTGTCATGTTATGCACTAGGCTCGACGTCTCATGTGCCTTAAGCATGACTAGTAGATATCAACAGAACCCAGGTGAAGCGCACTGGACTGCTGTAAAGAATATTCTTAAGTACTTGAGAAGCACTAAAGATATGTTCTTAGTTTACGGTGGTTTGGAAGAAAGCTTGAAGGTAAAGGGTTACACTGACGTAAGCTTCCAAACAGATAGAGACGATTCGATATCTCAGTCTGGGTATGTCTTTATTTTAAATGGAGGAGCCGTGTCTTGGAAGAGTTCCAAACAAGAATTGATTGCACAATCCACTACAGAATCAGAGTATGTTGCTGCTTCGGAAGCTGCTCAAGAAGCTGTCTGGATGAGAAAAATCATTGAAGATCTAGGGGTTGTTCCTTCCATTCGGGACCCCATAGAAATCTTCTGTGATAATCTAGGTGCTATAGCTCAAGCAAAGGAACCTAGATCGCATCAAAAGACCAAACACATTCACCGAAGGTACAACTACATAAGACATGAAGTTAAGAATGGTGGAATAAGTATTCACAAGGTTCATACAGATCAGAATTTGGCAGACCCATTCACGAAGCCTTTACCCCAAGCTAAGCATGAAAGTCACGCAAAGGGTATAGGACTTTGTTTTTCTAATGAATGGTTTTGATTTGTGTTTAGTGTTTTATGAATATGAAACTATGTAAATAAGAATTATGTAATACATGTGACGTGATGTTTCATTCATAATTTTGTGTTTTAATATTAGCATGTTTAATCCTTGAATAATTTAGTTATTCTAAACGTCCATAGTCGATCATAGTTGTGGGAGCGATTATGAAGTAAGACTAATATGAATTGGATTGGTTGACTTTTATGGGTAAAAGTAGCAAAAGGTTGCAACCAAATTCATTGGTACTTGTTAGTGAACAAGTATTGGACTTGACCCGCTTCAAGATCACTCCATGGATCATCATCATAAGTGATTCTTGAATAAAGGTATTATCATTGTATCCTTAGACCTGAGATGCATATTTGGGACTCAAGTGTAGGGAGTGCTATGCTTTGATATGGTTCACCGTTGTTCTTGAAACATAGACAACCATAAAGGCCATACTCATGTATAGTACTAACTATATGAGGGGCGTATGTAGTCAAGACGGGATTTGTTCCTCTTATGTGTTGAGAGTTAGACATCTAAGGCGCCTGATTAAAAGTTGAATATAAAATGAGAATGATTAAGATCCATGTCTCATGTTCAACATGATGTCTGTGACAAAGGGATAATTGATAGATAACCTTGTACATCAATTAGAGCCTCGTGCTTTTGAAGAATTGGATGTTGTTGAATGGCATTATGTCATGTATTATTGGGGGCAGTGAAATGTTGCTAGACGTTCATCACTGTCGATATCATTCTATGATGCAACCTTGTGCAAGTGGGAGATTGTTAGTTCTATATGCCCAAGGATGATCATAAAATGCTATTACTAATAACACATGATCCTATAGGGTCACACCAATAACAAGTTAGACACCAATTTGATCATTTGACACAATGAATTTGATTTATTATCAAATGATCTAATACTTGCAGTTTGTTTTGAGAATTATTATTTTATGGAAAATAATAATTGTTCTAAGTAATAATTCATATGAGATGAATTAATTTGAGAGTGTGATGATTTATAATTCATATGGTATGAAATTTATAAGTGTGGTATTTATATCAATTAAGTGTTAAATGATTTAAATAAGTTTGTATAAACCTTCTTGTAATTAATTTTAATTTAAGTTTTAAATTAAATTAAATAAAGTAAATAAATAAATAAATATATATATATATATATATATATATATATTGTATATATATATATATATATTTTGTATAATATGAAAATATGCATTGACATATATATTTATATGTTTAAAAGGTTTTAAACATATAATTAAAAGGTTTAAAGACTTATTTACAAAAATGGATTTTATAAATAATAAAAGAGTTTATAATTTATAAAATTTAGAGAGAGAAACCTTCTCTCTCATCCAAGTCCGGCCATACCTCCTTGGGAGGTGAAATATTCTCACTAATATCATGGAGGAACATTTGAACATGCTTTTGGTTTGACCAAGAAACATGTTTGCATGGAATCTTACATTTTTATGTGAATATAAGCATGTAGTCATGCATTTTGTTGGCTCTCTTGGTCTTGGACGAATTCCACACCTTCTCCATCTTTTATTTGCTGCATTTAACATTCAAAACACTCTCAAAACATTCCTTTACACTTGGTGGAAAAATCGGATTCCATATCAAGCACAAGAAGGGTTGAATTTGCAAGTTAAGACTAGCATCTTCTTGGTGTTGCCAAGCTTGTTGGTGGATCAACTATAGAGGGAACCTACTTTGGTTCCTCATCATCTTCATCATCATCCATTTCGATTTCAAGCTTCAAAGGTTGTATCTTGAACTTTTACTATGTTTTTTTTTCTTTTATCTTTACATGCATGTAGCATGATCCTCTTGGAATGGAATTCGTGTTCATGATTCTTGCTTCCGTTGCAACTCCTAGTTTTTGAAACTCATAACATGAACATGGATTCCCAACAGGATGTGCCCCACTGTTTGTGACTGGGATACCGAGGATCACAAACCGGGTGTGAATAACCATGCAAATTAGCTTGGTACTCTCGGGGTCAGTTGTCATCTCAAATTGATGTGCCGGTAAACCACACACGCTCCATCAACAATGACAACACCCGGGAAACCCATTGCAACTCTTTATGAACCCCAATTGGCGTGCCGGTAAACCACACACGCTCCACCAATGTTTCATAAAGTGCAATGTGCAATTTCATGGGTTAGCACCAATTCACATTTTTCCTAAAGTAACTAGATTGGGATTTTATTAAGTGTTCTAGTACTTTGAATCATTATACTTTTAGTGATTATTAGGCGGTCCTATCAAACCTGTTCGGCTAACGACCCTCCACTGATCAGGCGAGCGGTGGGCGAGAGTGTTCACCCATTAGACTGCCATTTTATAGGCAGTCTCCTTATATCCACTTTATAGACCAGCTTCGTGAATGAGGCCTACTAATGATTTGACTAACCATTTTAATCTTATACATATAATAATAACTCCCTAATTATAATATATATAAGATGTAATTTTTTAAACCATTTAAAAAATGTTTCAGGTTTATCTTTTAATTTATTGCCAATTTAAACTATTAAATTTTAAATTAAATTAAACCTTAAAATCGATTTTAATCATCTTTTAACTAACCAATTAATTAAATTAATTAAATTTGTTATTTTAAACCTTTTAAAATATTTTAGGATTTATCCATTTAATTTTCACCAATTTAAAGCAATTAAATTTTAAATTAAATTAAATCCTTGAATTATCTTTTAATTACCAATTAATTAAATTAATTCAAATGTAGATAGGTTTTTATCAAATTAATCAAATTAATTAAAAAACTATCCTAATCCCTTAATTTTCGATTTTAGGATAAAAAGTTTTAAGGTTTATCTTTTAAACAATTTAAAGTTACCAAAAATAGAATACTTTCTAAACCTAATCCACAAAAAATCGCCACAAAAAAGGGAGGGGCTAGGGTTTTCAAAACCCTAACCCTAGTTGTGGATTTGCACAAATTAGGGTTTAGGAACAATAAACCCTAATTACTAGGAACACAGTTATAGCAATTTAACAAGAAAAAACAACCAAATACTCTGATACCACTGAAAGGTTTTCTGCAACTATGAACTAAAAATCCTAAGTTCACATGCAACCTATAAAGATCTAAGTTTTTCTTCTAATTAAACATATAAAAATTCCTAGAAGGCCAGAAAACGATTAACTGTAACGCCCCGGCTTTTCTCGGTACGTTATTTATTTTAATTAATTAATTATGAGGCATTATATTAATTTAATTAATTAAGGTATGATTAATTAAAAGATTGGGCTTATAATTATTCCCATCTTTTAATCATATAAACAAGTCCATGGGTTTATAGTCAAACCCAATTAAAGCTTAGATGGTCTTCTAGCCCAAAGGCTTTAGGGTTTAGCCCACTAATCTAATATATTAGGGTTCAAAAACCCTAATTTCTCCACTCCACCCTCTCATTCACGGCTCCCTCTCCCTCTCCTTCTCTCTCTCTCGGCTCACTCTCTTTCTCTGCCGAACCCTCTCTATTCCCGGATTTGAGAACATAGCCACATTGTTTGGGCGATTCCCGGAGATTGAAAGGTCGGATTGCCACGAAACTTTAACCGAAGGTTCCCAAGACATATATCCAGGCTCTGACTGGAGGAATTTTGATTTCAAGGTCTAGATACTGAGTTATGAATTTCGCAACATAACCTAGGGTTTCTGTCAGATTTCACTGGTGAGTCCCCCTTCTTGTAAAAATCATATCTCGAGTTCTAGAACTCAAATGGACCCCATATCAGTGCCCAAAGTTCACAAATCGACTTGGGTAACTTTATTAAAAGGCACGCTCGATAAAGAGGAATTTACCTATGGGCAACAACAGCTTCTCTGCTGTTGAGTCTGACCCAGGTCTGCTGTGATATATCATTTTGTTTTTATCATTACTAGGGTTTGGGAAATGATCCTGAGTGATTCCAAATACCCACACGTACATTACATAGTTAATTTAATATCTGGAGAAGATGGGTCGTTAATTCTTATTATAACTTGGTTAGAATATACCCACACTCCAGGTCAATGGACAGTCACCAGCTTATGCTGATTCGGTGATTGACCACCTTGTGATTTTTATATCTAGAGCTTGGGAAACCATTTTTAATCGATTCCAACTCTGAGACTTGTATTTTTGTGTCTAATATTCCTATGATTTTTGGTTGTGGCTAATTCCACCTACAAGTTGGGTAGAATTGGCCAACACCACCTGACTGTCCGTCCAAAAACTACAGTGACAAGTCTTTTTGTAAAATTCATATCTCTTACATCCTTTGGAGTTATGAGGAGTTCCTTATGGTTTTGGAAACCTAAGCCATTGTAGTTTCTTGTAAAAATTATTTAATCCTATGTTTCTATTGTGCATTTTGGAGTAATTCAGTCCCAATCAGCAGGACTGTTTTAGAGTCCTTGCTGTGATTACTCCCTTCTCATTTCTTAGTTTCACAACTTCACTCTTCTAACCTTTAGTTCTATTTAGGTGAAGCCTTGAAGTTTGCACAAGCTTGGTAGCCTTATATTGACTCCTATCCGTTACACACTCACTCAAGGTGAGTTGTCTCACACCGTTGTATTAGTATTTATGTTTGCTAGATAGCTCGTGTGTGATTGATTAGATTTACTATTTAAAGCATGCTATATTATTATTATAAAATCGTACATGTGCACTGTATGTGATTGATTAATACTATGAGGGGTAGTTAGGTAAGATCACCAATGTTATACTCTTTATGAGGTGCGGGGATCGGGGCCAAAGGATACGGGATTTACCCTGTGCGGCTCAAACTTACAAGTCCTCCCTATTAATATAAGCATTGATTTGTTCCTTGCTTATTAATGTAATTATAATTGGAATTGGATTTGGATTAGTAAATGTGAATATTGATATGATGTCTGTGTTTGAATTCACTAAGCTTTATGCTTACGGTTCTCCCTAACATTTTCAGGTATTAAGATTAAAGAGGCTGAGGCGTGACTTTGAGCACCGGGATACCACTACTAGAAGAATTTCCATTTTGGGACATTATTATTATTTTGCTTCCGCACATTATTATGTTTATTTCGTTATAATTTGGTTTGGTGATACTTATCTTTTGTAAACTCATAGCTTCTTCTATAAAAGTTGTTTTAAAAAGTTTAAATATTTTGCGAAAATTTTTGAGTGTGACAAGTTGGTATCAGAGCACACGTTTGAGAGAACTAGGCATTCTTAGGAATGTTCTAGACTCAAATTTGAGGCTCTTAAAATTTTATTTCCCTTAAAATAATTTCTTAAAGAATTTTCTTTAAATTTTTGAAGACTAGTAGTGGAAGATCCAAGGGTGTGCCGGTCAGCCAAGTAAGCCTTGTTCTTATACTTTTATTTTGATAGATTTTTGCACCTTGAATTGTTATTAGGAGCTTTGCCTTTAGACTTATCATTAGCTAGCCCCAAAATTGTTAAAATTTCACCTAGGCTAGTAATACCATGTGAGAGGGAGTTGTTTAAATAACCGGCTAGAGCGAACTGGAACATTTGAAACTAGACGCGAATGCAAGATTGGAATTTGTGTGGAAGGTAGTAGAAGGGCCCCTACTATTTGAAGCACCGATGCCGATCTCGTGTCGGGGCAAGGTTGAAAATGTCCGGTGAGCTGAGTGTTCCGTCTTCATAGAAATATCTAGGACGAATAAATCCTAATAATCTCTTTACTCTGCGAATATAGATGGCTCCGGCTACTCGTCTAAATCGGACCCAAATGGAGCAAGTTAGGGAACTCATCGCTGAAGAATTTAACAATGCCTTCAACGACCTCTTTCCGAATGTCACTGTTGACATCATTACCCAAGTTCGTGCCTTGTTGGATGAGCGTTTCGCAGCTGTTCACGGAGGAGCTTTACCCGCGCTGCCTGTTCACGACTCAGCCTACTACTATGAGAAGTTCTCTAAGTGCCACCCTCCTCAGTGGAATGGTGACTTGAATCCAGTAGAGGCTAAGCACTGGATTGCCGATATTCAAAGCGTCCTCATGACTTGCGGGTGCCCATACCAGTTCAAGGTTGTTGTTGCGATGAGCCAGCTAAGGAAGAAGGCGAATGCCTGGTGGAATACTGTTACGACATTGTTGACTGATGATGAGCTGAGAGCCATGACTTGGGCCCAGTTTGTGGAGAGGTTTGAGATGCAGTATGTTCCCAAGGTGGAGCAGCAGCGGATGCTGCAGCAGTTTATGACCTTTGAGCAGACTTCAGAGTGCGTATCAGATCTGAATGCCAAGTTCCTGGAGATGATGTCTTTCTGTCCCTCATTTGCCGAAGATGAGGCATGGTTGGTTAGCAGGTATAAGGATGCCCTACGTACGGAGATACGGGAGTTTGTGAGCATGCAGGAGTTCACAACACTGTCAGCTGTTATGGATGCCGCTAGGAGGAGGGAGATTGAGCTACAGACCCAGCAGCACAAGAGGAAGGCGGACCACGCCCTGACCAAGACGTACGAAGATGCACATAAGAAGCAGAAGAACGGTGGGAAGACGAGATACGAGTATAGGCCGTCTGCAGGATAGGACGACAAGAGTCGGTTAGTGTGATACAACTGCAAGAAGCCGGGTCATCATTGGAAGAATTGCAAGTCCTCAGTGGTGGTGGCATCACCACAGGTTCCCTCTTTAGTTCCTACTTTAGTTCCTACCTGTTTTAACTGCAACGAGAAGGGACACAAGAAGCCTGATTGCCCACTGTTGAAGAATAGTAGTGGAGGCGGGGGTATGAAACCCGCGGGTGCATCGTCATCTAAGGGAACTACCATGGTGACACGAGGACGTGTTCACCAACTGACTGCAGAGGAGCCGGCGATTACCGCGACTGTGGCGGGTAAAATCCCCTTTCCTTCTCCTTCACTCTTGTATTGTTTAAATTTGATGGTAGTTTAAATATTGTTTATATGTTGTGAATCAGGCACTTATTTGTTAGACTCCGAGCCCGCTGTTGTTATGTTCGACAGTGGTGCTACTCATTCTTTTGTATCTCGCACATTCATTAATCGTCTGGGCCGTAGTATCGGGAAACTGGCTCGCCCAATGGTTATCAAAGTTGCCGATAACCGTATGATTTATGTCACCGACGTGTATCGGGGCTGTACTCTCGAATTTTCCGGGGTTGAATTCCCTATTGATCTTATTCCCATTGCGATGCGAGATCTTTGTGTTATCGTAGGTATGGATTGGCTTGACGCGTTTGATGCGGAAATCCTCTGACGTAAGAAACAAGTTCGCGTTCGAAACCCTAAGGGCAGAGAACTTATCATTCAGGGAGATACTCCTCATTTGGCCATCGCTTCTTGTTCTGCTGCCAGGGTACTTAATGAAATCCCGGTTGTTTCCGACTTCAACTTTGTTTTTCCGGAGGAACTCCCTGGCTTGCCCCCTATTCGGCAAGTGGAGTTCCGCATTGATCTATTGCCGGGTGCGACTCCGATAGCTAAAGCTCCATATCGGTTGGCGCCACCCGAAATGAAAGAACTCCAGGAGCAACTTCAAGAGTTAAGTAGTAAGGGTTTTATACGGCCTAGATCTTCGCCATGGGGTGCTCCTATTCTTTTTGTCAAGAAGAAGGATGGCACCCAGCGTATGTGTATCGATTATAGGGAGCTGAACAAGCGCACGATAAAGAACAGATACCCGCTACCACGTATTGACGACCTTTTTGATCAGCTGCAGGGAGCATCTTGGTTCTCCAAGATTGATTTACGGTCCGGTTACCACCAGATGCGAGTCCGAGAAGAAGACATTGAGAAGACCGCATTCCGTACTCGCTATGGGCATTATGAGTTCGTGGTGATGCCTTTTGGGCACACCAATGCACCCGCCGCTTTCATGGACCTCATGAATCGGGTGTGCAGCCTGATGCTTGACCACTCTGTTATTGTGTTTATTGACGACATATTAGTCTACTCTAAGACCAAGGAGGAGCATGAGCAACATCTTCGGGAAGTTTTGGAGACTCTCGCGAGAGAAAAGCTTTATGCTAAGCTCTCGAAGTGGGAGTTTTGGTTAGAAGAGGTTCAGTTTTTGGGGCATGTGGTGAACAAAGAAGGTATCAAGGTCGACCAAGCCAAAGTTGAAACCATTAAGTAGTGGGAGGTTCCAAAAACGCCTTCCGAAATTTGTAGCTTTTTGGGTTTGGCCGGTTACTACCGGAGATTTATAGAAAATTTCTCAAAGATTGCGTTACCACTCACCCGACTGACCAAGAAATCAGAGAAATTTATGTGGGGCCCGGAACAGCAAGCGGCATTTGATGAATTGAGATCCCGATTATGTGATGCACCAATCTTGGCCCTAATGGATGGGATGGGGGATATAGTGGTTTATTGTGACGCATCACTTCTGGGTTTTGGTGCAGTACTGATGCAGCGAGGCAGGGTTATAGCCTACGCCTCCCGACAGCTAAAACCCCACGAGCAAAACTACCCCACTCATGACTTGGAGCTTGGGGCTGTGGTATTTGCCCTCAAGATTTGGAGACATTATCTCTATGGGGTTAAGTTTATTGTATATACCGACCATAAGAGCTTGAAGTATTTGTTCGATCAGCGAGATCTGAAGATGAGGCAGATTCGATGGCTGGATGTGGTGAAAGACTATGACTGCGAAATTCACTACCACCCCAGTAAAGCTAATGTGGTGGCTGATGCTCTCAGTCGCAAACCGTCTACCGAGCCCATTCGAGCTAAGTGCCTCCGTATGACGATGGTTTCGCCCTTGCTAGAACTGATCCGTGATGCTCAAAAGACGGCAACGAACATCAAGCGGGAGAAAATTGAGAATGAACTGCCCAAAATGGAACTCGATAGTCGAGGTTTGTTGACCCGCCATGGTAGAGTTTGGGTTCCATTTACAGGAGGCAACCGTAAGATCTTAATGGAGGAAGCTCACAAGTCTAAATTCTCCATACATCCAGGTGCTACCAAAATGTATCTGGATCTTCGGGAGGGTTACTGGTGGCACGGAATGAAGAATGATGTAGCCCGGTATGTGGAAGAATGTATGACCTGCCGGAAGGTCAAGGCGGAGCACCAGAAACCGCATGGGAAATTGCAAACTTTGGAGATTCCGGAATGGAAATGGGAGCATCTGACCATGGATTTTATCACTAAGCTGCCTAGGACTGCCCGTGGAGCAGATACTATTTAGGTGATTGTCGACCGTCTAACTAAGAGCGCTCACTTCTTGGCCATAGAGGAGAGTTCACCTGCAAAGAAGTTGGCCGAGATCTTTGATCGTGAGATTGTCTCATTGCATGGTGTTCCCGTTTCTATTGTCTCCGACCGTGACACCCGTTTTACTTCTCGGTTTTGGCGGAAATTTCAGGAAGAGATGGGTACACGATTACACTTTAGCACAGCCTTCCACCCGCAGACGGACGGGCAGAGTGAGATGACGATTCAAACATTGGAAGACATGCTTCGGGCATGTGCGATCGATTTTGGGGGTAGTTGGGATGATCACTTGCATCTAGCCGAGTTCTCCTATAACAACAGTTATCACTCCAGCATTAAGATGCCCCCGTATGAAGCCTTGTAAGTGTAGAACGCCTGTTTGTTGGGGCGAGGTAGGACAGAGGGTACTTGGGAGTACCGAAATCGTGCTCCAAACTACGGAAAAGATTCAGGTGATACGAGACCATTTGGCCACGGCAAGGAGTCGTCAGAAAAGCTATGCCGACAAAAGACGCTCGGACCTCGAGTTTCAGGTGGGAGATTCTGTGTTGTTAAAAGTCTCTCCCTGGAAAGGCGTAATCCGTTTCCGGAAGCGGGGAAAGCTAGGACCACGATTCATTGGACCATACAAGGTCATTGCTCGCGTTGGGGAGGTGGCCTATCGTTTAGAGTTACCTGAGGAGCTCAGCCTGATCCATGACAGCTTCCACTTTTCTCAACTATGGAAGTGTGTCGTTGATGAGACCACGGTGGTACCATTGGAGGATATCCAGATTGATGAGCGTCTCAACTATGTTGAGCAACCAGTCGCGATTCTAGATCGGGAAACGAAGACCCTTCGGAACAAAACTATAAACTTGGTTAAGGTTCAGTGGCGACATAGACGGGGTTCGGAATGGACGTGGGAACCAGAGGACGAGATGAGGGCTCATTATCCGGATTTATTTGTTGGCAATGACTTCGAGGACGAAGTCCGTTCCTAGTGGGGGAGATTTATAACGCCCCGACTTTTCTCGGTACGTTATTTATTTTAATTAATTAATTATGAGGCATTATATTAATTTAATTAATTAAGGTATGATTAATTAAAAGATTGGGCTTATAATTATTCCCATCTTTTAATCATATAAACAAGTCCATGGGTTTATAGTCAAACCCAATTAAAGCTTAGATGGTCTTCTAGCCCAAAGGCTTTAGGGTTTAGCCCACTAATCTAATATATTAGGGTTCAAAAACCCTAATTTCTCCACTCCACCCTCTCATTCACGGCTCCCTCTCCCTCTCCTTCTCTCTCTCTCGGCTCACTCTCTTTCTCTCCCGAACCCTCTCTATTCCCGGATTTGAGAACATAGCCACATTGTTTGGGCGATTCCCGGAGATTGAAATGTCGGATTGCCACGAAACTTTAACCGAAGGTTCCCAAGACATATCTCCAGGCTCTGACTGGAGGAATTATGATTTCAAAGTCTAGATACTGAGTTATGAATTTCGCAACATAACTTAGGGTTTCTGTCATATTTCACTGGTGAGTCCCGCTTATTGTAAAAATCATATCTCGAGTTCTAGAACTCAAATGGACCCCATATCAGTGCCCAAAGTTCACAAATCGACTTGGGTAACTTTATTAAAAGGAACGCTCTATAAAAAGGAATTTACCTATGGGCAACAACAGCTTCTCTGCTGTTGAGTCTGACCTAGGTCTGCTGTGATATGTCATTTTGTTTTTATCATTACTAGGGTTTGGGAAATGATCCTGAGTGATTCCAAATACCCACATGTACATTACATAGTTAATTTAATATCTGGAGAATATGGGTCGTTAATTCGTATTATAACTTGGTTAGAATATACCCACACTCCAGGTCAATGGACAGTCACCAACTTATGCTGATTCGGTGATTGACCACCTTGTGATTTTTATATCTAGAGCTTGGGAAACCATTTTTAATCGATTCCAACTCTGAGACTTGTACTTTTGTGTCTAATATTCCTCTGATTTTTGGTTGGGGCTAATTCCACCCACAAGTTGGGTAGAATTGGCCAACACCACCTGACTGTCCGTCCAAAAACTGCAGTGACAAGTCTTTTTGTAAAATTCATATCTCTCACATCCTTTGGAGTTATGAGGAGTTCCTTATGGTTCTGGAAACCTAAGCCATTGTAGTTTCTTGTAAAAATTATTTAATCCTATGTTTCTATTGTGCATTTTGGAGTAATTCAGTCCCAATCAGCAGGACTGTTTTAGAGTCCTTGCTGTGATTACTCCCTTCTCATTTCTTAGTTTCACAACTTCACTCTTCTAACCTTTAGTTCTATTTAGGTGAAGCCTTGAAGTTTGCACAAGCTTGGTAGCCTTATATTGACTCCTATCCGTTACACACTCACTCAAGGTGAGTTGTCTCACACCGTTGTATTAGTATTTATGTTTGCTAGATAGCTCGTGTGTGATTGATTAGATTTACTATTTAAAGCATGCTATATTATTATTATAAAATCGTACATGTGCACTGTATGTGATTGATTAATACTATGAGGGGTAGTTAGGTAAGATCACCAATGTTATACTCTTTATGAGGTGCGGGGATCGAGGCCAAAGGATACGGGATTTACCCGGTGCGGCTCAAACTTACAAGTCCTCCCTATTAATATAAGCATTGATTTGTTCCTTGCTTATTGATGTAATTATAATTGGAATTGGATTTGGATTAGTAAATGTGAATATTGATATGATGTCTGTGTTTGAATTCACTAAGCTTTATGCTTACGGTTCTCCCTAACATTTTCAGGTATTAAGATTAAAGAGGCTGAGGCGTGACTTGGAGCAACGGGATACCACTACTAGAAGAATTTCCATTTTGGGACATTGTTATTATTTTGCTTCCGCACATTATTATGTTTATTTCGTTATAATTTGGTTTGGTGATACTTATCTTTTGTAAACTCATAGCTTCTTCTATAAAAGTTGTTTTAAAAAGTTTAAATATTTTGCGAAAATTTTTGGGTGTGACATTAACTAAAAGAAAGATCGAGAAAACTAACCTTTAAGCGAATCTTGGAAGCAAAGCAACAGAAGTCTCTTGCCTCAAATGCAGTCACACCCTAGCAGGAGCTATTTGCCGAAAATTCTTGAGAGAAAGAGAGTCAAAATCGTGGCTTTTAGGGTTAAAGAGCCTCCCTATTTATAGGCTCCAAGTGGTGATCAGATAAACCTTATAGATAAACCTTTTGAATTCAAATTAAGATAATCTGTTATCTTAATTATTCAAACCTTTTATCTATATATATATATATATATATATATATATATTATCGAAATTATATATATATATATATATATATATATATATATATATATATATATATATATATATATATATATATATATATATATATAGAATCAGGATCGGGTGAGGACTCTTCTTAAAGTGAGGACTTGCGAGGACACCTTAAAAAATTGAAAAAAAAATTAAAAAAAATATAAATAATAAAATGGATCATAATACTATATCGGAGAAAAAAAAGATTCAAAAAAAAACTTTTCGATCATTATTTTTTTTATAATTAAATAATGATCCAAAATAAAAACAGAAAAATTGCATCATTACGTTTTGCAATGATGCAATTTTTTTTTTCAAATTTTTTTTTTGATAATGATATAGTACTATTCTCGATTTTATGATTTGTATTTTTTTTATATTTTTTTTCAATTTTTTTAAGGTGTCCTCGCGAGTCCTCACCGAAAAAAGAGTCCTCACCGGAACCGGACCCTATATATATATATATATATATATATATATATATATATATATATATATATATATATATATATATATATATATATATATATATATATATATATATATATATATATATATACTAGCTGCGTACCCGCGCAATGCGGCGGCGGAGAATAGTTTCTTTTTGGCGATTAATTACTATCGGTGGTGAACATTAGTTTCATTTCGAAGAATAATTTTCGTTATGCAAATATAAGTACGTTTTTGTTTCTAGCGGCGAAACGTATCTGTTATGTTGTAAACCGGAACCGTCTCGAAAACGATTAAGCAATTCGGTTTCGATTCTATGAATTTTATTTTTCTGTTTTCGGTTCGGTTTTTTTCGATCATGTTCAAGAATTGATCTTGTCATAAATGAGTAAAATAATATTTGGAACCATAATTAGTTAACCCCGCGATCCGGCGGGCCGCAATTAGTTTTCCGCAATTACTTGTTTTTTAGCGATTAGTATCTTTCGACAGACGACGAATCGTTAATTTCGATGAATAGCGTTCTTTCTATGTTTAACATGTGTCCAATTTAGATCACCAACTCTTTAATATGTGTCCAATTTAGAGCACCAACTCTTTAATAAAATTGAAAATGACATGTTTTATATAAATAATATATTGTATGCGATTTAAAATCCATATTATTAAAAGAAAGCATTCATATTATTTTGAAAGCACTTTCAACTCATTTATTAAATGTTTTATTTTTAGTTAAGTTATAAAAATTTACCCATGTGGCGTCTTAGAAGTAAACAAAAGAAAAAAGACAAATCAATAATTCTAAGTGGATGAGTCTAGATCATTTTTTATAGGATAAATTTTGTTACCTAAACTAAATGTGCAAAATGTAACGCAAGTCGGACCACATGGGCACATGGTTACACCATGTAAAATCATTTGGCATTCCATCTTCACATTTATTAAATAGACTAAATAGATGGCATACAATAGGTATTAAAGACAACTTTAATTAATTATCTTCTTACATAGTTTGTATATTGATGACTATAAGATTCAGACCGACCATCTTCACATTTCCTAAGGTAACCGGTAAAAGTCTAAAAATGTCATGAAAATTTTAAATTAGGGATGAAATGCTATAGATATAAGTCTATACAATATCCAAAAACGTTGATATAGAATGGACTAAAAGTGCAACTTGGTAATAACAAAAAATTTATCATTATTAGTTGTTGCAATACTCCGAATAGTAGAAAAGAAATTAAAATCAAAGTTAAATACTAATGAATATGAAATCATATAAAGTAAAGTTAAATGCATACCACTATCATCCGCCTTCCATTTGAAATCATATAAATTAAAGTTAAATACTAATGAATATTCACTTTAATCGATATGTCTTCTTCTTTAACATAGATTGGAGAGAGAAGCCAACAAACACATATATATGATGAGTTGGTGTAGACGCATGCTACTAACAAATAAAAAAACAAGTTAGGTTTTTTTTTTTTTTTTTTTTTGAAATCCCATACCTGCAAACCAACTTTTTTTTCGTCTGCACTCTCATGCGGCATGTGAACATTAATGATGTAAAGAATTTATAAATTATAGGGTCAAGTTTGTAATTTACGTCTTAATATATATACATATTTTACATATTAACCTAAACCTAAAACAATTTGTTGTTACCCCTTCACTACGCCTCCCACATTCGATCTGTGATTGCCGACTCTGAAGCGTCGCCTTCGTCAATCCCCATACCGTCAAACATCTGAAGCCTGTCGATCGATTCGGCTAGTTCCTCCTTAGACACGCACACATTCAATCTGAAGCCTGTCGATCCTTTGCTGTCGATCATGTCGATCCGCCTCCATTCCTTTGCAGATCCTGTCGATCCGGTTGTATAAATCGAAATGAATTAACCATCTCCGATTGGAATCGCCGCCGCTGATGATCCGGATCTGTTGCTACCATCGGTGAGTTGGTTGGTCTGCTCGTACTTTCAACCGCAGATCCGTCTCCGATTTCGTCGCTTTACTTCCATGGATAAACCCTCTTTCACCAACATATTGAAGCCTCTGATGAATGCTTCAACTCTAACATCCTCGTCTTTTGCTCGTACTTTCAACCGCAGATCCCCCGTCGTCTGCAAATCTTCAGTAAATCAAGGTCTCTTTCTTCAAACTTTCAGTTCTCTGTAAGAATGCATGTCATTAGAATTTTTTAGTTCGATCTTGGTTCTGATTGTCAATTTCTTAAATTCCGATCGGTTATATTCTTGGATCTGATTGTCAATTTATTAAATTTCAATATTTGGATATTTGGATCTGATTGTCAACGTGCAATTTGTTAAATTTTGATCTTTGGATCTGATTGTCAATTTCTTAAATTTCGATCTTTGGATCTGTTTTTGTTTCTATTTATCTGAATAAATTTGTTAACAAACTGAAATACAGACAACGATTTCTAACGGTTTTTGTTTCTATTTATTTGAATAAATTTGTTGGATCTGATTTTGCATGACTTGATAGATATTGATTTATAATCTTTGAATCATCATTCAAAAAGTATATGGATGAACAAATGTATCATTGTACTTGTAATTGTGAGTTACATGCTTTAAAGGTTATCTTCAGTTGACAAATGTAACAAATATATTTTTGTATCTAAAAATACAGGTTAATACATGGGAGTTGGCAGGTAACAAACAGTCTGGCAACTATCTATTTTGGGCTTATTGCAAGCAATAACAGGACACTTTGAGTTATTCTACGTACATTTGTTTTGTTTTTTAGATACTCTTTTTAAAAAGTGGATGAAGAAGAGAATCACGCCAACTTGGATTGTTTGTGTGCATCATGAAGCACCTTGTGGTGTTGTAGAGAAACATGGTTGATTCAACATGAAGGTGCAGGAGAGATCTTTGTCTGCAATTAGGTTTTTTAATAAATCATACCTGTGTTGCGTCTGTTTTGAAATTGCTGATCAAAATGCTTAGAATATTTAGATCTAAAAAGATAACATCTAAAACAGATAAGAAACAACATTTATATTGATCAAAAAAATAAAAGTAAAGATAAAAAACAGATGAAACATAATTTATATTCTGTGACCTATACATCCACTGCTGAGATTTTTTATGTTTCTCTAGATCTGCTATTCATATGCTTCCATATGTTGATTCAAACTATCAAACACCAGCAGCAGCAGCAAAAACAATTAATTTCTTCAAAATACCTGCAATTACAAACTGTTCCGTGGAAGCCCTGCAAACAAAGAGATATATTTAAATAATTGTGTGTATGTGCAGAAATTAATTTGAGTTTGCTGAATTGTGTATGTGCAGAAATTGATGAGTTTGCAGAAAGAAATTAGGATGAACAATCAGATGAAGAATGAAAAGATGGGGCAAAGAATTGTGTATGAGGCTTCAATATTTTATAGTATAATTTTTCGATCTTTTGGAGGGAGTTTATGTTTTGAATTTGTGATCCATGTGAAATTTTCATAGACATTCTCAGCCTTTGATTAAATTGTAGACATCTATGGTCCAAATTTTTTTGGATTAAGTATTTAAATTAAATAGAAGCAAAGACTGGTATGCATTATAGGTTTGTACTGTCTTAAAAATTAAGACTTTGTGCTTTAAAGTGTTGTAAATTATATATGATTTATATAGTAATTATAGATATAAATATATATAATCCGCCAATCACTCACTCACTTAAAACTGTCAATTACTCAACTATTGAATAATTACAGTTTTAGTCCCTGTACCTTAATTAATCAATTTAACTGTCAAATTAATTCCAATTAATTTCAGAAAAATTCCTAATTAATTATTATAGTTTCTAATTAATATATTATCACTTAAATATATTAATAAACTATTTATTTAATTTCTATTGATTTATTAATCACATAATAAATCTACCTTTCTCTCTACCGGACTTTCTGCCAATCCTCCAACTATGAGGGCAACCCAAATGGACTATGCTACTATTAATTAGGTAAATACTAATTATTAGTCATGGCTTAGACACCTAATCCAATAGTCTCCCACTTGGATAAGTCTATGACTAAAATTACCAATTTAACCTCTAATTAATTAGCAACTGTAGTTTCCTAGAAAACGCTACCGAACTCTGACCTAGTCAGTTCTGTCCAAAGATAAGTGATCAGATGATCCTCCGTCCAACAAGATATTTTTCAGACTCAGGACATGGATTAAGATCAATCCTTGTCTGATTCTCTGTTTCCCGATTTCTGATTTGCATATGACTTTAAGACTACCAATTGACCATGTCAATTTAGTCCTGGTTGGCCAACCCTTTAGTCAACTTCAAAATCATCGAGAGGCCTACAGATATCTGTTTTCCCGACAGGGTCAAGGGACGAATAAGTTTTGACTCATATACTTATGTCTTTTACTAGTCAAATCATTTACAACAACACGTTTTATAACATCGTGTTACCGATGCGTTTTCGCATTGTCAATGAACAACCGCTTGGTAAAACATAACTTATATGTCTCTACTTAAAGATCAAAAGATATTATCGTCTCAACATTGCTTATGATGAAATCCATGAAGCAATCTGTTGAGCGTGGATTTATCCAATAATCAAATCCCTATTTTTTAAGTACTCATGAATATTGTAGCAATCTTATTGCTATGTCTAACTCATTAGACAATCTACAAAACTATTGATGACAGTCTTCATTCATACTTACTTCCTAAAAATATGAGCGACTGTGGATATTCGAATAATAATTAAATTACTCAGGAAGTAAACATGAAAAATTGAAACACAATAATAAACAATCAACAAATGGTAGTATCAAATACTCATCAACAAAACTATATTATTAATTCACCAAAGTTAATTACATTTATATTGCTACAAGTTTCAAATCCTATCTAATTACAAAAACTAATATCATCTGTTAATCCTATGCGTCGTGCATGCTGATAAAGCTTAACCCTACTCAGAGCCTTTGTCAAGGGATCTGCAGGATTATCTTCTGATGATACCCTCTTCACTATGAGGTGACATTCTTCTACCTTATGTCTTATGTAGTGATACTTTCTGTCGATGTGTCTGGACTTTCCATGATCTCTCGGTTCCTTCGTCAAAGCAACCGCTCCTTCGTTATCGCAGAATAGTTCCACAGGCTCCTGAATACTCGGGACTACTCCAAGGTCACCGATGAAGTTCTTCAGCCAAGCCACTTCCTTTTCCGCTTCACTTGCTGCGATGTACTCTGATTCACACGTTGAATCAGCCATCGTCTCTTGCTTGGAACTTTTCCAAGTCACTGCTCCCCCATTCAATAGGAATACCCAGCCCGACTAAGACCGACCATTGTCTCTATCTGTCTGAAAGCTGGCATCAGTATACCCGTCAACTCTCAAGGTATCACTGCCACCAAGGACTAAGACAAAGTTCTTCGTCTTGCGCAGATACTTGAGTATGTTTTTGACCGCTGTCCAATGTGCCCTACCAGGGTTTCCCTGGTATCGACTGACCATGCTCAAGGCAAAACCACATCGGGACGAGTACACGTCATGGCGTACATGATCGACCCCACAGCCGAAGCGTAAGGTACCCGACTCATGTCCGCAATTTCCTCGTCTGTACTTGGACTCTGAGTCTTACTCAGCTTAGCATTACTTTGCATTGGTAGCTCTCCCTTCTTGGAATTTTCCATACTATATCTTTTCAGTACCTTGTCCAAATATATACTCTGACTAAGTCCAATTAATCTTTTCTTCCTATCTCTCAATATTCTTATCCCGAGAATATAGGCTGCCTCTCCTAGGTCTTTCATGACGAAACACTTCCCGAGCCAAGACTTGACATCTTGCAAGGTCGGGACGTCGTTTCCTATGAGCAGTATGTCATCTACATACAGCACCAAGAAAGTGACTATACTCCCACTAGCTTTGACATATACGCAAGACTCATCCTCGCTCCTAGAGAAACCAAATTCTTTGACATTCTCGTGGAAACAAAGATTCCAGCTGCGAGAGGCTTGTTTTAACCCATAGATGGATTTCTCAAGCTTACACACTTTGTCAGGATACTTTGCATCAACAAAACCGTCTAGCTGATTCATGTAAACATCCTCAGTCAACTTCCCTTTAAGGAAAGCGGTTTTGACGTCCATCTGCCAATTTTTATAGTCATGAAATGCAGCTATGGCCAGCATAATCCTAATTGACTTTATCTTAGCCACTGGTGAGAAGGTCTCATCATAGTCAATCCCTGGGGTTTGAGTAAAACCCTTCGCAACCAGCCTTGCTTTGAAGGTGTGTACTTTTCCGTCCATGTCGGTCTTCTTCTTGAAGATCCACTTGCACCCGACTGTCTTTCGACCCGGTACATTGTCAACCAAGTTCCAAACTTGATTGTCATACATGGAGTTGATCTCGCTGTCCATTGCCTCTTTCCACTTGGCAGACTCGGGGCCCTCTACCACTTCCCAGTAGTTAGCAGGTTCATCCAAATTTATCAGTGTCCTATCACTGACAAACGTATCTCTATCCGTAGTTATATGGAATCCATAAAACTCGGGTGGCATGCTTGTCACACCCTTAAACCGTATTGGCGAAATAGTTCAAGGGTGGATGACATCATGAACAATATCATAACAAAGTTGAATAGTAGTGAAATCCAAGCACACAACCATCGTTTAAATCAATTACAAATGTTACAAAGTTTACTTATTACATGTCTCAAGTACAATTGAAATGATAACAAAATAGATAAAAATGACGTCGTAACGTCATTACTTGTAGCGCTTGCATTTACCTTGTCAGTTTCCTGAGAATACAAGTAGTTGAAAAAGTGTCAACAATTAAGTTGGTGAGTTCATAAGATTTTGTAATAGAAAAGCCCTTAGTTTGTAAGCGGTAGTAATTGAGAACCAAGAAAATCCTATATTTTCTTATAAAAATGACCAAGTCTTTAACTCCCAAAGACTAAAATGTAATATGTATAATTGTAGTGTAATAAATTGGTTTTACTCTTTATTAATTCCAATATAATATTTCATGACTATCAAATAAAGAACGGCCAGGTAGAAGATCAAATGGGGAGGCAGGACCCTTTCAGCGTATACGCCTTTCGGAAATCCAACAACCTAACTCAATTGATCGGCCTAGACACCGCTCTCGTAAGTAGATCAATCGGTATTATATTTTTGGAATTATAATTGAATTGTTATAATAATAACGTAAATAATTTATAAAAGAAATTATTAAGTTGATATTTTTCCACGTGAGATACCCTATAACCATACTGTGACTAGTTGGCCTGTTGCGACGTTCTTCAAGCGTCGAAATGGTAGACATTTGGACACCTCAGACCTGCCGGTCTAGCTGTAGCGAGCAGCTCAGGTGCGGGGTTGTCAAGCCCCGTATAGATCTATACTCAAATATCGCGCTCTCTTACCAAGACTCTGGTTATAAATGTACAGGACTTATAATAGGTACTTATAAAAGTACTGTGAAGATTCATCTCACAAAATGTATGTATTTCAATCAACTTGTTTACGTACGATTTGTATATAAAAACTCTTGTAATTGTCTATTATCATTTTTCCCATGATAATATAGTGTTGCTAAATAATTATATAATTTTATATAATTATTTTTGTCATGTTTAAGCGTCAATATAACCTTACGTTCGTAAACTATTCCAATAATAGTCTATTTTTAGTAATTCCGTCGTAACAATCATATTTTGCGAATATTAACGAAGTAACTTGTTCAAATGTTTATAAATATCATCTTTTAAGATATTTTTCACAAAAATGGTGTAATAACTTGGTTATAACCATTTTTGTTGGAAAATAATATTTTTGTTTATAAAAACGTAGTTTTTACTAGTCTTCAATTTTATAATGTTCTTACCCAAGATCTAGTATTTTTTTGTAAGCTTTATTTGTGGTTTTGTAATTTTTACATAACTTAATATGTCAAAGTGTTCATAATACATGGATCTATTCATATTTTATGTCAAGTTCATCTTTATAATATTTTGTCCAAGATCTAGTATTTTTGTATGGTTTATTTGTAGTTTTGTAATTTTTACATAACTTAATATGTCAAAGTGTTCATAATACAAGGATCTATTAATATTTTATGTCAAGAGCATTTTTACACAAATATTAACTTTATAAACTTGTGTAAATCAACATGTATAACAATAAAACACATATAAACTTGAATAAAACAACATTTATAGTAAAAGAACTTGTATTCTCCCCCAAAAGGTTTGAAAAGATGAAAATGAGGGGTATGAACTCACCTTGAGTGGTAGATCTTAAGGTTTCTTGGTAGAAGGTTGAAAAGTTTGGTTCTAGGACTTGGATGACTCTTGGACAAAGCTAATATCCAATAGATTTTGATGGATGTTAGTGTGTAAAAAGGTGTAGAACTTGTGTTATGTATATTAGAATCAAAAGAGGAATGAAACTAACTACTTAATCTTGTGAAGAGAGCTTGAAATTGAAACTTGAAAGTGAAGATGGTGGTGATGGTCTTGGAGCCGAGAGCAAGAGGGAGAGGAGAGAAAGAAGAAGTTTGGTTGGATACAAATGAAATTGGCTAGTCTCTCTTGGAAGATTTATACTTAGATATTTTCTATTATAAAATTACTAGCTTCATAAGTGTCTTAGGTTTTAAATATTTACCACTAAGGTGTTAATGGAGCACTTGTTTCAGCCAAATGAGTGTAGGGTGGGGGTGGGGTAGGGTAGGGTTAGTTTTTATAAAAATAGCAATGTACTTATAAAAATGGGTGATTTTTATAAAATCGTAAGTCGTTTTAGTAAATTTTTATGCATTTTTAACGAAACGAAGTTCTACATAATTATTTTGTATAAAAACATTGTCAAACATTTATTTTGATTGAAACATAACTCGTTGGATGTCGGAATACGCGTTTAAGCGCGGTATTCTTCCGATTTCGCGATTTTTGACGTTTTACCGTAAATTGTATTTAGCTTTGGAATTAAATACTAGATACTATTACGTTATTTATCATATAAGTTTTTATTTCATATGTGATGTTTAAGGCACCACATTTTGAAATTTGAGTCCAAGCCATGTGTACATTTATCCGTTCACAGCGGTTTAATCGTTATAACTTTCACATACGAACTCCGTTTTCGACGTTCTATATATCCACAGTTTCGTATTTACGAGTAGATCACTTTATGAATATTATTATTCTCAAAATAATAATTGTACGATTATCGAATTTTTACGCTACAGTAGTTTGCTGTCCGTATTTTTGACTTTTAATCGATATTTGTTTGATTTAGCATACGTAATACTATAATATTAATAATTCATTGCAAAAGTTATGGAAAATAACTTTTCAACATATAGATTAACGTACGCTTCGTTTGACTATAGTTGACTTTTGTTGACCAAAATTTACAATTGTCACATCACCTACCCGTTAGAAAGAATTTCATCCCGAAATTTAGCTCTTGAGTGTATCCTCAAGGGTTTGGGAATAGATGTGGGTATTTCTGCTTCATTTGGTCTTCGCGCTCCCAAGTAAACTCAGGTCCTCGCTTGGCACTCCAACGGACCTTAACTATTGGTATGCGGCTCTGTTTGGTTCTTTTGATTTCTCTATCCATGATCTCCACTGGTTCCTCTACGAAGTGTAGGTCTTCATTGACTTCGATTTTGTCAAGGGGGATGATCAGGGTTTCATCGGACAAGCACTTCTTGAGATTCGACACATGGAATGTGCTGTGTACTTTGCTCAAATCCTGGGGTAGTTGAAGTTTGTAGGCTACAGGACCGATCCTTGCTAGGATTTTGAATGGTCCAACGTACCTTGGGTTAAGTTTTCCCCTCTTGCCGAAGCGTATCATCCCTTTCCAATTGGAGTTTTCCCCTCTTGCGAGGGGCCTTCAATCGTTCTCGGATTTGAATGATCTTTTCCGTGGTCTCTCGTATGATTTCTGGCCCGGTGAGGTTGCTGTTTGTCACTTGGCCTTTGACTAGCTGTGTGTCGCCGACCTCGGCCCAACACAAATGTGATCTGCACTTACGCCCATACAGTGCCTCGAATGGAGCGGCCTTGATGCTAGTGTGGTAACTGTTGTTGTAGGAGAATTCAATTAGTGGCAAGTGAACGTCCCACGCCTTGCCAAAGTCTATTACGCAGGCGCGAAGCATGTCTTCCAGTGTTTGAATGGTTCGTTCACTTTGGCCATCAGTCTGCGGATGGTAAGCTGTGCTCATATCAAGTCTGGTTCCCATAGCCTTTTGCAATGCTTGCCAAAAGTGCGAAGTGAATCGGCTATCTCTATCAGAGATGATTGATTTTGGCACGCCGTGCAATTTTACAATATCTCTGAGGTAAACCCTCGCCAGTTTGTCCATCCTATCAGCCTCCTTGATTGGTAGAAAGTGTGCGGATTTGGTTAACCTATCTACGATTACCCATATAGTGTCTAACCCACCGGTTGTCTTTGGTAATTTGGTTATGAAGTCCATTGTTATCCGCTCCCACTTCCACTCGGGTATTGCTGGTTGAATTAGCAAACCCGAGGGCTTTTGATATTCTACCTTAACCCTGGCACAAGTCAAACACTTGCCCACGTAGGTAGCAATTTCTGCCTTCATGTTTGGCCACCAATACAGTTTCTTGAGATCTAGATACATCTTGTCAGATCCGGGATGAACGGAGTATTTAGTCTTGTGAGCCTCATTCATGATAATATCTCTGTATCCACCAAATCTCGGGGTCCAAATTCGGTTCATGAGGTAACGAGCTCCGTCATCCTTAATTTCAAGGTTTTTATCCATCCCTCGCAATGCTTCATTTGCGACATTCTCAGGTTTTAAGGCTTCTAGCTGTGCCTCCTTGATCTGGGTGGACAAATGGGAATGGATTGTTATTGACAGAGACTTTACTCGGCGGCCCGAGTACTCTTTTCGACTGAGGGCATCAGCTACCATGTTGGCCTTCCCTGGGTGATAACGAATTTCACATTCATAGTCACTCAGTAGCTCTACCCATCGCCGTTGCTTCATTTGAGCTCTTTTTGATTGAGGATATGCTGGAGACTCTTATGGTCAGTGAAGATTGTACACTTAGTGCCATACAGGTAGTGTCTCTAGATCTTCAATGCGAATACTACCGCCCCCAACTCGAGGTCATGTGTAGTGTAGTTGACCTCGTGAGTTTTAAGTTGTCTTGAAGCGTAGGCAATGACTTTTCCTCTTTGCATGAGTACGCTGCCCAGACCTTGGTTCGACGCATCGCAATAGACCACAAAGTCTTCTGTTCCTTCTGGAAGGGACAGAATAGGAGCGCTGCACAAGGCTTTCTTTAAGGTCTGGAAGGCGGCGTCTTGTTTATCTTCCCACTTGAATGTTACACCCTTCTGTGTCAGGACAGTAAGTGGCTTCGCAATTTTGGAGAAATTCTGTATGAATCTTCGATAATAGCCAGCAAGGCCCAAAAACTGGCGGATTTCTGTCGGGGTTCTTGGTACATCCAAGTTTTCGATGGCTTTGATTTTGGAGGGATCCACATGTATCCCTTCCTTGCTGACTACGTGGCCTAGAAAGTCCACCTTTCGAATCCAAAATTCGCATTTCGAAAATTTCGCATACAGCTTCTCTGCTCTTAATGTCTCCAAAACCTGTCGTAAGTGTTGACTATGTTCCTCCTTACTTCGTGAATAGATAAGTATGTCGTCGATGAACACTATCACGAATTTATCTAGGTAAGGTCGGCATACTCGGTTCATTAGATCCATAAACACTGCGGGCGCATTAGTCAATCCGAAAGGCATCACAACGAATTCATAATGGCCATAGCGAGTTCTGGATGCCGTTTTAGGAACGTCTTCTTCTTGGACTTTGAGTTGCTGATATCCCGACCTTAGATCGATTTTTGAGAAATAACTCGATCCTTGGAGTTGATCGAACATGTCGTCAATTTGGGGTAGCGGGTATCGGTTCTTGATGGTGAGCTTGTTCAACTCCCGATAGTCAATGCACATACGAAATGATCCATCCTTCTTCTTTACGAACAAGACTGGCGCTCCCCAAGGTGAGAAGCTTGGTCTGATAAACCCTTTACTTAGCAGTTCGTTTAGTTGGCTGGATAATTCTTGCATTTCTGCCAGGGCTAATCGGTAAGGTGCTTTTGCTACCGGGGTGGCTCCTGGAATCAAATCGATTCTAAACTCGACTTGTCGTGCGGGTGGTACTCCTGGAAGGTCTTCTGGGAATACATCGGAAAAGTCGCAGACTTCGGGAATCTCTTTGATGTTCTTTACTTCTTTCTCCTCGTCAACAACGTGGGCTAAGAAGGCATGGTATCTTTTCTGTAGGTATTTTCGGGCTTTGATGCAAGACACGATTCGGAGGCTGGTACTGGGTTTATCACCGTAGACAACAAAAGTCTTGTCATTCGGCAGATGAAGTCGGATTCCTCGTTCGTAACACATGATGTCGGCATGATGGGGAATTAGCCAATCCATACCAACAATCACGTCAAAACTTCCTATTTTAACATGTATTAAATCGATTTGAAAGGAGTGATCGTCCAGAGTAAGTGTACAGCCTATGTATATGTCGTTCGTGCTTTCAGTTTTGCCATTTGCCATCTCTACTGTAAATGTTTCATTGAGTGGTTGTGGTTTTTGTTTTAATAAGTATTTAAACTCGTGGCTTACGAAACTCCTCTCCGCACCGCTATCGAATAATACACAAGCATATGAGTTATTGACGAGGAACGTACCGGTAACCACGGTAGGATCCTCTACTGCTTCCGCGCGTCCCATGGCTAGGACTCTTCCATTTCTCCCCACGTTCTTTGTCTTTGGGCAATCACGCTTAAAATGCCCTGTCTCACCGCAACCATAGCAAGCTTGACTCACCCCAGCATTAGAGGATTGGGTGGTTTGTGGAACTGGCGCCTTGCAGAAACGGGCGGTATGCCCCTTTTTGTTACAGTTCGAGCAGTGCATCTCCCTACATGCTCCGGTGTGGTGGAAATTACACTTGTTGCACTTGGGTAGTGTCCCATTATACTGCTTGGTTGTTGTAGGGGTAGTCGGGACAGTGACTACACGGACTGCCACAATCTGTTGTCTCTTGGCATTTTCTTGGTTAGGCTGACCCCTCCCCCTGTTCCAGGGTTTCCTTTTGTGGTCCTTCTCCTTTGGTTGTTTAGTTCTTGGGGTCATGGTTCCCTGGCGAACCCCATGGTCAACTAGTCGTTGGGTTAGTCGTTTGGCGCTGTCGAAGGTAGCGGGGCTTGCTGATTCTACATTTCCTTGGATCTGAGGAGATAGCCCCCAGATATAGCGCTCCACTTTCACAGATTCTGGCGTGACCATAGTACGGCAGACGGTTGCCAGGTCATTGAATCGGTTCGTGTAGGAGGTCAGGTCTGAACCTTTCATAGTGAGGTTCCACAGCTCTTGTTCTAGTTTCTGGATCTCCCCCCTGGGACAGTACTCTTTCATCAGCATGGTCTTCAGTTCCTCCCAACTCATTGAGTTGGCCACAGGAAGTGTCAGAGCCTTAACATGGCCCTTCCACCAGGACATAGCCGTATCAGCAAAGGTACCAGCGGCGAATTTTACTTTAGATTCCTCGGAGCATGCGGAGATTTCAAAGATTGATTCTGTTTTCTCAATCCATCTCGTGAGAGCAAGGACACCACCAGTACCGTGGAAAGCCACTGGTTTACAATTAACAAAGTCTTTGTATATGCATACTCGCGAGTGGTTTGATGTTTCTATATTTGTGGAGTCGTTGGTGGCATTTCTGCTCCCACTTCCATTCGTCCCATTGTTGTTAATCTGGGCAATAGCGGCTGTCACGACGGCTGTGACGGCGGCTTGGAAAGTCGCTGAGTTCATCATGTGTGGATCGGGTGTTCCGGCTGGTGTGCTCCTAGTGTTTCTCCTTTTGGGTGGCATATTTCTGCCATAATGATCCAAGATTGAACGATGGTAAGCTCTTGGTAAAGGTGATCAAAGTACGGCGTTTCTATTATACGTTTATGTCGACTATGTAGTGATAGGGGTATAAGAGGTGCATAAAGAGTCTAGATGTATGGTTTTATAGTATCACAAAATACTCGTATAGTTCATGGTAAGTCTTTAGAAGTTGTTATAAGTAAGGTGGTTTCTAAGGGGTATGAGAGGTATGTAAGAGAAAATTCCAAGTGTACGACTTCGTAGTATTCATAAAATACTCACGTAGTATTTTAACTCTATGTTTAGTTCTATAGCGTCTTAAAATACTCCCATAGTATTTTAAATTTTTTTTTTGTTTAGTTGTTTGATCATTGGTAAATGTTCGGACTTGTTGTTCACCACGACTATCCCTAAGTACCCGTTAATTATATCTTGGAACAATAGAGTTGATCAGGCTCTATTTATCCAAGACATAATTACCAAAGCACTTAGGTCTATCCGTAGTATTTCAAGTCATCCTAATACTTTTGTATGTCTTTGTTATAATATCGTTCTAGTATGTATGTATGTATGTATTTACACTTTTATAAAAATTACCGTTGTAATTTTAAAAGTATACTTGTATGAAAATATTTTCGAGAGTTTTAGTCCTATTGTATTTATAGTTGTATATCTTTTAATGGATTGATATACTTAGTTCACTATAAACAATGCTCTGATACCAATCTGTCACACCCTTAAACCGTATTGGCGGAATAGTTCAAGGGTGGATGACTTCATGAACAATATCATAACAAAGTTGAATAGTAGTGAAATCCAAGCACACAACCATCGTTTAAATCAATTACAAATGTTACAAAGTTTACTTATTACATGTCTCAAGTACAATTGAAATGATAACAAAATAGATAAAAATGAGTCGTAACGTCATTACTTGTAGCGCTTGCATTTACCTTATCAGTTTCATGAGAATACAAGTAGTTGAAAAAGTGTCAACAATTAAGTTGGTGAGTTCATAAGATTTTGTAATAGAAAAGCCCTTTGTTTGTAAGCGGTAGTAATTGAGAACCAAGAAAATCCTATATTTTCTTATAAAAATGACCAAGTCTTTAACTCCCAAAGACTAAAATGTAATATGTATAATTGTAGTGTAATAAATTGGTTTTACTCTTTATTAATTCCAATATAATATTTCATGACTATCAAATAAAGAACGGCCAGGTAGAAGATCAAATGGGGAGGCAGGACCCTTTCAGCGTATACGCCTTTCGGAAATCCAACAACCTAGCTCAATTGATCGGCCTAGACACCGCTCTCGTAAGTAGATCAATCGGTATTATATTTTTGGAATTATAATTGAATTGTTATAATAATAACGTAAATAATTTATAAAAGAAATTATTAAGTTGATATTTTTCCCCGTGAGATACCCTATAACCATACTGTGACTAGTTGGCCTGTTGCGACGTTCTTCAAGCGTCGAAATGGTAGACATTTGGACACCTCAGACCTGCCGGTCTAGCTGTAGCGAGCAGCTCAGGTGCGGGGTTGCCAAGCCCCGTATAGATCTATACTCAAATATCGCGCTCTCTTACCAAGACTCTGGTTATAAATGTACACGACTTATAGTAGGTACTTATAAAAGTACTGTGAAGATTCATCTCACAAAATGTATGTATTTCAATCAACTTGTTTACGTACGATTTGTATATAAAAACTCTTGTAATTGTCTATTATCATTTTTCCCATGATAATATAGTGTTGTTAAATAATTATATAATTTTATATAATTATTTTTGTCATGTTTAAGCGTCAATATAACCTTATGTTCGTAAACTATTCCAATAATAGTCTATTTTTAGTAATTCCGTCGTAACAATCATATTTTGCGAATATTAACGAAGTAACTTGTTCAAATGTTTATAAATATCATCTTTTAAGATATTTTTCACAAAAATGGTGTAATAACTTGGTTATAACCATTTTTGTTGGAAAATAATATTTTTGTTTATAAAAACGTAGTTTTTACTAGTCTTCAATTTTATAACGTTCTTACCCAAGATCTAGTATTTTTTTGTACGCTTTATTTGTGGTTTTGTAATTTTTACATAACTTAATATGTCAAAGTGTTCATAATACATGGATCTATTCATATTTTATGTCAAGTTCATCTTTATAATATTTTGTCCAAGATCTAGTATTTTTGTATGGTTTATTTGTAGTTTTGTAATTTTTACATAACTTAATATGTCAAAGTGTTCATAATACAAGGATCTATTCATATTTTATGTCAAGAGCATTTTTACACAAATATTAACTTTATAAACTTGTGTAAATCAACATGTATAACAATAAAACACATATAAACTTGAATAAAACAACATTTATAGTAAAAGAACTTGTATTCTCCCCCAAAAGGTTTGAAAAGATGAAAATGAGGGGTATGAACTCACCTTGAGTGGTAGATCTTAAGGTTTCTTGGTAGAAGGTTGAAAAGTTTGGTTCTAGGACTTGGATGACTCTTGGACAAAGCTAATATCCAATAGATTTTGATGGATTTTAGTGTGTAAAAAGGTGTAGAACTTGTGTTATGTATATTAGAATCAAAAGGGAATGAAACTTACTACTTAATCTTGTGAAGAGAGCTTGAAATTGAAACTTGAAAGTGAAGATGGTGGTGATGGTCTTGGAGCCGAGAGCAAGAGGGAGAGGAGAGAAAGAAGAAGTTTGGTTGGATACAAATGAATTTGGCTAGTCTCTCTTGGAAGATTTATACTTAGATATTTCCTATTATAAAATTACTAGCTTCATAAGTGCCTTAGGTTTTAAATATTTACCACTAAGGTCTTAATTGAGCACTTGTTTCAGCCAAATGAGTGTAGGGTGGGGGGTGGGGGTAGGGTAGGGTTAGTTTTTATAAAAATAGCAATGTACTTATAAAAATGGGTGATTTTTATAAAATCGTAAGTCGTTTTAGTAAATTTTTATGCGTTTTTAACGAAACGAAGTTCTAAATAATTATTTTGTATAAAAACATTGTCAAACATTTATTTTGATTGAAACATAACTCGTTGGATGTCGGAATACGCATTTAAGCGCGGTATTCTTCCGATTTCGCGATTTTTGACGTTTTACCGTAAATTGTATTTAGCTTTGGAATTAAATACTAGATACTATTACATTACTTATCATATAAGTTTTTATTTCATATGTGATGTTTAAGACACCACATTTTGAAATTTGAGTCCAAACCCTGTGTACATTTATCCGTTCACAGCGGTTTAATCGTTATAACTTTCACATACGAACTCCGTTTTCGACGTTCTACATATCCACAGTTTCGTATTTATGAGTAGATCACTTTATGAATATTATTATTCTCAAAATAATAATTGTACGATTATCAGATTTTTACGCTACAGTAGTTTGCTGTCCGTATTTTCGACTTTTAATCGATATTTGTTTGATTTAGCATACGTAATACTATAATATTAATAATTCATTGCAAAAGTTATGGAAAATAACTTTTCAACATATAGATTAACGTACGCTTCGTTTGTCTATAGTTGACTTTTGTTGACCAAAATTTACAGTTGTCACAATGCTAACTCTACTAGAGCGTCTAAGAGGTAATGATATGTCAGTTGGACCAACAGGAACTTCTTCCTCTTATTGGTTGCTAGTTTCTCCTAAGGTTGCATTGTCGGGTAACTCTTGAATTTCTTCAAGGTCAATGGTACTCCCACTGTCCTCTTTGAATATGAGTTCTCTCTCTCGAAAGAATCCCTGTCTCGCTACAAAGACCACGTCCTTGCTTGGTCTCGCTACAATTAATTTCTTCAAAATACCTGCAAACAAAGAGATATATTTAAATAATTGTGTGTATGTGCAGAAATTAATTTGAGTTTGCTGAATTGTGTATGTGCAGAAATTGATGAGTTTGCAGAAAGAAATTAGGATGAACAATCAGATGAAGAATGAAAAGATGGGGCAAAGAATTGTGTATGAGGCTTCAATATTTTATAGTATAATTTTTCGATCTTTTGGAGGGAGTTTATGTTTTGAATTTGTGATCCATGTGAAATTTTCATAGACATTCTCAGCCTTTGATTAAATTGTAGACATCTATGGTCCAAATTTTTTTGGATTAAGTATTTAAATTAAATAGAAGCAAAGACTGGTATGCATTATAGGTTTGTACTGTCTTAAAAATTAAGACTTTGTGCTTTAAAGTGTTGTAAATTATATATGCTTTATATAGTATTATAGATATAAATATATATAATCCGCCAATCACTCACTCACTTAAAACTGTCAATTACTCAACTATTGAATAATTATAGTTTTAGTCCCTGTACCTTAATTAATCAATTTAACTGCCAAATTAATTCCAATTAATTTCAGAAAAATTCCTAATTAATTATTATAGTTTCTAATTAATATATTATCACTTAAATATATTAATAAACTATTTATTTAATTTCTATTGATTTATTAATCATATAATAAATCTACTTTTCTCTCTACCGGACTTTCTGCCAATCCTCTAACTATGAGGGCAACCCAATTGGACTATGCTACTATTAATTAGGTAAATACTAATTATTAGTCATGGCTTAGACACCTAATCCAACACTTTCTGTGTGATCATCCCTTTTTCACCTCCCGCAAAGCAAACACATCCACCATTAAAATTTTCAACATCGTGTAGTTGGGACATGTCGCCTGTCATGTGCTTGGAACAGCCACTATAACATACCAAGGTTTACTGATATTACTCCGTAACTGTTCCTGCACAAGTTGCAAGATCAATTAGATTTAGGCACCCAATCCATACGGAAACTGGGTTGACCTTTACTATCAATGCATGAAATTGATTCAAAACTCGTATCATGTTGATCAATTAATGGTGAAATGTCAGAAGATGTTTTAACACTGCCTTTAGGAACCCATTTAAATTGTGATTTAAAACGTTTATCTTTTGACCAAATGGGAACATTTGCATTAGATGTAGAATGAGAACTACTTGAAGTTGATTTTTGAAATGACTTTGATCTCACAAAATTTGTTAAGACATAGTTATTTCTAGAAACAAGCTTTTTGTTTATAGCAGTTTGATTCCAGGATTTTGTGTCATTGCAATTTTTATTTCTCGAACGTGACCTTGAGGGTTTTTTTTATGAGATTTCCCTTTTGGCATGTTTTGGCAAACCAGTTCATGTTGAGAAGCATACAAGTCTCGAGACAATTTCTGGTTATGTGCCCAGCAATTCCACAGTTAAAACAAGTCTGTCTTTTTAGAGGAATATTGGAATTCTGTCCAGGTCTAGATTTATACAAATTATTTACACACACATACAAGCATGCAACAGATTTAACAAAAACTTTGTCCTAGATTTTTTAAAGCTAACATCACATGGTTTTTCAAAAACATCAGAAATTTTAAGTCAGATTTCACATCATCACGCAAAACAAAAGTATCAGTTTTCAAACAATTATTATCAAAATTAAGAGCATGCGAGTCTTCCACGTCATCAATCTTCGTTTTCAATTTATCTGCACATGAGGTAGAAACATCAGTAGATTTTATTTCAGAACTCTCAGCGGTGCTAGATTTATTCTTTTGAATAAAATTCGAAAGATCACATTCTTTTGATTCTTCAGTCTCTAATGATGGAACAAAATTATTATTATATGGAGGTGGAACAGCACTATATCTAAGTCCTTCACCGTGTATATTTGACCACTTGGTTTGATGTTCAATTATAGATTAAACTACTTCACTTGATACATAAACTTTCTTAAAAGTTGATTCAGCATTTTGAAATTTTGATTTCAATGTATCGAGTTCAGCAGTTAATCTTGCAATGTCCTCATTAGCAAACTTAAGATGACAATTTTTTATAGTAAGTTCTTCTTAAATTTTGAGATAGTATGAAGTTTTAGCATCTAATGATTCTTGGAGAGGTTTCAGTTTCTTTTTGTGTTTATGAACAAGATTTTCTAAGTCAAATATTTCTCTAACCAAGTTTTCATTTAATTCATGATATTTAGCAATTTTATCAATGCAAGTTTGAGAGGAGCAAGAAATTTCACTAACCTCATCACTAGCAGAAGTGGTAGTAAGAATAGTAGAGACCATGAAAGAAAACTGTAAATCCATCATTTGCTCTTTAGCTACATTAGCATCCATTTCACCTTCAATCTGTGCAAGGTGAGCTCTACCGTCTCCGTTCAGATTCAGATCATGCAACTGATTCTCACACGTGAACTGCTGAGCTACCATAGCTCTTTCGGTATTCTGAGGCTGAGGAGCAGTGTCACGGTTTGTTCCAACTGGCACCAGTGTTCTATCAGTATTCTCCATTCTGGGTTTGGTGCATTCACGAGCAAAATGACCAGGCTCATTGCAGTTGAAGCATCGGAGATTTGCTTTGTTGAAACCCACCTTCCTATCAACATTGTTGTTGACCCAGTTGTTCCTGCCTGTCCATTGAGTGAATTTCTTGGCCTTATGAACTGCCATAGCAATGTGCCAAGAAATGTCCATTTCTTCCAAGTCATCAGGGTTGATTTGATCTAGGTCTCCCACCATGATAGGTTAAACCAGCTCGCTAGCAATGAGAGCATTATAACAGTTCAGAAGACCAACCATCATGCCCAGATTCTCTTCAGCTCCTTTTGGAAGAACTTGAGCAGGACTTGTTGTCTTGGCAGTAGAAGCAAAAGCAGATGAAGCAGGAGATGTCTCTAGAGATTGAACATGCTGAAATTAAGCTTGAGTAGTAGCTTGATCAGGGAGAGCTGAGAATGCACTGTTGGTTGAAGCACTGATGTTCGCAGACTGCTAAGAGCTGACATGATTCATCTCTCTCTGTTTATCGTCCATATCACAAGATTTGATAACAACCATAATTTTAGAAAGTGAAAGTCTGGCTAAATCCTTTGTCATCTTTATAACTGCCACATGCATATCCCAGCTTCTTGTGAGAGAGTTCAAAAGTTTCTTGTTGACATCGATCCTTGGATAGCTAATTCCAGCAGTTGCTAACTTAGTGTTCAAAGTAATGAAACGTTGTAACTGAATCTCAAGAGATTCTTCGAGCAAGTGGTTAAACAAATTGAACCTTTGTCGAAGCATATCTTGCATGCTTTCCTTTATATCGTCATTTCCTTCATAAACATCAATTAAAGCTTCCCAAAGAGATTTTGCAGTCTTGTACTCACGGAAACCCTGAGCAATTTCCGGTGAAAGTGCCATTCATAGTGCAGAAAGAGCTTTCTGGTCAAGTTCAACTTTTTCAAAGTCTAGGTCAGAGTATTTTCAAAAGGCTTGTCAATCACAACATTGTCTCTATTCAAAGTAATTCTGACAGGTGGACGCAAGTAACTTCTCCATAGTTTGACATCCTTTATCTTGATGTAGTATTCAAATATGTACTTCCATTCAGTGAAACCTTCAATCTTGATTAGCCGCGGAATACGAGTAACCGTACCCATGACTGAATCAAGATCTGTGTTGACGTTTGAAATAACTGGATCCATCGACAATGAACTTTGAAAAACACTAAAGGTCAACGATCAAATGAGCAAAAACGCAACAAGTTAAAACAACAACTGAACTGAAAAGGAAAATCACACCGAAAATCTACACCAAAATCCACACAGGATCGAAAACGTGCACCGAAAAGCTTGAAAGCTGAAAAACAAGGCTGAAAGGTTTGACCGAAATCCACTAAGAACCGAAATCCGCTAAGAACTGAAATCAGTGAAACCCTAAGGTGACACCGAAATCCACAAAATGGGCTGACCAAAATCCTCGCTAACAAACCAAAACCCAAATAAACTATAGCCGAAATCTAGACAGCTTTCGCCGCCACCGAAAACGTATGGAGCGTGACCAAAATCCAATTTCAGATCGGAATCTCATACCAAGAGCTACCAAAACGCCGTTTTCTGGATCAAAACACCGTTTTGGGATGAATTTCGCTTAAAGATGCCAAGAACACGAAGAACACCAAGCACAAAAACAACCCAATTCGATCAAAACAATCCAAAACAATACAAAATCGATCCAAAATCTTCCAAAAATCCAAGATCGAAGCAAAGTAATGAAGAGATTGATACCAAAACACTCAAAAATACGAGGTTTTCAAGCTTTGATAGTATTGTAGGTCCCGTAACAATCCTAGATCTTCACACGGTATCAATCAAATCAAACAAACACAAGTAATCCTTCAATGTACTTGATTTATCAGATCAATCGACTAGTACATAAGAACACGGTTGCTTGAGCAATAAGAAAATCTCTATGCTAGAATGAGGCTCCAAAACAACTAACTCTACAAATGAAGACTAACTAAGGTATTTATACCTAAGTTATACAAACCGAGAACCCAAGCCCACAGACCAAATCCAACCGAAATTGTCACACCAGGCCCAACCGAAAACCTATGGTTTTCGGTCATCACGACCGAGATCTAGGGGGATTTCGGTCCTGGACCGAAATCATCATTCAGCCTCCTTTTTGTCATCCTTTAACCTAGAAACACTTAGAAATGATCCAGTTAAATGTGAAGCTTAAACCAAACATAAATATGGTCCTAACACTTCTCTTGTTCTTCTGAATCACAGTATAAAATTCCATGCCATCTCCCTTCTTCAACTCTTTATCTTCACAAAACACACTCCTTTATACAAGTCCTTTTGAATATCAAAAAATAAAGCACTATTATATATCTCTATTACTTATCGTTCTATATTAGATGGTGACTTCATTCCATAATGTGATTGTTTTGTTTTATGATCAAGTTCACGTTGCGTTTTTCGTTGTTTTTGAATAGCATTATCATAATTCATCATAAAATTTACAAGGAAATTTTCACCTTGTAAATATGAGTTAAAAAAGAATTCATACTCTCCGACCTTGATGTTGTCTTCATCAATCCACACATTGAGAAGTCCTTGAAATATGTAGGAATCCATGAATCCCGTATTTTAAAAATATATTTGAACCATCTTTTTTCTTCAAGATTAAATTCTTTCATTAACAAATCCCATTTCATCTCAAAAACATTAGGCTCCATATTCAAGTCTCATACAAGTTTCTTAAAACGCTTCCTAAAGCCTGTATTTTTAAGAAATTCCACAGATATCTATAATTTATAAAACCACATACACAATAAGATATTATTATAAAAAACATCAAAATAATAGCATGTGAATAACCAAATTAATACAGATTCAGCCTTTTGTTTATAAAATCACATGTAATTGCACAAAAAATAATAAGAAAAAAAACTTGATAAATTAAAATGTTTTGTTTAGAATCACATGTGATTATTAAAAAAATAACATCCATTTGATTGAAGTTTCTTCATGATACGCCACATACACAATCTGTGTTTTGAATTTGGAAAAACATATTCAACTGATTGCTTTAATGTTGCATCTTGATCCGTTAAAACCATTACTGGTTGCTTACCATGAGCATTCAGAAATTGTTCAAGCAACCACTTATATGAATCAATAGTTTATGTGCTTAGTAAACCAGCTCCAAGAGTAACAGATGATTTATGATGATCAATAACCGTAAATGGAACCAAAACCAATCCATTTTTGTTTTCATACAAATAAATAATCATATATAATCAAAAACATATTCTATAAATCACAAATGAATAAGAACAATAAAACTTACTTATTTGTTCGAAATGTAGCATCAAGTGACATCACATCTCCATATTCACTGTAATAAGCCTCTTCTGTTTCATCATCCCAAAACATTACATTCAAAACCTTGTTGTTATCACATCTATAATAAAAAGAGTAATTTAGGTAGTTGTCTTTCTGCTCCATCATTTTATTAACAACCATTTGAGCATCTTCGTAGCCTATAATGCAACCCATATTTCTCTTAAAATTTTTATAATCAACAAACTTACCCTTTACATGCTCAAAACCACCTATCAAAGTTTCCTTCAATTTGTGTGCCTTTGCCGAACCAATTTTTGCCGTCGAAGCACGAACAATAAACTCCATGTCCGAGAATGACAATCCTATTGTTTTTCTTAAATGATGTATATCATCAAGCTCATGGTTATGCATTTCCTCAAATTTATCAAACTTGTGATCACCAGTTGCGTTAACAACAGTCTTTGCTTTACAATCTGAACACTTGTATGTTGTGTTACGTTTGCTATCAACTGATTTCTGTCCTGGTTTTCCACTCTTGCTGCAAAGTAAATATATATGCTTTACAATATCACCAACTTTTCTTTGTGTATTCAAACAAACATCAAAACCAGCATTCTCTGCATAACTTCTATACATCTCAATTGCAGCATCAACGGTTTTGAACCTCATTAACAAATTTGGTTTAAATTCTTCAGGAACTTCCGGTTTGACGTTATGTGGAACCTCATTATTGTACACTACACTACTTGTAGACAACATACTACTACAGTTTGATTCATAAGAAGAAGTACAATCTTCACCTGAATAATCATATGTAAATGACATAAAAATATTTAATTCATAAAAATCACATATGATTACTAAAAAAAATCACATATGATTACCAAAAAGTACAACAATTATCTCTACTTAATGATTGGATTTGATTCACAATAAACAACATATGAGGTTCCGCTTAAATTTGTAAATAACATATGATTATGCATAGTCTTGTACTAAAAAATCACATATGATTACTAAAAAACTACAACAATTATCGCAACTTAATGATTTGATTTGATTCGCAATAAAACTACTACAACCTTCACACCTATAATCACATATGACAATACAACTTTATAAATATAATAATATTTATCTGAAACACTGTAATTCTGACCATAATGACTTAAATCTTCGTGATCTGTATCTTCATCTTCAAATATCGTAACAAATGTACTAATTTCTTCTTCATTTGTACAGATGTTAACATCATCAAAATAACTATCCGTTTGAACCAACGTAATCGAACCACAAAACTTGAGATTGAAACTGAAAAAAACAATAAAAAACCGTAAATACAATACAATACGAACAATAAATCATAAAAAATAGCTTGAATCGGAAAAAACTAAGAAAAAATCTACTGTAAATCATATTGATACTGAATAATAATCAATCATAATGATAAATAAACCTGATTCGTTGAAAGAACAGTCAAAGTCAGAATTTTTACGAAAAAATTCCGATAATAAGTCACTAATCGCCTTCGAATCAGAAGAAATATGCTTGAATCATATTCAATCGGACAAAAATACGAAATCGCAAGCTCGTGGTTATGCAATCGAATGTATATCAGAATGAATCAGAAGAACAATCGCGTCTTTAATGGCAACAAAATAGCAAAATATACAGACTTGGAATGTAAAGAATACGATAATAAAGGAAAGATATTCTCGTTCGATTCATACGTCAGATATAAAATGTATATTTACCATATTACTCTCTAAACACTTAAAAATACACGTGCCTCCTGTTTCTAATATTAAAGACTCAGATTTGTTCTCATTTGAACCATCATATATATATATATATATATATATATATATATATATATATATATATATATATATATATATATATATATATATATATATACATATATATATATATATATATATATATATATATATATATATATATATTAGATGCGTACCCGCGTAATACGGCGGTGGCAAATATTTCGTTTCGATAAATAATGTTCATTTGGAGATGAGGTTGTTTTCAGTGATTAGTTTCTTTTCATCGATTATGTTACTTTGGAAACATGTCATTATTCAAAAAAAAAAACACATGATGCTTCTACTTTTTGATTAACGATCGGATTATGGTTTAAACAACCAAAATATATTTCAGAACACCTGTTGATACATTTTTTTTTATTTTTTAAAATAGATTCATTTCTGAGAAAGAGAGCCTAAAAAGCTGTAACATTAGTGTACTAAGGCTGGAGGTAGTGGTGGTCATCTTGTCACACTATCACTTCAGTTTTTTGGCAGTCACATCACCACCACCTTATTTTTGGCAGACATCAACTTCATATTAGTCATCATAGTTGGATGGTTCAAGATGCATTTTAAAAAATAATAATTTAGGTCCAATCGAAGTCATGATAGATGTTAATCATTTTGACCACACCTCTCTCTCTCTCTCTCTCCGCCATTGCACTGGCGGATGGCCATGGCCATGGTTAGGGTGGCAGGGTGGTGTTTGACGTGTGACACCTTAGCATGGCGGGGGGTCACTCCCCACAACCTACAGCTTCTTGTTATTTACTACCGATCACATCATGTCTAATGAAATCTATTAATCAAATATAAAATCTATCTCTTTTAATTATTTTCAGACTTTAAATAGGAAGCATAATTACCAATAACATGACTCATGATTAAAATACTAAAATGCCCCAATTTTAACTTAAAGGTTACATTGAAACATTTATCAACACCTATTCAAACCATGTCTCATACTATTAACAAATGTAAACTATAATTATTCAAACATGTCCTCTCATAATAAATAGCTAAAATACGATACCATCAATAAGCAAATGGTTGAATATACTTTGAATAATTCACTTTTAAAATATTTATAACATAATACTTACTTTCCTTACCTGCATTTTCCCTTTCACATGCACATCCATGTCTTACAACGACACACATCCAATATATTTCTTTAGGTTTTGCGATCTAGGGAATACCACAGCATTAAGTAAACTGGTTTTGCAAGTATAGTAATCCATCATGGTCGTTTATGGAAGAAGATTGTCGGAAAATACCAACGGAAACAAAATCACCTAGAGAAGGGAGAGAGAAGTTGAGACGGTAGCCATTAGATTTTGGGGTAGTAATCCATCATGGTCGTTTATGGAAGAAGATTGTCGGAAAATACCAACGGAAACAAAATCACCTAGAGAAGGGAGATAGAAGTTGAGACGGTAGCCATTAGATTTTGGGGTGTACCGATTCCGGCAAAGATCAAACTATAAATAGAGAATTGAGTTTACCATTTCCGGTTGACAAGTAACAACGACAGGGAGAAGAGAGGCGGTGAAGATTGGGGACCAATTTCTATTTTTTTAATAAAAACTAGGTGTATTCCCGCGCGTTACCCAGTAATAAATTTATATAATAAAAATATATTGACGGATCAAATATAAACATAAACACTTTAGATCTAATCAAAATATGAAAAATTAAAAATAAATCAATCATATAACATATGTAATAATAATAATTTTTCATCCAAACATTGAAAAAATATAGTCACCTTTTTTGATCTTTTTCCGTTAGACTCGTATGTGTAAATAATACTTCAATAATATTATATTTTTTAAATAAAAACTTTTTAACTGACAAAAATTTATTAAAATATATGAATATGTTTCTATTAAACGTATTATTTAAAAATATTTTCAAATTAGTTTTGAATCTGTATTCATATTCATTTAAAAAAGAAGCTACTTTTGTTAGAGATTTTTATCTTTCCATTTCTTCCTCTAGTAAAGTTTTCCCATAAAAACTTTGAAACCCTAGTAAGAAGTTAAATAAAAACAATATGAATTTGAATTTTGAAATATGATGCGAGTTTATTAAAAAATTAAATATTATCATAACTTTTAGTTTTTTTATTAGAAAAGTAAACATTGTTTGCTGCCGATCTACTTATCAGCATGTTATATTATTTTTAGAAAATATATTATTAAATAGTAATCAAATTTCACTTTTGTTAATCTTATTATCTAAATTTTTTTAAATAGTTTACCATAAAGTTCCATTTTTGTTGTATTTACGTCAAAATCTAAAATTTTAAATATTTAACAACTGACTTGACAACATCCTCACAAATTTATATCATTATTCTTATCAAATAATGTTAATCCAAAAGTATGGATATGTTGGGTGAGGGGGTAGAACTAAGCATCAAACATGTCTCTTGCCTTGCGACTTGTAATTTGGTTTAGCTTATTTATCTTCCTCCTTTCTATTTTAGTATAAATAAATAAGCGTCTCTAAAGTAAATATTGTGTGTTATCAAGTCATATTTTCCTCCATCTTATTTTACAAACAATAGCAACATAAGCTACCTATATGAATTATATATATCTTTATATTAACTAAAGTGTCATGAGTAGCAGTTAAGTACCATAAGTTCAAAAACTTTTAGGTTGTAGTTTTTAATTCGTTGAGACGTGAAGAAATTTAGTATTAAAATAAATTAATGGAGTGGGTAATAGTAGAAAGTTGAAGAGTTGAAACTTTCAAATACATAGGGTTCAATATAGATATTATATCTTGAAATTAATGTAATAAAACTGGTTAATTTTATTGAAGATTTATATTAATATTACAACTCTTAAAATTCTTGGTAACGATTATATAACATTAAACAACTATAACTCAAAAGTCTTTTTAGTTACATTAGTTAATTGATATTTATGAGTATCAATTAAATATGATTGAAATATTTAAAGTTGGTTTAACCAATTAACCGAATACTATCTATATCAAAATTTATGTCAACCACGTCCAAACACTTGAAGCACAAATGTAATAAAAATTAGTAAATCGCATTAAAATTTTATTTAAATACTATAACTCTCCAAATTCCATGTAAGAGTTATATATATATCATTATACCATTATAACTCAATATGTTTTTTTTACTTATCACACTAATATATGTTTATAAGACATAATTTAATTTACTCAATTGATTTAAGTAATTTCTTTTATTTGAAGTAGCACTTGCAATTGCTACAAAATCTTTACACTTTCGTCAATATCTAATTTGTCACACTTTTTCCTTTTTGGACGACTTATTTTACTCGTTAACATCACAAATTCATCTAACAAAGTCGCACACATTCCAACTTCAATTTAAAAATTATATCAAATGTGACTAATAATAATAACAGATACATATGGTTTTGTTTGACGAATTTCTATAGCGATTTATCTAAAAATAATTATAAATGTATGACAAAACTTACAATATTAATAACAAAATTATGAGATCAATTGTGATGATATATTACTAAAGAAATAATACAACGAAACCAAATAACTTGTAATGCAAAAGATCACCATATTTTACATCAAATGAATAGTTTTATTTAAATATTTGATAGAGCTAAATATCGTACCCCTCTACATATTTCATAATAACATTTTCTTTTACACATTATACGACTACAAACTCCAACATATCACCCACTCTACATAAAAATTGGAAATATAAGAAAAACAAATGAGACTAACTAAGCATGGAAAATAATGTTCTTACTCATTTTTGAAATACTCAAATTCTCTAAGCATATTAACTTCATTCATTTCATCATTGTGTATTCTTCAAAAGTGGTAGTGAGACCTTCGTAGAGACGCATCACCATGCTTTAAACCAATCAAACAATTGGACCATTCAAATCTTTGATATAGACAAAGAGGATCATATCTCCCGATATTTCATCGTTGAACGTTTTCTTTTACACATGAGATGATTATGAAATTATACTAAATTTCCATGTAATCTACAAAATGAAAATGGAAAGAGAAGAAAAGAAAAGGAATTAAGAGTAACCAAGCATGGAAAATGATGTTCGTATATAGCCAAAAAAACATCTCATTTAATCAAATCATTAAGTACACTAAGTTGAAGAGTTGAGAGAGTTTCAAATGAATATGGTGTAAGATATAGACATATCTTTAACCACATCATTTGGATGACCTCTATTATAAGAGTTATATAGATATAGATATAGATATTACTTTTACCAGTTTTTGGTAATTAATTTACAAACTACCACAGTTTGTTAATTATTTTTTTAGAACACTATTATTCGGTAAAAAAACTCTGCACTTTACATACGGCATATACCTTTCAATCATAGATATAAATTGTAGCTTCGTATACAAATCTTTTGACCATGCCTTTAAATCTTCAAATTAATATAACATACTTTCGTACCTACAAATTGTACCTTCTTTATGGCTTTTTATCAGTTTACCTAATATATAGAGCATCCATATTATCTTCTTTGTTTTATTACGAACCATACTTTGACAATTGACGGCTACAAATTTAATGTTAATTTATATTGAAATTTTTACTATCGTTGTTAATTAGAATACATATCTTATGGTTTAAGAAATTAAAAGTCAACTATATTTTAACCAACGTAAGACTTATGGAAAAAGCAACCCATATATTAAGAATTGAAACGTCTTGAAGAATGTTTATCCATTTATCTGGGTCCTTATGTGATAGTATGTATCATGATGGAAATTATCTATCTATTTAATTCACGTTTTTCTTAAATTCACATCAAGCAAAATATATAATTAATGTATTAATATTCTTGCTCCTTATTGCAAACTGCAGGACAATACCGATCATATTTAAGAGAACATGTACTAAAGAAAGAAAAGGTACAATCATGCCTTTATCAAATATTATAATTTTAATATTAGCCTTCTATTATGCTTTTTTTGAAACTATTAACCCCTATAAATTGCAAAGACATTGGCACAAACAAAAAAATGAAACAAACCCAATAATATTTCGAACAGTAGAAAAGAAAATGTTAGTACTTTAAATGGCCTTCTTTCTTAAAGTGAATGTTATTCCTACCGCATATGTGAAGAACTTATACCGAAATCTATCACCTATAAGACTGATGTGAGGGGTTCGGATGCCATATAGGCTCCACCTCACCTTCCCCTCACCCCTTCAAATCTAGTAAATGGTAACCCCTCACCAACCGCTCACTTTTTTTAATTAAATAAATAATTAAACTAAATTAAACTAAAAAACAAATTATATTAAATTAAATTTAAAAATTAATTAAAAAAAGAAAAACATTTCATTAAAATTAATATATTTATTATTTTACCGATTTTGTAAATTTATAATAAATACAGGACGAGAGTTGTAATTTCCCTATTTTCCTACTCTTTCTTTCATTTTTTTTTCTTTCAATCATCTTCTGCGTTCATTTACACGACCAGAGAGAGAGAGAAAGAAGACGCAGGACCAAAACTGTAAATTTCTTGCTCCACACTGTGCGACGTTCCAACGCCTTGCGGCATCCTTTGTTAAAGTAGTTCACAGTTGTGTTTGGTCTTTGCACGTTTCTTTATTTGTTTATTTAGAAGTAGTGGAGTGGAATATTTTAAAGTCATGTTGGCTAAGTGCTGGTAGTTTAGCTAGTGGTAGGGTCAGTTTTTTTGTCTTTTCTTGCTAGCTTTCTCGTTTAAATAGATAGGCATGGTGTACGTGTTGAATGTTCCTTTTTTCTTCTTTTGATGAATGAAGCAAGACAACAGCCTTGTTGATTGTTGCTATTGATTTTCTGTCCCCTCTCTTCCTTTAACCGTGTAAAGTCTTTATCCTGTGAAAAATCCTACATTTGGTATCAGAGCACAACCTGGTGCATGCCAAAGTATCAATCTCGTAAAGAAATGGCAGGAAACACTAGCAATAGCGAAAAAGATGGTCAGATCACACTCCACTATCCAATGTTATCAAGAAACAATTATGCAGCTTGGGCAATCAAGATGAGGGTGTTCATGCAGGCTCAAGGTGTATGGGATGCTGTTGAGCCACGAACAGCAAACACGGTGGTGGAAGTGAAGAAAGACAAGATGGCTTTGGCAGCCATCTACCAAGGCATACCTGAAGATTTATTGCTTTCATTGGCTGAGAAGAAAACAGCCAAAGAAGCATGGGAAGCTTTGAAGACCATGTTCATGGGAGCAGATAGAGTTAAGAAAGCAAGAATTCAAACCTTGAAAGCTGAGTTTGAAGCCTTGAGTATGAAGGCATCAGAGGGTGTAGATGAGTTCGCTGTGAAGGTGAGCAACATAGTTAGTACCATGCGTACGTTGGGGGATAATGTAGACGAATCCTATGTGGTGAAGAAATGCTTAGGGCTGTACCAACCAAATTTCTTCAAATTGCTTCAACACTTGAGCAATTCGGGGATTTAGATAAAATGACAGTGGAAGAGGTGATCGGAAGATTGAAGGCTCACGAAGAAAGAATGAAGGGGCATGGTGATAATGATGAAAGAAGGCTTCTCTTGACCCATCAAGAATGGTCAGAGAGAAACAAGAAGAAGATAGAAGGAGACTCCAAATCTAAATCGAATAGAGGAGGGTTTGGAGGCTCACGAGGTCGAGGCAGAGGTCGCGGTAGAGGCACCACCAGTAACCGTGGTGGCCGGGGAGGTCGTGGCTCTGGCCAGCAAAAGAATGGAAACCATGGGTCATCCGGTAGTCGAGACAAGAGTCAAGTGCAGTGTTACAACTGCCAAGACTACGGTCATTATGCAGCCGAGTGTGGAAATCCAAGACGTGAAAGAAATCAAGAAAGCAACTTAACACAAGAACAAATTGACAACGAACCAGCCCTCTTACTGTCAGTTCTTGACGATTGTGAAAAGATTGTTGAGGTTCATCTTAACGAAGAAAGCGTGAAGCCACGGTTGAGAAAGGGTGGTGATGAAGCGAGTAAAACGAGTTTATGGTATCTAGACACGGGCGCTAGCAACCATATGACGGGCGACAAGAACAAGTTTCGTGACCTCAATCAGATGATCCAAGGCTCGGTTAGTTTTGGAAACGGGTCCAAGGTCCGAATTGAAGGAAAAGGTTCGATAATCTTCGAATGTAAGAACGGGCAGCAAAGAAAGCTTCAAGAAGTATACTACATACCGGATCTATGTAGTAATATAATTAGCCTGGGTCAGTTAGCGGAAGGAGGAGATGAAATCAAGATAAAAGATGCATTTTTATGGGTTCGAGATGTCACCGGAAAGCTGCTTATGAAGGTTCAAAGGTCTGTAAATCGACTTTATAAAATTGAGTTGAATGCAATAAAGTCAGAATGCATGTTGGGAGATGTCAGTGAGCCAACGTGGCTTTGGCACACAAGGATGGGTCACATAAATTTTGATGCATTAAAGGTTATGTCAGATAAGAATTTGGTTGAAGGAATGCCAAAGATACACAAACCCACACAACTTTGTGAAGGTTGTCTTGTAGGGAAGCAGTCGTCTAAACCGTACCCCTCACAATCAAGTTATAAAGCAAACAAGAGACTAGAACTAGTGCATGGAGACTTATGTGGTCCTGTCACACCGCCAACACCCTCGGGGAATAGATACTTCATGTTATTAGTCGATGATCATACACGGGCAATGTGGGTCTACTTAATGAGGACGAAAGATGAAGCTTTTCGAGTTTTCAAGAACTTCAGGGCAGCAGTGGAGAATGAGACGGGAGAAAGAATAAAGGTGTTTCGTACGGATCGGGGCGGTGAGTTCCTTTCAAATCAATTCTCTACATATTGTAATGAGACCGGGATCGAGAGGCATTACACGACACCATTCTCACCACAACAGAATGGCGTTGTGGAGAGACGGAATCGGACAGTCATGGAGATGGCAAGAAGCAATATGAAGACAATGAAAGTACCCGATGTATTGTGGGGAGAAGCCGTAAGCCACGCAGTGTATATCTTGAACCGGGTTAACACTAAATCTATCAAGGAGACTACACCGTATGAATTATGGACCGGAAGAAAGCCACACGTAGGGCACCTTAGGGTGTTTGGATGTGTTGCCCACATGAAGATAGCTAAAGGTCATTTAAAGAAATTAGATGACAGGAGTAAAAGGGTGGTACATCTTGGAATCGAGAAAGGAACAAAGGCGTACAGGTTATTGGATCCTGATTCGGGGTCGATTTATGTGAGTAGAAATGTAATTTTTGAAGAAAAGCGTGTATGGTCATGGGAGGAGGCAGTGAAAATTAAGTCAACACCTGGTATGAGTTTCACAGTGGAAGGGTACGACCTAAATGAAACTGAAGGGTTTGAGGTTGAGTCAATCCCATGCACTCCTGAAGATGTTGACTATGGGCTGCCACAAAACGATGAAATATGGACTGAAAGTGGGCCAGACCCCATTACTCCCCAGGTAAACTCTCACACAAGCCCACATGCTAGTCCATTAAACTCACCACATCAGGTACCAGATTCGCCTGTAACCCCAGCTTCATTAGTCGGCTCTTCAAGCACGACCTCAAGTTCTACAGGGGGTGGCGCTCCCAAGCGTTACCGGTTACTAACCGTTCTATACCAAAATGCCGAGCAATTGTTACTAATCCACGACAGTGAAGAACCAAGTTCATATGCAGAGGCAAGAAAAAGAAGTGAATGGGTGAATGCGATGAGAGCAGAGTTAACATCAATTGAGAAAAATAAAACCTGGAATCTTGTTGAGCTTCCAAAGGGTTGAAAACCAACTGGTTTGAAGTGGGTGTTCAAGGTAAAACGAGATCCAAGTGGAAAAATTCTGAAGCACAAAGCAAGAATTGTAGCAAAGGGATATGTGCAGAAACACGGTATCGATTATGATGAAGTCTTCGCGCCAGTTGCGAGAATCGAAACAGTACGAGTCATTCTAGCTCTTGCAGGCTCAAATGGTTGGGGTGTGCATCACCTCGATGTGAAGTCAGCGTTCCTGAATGGAAATTTGGAGGAAGAAGTCTACGTTACTCAGCCTGAAGGTTTCGAAAAGAAAAGTGAAATTGACAAGGTGTATAAATTGTCAAAAGCTCTTTACGGGCTGAAACAAGCTCCCAGAGCTTGGAATGCCTGTTTGGATAAGTATCTGAAAAGCTTGGGATTCACTAGGTGCCGTCAAGAATACTCTGTATACACTAGAAAGAAGCAAGGAAACACTTTGATTGTAGGGGTGTATGTTGATGATCTACTGGTTACAGGAAGCTGCCATAATGATGTGAAAAACTTCAAACTGGAGATGAATGCCAAGTTTGAAATGAGTGACCTTGGGTTACTGACTTACTACTTGGGGATTGAGGTAAGTCAACATGAAACTGGTATCACATTAAAGCAAGAAGCATATGCCAAAACTATCCTTGTCAAGACCCGAATGTTAGAGTGCAACCCCACTAAAAGTCCAATGGAGCATAAGTTGAAGTTGACTAAAGATGAAGGAGGAGAGCTTGTAAATCCCATAGAATACAGGAGCATAGTAGGAGGACTCAGGTATTTAACTCACACCCGTCCTGATATATCTTTTGCAGTTGGAGTAGTCAGCCGCTTCATGGAAAAACCAACCATGAAACATCTTCAAGCTGTAAAAGGTATCCTAAGATACGTAAAGGGCACTATGGATTATGGCTTAGTTTACACAAAAGGAGAAGGAAAAATCACTATTTCCGGGTATTCAGATAGTGATATGGGGAATGATGAGGTTGACAGGAGAAGCACAAGTGGGATGGCTTTTTATTTGAATGACAATCTGGTGTCATGGACATCCCAGAAACAACGTTGTGTAGCTTTGTCTTCATGTGAGGCAGAATTTATGGCAGCAACTATGGCAGCTTGTCAAGGAATTTGGTTACATCGTCTTCTTGCTGAAATCACTGGTCAAAACATCCCACCTGCAGCTCTGTATGTTGATAACCAGTCAGCCCTTGATCTCATGAGGAATCCTGTATTTCATGGTCGAAGCAAGCATATCGATATACGGTTCCACTTCATAAGAGAATGTGTGGAAGATGGAAAGATAACAGTGGCTCATGTTTGCAGTAAAAGGCAGAAGGCAGATATATTGACAAAACCAATGGCAAAAGTGAAACATGAGGAGATGCGAGATCTAATTGGAGTAAAGCACGTTACAAACTCTGAACTAAAGGGGAAAATGTTAAAGTAGTTCACAGTTGTGTTTGGTCTTTGCACGTTTCTTTATTTGTTTATTTAGAAGTAGTGGAGTGGAATATTTTAAAGTCATGTTGGCTAAGTGCTGGTAGTTTAGCTAGTGGTAGGGTCAGTTTTTTTGTCTTTTCTTGCTAGCTTTCTCGTTTAAATAGATAGGCATGGTGTACGTGTTGAATGTTCCTTTTTTCTTCTTTTGATGAATGAAGCAAGACAACAGCCTTGTTGATTTGTTGCTGTTGATTTTCTGTCCCCTCTCTTCCTTTAACCGTGTAAAGTCTTTATCCTGTGAAAAATCCTACATCCTTCACCGCAGCTAAAACCCCATCCGGGACGGTGTTACCGGCCAGGGTTGGGATCCACCGTGGCCCTTCCCCGCTCCCATACCTCTTGGTCTAACAATGCAAAGCAGGAATGCATCAAAAGGACTTTCAAAAACATGAATAATATAGGAAACATATTGGAAGTACAATGTTAGAACATATGCTATAACTTTCAAAGCATAGCAGGTTAATAAGATAAAAAGAAATTACAATGACATAACAAAAGGAAACAAATTGGTAGTACAACCTATAATATTCTTCCTCCCTAGTCTTTCTTTCAATTCATTTCCAGAAACCACTACTCCATTGAGTCTCCTAACAAAGTGTTCACAAAGCTGCAACTTTTACAGAGAAAAAGATAATGACGTTAATAAACAAAAACAAATTGAGTCAGACTTTCAACAAGAACAAGTTGAGCCAGATGGATGAGTCATAATCATCAAAAAGTTTAGCCTAAATATATATTTCCCTGCATTTTTCCTTTTTGACCAAAATGCCCATCTCATCCAAAAATATCCAGAACCACATCATTGTAACAGCAAAATGAATCTCAGCTATCCCAGTTATCCCATTTAGATACCAAATCCCAGTTCTAAAAATCATAACCGCAAAGTAAATCCCAGTTACCTTATATTTTCTAAAAATCATAACAACAAAATAAATCGTTAAAATTCCTACTCAGAAATCCCCTTTATTTTATTTTTATTTTATGACCAGAATACTGTTAGCCTAACAAAAGAACTCCAAAACCATATTTACATTCTTTTTAAGATTTTCAGTGTCTAGACCAAAATTAAACACATTTTCATGTAAAAAACAATCTTACAGCAAGAAAAACAAACCTCTGAACATCAAACCAAAACAAATGAATAAAACACCATCTTTTTCGCTTTTTATTCTTTTTTATCTGAATAATAAACTGCTTCAGATCTTTACCTTCGAGAATACATATTTCTGGGTACAAACAACAGCTCTAAATACCTTTTCCTTAAACCACTTTCCTTCACTGTCAACCCAAAATAAAATATCCAGCAAACGTTATTAAAAAATGCAAAGCATTCGTAGCCTAGAAAAGAATAAATAATCACTTTTATGACATGTATCTTGCAAATAGAGAATCAGTAGTGGCCTTTGTTACCAATATTCACATTCGTATTTGAAGCTAGCTACTTGAATACATATGTTTTTAATGTCACAAACAAAACCTGCAAAAGTGTAATAACCTGAGTTTGAACCGTATCCAAACACTGATATACACTTATATCAACAAAGTACAATGATATCTCCTGCATTTGAATCACATCTAAACTATATGGCAAAGAGAGTATAATACGTGTAACTTATAAGGTACACTTCAGGTCAAGGATCGTCAATTAGTGTTCAAACATGCTTCAGTCCAGGACTTTGGTTAAACTCTGTCAAATTCCAAGATTTCAAGACCCTAAATTTGGTTATCTATGAGATTATACCAAAATCTGGCAACAGATATAACCCACATTGTCACCAGAGTCGGATTCATGACATCGTGGCTCCAATTTCTTCAATAATAACAATTAAATTATATTTGTAGTAGTTAAGATCCATGTTTCAAGATTTGTCGTACATACATGTTTCAAGATCCATTCGTGTGTGTGTGCATTGCAGAGAGGTATAAAGGGTGAAGTGCGATAGTGAGTATGTGTAGCTTAGATTTTTATGTGTGTTTTATCGTACCAGAAAGAACACGAAAAAAGACATTACATGTAAAAGGAAGAAGGCGATACTGGTGAGGTAAATATACCATGTTGCCGCATCAAGAGACGGGCAAAATTTTGTAAATTTCTTGAGCACAGTGGTGGATAACGACGAAGAAGATCAACACGGTAGTATCACTCGTCATTGTAGGGTGCAAAAGACTGGTGGTGTAAGTGATTGCATGGTGACGGATAGGGTTTATTGATGGTGGTCGTGAGTCGTGACTGAGGAGCCCTGGCGATTGAGAGAAACGGAGCGGTTTTAGGGTTTATAAATTGTGAATTCTATATCACAAATCAAACACTAAAAGAAATAAATGTGGATTTTCCTCAATCATAGAGGGTTTGGTTTTCACGAATTCACACACACATAAGAATGGAGGAGGCGACGAATCTCTATATAGGGTATTTAGTGGACGGAAGACCGTTCCATTGCAGACTACATCAACGGCGCATCTATCTTCTATAATAAAGCAAAGCTAAAAATGCCATTTGGCATTTTTTTAGACCCTCAATTTGACAGGTGTCGTACTTCTAGGCTTGCTGTGTTTTATTTCCCGCCTAAAGTCTCACGTATATGATAAGGTCTTTAAAACCGTCCAGAAAGTATATCCCCTGATTTCGCTTGATTCCCCAATTCTCGCCTCAATCTTTGGAGTTGTATAAACGGAGTCTGGTATATTATCGCTAATCTTATTTTTCAATTTAGGGTTTGTTTTCGTTCATCGATCTATAAAACACAAACCCGGTTTGACTTCGACTTCAAAAATTCCCATGCAGAAATTGAAGGACGCAGGCTTCTCCGCTTTCCCCTTCCTAAACCCGAAAAGTTTCTTTTATAACTGTAATTTTGATTTTTAATCTAATTGTCATACATGGAGTAGATACTTTCGGTTGTGGCAATAGTTTTATGTATAATTCTAGCCATCGCGAATGCAATTAGAACTTAAAGGGTAACCAGGTTTGCATGATTTAACACTATTGAATTTCTTTATAAGTCATGTGCTTGCTTTCATATGTTTTAGTTATTTACCAGGAACGAAACTTCACTCAGATTCTTCATTTTTGTAGTGCACACCAACTGTTCCAAGGTAAACTAATTTTCTACAGCCAATTGGGCGGTGTGTTTCTATATATCAAATCGTTATTCTTAACTTGGTGAATTACTCAATAACCAATACTAGCGGTGGTATTTTATCATGAGACATGACGATGCATTTTAATTACTTGACATTAATGAGAGGGTATTTGTTTTGTGAAGTATGAAATTTTAATCCAAACAAGAACTTTCCTTTTAGTTTTGATGCTTAATATTTGTCTGCGATGTAACTAAAGGAGTCGATGATGATGAAGACCTCACATGGATTGAAGCTTATACGTAAGATTTTCTGGGTTTTAACGCAATACTTTTCTTGTGGTTGCTTATCCTCATTTCTATGTTTCAATAGGGAAACTTCACTCAGATTCTTCAAATTTGTAGTGGGATTCTGTGGAAGGTTGGTTCGCATGCTATGTGTTTGTATTAATGTCTAAATGAATGCTATGTGTTTGTATTAATGCCTAAATGAATGCACACCATGTGTTTGTATTTATATCGTTTTGTATTAATGCCTAAATGAATGCGATGTAACTAAATTTGTATCCGTTTTGTATTTTATTTTTTTTTGGTTTCACATTTCAGCTTCAATTATCTTGGGTTTAATTGTCGATTATCTGGACACCTTGATTTCACGATTTATATGTGGGATTCTGTGGAAAGTTGGTTCGCATGCTATGTGTTTGTATTAATGCCTAAATGAATGCACACCATGTGTTTGTATTTATACCATGTAAATTTGTTTCTTTTTTGTGTGTTCTTCAAATTTCTTCTTATTTTCTTCTATTTCAACTAATTTTGTTGCAGAGTCCAAATGGGGAATTAATGGATTGCGTTTTGGTTCATCATCAACCAGCTTTTGATCATCCTGTGCTGAAAGGAACAAAGCCACCGGTGGGTTTCACATTTTGATCATGAAAACTTACAAAATTCATTATTTTCTCATTTTTGTTTAATTTATCTTGGTACTTTTTGTATAATCGGTAACACCGGAGAGACCAAATGGGTATAATCATGCAGTAATGGAGTCGGAAAACTATCAGCTATGGAGTTTAGCCGGTGAATCTTGCCAAGAAGGAACAATTCCAATCAGAAGAACAACAGAAAAATATTTTACAATGCAATCTCTTAATTAATTTCTATAAATCAATTTCACAATTAATTTATTAATTAATCCTTGATCTAATTTCTGACTAATTTATTTTTCAATAAATTAATGAACTGATCATTCCTCTATTATTTCTGCTACTAATTGTTTTTACTAGGCAGTGAGGGCAACCCAAATAGGACCCTGTTATTATTAAAAATATTACTACAGTTGATGATATTTGACATATTTCCAACAATCTCCCACTTAGACATGTCATCAACTTGTGTGGTCTGATATATTCAGATAATTACCAGAGGGTGTAACATCCAATGCAACTGCCGAACTCTAATCAAGAACACGATCATGAGACGACCCCTAGATAACATATCAATTATTCCTCTATTCTACAAGATATCTATTATGAACCTAGGACATGGATATAGTTAGTTCCCAATAGTTCAAAATTCTGTTTCCCGATAGAGATTTATGATGACCATATCAGGCTACTCAATCGAACACATCAATTTAGTCCGGACTCGGCCAAGTACTTTATGTCAACATCAAATCATTGAGAGGTCCACATATATCGCCTCTCTTTGTTAGGACAAAAGGAATAGATAAACTTTGACTACATAGTCTCTGTCTACTTCATCATGTTATGTACGGACATACCATTTATAACTACCAGTTACAGACAACTTTTGAGTATACCAATGCATAACAAAATCATAGAGCAAATCCTCATGCATCTCCGCTTGAAGAATAAAAGATATTAGAGTAAACTACAAATTTAGTCATTATGGTTCGCAAAAAACTGTGGGTGGGGTCCAAAACATTTTCAACTTGCACCACTGGTCCAAAATCGAAAACCTTTTGTGGTTTTGGTCCCTGAAAAAGTTGAAAGGATTGTTTTGCCCTTTTAACTTATTTTTTCCAAATGATATATATATATATATATATATATATATATATATATATATATATATATATATATATATATATATATATATATATATATATATATATATATATATATATATATATATATATATATATATATATATAGGGCTGGAAAATACTATTCAGAACACTATTCACGACGTCATCGCTTACATCATCGAGAACTACTCCCGGCGACACTATTTATACTGAGTTACTGTTCACACGTTTTTTTTAAAAACGGCCGTTACAAGTCTCTCCTCCTTTAAAAGATTCCGTCATCGGAATCACTTTTCAAAACAAGTGAGGATATTTAGACTTAAATTCCTATTTAGGTTTCTCATTCACATTTGTCACTGCACTTTACCAGTTTGATTTTTTTGTTCTGGAGTCGTTTTTCTTTACAATCTAAAATTTTACCGGTCTACAAATTCATCCCCGAATTTTCTCCATCGCTTCGACTCTTCATTTTCAGCATCAAGTCGCAAATTTTGAAAAATTGAGTGTAGGGTGGTAGAAAACGTATACACTCTATGTTTGAAGTTTTGGTAGTGAAGATGGCGGCTGACCTTTCGGTTACAGCTACAAAATGCTATATGAACGAAAGATGAACATTACAACTCTTATCAGTCTCAATTGCTTCTTCATACCACCAGCTTATTTGAATACAATTTCTGATTGTGCAAGTCAAGACATGGAAAACAAATCATCTATGGGAAATGTGTCGGACACTGAACTGAATTTCGCAATGGAAGAGGATACCTCCTTTTTGTCAAATCCAATATTTCCACCAGAGTTCGGTAATTATAATATTTTAAACCTCCTTTACGTCTTATTTCATTATTTAGTGTTTTGCTTGACTCTAGCTTACGTGAAATGTAGACTTTGCAGATCTATTACCGTTGGAGCATCTTCAAAGTGACCTTGAAGCTTTCCCTCTAATGGGTATTCTCCCTCGATGTTGGGCATATTGTATTTACAGGTGTAAACCAAGATCATTATCATGAAAAGCTTTAATAGAAATGGAGTAATGCTTACTAGGAAGTGTGAGGTTTGAAGATGATGCCATACTTCTGATTCCTTCTCTTCCCGTAATGGTGTTTCCTGATGTGCTGATGGAGAGACTAATAACATTGGTCATACTCTTATAGTGGTGTTGTCATAAAGTTCTTGAACGTAGGGAACCTTTGAGTATCTTTTGACCATATCTATTCTATGTGATAAATTTAGTCAGTTACACCTTAGGGGAAAGAAATTAGAACCACACAAGATTAGTCCCTTGAGTTAAAGACACATGTCATATCCATCATACTACATATATTTAAGTCTAGGGACTGAGTTGTCATTTTGGCAAATTTAGTGGTATGAAATATAATAATACCCATCATATAATAATACAATATCGTCCTAAGTGTTGGATTAGGTGTCTAAGCCATGACTTTATATTTGTATTTTTCTTATTAATAGAAGCAAAGTCTATTTGGGTTGCCCTCATAGCAGGAGGATTGATGTAGAAGTCAGTAGAGAGAAAGGTTGATTTATTAAGTGTTTAATAAATCAATAGAAATAAATAAATAGTTTATTAATATATTTAAGTGTTAATATATTAATTAGAAACTATAATAATTAATTAGAAATTAATCTAGAATTAATTGGATTTAATTTAGTGATTAATTTAATTAATTAAAAGTGCAGGGACTGGTTCTGTAATTATTCAATAGTTGAATAATTGACTGGCCAGTGGAGCTAGGGTTTGGAAAAATTATTAGTGGGCACACTCATATTTTCGAAACCCTAATTAGGGTTTAGAGGAGGCTTGTCCATTTGATAACAAGCTTGTCAAAGTTGGGTTCCTCTAGGGTTTTGACTGTAGCCTTCTGGAGGCTATATAAGGAACCCCCTACGAACCCTAAAGTCTACGCCAATTCTATCTCTCTGTGGATACTCTGCTGTCTTCTCTGCTCCATTGCTTGGGTGTGATTCCATTTGAGGCAGGACACTTGTGATGCTAGCTTCTGGATCAAGAATCAAAGGTTGGTTCTTCTGATTTAAACTTTAGAAATTATTGTTGGCCCTTAGTTTTAGTTTATTATCTTCATAGAAGAAAACATAGATCTTTCTAGGGTTGCATGTGAACCATAAGAGATTATTTGTTCATTGTTTGCTAGAAAACCCTTCACTAAGGTCATATTTATGTGTTATTTTCTAACATTCTACCACTTGACCGAGTGACTATTTGTATACATGTTTCTTTATTTGGCCAAGATAAGTTCATCATGTTCCATATTAATACTATAGCAAAAAAGTACAGCCTGACGCATCCTTTTAGACACATCCTTTTAGACACGGGACCCCCACCAATCATACAATGGTACTTCATATGAAACTTACGACTGATTTACGCCAAATGACTTCATAGTTAAGTGGTAATGCATTTCATTCGTCAATATAGAAAGTAAGTGCGCACAAGTTATTAATATAGACAAATCGCATATAATAGAGGACTTATAATCATGTACTTGATAACTAAAATTCAAAATTCCAATAAAGCATTATGCTATAATTACATTATACTAGATCTACCCTTAAACCCATATTGACGACATGTTGTTGGAATACTTTGGGTGGTAGAGCTTTCGTCATCGGATCCGCTAGCATATTATTAGTGCTAATGTGCTCGATACAAATATCATTCTCATCCACCCATTCTCGTACGAACAAGTATTTTGTATCGAGGTATAAGCCAGCCCCACTTGTACTATTGTTATTTGAAAAACTTACGACAGCTGAATTATCACAATAGATTTTTAATGGCCTTTCTACGGAATTACAATCATGAGTCCCTTTATCAAATTTCTCAACAGCATTCCATGACAAGTTGCATTATAAACAGCAACATACTCAGCCATCATTGTTGATGTTGTCATCAACTTTTGCTTATGACTCCTCCATGATATAGGCCCTCCTGACAACATAAAGATGTATCCCGAGGTTGACCTTTTGTCGTCTTTGCACTTGGCAAAGTCAGAGTCTGAATAACCTATCACTTCCAAATTATCACTTCTTCTGTAAACAAGTTTGTGATCCTTCGTCCCTTGTAAGTATCGCAAGACTTTCTTGGCAGCTTTCCAGTGATCCAAACCGGGATTGGATTGATAACGGCCTAGCATGCCGGTAACATACGTGATGTCAGGACGAGTACAAACTTGGGCATACATTAAGCTTCCAACCACCGAAGCATAAGGGATTAACTTCATTTGATCTCGTTCTGCCTCTGTTTTTGGGCATTGAAACAAACCAAAAACATCTCCTTTGACTACGGGAGCAACTGAAGGGGAGCATTGTTGCATGTTATATCGATTAAGTACACGTTTAATATATGCCTTTTGAGACAGTCCTAAAGTCCCTTGGGTTCTATCTCGGTGTATTTTAATGCCTATGACATAAGAGGCCTCACCGAGATCTTTCATATCAAAATTACGTGACAATAAACGTTTCGATTCGTGCAACAAATCAATATTTTTACTTGCCAAGAGAATGTCATCCACGTAAAGGACAAGTATCATGAAATTCCTCCCACTCATCTTGAGGTATATGCATTGATCTACCTAATTCTTAACAAAGTTGTGTTTCTTCATGACTTCATCGAATTTTAAATACCATTGACGCGAAGCTTGTTTCAACCCATATATTGATTTCTTGAGTTTACACACAAGATGTTCTTGACCATTAGGAATAAAACCTTCAGGTTGGGTCATATAAACATCCTCGTGTAAATCTCCATTAAGAAAAGCTGTTTTGACGTCCATCTGATGCAACTCTAAGTCGAAATGAGCTACAAGTGCCATTACGATCCTAAGGGAGTCCTTTCGGGAAACAGGTGAGGAAGTTTCTTGGTAATCAATACCCTCCTTTTGTGTATACCCTTTAGCGACCAATCGAGCCTTAAATCATTCAACGTTTCCATTCGGGTCCAATTTGGTCTTAAAGACCCACTTGCATCCAACGGCTTTGCAACCCTTTGGCAATTCAACAAGTTCCCAAACATTATTCTTTTTCATGGAGTTAAGCTCATCAATCATAGCTTCATTCCAATTGTTTGATTGATCACAATTTATGGCATCACTATACGTAATGGGGTCAGTTTCCTTCCCTATGTCAGGATCGACCTCATTTAAATATGTGATATAGTCATCAAAATTTGTGGGCCGCCTAGATCGTTGAGATCGTATTATAGGCTGTTGATTTTCTTGTCTTTCAATGTCAACTTCTTGAATGGGTTCATTTTGTGGTGTTTCATTTTCCTCTACGTTCGAAGAATCATTTTCGTGAGGCATGTTGTGTTGACTTGAATCTCCTAATGAAGTGTTAATAGAAACAGGCACTTGAATAATGGGTGCCTCTTCATTACACTCTTGGAGATCAAAGTAGCTTGATAAACCACTCCTACTAATGTTGACATTCTCAAGAAAATCAGCATGCTTCCTTTCTACAATTCGGGTTCTATGTGATGGAGCATCAAAACCGGTAACCCTTAGACCTTTCAGGATACCCGATGAAGAAACAACTTAAGGTTTTCATGTCGAGTTTTTGTGATTGAGGATTATACAGTTTTGCTTCGGCCGGACAACCCCACACCTTTAAATATCTTAAACTTGGTTTCCTTCCTGTCCAGATCTCAAAAGGAGTTTTAGGGACAGACTTTGAAGGAACTCTATTTAAGATGTGGACTGCCGTTTTTAATGCTTCGGTCCATAGAAATTGGGGCAAGTTTATGTTTGCAAGCATACTTCATACCATGTCCATTAGAGTCCTATTCCGCCTCTCGGCAATGCCGTTTTGTTGAGGAGTACCAGGCATGGTGTATTGGTTAACAATCCCATTATCCTTACAAAATTCAAAGAAAGGGCCGGGTGCTTGACCAACATCTGTATGTCTGCCGTAATACTCACCACCCCTATCCGATCTCACCACTTTTATTTTACGGTCGAGTTGATTTTCAACTTCAGCCTTAAAAGTTTTGAACATTTCTAGAGATTCCGATTTTTCATTTATCAAGTACAGATACATGTAACGAGAGTGATCATCAATGAAAATAATAAATGATTTATGTCCACTTATGCCAGCAGGAAAAGGTCTACAAATGTCTGTATGAATCAGTTCAAGTAAACTTGAACTTCTTGTGGACCCTTTCTTATTTCCCTTAGTCATTTTCCTTTTCATACACTTAACACATTTATCAAAATCTGAGAAGTTAAGATTTGGTAATACTTCATCTTTCACGAGTCTCAGCATTCTGTCTCGTGAAATATGGCCTAAGCATTGATGCCATAACATGGATGAAGTTTCGACTTTTTTTTTCTTTTACTTAAGTTCTCGTCAATATTAAACGATACTAAAGATTCCATAAAGTGGTTGTCCAAATGCAATCTATAGAGATTTCCATCCAGACAACCATGGCCAACAATTTGGGAACCGGAACTAATAATAACATCTTTGTATCTAAAAGTAAGAGTAAACCCTTCTTTTGCCAACATAGACACTAATATTAAGTTTCGGGTAATACCCGATACATAAAGAGTATTATTAAGACTTAAACTAAAACCACTCTCCAAAAGTAAAGGAAGCGATCCAACAGCTTCCACGTTTAAGTCTTCTCCATTCCCAACTTTAATTGTTCTTTGCCTTTTTTCTAGCTTCTGGATTGTATGGAATCCCTGCAATGAGTTAGATACGTGTACCATGGAACCAGAGTCAATCCACCATGAATTAAAGGGGACATTTATATTCAGTGACTCATAAATCATAAAAGCATCAATGTTACCTTTCTTAGCTAACCACCCCCTTAAACCTAGGACAATCTCGCTGAGTGTGTCCCTTTTTATAACAGAATTTGCAACGGGGCTTGAAGTCAAATTTACGGGTACTTGTACTTGCTTTATAGACCTTGCTCGAACCTCCTTTTTTAGTGACATGAGTTTTTCCTTTCTTCTTATCGAAGTTTGTGGTTGTAGTGACATAGGCGACATCAGGCTTCTCAACTTTGAGTCGCTCTTCCTCTTGAACACACATGGCTATTAACTCACTCATCTTCCATTTTTCCTTTCTGAGTGTTATAGTTGATCTAGAAAGGTCCAAACTGTGTAGGGAGAGACGTCATAATGAAGTGGACCAAGAAGCCCTCGCTAATCTCCATGTCCATCCCCTTTAGTTTATTCGCCATGTCGCTCATCATCATGATATGCTCACGCACACCACTCACACCATCATACTTAGTTGTCAACATCTTTAATATGAAAGTACTCGCATAAGCCTTAGAAGTGCCTTTGAATTGTTCCTCCACAAATTCCAGGTAGGTCTTTGCATTTTCGGAGTCAGGAATGGCTCCGCGAATGGCCATTGAAATGGAGTTCTTTATGATCATAAGTAACATGCGGTTTGACCTTTCCCATTTAACATAAAATTGTTTTTGTTCAGCAGTTCTCTTTTCATTAAGAGCTTCAGGAGGGTCAAAACGCAAAGCATGATCGAGTTCCATTACTCCTAGTGCCAATTTCAGAGAATCTCTCCATGTCAGAAAGTTAGTCCCAATCAATGTTTCGATTACCTGACCTGGGGAGATAGTAGATGCTGAAAAAAAGGTTATTATTTAATGTATGCGAAGAAGGTACTAAAGTGACTTAATGGGATAACAAAGTGAATTGTGTCATTATACCTATTATCAACCCCAAAATAATAGGTCGTATTGACATCCTTACCCAAATATCAGTTTCGCTTTGGCTAGACCAATAGTTGGATATTGTGGCATCTTTACTTATAGACTACGCTACACAAATACTGCCATCACCTTTGGGTAGAAATAAAATATTTATGTATATTATGCTTTAAAATTCATTGTGTGGGTTCATTATTCAATTAGCCTTTGGGTTCCTTGAATAACAATCCGAACAATTGCTTAATGTGGTGTTTAATAAACTTTAACGTCAAACTTGAACGACCTTTCTTTGGTCCAGCCGCTTAAGTTTAACATCAAAGTTACCACTCATCATAATTGGAATTTATCAAACTAAAATAGTTAGATAATTTGATAATCTTAAGAGCAACGTAGAATTAAGGTCAATCAAAATAAAATTGACACAGTTTAATATACATGCATAATATCTGCGAATTGCATGACTTAATTTGAGAATTATTAATAGTCCTCTCTAGAATATTTCAAGTACTACATATAGTTTATAAATCTATTATTTTCATTGCAAATTGAATAGGAACATTTACAAATAATATCAAATCCATTATATTTATAAATGAAATCTACACAGACACATCCCAAACAATTAATGACTTCATATTTACAAGTCAAGGTTTAGAAATATCCATACGGATATAATTATTAATTTTAATATATTTTGCCAACATTCCATCTATTATTTCAGTAGACTAAATTAATATAGCAGCATACAGTGCAAGTGTTATATGAAAATTACTTTCTTGGAAATCATTTCATTGCAAACATTAAATTTGAAATTCTCGAACGGACTAAAAGGAAAACAATAAGCCCATCATCTCCATGATAATAAAATAAATAAAACCATAGACCCATTAAGTGATTTTAAAAATAATAATAATAACAATTTACGGAGGCTCAATAAAATTAACCCTACAAACCAATGACTTATCCTTGAAAACGGAAAGAAAATTCTCAGGGAAAGAGATTTGCAACTCAGAGATGGAAAGGAAAAAATAACTTTGAAGGCATTCCAGTTTCGATTTATAGTTTGTTGTAAGAAAAAACATCCGCAAAACAGAGAAGGCAAATTAATCAACTTCAGGAGTAGATGAATAGAAGAAAAAGTTTGAAGTTATGAATCAGTGAGTAATCCTTAAATGTAAGTTGTTTTGTTAATTTTATCTAAAATCATCACGTTGTAATAAAACTGAAAAACTCAGACGACGAGAATCATGAAGCATTGCATTCAAAACGAAAGTTTTAGATAAATAATAATAATAATAAAAAAATAACAATAGTAATATTAGGTGTAAGAAATCAGTACACGATTTTCCTTCTTCTTGTATTTTGCAATCATAAAATGAAATTCATCAACTATGAAATCCATAACAAATTCATGTTTGGAAAATCTAAATTTTATTATCATCAGTTTCTTAAAGCAGTAATTTTAAGCAAGCAGTAATTGACTCTGATTTAGAGTTTTCATAAAATAGCATTTGCATCATGATAATCTAACACATGCTCTGATACCACATATTGTATTTACAGTGTAAACCAAGAACATTATCATGAAAAGCTTCAATAGAAATGGAGTAATGCTGACTTGGAAGTGTGAGGTTTGAAGATGATGCCATACTTCTGATTCCTTCTCTTCCCGTAATGGTGTTTCCTGATGTGCTGATGGAGAGACTGATAACATTGGTCATACTCTTATAGTGGTGTTGCCATAAAGTTCTTGAACGTAGGGAACCTTTGAGTATCTTTTGACCATATGTATTCTATGTGATAAATTTAGTCAGTTACACCTTAGGGGAAAGAAATTAGAACCACACAAGATTAGTCCCTTGAGTTAAAGATACATGTCATATCCATCATACTACATATATTTAAGTCTAGGGACTGAGTTGTCATTTTGGCAAATTTAGTGGTCTGAAAAATAATAATACCCATCGTATAATAATACAATATAGTCCTAAGGTCATATTTATGTGTTATTTTCTAACAGGGCAATCCCAATAGTTACTTCCAGGTTAAGTCATTTTGTTATGCTTTATGTCTGTTTTTCTTAATTATCTAACATTCGTTATATACAGATCCATTCGTAGATGATCTTACTGATGATAATCTAAGCATGAACGTGCCCATATTACATAGTGGAGTAGACCTAACGAATCAGGGGTCTCTAACTGACATTCAAAATTAGGATCAAATACAGTTGATCCATGATGACACTATCGGGTCCGCTTCAGCAAATCCTGAGTTTATGGGTGGTTTTCAATATCAGGATCATTTTCAAATGATCCAAAGTAACCTAGAGAATTTCAAGAATCAAAATTATGGGTTTACAATTGATTTTGAAAATCAAGTACTACTACCTATAACAGGTACTAATGGAAGTTTCAGAAATCAAAGTCCTACATGAAGGATCAAAAATAAAAATGTCTCAACTACTACTCTAAGCACTACCGAAAGTGGCAGTAGCAGAGGTTCAAGACGTGCATTAAGTAGGGACTTAATAGCTAGGCATTTTGACAAGCCAATCAAGGAAGCTGCAAAGGAACTCAATGTTGGAACAACACGGTTGAAGAAACATTGTAGGGAGTTAGGTACTAAACGTTGGCCCCAACGACAAATTAAGAGTATGTAAACTCTTATTGATCGTACTCAGGTAAAGAACCTTTATATTATAAGGTTGTAATTACTTAAGTTATTTGTGCCACATAAATTTAGTAAGAATTCCAATAAAGCAACAGAATTGTCGAGAGATATAATTCCCAATCTAGAAAAAGAGAAAGAAGCGATAATCGAAGTTTCACATTCGGGTCTAAAAGACGGCATAAAGAAGCTAAGACAAGATGCTCATAAGGCTGAATATAAGAAAAGAAAATTTCAGAAAATGGAGGAAGCTTCATCACGAACTCATACAAAGAAGCAATCTCTGCCATCTGATTTTGCTTTGAGTAGTATTAACCCTGATTTACTCGCGTCTATAAGTGAAGAGAATTTTGAAGACTTAGCAGGTGATCTATCATGGCTTCAGCTTTATGATTGAATTCATACCAATATTAACCCCATGGAAGGATTTGAATCTAATTCAATTCGCTCACAATGTCATACTCTACTAGGGAAAAATTTTGTGTATATAACATTATATTTATATGTTTGACGCATTACTATAATTTTAATAATTTCATCGATGCTAAACAATATTCATGTTGTTCCCTTAATTTTGTATTCCTTCCCCACTTGGACTAAAGTCCAAGTCTGTTACTTTAATTTATTTTTATTTTATTTTTAGAAAATATGTGCACCCAAACCAGCACCCTAGTTGTTCCTACTGAACCCAAATATCACCATTCAACAATAGAATGGTCAAAGACTAACACATTCCATTAACACTCACATCTAATATGCTAATTGTATACAATCTTAGCTCATTGGATTCCTCTTGACCAATTCTCGACTCAAACATGGATCCTGTGCTTTCGATAGTAGGAGCTCTACTACTACCTTCCACACCTATCCAGGTTTGTTCCGAGACCCGTCCTGAAGTCCCCAACTCGTTTTTCACCGAGAATTCAGACACATATGCCTACATATTCCTAGAACACTAGGATTCCCACCCCGATCCTACTACTCTAACTAATACGAAACTTTCTCCAATGATGACGAGTCGCCTCGTGAATGCTCCTTAAAGGCTTTATCCTAACAATGAATATACCAATAATTATAGCTACTATTCTACTTAAGCAACTATTTCTACTCTCACGATTTAAGTCTAGAGTCTTACTACTAAGATCTAGTTCGCTTAAACCACGGCTCTGATACCAACTTGTAACACCCGAATTTTTAACACAAAGTACACCCGAAAATTTTCATACAAAAGTAGGGGTACATTTATATTAAACAAACGGAATACAAGTAGTTATCAATAGATCTTATTAAATAAATAATTTTCCCAAGATCAAGCCGAGTATTACATTTTATTACCAAACGATAATTCATATTCTTCAATTCTTAATTCTCATGCATCTCCTTACCGTTTCCTGAACCACTAGGACCTGAAACTCAATTCAACATACTACAGGTAAGTTATTTAAGCTTAGTGAGTAACATCAATAAAAGAGTTTCATATAACAACATTTCATCATAGAGATACTTAGTAACTAGGACCCGTACAGTCCATGTGGTAGAGATCCATACAATCTAATGATTGGACCCGTACAGTCTACGTGGTAGAGATCCATACAATCTGATGACAGGACCCATACAGTCCAGAGTTTAACTGACATTTATACATTACATAGCAACAAGCAGACACTGTATAGCAACAGGATTATGTCACTCACCTGAGTATAGTTCTTTCCGGTTATTTTACGGCTTAAGACTTCTTCTTCCAACTGTTAATATCATTAAGTCTTAATTACTATAGCATCAACATATGTCATACTACTGAAAAACTTAAATCCTTTATTAATTCCAATATAATACTTTCATGACTATCAAATAAAGAACGACCAGGTAGAAGATCAAATGGGGGAGACATGACCCTTCTAGCATATAAGCCTTTTGGAAGCCCAACCACCAAGCCAAAATAATCGGCCTAGGCATCGTCCTCGTAGTTAGATCAATCGGTATTATTTCGGAACAAATCCTCCATAGTCCGAGCTATATATCACCTAGCTCGAGCTTAGTTCGCTTATTATAAGGCATTAGTCTGACAAACCTATCCACTGCATAGTTTACACTTATAAAAACTATATTTGCTGCCAACAATTCGGCACATCTAAGGGTTATTATGTTTTTTGAACACCAATAACTCATAGATATATCAATATATAATCACACTATCTAAGGGTTGGAAACTTACCCTTCGGATGTCGAGACGACGGCTGCAACTCGAAATCTACCGATTTTCCTTCCTTCTAATGCCAGAGTTACTATTCACGCATTTGTTTGTGAAAAATGGTCGTTACAGCCGATCTGCTCCGTTGCGGATCTACCATTTGATGGTCCTTTTCCTTAAGTACCTCCTTCACTAACTCACTGTTTGAGACGACTAACGTTTAGAATAGATCCAAATTAGGCGGAGATGATCGGCCCCTATTGATGTCATACAGGTTTTCGACGATCAACCATGGGCGTGGGCCCGATGGGAGCTTGAATCAGAGTTTTTGGTAGAGTATGTAAGCTAGGAAGAATAAAGGGAGGGAAAGGGTGGGGCTGTGGTAAAACTGACGGCGACCACTGACACGCCTAGGTCGTTATGCAGTCAAAAATAGAAAAATAAAACCTCATAAGAAACTAGTATAGTAGCAGTAAGGGTCGATCCGCGGGAGTTTGGTGGTCAAAATATAGTGTCTGAATAACCAACTATAGTGTCACGCTATAGTCAGCGGTGTTTCTTTCACTTCTCGAAAAACCGAATAAAACGAATACCGAAAAACTGAAACAAGCATAGACTAAACTAAACTACTTCAAACATTAAACCCAACTTACTTATTGTTTCCTGAAGATTATTCCAGAAAATCAGAAGCAACAAACAATCCAAACCATTCCAAATAACATCCAAACATAAATAGTACTGAAAAACATGTAAGATAACTGAAACCGAATGATTATATTGAACCAAGGTCAATTCTAGAAACTATAATGTTCCAACTTCGAAAATAATCCAAACTTAACTTGTTCCAACAGATTCTACACTTCAAAACCGCTGAAATCAAGCTAAAACTAAAACTAAAACCAAGAAATATTGAAATAAACAAGAAAACATAAAAATACCAAGTGAAGCTACTGAAATCCAAAATATGGAGTCAAAGAAGACTAGGTTACACCCTTTGGTCGATTCTTCGCTTCTGAAATTCGTCCTAGATGCCTCTATTTATAGTTACAAATTAGGGTTAATCGCGTCATGCAGGACTTGGATCCGCGGCACGTCTTATCCATTATCACCGTATTTCGCTATTTGAATTTTCAATTCACCACATCATCTTTCACTTTTCGCGTCGCGCGTGCTCCTTTGGTCGCGGCGCGCGTGTCTTTTCAACTGAAATGGTCTTTAGCCAAACTTTTTTCATTTTGTCCATGTTTAGTCACTGTTTTCATCTTTTTCTTAAATACAAGTACTAGCACAAAAGTGAGTAATACCATGATATAAATGATATAAATTCACGAAGAATAGGGCCTAACAACGACTAAAATACTTGATTTTGATAGGCGTTGTCAAACACCCCACACTTGTGCCTTGCTTGTCCCCTAGCAAGAGAGTTTTTGACAAATTATAATTATAACTCAAACATTTTTGAACGCTTTCAGTTTCAAAGTTTATTGTTTCTAAAAGTTAGATTGAAAATGTTTTTTGAAAAATGACCAGAATACCCTTTGGAATTCACGACTTTCTAAAGAACCCTTGATTACAATTTTTCTGTTCACCGAAGTGCACGTACTCATTCAGATGCTAAAGGCCGTTAAAGAAATGTCCATGACTTTCGATTTTGTCCGTGTAACGAGCTTTCAGAAATACTATCCCAAACCAGACGATCTTAGGTAGTAAGGTGCATAAGTGCCCCTTCAGGGCCACCCGTTTCAGATCTACCGGTTCGAACAACAAAGGCCACTGATTGACGTTTCCTTCCTAAATTCCAATCCTAAAATACTCCAAATCTAAAACTTATTTCTAACTCCTAAAAACTCAACTTATTTGACCAAATAATAACATGCTTACAACTACACAGTATCTCTTGAAAAATACCAAGCTATAACATTCAAAAGCTATTCGTTTCAAAATTACAATCTCTTAAAATTATTGAAAAATTGCTAAAGTTTTTGAAAATTACTTGTTTTCTGCAAAAATTTCAAAAAATAAACTTTTTCGACCGTCCACACCCCACACTTAAAACCGTACAACGCCCCCGTTGTACATAAAAATATTTCAGAACTAGGGAGAAAGAGTTACCCCTTTAGACAGTAGACTGCTTGTTGGAACTAGTTATCACAGGATACAAAAATACGTACAACACGATCCAAATTCCCGGAGTTAAGGCACTACAGTGAACACGCCGGTGAAATGGCAAGTATAGGGGTTCAATGACCCCACACTTACTTGAAACAACTCCTCAATAGATTTCCCTTGGTACTTGCACAAACACTCACAAAAAAAAAATTAAATACAAAAAGAACAAACACAAAAGAAATAAAAACTATACAACATAAATGAGCTACGGATTGCCGCGGCACATGGGTTTGATGCGTGTGTCGTGGTAATTACGATGTTGTTTGTTCTACGTGATCTTGGAAATGACCGCGACGCGATCCTAAGAGGTGCCACGTCGCGGTATTTTCGAATTTTTAAAGCCAACTTTAAACAACTATTAGACTCATTTCAAACAAATTTACCTAAATTTACCTTGTATTTATTACTGTCATATGACTTATTGTGAGCCGTATCGTCTTCTGCATTTTCAACTGGCTCTACTTCCTCTACCTCTTCGGGCTCTTCTTCCGGTTCCTCTTCAGCTTCTTCATCCTCAATCAACGGGGGTTGATCTCATGGTACGTCGCAATTGAAATCATCCATGTACTTCCGCATACAATCCGCTACCCAAAGCACTTGGTTTTGAATATTTTGGGAGTAGCAGATCGTCTCCTAGATATCCACGGAGAGTGCATTATACTCAAACCGCTGGGCTGTCATACTTTGCTGAATGGCTTTCATTTCGTTGGCTAAAAAATGCAAATCCGGATTTACGGGCTTGGTGCGTGCCGAGATACATTCCGATGCTCGGGGCCGTTTCTTCGATGTCGACGGCTCGTGTCGTAGGGCCGAGAATGGCGAGTGGTGGATTGTCAGAACACCATCATCTATATACACAATCTCTCACGAGGTTGTGGTTGGTGGACTAAATGGGATCACAGGAATCTCCATCAATTGGCGGATAGTGGTAGGTGCTAGTAACCCATAGGAGCATGCGAGGCGTGTGATGAAATAGCCTCCCCCGGCCGCTATAAAATCCAACGGTGCACTGGTCATTTTCCCAAAGTAATCAGCGATGAGGTATGGTATGTTGACAGTCTTTAACTTTGAGACCAATGACCACATGAGATAAAGGTCATGGAGTGTAACCCCGGTCCTCGTCAGCTTGCGGCCAAAACATCGTCGATATGACCTGGTGAAGCATACGATGTGATGGCAGGTGCATTTGGCCCTCAGAAACCGTGTTCTTATGATATCTAGTAGACGAAATAGTAGCCCAGAAGTCGGCACAAGAGAATGAGTCACTCGTGGCCTTGGAGGCCCTCCGCAGAAAAGGTGCGAACCCGGCCCCGTCAGCCTCCTCGTGTATATAAATACCCAAGCGAACCCCGAACTCTTGAAGGCTTCAAGTGCGGTTCATGTTCCACAGACAGAACATGATAGCATCCTCATCATCAATGCCCAAAGGCTCGTGGTCAAAGTGAAAAGCGGCAAGGAACTCGAGAACGGCCTTGCGGTACATAGGCTCGTCCATACGGAATACTGCCTCAACTGCTCGGCATGTAAAGGTAAGTTCATTGTCCTCATATCCTTCTTGAACCAACCACTGCTGCAAATGCTCCAAAATTCCCAACTCACGGGTCAACTCCTAATTGACCGTTTGAGCCGGTAAGATCCGTTTCCGCGAAAACACCCCGATTTGATTTCGAAATTTTGTACGTGTGAAGCTGGTGACAAACACTGGCAAAGCAAGCCAGTCGATATCACTAGAGCTGTTAGAAGACATTTTCCTGCACAATTCAATAGAAATTTCCGAAATTAGTTGCTTTTTAGCATCACCCGCAGCGCGGAAATTGATCCCTGCATCGCGATTTATGAATGTTCATCCTCCGCGTCGCACCTGATGAATAGACACAGTGCGGCGTACGAAACTCAGAACATAATCAATTAATTAACATCTATACATCCTAAATTTGTAGTTCTGATTACTAGGTTATGTTTCAAAAACTAATATAAACCGTTTAGCATCATACATTGATATCCAGAAACATTACATTGCAATCTAGAAGTGATTCTATGAACTTTCAAGAAAAATTGAAAAAGAAGAGAAAATTAGAACACTTACTTGAGTTGTGGATTAGAAGAATGAAGCAAATATGATCAAGGGGTTGCAAAGAGTTGTATCACGGTGAGAATTCGAAGAGATTTAGCAGCTTGATTTTATACAGGTGTGAAGGGTTTTAGAATGGTTTTCAAACTTTGTTTTGTGATTATCTTGAAATTCGAATTCAGATAAGCCCGCGACACGGATTAATATCGTCCGCGACGCAAGTACTAAATTCAGACTTAACGCATACGGCGAATCACGCTCTCACAGGGCGCAGGTTTAAAACCCCCACATCGCGTGTTTATAAAATTCCCAAAACCACCCCATACTTTTTCTTTTCTTACCGTAATTGATTAAACGCATTTAAAAGGTTAAAATACAAAATACAAAAAGATTGGGTTGCCTCCCGACAAACGCTAAGTTTAACGTCTTCAGCCGGACGTATACTTACCTGACTACTGCACATATTCTGGACTGTCGGTCACAAACTCGACTGTTTCTACCTCCAACTTCTGGAACGTGCCTGAAGTGACATAGGGTTTTAATCTATGCACGGTGACTTTAAATGGTGGCCCTCCTTTGAAGTCTAGGGTTTCCACAGTGCCGTAATCTGTAACACTAACAACTTCATACGGTCCATTCCACTTGCTTCTTAGCTTCCGAGGAAACATATTTAGCCTCGAGTAATAAAGCCATACTTTCTTCCCCACCATGAAGGTCTTCAATTTGAGTTTAGCGTCATGGTACCTTTTCAGCTTCGACTTGTATGTAGCAGCATTTTCGTTGGCCTCATCACGTAACTCCTCCAGCTCAGTCAACTGTTGTTTCCGCTCCTTCCTGGCTGTATCATAATCAAGATTAACTTGTTTAGTTGCCCGCAATGCGTGGTTAGCTAATTCCACGGGTAAATCGCATCCTTCCCATAAACTAGCCGATAAGGGGTAGTCCCGGTTGGTGTCTTATAAGCGGTTCTATATGCCCAAAGCGCGTCATCTAACCATTGTGACCAATCTTTTCTATATATCTTTACCGCCTTTTGAAGAATCTTCTTGATTTGCCAATTCGAGACTTCCACCTGGCCGCTTGTCTATGGGTGATACGGCATTGCGATCCGATGATTGACCCCGTAATGCCTTAGCAATCGTCCGAATTTGAAGTTGTTGAAATGTGACCCCCCATCACTAATGATCACTCACGGTACTCCATGCTGAGTAAATATATTTTTCTTTACAAATTTGCAGACCATATGATGATCATTCGTGTAGGTTGCTTAAGCTTCGATCCATTTGGAGACATAGTCAACAGCCACCAAGATGTAAACATATCCTTGTGAACCGGGGAACGGTCCCATGAAATTGATCCCCCACACATCGAAAATATCTACAACTAATATCGGGTTCAAAGCCATTTTGTCTCTTTTTGAAATATTCCCCAACTATTGACAATTGAGGAACTCCTTGGCAGTTTTATACGCGTCTTTGAATATCATCGGCCAATACAAACCAGATTCCAAAATCTTATACCCTGTATTCTTCGTGCTAAAATCTCCACCGCAGGCCGATGCATGGCACTGATCAAACACTTTAGGAATCTCGCTATCAGGAACGCAACGACGAATGATCTGATCCTCCCTAACCTTGAAAAGACCGGGTCGTCCCAGATAAACCTCTTGGCATATGTACGGAACTACTTTTGCCTATGTTTCGTCCAATTTGTTAGCATTGCTCCAGTGGCTAGGAAATTGGCATAATTCGCGTAACATGGTGCGACATTAACTTCTAGCAGTTGCTCTTCTGGAAAGGTATCATGTATGCCCACTTCCAGTCCTTCTGTTGGCAATCTTGAGAGGTGATCGGCTACCACGTTCTCTGTTCCCTTCTTGTCTTTTATCTCCACATTGAACTCTTGTAGTAACAGGATCCATCATATCAACCTTGGCTTCGATTCTTTTATTGCTAGTAAATGTCGAACAACACTATGATCAGTGTAGACTACAACTTTTGATCCCCAGATGTATGATCAAAACATGTCTAGAGCGAAGACAACAGCTAGTAATTGCTTTTCGGTAGTTGTGTAATTTAATTGGTCTTCAGAAAAGGTTTTGCTAGCATAACAGATGACTACTGGTTTCTTGTCAATTGTTTGTCCCAAAACCGCACCAGCAGCATAATCACTTGCATCACACATAATAACGGTTGGGTCCAATCAGGAGGCTTCAGGATGGGAGCTTCGACCAACTTGTTTTTCAAGATATTGAATGCTTTGACACTCTTCATCGAAAATAAATGGTGCGTCTTTCAATAAAAGACCGCAAAGTGGTTTGGAAATGGTACTGAAGTCTTTGATAAACCTTCTATAGAATCCCGCATGTCCTAAAAATTATCTCACCCCTTTCACTGATTTTGGAGGCAGCAACGTAGAAATTTCTTTGACTTTCGCTCGATCCACTTCGAATCCCCTTTCTGAAACTACATGTCCTAAGACAATCCCTTCGCCGTCCATAAAGTGACTCTTCTCCCAACTTAGCACCAAGTTAGATTCTACACATCTCTCCAAAATGTTTTCCAACTGACTCAAGCACGCATCAAATGATGAACCAAAAATGGAGAAGTCGTCCATGAATGTTAGTCCCAAACAACTCAAGATCTACTTGGTATCTATCAAAACACTCGATTGGTGTGGAATCCGAATGAGTATGAATCGAAACACACAAGAAAATTACTACAGACCTTCAATGCACTCTGTGATTAACAAAAGACTGGTACATAAGGTTATGATCGATTACACAATAATTCTCTCTAGAAAGCTCCTAGTCGATCCACCTACAAATGACGGCTCATAAAGCCTTTTATACCCTACGACCTAAACCCTAGAAAAACCCAAAGCCCACTCCATAAAAGCCCACTGAAAAACCATGATAGCCCAACCGAAAAACATTGTATTTTGGTCATGAACATCGAACAACCAAGGGTTTTTCGGTTTCAATTGAAAAACACATTTAGGCCCATAAAATCTTCATTTTAGCCTAGAAACTCCTTGGATTTGGTCCGATTAAATGCAAAGCTTAAACCAACATAAATTATGGCCCAACAATCTCCCCCTTGGTTTAATTCTTTCATTTAACCTCGAGCTCTATCTTGAACTTGATTCGGTTGTACAGTGTAGAATATTTCAACAATCTCCCCTTTATCATGGCAATCTCCCCCTTAGCAGGTGACGGGTATAAATGTTGATGAAATTTTAGCAAGTTGCAAAGACAACTTCATCTTCGGTATCAGACTGTCTTCATGTATGACTTGAACGTACATTGGGTACGGGCTTTAGCATAGGCCTTAAATCAGCACATCCAGTTTTGATTTGACTCTGACTAGGAACATGGAGTTTGATTCTTCATATTCTCTTCTTGATCCCATAAGGTGCAAAGTAGTAACGAACTAATTGAGGAGGAATTCAACACAGCTTTTCACATGGAGTTATGATTCACCTTCTCTGGGTTTGAAATGATTGTGTTGAGTACTTGAAACTTAACTTCTGGCTCCATCACTTGAGAGACTTCACTGGATTGTCTTCGACTAAACCAGTGCGCAATGATGACCAAAAATCATGTGGCTCACAGAGTCATAAACTCTCACCACAGTTGTTCAAGGATTCATCCTTGGCTTAGAATGAGACGTCTCGTAGTATCTGTGTGAACCCGGGGGAACGCACTGCGATTGTTTAAGTATCGGTGAAATACTAGTGGCCGTTTTGATTTAGGCCCCTGCATATCCTTGATCAAAGATCTCAATGCAGTTGACAAGTCAACAAGTTGACTTCGCTCTTGGCGAGACGTTCAATGGTATTCAAACTCTGTGGACTGTACCATCCTAGTGCCAATTTTGAATCAGGTAAAGTTGTTGGGGTCTCACAGCTATTGTGGTAAACAACAACGATCACTGACCCAGAGTTTTGAAATTTCATCAATGTGAGGTAATATCATATTAAGTCATGAACATCTTGTTTAGAAGAAGATAAGGTCAAGAGTAGTATGAGCGTGTAATATGTCTTGGTTATTAGACATACCCATCGGCTAGACTTTCGAATTGTCATCAGTGTACGGTTTATTACACTGAATCATCCAACTCTCGAATTTAGAAGCTTTGTATGTAAGAATAGTTGTTGATGCCTCACATCTACTACTTATGTTGTAGTAGAGATCACTGGCATAGAATGTCGAAATATCATAACTATTTGGTTTAAAGTAATGAATCATGTATTTCTTGTACCAGAAAGTTAGAGGTAGTTACAAATCGATTGGTGCATGTGATAGACTATGGTACACAGTCTAACCATCGGCACACACTTTTTAACTCTCGACTTTGAGTGGTTTCTTTCAAAGCGTCTAGAAGTTGGTGTTACATAAGAATAACCTTAGATTGGGTCAAGAAAAGTTGACAGTACTTCACACTCATTGAGATGTACTAATGAGGATCACTAACACTTAAAAATTACCTCAGCAGTGAGTGGTATTACTCGGTGCGTCGTCGGTAGGTAAGAAATGTCTTAGCGAGTCACGGTAGTAGTGAGTCACATCTTTGACATGAAGTTTTGATATGTATTCCTGATTGGTATTGATCAGGAACATTGACAATCGTGCAAATTGTGAAAAAGAAAACTATTTTGGATTTTTTAATTTTCAGAAAAATAAAGGCATAAACAGAAAAACATCCTTTTGGATTTTTAAGTTTTCTGAAAATTAAAGACACAAAGTGAAATATTTTTGTAGTTTTAATTTTCTGAAAGGAAAGATATGAAAATTATAAAAATAAGGAGAGATATGAAAATTATAAAAAATATTTTTGTATTTTTAAAGTTATGTAATTTTTGTTTAGTTTTTTTAATTCTCCCCCTAAATTTGTGCATAGAGGAGAATAAACGAAAATGCACAAATTTAACTAGAAACAAAAGGAAAATATACAAAAATTGAACTATTAGTCATCAAAACAAGTCAAAACAGTCCAGGACGAAGTTACCTTTTCAGTTTTCAACAATCGTTAGACACGAACCCCACATGATCCTTCCTTTCTCCCCTTCCCGCAACGGACACATACTCTCCATCAATTATTTGAATGTTGTGCATTTCAGAGATGTATCCATTCATGTGCCTGGAACAGCCACTATTAACACACCGAGGTCTGATTATATTCCTCCATAGCTCCTCATGCACATGAAGCAAGATTAGTTGGTCTTGGGAACCCAGTCCATATTGAAACTGGGTCGACCATTGCTGTCTACACACTTGAATTGTTCCAAGATAATATCATGCTTATCAAATAAAGAACATGAAGAATTAGCAGGACAATTAAATGATTTGGAACATTAGCCTTTGGGTACCCATCGGTAGTTTGGTTTTTGTCGCTTGTTGTTTAACCGGATGGGTGTATCAGCGTTTGAGTTTGAAGCAGAACTCCGCCTTGATTTGTGCTTATGTTGCCAGTGTGGACTCGAGGACGATCCTTGAGATGAACTCGACCTTACCGATTTCAATTTGACAGAGTCATCTTTCAAATCAGTCTTGTTGTCCTTGTGGGCCTGCTTCTTGGCCTTGGCTTCATTCCAATCACCATCGCGTGACCGTGACCTCGAGGGTTTTCTTTTGCAAGAACTCCCTCTTGGCACATTCTGCCAGTGTTGTGCATAGAAGGGAATGTATGGACGATACAGACAGTTCCTGAAAATGTGACCTGCAATCCCACAGTTGAAGCACGTTTGTCTTTTTAGGTAAATGAGATTGTGACTTGGTCCTTGTCCTTTTGAATTCTTCAAAGAGTTACCACAAGTGCAAGCACAATCACATTTAGTGGGATTTGGTCTTTGTCCAACAGGAATTTCTCCTTCTTTCACAAACTTTGTGGTTTGAATTTTCCAGAAGCATGATCAGTTGAAGATATTGCAGCATAAGCCTTTGAACAACTAGCAGCTTCAGTTCCTTAGCCCACACGAGCATCGGAAGTGTTTGCAGATGAGATGTTAGAAGAACTCTTTTCAGAAATTGACTTGTTATCATCTTCCTTAATTTCATCTACACACTGAATAGAAGCATCAGTATTTTCTACCACAACCTTCTCAGCCTTTTCTACCACAACCTTCTCAGCCTGACTGGATTTCTCAGCCTGGAGGTGGATCACTTTTGTACCCGAGACCCTTGTTTTCATCCCATTTAAGTTGAGATTCAATCATGGATTCGACTATAGTGCTTGACCCTTCGAATTTTTTAAAAACAAATTCTTTATCTTGAACTTGAGCTTTCAATGAGTCACGCTCGGTAGTCAATTTGATTATATCTTCGTTAGCAAATTTGAGGAGACAGCTCTTAGTGCTGTAATCATACTGTAATAGTTTAAAGTCACGTATTTTTGCTTCCAGTTTTTCTTGTAGAGGTTTTATTTTCTTTTTAAGGTCATAGTTGAGATTTTCGAGTTCAAATATTTCTTTAACAAGATTATCGTTGTGTTCGCGAAGTTTGACAATTATATCAACACACGATTGAGAAGAACAAGCAGCTTCTGAAGCATCTTTTGTTGCCATTTCAGAGGTTCAAGTGGACAGAGAAAGCCTTCAAATGCCAAAATATAGATCGAAAACCCAAAAAAAAAAATTCTGCCAAAAAACAAAAATTTGACCCCCTAATTTTAGCGAAAAGCACTATTCACCGAACACCCTGGCCGAAAAACCTCAACCGAACACCCTAGCCGAAAAACCAGCAGGACCGAACAACCTTCACCGAACAACAGCTGGACCGAAAAACAACTTATCAGCCGAATTTTTGAGAAACCTTAAGATGCACTGAACAATCTTAATAGGCTCACCGAAAAACATTTGAGTGGACCGAAGAACCTCAACCTTGACCGAACAACTTCTAAACCCTAAATAAATCAACGCCGCCACCGAGTAACTAAGGAGCATGACCGAACAACTCCTTTCCGATATCAAACGCCGATTTTATGCAGAAAAATGGGTTTTGAAGATCAAAAACTCCATTTTTGATGATTTTCGCTTGAAGATTTCCAAGAACACGAAGAACACTTCGAACAAAAACACCCAAAATCGAACAAATCGGTCCAAAAACGCTCAAAATCGTCCAGATCCAAGCAAATGTTTCGAGAAATTGATACCAAAACACCCAAAAAATAGGATTTTAGGTTCTGATACTAATTGTTAGTCCCAAACAACTCAAGATCTACTTGGTATCAATAAAAAACAGTCGATTGGTGCGGAATCCCAATGAGTGTGAATCGAAACACACAAGAAAATTACTATAGACCTTCAATGCACTCTTTGATTAACAAAAGACTTGTACATAAGGTTATGATCAATTACACAATAATTCTCTCTAGAAAGCTCCTAGTCGATCCACTTACAAAGGACGACTCACATAGCCTTTTATACCCTACGACCTAAATCCTAGAAAAACCATAAGCCCACTCCATAAAAGCCCACCGAAAAACCATGATAGCCCAACTAAAAAACATTGTATTTCGGTCATGAACACCGAACAACCAATGGTTTTTCGGTCTCAACCGAAAAACACATTTAGGCCCATAAAATCTTCATTTTAGCCCAGAAACTCCTTGGATTTGGTCTGATTAAATGCAAAGCTTAAACCAACATAAATTATGGCCCAACAATGAAAATATCTAATGCATCGCCGATCATGTCCGAAAATATCGCCATTATACACCGTTGAAATGTTGCTGGGGCATTACACAAACCGAATGGCATCCTTCGAAATGCGAAAGTGCCATAAGGACAAGTGAACATCGTTTTTGCTTGATCCTTCGGGTGAATAGCGATCTGATTATAACCTGAATACCCGTCTAAGAAATAATAGTATTTCCGCCCTGTTAATTTCTCCACTAGTTGGTCGATAAATGGCAGTGGAAAATGGTCATTTGAAGTTGCTGCATTAAGTTTCCTATAGTCAATACACACCTTCCACCCAGTTACGGGCCTTCTAGACACCTTATCACCATCCTTAGTGTCTACCACAATGATTCCAGAATTTTTCGGCATTGTTTGTGTCGGACTAACCCATTCGCTGTCTGAGATTGGATAAATAATTCTAGCATCCAACCATTTAAAACCTCCTTCTACACTACTTCCTTCAGGTTCGGGTTCAGCCAACGTGCGTGTCTCTTGCGGGTTTGGTTCCTTCATCGGTGATAATATGGTGCATGAACATCGTGGGACTAATCCCTTTTAGATCCGCAATCGTCCAGCCAATAGCTTCCTTGCGCTTAGACAAAACCTCCAACAATGCCTTTTCTTGTTCCGTTGTTAGGTCAGCTGATAAGATTACTGACAAACGCTCATTTTCTCCTAAAAATGCATACTTGAGATGAGCTGGTAATGGCTTTAACTCCAAAGTTGTTGGCTCTTGTAATGATGGCTTTAGTGTTTTAGGAATTTTCGTTGGTAGCTTCTCAAGTTGCGAGCATTCTTCATAATTCGATCCTCTCTCCTTTCCTTCATTCTGATTATCTTCCTTCTTATCACCTTCTTATTCTTCAGGAAATTCTACCACTTCTTGTTGTAATACTTCAGGCGTATATTGTTGAACTCATTCATCTATAATGTCAACCTGATAGCATTCCTCTTCTTCCATCTCTCCCATACGACAGTCAATATTTGCATTCGTTGTTGCTAAAAATGGACGCCCAAGGATAATTGTAGGTTGCTCCCCGTTGGTTACCTGATGAGTGTCCAGAACTAGAAAATCTGCTGGGTAATAAAAATCCCCAACCTTGATAATAACATTTGGAAGAATTCCCCTTGGAATTTTTGTAGATTTATCAGCGAGCTGCAAGATCACATCAGTGGGTCTTAATGTACCAAATTTGTGCTTGTCGAAAAGCTGTCCTAGCAAGATGTTCACACTCGTGCCTAAATATAATAAGGCTTTTTTGATGTGCACATCACCCAAGTCAATAGAAATGAGAGGAGCTCATAGGTCTTTCATCTTGGGAGGCAAAGTATCCATGATTATTGAACTAACATACTCGGTCAATTCAATCATTTTCGGCAGGTGCCGGAGGATATGTTTCTTGTGAATTCACATGCCCTTCAGAAACTTTGCGTAAGCAGGAACTTCTTTAATTAGCTTGACTAGTGGAATATTGACTTTAATTTGATTGAATAGCTCCCAAATATCTTCAGCTTGTGGTCCTTTATTCTCGTATGGTTTATTTCCTTGCTTTTCCAAAGCTGCAGGAAAAGGAGCTGTTCCACTAGTCTCCCCTTTCTCCCATTTGCTCTCAGGTTTCTTTTTCTTTTCCTCTTGTACCTTCTTTTCTTCCTTTTCGAGTTTTTCCTTTTCATCAAACACGATCTCCACATCACTATCTTCTTCAACAGGTGGAGCAGCAAACTTGTTATCTATCTTCTTGCCACTTCTTAACGTAATGACCTCATTCACATATACCTTCAGAGGCTGCATCTTCTCTTGTTCTCTTTCCTTCTCCATCTTCATAAGCTGATTTCCCATTCTCAATATTGCTTGAGTGTTTGCATCTTCAGCTTCCTTAAGTTTGACCAAAATTTCATAGATTTCCTTCGTGCTAATGTCTGCACCTCCTTCTTTTGGTGTTGGTTGCAAGTTCTGCTGCCTTACTTGCGGTTGCCTCATATCTCTCTATTGGTTGTTCTTGAATTGTCACGGCGTGTTGTGAAATTGAGCATATTTATGAACTTGACTGATCTCCTCATGCGTCACTAAGCATTCGTTGTGGATATGACCTATTTCACCACACGTATTACAAATAGTCTGATCGTGTAATACATAGGCTCCTTTGTCTTTCTGAATTCCTGTGAGAAGCTGATTAAACTTCTTAGTGACAGCACTTAATTCATTCTGGATCTCCTTCTTCCATTTGTTTTTAGCATCCATGCTTGCTACATATGATGTGTTATCTTTCATAGATCCACTGACTTTCGAGCCTAAGCTGAGCTGCTCTAGAAATCTCCACGCATCCTCTAGTTCTTGCCACATAAAAGTCCCACTAGATGAAGCCTTGATCATTGCTTGACTCATTGTGTCCACCCCCATCGAAGAATAACTTAACCAGTTGCCATTGTGGAATGTCATGGTGTGGACAGGATCGCATCAGCTCTTTTAATCTCTGGAACACATCGTGAAACGCCTTTCCCGGCTTCTGTTGGAAATCTCGAATAGCTCTCCTAATTTCCGTAGTTTTGCTAGCAGGGTAGAATTCTTGAAAAATTTTCACCTTCAGTTGTTGTTCCCAGGTAGTGATATTATTAGGTTGTAATGATGTGAACCGGTACTTGGCCTTATCTTTTAATGTAAAAGGAAATAGCCTTAACCTAAAAATATCCCTATTGGTGTTTCTAGGAGTATTCACGTTCACTATGGCTAAAAATTCATATAAATGATTATATGTATCATCAGTCTTATATCCTCTAAACTGCGTTAACATTCCTAACAATTATGGTCTTATTTCTGTTGGATTAGGTGTCTAAGCCATGACTAATAATTAGTATTTACCTAATTAATAGAAGCACAGTCCATTTGGGTTGCCCTCATGGCTGGAGGTTTGTTGGAAAGTTAAGTAGAGAGAAAGAGTTGATTTATTATATGACTAATAAATCAAGATATTGTTTGTTAATATATTATGGAGATAATATATTAATTAGAAATAATGTCATTTGATTAATAATTAATCAGAAATTAATTGGATTAATTTCTGTGGCATTAATTAGATTAATCAGGAGGTCAGGGATTAAAGTCGTACAAATTCAATAGTTGAATTGCGGCGTGCGGCGCGCAAACGACTTGGCCGCGGCGCGCGTACAGATAATCCGGAAAATGGGCTGCGGCTAGGTTTTTTAGCTTTGCCACTTGGTCCCTATAAATAGGGACCCCTAGACCTCATTATCAATTGCTCATTCCATTATTTTCTCTCTGGAATTTTCGATCCCCTCTCCTCCTAGCTTGGGTGTGACTTTCATTTGAGGCAGGATAATTTTGCTGCTCAGCTTCCAAGAAATTAAGGTTTGTTTTTTTTTCTTTCTTTAGTTTCTTTTATTGGCCTCTAAGTTATGTTATATGTTCAATTAGAAGAAAACATAGATCCTTATAGGTTGCATGTGAACTTAGGTTATTTAGTTCATGGTTTGCAGAAAACCTTTCAGTGGTATCAGAGCCTGTTTTGTTTTCTTGTTGAATTGATATAACTGTTTTAGGGTTTAAAGCTTATAAACCCTAATATATATATATATGTGTGATCGATTTCTAGGATTAGGGTTTTGGAAACCCTAATCCCCCCCCCCCCCCTTCTTTTTTCGAAAATTACATTTAGGGTTTTAGGAGGTTTTCTATTTTTTGGTAACTTTATTTGTTAATTAAATGGATAACCTTAAACCCCATTATTTGAATTCGAAACCTAGGGGTTTTAGGATAGGTTTTAATTAATTTGATTAATTTGGATAAACCTATCTTCATTGAATTAATTTAATTAATTGTTAATTAAATGATAATTCAAAAGGGATTTAATTAATTTTAAAATTATCGAAAATTTATGGAAAAATCCGGAAAATTATTTTAAAATGTTTAAAATATTTAGATTTAATTAATTGGTAATTAAAATTGATTAAATCGATTTTAAGGTTTAATTTAATTTAAAATTTAATTGTTAAATTTGGTAAAATTAAAAGATAAACCTTGAATATTTTAAAGGGTTTTAAAATACATCTTATATATATTATTAAAAGTTAATACTATATATATATGAGATAAATTTGGTTAGTCAAATCAATAGTAGGCCTCATTCACGAAGCTGGTCTATAAAGTGGGTATAAGGAGACTGCCTATAAAATGGTAGTCTAATGGGTGAATACTCTCACCCACCGCTCGCCTGATCAGTGGAGGGTCGTTAGCCGAACGGGTTTGACAGAACCGCTTAATCATTAAAAGTATAATGATCAAAGTACTAGAACTATTCACAAAATCTCAATCTAGTTACTTTAGGAAAAATGTGAATTTGATGCTACCCCATGAAATTGCATATTGCACTTTATGAAACGTTGGTGGAGCGTGTGTAGTTTACCGGCACACCAATGGGGGTTCATAAAGAGTGGCAATGGGTGTCTCGGGTGTTATCATTGTTGATGGAGCATGTGTGGTTAACCGGCACATCAATTTGAGATGATAATGGACCCCGAGAGTACCAAGCTAATTTGCATGGTTATTCACACCCGGTTTGTGATCCTCGGCATCCCAGTCACAAACGGTGGGGCATATCCGAGATTAAACATGCTATTGAACAGTTCAATAAATCTCAAAAGAAACTAGGAATTCCATTTATAATAAGATTATTTTTCCACGGTGGAATTGGCTGAATCGTCATTCGCCTACCTTTATAAAATTTGCTTATAGATTACGGCATCCCTCTTTTATGTTGCAAATTATTATAGTTGGTTCCTAGCCTTATTTTATATTGGGTTATTATAAGGACCGGCATGTATCTAATTAAACTTACCTTCTTTTATAGATGTCTTCTGCTGATCAATCCGCTCCCCACTCAAACTCCAGTGTTCCCTCTATCCTCTCACTATGTTCCAAGGTTCAATTGAACGGGACCAACTACAATGACTGGATTAGAAATATCAAGATGGCTCTGAGGTACGAGAACAAAGAGTATGTCCCCGAAACCGAGCTTGTCGATATTAACCCTGAAACTGCTACTCCCGAGGAGATTGCCTCGTACCAAAAACATTCTGATGATGCAACCAAAGTGGCCTGCATCATGATCGCCACAATGAACCCCGAATTGCAAAGGATATACGAAGACTACTGGCCCTTTGAGATGCACAAGGAGCTTGCAGAAAAGTTCCGCAAGCAAGAGCGCATCGAGAGGTGCGAGGTGGTCAAGGACTTCACTAACAGTAAACCTAAAGATGGAGAGTCCATCTGCGGTCATGTGCAAAGAATGCAAGGTTACGTGGAGCGGCTTAGAAAGCTTGCGATGCCTGTACCTGAGGAGTTGGCCGTTGACATAGTGCTTAACTCCTTACCGAGTTCTTATGACCAGTTCGGGCTGGCTTATCATTTGAACAACAATCAGGCTAACCTGACTGAGTTGCATCGTATGCTTCGGGTTGATGAGGACGGGATGAAGAGTAAAAGTGTACCCTCGGTTAATCAGCCCGTCTTAGCCATTGGAAGTGGCAAAGGAAAGAAAAGGAAGGGCCCTCCTAAGCAAAATTGGAGGGAAAAGGTTCAGGTCGGGTCGTCAAGCAATGGCTCGAGAACCAAGTCTTCTCACATTCCTTGTGTAGCCAACCCTAATGAAGCCGACTATTTCTACTGCAAAGAGAAGGGCCATTGGAAGAGAAGCTGCCCAAAATACTTGCAGGATGTCAAGGATGGGAAGGTAAAGCCATCGACAGCAGGTATATACACTATCTCTAAAAACTCACCATCTTCTAATTCTTGGGTCCTTGATACAGGATGTGGCTTTCACATTTGTTCTGATCTGCAGGGCCTAAAGGAAAGCAGGGAGGTGGAGCACGGTAGACTGAACCTGATCATGGGCAATAGGAGATCGTCCCCTGTTACCAAGATCGGCGTTTATAGTTTAGTCCTTAGTAGTGATGTTAGCTTAGAGTTATTTAATTGTTTCTATTCGCCAGAAATGGCAAGAAACATTATTTCATTTCACGCATTGTTCAGACAAGGATTTCAATTTTCTTTTGATAATAAAATTGGCTCGATTTCTGTTTTCAAAAATGGTATTTTGATTTTTACTACTTATCCTTGTGATGGTGTGTATGAAACTGTTGAATGTGTTGAAAATTTAGGACACAGTGTAAATTATATTGATTCTACTAGTGGTGTAGAAAAGGCATGTCTATGGCATAGTCGGCTCGGGCACATCAGCAAGAAATGCATCGCCCAACTCCAAAAGGATGGAGTGTTGGAATCATTCGACCTTAGGTCGGATGATGTATGCGAATCTTGTCTGTTGGGCAAGATGACTAAATCACCTTTCAAAGGGTCTTTTGAAAGAGGTGAGGGTCTGCTGGACATCATTCACATGGATGTGTGTGGTCCATTCAGATCAATCACAAAGGATGGCACACGGTTCTACGTGACCTTTACCGACGATTTTAGTAGATACGGTTATATCTATTTGATCAAGCACAAGTCAGACACCTTTGAAAAGTTCAAAGAGTTTAAGAACGAGGTAGAGAATCAATTAGGCAGGAAGATAAAGATGCTCATGTCCGACAGAGGCGGAGAGTATCTAAGTATCGAGTTCCTAGACTATCTAAAGGAATGCGGAATAGTTTCGCAGTTGACACCTCCCAGGACACCACAGTTGAACGGTGTTGCGGAGAGGCGCAACCGAACCTTGTTGGACATGGTTCGTTCCATGATGAGTCGAGCTTCACTTCCCATTCACTTCTGGAGGTATGCCTTAGAGACTGCCGCCCATATCCTCAATCTTGTCCCTACCAAGAAGGTTGCTAAAACACCTCATGAAATATGGACGGGGAAAGTTCCCTCGTTGGCACATATCAAAGTCTGGGGTTGTGCGGCTTTCGTTAGACGAGAGACTCAAGACAAACTCGCAGAAAGAAGCGAAAGGTGTTTCTTCCTTGGTTATCCCAAACAGTCCTTTGGATATCTATTCTACAGACCAAGCGAGGACGTGGTCTTTGTAGCTAGACGAGCGGTCTTTCGAGAGAGAGAGCTCATATTCAAAGAGGACAGTGGGAGTACCATTGATCTGGAAGAAATTCAAGAGTCATCAGATGACGCAACCTTAGGAGAAACTAGCAACCAACATGAGGAAGAAGTTCCTGTTGGTCGGACAGATGTATCCTTACCTCTTAGGCGTTCCGGTAGGGTTAGCATGCCACCCGAGTTTTATGGGTTCCATATAACTTCGGATGGGGACACGTTTGTCAGTGATAGGACACTGATAAATTTGGATGAACCAACTAACTACCAGGAAGCAGTGGCGGGCCCTTAGTCTGCCAAGTGGAAAGAGGCCATGGATAGCGAGATCAAGTCCATGTATGACAATCAAGTTTGGAACTTGGTTGACAACGTACCGGGTCGAAATACAGTCGGGTGCAAATGGATCTTCAAGAAGAAGACCGACATGGACGGAGAAGTACACACTTTCAAGGCAAGACTGGTTGCGAAGGGCTTTACTCAAACCCCAGGGGTTGACTATGATGAGACCTTCTCACCAGTAGCCAAGATAAATTCTATTAGGATTATGCTGGCCATAGCTGCATTTCATGACTATGAAATTTGGCAGATGGACGTCAAAACCGCTTTCCTTAATGGGAAGTTGACTGAGGATGTTTACATGAATCAGCCAGGGGGTTTTGTCGATTCAAAGTATCCTAATAAAGTGTGTAAGCTTGAGAGATCAATCTACGGATTGAAGCAAGCTTCTCGCAGCTGGAATCTTTGTTTCCATGAGAAAGTCAAAGAGTTTGGCTTCTCTAGGAGCGAGGATGAGTCCTGCGTATATGTCAAGGCTAGTGGGAGTATAGTCACCTTTCTGGTGCTGTATGTCGATGACATACTGCTCATGGGAAACGATATTCCAACCTTGCAAGATGTCAAGGCTTGGCTTGGGAAATGTTTCGCCATGAAGGACCTAGGAGAGGCTTCCTATATTCTCGGGATAAGAATATTGAGAGATATGAAGAAGAGACTAATTGGACTTAGTCAGGGTACATACTTGGAAAAGGTACTGAAAAGGTTTAGTATGGAAAATTCCAAGAAGGGAGAGCTACCTATCCAAAGTAATGCAAAATTGAGTAAGACTCAAAGTCCGAGTACAGACGAAGAAATATCTGAAATGAGTCGGGTATCTGAAATGTGTGTTAGAACTACCAGCCAATAAAGCCATCACAACACTTGTATGTGGTCCCACCACAATTACTGCTCATAAGATCCACAACACATATGTGGTCTTACCAAATGTAGCCCCACTAAATAAGTGGTCACAACCACAAGTACTATTAACCCCAAAATAAATGGTCACAACTACAAGTTACCAGTGGCCCCACGAAATAAGTGGTCTCAACCACAAGTACAAGTAGCCCCATAGCATAAGTGGTCCCAACCACAATACTAGTAGCCCCACCAAATAAGTGGTTCCAACTACAAGTATAAGTGGCCCCACAGAATAAACAGCTTTTCGCTCTAAAGGCTTAACGGTTAACACACATACGACTGCACAGCTCTGTAACCAACCACATGACACCAAGAATCCTCATATCAGCTCAGCCTCCACATACAACTACAAAATCTCCACCCACCATAGTATACCATATCCATGGTTATCACCACTTAATACTCACGTATTCGTCCGCACAGCTAATATCAACTAGATATTCAACCAGCTACCGACACAGTTTATCCACGGTTACTTGCCTACGGGTTACCTACTTAAGAGGTATTCACTTAATCATTTACCCAACACACATATGCTATCAAGATAGTTATCTTGGTCAGTTAGCAATATTTTCTCAACTCATTATTTTCATATACTAACAGATTTTAAGTACATGATGCACTGATAGGCCACATCTAGCCTATTATGATACATTCGTTCATAGTATTCACTACCTACTTAAATACCCTTACGCCATACCACTATGTCATCTGCACTATCACGAGTTGTTATTATATGTCCATCCCGTATACACGTACATCTCTTGTACGAGAATGGATAAAACTCTAATTCTGCAAACATACGACACCACGTATAAAACCTTATGTTTCTAGCATGTACACGTATATCTGTACGTATACTTTTCAAATCTATATACTGCTTTAGTTCACATATGTCTTCTTCCAAATTATGCCATCCAGTTACTGGATCCCAATTTCTGCTGATACGCTCACATACATCCTCAGCCTTCATCATTATCGTACTACAGTCATCTGACACACTTCGTATATAAAACTTGTTAACCAGCAACTGTAGATGACCTGGAAGCCTCACATATATCTCCATATCTGGAAATGAAATTTGCGACTTATGCTCTTCTCTAAATAACATTCCGTTTATTTATAGTCAATCAAAATCGACTATTCTAGCAATCAACATCTTCTTTTTATCATCCACTACATGTGCTTTTCTTAGTAACGAAGAGACTTAACGTGTCACTTTTGCATAGCTCATCTACTATAGTCACATCAACTGTTTATTACTTAATTATTAAGAAATGAAACGTCACTAGATTCTCAATCTCCATTGTCCTAATTGATCCCAATAAACTCTATGATTGCCAACCAATAGAATGGCCAAATACAGTTTATCAGCATATAAACCAATTAGTTATACCCTCAGTGTATTGGATTCCTTACGACCAACTCCCGATTCGAACGCGGATCCTGTGCTTTCAATAGTAGGAGCTCTACTACTATCTTCCACACCTACCCTCGTTCGTTTCAGAACTTGTCCAGAAGTCCCCAATTCACTTCTCACGATAATTTTACCACCTATACCCCAGGTTGTTTTACGAACATAGTCGTAGAAAATTTTTCACATAAAATGATTTACCTTATGGATATCACTTATCAAGGAACATGCAACTTGGCCAACTCAAAAATTCTACGACTATTTAGTTTCTACTGCCTACACTTTAATGGCATTTAAGCACACATATATTACAGAAATAGCAACAAAGACTAAGCACTTAACCTTTTCGCCACTGACGTCGGCTGACGGTACACACTACGTCTTTGCAACAACATTCATTTAACCCCTTACTCGAAAAACAACATATAATTTCTTGTAAAAATATTTCCAAAGAAAACTTTTAAGTCTCAAGCTTGAGATCAAAACCCATCAAGTGAGTCTAATTCACTCAAGCCTTGGCCCTGATACCAACTTGTAACACCCGGTTTTTAATAAAACATCTTCATTTAAATAAATATCAATTTATTCAATAATTAACATTTTGAAGATATTTAGAAATCATTTAAACATCAATTCACCGCATAAATCTCCACATAAGTAGCATCAGTGTGTACCCGTCATGCCTGTCTATCATTTTCACCTGTACAACCTGAAATGGTAATTTAAAAGGGAAAGGATAAGCACACGGCTTAGTGAGTTCCAACAACTACACAGCATATCAGCTACACATACTTTACCCCTAACAGGAAAAATACAACCACACGTCACATAATCTGCTCTACCCAGTATATTGGATTATATCCTCCTATACGTATCTGCTCAGTAAATCTAATTCCCCGGCTCAGCACTTAGAGCCGCGCATACCCTATACTTCGAGTCATGCGTATCTGCTCAATGTATTTTGCACGTATCTCTATATTACTCAGTACGTCGAGCCCACACACACCATAATCCTGTTAGTTCTATATGCCCAAGGATGATCATAAAATGATATTACTAATAATACATGACCCTATAGGGTCACACCAACAACAAGTTTGACACCAATTGATCATTTAGAATGTTAAATTTGATTTAACATCAAATGATGCTAAGCTTGCAATTTAATTTTGTAAGTTATTATTATTTTAGATAAATAATAATAACTCCAATATTAAAGGTTGATTACTAATTCATATGAGATGAATTAACTTGTATAACAATTAAATTGTTTAAGTTGTTAAATAATTTAATTGAATTATATGTAAACCTTTTATTTAATTTAAATGGTAAATTAAATAAAATGTAACATGGATGTTGTAAATATATTTACATCATATTTAATACATGTTTGAAAGAGGTTTATGTACATAAATATGGTTTAAAAGTTATTCCATTTAACATAAGTATAAAGGTTTATTATTTATAAACTTTGATTATGAGTTTATAAATAATAAAGAGAAGTAATAAAAATTGTTTTATTATCTCCATATGGCCGGCCACCCCATGCACTCCCATGCCTCAAAAGCACATGATTATTTTATTTAAAGGTAAAGGAAGATGCTTGGGGTTTTCTAGAATTGACCATGGGAATTATCAAGGCTCTTTCTTTATGGAAAGTAGATTATTCTTCTCACATATATGCTCCTTATGGAGCCGGCCATTTGAAGCTCTCACTCTCTATACTTTGTTAAAAAAATCAGCCAAGAACTCTCTACCTTTGTCCATGCAAAATCATTTTTCAAGCTCAAAGGATAAGGGTGTTCATTTGCAAGTTTAAAAGAGACTAGCATCTAAGGTGTTTTACTTGTGGGTGGATCAACTATAGAGGGATTCTTTCTTGATTCCTAGCCTTCATAAACTCGTGACATCAAGCTCAAGAAGAAAGGTTATAATCTTAAACTTAATCTATGCTTCTTCTTCATCTTATCTCTACATGCATGTAGCTTGATCCTCTTGGAATGAAATTCGTGTTCATGGTTTTTGCTTCCGTTGCAACTTCAAGTTTTTGAATGTCATAAAATGAACATGGATTTCCAACAATTGGTATCAGAGCCATGGCTATATTGCATGTTTAGATAATAAGTTTATTTGGATAAACTTGGTTTTTGGAAGCCATGAATGTTAATCATCTTGAATGCAATGTTCATGCATGGCTTCTTTGGCAACATGCAAGTATATTATCTATGATTTTATGTAACCAACTAAAATTTATGTTTGCATGCATTTGGTTACATAATTGTTGACTTAGAAAAACAAAGTGTTGATTTTCTTATGATTTTATGTGATAAAATGGTGCATAAACAAGCCAAGGACCATATGATGCATGTTTTGTGTTTAAATTCGATATGGTTGTAATCTATTCTTTTATTCAAATGGTTTGTAATAATAAATAGTGATTTCCTTCTTTTATTAATTTTGTAAGTATTAGAATAGTTGTATTCTTTTGTATCTTTTATAAAATGTAATAAGTGAAGGAGATAAAGCCAAAGAAAGATTGCAACAAACAGCTCCATTTTCCTGCTTTCCGGCTGAGCATTTCGGACCTGTTATGGGGCACAAAATAAATTCATATATTGGTGTTTTGATGCTATATTTGTTAGTAACTTTAATATCTAGAATATACAATAAGTGTTGGCAAGTATAAGCATCAATATGACCAAGAATGAAGTGAAGAAAGCAACAAAAGTCACAAAATTACTTCCTGCTGCCTTGTTCCTGTCGTGATTTTTGAGGAGCCCAAAAGAAATACTAAAACTCATGCAATGGTGTCAAGAAATGGTGGTTCAAGTGTCATTTGATGATATAAGAAGCTTGGCAAAATTGTAGCCAAATCGAAGATCATTTGGTTGAGTTTTTGTCACACTTTTGTCCCTAGGTTTGGACTTGATATTTCATGTATGGCTCACATGAAATATCAAATTAGTTGGCTTGTGTTTATGCACCCATGCATGCATGTGATGATTGAATTTTTTATTGTTTAATGTTGTGAATGAAAATAAGATTTTTGCATGCTAGATAACCTAGATAATTAAACATAATCATCAAGGAGTTTGTAATTTTCAAATTGACATTTAAAACATAAGGTGTGATACAATTGGTTTTATTAAAATGGGTTTTATTATAAAACTTCAAAAGTCAAGATTTGAAAAATGAATGAAACAAAGAATTAATAAAATGAAGATTTTATGAATTCTTATAAACTCCAACCCTAAATAATAATGGTAATTATTTAGGACTAAAAATGGTTCTCATGTATGTGATCAAACTCAAACTTAATATTGGATATTAATTGTAATGTTGACCACAAACAAAGAATTAATAAAATGGAGATTTTATGATTAAAAGAACCTATTAACAAAATAAGATTTTAATGGTACCATGTTCATTGGATGCATGCAATGTACATGATACCATATGTTTTTCAAAATTCGAATTGCAAAACATTCAAATCCCTTTCAAAATACAAATCAATGCCGCCCCTCTTAAAGACACTCATGTAGCACTTGTATATCCTTGTGGGATAAAGGATACCTAACAACTTGGAGTTTTCATGTGATACAAGAGGTAGCTTTGCAATATTGATGGGATAAAGGACACCTAACCATTAATAGTTGTCAAAACTACACGTCCATTTAAGTGGGATGATTTGTTTGGAAATATTTTGTGATAAAGGTCACCTAAGCATTAGAAATCCAAGGCATAGATGGGATCAAACATGCCAAACTTATAAATGTTATAATGGGATCCCATAACTCTAGAAATTATATTTGGATATAATTGGTAAACCGTTACCTACCTTGTTGATTCGAATAGGCGGGATAAAGGATACCTAACCGCTTGTTTGTATTGCAACTTGGATTCTAGACCTTAATCAATTAAAGTTTATGAAACAAGAAAGGGTATTAATTATTAAGGACTTAATATCATAAATTACTAAATTGAACCTTGTTAAAATTTTGTAGATGGCACCAAACACAACAAACCCGGATCCAAACAAAACATCACTACGGTCTCTCCTTGAGGGAGAAAAACTCAACCACACCAACTTCTTGGATTGGTACCGTAGTGTGAGAATAGTTCTCAAACAAGAAAAGAAAGAATATGTTCTCAATGAACCACTTCCTGAAGAGCCCCCTGCCATTCCTAAGCCCGCACACGATGCATGGCTTAAAAAGATGGATGACTCAATTGATGCATCATGTCTAATGTTGGCAACCATGATTCCTGACCTTCAGAAGGATTTGGAGAATCATTCGGCCTATGACATGATTAATCAATTGAAGGAAATGTTCCAACAACTTGCAAGAACGGAAAGGTTCGAAACTGTTCAGGCTTTCCATGCTTGCAAGATGGAGGATGGACAGACGGTAAGCTCTTATGTGCTCAAAATGAAGAGTCACATTGATCATTTGGCATGTCTTGGAGTTGTGATGCCCGAAGAGCTAGCAATGGATATGATCCTTAACTCCTTGATAAAGTCTTTTGATCCCTTCGTCATGAATTATAACATGAATGGTTTGAACAAAACTATCTCGGAATTGCATGGGATGCTAATTACAGCAGAAAAGAATCTGCCTAAGAAAACCACTCAAGTACTCATGATCAAGGAAGGTGGTACAAAGAGGACTAGACCCGAACACCCTACCAACTCCAAGGGCAAAGGGAAGGCAAAGGTTGTCAAAGGAAAGGGCAAGAAAGTTGTCCAACCATCCCGTCCGCCCAAGAAGAAGGCAAAGGTTGCCAAAGAAGACGCATGCTTCGAATGTGGCAAAGTTGGGCATTGGAAGAGAAATTGCCCTACCTATCTTGCGGAGTTGAAGAAGAAGAAGGCCGGTGAGGGCACTTCAGGTATCTATGTGATAGACCTAGAACTTTATAATTTATCTCCTAACACATGGGTATTTGATACTGGTTGTGGAACTCACATTTGTAATATGTTGCAGGGGTTCAAAAGGAGTAGGCGACTGAAGGCAAACGAGGTAGTACTCTGGGTTGGAAACAGTGCAAGGGTTGCGGTGGATTCAATTGGAAGTTTTGATTTATTACTACCTAGTGGCATGTATTTGACATTGTTGAATGTTTATTATGTTCCTAGCTTGACTAGGAATATTATTTCGGTTGCTAAGTTGAGACAATGTGGATTTGATCTTTGCTTTATGAATGATGACATTTGTGTTTACAAAAACAATGTGTTCTATTTTGAGGCTAGGCCTTTAAATGGAATTTATGAAGTAAACCTTGATGAAAAGACTAACCATGGCTCTTTATACCACACTTTCACCAAGAGACCCAAATGTGATTTGAGTCAAATTTATCTATGGCATTGTCGCCTTGGGCATATAAATAAGAAACGCATATCCCAACTTCAAAAGAGTGGACTTTTGAAGGCAAATGAGAAGGACTCATTTGATATATGTGAATCTTGTTTACATGGAAAGATGACTAAAGCTCCTTTCTTGGGAACCAATGAGAGGGCAAAGGACTTATTAGGAATCATACATACGGATGTATGTGGTCCTTTCAAGCCAATGACTAGATATGGTGAAAGATATTTCATCACCTTCACTGATGACTTTAGTCGTTTTGGAAATGTTTATTTGATTAAAAATAAACATGAGGCGTTTGAAATGTTCAAAACGTTTCAAAGTGAAGTGGAAAATCAACTCAACAAAACAATTAAAGTTCTACGTTCCGATAGAGGAGGTGAGTACTTAACTACAAACTTTATGGATCATCTTAAGACTTGTGGAATTGTTTCACAACTTACTCCACCTAGAACACCACAACATAATGGTGTATCTGAGAGGCGGAACCGAACACTATTGGATATGGTTCGATCCATGATGAGTAAAAGTACTCTACCTTTATCATTTTGGGGTTATGCTTTACAAACAGCTGCTCGCCTCCTAAACATGGCACCTACCAAGAAGGTAGATAAAACACCTTATGAGATATGGCATGGAAAGGTTCCATCTTTATCCTATCTCAAGGTATGGGGTTGTGAAGCTTATGTTAGACAAGAAGCTTCAAACAAACTAGAACCCCGTTCAATCAAGTGTATCTTTGTAGGGTATCCGAAAGATTGTCTTGGATACTACTTCTACAATCCCGTAGAGAATAAGATATTTATTTCTCGAAAAGCTGAATTCCTAGAAAGCAAGTTTCTGACGGAAGAGGCTAGTGGGAGGTTTGTGGAACTTGAGGAACTTCAAGAACCACATCATGATACACAAGAAATTGGATCTAGCATTCAACAAGAAATTGTTGAACCTGAACAAACGGTTGATCAGGAACAAATTGTAACACAAGATGTTCGCAGATCTGGTGTTCGATTTGAACCTGAAAGGTATGGTTACCTTATGATGGAAGAGGAATGTTATACGATAGATTCTGATGAACCCATCAACTACCAGAGTGCAATGTCAGATCCTGAATCTGATAAATGGCTTGAAGCCATGAACACAGAGATGCAATCCATGCACGATAACCAAGTATGGGACTTGGTTAATCTTCCCACCAATTGTAAGACCGTTGGGAACAAATGGGTTTTCAAGAAGAAAATTGATGTGGATGGAAATGTTCACACTTTTAAGGCTAGACTTGTCGCTAAAGGATACTCACAAACTCATGGCATAGACTATGATGAGACCTTTTCACCAGTGGCAATGATCAAGTCGATTAGGATACTTTTTGCCATAGCCGCATACTATGATTATGAGATATGGCAAATGGATGTCAAGACCGCCTTCCTTAATGGACACTTATTGGAAGATGTCTATATGGATCAACCTGAAGGTTTTGTCGATCCCAAGCATCCAAACAAAGTGTGCAAGCTTAAAAGATCTATTTATGGATTGAAGCAAGCGTCTCGAACATGGAACATCCGCTTTGATGAAAATATCACGAATTTTGGATTCATTAAAAATGAGGATGACTCCTGTGTTTACAAGAAAGCTAGTGGGAGCATAGTCATATTCCTAGTATTGTATGTAGATGACATACTTCTATTTGGAAATGACATCCCAACCTTAAAAGGTGTCAAAACGTTCCTTGAGAACTGTTTCTCAATGAAGGACTTAGGAGAAGCTGCTTATGTATTAGGTATAAAGATCTATAGAGATAGATCTAAGAGACTTATTGGCATAAGCCAAAGTGTATATATTGATAAAATCTTGAAAAGGTTCAAGATGCAAGACTCCAAAAGAGGATTCTTGCCTATACCGCATGGCACCATCCTAAGTAAGTCTCAGTGCCCAAGCACTAGGACTGAACTTGAAAGGATGAAACATGTCCCATATGCTTCGGCAATTGGGTCCATCATGTATGCCATGTTATGCACTAGGCCCGACGTCTCATGTGCCTTAAGCATGACTAGTAGGTATCAACAGAACCCAGGCGAAGCCCACTGGACTGCTGTAAAGAACATTCTTAAGTACTTAATAAGAACTAAAGACATGTTCTTAGTTTACGGTGGTTTGGAAGAATGCTTGAAGGTAAAGGGTTACACTGACGCAAGCTTCCAAACAGATAGGGACGATTCGAGATCTCAATCTGGGTAAGTCTTTATTTTAAATGGAGGAGCCGTGTCTTGGAAGAGTTCCAAACAAGAAGTGATTGCACAGTCCACTACATAATCAGAATATGTTGCTGCTTCGGAAGCTGCTCAAGAAGCTGTCTGGATGAGAAAGTTCATTGAAGATCTAGGGGTTATTCCTTCCATTCGGGACCCCATACAAATCTTCTGTGATAATCTAGGTGCTATAGCTCAAGCAAAGGAACCTAGATCGCATCAAAAGACCAAACACATTCACCGAAGGTATAACTACATAAGACATAAAGTTAAGAATGGTGAAATAAGTATTCACAAGGTTCTTACAGATCAGAATCTGGCAGACCCATTAACTAAGCCTTTACCCCAAGCTAAGCATGAAAAGTCATGCTAAGGGTATAGGACTTCGTTTTTCTAATGAATGGATTTGATTTGTGTTTAGTATTTTATGAATATGAAATTATGTAACAACAAGAATTATGTAATATATGTGACGTGATGTTTCATTCATAATTTTGTGTTTTAATATTAGCATGTTTAATCCTTGAATAATCTAATTATTCTAAATGTCCATAGTCGATCATAGTTGTGGGAGCAATTATGAAGTAAGACTAATATGAATTGGATTGGTTGACTTTTATGGGTAAAAGTAGCAAAAGGTTGCAACCAAATTCATAGGTACTTGTCAGTGAACAAGTATTGGACTTGACCAGCTTCAAGATCACTCCATGGATCATCATCATAAGTGATTCTTGAATAAAGGTATTATCATTGTATCCTTAGACCTGAGATGCATATTTGGGACTCAAGTTTAGGGAGTGCTATGCTTTGATATGGTTCACCGTTGTTCTTGAAATATAGACAACCATAAAGGCCACACTCAAGTGTAGTACTAACTATATAAGGGGCTTATGTAGTCAAGACGGGATTTGTTCCTCTTATGTGTTGAGAGTTAGACATCTAAGGCGCCTGATTGAAAGTTGAACATAGAATGAGAGTGATTAAGATCCATGTCTCATGTTCAACATGATGTCTGTGACAAAGGGATAATTGATAGATAACCTTATACATCAATTAGAGCCTCGTGCTTATGAAGAATTGGATGTTGTTGAATGGCATTATGTCATGTGTTATTGGGGGCAGTGAAATGTTGCTAGACGTTTACCACTCTCGGTATCATTCTATGATGCAACCTTGTGCAAGTGGGAGATTGTTAGTTCTATATGCCCAAGGATGATCATAAAATGATATTACTAATAATACATGACCCTATAGGGTCACAACAACAACAAGTTTGACACCAATTGATCATTTAGAATGTTAAATTTGATTTAACATCAAATGATGCTAAGCTTGCAATTTAATTTTGTAAGTTATTATTATTTTAGATAAATAATAATAACTCCAATATTAAAGGTTGATTACTAATTCATATGAGATGAATTAACTTGTATAACAATTAAATTGTTTAAGTTGTTAAATGATTTAATTGAATTATATGTAAACCTTTTATTTAATTTAAATGGTAAATTAAATAAAATGTAACATGGATGTTGTAAATATATTTACATCATATTTAATACATGTTTGAAAGAGGTTTATGTACATAAATATGGTTTAAAAGTTATTCCATTTAACATAAGTATAAAGGTTTATTATTTATAAACTTTGATTATGAGTTTATAAATAATAAAGAGAAGTAATAAAAATTGTTTTATTATCTCCATATGGCCAGCCACCCCATGCACTCCCATGCCTCAAAAGCACATGATTATTTTATTTAAAGGTAAAGGAAGATGCTTGGGGTTTTCTAGAATTGACCATGGGAATTATCAAGGCTCTTTCTTTATGGAAAGTAGATTATTCTTCTCACATATATGCTCCTTATGGAGCCGGCCATTTGAAGCTCTCACTCTCTATACTTTGTTAAAAAAATCAGCCAAGAACTCTCTACCTTTGTCCATGCAAAATCGTTTTTCATGCTCAAAGGATAAGGGTGTTCATTTGCAAGTTTAAAAGAGACTAGCATCTAATCTAAGGTGTTTTACTTGTGGGTGGATCAACTATAGAGGGATTCTTTCTTGATTCATAGCCTTCATAAACTCGTGACATCAAGCTTAAGAAGAAAGGTTATAATCTTAAACTTAATCTATGCTTCTTCTTCATCTTATCTCTACATGCATGTAGCTTGATCCTCTTGGAATGAAATTCGTGTTCATGGTTTTTGCTTCCGTTGCAACTTCAAGATTTTGAATGTCATAACATGAACATGGATTTCCAACAAATCCAACCCATACAATTATAACAGGAAGGTATATACACACAACTTGGTACAATTCACGAACATATTATAAACATCTTATAAACATACAAAATACAGTAAGGACATATAACGTCCACACAATGTAGTGAGAAACTCACCTGATTATAGTCGACTACAGCATTTATCTCTACTTCATATTCCCTCTTTAACTGTTAACACAGTAAGGCATTTATCACTCTTTAATTCTTAACTATCTTGTAGTTGCATCATTAAACTCTTCCATAATTCCAACATGATACCTCGTGATTTATCAAGTAAAGGATAGACAGGTAGAAGATTAGTTGGGGTGGCAGGATCCTTTCAGCATTTTAGCCTTTCGGAAAATCCAACAACCAGATCCCAAGTAATCGGCCTAGACACCATCCTCGTAAGTAAATCACTCGGTATTATTTTTGGAATTACGAATAGTATAACCTCTACATATTATAGTTTAACACTTATAAACTACTAGAGAAATACGATAGCGATTACTCACTTAAGATTGGCGTCTTCGCAAAGCCTTGGCACGTTTCCCGTTCCGCTCTTCCAACACTTCCCGAGCACCTCGTTACCAGCTACCGCTCGCTCCTAACTCCTCCCGACCTATTTTCCTCGCCAGAACACTCCTCGATATCGTTAGGTTGTTTGGTGTTTGTTGTGGGTTGAAATGAAAAAGTTGGACATCTATTTATAGGGCTTGAAAACACTATTCACGACGTCATCACGACATCATCGTCGACGTCATCACGACATCATCGTCGACTTCATCACGAGGTAAGCGCTTACTTCATTTCTCGGGCACTATTCACGCCGAAGTTACTATTCATGTCGGAGTTACTATTCACGCCGGAGTTATTATTCACAATTTTTTTTGAAAAACGGTCGTTACAGCGAAGGACCAAGAACATGGTGTTAGTCCTCGGTGGCAGTGATACCTTGAGAGTTGAAGGATATACAGATGCCAGTTTTCAGACGGATAGAGACAGTGGTCGGTCTCAGTCAGGCTGGGTATTCCTTTTGAACGGTGGAGAAGTTACTTGGAAAAGTTCCAAGCAAGATACGGTGGCTGATTCTACTTGTGAATCAGAGTCTATAGCAGCAAGTGAAGCGTCAAAGGAAGCGGCTTGGCTGAAGAACTTCATCGGTGACCTTGGAGTAGTCCCGAGTATTCAGGAGCCCATGGAACTATTCTGCGATAACGAAGGTGCGGTCGCCTTGACAAAGGAACCGCGAGACCATGGAAAGTCCAGACATATCGACAGAAAGTACCACTACATAAGGCATAAGGTAGAAGAAGGTCACCTCGTGGTAAAGAGGGTATCATCGGAAGATAATCCTGCAGATCCCTTGACAAAGGCTCTGAGTAGGATTAAGCATAATCAGCATGCTAGGAGCATTGGATTAAGAGATGATATAAAGTTTATGTAAATTAGATAGGTTTCGAAACTTGTAACAATGTATTGTATTTGACTCTTGTGATTTAATAATAGAGATTTATCAATGAGTAATAGTTTACTACTTTTGTCAATACTTTGTCATTGTGTTTCATTTTGCATGTTTTACTTCCTGAATAATAGGATTATTCAAATATCCACAGTCGATTACATTTTTGGGGAGTAAGTGTGAAGTAAGACTGTCATGAATTGGTAATAGATTGTCTAAGGAGTTAGACATTGCAATTGGATTGCTGCACCATTTGTGAGTACTTAGAAATGGAGATTTGAGTATTGGATAAACCCGCGCTCAATGGATTGCTTCATGGATTACATCACGAGCAATATTGAGACGATAATATCTTTTGATCTTTAAGCTAAGACATATGAGTTATGATTTACTAAGCGATTGTTCATTGATAATACGAAAACGCATCGGTAACTCGGTGTTATAAAACGTATTGTTGTGAGTGATTTGTCTGGTAAAAGACATAAGTATATAAGTCGAAGCTTATTCGTCCCTTGACCCTAACGGGGAACAGATATCTGTAGGCCTCTCGATGAATTTGAAGTTGACTAAAATGGTTGGCCAACCGGGACTAAATTGGTAGTCTAAGAGTCATATGCAAATCGGAAATCGAGGAACAGTGAATCAGACCAGATTGATTTTATCCATGTCTTGAGTCTGAAAAATATCTAGTTGGACGCAGGATCATCTGATCACTTATCTTTGGACAGAACTGACTAGGTCAGAGTTTCGCAGTAGTTTCTAGGAAGCTTAGGGTGCTGGTTAATTAGAGGCTAAATTGGTAATTATAGTCATAGACTATCCAAGTGGGAGACTGTTGGATTAGGTGTCTAAGCCATGACTAATAATTTGTATTTACCTAATTAATAGAAGCACAGTCGATTTGGGTTGCCCTCATGGCTGGAGGTTTGTTGGAAAGTTAAGTAGAGAGAAAGAGTTGATTTATTATATGACTAATAAATCAAGATATTGTTTGTTAATATATTATGGAGATAATATATTAATTAGAAATAATGTCATTTGATTAATAATTAATCAGAAATTAATTGGATTAATTTCTGTGGCATTAATTAGATTAATCAGGAGGTCGGGGATTAAAGTCGTACAAATTCAATAGTTGAATTGCGGCGCGCGGCGCGCAAAAGACTTGGCCGCGGCGCGCGTACAGATAATCCGGAAAATGGGCTGCGACTAGGGTTTTTAGCTTTGCCACTTGGTTCCCTATAAATAGGGACCCCTAGACCTCATTATCAATTGCTCATTCTATTATTTTCTCTTTGGAATTTTCGATCCCCTCTCCTCCTAGCTTGGGTGTGACTTTTATTTGAGGCAGAATAATTTTGCTGCTCAGCTTCCAAGAAATTAAGGTTTGTTTTTTTTTTCTTTCTTTAGTTTCTTTTATTGGCCTCTAAGTTATGTTATATGTTCAATTAGAAGAAAACATAGATCCTTATAGGTTGCATGTGAACTTAGGTTATTTAGTTCATGGTTTGCAGAAAACCTTTCAATTTCTACCTGGTTATCGAAATTTTCTGGAAAATAAATGGGCGAAGCATCATCATACTCCCTCGGTTGGAAGTGTGATGCAACTGACTGCCCTATCGGTTGAGAAAAATACAAGGGTGGAACGAAATTACCATCATATAACTCGTTATGAAGTCGCTGCCCTTGTTGTTGCTGTTGTTGGTATCAACTTGGAGGTCCCAGACCTTGCTGCCACTGTTGATTCTGCTGGACTGGATGATTCGGCATCCATCCTTCATCTTCCTTGTCGTATCCTGGATCGACATCCTGATACTGCTAGTGTTGTGGTGGTTGTTGCGGTTGTACTTGAGGTTGTGGTTGTGGTGGTATAGGTTGAAAGGGTGGTTGTGGTTTGTAGATGGTTTGTTGGTGCAATGGTTGTAAAGGTTGTGGTTGAGAAACTAGTACCGGCTGTCGCAAACATGGGGTGCCATCTTGGGTAGGTGCTCCCCAAGCCATTGCAGCGGATACAGGATTTCCCAAAGGGTTTGTAATGGGTTGACTCAAAGGTTGAACCAAAGGTTGGGTGCATGATGGTATGGGTGCAGGGGCTGAAGCTGCACTGTGACACCCTATTACCAACATATACATTTTAACTCATTTTAAATATACAAAACATGGTTTTAACAAAAGCTTTGAGCGTAATAACAAAAGATTGTCATGTTGGGGTATTACAAGTCTAATACATCACCATGGAAAAGCTACTACTAAGGATGTCCCAAAAGTAAAGCTTCAATTCTTCTAAAGTCTTCTAACATTTAAACTCCATCACCTGAGTACATAGCATTTAAAAAAAATATACGTGAGACATAAAGTCTCGTGAGCAACATGGGTTTTAGACCCAAATAATTTTAATTCAAAACAAACCATCAAACAAATTCATCATAATCAAACATAGTGCAAAAGCTTTCTTAATTAAAACATAGACCAATTGTAAATCGTGATTCATTGTTTATTATTTGGCTTTATACGGGTTTCCCCGTATCCCTTTCCCTCCCCGGAATAGAACTAATCTATCCGTGAGGGCGTGCTAGTTCCCTTTCCCTTCATGGAATAGAACAAATCTATCTATAAGGGCGTGCTGAGACAACTACTTCGCGACGGGAGGTACCATCCCAGTAGTGTCTTTTGACCTCCCCTCACTAAGGTGAGATCTTTGTCCAGAGGTCTTTCTCATTTCATTCATTTAGTTCATGTTCCAATTTATCGATATCAATTCATTACAACTTGGTGATAACAACAATATCTTTCAACTTATAGAAAACATAAAGCTTTTTTGCATAAAACGACCTGAGAAACATTTTTCTTAAAAATCTTTTGACACAACAATGTTTATACAAATTATTTTCCATGTACTCATAAAATTCACATGTTACTCACCTTGTACTAGAAGTGGCTAGCTAGGTTCCCAAGGTCTTCTTGCCCTCACCTTGCTCACCAACGACATGGTCACCACCTATTAAACCATATACAATTCGTATTCATTAACACTAATACATACTTATTCACGTATGAGGAATCATCATAATCATTTAATCTATTAGGACTCTTCATAAATTTATACTTGACTAATTAGGACATATTTAATTTTTCAACAATATGTCACTTAAATCCTCTCCCTTATCAATAATGTGGTTGTTAACACTTCATAACATCCAATTTCATCAATTAGTCCGGAATAACCATATATATATATATATATATATGCATACATTTCGACCTCAAGAGATCTCCTAGGCTTCAAATGGATTGTTCCCTTGTCAAATCCATATTCCATTGGCACTCTTTTGTCCAACATGACATAATTATCCATATTCTAACTTCATATTTCCATAGAACTTGCATACATTCATCAAAAGAATTCTCACTCACTTAAATTCATCCAACTTAATAATTTGATGGTGTTTTGAGTGAAGTTTTTATGAACTAAACATAATCTAGGCATTAGGAACACTATACAACCATCAATTTCATAAAACTCTTAACAACCAAAAAATTAGGGTTCATGTCATCATCAAATTTCCATGGAATTAACTAAAACAATTTGTAGGGATATGTTTCTTACCTCAAGAGGATCACTTTGAACCAAAAATCCCTTTGAAACGCTTGAATTTCGATGCTTGATTTGGTTTACACCTACTTAAACACCAAGAACACACATAGTGTTCTTGGGAGTGTTTTTATGCAGAAAATGGGTGGAAAATGAAGATTCTACCCCATATTCACGCCTTTAATCGTCCAAGGGATAGTGGAAAACAGGTGTCACAAGTCTAGGGTTTCTACGTGTCAAAAATAGGGTCAAACAGTCAACTCACGCGCCCACACATGCTCCAGAAGTCTCCAAAACGCTGATTCGTCAGCTTTTTACACGGCCCGTGTAAAAATTACACGGCCCGTGTAAAAATGCATATTGATCAACCCGAAGGTTACACAGCCCGCGTAAAATATTTCCAGACTTAGAAAATTTCCTAACTTTTCTCAGCTCAACATGATTTTTCTTTAATCTTTCAATATTCGTAATGTCTTCATACGAGCTTCAAATTTTACAAACTTTATATCCCTAGAAATCTAAGAATAAGCACTACAACTTACGCTTACTGAAGTTTTCCCCATTCCCTCTACATTTCTCTCTAGAATTGCTTGAACTTGACCATTTCTCGATTTTTGGTCTATTTTTGCCCGACTTCAACTGGTCATAACGTTTTCATTCCAACTCCAAATGTGCCCATTCGTTTGCATATGTCTTTAAAATTTCAAATACTCCATTTTTAATATTGTGAATAATTTCCCCATTCTCACTCTATTTTGAGTTATTAATTTGCAAATTACTAACAACTCCCAACTTTCCATAATTTCCCTTTTTATGGTGAAATACACTTCTAATTCAAACCCATCATATTATATTTCATTCAACCATCATAGAAGACTTAATACACCAAGTTACACATTATCACATAAATAAATAATTTCCACATAAGTTTTTAGCAATGATACAAAAGTTTGGTTGTCACAATTACCTCCCCCTAATTAGGATTCCGTCCGCGGAATCAAATCATAGTTAACAACATTTGGGTACCTTTTCTTCATTTCTTCAAAAGTTTCCCAAGTTAGGTTAGGCCCCAAAGAGTGTTTCCATTTGACCAACACAAGGTCAATTTCTTTATTCCTCAACTTTTTAGTCTTTATCTCCATAATTGCTTCCGGTTCTTCGATTAGTTTGTTAGGAGTCTCTACCTTTAAGTCTTTCAATGGGATGTCTAATTCTTCTTTTCCAAAATACTTCTTCAAATAACAAACATGAAAAGTATCATGTATCCCACTTAATTCTTGAGGTAATTCTAATTTGAAGGCTTGTACTCCAATTTTTCTCAAAATCTTGAAGGGTCTAATATACCTTGGACTTAACTTTCCTCTCTTGCCAAATCTCACAACACCTTTCCATGGTGACACCTTAAGCATCACCAAATCACATTCCTTCAAGTCATAAGGTCTCTTTTTCAAACTCGCGTAACTTCTTTGTCGATTTTGTGCCGCCTTCATGTTTGCTTGAATTATACCAATTTTCTCATTTGTTATTCTAACAATTTCTGGACCAGTGAGCCTAGTTTCACCCGCTTCCAACCAACATAAGGGTGTTCTACACTTCCTACCATATAATGCCTCGTAGGGCGGCATTCCAATGCTTGAATGGTTGTTGTTGTTATAAGCAAATTCTACTAATGGTAGATGTTCGTCCCAACTACCACCAAAGTCAATAGCACAAGACCTCAACATATCCTCCACGGTTTGAATAGTACGTTCACTTTGTCCATCCATTTGACGATGATAAGTCGTACTCATTTTGATTCTTGTTCCCAATCTTTCTTGTAAAGCTTCCCAAAAATTTGAAGTAAATCTTGCGTCTCTATCCGATACTATGGACAACGACGCTCCATGGAGCCTTCTTACTTCATCAATATAAAGTTGAGCTAGATTTCATGTCCCTTTCGGGTCCTTGGTAGGCCAACAACAAAGTCCATAGTCACATCTTCCCATTTCCTTGCCGGTATCTATAGCGATTCAGCACTACCATAAGGTACTTGATGCTCCGCCTTAACTTGAGCACACGTTGCACACCTTGAAATGTACTTTGCTATTCTCCTCTTCATTCCCGGCCTCCGATAATGTTGTTTTAAGTCTTGATAAGTTTTTTAGTGACAACGCCTAGTGATATCAAGTATTTTAGGCGTTGTTGAGCCCTGTTCTTGATAAAATTAAATAAAAAATGTCTGGGTATTCTCACTTTTCGTGCCAGGACTTGTTTGGAGAAAAAGAATGGAAACAGGGACTAAAAGCGTGCAAAAGGAAGAAGTTTGGAAAAGAATGAAAAATCAAGGAAACTCGTACGCGCGCCGCAGAAATATGATACGCGCGACGCGGGCTTAAGGCGGTGGAACACATTCAAATACCAAAGAAACGGGAAAAGATTAGTACGCGCGCCGCGGATTCTTCATCTGCGCGCGGCTGCGGGAAAATTGCAACTATAAATAGAGGCATTTCCAGCCGAAAACCCTAGCAAAGACCGGGTGTAAAAATCGACCTTGAAGCTCTTTGACTCCAAGAATTCGTTTCAGCAACATCTCAATTGGTATTTTCATGTTTTAGAATTTAATTTCCTTTTAGTATCAAGTAGTAATTGTAGCTAAGGTCCTTGGGAGTGACAACCACTGGCCTTGAGCACTTTAGGTTTCTGTTTTATGACATTTTGTTACTGTTTTGATGTTTGGAAGTTGGATTTGGTGAATGAAAATCATTTGGTTACATTTAATATTGGTATTTCGGTGTTTTTATGCTTGTATTGGGTTTTGAATGTTTGAATTGTGTTTGGATATTGTTTTGACCTTGTTGGGACTGTTTTCCTTTGCTGAAATCAGTAGCTAATTAGGTTAGTTTTTAGGCATTAACCCTTGGCTAGTAACTGTTCAATAGAACTCTAGTTAGTGGCTAGTTTATGCTTTGCTTGGTTTTGCTTGGTTTGGATGCATTTGATTGCTTCTGATTCAGAGATGTACTTCTGATTTCAGAAAGTGACTAGGTTTATTTGAGCTTAGCTTAGCTTGGCTTGAGTTTGTTTGATCATTGCTTTAGGTTGTTAGTGATTAAGAAGGTAGAAACTAGATCCTCCGACTGTAGCGTAACACTACTAGTTGGTAATCTGTCACTTAGTCTAACCACGAAGCTCCTGCGGATCGACCCTGACTACCACTGTGCTAGTGTGTGTTAGGTTTTTCTTTATTTTTGACCGCACGACGACCTAGGCGTGTCAAATTTTGGCACCGTTGCCGGGGAGCTGTGAGCTTAGATTAGGTGAGTAGTAGGAACTTGTTTCTTGTTTTTGAAAATTTCATTTGGTTAGTTTGGTTTTTGATTTTTGTTTGTTGGCGTGTTGCACTAGTGCATGCGTACCCGCAGGGGTAAGCAATTATCCCCATTGCATTTTGATTCTGAGATTGAGCGTACTGCGCGCAAAATCCGTGCCCGTAGGCGTTTAAATATCATGAATTTTAGTCAGGTTAGTAGTAATCCAGTAAGTGTTGCCCAGGAACCATCAGGTGAGGCAACGGGGGTGTTTTCCATTCCCCCACTGTCAGAGTTTCAGTTCGGGAGCACGAGTGCTTCTGGTGGTGCAGTTTCAGCCGCTGCACCCATACCATCATGCACTCCTCCATGTGTCCCACCATTTACACCCGCTTCACAACCACAATCTACCAATCCATTTACCTCTGCAATGTCGTGGGGAGAGTCGACCCGTGATGGCACCCCAGTTTCTCGACAGCAGACACCAACCTCTCAACCACAACACGTTTTTTAAACCTCAACCCACATTCCAACCAACACAACCTATACACTATCAACAACCTCCTCAGCCACAATACCATTACCCAGAGACAGATGAGGGATATGACGAGGAAGACGAGGGATGGGTGCAACCAGCACCACAGCCACAGTGGAACGGAGGTCGGGGACCTCCCAGAAGAGCACCACAGTATCAACCACCAGGTCAGTGGGAATATAACGATCATCCTTACGGTAATCCCGCCCAACCTTTACATTTCGCACAACCGAGACGGCAATCGGTTGCATCACATTTCCAACTGTGGGAATATGATGATTCATCACCAATTTATATTCCTGATAACATTGATTCTCATGTAGAAATGAGACCTCAGTTATTAGGAGTATTGACTCAGTTTAGGGGATACAAGACTGACGATCCTTATAATCATCTATATGAATTCTTAGCAATTGCCAATGCCAACACTCCTAGGAATACTAATAGGGATATTTTTAGGCTTAGACTGTTTCCATTTACTCTTAAGGATAAAGCCAAATATTGGTTTACATCTTTGCCATCTAATAGTATTACTAGTTGGGAACAACTCAAGGCAAAGTTTCTTCAAGAATTCTATCCAGTCAGTAAAACCACGGAGGTCAGACGAGCAATCTAAGATTTTCAGCAAAAGCCAGGAGAGGCTTTTCATGAAGCGTTTGATAGATTAAAAGAGCTACTGTGATCCTGTCCACATCATGAAGTTCCTAAATGGCAGTTAGTCAAATTATTCTTCGATGGAATTAATAAGACACACCAGGTTATGATAAATGCCTCCTCGAGCGGGACATTTATGTGGCAAGAGCCAGAAGATGCCTGGAGATTTTTGGAGCAGCTGAGTTTAGGATCAAAAGTCAGTGGATCAATGAAAGATAAGACGATATATGTAGCTAACATCGAAGTAGAGAACAAATGGAAGGTTGAAATTCAGAAAGAGCTCACTGCTGTTACAAAAAGGTTCAATCAGATGCTCGAAAGGTTTCAACAGGAAAAGGGGGCATACGTGTTGCATGGATAGAATATATGCAATACATGTGGAGAAATAGGACACAATCATAATGAGTGCTCGATGACTCATGAGGAAATAAGTCAAGTGCACAGATATGGTCGATTTCACAACGCACCAAGACCATTCCGAAGTAATCAGCAACGAGAATCGAGACAACCACCTATGAGGCAGCAGCAGGTGCAACCTCCATCTCCATCAGGAGGTATGAACATTGGTTTGCAAGAAATTTTTGGAATGTTAGTACAACTCCAGGAAGTTGAGAAATCTAATTCAGAAGCAATTCTGAGATTAGGAGAATCACTTGTCAAAATGGAAGAAAAAAGAGTGCGGGAGCAGGAGCAATCACCAAGAATGCAAGTTAATGAGGTAATCACACTTAGGAGCGGGAAGAAAGTAGACAACAAGGTTACAGCTCCGCCTGCAGATGATGATAGCGATGTGGAAATAGTTTTTGATGAAAACGTAGAATTAGAAAAAGAGAAGAAAAAGGATAAGGAGGAGCAAGTGCAGAAGAAGAAGCAGACAAGTACCTGGGAAAAAGGAGAATCAAGTGGAACAGTTCTTTCCCCACGGCCTTGGAAAAGCCGGAGAAAGGACCATATGGAAAGAATGGACCACGAGCTGAAGATATGTGGGAATTGTTTAGCCAAATTAAAGTTAACATTCCATTAGTCAAACTCATCAAGGAAGTTCCCGCATATGCTAAGTTTCTTAAGGACATGTGTATACATAAGAAGCACATTCTGTCCCACATGCCTAAGATGATTAGCTTACCCGAAAATGTAAGCTCTATCCTCATGGATGCGCTTCCTCCAAAGATGAAAGATCCGGGAGTTCCTCTCATCTCAGTAGATTTAGGCAATGTGCATATCAAAAGAGCTCTGTTAGATCTAGGTGCAAGTGTGAACATATTGCCTGGACAGTTATTCGACAAGCATGAGTTTGGTACCATGAGATCTACTGATGTGATTCTGCAGTTAGCCGATAAGTCTACCAAGGTTCCCAGGGGTATGTTAGTCGATGTCATCATCAAGGTAGGGGAATTTTACTACCCAGCAGATTTTCTTGTTTTGGACACTCGTCAAGCAACAAATGGGGAGCAACCTACGATTATTCTAGGGCTACCGTTTTTGGCCACGGCAAACGCAAATATTGCTTGTCGTACGGGAGAAATGGGAATATCTTTTGGGCACCGATAGGCTAAGATCAACATTTTCAATACTGATCTCAAGGGAAGTAGCATGGAAGAAGAGGAATGTTATCAAGTGGACATAATAGACGAGCTGGTGCAGCAGTACACTCCAGAGGTACTTCAGTCAGATGAAATAGAAACTCCGGAAGAAATAAATGTTGGAAGAAAAGAGACGCAAAATGGAGAAGATGAAAAGGGATTCAAGTCTGAAGAATGTGCACATATAGAGAAGTTACCAGCAGAGATTCCAAAGACATTAAAGCCCTCTTTACAAGAACCACCAAAGTTGGATTTAAAACCCTTACAAGAACATCTAAAGTATACCTTTCTAGGGGAGAAGGATACTTTACCAGTAATTGTGGCAGCCAATCTGACAGAGGAACAGGAGATAGAATTGCTCAAAGTATTGTCCAAACACAAGGAGGCTATCGGTTAGACAATCGCGGACTTAAAGGGGATTAGTCCGACCACGTGCATGCATCGCATTATCACAGAAGAAGGAGCTAAACCTGCAAGGGATACGCAAAGGAGGTTGAATCCCAACTTAAAAGAATTTGTCAAAAAGGAGGTTCTTAAATGGTTGGACGCAGGAATCATTTACCCCATTTCTGACAGTGAATAGGTTAGCCCAACGCAAACTGTGCCAAAAAAGTCGGGGATCACTTGTGACAACCGTCAAAAATGGGTCTACAAAGGTCAACGAAAGTCAACAAAGTCAACTGAGGCATACATTGGGCCAACATGTTGTAATGTAAGTTTCATAACCTTAGTATTATTTGACTGAACATTTTAATACTACTCGCACTAGTTGAGAACGGTTATCGAATAAACATTATAAATACGTGAAATAAATTACAGCAGCGTAGAAATTCGATAAACACACAAATATTATTTGGTTATAAATAATATTCATAACACGATGTATTCGTGAATACGAACCCGTGGATATATAGAACGTCGAAAACAGAGTTTATATGTGAAAAATACAACGATTAAACCGCTATTAACGGATAAATGCACACGGGATTTGGACGCCAAATACAAAATGTGGTGACTTAAACATCAATTATGAAATAACAATTCATATATTATGAAACGTAATAATATCTAGTATTTAATTCCAAAGCCAAATTCAATTTCCGGTAAAATGCCGAAAATCGCGAAAACGGAAGAATACCGCGCTTAAACGCGTATTTCAACGTCCAACGAGTCATAATTCAATCAAAATAAATGTTTGACAATGTTTTTATACAAAATAATTAATTAGAACTTTGTTTCGTCAAGAACTCATAAAATTTCACTAAAACGACTTGTAATTTTATAAAAATCACACATTTTTTAAGTAGGATGCTATTTTTATAAAAACTAACCCACCCCACCCCACCCCACCCCTACCCATTTCGGCAGCCCCCATAGATCCCCCATCACACCATATCTTGAGATTACTATTCACCAAATCTTAGCCTTTAAAGGCTATGATGAAATAAATCAAGAAAATCTATTCCAAATCTCTCAAAAGAATACAACTAACCTAAAGTAAAGAGAGCTCATTTGACAAAGATCACACTCTCTCTTCTCTTCCTCTCCTCTTGCTCTCGGCTCAAACCCACCACCACCATCATCATCTTCAAGCTTCATTTCCAAGTTCTTTTCACAAGATTAAGTGGTAAGCTTCATCCATCTTTTGATTCTAAACAACATAACACAAGTTATACACCTTTTACACACACTAACCTCCATCAAAATCCATTGGATATAGCTTTGTCCAAGGGTCTTTGAGCTCAAATCTTCATCATCTTCAAGAATCTTGCAAATCCTCTTGGTAAGTCATGATCATCTAGTAGTTTTAAAGCTCTTGATACTTTCATTTACTCTCTTACACACAAAAACTCATGGGAATCCTTTGGGTAATAGTTTTGTCCAAGGGTCCTCCGAACTCCAAAGCTTGAATCCACACTCCTCCACCAAGAAACCTTAGATCCACCACTCAAGGTGAGTTCATACCCCTCATTTTCACTTTTATCCATGTTTTAGGGGGAGAATACAAGTTTAACCATGAAAACGATATGTTTTTGTATAGTTTTTGATATGTTCTTGACAGATAATATGTTATATGTTATGTTCTTCAAATATTATGTGTACATGGTTTAGTCATCTTATTATAAAGTGATTGGCACAACTAAAATGGATTATGGTAAACTATAATACACATTTAGTTTAAGGAAATAACCATCTAGACGTTTACACATTTTGTCACCAACAAAACTTTATAGTTTATGTTGTTGACAAAATGGTCAAATATGATACTTTATATGAATATTTGACAAAAGATGTGAAAATACACTCTATTAAAATGTTCTAAGTAAACATGATGTCACTATCTTTACGTCAAAACTATTATTTGGTAAAAAGAATGTTATTATGAAGTAATAATGACTTTTGGACTTATAACGTCATAATAAGTTTCGAAAATGTTATTTTATAAAGAAGTTGGTATTTAAAACGAAAAGAACTATATTTTTGGTAATGAGTACAAGAATGACCATTTAGAAAAACCTCTATTATTTCCTATAAAATGATGATATTTAAAAAGTGTTGCCATCACTTAAATAAAATGACTAAAATAAACTTCGTACCATGACATATTGTATGAACTTTAAAACTATCTTCGACATGTATATATTTAGTGTTTTAGATGTAAGAAATCGTGCATTTCAACTCATCGACATCTTTTAGATCTAAATATACCAATACGACGGGAAACATTTATATAAACTATAAAGGGTATAATTTATGCAACGAACAACAAGAAACATTAGACATACTAAACATGATTATATAAATTATAAAGGGTATAATTTATGGAACGAACGACAAGAAACGGTAGATATGCTAAAGATAATTATGTAACAATATAATTATTACACACTATAATTGTCATTGACATTTTGATAATTACAAATACAAATGGGTTTTCAGTACACTTATACACTATAATTATCATGGACAAATTTGATAATTACAAATACAAATGGATTTTCAGTATACTTATACACTATAATTATCAAGGACAAATTTGATAGTTACAAACATAAGGGATTTTCATTTCACTACAAAACGGTTTTCACTACGCTACAAATAAGGATATGACATGTGCGTTGGGTAACATTGTGAGACAATCGCTTCACGGTACTAAAAGTGTACACATTAAATCCTGGATTATAACCTTAATCATGTATGAGCGGGATAGTTGTATATAGATCTATATGGGATTGACAATCCCCACCTATGGTTGTTCGCTACAACTACGACCGACGGGTCAAGGGTGACAAATGTCTTCACTATTACGACGCCTGAAGAACGTCGTGCCAGGTCACTAGGTCTTAGCAAGGTTATAATAACTCACAAATTAACAACGAACGTCCTGTATTTGTAGAAAACATCTTCAAAAGGGTTTCACTTAATGTGAAACTACATGGTATACTTTTCAAAGATTCAAACAAGAATTTTTACTATTTCACTACGAAACGGATATCGCTATCATATTACAAGAACTCTCACTATTACACTATGGGTTTTTCACTATGACACTATGGGTTTTCACTATTACGCTAAGAAAGTTTACACTATTTCTCTACGGGTTTTTATGGAAATTAAAGCCACATTTCGGAAAATACAAATATAAGTACTATTTTACTTATACATATGAGTTTTATGAAATTTAAAACTACATTCCGACAAGATACAGATGAGTACGGTTTTCACTATTACACTACGAGCTTTTCACTATTTCACTACGAACGTTTTCACTATTACACTACGAACATTTTCGCTATTGCATTACAAGCGTTTTCACTATTACACTACAAACATTTTCGCTATTACACTACGAGCTTTTACAAAGGAATCACTATATTTCTCACTACAAAAATCTTATGAACTCACCAACGTAATGTTGACACTTGCAAAATTACTTGTATTCTCAGGTAACAATTAATCAGATACGACTAACCTCTGGATGGGATGCGAAGATGTCTATTTTGGGTTATTTTGATATCATAATGTAATTGGTCTAAGAACATATTATTGAACAATGTAAATTTCCAATTATAATGTATGATGGTTGTTTATCTACTTATGTTTCAATGTATGCAATGGTTGTGATACTATGTGCCGTTCCACCCTCCGACGATTCCGCCATCGTGGTTTGGGGGTGTGACAGATTGGTATCAGAGCAATTGTCTATAGCGAACTAAGTATATTCTTCCATGTAAGAAATACAACTATAGATACAGGGACTTATACCTCTACTAAAAATTTTAAACATACGATAATACTTTTAGAATATAATGATATTCATATAAAAGTATACATATACAAACAGAGATAGTATCACAATACAAGAACGTTAGAGTTTAAGTTGAAAATTATGATTAGACTTAGTATAATATGTTATCAAATCATGGGAAGACGTAGCCTGATCAACTACGTTTAACTACGGTTTGACGGACATATAACTAAGTGTGGGCATAATGGACAACGGAGTAAAAACTCAGGAATCACACAGTAATTAGTAACCACGTCAATATTTAACAAATATTTCGATAAGTATTAGTATTATTAAGAACTACTATTCACAATCCTAAGTCGACACTAGTATCAACATTATCGCAATACCTCCTTATCGTCTATGTACCAGAGTTACGACTAAGAAAAGGGTTCCAATGCCGGCAAGAGCGACAACAGGAGCTACACATTAAGGGACAGTTGAGTCACCATGTGTAGTCACGACTTGAAAACCATTGACGAGTATTCTCGATATGACTCACGAGGAGGCACGGAAGTTTAACCCATAGTTGACCAATACGTAAGACTTTCCTTTCGCGCTACGATTTTAGCCTTAGGATCGTTTCCACCTTGAACTTAAGATTTAAGCTAGGATATCTCTTGATTCTAAACCCTCTCTTTTGGGGATGCTTGCTTGACCAACTTTACTTTGTGTATCGTAATCCAATGCACAAACCGCTTTCCCCTTATGTCAAAATATCTGAGTTTTACTTCAAGGCCCTCAGAAATACGAGTGATATCCTCAAGTGTACCATCATCTTACACTTTCTAAATTGTTTACATGTTTCTAGAACAATCTTAAGCCCTACGCTTTTCATTCCCGGTCCAACTTCGCACTTCGTCGAAATACGGAAACTTTCTATAAATTGGAGTTCTTATTCGACCCGTATCATTTCGTACATTCATTTGAGTCCCTCTGACATTGCTGATATCCTTATTTTCGTCAAGGATTACATCCCCTTACGCCACACGTCAAACCTATAATATATCTGTTGACTCTATAGAAGGTACGGAACTACATTCACACCATGAAATGTTGTACAAACAATCTGTTGTATCCGCTATTTTGAGGAGAGAAAGTTTTGATGTGCGATCCTCTATCCTCCAAAGAATTGTTCTCCTAAAATCACTAAATTGAGAATGTGCCCATTTTCAATGATCAATACTTTCACATCTTTCTTTAAGGTAGCATTGAATTTTACGATTTCCAATGAGTTATAACTCCTAAACACATATTTTTCCGACTCCTTGCTATTTCCAATTGGATTGAGTTAAACAGTCGGATAGTTTATCGAAATAATAATCAAAATAATCCTATATGAATTCCCTCATTGATGATTTATCATAACGAACTTCTTCATTATCATGCTACTTCGTTTGGTTACCAGAAGAGTACCTTCATTCACTTGGAGTCAAGAGACATTTTGATAACAGTGAAATTACTTATCATTCTAAACTCTTCGGACATCACCTAGGTCATGTGCTTTATTTCATCATGAACTTTCACCGCTTTTACTAGAGACAATGACCCCCTCCCAAACATATTCTTCGAATATGGTTTCCTTGTGGTGAGAGCATCCACAACAGTAATTGTAGCTCCATAAATCCTCGATCATTTCGTAAATTGTTTTGTAGACGGTACTTGAATAGTCTCTACGTCTGGAGACACACCAAAACTTCGCTGCCTATCTGTAGTATGTACCTTTAGAAAAACTTACCGAATAACGAAACCCTCATTGTGTGTGTAAGTACCATTAAAGTTGTATACAGTAAGAAATTGAATAGTATGAGAATATCCGATTTGGCCTTATTGCATGTTCCTTGTTTGGTTGTTGCCTTAGGGTAGAATCTATTATTCGAATGTCTATTTAATTCTACGCTGTATATAGCTGTACAATTGCGAAGCCACTTGTCAGCCCTGGAGGAAATTCTATCATTGTAGAGTAGTAGGGTAGGATTCCTATTTTTTATAACCCACGTCATGGATAGAAGAAGGAAATGAAGAAATCGCTGACATATCAGAAGTCTGTGACTTTCCTGTTGTGTTACCAGAAGACCTTCCGGGAATACCACCAAGACGACGGGTCGAGTTTGAAATCAACTTGATCCCAAGCAGCCCCTATAGGAAAATCACCATACAGATTAGCTCCGGCAGAGATGCAAGAACTATCGAGTCAACTACACGAACTACTAGAAAAAGGATTCATTAGACCGAGCTTCTCCCCTTGGCGAGCATCGGTTTTATTCACAGAAAGAAGGATGGATCCTTTAGAATGTGTATTGACTATAGAGAATTGAACAAGTTGACTGTCAAGTACAGATACCCACTTCCAAGAATTAATGACCTATTCGATCAGTTACAAGGATCTAGTTACTTTTCGAAGATCGATTTGAGGTCCGGGTATCATCAACTTAGAGTTCAAGAAGAAGATATTCCGAAGACAACGTTTAGAACACGGTATGGCCATTACGAATATGTCGTGATGCCATTCGGATTAACCAACGCCCCCGCATTATTCATGTATCTTATGAACCAAGTATGCAGACCGTTCTTAGACGAATTCGTGATTGTATTTATCGATGATGTATTGATATATTCACGAAACAAAGAAGAACACGGCCAAGATTTGTGTTTAATCTTGGAGCTACTCAGAAAAGAGAAATTGTATGCCAAATTCTCAAAATGCGAATTTTGGATACGAAAAGTAGACTTCTTGGGCCATGTGGTCAGCCAAGATGGGATTCATGTCGATCCATCCAAGATTAAAGCAATAGAAAATTGGGAAATACCAAGAACCACGACTGAGATACCTTCAACTTTTTGGGGTCTTGCTGGTTGCTACCGAAGATTCATCGAGAACTTCTCCAGATAGTGAAACCTCTCACAGCATTGACATAGAAAGATGTCAGTTTCGAATGGGAAGACAAACAAGAGGTTACCTTTCAGACACTAAAGCAAATGCTATGTAGCACGCCAATCCTACCTCTTCCAGAAGGAATGGAAGATTTTGTATTGTATATTAATGCATCAAAACAAGGTTTGGGATGCGTGCTCATACAAAGAGAGAAAGACATTGCTTATGCTTCTAGACAACTCAAGCCCTACGAGGTCAATTACATCACTCACGACCTTGAGTTGGGAGCCGTGGTATTCACGCTGAAGATATAGAGACATCACATCTACGGAACAAAGTGTACGATTTTCATAGACCACAAGAGTGTCCAACACATCCTCAACTAGAAAGAATTCAACATAAGGCAACGGAGATGGTTCGAGTTACTAAACGACTACGAATGTGATATTCGTTATCACCCAAGCAAAGCAAACGTGGTAGCAGATGCTTTGAGCCAGAAGGAATACTCAAGACGTCGAGTAAAGTCACTATCGATTACCATACACTCGCACCTTCGTACCCAAATCAGGGATGCTCAGCTTGAGGCCCTAAAACCAGAGAACGTCATCAGTGAAGCCCTTTGGGAATGGACAAAAGTTTCGAAATCAGGGAAGACGAGACACGATGCTTCATGGACTGAATATAGACACCAAAGTTTGGTGGCTTCAGAGAGTTGGTCCTAGAAGAGGCTCACAAGACAAGATATTTCGTTCATCCTAGGTCGGACATGGTGTACCTCGACTTGAAGATGCTGTACTGGTGGCCGAACATGACGGCAGAAATCGCCACCTTCGTAAGCAAATGTTTAACATGTACAAAGGTTAAGGTGGAATACTAGAATCCCTCGGGACTATTGCAACAACCGGTAATACCTGAGTGGAAACGGGAACGATTGAAAGTGCCTCGTGATCGGAAGAAGAGCCACGTAGACAAAAGACGCAAGCCTCTAGAATTCCTTGTGGGTGACCGGGTCATGTTAAAGGTCTCCCGTTAGAAGGGAATGACATGTTTTGGTAAAAGGGGAAAGCTTAACCCAAGGTATTTAGGACCTTTTGAAATTCTAGCTAGAATCGGTCCTGTAGCCTACAAAGTCCAGCTACCCCAAGAGTTGAGCAAGGTACACATCACCTTCCATGTGTCAAATCTCAAGAAGTGCTTATCTGATGAGACCCTAATTATTCCTCTTGACGAAATCGAAGTCAATGAAAACCTACATTTCGTAGAGGAACCAATGGAGATCATGGATAGGGAAATCAAAAGAACCAAACAAAGCCGTATCCCGATAGTAAAGGTTCGCTGGAACGCCAAGCAAGGACCTGAGGGGAGCGCGAGGATCAGATGAAACAGAAATACCCACAACTGTTCCCAAAGAGCCCTACGACCAATACCTAAAACTAAATTTCGGGACGAAATTTCCTCTAACGGGGGGATGATGTGACAACCGTCAAAAATGGGTCAACAAAGGTCAACGAAAGTCAACAAAGTCAACTGAGGCATACATTGGGCCAACATGTTGTAATGTAAGTTTCATAACCTTAGTATTATACGACTGAACATTTTAATACTACACGCACTAATTGAGAACGGTTATCGAATAAACATTATAAATAAGTGAAATAAATTACAGCAGCGTAGAAATTCGATAAACACACAAATATTATTTGGTTATAAATAATATTCATAACACGATGTATTCGTGAATACGAACCTGTGGATATATAGAACGTCGAAAACGGAGTTCATATGTGAAAAATACAACGATTAAACTACTATGAACGGATAAATGCACACGGGATTTGGATGCCAAATACAAAATGTGGTGATTAAACATCAATTATGAAATAACAATTCATATATTATGGAACGTAATAATATCTTGTATTTAATTCCAAAGCCAAATTCAATTTCCGGTAAAATGCCGAAAATCGCGAAAACGGAAGAATAACGCGCTTAAACGCGTATTTCAACGTCCAACGAGTCATAATTCAATCAAAATAAATGTTTGACAATGTTTTTATACAAAATAATTAATTAGAACTTTGTTTCGTCAAGAACTCATAAAATTTCACTAAAACGACTTGTAATTTTATAAAAATCACACATTTTTATAAGTAGGATGCTATTTTTATAAAAACTAACCCACCCCACCCCACCCCCCTACCCATTTCGGCAGCCCCCATAGATCCCCCATCACACCATATCTTGGGATTACTATTCACCAAATCTTAGCCTTTAAAGGCTATGATTAAATAAATCAATAAAATCTATTCCAAATCTCTCAAAAGAATACAACTAACCTAAAGTAAAGAGAGCTCATTTGACAAAGATCACACTCTCTCTTCTCTTCCTCTCCTCTTGCTCTCGGCTCAAACCCATCACCACCATCATCATCTTCAAACTTCATTTCCAAGTTCTTTTCACAAGATTAAGTGGTAAGCTTCATCCATCTTTTGATTCTAAACAACATAACACAAGTTTTACACCTTTTACACACACTAACCTCCAACAAAATCCATTAGATAATAGCTTTGTCCAAGGGTCTTTGAGCTCAAATCTTCATCATCTTCAAGAATCTTGCAAATCCTCTTGGTAAGTCATGATCATCTAGTAGTTTTAAAGCTCTTGATACTTTCATTTACTCTCTTACACACAAAAACTCATGGGAATCCTTTGGGTAATAGTTTTGTCCAAGGGTCCTCCGAACTCCAAAGCTTGAATCCACACTCCTCCACCAAGAAACCTTAGATCCACCACTCAAGGTGAGTTCATACCCCTCATTTTCACTTTTATCCATGTTTTAGGGGGAGAATACAAGTTTAACCATGAAAACGATATGTTTTTGTATAGTTTTTGATATGTTCTTGACAGATAATATGTTATATGTTATGTTCTTGAAATATTATGTGTACATGGTTTAGTCATCTTATTATAAATGATTGGCACAACTAAAATGGATTATGGTAAACTATAATACACATTTAGTTTAAGGAAATAACCATCTAGACGTTTACACATTTTGTCACCAACAAAACTTTATAGTTTATGTTGTTGACAAAATGGTCAAATATGATACTTTATATGAATATTTGACAAAAGATGTGAAAATACACTCTATTAAAATGTTCTAAGTAAACATGATGCCACTATCTTTACGTCAAAACTATTATTTGGTAAAAAGAATGTTATTATGACGTAATAATGACTTTTGGACTTATAACGTCATAATAAGTTTCGGAAATGTTATTTTATAAAGAAGTTGGTATTTAAAACGAAAAGAACTATATTTTTGGTAATGAGTACAAGAATGACCATTTAGAAAAACCTCTATTATTTCCTATAAAATGATGATATTTAAAAAGTGTTGCCATCACTTAAATAAAATGACTAAAATAAACTTCGTACCATGACATATTGTATGAACTTTAAAACTATCTTCGACATGTATATATTTAGTGTTTTAGATGTAAGAAATCGTGCATTTCAACTCATCGACATCTTTTAGATCTAAATATACCAATACGACGGGAAACATTTATATAAATTATAAAGGGTATAATTTATGGAACGAACGACAAGAAACATTAGACATACTAAACATGATTATATAAATTATAAAGGGTATAATTTATGGAACGAACGACAAGAAACGGTAGATATGATAAAGATAATTATGTAACAATATAATTATTACACACTATAATTATCATTGACATTTTGATAATTACAAATACAAATAGGTTTTCAGTACACTTATACACTATAATTATCATGGACAAATTTGATAATTACAAATACAAATGGATTTTCAGTATACTTATACACTATAATTATCAATGACAAATTTGATAGTTACAAACATAAGGGATTTTCATTTCAATACAAAACGGTTTTCACAGCGCTACAAATAAGGATATGCCATGTGCGTTGGGTAACATTGTGAGACAATCGCTTCACGGTACTAAAAGTGTACACATTAAATCCTGGATTATAACCTTAATCATGTATAAGCGGGATAGTTGTATATAGATCTATATGGGATTGACAATCCCCACCTTGGTTGTTCGCTACAACTACGACCGACGGGTCAAGGGTGACAAATGTCTTCACTATTACGACGCCTGAAGAACGTCGTGCCAGGTCACTAGGTCTTAGCAAGGTTATAATAACTCACAAATTAACAACGAACGTCCTATATTTGTAGAAAACATCTTCAAAAGGGTTTCACTTAATGTGAAACTACATGGTATACTTTTCAAAGATTCATACAAGAATTTTCACTATGACACTATGGGTTTTCACTATTACGCTAAGAAAGTTTACACTACTTCTCTACGGATTATTATGGAAATTAAAGCCCCTTTTCGGAAAATACAAATATAAGTACTATTTTACTTATACATACGAGTTTTATGAAATTTAAAACTACATTTCGACAAGATACATATGAGTACGGTTTTCACTATTACACTACGAGCTTTTCACTATTTCACTACGAACGTTTTCACTATTACACTACGAACATTTTCGCTATTGCATTACAAGCGTTTTCACTATTACACTACGAACGTTTTCGCTATTACACTACGAGCTTTTACAAAGGAATCACTATATTTCTCACTACAAAAATATTATGAACTCACCAACGTAATGTTGACACTTGCAAAATTACTTGTATTCTCATGTAACAATTAGTCAGATACGACTAACCTCTGGATGGGACGCGAAGACGTCTATTTTGGGTTATTTTGATATCATAATGTAATTGGTCTAAGAACATATTATTGAACAATGTAAATTTCCAATTATAATGTATGACGATTGTTTATCTACTTATGTTTCAATGTATGCAATGGTTGTGATACTATGTGCCGTTCCACCCTCCGACGATTTCGCCATCGTGGTTTGGGGGTCTGACATCACTGTAGTAGACACAAAGGATGGTGACAAGATATCCACGAGACCTGTAACCGGATGGCGAGTCTGTATTGATTATCGGAAGCTTAATGCCGCTACGTCCAAAGATCATTTTCCATTACCCTTCATCGATCAAATCGTGGAGAAGTTAGCAGGACAAAAGTACTACTGTTTTCTGGATGGATATTCTGGGTATAACCAGATCGCAATTCATCCAGAAGATCAGGCAAAGACAACGTTCACTTGCCCTTATGGTACTTTTGCCTTTCGCAGAATGCCATTTGGATTGTGTAACGTGCCTGCAACGTTTCAACGATGTATGATGGCAATCTTTTCTGACATGATTGGTGAGGCATTAGAAATCTTCATGGATGATTTCTCAATTTTTGGACCTACATTCGAAACTTGCTTAGTTCAATTGGAAAAGGTACTGCAGAGATGTGTAGAATCAAACCTGGTTCTCTCCTGGGAGAAAAGCCACTTCATGGTAAGAGAAGGGATAGTATTAGGACACGTGGTCTCTGAAAGGGGATTCGAAGTCGATCGCACTAAAGTTAAGGTCATATCTACATTGCCGCCTCCAACATCAGTAAAAGGGGTTAGATCATTCTTGGGGCATGCGGGTTTTTATCGTAGATTTATTAAAGATTTTAGCGCTATTTCTAAGCCCCTCTGTGGTCTTCTTTTGAAGGATGCACCATTTATTTTTGACGAAGAATGTGTAAAAGTATTCAATATTCTCAAGAATAAACTGGTCGAGGCCCCCATTCTGAAGCCACCCGACTGGATGCAACCTTTCGAGATAATGTGCGATGCTAGCGACTATGCTGCTGGTGCAGTATTAGGGCAAAAAGTCGACAGGAAGCCTGTTGTTATCTGTTATGCTAGTAAAACTTTTTCCGAAGCTCAATTGAATTACACAACTACTGAAAAAGAATTACTTGCTGTAGTATTTGCTTTAGATAAATTTCGATCTTATATCTGGGGATCCAAGGTGGTTGTTTACACTGACCACAGTGTTGTTCGGCATCTGCTTACAAAGAAGGAGTCTAAGCCTCGATTAATTAGGTGGATACTCCTGCTGCAAGAATTCGATGTGGATATCAAAGATAAGAAGGGAGCTGAAATTGTGGTGGCAGATCATCTTTCTAGATTACCAGCTGAAGGATTGGAAGCAGGAATTCAAGACTCATTCCCCGACGAGCAGTTGTTAGAGGTTAATGGAGCTCCATGGTATGCAAATTACGTAAATTTTCTGGCCACGGGAGTAATACCAACACATTGGACGAAACAAAGGCAGAAGCAATTTCGCACGTACGCAAAAAGATTCATTTGGGACGACCCAGACCTTTTTAAGGTAGGAGAGGACCAGATAATTCGCTGATGTGTGCCGGACAATAAAATTGGCGAGGTGTTGGATCTCTGCCATGCATCAGCATGTGGAGGACATTTCAGTGGAAAGAAAACCGGGTATAAAGTTCTTGAATCCGGACTGTATTGGCCAACTATCTTTCGAGATGCGCATAGGACTGCCAAGGAGTGCATCAATTGCCAGCAATTAAGAAACATATCAAAAAGGGATCAAATGCCCTTCAATCCGATTTTGGTAGTAGACATTTTTGATGTCTGGGGAATCGATTTTATGGGTCCATTCCCCACATCACATGGATATGTTTACATTTTGGTGGTAGTATGTTATGTCTCTAAATTGATTGAGGCCGAAGCAACTCGCACAAATGATCATCACGTGGTTTGTAAATTTGTAAAGAAAAATATCTTCACCAGGCATGGAGTCCCAAGAGTAATCATTAGCGACGGAGGATCTCATTTCAAGAATTTCAAATTCGGAAGGTTGCTGAAACATTATGGGGTGAATCATCACATTGCAACACCTTATCATCCACAGACTAGCGGCCAGGTGGAGGTATCCAATAGGCAAATCAAAGAAATTCTTCAGAAGACTGTCAAGACTGATAGAAAGGATTGGTCGCTAAGGCTAGATGACGCATTATGGGCGTACCGAACTGCGTACAAAACACCGATCGGGACTACTCCATATCGGTTGGTTTATGGAAAATGATGTCATCTACTAGTGGAGATCGCCAATCGTGCCCTATGGGCTGTTAAGAATGTCAACATGGACTATACTGACGCTGGGAAAGAAAGGAAACTTCAGTTGTCTGAATTAGAAGAATTACGAGATGAGGCATATGAGAACGCAACCACCTATAAATCAAAGATGAAGCGATATCATGACGCAAAGCTGCGATTGAAGGTCTTTGAAGTTGGACAAAAAGTATCGCTGTATAATTCAAGACTGAAGATGTTCCCCGGGAAACTGAGAAGTAAGTGGAATGGTCCCTACGAAGTAATCAACATTACAGACTATGGTGCAGTCGAAATCCAGGACTTGAAAGGTGGGCAACCATTTAAAGTCAATGGCCATAGACTCAAACCATACATCGCCACGGGTACGTTCCAGAAACTAGAAGTAGAGACAGTCAAACTCATAGCAGAGATTCCAACATACGCTACATAATCAGGTAAGTGCACGTCTGGCTGAAGACGTTAAACTTAGCGCTTGTCGGGAGGCAACCCGACCGTCATTGTATATTTGCATATTTTCTTATTTCATTACATCCATTTTGATCACGGTGAGAAAAAGGCAAGTGTGGGGTTATTTTGGTAATTTTGCAATACTGCGACGCGGGATCTTAGGATCCGCGCCGCGCGTATTGAGTTTTCGCGATTACGTTTAAAATCAGATTTTATACGCGACGCGGATAGAAGCTTCCCGCGCTGCAGCCTTATCTTAATTTGAAATTAAAGATAATCACCAAAACAGAGTTTTTGAAAGATATCCAAATTCCCACACTACATTTAAGTAAATTGCGCAAACTGTGATTCTTTTCACCGTACTTCAAGTCTTCAATCAATTACGACGTCTGCATTCATCTTTCATTCACAAGAAATTCAAGTAAGTACCTATTCTCCTTCTCTTAGTTTTAGAAGTCTTGAAACTTGCTAGTTGCTCCTGTAACTTGCAATGTTGCACCTAATTGTTGAAATTGATCGTTAAATTAGGATTATAGAAGTACACTCCATGAAACCCATGTGTTAGGGTAGAAAAATTGGACTTAATTTGACAGAATGATCGAGTTTTCTTGACTGAAATCGCTCGCCACGCCGCGACATGTACAGTCCACGACGCGGAGTATGAATATTCATCTAGCGCGTCGCGGGTTGTTATGTGCGCGCCGTGACGAACGTCAAAACAGTGCAGTAATTGTCAATTTTTGTGATTTCTGCAGGCATGATGTCTTCTTCAGGTAGTTCTGAAACCATTGATTGGAATTCAGTGACTACACAGATTGACCGGGTCCGCGCGGCTAGCTTCTTTAACCGTCGGGAATCTGGGATCATCTGAAAGATTGGTTGGTACAAGGAGGGTATGAAGATGGGGAACTAACTTATACCTGCCGGGCGTTGGAGAATGCAACAAATATGAACGAACCTGTTTACCGTGAAGTGTACCTCCAGTTCCTTGCCAGCTACTATTTTGACCACAAACAGAAGGGTATGGATACCGAGGAGACTGTGAGATTTCGTCTGGGAAATCGCGACCACAGTTGTACCTTGCGGGAATTCGGGTACCGCATCGGGCTGTACACCGAGGAAGAGTGGAACTCGCCAGCATTCGAGGTGTTTCACAGGCGCTCCAGCCGAACTATGGGGGATTCCTTTACCCCAGCCGACTACTGGGCCACGATAGCTTCCACCCGGTACCACGAGAACACAGTCCAGGAATGCTACATGCACCTGCCATCCCACCGCATGTTGCACCGGTTGATCACCACTATGCTGTGGCCGCGTGCAGATGAAGAGAAGGTATTGCCTCGGGAGCTACATCTGATGTGGTCAGTGACACGAATGTTGGAAACCTGCAACATTCCTTACTTTATCGCTGACTATTTCAAAGAAATTACTGATGCACCGATGACAATGACCGCATTTGGGGGAGGCCACTTTGTCACCAGACTGGCCGAGTCATACGGACTGATCTCCGAGCACACTACTGACGGGTTGGAGGTTATCCCTCCAATCATCTTTTGCCTGCCCGTGACCACCTCGCGGGAGGTGATATATGTGGACGACGGAGTCCCGTCTGTTGACCGTATGCCCTTCCCGACACTTCGGTCTGAGCCGACTACTTCTCGCAAAAGGTCAAGAGCAGCTACCGGTTTACCCCGCAGCCTGTCCCCTGCTACAATAGAATCTCGCTTTCTGGCGGACGAGGTGAAGGCACTAAAGGAAACAATGGACACACACAAGCGGGAACATCAAATCCAGTCATACGTAGCACATGAGGTGGATAAACGAACCGAGAATACACAGAAGCAACTCCTCTGGCTGGCTGACTGCATGATTGCATTGATGGCCAAACATAAGTGTGTTCCGCCACGACCCCAGCCGACGATTAGGGAGGACGAAGAGGAGCCTATGGAAGAAGATCCGGAGGAAGACGAAGATGAGTATGACGATACAGCACACAGTTGAAGGATTGGATGTAATTATGTTTGAATTTTAGTACATTTCTTTTTTGGATTTACATTCTGTTAGGATTAGTTGCATAATTCATTCTTAGGAAATTGTTTTAGGTAAATAAAGCCTCTTAAAGGCAGTAGATAATAATAAACCAATAGTTTTATTTGTGTTGAAATGCTATTGTGAGTTGTTGAAGTTTGGATAATCTGTTGAAATTACCGCGCCGCGGCATCAATATATTACGCGACGCGGTCTTTTCCCATTCGACGTTGACTTCGACTCACGTAATTACCGCGACGCGTGTCCTTCAATCACGCGCCGCGGCCATCCACAACACATACAATTGCTTATTGTACATTTTTATATTTGTTATGATTGCTTTTAATTTGTTTGTTGAGTTATGCATGATATATCAAATGAGAAGGAGTTGTCTCAGACAAGTGTGGGGTCACTGTGCCCCCTCCACTTGTCTCGACCACCGACGTGTTCACTGTAGCGCTACAACTTCGGAATACGAAATCAAGGATCCGTTTGTTCGCAATTATACCTGTGATATTGAGCACCAAGCAGTCTATCGTCCAAAAAGGGGTAACTCTTTCTCCCTTGTTTTGAAATAATTTTGTACAACGGGGACGTTGTACGACTTTAAGTGTGGGGTGTGGACGGTCAAAAGATAAATTTTTTGAAATTTTTGCAGAAATGAGTTGAGAAGCTTGAGCTGTTTTAGGATTGGAGTTTAGGAAGGAAAAGTCAATCTGTGGCCTTTGTTGTTCGATCCAGTAAGTCTAAAATGGGTGGGATTTATGCACCTTACCACCTAAGATCATCTGGTCTGGGATGGTATTTCTGAAAGCTCGCTACACGGACAACATCGAAAGTCATGAACAATTCCTTAATGGCCTTTAGAATCTGAATGAGTAAGTACACTTCATTGTGGACAGAAAGTTTGTAATCAAGGGTTCTCTAGAAAATGGGTGGGATTATGTTTTCGCAAACTATTCCACTCTAACTCAAAGAGCCATAAACTTTGAAACTGAACACAGTCAAAAATTGTTTGATTCTTTATTATAATTTGTTAAAAACTCTCTTGCTTGGGGACAAGCAAGGCACAAGTATGGTGTGTTTAACAACGCCTAGTGATATCAAGTATTTTAGGCATTGTTTAGCCCTGTTCTTGATAAAATTATATCAAAAATGTCTGGGTATTCTCACTTTTCGTGCCAGGACTTGTTTAGAGAAAAAGAATGGAAACAGGGACTAAAAGCATGCAAAAGGAGAAGTTTGGAAAAGAATGAAAAATCAAGGAAACTCGTACGCGCGCCGTGGAAATATGATACGCGCGACGCGGGCTTAAGTTGGTGGAACACATTCAAATACCGAAGAAACGGGAAAAGATTAGTACGCGCACCGCGGATTCTTCATCTGCGCAGCGCGGCTGCGGGAAAATTGCAACTATAAATAGAGGCATTTCCAGCCGAAAACCCTAGCAAAGACCGGGTGTAAAAATCGACCTTGAAGCTCTTTGACTCCAAGAATTCGTTTCAGCAACATCTCAATTGGTATTTTCATGTTTTAGAATTTAATTTCCTTTTAGTATCAAGTAGTAATTGTAGCTAAGGTCCTTGGGAGTGACAACCACTGGCCTTGAGCACTTTAGGTTTCTGTTTTATGACATTTTGTTACTGTTTTGATGTTTGGAAGTTGGATTTGGTGAATGAAAATCATTTGGTTACATTTAATATTGGTATTTCGGTGTTTTTATGCTTGTATTGGGTTTTGAATGTTTGAATTGTGTTTGGATATTGTTTTGACCTTGTTGGGACTGTTTTCATTTGCTGAAATCAGTAGCTAATTAGGTTAGTTTTTAGGCATTAAACCTTGGCTAGTAACTGTTCAATAGAACTCTAGTTAGTGGCTAGTTTATGCTTTGCTTGGTTTTGCTTGGTTTGGATGCCTTTGATTGCTTCTGATTCAGAGATGTACTTCTGATTTCAGAAAGTGACTAGGTTTATTTGAGCTTAGCTTAGCTTGGCTTGAGTTTGTTTGATCATTGCTTTAGGTTGTTAGTGATTAAGAAGGTAGAAACTAGATCCTCCGACTGTAGCGTGACACTACTAGTTGGTAATCTGTTACTTAGTCTAACCACGAAGCTCCTGCGGATTGACCCTGACTACCACTGTGCTAGTGTGTGTTAGGTTTTTCTTTATTTTTGACCGCACGACGACCTAGGCGTGTCATTGAGCTACCCGGGTGAATAGAGTACTTAGTCTTATGAGAATCATCAAGTATCATCATTCTAAGCCCACCAAGCTTTGGCACCCAAATCCGATTGTTAAAAGTCTTCGATCCTTGACTATTTTCTTCAAACTCTTGCTTCTTACCCAACCTTTCATTCTTCAAGTTGTCACTTGACAAAGCCTTTCGTTGGGCCTCTTTGATTTTTCCAATTATACTAGACACTAAGTCTATCCGCATTGATCTTCCTTTGATCTTCTTCTCGTGAATCTTCCGACTTAGGGCGTCTGCCACAACATTGGCCTTCCCAGGATGATATATGATTTCACAATCATAATCACTAATAAGCTCGAGCCATCTACTTTGCCTCAAATTGAGTTCTTTTTGGGTGAATACGTATTGGAGGCTTTTGTGAACGGTATATAGCTTATATTTTGTTCCATACAAGTAGTGTCTCCAAATTTTCAATGCAAAAACTATGGCTGCAAACTCCAAATCATGAGTAGTGTACCTCATCTCGGGATCCTTCAATTGACGAGAAGCATATGCAATCACCTTTCCTCGTTGCATCAATACACATCCTAGCCCTTTACCCGAAGCATCACTATAAACAACAAAATCTTTGGTTCCCTCGGGTAAAGCAAGAACCGGGGCATTACATAATTTCTCCTTCAACGTCATAAACTCCTTCTCTTGATCCATTCCCCATTCAAACTTCACTCCTTTTCTAGTTAGCTTAGTGAGTGGCACCGCAATACGAGAGAAATCTTGAATGAACCTTCGATAATACCCGGCGAGTCCAAAAAAACTTCTTACTTCCGTAGGAGTCTTTGGAGCCTCCCATTTCATTACCGCTTCCACTTTCGCCGGATCAACTTTAATACCTTGCGTGGAGACTATGTGACCAAGGAATTGCACTTCTCTTAACCAGAATTCACACTTAGAAAACTTAGCGTATAATTGCTCTTTCTTCAATACTTCTAAAATCGTTTGGAGATGACGCTTGTGATCTTCTTCATTCTTTGAATAAATGAGAATATCATCGATGAAAACGATGACAAAATCATCAAGGAATGGTTTGCAAACTCGATTCATCAAATCCATAAAGATAGTAGGAGCATTAGTAAGACCGAATGGCATTACAAGAAATTTGTAATGGCCATATCGGGTGCAAAAGGCTGTCTTCTCAACATCACAATCTTTCACTCGAACCTGGTGATACCCGGACCGCAAATCAATTTTTAAGAAGTAATCAGCACCTTGTAGTTGGTCAAAAAGATCATCTATTCTAGGTAATGGGTAACGATTTTTAATGGTAATCTTATTAAGCTCTCGATAGTCGATACACATGCGCATCGAACCATCTTTCTTTTTGACGAATAACACAGGTGCACCCCACGGAGAAGAACTCGGCCAAATAAAACCATTATCAAGCAATTTTTGCAACTGAGACATCAATTCACGCATTTCGGTCGGGGCTAGACGATATGGAGCACGAGCAATAGGAGTTGCCCCCGGAATAAGATCGATGCGAAATTCAACTTGCCTTTCGGGCGGCAAACCGGGTAGGTCGTCGGGAAACACTTCCGGGTAATTACACACCAGTTCGATGTCATGAATAGATTTCTTTTCTTTTTCGTTAGTCATAATGTAAGCGAGAAAGGAACAACACCCTTTCGAAAGACATTTTCGAGTCTTAACCGCACTAATGAGACTAGGTACATGGTTGCGCTTATCACCATAAACATACACTTTACTCCCATCGGGAATCCTAATCGACACGATCTTCTTCACACAAGAAATTTTTGCATCATTTGCCCCAAGCCAATCCATACCAATCACAATATCGAAAGATTTTATCCCAATTGGAAGAAGATTCAATGAAAATTTCCTATCGTCTATACTAAGTTCGCAATCTCGGTACATATGTCGTACCTCTACAAATTTACCACTCGCTATCTCCACTTCATATAACATATTTAACGATTCTAGGGATACATTGAGTTTGAGTCCAAACTCATGAGACACAAACGAATACGAAGCACCAGAATCGAATAAAACATTTGCAGGTAACGAGTTGACAAGTAATATACCTGAGACCACATCATGAGTATCTTTCGCTTCCTCTCAGTAAGTTGAAAGGCGCGAGACTTCACCTTTTGTGGCTCTGCCTTCTTCTTAGCCGTGGACATGAGCGTTTCTCCACCATTCTTCGGACAATTAAAACTATAATGGCCCTTCTCATGACATGAATATCATTCAACTTCACTCACTGGCTTCATCTTACATTCTTTCGATTTATGACCAAATCGACCACAATTATAACATGCTCCAGATCCGGTTCGACAATCCCCCGTGTGATCCTTTCCACACTTATCACCCTTCTTTGCGCTTCCTTGCTTTGATTGATTAAAACTGGACTTACCCTTTTTATTTGAGCCACCTCCACCACCGCTAAACTTGCGTTTGTCACCAAAAGCTTGCCTTTCCAGCGCCCGTCTTTTTCCCACGTCTTCCACATTTCGAGCCGCAATAATTGCATCATTATGTGTTTCAGCTCTTTTAACCTCTAGTTCATATTCCGACGGTAAGCCCTTAGCGTATCGATTAATTCGTGAACGAGTAGTAGGGTAAGACTCTCCCACAAATGGTAACATATCACAGAATTTCTTTGTATACTCATCAACGGATGAGTTACCCTTCTTTAAAGTTATAAAGTCTTCTTGAAGCTTCTCTATATCCCGTACGGGTCAAAACTTGTTCTTCAGACGTGAATTGAACTCATCCCATGACCACTTGTACACCACATTCTTTCCTAGAGTTTCATACAATGTGTTCCACCAAACCAACGCGTCATCTTTTAGAAGACAAGAGGCATAGTACACTTATCGTTTTCATGACATTTGCTAACCTCCAAGACTTGCTCAGTTTCTCGGATCCATCTCATTGTGACCTTTGGTTCAAAACTACCGAGATATTCAGTAGGTTTGCATGCAAGAAAAGACTTAAATGAACACCACTTTTTTAGGTTCTGATCCCACGCTTCCATTATCCTTTGAAGAGTCTCCACTCATCGGCTTCCATGAAACATCTTGTGGGTAATGAGTGTGTTGCTCTCCAAGTCAGTTATAGATTATCTTATTAACATCCTCCTTCATGTCATCCCTCAAATTATTAATGAGGTTTTGAATCGCTTCGATTGTTACGGGTTGCTGTGGCGGTTGCTGGTTCGGCTCAATTCCCGCATTAACCACGTTATTGACGGGTACACTTCCATGAGAAGAAGCATGGCTTGCTTCTTGCCCGTCAACGGGAGGATCTTGTCCACCTCCTTCCATTTACTATATACGATAAATGGAATTTTCGTTTAATACACCTCCTTCCCTAAGATCCTCCTTACTTAGGGAAGGAGGATCTTGTCCACCTCCTTCCCTAAGTAATCTTCCTAGTATAAGGTTCATCTAAACATATAAATCCTAACTTACAACCATGGTCCAATTAATTTAAGCGTACCTACAAAATTCCTAAGGCATACCTAATTCCTACCTTAATAGTTTAAGCCTAGGATAGATTTCCAACCTAATTCGCTTAAACCATGGCTCTGATACCAAATTTGTAACACCCCATTACCAACATATACATTTTAAACCATTTTAAATATACAAAACGTGGTTTTAAGAAAAGCTTTGAGCATAATTACAAAAGATTGTCATGTTGGGGTATTACAAGTCTAATACATCACCATGGAAAAGCTACTACTAAGTATGTCCCAATAGTAAAGCTTGAATTCTTCTAAAGTCTTCTAACATTTAAACTCCATCACCTGAGTACATAGCATTTAAAAAAATATACGTGAGACATAAAGTCTCGTGAGCAACATAGGTTTTAGACCCAAATAATTTTAATTCAAAACAAACCATTAAACAAATTCATCATAATCAAACATAGTGCAAAAGCATTCTTAATTAAAACATAGACCAATTGTAAATCGTGTTTTATTGTTTATTATTTGGCTTTATACGGGTTTCCCCGTATCCTTTTCCCTCCCTGGAATAGAACTAATCTATCCGTGAGGGCGTGCTAGTTCCCTTTCCCTTCATGGAATAGAACAAATCTATCCATAAGGGCGTGCTGAGACAACTACTTCGCGACGGGAGGTACCATCCCAGTAGTGTCTTTTGACCTCCCCTCACTAGGGTGAGATCTTTGTCAGGACGACTTTCTCATTTCATTCATTTAGTTCATGTTCCAATTTATCGATATCAATTCATTACAACTTGGTCATAACAACAATATCTTTCAACTTATAGAAAACATAAAGCTTTTTTTGCATAAAACGACCTGAGAAACATTTTTCTTAAAAATCTTTTGACACAACAATGTTTATACAAATTATTTTCCATGTACTCATAAAATCCACATGTTACTCACCTTGTACTAGAAGTGGCTAGCTAGGTTCCCAAGGTCTTCTTGCCCTCACCTTGCTCACCAACGACTTGGTCACCACCTATTAAACCATATACAATTCGTATTCATTAACACTAATACATACTTATTCACCTATGAGGAATCATCATAATCATTTAATCTATTAGGACTCTTTATAAATTTATACTTGACTAATTAGGACATATTTAAAATTTTCAACAATATGTCACTTAAATCCTCTCCCTTATCAATAATGTGGTTGTTAACACTTCATAACATCCAATTTCATCAATTAGTCCAGAATCACCATATATATATATATATATATATATATATATATATATATATATATATATATATATATATATATATATATATATATATATATATATATATATATATATATATATATATATATATATATATATATATATATATATATATATATATATATATATATGCATACATTTCGACCTCAAGAGTTCTCCAAGGCTCAAATGGGTTGTTCCCTTGTCAGCTCCATATTCCATTGGCACTCTTTTGTCCAACATGACATAATTATCCATATTCTAACTTCATATTTCCATAGAACTTGCATACATTCATCAAAAGAATTCTCACTCACTTAAATTCATCCAACTTAATAATTTGATGGTGTTTTGAGTGAAGTTTTTATGAACTAAACATAATCTAGGCATTAGGAACACCATACAACCATCAATTTCATAAAACTCTTAACAACCCAAAAATTAGGGTTCATGTCATCATCAAATTTCCATAGAATTAACTAAAACAATTTTGTAAGGATATGTTTCTTATCTCAAGAGGATCACTTTGAACTAAAAAACCCTTTGAAACGCTTGAATTTCGATGCTTGATTTGGTTTACACCTACTTAAACACCAAGAACATGCATAGTGTTCTTGGGAGTGTTTTTATGCAGAAAATGGGTGGAAAATGAAGATTTTACCCCATATTCACGCCTTTAATCGTCCAAGGGATAGTGGAAAACAGGTGTCACAAGTCTAGGGTATCTAGGTGTCAAAAATGGGGTCAAACGGTCAACTCACGCACCCACACGCGCTCCAGAAGTCTCCAAAACGCTGATTCGTCAGCTTTTTACACGGCCCGTGTAAAAATTACACGTCCCGTGTAAAAATGCATATTGATCAACCCGAAGGTTACAAGGACCGCGTAAAATATTTCCAGACTTAGAAAATTTCCTAACTTTTCTCAGCTCAACATGATTTTTCTTTAATCTTGCAATATTCGTAATTTCTTCATACGAGCTTCAAATTTTAAAAACTTTATATGCCTAGAAAGCTAAGAATAAGCACTACAACTTACGCTTACTGAAGTGTTACCCATTCCTTCTACATTTCTCTCTATAATTGCTTGAACTTGACCATTTCTCGATTTTTGGTCTATTTTTTCCCAACTTCAACTGGTCATAACTTTTTCATTCCAACTCCAAATGTGCCCATTCTTTTTCCTATGTCTTTAAAATTTCAAATACTCCAGTTTTAGTATGGTGAATAATTTCCCCATTCTCACTCTATTTTAAGTTATTAATTTGCAAATTACTAACAACTCCAACTTTCCATAATTTCCCTTTTTATGGTGAAATACACTTCTAATTCAAATCTATCATATTATATTTCATACAACCATCATAGAAGACTTAATACACCAAGTTACACATTATCACATAAATAAATAATATCTACATAAGTTTTTAGCAATGATACAAAAGATTGGTTGTCACATGCACCACCACTAGCACTGGTACTACCTACATGAAACTCAGATGAAACTAGGGGTACAAATGGTGCTCCCCCATGACCACGCTCATTGGTAATATCATCTACTACTACACTATCGGGACTCATGTTAATCAAACACCTATGTACACGGTTTCTACGCATGGTTCGTTCAATCTCAAAATCAAATAATAACGGTGATGACTGGTCACCCCGACGGGTACGCATGCACTAGTGCACAACGACCGTCAAAACCAAAAACAAAATAACTAGATCAAATAAATATCAAAAACTAAAATAAAAATCAGAAACAAACCATTGACCGTCTATCTTAAAGCGCACAACTCCCCAGCAACGACGCCAAAATTTGACACGCCTAGGTCGTTATGCGGTCAAAAATAGAAACATAAAACCTCGCAAGCAACTAGTATTGTAGCAGTAAGGGTCGATCCGCAGGAGTTTGGTGGTCAAGATATAGTGTCAGAATAACCAACTATAGTGTCACGCTATAGTCAGCGGTGCTTCTTTTACTTCCCAAAAAACCGAATAAAACGAATACCGAAAAACTGAAACAAGCATAAACTAAACTAAACTACTACAAATTTTAAACCCAACTTACTTACTGATTCCATAAGATTATTCCAGAAAATCAAAAGCAACAAACAATCCAAACCATTCTAAATAACATCCAAACATAAATAGTACCGAAAAACATCTAAAATAACTGAAACCGAATGATTATATTGAACCAAGGTCAATTCCAGAAACTACAATGTTCCAAATCCGAAAATAATCCAAACTTGACTTCTTCCAACAGATTCTACACTTCAGAACCGCTAAAATGAAGCTACAACTAAAACTAAGAAATATTGAAATAAACAAGAAAACATAAAAATAGCAAGTGAAGCTACTAAAATCCGAAATATGGAGTCAAAGAAGACTAGGTTACACCCTTTGGTCGATTCTTTGCTTCTAAAATTCGTCCTAGATGCCTCTATTTATAGTTGCAAATTAGGGTTAATCGCGTCGCGCAGGACTTAGATCCGCGGCGCGTCTTATCCATTATCCCCGTATTTCGCTGTTTGAATTTTTAATTCACCGCCTCATCTTTGACTTTCCACGTTGCACGTGCTCCTATGGTCGCGGCGCGCGTGTCTTTTCGACTCAAATGGTCTTTATCCAAACTTCTTTCATTTTGTCCATGTTTTGTCCCTGTTTTCATCTTTTTCTTGCATACAAGTACTAGCACAAAAGTGAGTAATACCATGATATAAATGATATAATTCACCAAGAATAGGGCCTAACAATGACTAAAATACTTCATATTGATAGGCGTTGTCAACCACTACCATAACGGCCAACCACCGATGCTACCGGACTTGCAACACTGCTGCTTCTTGTCGCATCCATGGAGCGTCTTTGTCACTCGAATCCCTCTGCCTCACTACTGGTAATTGTGTCGAGGAATCAGATGTCGAGGAATCAGATCTCACAAATACACGCATTTAGGGATTTAGGGCTACTTAACAAATTTCTAGGAGCAAGAATTTGAGTTCTGGTTGGGTTTGGGGGAAGGAAATGGTGTCCTCGTCACTTTCGCTGCCGCATGGATAAAGAGAGAGAGAGAGAGAGAGAGAGAGAGAGAGAAAAGTGATACGTGGACGGTAGTAGAGGGTGGTGTGGGGTATAGATTTTTTTTCTTTTTATTTATTATTATTTTTGAAATAAAAAATATCAATATAGATATTAAGAAAATGAATTAAGAAATAAAAAGTGTAATTTAGTCTTTTTAACTCAATCAGGGACCAAATCCACAAGAAAATTTTGATTTTGGACCTCTCATGCAAGTTGGAAACCTTTTGGACCCAATCCACATTTTTTTGGTAAACCATAGGGACTAAATTTGTAGTTTACTCAATATATTAGCATCCTAGATTACTTGTAACTTAATCCATGAAGTAATCTTTAGGTGCTAGTTGTTCCGATACTTGAATCTCTACCAAGTACTTATGAGTGTTAGTCGCAATCCCCATGCTATGTCTAATCACTATAGACGATCTACTAATACTCCATGACAATCTTAAATCACTACTTGCTTCCAAGAGTATGACCGACTATAGAGGTTTGAGTAAATTAATACTCAGGAGTAGGTTCTAAACCTGTGAAAGTGAAACACAGTATTAAGTTATTGTAAATGGTAGCAATCAAGCTCATTATCAAGTCTCCACATTAATTCATGCTTGGAGAAGGAAGGCCTAAAAGGTGATGTGTTGGTATTGTTTAATGGATTTGAAGGCTGTTTGGGCTCAATGGCCCCTGTAGTTTGCTTGATCATGTGCTGGAGTAGGGGTTGCACATTTGAAGGCATTTGGATGCATTTGAAGTTAATGTGAAGCTCACAACTTTTTTCTTTCATTTATGAGTCATTTAATCTTGTTTTGATGAGTAATTAGTATTTCCTTTAATAACATGGCTCTTGGATTGTTTGGTAACTGCTATATTATATTTAGGATTTATAGCCACTTCTTTTCACTTGTAACAGATGATTTTTTGCACAGAAAATTTTCAAGAAACAAAAACTTTGTTCATTGAGTTGTTTCTTACACTCACAATTTCGTCTTTGATGGATGTTTTCCTGATTTTGACACGAATTCAAGTTAATAGGTCTTAGCTTGTCTTCAAATTATAATCAATCTATATGTCTAGGTTGTTTATCACTCTATCCTTAAATTTTATTGTTAATTTTGCCGAATTCACCAAAACAACCAAACAAACATCCATACACGTATCATTTATGGTATTAGAGCCATGGATTTCGATGATCCAGATTTTCTTGCAAACCTAAAGGATGTTCTTAAGACATGCAAGAGGGAAGAAGGCCTCGTTGTGGTCAGCCAAGAGGGATAGAAGAATTCAAGGTGAACGAATTGCCTAAATTTGTTGGGGGAACGGATCCTGAAAGATACTTGGAGTGGGAGAGAAAGATTGATCGTATGTTTGACTAATTGCCCCATAGATCCTATATCTATCTATATGAAAAAGAAACCATGTAACGAAGTGGATTACTTGGCGATGAGAAGAGGTGCAAATACACAATTCTGAAGTTGAGTAGTGGTGCTTCCTTGTGGTTCAAGGGGCTTAAGGCCAAGAGAACAAGGGAAGGCAAGGAGAAAATTTCATCGTGGGAATCTCTTAAAAAAAACTAAGAAAACAATATGTTCCCATAAATCACCGAATTACCACTTATAGAAAAATAGTTGAATTAAGACAATGCAAGATGGGTGTGGCTGAATACATTGATGAATTTCAAAAATTTTCATTGATGGGTGATATAGAAGAAGTAGAAGAGCAAAAGATGTCTAGGTTTTTACGTGGCCTAAATCTGAATATTGCAAATGTTGTTGATTTGTATCGATATGCTGATTTTGGCACATTATGTGGGTTGTGCCTAAAATTGGAAACTCAAGTAAAATCAAGATATGAATACATTGATGAATTTCAAAAAATTTCATTGATGGGTGATATAGAAGAAGTAGAAGAGCAAAAGATGTCTAGGTTTTTGCGTGGCCTAAATCTGAATATTGCAAATGTTGTTGATTTGTATCTATATGCTGATTTTGGCACATTGTGTGGGTTGTGCCTAAAATTGGAAACTCAAGTAAAATCAAGATATGGACCTAATTCGAGCTTGGAATCTGCCAAAACCAAGCCATGGACCAGATTTGAAACTAGCACAAAAACAACCCTTAAATCTAATCCTATTGGTGCTAGTACCTCCACAACAGCCCCAAAAGTGAATGTTGCAAACATGGAAACTAGTTCGTCCAAAGTTTGTTGTTTCAAGTGTCAAGGATTTGGGCATTACCAAAATGCATGTCCAAATAAGAGGGTGGTGACCTTAAGAGAGGATGTTGAAAATCATGATGAATTGATTGATGAAGAAGAGAGGTTGGGTGGTATTTTCCATGATGAACAAGAACTTGATGAAGAAGAGGAAGAGAAGTATGAGGCACCTGTGTATGATACAACCTTGGTACTTAAAACTTTTCAAACTAATGTTATACAATCTGATGTTGATCAAAGAGACCAATTGTTTCACACCAAATGTTTGGTTAGAGAAAAATGGTGTAGTTTGATAATTGATGGTGGAAGTTGTACTAATGTGGCTTCTAAAAAATTAGGCACGAGACATGCAAAGTGGGTGGAATTCTTGCAATCCTTTCATTTTTCTTCCAAATACAAGGATGGAAAAAGTAATGTGGTGGTTGATGCTTTATCAAGATGTTATACTTTGTTTGCAACTTTGGATGTTCGTTTGTTGGGGTTTGAAACCTTGAATAATTACTATGAATCTGATGTGGACTTTGGAGGATTTTTTTAAAATGTATAGGTGGTCCTAATGGTGAATTCGTAGTACAAGATGGCTTTCTATTCAAAGGCAATTGCCTTTGTGTTCCAAAACATGCAATTCATGAATTACTAATTTGTGAGGCTCATGGTGGAGGCTTGGTTGGTCATTTTGGTGTGACCAAAACTTTGGAAGTGTTAAAGAATCATTTCTTTTGGCCTAAGATGTTGGGGGATGTAAGCAACATTGTGGGCAAGTGTCTGACATGTCATATGGCTAAAAGTACTTTTAAACCTGGTTTTTATAGTCCTTTGCCCGTGCCTATTCGTCCATGGGAAGATGTGTCTATGGATTTCATTGTTTTTTTACCCCGTACTCAAAGGGGTAAAGATGTAATCATGGTGGTGGTGTATAGGTTCAAAAAGATGGCTCATTTCATTGCTTGTCACAAAATAGATGATGCTAGTAATGTGGTTGATTTGTATTACAAGGAGATTGTTCGTTTGCATGGCATTCCAAAGACCATTGTTTCTGATAGGGATTCCAAGTTCTTGAATTTTTGGAATACATTATGGAGGAAAGGGGGTACCAAGCTATTGTTTAGCACATGACATCATCCTCAAATGGATGGTCAAACTGAAGTCACAAACAGAACTTTGGGTACATTGTTTGGTTGGTTAGCAAGAATCAAAAAGATTGTGATGTCAAACTTGCACGTGCTGAATTTGCTTATAATTGTTTTCCTACTCATGCTACAAGTTATTCTCATTGTGAAGTTTTTTATGGAGTGAATCTTTACATGCCCTTGGATTTGATCTCATTGCCCAAGGAGGAGTTGGTGCATAAAGATGCAAGTGAGAAGCTCAAGTCCATGATGAAGTTGCACCAATAAGTTCGTCACAATATTGAATATGTTAATGCAGTTTACAAGGAAAAGTCCAACAAGAATAGGAAGGAAAGGGTGTTCAATGAAGGTGATCTAGTTTGGTTGCACATGAGGAAGGAACGTTTTCCCAGCAAAATGAGGAAAAAATAATGCCAAGAGCTGAAGGTCCTTCCAAGGTGGTAGCATGTGTGAATGACAATGCATACAAGGTGGAGTTACCGGGAGATTATGGGGTGCATTCAACATTTAACGTGAGGGATCTTTCACCATATTTGGATGATGATGGCCTTACTAAATTGAGGTCAATTCCTTTCCAAGAGGGAGGGGATGATGCATGCATGGAGAAGGAATGCCCAAAAGGTGATAGGTTGGTGTTGTTTAATGGATTTGAAGGCTGTTTTGGATCAATGGCCCATGGAGTTTGCATGATCACGTGCATGGAGTAGGGCTGCACATTTGAAGGCATTTGGGATGCATTTGGAGTTAATGTGAAGCTTGCAACGTTTTAATTTCACTTATGAGTCGTTTAATCTTGTTTTGATGAGTAATTAGTATTTCCTATAATAACATAGTTGTTGCATTGTTTTGTAACTACCATATTCTGTGTAGGATTTATAGCCATTTCTTTTCACTTGTAACAGACGATTTTTTACACATAAATTATTCAAGAAACAAGAACTTTGTTCATTGAGTTGTTGCTTACACTCACAATTTCATATTTGAGGGATGTTTTCCTGATTTTGACACAAATTCAAGTTAATAGGTCTTATCTTGTCTTCAAATGATAATCAATCTATAGGTCTAGGTTGTTTATCATTCTATCCTTAAATTTTATTGTTAATTCCACTGCAATTCACCAAAAACAACCAAACAAACACACATACACGTATCACACATGATAATCACCAAATCAGATAAAATTTTATATTGTTATATGTTTCAAATTTATTAAACTAACAACTAAAATTTTATTTGCCTATATACCCAAATTGACCTTCATTTTGTTTTGTGTCAATTTCAATGTAGATAATCCAATCGGATGTCCTTCCGATGATATCTTATTTATTATGTTATTTCCTTTCCTAACTCGATTATGGAATATGGCGGTACTCCATGAGTATGTGCTTTGACTTCTCATGGCCCTTGGGTTCATTAGTCAGCATGGCTGTACCCTCGGTGTCTAGAGGTATTCAAGGTGTTCATTGATGTTGAGAACAAGTTGATAGGTATACTTCAACCATGTAGTCTTTTTATACAACATCACTAGTCGATAGGTATACTCATATTCTTATACGGAGTTAGCCAATAATTTTAACTTGGAACCTTTCCAAATGATTACAGTCTCCATTCACCTTAAACATAACAATTTGCTTTTCTTATGTGTGCTTAATAATCCATTCAACCATCGTCTGGTGACTTTTTCCAAGTTTGTCCTGAAATTGACTTACTATGCTCCAAGCATATAAGTTATCAGGAAAAGTACATGTCATGACACTCATGATCGGTTATATAGCAGAAGCTCCTGGGACTCGACTCATTCTACCCAGCATTTCTCAAATACTATAGCTTGATTCTCAATCAATTCTATGCCATGATCAGAAACCCCTTTCTTAGAACCATGCATCTTGAATTTCTTAGAACCATGCATCTTGAATTTTTATAAAACTAAATGTTGAAAAATCTCATATTTCAAAACTTTGTTTCGTTCATGACGTTAATTTAGAGCCCAATGATGACATCGTATATACATATGGAATGCATATATCGATTTCTTAAATTTCAGTTTTTTTCCGATTACAGATATCAATTTCTTAATTTTCAGTACTTGCGGCCTGTTGTGGTGGTTCACCCAACTTTCACAAATATGTAAGCACGTGAATAGTGAACACGTGAGGTATGATGCGTATAATCGATCCTGATTTCAATTTCCTAGTCTGTTCATCTATCTCACTATTGCTTGTTTAGATTCAATAAGCGTGGACTGTTTCAATTTCCGAGTTTGTTCATCTATCATCATGCTACATTTTCGACAGGATTGGAATTAAATATAAAAGTTTACATCTCCTAATGGTCGTATGGTTTAGTCCATTTATTTAAAGATTGGTATTATTTTTGTAAGTTGACTTGATTAGAACGGGAAATCGCAACAAAGGGCGTACTTTTGCACGTGAATTCATGTCTTTTTCTCATATTGATTATAGTTTCCATAAACGTTACATAGTACTATGGGATAAATTTAAAGAGAAAATTGTGGTGAATTGCAACGTACTTACTCGCATCACCAACATAGGCAATTCATTTAATTTTAAACTCAAACAATTGTGGTACTTGCATTTTTTTGCATATAACAATGTACTTCAAGTTTTTCCGACAATATCAATATGTAACATGGACAAAATAACGTACACTGTAGAAGTTTTAGGTTACATATTGATATTGTCGATAAAGAAATATAAGTACGTTGCTATTATGGGTAACGAAATTTAAGCACATTGGTATTTTAGGTTACATATATGTGCCTATGTGTAATTTTGTGTATATGCATATGTTCACATGTGCATATGTGTTTGACAGCATTGTATATGCATATGTACATATATATGTGTATTTGTGTTTGGTAGCATTGTATAGGCATATGTTCGTTTTTGTAAAGGTATATGCATATGTGCATTTTTGTAAAGGTATACATGTGCATAAATGTGCACATACATATATGCACATATGTGGATATGGACATATGTGAATCCGAAAAAATGTATGTGCATATGTGTGCATATGTGCATATGTCTGTTCAAATGTGAATATATATGCAAAAACGTATGTGTATATTTGTATTAATTAAAATATTAGCATATATGCATATGTATATGTTTCTTCAAATGTGAAAATGTGTATTAATTAAATGTATGTGCACAATTGCGATCTAGAAGACGACGGCAAGAAAATACAATCATCAAACTTGAGATGGATGGTTAAGACGCACAATATTAGGATTTCAATTTTTATCCTAATTAATTTTGTTTAATTCTAATATTTAATTTGGGGAAGCTATTTAAGTAAATTGACACTGATATTTTGTATTTTACATTAGTATTTTAATACTAAATTATGTAAATTCTAACTAAAATAAGAATTTGGACATATTTGTATATTTTATTGTTTTAGAAGGATATCTATGTAGTTCTGAATTTCATATGGATATATAAGTAATATTCAAGGTTTTTAAGGACATGAACGAAATTCTGCCAAATAAAAAATCAAAATTAATTTAGATTTGTTAAATGACTATGATGTCCTTTTATGATCTAACCAATTAGAATGAGTTCTGAGGATCTCATGATTTTTTGGGTTTCCAATGAATTTTAACCGCCCTTTTCACAAAGACACACACACACACACACACACACTCTCTCTCTCTCTCTCTCTCTTTCTCTTTTTCTCTCTCTTTCTCTCTATATATATATATATATATATATATATATATATATATATATATATATATATATATATATATATATATATATATATATATATATACATATACATATATATATATATATATATATATATATATATATATATATATATATATATATATATATATATATATATATATATATATATTGTTGGATTAGGTGTCTAAGCCATGACTTTACAACTATATTTATCTTGTTAATTGAAGCAAAGTCCATTTGGGTTGCCCTCATAGCTGGAGGTCAGGATAGAGTTCAGTAGAGTAAAAGGTAGATTTATTAATTGTGTAATAAATCAATAGAATTAATTAGATGGTTTATTAATATATTTAAGTGTTAATATATTAATTAGAAACTATAATAATTAATTGACATTTTATCTAGAATTAATTGGATTTAATTTAGTGATTAAATTAATTAATTAAAAGTGTGAGGACTAGTTTGTATTTATTCAATAGTTGAATAACTGGCAAAGAGAAGTCCAGGGGCCAAAAGTGGCGCCACCCTTGGAGGCTTCTCTAGGGTTGGCGAAAACCCTAATTAGGGTTTAGGGATCTGGTCCAAATGGTCAACAGGCTTGCCCACTTGGAGGCTCCTTAGGGTTTCAGGTGTAACCCTAGGAGGCTATAAAAGGAACCCTCTGGCTCTCCATTATTCACGCCAATTCTCACAATGATTACTCTGCTGGACTGTCTTCTCCATTGCTTTGGGTGTGACTTGCATTTGAGGCAGGATACTTTTGCTGCTAGCTTCAAGAACAAGATTCAAGGTTGGTTCTTCTGATTTAAACTTTAGAAATTATTGTTGGCCTTTTGATATTAGTTTATTATCTTCATAGAAGAAAACATAGATCTTTCTAGGGTTACATGTGAACCATAGGAATATTTGTGTTCATTGTTTGCTAGAAAACCCTTCAGCGGTATCAGAGCTTAGGCTGTTTTCTTGTGAAATTGATATAAACTGCTTGTTTGATCAAAGGGTTTTCGAAAATAACCCCTTGAGGAGGCCAATTTCGTTCATGGTGGCTAGGGTTTCAAAACCCTAGCCTCCCTCCCTTTCCTTTTTCGATTTGCATGCCTTTTTGGAAGTAGGTTGTTATTTTTGGTAATTGGTGCTTATTTAAATAATTGGAACCCTTTCCTTTGCTTGCTAAATCTCGAAATTAAAAGGAAGATTAGAAAATTAATTGGATTAATTTTGTGTTTCCCCATACCCAATTTAATTAGTTTAATTAAATTGTTTAATTAAAAGACCAATTAAATTGATTAATGATTTAATTTAAATTTTTGAAAATTATGAATTAATTTCAGAAAATTCTTAGAAAATTAGATCTAAAATATTTTAAAGAGTATAAAATATATCTTATATATTTATGATTAAAAGTTAATTATTTATATATAAGAAAATTGGTTAGTCTTACCGCAAGTAGGCCTCATTCACAAAACTGTCCTATAAAGAGGGTATAAGGCGACTACCTATAAAATGGCTGTCTAATGGGTATCCACTCTTACCCACCGCTCTCCTGGTCAGTCGAGTGTCGTTAGCCGAACGGGTTTGATAGAACCACTAAGTCTCTTAAAAGTATAATGCTATAATTGAAAGTACAAGAACCTTGAACAAAACCCAATCTAGTTACTTTAGGTCAAAAATGTGAATTGGTGCTTGTAACACCACGATACTTTTGACAAGTATTAATATGTTAATCATGGTGTATTTATGATTAAATATGGTGTTCTAAGTATTAGAAAGTTAATACTAGAAAAAGGGTAAATTGGTAAATTTACCATAAAAGGGTAATTTGGTCATTTGATCAAGTGAAGGACCAATTATGTAAAATTATTGTTGCTTGTGGCAAAAGTATAAGAAATGAAAGTTTTATTGTAATAAAACTTGATTATAGTGCCAAAAGTTCAAGAAATGAAACTTAGGGACTAAAAGTGAAAATCTGGAAAATATAAAAAGAAAATACCTCCATTAATGTTGGCTGAGAATTTTAGCAGCATCGGGAGGGGTCTTGAAGGTGCGATTTCTGCAGAGATCATGGAATTGAAGCAGGAAATTGGAATCATAGCTTGGAATTGGTGATTCCTAAGTTAAACAAGGTTAGTATTTGAATTCTAACCTAAGTTCTTGAGTGTTCTTGATGAAATGAACTTGATGACTGAAATTTCAGTCAAGAATTATGTGTTGTAATAGCTTAATACTTCCAGTAAGTCATGCTAAAAGGACTTAATTCAAGAATATGGAAGTAGGTTGCTATTATTGATGAATTTGAAGTTTTGGGGTTTTTGGAACTAAGAACCCTAATTCTTCTTTTTGATTGATTGAGTTTGTTTCATTGGATTAAAACCTTGTATTAATGGAGGGTTTTAGTCAGGGAACAAACCCCATATGATTAAGAATAGAAATAAGAGCTTAATGAGTAAAAACTGCATGCTACAGTGCAAAATCGCGACTGATCTGGAAACCTGCCCAGGCGCCAGGCACAGTGCGCCCAGGTTCCAGGCGGGGTGCGCCCAGGCGCAGTACGCCCAGTCCCAGGCACAGTGCGCCCTCCAAGCAGGGGGTTCAAAACGCTAACTTTTGTTTGGCTTGTCCGATTTACCTCAACCTTGAACCATAAGTCCCTAATGGTTTGAAAAGTCTGTGAAAAATATTAAATTGAGTTTTCGACTCCTCGGGGGCACTATAGATCAATACGAATGCCTCGGTGAATAGTGAAATTCATAAAAAGATAGTAAACGGAAAGTTTATTATCTAGACATTGTTTGTATTAATACTATATTGAACTCTTATGCATTAAGGTCAATTAAAACAGTTGTTAACCTATAATCATTGTGAAAATGAATGACATTATAGGTATGGGACAAATGGTTGTGGTGCATGCAAAGGCAAGAAAAAACCGGGATTTAAAAGCAGCTAGCATCCAGGTGAGTAATCTCACTTATATCACATATGATATGTGGATTGAACTGTTGCAGATTGAAACAGATTCGGGGGACAAAACTTGACAGTTTACAAACGCATTGAAAAGACAATACCAGATAAGCCGTGAGTCTACGATAGACAAGAACGGAGCTGTGAGTCAATAACAGAAATAATATGACAATACCAGATAAGCCGTGAGTCTATGATAGACAAGAACGGAGCTGTGAGTCAAATCTTGAAAAGGCAATACCGGATAAGCCGTGAGTCAATGAATTGACAAGAACGGAGCCGTGAGCCATAAATGATTATAAAATGAAATGAAATTAACTGGTGCGGCCTATATGACTATGATATTTGGTGCGGCCTATATGGCTATGATATTGGATTCTATATCCAACTGGTGCGGCCTATATGGCTATGATATTGGATTCTATATCCAACTGGTGCGGCCTATATGGCTATGATATTGGATACTATATCCAACTGGTGCGGCCTATACGGCTATGATATTGTTACAGGTACATGGTGCGGCCTTTTGGCTATGATATTGTTACAGGTACATGGTGCGGCCTTTTGGCTATGATATTGTTACAGGTACATGGTGCGGCCTTTTGTCTATGATATTGTTACAGGTACATGGTGCGGCCTTTTGGCTATGATATTGGGTTATTGAAACCAATTGGTGCGGCCTGAGGGCTATGATATATATATTGAAAATGTTTTGGTGCAGCTTATTTAGCTATGACTCGTGGTGCGGCTTAAATAGCCATGAAATATGGTGCGGTCCGGTGTGACTAGGAAACATGGGACAGAAATGGTTAGATATGATTATATGTGCAAATAACTGACGTGGCTTGATAATTGCAGGTCATTATGATTTAGCCTGTAAGGCTATAAATTAGGATGTGAAATCCTAAGAGATATTTGGTCAGCCAGTAAGGCTATGAGTTTGGATTTGATATCCAGACAGATATATGAATGTATTTTATATATGTTATTTGCAGATACGATTACTCACTAAGCTTCGTAGCTCATACCGTTTGTTAAATGTCCCTGCAGGTTAGCATAACCCTGATAAGGGTAAGGATAAAGTCTGTGACTCAAGAAGTGGACTTGTAGATGCTGTCAGTAGCAGCCCGGCTTATAAGGAGGTTATTATATTTGTATACTCCTTGATACACTTGTACCCGTTTTAAATAAAATACACCCCTTTTGTTATGGTTTTATGTATTGAAACCTCTGTTTTAAATGAAAAATTTTCAGGGGTGTTTTTGTTTTAAAAGTCGGGTGTTACAGTGCTAATCCATGAAATTGCACATTGCGATTTGTGAAACATTGGTGGAGCGTGTGTGGTTAACCGGCACACCAATAGGGGTTCACAAAGACTTGCAATGGGTTTCACGATTTTGTCATTATTAACGGAGCGTGTGTGGTTAACCGGCACGTTAATTTGAGATGGCAATCGACTTCGAGAGTACCAAGCTAATTTGCATGGTTATTCACACCCGGTTTGTGATCCTCGGCATCCCAGTCACAAACAGTGGGGCACATCCGAGACTAAACATGCCATTGAACAGTTCAATATGTCTCAACAGATCTAGGAATTTCATAAGATGAAATTGATAAGTGCATTATCTACCTTAATGACCATTTTGTTGTGATTACGGCATCCCTCTTCACACCATAGTTGGGGGTATTTTGGGTCCTAGCCTTAACAAATAATATATTGGGTAATTATTTAAAAGGATAAATTAAACTAATAAAATTCCGTTTATTGTAGATGTCTGAACCAAGTGTCTATTCTCCTCCCTCTCCTCCTTCACCTATTTCTGAGAGAATCAGAAAGCACCTGCTAAATATGGAAAGGCTGACTGGCCTTAACTGTAAAGAATGGCTTCGCAATTAGAGACTGGCTCTCGGCATTGCGGGCAAGCTTCATCTCACCGAGTATCCGATCCCGGTTCCACCGAAACAAGTCATCATAAAGAGCCTTTATGATAATCTTGACTTATTAGTTGATGAATCCGAAAAGATTCGTGACCTCATGCTATTGACCATTGACCCCGAGTTCCGCAAGGATTTTGAATCCTTGGGGCCATATGAGTTGATGCAATCGGTTGAGGAAATGTTCCGAAAACCGGTCGAAGAGGAACGAGCTAGGATCTTCAAAAGACTTGCAGAGTGTAAGTTAAAAGAAGGAAGTAGCATCGATTCACATGTTCTTCAGATTAAGCGTACATAGGCGAATTGTACCAACTTGGTTATTCCATGAGTTAGGAGTCGAGTGTTAACACTCTACTCGCTTCACTGACTAGTAAGTACGATCTGTTCATTCAGACGTATAGAAAGGAAGACCAGAAAAAGACCTTAATGGAAATGCGTCCACTGTTGACTTTGTAAGAGTCACTCTTGGAAAGGCATAGCTCCAATGGTTCAGCTACTTATGGATTAAGTCCAGTGGAAAGACACAGCAAGAAACGATCCAGATCGTCTGGATATGTCTTAAGCTGGGAATCCACAAAATCGGATACAGTCGCGGAAAGATTGAAAGACGCTCCAAAGTCAAAATCTTTTGAAAGCTCAGGTATATCTAAAAACCTCAAAACTCCTGTTCCATAATTCCTTGATGCATAATGTGATAGTCACATTTTGGTTTGTATGCAGGGAATCAGTAAGGTACGGGACATTGGCGCATAAGAGCACATCTGGATTGGATTTCTGGCTCATGCGGTTTTGAAGTTTAGTTAGATATTGAAATATTGTTATTAGCTTTTAGATGCGTATGACATTGTCTATCATAAAGTACATTGTGCAAGAATTTTTGTTTTTAATAAAATTGTCAATTTTCTATTAACACGTGTTGTTTGAGATATCCTTGAAATGTTGTATGATTGTGTTAAATGCATAATTAGTAATAACTTGAATATTGAATGCATCCAAAGTGTTTGGATCTTAGGAATTGTGTCCCTTATGACTGTTAAGATGAATATTATAAGAATCAATTCAACCAAAAGTCCAGTTGGACAGGACTTTGGAATCATTTGACTTAGAGCCACATGATGAATTGAATTCTTAATGTGCTAAGAAATGAATCAACCAAAGATCCAGATGGACAGGACTTTGGAATCATTTGGCTTAGAGTCAAATGATGATTAAGTTCTTTATAAAGCACATGTGGCAAGAAATGAATCACCCAAAGATCCAAAGGATAGGATTTTGGAATCAGCTGACTTAGAGTCAACTGAAGATTGCAAGTCTTGAACAGAATTAACAAGGTCATAAGTTTACATAGAGATGTAAAAGAGATTGAGATTAGAAGCAACAAACACATCAGTTGCTGTATATTGCTCGAATCTCCGAATAGAACACAATTGTTTGTACTTCATAATATTTGTCAGTCGGTATGACGAATATAACCTCGCTTATCAGAATAAGCGATTGAATTGAATCTTTGAACAGTTCAACGACTTCAAAGGAAGTACAAGACCCACAGAACCTGAGTGACAACATAAACTGGGAAAATGTTTTCACAGTTTATTTCCTTCCAAGAACATTTATAGTTATAATGTGTCTTAGAGAAGATGATAGAGCGTTGGTCGAAACAGTTCGATCCTCAATGTATGAGATACATTACAAATTAGTTTCCGATACATTGAATATTAAACCAGTCAAACCATATTCCAACCACATCCTTCGACTAAGTAGGTTTTGCAGACACTGTCTGAAATGTAAAGCTGGGATTGTCCCACTTATACATTAAAGGTCCAGGGTCTTGTAGTGTTCGTCCGAACCTCATGACTGGCCTGAACCTAATCAGAAATGTCATTTCACTGGCTATCCCGCTGTACCTGGAAGAGAAAGAGCTCTTTTAGAACGAACTCAGTTTCTAAGGAAACAGTGGGAGTTTGGGACAGTCCTGAATAAGTTCAGGATTAGCCAAGTGAAATAACCTTTAGTCATCGCTAGGATTAGAGCAGAAATCAGATTTCTGTTTTAATACTGACATAACCTTCTCTTGACCAGTAGTACTGATCACCGTCATAAGTAGTTATGATCGGGGTGACATACCGAATAGTGGTAAAACACTATAGTTGGTACGGATTTTCAATCCGACTACTTGGAAGCATTGGTGAGCCCGGTTGCTGCCAATTAAGAGAACCTTAGGACGAGATACAGTCCATGTGATAGTTTGATTGATTTTACAACTGGTCTTAGAACCAGTGGGAGTAATCATCAAAAGAAACCAACATGGACAGAAACGTACCTTCAGAACATCTGGTTGAGTGAGATGATACTTAGAGTCATGTAATTGACTTCGAGAGAAGCGCTCTCAATAGAAGATGAAATCCAAAAGAATACTGCATAATGTAAGTCGTTAGTGGAGCGCGTGTGGATCACCGGCACACTAATGAGGACTCACAAAGAATATGCCAGTGTAAAGGTACATGGGCCCGGGATTACCCCATGGGCATCTCGCAAGAAAGGATATTCAGATTCTCGAAATATGCCAAAGGTTTGGATTTTGAGAAGGGGCTGAAAGATATCCATTAAGATGTCAGAAAGGTTTGGATTCTCAAAATATACCAAAAGCTCTGGATTTTGTGAAAAGTCCATAACCGTGTCAAAGCCAGTGGGAGTGTTGTTGTTATCTATCTCCATATGTGTGTTTCTAGGAAACGTCTCTTTTCATTACAAAGTGTAATGACTTGGTGTTAAGAGACGGATCGCTATGAAAGACTTAATAAAGATACGACATGCTCAGGTGGTTACAAATGTCTATGAGATAGATCGAAACTCTGCCAAGATGATCTTGATGAGACTCAAGATGCGTAGCTCAGGAAAGGAGTTTCCTATCATTGCAAAGTGTGATGATTTGGCATGAGAGGTATGAAAGGTGCAACGTACTCACATAATCCATTGACATATATTCAGGATATGACCTGGCTGGAATACTTAATGGATTTTGTACATACGTGAGAAATCATTGGAAAATGATTAAGGGGTGAATGTTGATAACAAATTTGAAAAGAATTTTAAAATAAGGACTTAATGGTTAAAGAATTTCGTTGGCATTCCGATGGAGCGCGTGTGGCTCACCGGCACATCGTAACACCTCAAAATAGTCTTAGGGTGCAGTCATGTGGACTAAAGATCCCGAGAACCATGGAAAGTCACAGTACATAGAATGGAGTTGTTAGTGAGAATGACAGTATGACCAAAATTGAAATATCATCGGAAGGATATCCGATCGGATAAAGTGTATAAACGTATAACATTTGGATACACAGAAAGAGTGAAAGGTCAAGTAGACATAGATACATAACACGAATTAAAAAGTTTAATAGGAATCTAGAAACCGATAATAGTTTATGAAAAATCCGACTTGGTGATTACCTCGTGGAGACTTGGTAATTAAGCAAGAGTAGCCACCGGTTAGATTTTATGTTTCAATTTTGCATGTTTCACTTCCCGAATAATTTGATTATTCAAAAGTCCACAGTCGCTCATACTTTTCGGGAGTAAGTATGAACAAAGACTGTCGTGAATTGGTTTGTAGATTGTCTAAGGAGTTAGACATTGCAGTAAGACTGCTACAACGTTCACGAGTACTTAGAAATAGAGATTTGAGTATTGGATAAACCCGCGCTCAACAGATTGCTTCATGGATTACATCACGAGCAATGTTGAGACGATAATATCGTATGATCTTGAAGCGGAGACATATGAGTTGAAATTTACGAGTCGGTTGTGCATTGATGATGCAAAACGCATCGGTAACTCGATGTTATAAAACGCATTGTTGTGTACAATTTGATAAGTAAAAGACACAACCATATGAGTCAAAGCTTATTCGTTCCTTGACCCTGATGGGAAACAGATATCTGTAGGCCGCTCGATGATTTTGAAGTTGACTAAAGTGCTGGCCAGTCTGGACTAAATTGATGTGTTCAATTAGAAGTCCGAAAGTCATAAGCAGAATCGGAAATCGGGAAACAGAGTATCGGACAGAGATTGATCTCAATCAATGTCTCATGTCTGGAAATATCTTGTTGGACGAAGGATCATATGATCACTTATCTATGGACAGAACTGACTGGGTCAGAGTTCGGCAGCAGTTTCTAGGAAGCTGCAGGTTGTTTATTAATCAGAAGATAAATTAAAGTCATAGACTTATCCAAGTGGGAGACTGTTGAATTAGGTGTCTAAGCCATGACTTTACAACTATATTTATCTTGTTAATTGAAGCAAAGTCCATTTGGGTTGCCCTCATAGCTGGAGGTCAGGATAGAGTTCAGTAGAGTAAAAGGTTGATTTATTAATTGTGTAATAAATCAATAGAATTAATTAGATGGTTTATTAATATATTTAAGTGTTAATATATTAATTAGAAACTATAATAATTAATTGACATTTTATCTAGAATTAATTGGATTTAATTTAGAGATTAAATTAATTAATTAAAAGTGTGAGGACTAGTTTGTATTTATTCAATAGTTGAATAACTGGCAAAGAGAAGTCCAGGGGCCAAAAGTGACGCCACCCTTGGAGGCTTCTCTAGGGTTGGCGAAAACCCTAATTAGGGTTTAGGGATCTGGTCCAAGTGGTCAACATGCTTGCCCACATGGAGGCTCCTTAGGGTTTCAGTTGTAACCCTAGGAGGCTATAAAAGGAACCCTCTGGCTCTCTATTATTCACGCCAATTCTCACAAGGATTACTCTGCTGGACTGTCTTCTCCATTGCTTTGGGTGTGACTTGCATTTGAGGCAGGATGCTTTTGTTGTTAGCTTCAAGAATAAGATTCAAGGTTGGTTCTTCTGATTTAAACTTTAGAAATTATTGTTGGCCTTTAGATATTAGTTTATTATCTTCATAGAAGAAAACATAGATCTTTCTAGGGTTGCATGTGAACCATAGGAATATTTGTGTTCATTGTTTGCTAGAAAACCCTTCATATATATATATATATATATATATATATATATATATATATATATATGTTCAACATAGAACCAAATTATACTGGCCAACCATAGAACCACGTGAATATTGGCCATGTTAACTTATGAACATATGTGCAATTATTAAGATATTCATCTATGAACATGAAAATTACATAGGGTCCGGATCAAATGAGAACCCTTTTTTCGTGAGAACCTAGGAACGTTTTTACTAAATTTTTTTTCAAAAAAAAGAGTTAATACACTAAGTCGCTTATATTTAAGATCTTTTGTTAAAAAAAATTGAAAAAAATATGCATATATGCAATGTGCACATATGCACAAAACGTGAACATATATACATTTGCGAAAACAAATGCATATGTGCACATTTCGTATATACATATTTTTTTCCATTTTTTTTGACAAAAGGTCATAAATATAAGCGACTTAGTATATTAAGTCATTTGTTTTTGAAAAAAAAATTCAGTAAAAAGGTTCCTAGGTTCTCACGAAAAAAAGGGTTCTCATTCGAACTTTACTCTATATATATATATATATATATATATATATATATATATATATATATATATATATATATATATATATATATATATATATATATATATATATATATATATATATATATATATATATGCTTTTATAACTTTGATCCCCAAAGTGAAGAACCCGATTGGTGTCAAGGATTATAGACCGATAAGCCTTATATCAAGTGTATACAAAATCTTATCAAAATTGCTAGCTAACAGGCTGAAGATAGTACTCCCAAAGGTTATAGATAAAACACAATCAGCTTTTGTAAAGGAGAGACAAATTTTGGATGGTCCGTTGATGGTGAATGAGGTGCTTGAATGGGCGAGAAAGAAGAAAAAAAATATGTTAATCTTCAAAACTGACACTGCTAAGGCGTATGACTCTGTCTCATGGAAATATTTGGATGCGATTATGGAGCAAAAAGGTTTTGGGGTTAAATGGAGAAAATGGGTTTTTGAGTGTCTTAGGTCGGGGTCTTCTTCTGTGCAGGTTAATGCTAGTCCGACAGCTGAATTCTCTCTCTCTCGCGGTCTTAGGCAAGGGGATCCTCTGTCCCCTTTCCTGTTCACTCTAGTAATGGAAGGTCTTAACTGTGCGATTAATAGAGAAGTGGAATGCGGAGAGTATAAAGGAATTGAAATTGGTTCAGACAATATGTTACTCACCCATCTTTTTTTTGCAGATGATGCGATTTTTTTTGGAGATTGGTCAATAGAGAATATTTTGAATTTAACTAGAATTCTTTATTGTTTCCAAAGGGCTGCTGGTCTTAAAGTTAATTTTGAAAAAAGTGGTCTCTTGGGGATTGGCACGAGTCAAGTCCCAATAGAAGTGATGGCCATGATTCTTGGGTGCAAGACGATTAAGTTACCCACTACTTTCTTGGGGATTCCTGTGGGTGTAAACATGAGATCTGTAAAGCATTGGAAGTTTCTGATCGACAGATTCAAGAAAAAAATGAATAAATGGAAGTTGAAAACGTTGTCTATTGGTGGGAGATATACAATTAACCAAAACATTCTGGGGAGTATGGGAACTTATCTGTTTTCTTTGTTTAAAGCTCCCAAAAGGGTTATCAAAATTCTAGAAAGTCTGCGCAGAAAATTCTTTTAGGGAGAAACTGATAACGAAAAACGGATCTCATGGGTTAAATGGGATTATGTTCTTGTAGATAAGGGAAAGGGGGGATTAGGTATGAATAGTATGGAAGAGCTAAACAAGGCACTGTTGGCTAAATGGTATTGGAGGTGGGTTAACGAAAGCGATTCTTTATGGGTAAAGATTATAGATAACATCCATGGGAAAAGGAATGGTAGTTTGGAAGAATATGAAACAAAGATAGGTCACACTTGGAGAAGAATTACTAAAGCTTGGAAGGAGCTTAGGGTGTGGAACTTGGACCCGAGGCTTTTAATTAAGAAGGACATTGGTGATGGAAAAAATACCAGATTTTGGATGGATTGGTGGACAGGAGACAAACCGTTAGCCAAGAAGTTCCCTAGATTGTTTCAATCGGATCCGGAGAAGAATTGCATGGTCCACGGAAAACTCAATGAAGAAGGAAGACTGAGGGGATGGAGTGGATCCTCGAGAGAAGGGAGATTAAAGGAAGAATTTGAGTTGCTTAAGGAGGGGATCGGGCCGAAGGTGTTAGGTGATAGACGTGATAATTGGAGATGTATTGGAGGTCCTAAAGGTGCTTTTACGGTTCAATGGTTTAGGGATGAGCTGAAAAAAAAACAGGAAATTATTGGTAAGAATTATTGGAATAAATGGGCCCCGAACAAAATTAATATTTTTATGTGGAAATTATCTAGAAAAAGAGTGGCCGTGAAAGAAATTTTGGACAAAATGGGAGTGAGACAAAACTCTATTATTTGTGAAGTCTGTAATGATCAAGTTGAATCTATCCAACATGTTTTTTTTACTGTAGCATAGCAAAACAAGTGTGGAGGAAAATTCAACAATGGTGGGGTATACATGTTGATTTCACAGGAAATTTGGACGAGGTGTTTGGGTGGCTTAAATTAAATAATATTACTTGTGCTTTAGATAAAATTATGGAGCTAGTGGGGATTGTGTAACACCCGGCTTTTAAAACAAAACACCCCTGAAAAATTTTCCATTTAAAACCAAGGTTTTAATACATAAAACTATAACAAAGGGGTATATTTTAATAAAAACGGGTACAAGCGTATCAAGGAGAGTATATAATACCATAATCTCCTTTGAAGCCGGGCTGCTACTACAGCATCTATGAGTCCCACTCCGAAGTCACGGACTTTATCTTGTTCCCTATCAGTATCATACTAACCTGCAGGGACAGTAACAAATATCGTGAGCTATAAAGCTCAGTGAATAATCGTATCTGCAAATAACAAGTATTAGAAATACATTCATATATCTGTTTGGATATCAAAACCAAACTCCTAGCCTTACTGGCTGACCAAATATCTCTTAGGATTTCACATCCTAAATTATAGCCTTACAGACTATAACATGATAACCTGCAATTATCAAGCCACGTCAGTTATTTGCACATATAATCATATACAACCATTTCTGTCCCATATTTCTTAGTCACATCGGATTGTACCGTATATCCTGGCTATTTAAGCCGCATTCTGTGTCATAGCTATATAAGCTGCACCAAAACATTATCAATATATAAATCATAGCCCGCAGGCCGCACCAGCTGGGTTCAATAACACGATATCATAGTCAAAAGGTCGCACCATGTACCTGTAACAAAATCATAGCCAAAAGGCCGCACCAAATATCATAGCCCGAAGACCGCACCAGAATCATAGCCCGAAGGCCGCACCAGAATCATAGCCCGAAGGCCGCACCAGAATCATAGCCCGAAGGCCGCACCAGAATCATAGCCCGAAGGCCGCACCAGAATCATAGCCCGAAGGCCGCACCAGAATATCATAGTGTATATATATATATATATATATATATATATATATATATATATATATATATATATATATATATATATATGTATTGACTCACAGCTCCGTTCTTGTCATCGCAATGACTCACAGCTTATCTGGTCTTGTCTTTTGCATATATTTTTACACTTGTCGTTTTCGTCCCTCGAAGCTGTTTCAACCTGTAACAATTCAATCATCATATATCACATATGATATCAGTGAGATTACTCACCTGGATGCTAGCTGCATTTACATTCCGGTTGTTTCTTGCCTTTGCGTGCACCACAACCATTTTGTCCCATACCTATATATTTATTTATATACCAAATGATAATAGGTTAATAATCATTCCAACTAACTCTAATACTCTATAGTTCAATACAATATCATTACCAACAATGCCTAGTTAATAAACTTTCCGTTTACTAACTTTTTTATGAGTTTTACTATTCACCGAGGCATTCGAATCGATCTACAGTGCCCCCGAGGGGTCGAAAACTCGATATAAAAATTTTCCCAAACTTTTCAAACCATAACGAGCCTACGGTTCAAGTTTGAGCTAAAACGGACTAGCCAAACAAAAGTTAGCATTTTTGATCCCCTGCCTAGAGGCGCACTGCGCCGAGGCCAGGGCGCACTGCGCCTGGGCGCACCCCGCCTAGGGCTTAGGCGCACCGCGCCTGGCGCCTGCGCAGGTCTTCTGTCCAGCCGCGATTTGTGCACTGTAGCATGCAGTTTTTGTCCATTAAGTCCTTAATCCAGTCCTTAATCGTTTGGGGTTTGTTTCTAGGCTAAAACCTTATACTTTAACAAGGTTTTCAACCATTCAAAACAACTAAATCAATCAAAATGAAGAATTAGGGTTCTTAGTTCCAAAAACCCCAAAACTTCAAATTCATCAACAATAACAACCTACTTCCATTATCTTGAGTTAAGTCCTTTCTAGCATGACTTAATGGAAGTAATAAACCATTTAAACACATAATCATAACTGAAGTTTACAAATTTCAGTTTCTATAAAACCAAATCAAGAACACTTCAAGAACTTGATTAAAACTAGCCTTTCAAGCTTAGGAATCATCAATTCCAAGCTATAATTCCAATTCCACACTTCAATCCTTCAAGAATCCTTCGATTTCTGGAAAATCCTTCACAAAAGCCCTCTCCCGTAAGCTTCTAAAATCTGCACAAAATGGGAGAACATTCCCACTATTTATACTTCCAGAAATTGCGAATTTAGTCCTTAAGTTCATTTTCTTGAACTTTTGCCACAATAAACAAGTTTTATTACAATAAAACTTTTATTCTTTATACATTTGCCACAACCAACAATATTTTTCATATTTGGTCCTTCACATGGTCAAATGACCAAAATACCCTTTTGCGGTAAAACGACCCAAATTCAGTTTTTATAACATTTTAAGTCCAAAACTCAAAATATTATTTCACACTAAATTCTTTTCGGTCCAAAAGACTAATTCACCCTTCCAAGGTAAAATGACCAATTTGCCCTTTTATTATAATTATATAATAAAACATGTCTTGGCGTTACAAATTCTCCCCTCCTTCAAAAGATTTCGTCCCCGAAATCATACAAGGAGTTGAGGGTACGTCTTCCTCGTTTCGCTTTCGGTCTTCCACATCATGTCGGAAACTATATGGTATTGCCTAAGCACTTAACCATACTAGTCTCCTTATCTCGTGATTACATCACAATTTACTTATCATTCCTCCGGTTGTCCCGGGTACCTTATCTATGTATCTATCTTCATTCCTACATGAGGGTATGCACTGAAATTCATCAATCAATGTTCTCCAGAAATATGACTCATGGAAAACATTATGAATGTATTGGAGTTCATTAAGAAACTTTAATCAATACATCACAATTCTTACTTTTTGGGATACCTGGAAAGGTCCAATATACAAGGACTCAACTTTCCTTTTTGTCCCACCTCAATTTCTAGTCTTTCCGTAGGATCTTTTGATTATCCCGACATCCCTCATCTGGAATTGCAACGGTTTTACTCTATGGTTCATATACTACCGTTACTGCTTCTTAGCCATTTTTCCAATTTTTCAACTTTTTCTCGTATTCATCAAGTCTTCTTTTTAGCTTGTACCACCGTCTAGGATCTAGCCAACGGCTGTTCCACATTTTCAATCCTATAAATCGAATGATAACACGGTATTCCATACTATGCATTATATGAGTCATCTAAATGCTAGTACTAAAATTATTATTATCTACGGGTTCTACCAAAGATAGGCAATCTTCTCATCTTCCACTAGGGTCTGCTGTGCAAATTTTCAAGCACATCTTCTAGAGTCTGCATTATTTTCTCGCCTCGTCTATCATTTTTGCAAATTCCTATACAGTACTTACTAGTACTTTTGAACTATCAATTCTATGAATTAATGCGAAATTCAGCAAATAATTCTAGTGTTTCGATCTGATACAGTCGCCACCTATAGTGCACGTCAACAATTTTCTTTTTCTATGTAGTTTTTCACTACTTTCCGATCTAAATTCTTCCTTAGTCGGTATAAATCTACACTGATTTCATCAATCAATCTGCAATTACCCATATGGTGTCATACCCATGCGGTACTTGCAAAGACTTTATTACAAAGTCTATGATATTTTCGTCTCATTTCTTCTTTGGGACCCTCAACGGTTAAATTTTCCGTATGTTTCTAATGATTTGACTGTAGTTACACACTAGTCAAACACTTTTCACATGTCTTTCAATGTCTTTCTTTAATCCCGGCCACCAATGCGTAGTTTACATTATCCTACATAGTTTGGTATTGCCCCGGACATTTTTCATATCTACCCAAATATACATCTTTTAAGGGTAAATTTTCATATCTCGTTTTGCTTTGAAACTCACATACACAACCACCAAGGGTTTTCAATCGTTGTGAGTTTCTAACTAGCTTCTTTCAATAGCTAATCATTCATTTACTTGTCACGTTTTTCAGACTTGCACACTTCTTTCTGTGCTGTCCGAATCAACCCAGGTAATCAATTCGCCACACTCATGCATGTGGTTGTATCTTTCAAAAGATACTCTTTCTAATTCAAGGCATCTATAATCACATCCGCCTTTCAGAGATGGTACAAGATTTCATAACCGAAATCTTTAAGTAACCCATCCATCTTTGCTATCTCATGTTTAGCTTCTTTTTGATCAATTAAGTATTTCAAGCTTTCTCGATCCGTATCAACAGTAAGCTTTACACCATACAAGTAGTGTCTCTAAAGCTTCAATTTCAAATTCATAATTACTACTGCAATATCATGTATCCAAAATCAACTTTGGATGCATTTCTATAAAACAATTTATCTTCTCCGCTTAGCATAAATGTTAACACCGGAGTTTCACACAAGGTTTGTTTCAACCTTTGAAAAGTTACCTATGGTCCTTCTACCCACTCCAACTTTTCACATTTCTTGGTCAACTTTAGTCAGCTAAACAGCAATCGAGGAGAAGTTTTCTACAACTCTCCTATATTAACCCGCCAATCCAAGGAACTACAAATTTCAGTCAGATTCCTCAGACGGTTCAAGTTTTATCACATCATCAATTCCACTGGATTTATTTTATCATCTTTGGCACTATTTTCATGTCCAAAGAATTGAAACTTCTTTTAGCCAAATTTTCATACTTGGAAAATTTTACATATCACCTAACTCAGTGAAGTAACTCCAGTATCTGGTACAAATGTACCTCATATTCGATCTGGTCTCGAGAATATCAGATTCTCAGTAGTCAATGCACATATGCATCAACTTGTCTTTCTTCTTTTCAAACAAGGTAGGGCTCCATACGATGACACATACGGTCATACGGGACCCCAATTCAAGAACTTCTTCTAGTTGTTTTCCAACTCTGCCATCTCTACAGATGCAAATCAATACAAAGCCTGTATACCAAAAACGGCTCCCAAAATTAGTTTAATCATAAACTCTTCTCACCAATCTGGCAGAATTCTTGGAAATTCTTTTCAAATGAAACATCCAAGAATATATTTGAAGTAATACACTTCTATCACTGCTTTATCTAACTTGGCCAATACCACGTATGTCAACTACAACATTATTCCTTTACTAACTCCTATCAGAGTTTAAGCAAAGAAAATAACCGGTATTCTCAACAACGGTCATTTACCATGGATTTTTCATCCGTTTCACTTCTGGTTTTCGAACCATACTGTTCATATTTCTACAATTCACGTTAGCATAATTCATTGCTAATCAATTCATAAGCACAATTTCTTTCAAGTCATTGGTAGTCATCGGCTTCAGATTCATAGGGAAGAGTGGTCCCGTAAATCCTAGGCAAACTACCTTTCCAGGTGTTCAATATCTAGAACATATTTGCTATCTGCTATAGCTACTTCCAACATTTCATCCATAATCGTTAATGAAATATTTAAACAAGACTTCAAGTCATCGATCCAAAGCATAGCTTCATGGATCAAATATAACCTACACAAGTTATATTCAGAACAATTATATCGGAGATCATATCAGTCTCCTCACGAGCTTCTTCCACAATCTACTGGAATGCTCAAGGTACCACTGGTCCTTTTTAACCATTCATTTCTTCTTTCTTTCCTGGGTTCACCACCTGTTACTCCACATTTAGCATGTGAGTACTTCATAAGGAAGTGATCTATAGTTCCATACTGGAACCACCTCCGTCCCATACGACAAACTCGAGCAATATGCTCTCATTTTCTGTAATTTCAGCATGTCAACGATAGAGTCTCAACTCTAAAATGTTCTGAGTGCTTTTCCTGCACTTCTTACATTACATCATCTTTTCGTTCTGGTCCCTTCCCTTTAAGGTTAGACCTAATTCGTTTTAACTTCTTCTGAGAAGTCCACTATTATTTTCTGCTTTTCTTGTAGTATCAACTACTATTCTTTCACCTTGAATATCAATCAAGATGAGCAACCGATTTCTTTTTCTAACCACATCAGCTAACATTGCTCATCGTGTGGATTTTTTTTTTTTCTATTCGTCCCCTTTTTGGCTTTCATACCACGGAGCCTTGAAAAAGGGCTGGTCCATTTCCTAGAGCTTCGCGCCCTAAATGTCTTCCAAGAAGATTCACAGTTCATACTTCTTATACGTCAGAAGTTAGCAACAGTTAGGTTATATATGTATAATAACAACTATATACACCTAATGGTACATTATGTCTACTGTCTCAAGGTTTAAGTCCAGGAATCTACTCTATAGACACCTAGTTCACTTAAACCACGGCTCTGATACCAACTTGTAACACCCGGCTTTTAAAACAAAACACCCCTGAAAAATTTTCCATTTAAAACTAAGGTTTTAATACATAAAACTATAACAAATGGGTATATTTTAATAAAAACGGGTACAAGCGTATCAAGGAGAGTATATAATACCATAATCTCCTTTGAAGCCGGGCTGCTACTACGGCATCTATGAGTCCCACTCCGAAGTCACGGACTTTATCTTGTTCCCTATCAGTATCATACTAACCTGCAGGGACAGTAACAAATATCGTGAGCTATAAAGCTCAGTGAATAATCGTATCTGCAAATAACAAGTATTAGAAATACATTCATATATCTGTTTGGATATCAAAACCAAACTCCTAGCCTTACTGGCTGACCAAATATCTCTTAGGATTTCACATCCTAAATTATAGCCTTACAGACTATAACATGATAACCTGCAATTATCAAGCCACGTCAGTTATTTGCACATATAATCATATACAACCATTTATGTCCCATATTTCTTAGTCACATCGGACTGTACTGTATATTCTGGCTATTTAAGCCGCATTCTGTGTCATAGCTATATAAGCTGCACCAAAACATTATCAATATATAAATCATAGCCCGCAGGCCGCACCAGCTGGGTTCAATAACCCGATATCATAGTCAAAAGGTCGCACCATGTACCTGTAACAAAATCATAGCCAAAAGGCCGCACCAAATATCATAGCCCGAAGGCCGCACCAGAATCATAGCCCGAAGGCCGCACCAGAATCATAGCCCGAAGGCCGCACCAGAATCATAGCCCGAAGGCCGCAACAGAATCATAGCCCGAAGGCCGCACCAGAATCATAGCCCGAAGGCCGCACCAGAATCATAGCCCGAAGGCCGCACCAGAATATCATAGTGTATATATATATATATGTATTGACTCCCAGCTCCGTTCTTGTCATCGCAATGACTCACAGCTTATCTGGTCTTGTCTTTTGCATATATTTTTACACTTGTCGTTTTCGTCCCTCGAAGCTGTTTCAACCTGTAACAATTCAATCATCATATATCACATATGATATCAGTGAGATTACTCACCTGGATGCTAGCTGCATTTACATTCCGGTTGTTTCTTGCCTTTGCGTGCACCACAACCATTTTGTCCCATACCTATATATTCATTTATATACCAAATGATAATAGGTTAATAATCATTCCAATTAACTCTAATACTCTAGAGTTCAATACAATATCATTACCAACAATGCCTAGTTAATAAACTTTCCGTTTACTAACTTTTTTATGAGTTTTACTATTCACCGAGGCATTCGAATCGATCTACAGTGCCCCTGAGGGGTCGAAAACTCGATATAAAAATTTTCCCAAACTTTTCAAACCATAACGAGCCTACGGTTCAAGTTTGAGCTAAAACGGACAAGCCAAACAAAAGTTAGCATTTTTGATCCCCTGCCTGGCCCCTGCCTAGAGGCGCACTGCGCCTGGGCGCACCCCGCCTGGGGCTTAGGCGCACCGCGCCTGGCGCCTGCGCAGGTCTTCTGTCCAGCCGCGATTTGTGCACTGTAGCATGCAGTTTTTGTCCATTAAGTCCTTAATCCAGTCCTTAATCGTTTGGGGTTTGTTTCTAGGCTAAAACCTTATACTTTACCAAGGTTTTCAACCATTCAAAACAACTAAATCAATCAAAATGAAGAATTAGGGTTCTTAGTTCCAAAAACCCCCAAAACTTCAAATTCATCAACAATAACAACCTACTTCCATTATCTTGAGTTAAGTCCTTTCTAGCATGACTTAATGGATGTAATAAACCATTTAAACACATAATCATAACTGAAGTTTACAAATTTCAGTTTCTATAAAACCAAATCAAGAACACTTCAAGAACTTGATTAAAACTAACCTTTCAAGCTTAGGAATCATCAATTCCAAGCTATAATTCCAATTCCACACTTCAATCCTTCAAGAATCCTTCAATTTCTGGAAAATCCTTCACAAAAGCCCTCTCCCGTAAGCTTCTAAAATCTGCACAAAATGGGAGAACATTCCCACTATTTATACTTCCAGAAATTGCAAATTTAGTCCTTAAGTTCATTTTCTTGAACTTTTGCCACAATAAACAAGTTTTATTACAATAAAACTTTCATTCTTTATACATTTGCCACAACCAACAATATTTTTCATATTTGGTCCTTCACATGGTCAAATGACCAAAATACCCTTTTGCGGTAAAACGACCCAAATTCAGTTTTTATAACATTTTAAGTCCAAAACTCAAAATATTATTTCACACTAAATTCTTTTCGGTCCAAAAGACCAATTTACCCTTCCAAGGTAAAATGACCAATTTGCCCTTTTATTATAATTATATAATAAAACATGTCTTGGCGTTACAAATTCTCCCCTCCTTCAAAAGATTTCGTCCCCGAAATCATACAAGGAGTTGAGGGTACGTCTTCCTCGTTTCGCTTTCGGTCTTCCACATCATGTCGGAAACTATATGGTATTGCCTAAGCACTTAACCATACTAGTCTCCTTATCTCGTGATTACATCACAATTTACTTATCATTCCTCCGGTTGTCCCGGGTACCTTATCTATGTATCTATCTTCATTCCTACATGAGGGTATGAACTGAAATTCATCAATCAATGTTCTCCAGAAATATGACTCATGGAAAACATTATGAATGTATTGGAGTTCATCAAGAAACTTTAATCAATACATCACAATTCTTACTTTTTGGGATACCTGGAAAGGTCCAATATACAAGGACTCAACTTTCCTTTTTGTCTCACCTCAATTTCTAGTCTTTCCGTAGGATCTTTTGATTATCCCGACATCCCTCATCTGGAATTGCAACGGTTTTACTCTATGGTTAATATACTACCGTTACTGCTTCTTAGCCATTTTTCCAATTTTTCAACTTTTTCTCGTATTCATCAAGTCTTCTTTTTAACTTGTACCACCATCTAGGATCTAGCCAACGGCTGTTCCACATTTTCAATCCTATAAATCAAATGATAACACGGTATTCCATACTATGCATTATACGAGTCATCTAAATGCTAGTACTAAAATTATTATTATCTACGGGTTCTACCAAAGATAGGCAATCTTCTCATCTTCCACTAGGGTCTGTTGTGCAAATTTTCAAGCACATCTTCTAGAGTCTGCATTATTTTCTCGCCTCGTCTATCATTTTTGCAATTCCTATACAGTACTTACTAGTACTTTTGAACTATCAATTCTATGAATTAATGCGAAATTCAGCAAATAATTCTAGTGTTTCGATCTGATACAGTCGCCACCTATAGTGCACGTCAACAATTTTCTTTTTCTATGTAGTTTTTCACTACTTTCCGATCTAAATTCTTCCTTAGTCAGTATAAATCTACACTGATTTCATCAATCAATCTGCAATTATCCATATGGTGTCATACCCATGCGGTACTTGCAAAGACTTTATTACAAAGTCTATGATATTTTCGTCTCATTTCTTCTTTGGGACCCTCAACGGTTAAATTTTTCGTATGTTTCTAATGATTTGACTGTAGTTACACACTAGTCAAACACTTTTCACATGTCTTTCAATGTCTTTCTTTAATCCCGGCCACCAATGCGTAGTTTACATTATCCTACACAGTTTGGTATTGCCCCGGACATTTTTCATATCTACCCAAATATACATCTTTTAAGGGTAAATTTTCATATCTCGTTTTGCTTTGAAACTCACATACACAACCACCAAGGGTTTTCAATCGCTGTGAGTTTCTAACTAGCTTCTTTCAATAGCTAATCATTCATTTACTTGTCACGTTTTTCAGACTTGCACACTTCTTTCTGTGCTGTCCGAATCAACTCAGGTAATCAATTCGCCACACTCATGCATGTGGTTGTATCTTTCAAAAGATAATCTTTCTAATTCAAGGCATCTATAATCACATCCGCCTTTCAGAGATGGTACAAGATTTCATAACCGAAATCTTTAAGTAACCCATCTATCTTTTCTATCTCATGTTTAGCTTCTTTTTGATCAATTAAGTATTTCAAGCTTTCTCGATCCGTATCAACAGTAAGCTTTACACCATACAAGTAGTGTCTCTAAAGCTTCAATTTCAAATTCATAATTACTACTGCAATATCATGTATCCAAAATCAACTTTGGATGCATTTCTATAAAACAATTTATCTTCTCCGCTTAGCAAAATGCTAACACCGGAGTTTCACACAAGGTTTGTTTCAACCTTTGAAAAGTTACCTGTGGTCCTTCTACCCACTCCAACTTTTCACATTTCTTGGTCAACTTTAGTCAGCTAAACAGCAATCGAGGAGCAGTTTTCTACAACTCTCCTATATTAACCCGCCAATCCAAGGAACTACAAATTTCAGTCAGATTCCTCAGACGGTTCAAGTTTTATCACATCATCAATTCCACTGGATTTATTTTATCATCTTTGGCACTATTTTCATGTCCAAAGAATTAAAACTTCTTTTAGCCAAATTTTCATACTTGGAAAATTTTACATATCACCTAACTCAGTGAAGTAACTCCAGTATCTAGTACAAATGTACCTCATATTCGATCTGGTCTCGAGAATATCAGATTCTCAGTAGTCAATGCACATATGCATCAACTTGTCTTTCTTCTTTTCAAACAAGGTAGGGCTCCATACGATGACACATACGGTCATACGAGACCCCAATTCAAGAATTTCTTCTAGTTGTTTTCCAACTCTGCCATCTCTACAGATGCAAATCAATACAGAGCCTGTATACCAAAAACGGCTCCCAAAATTAGTTTAATCATAAACTCTTCTCACCAATCTGGCAGAATTCTTGGAAATTCTTTTCAAATGAAACATCCAAGAATATATTTGAAGTAATACACTTCTATCACTGCTTTATCTAACTTGGCCAATACCACGTATGTCAACTACAACATTATTCCTTTACTAACTCCTATCAGAGTTTAAGCAAAGAAAATAACCGGTATTCTCAACAACGGTCATTTACCATGGATTTTTCATCAGTTTCACTTCTGGTTTTCGAACCATACTGTTCATATTTCTACAATTCACGTTAGCATAATTCATTGCTAATCAATTCATATGCACAATTTCTTTCAAGTCATTGGTAGTCATCGGCTTCAGATTCATAAGGAAGAGTGGTCCCGTAAATCCTAGGCAAACTACCTTTCCAGGTGTTCAATATCTAGAACATATTTGCTATCTGCTATAGCTACTTCCAACATTTCATCCATAATCGTTGATGAAATATTTAAACAAGACTTCAAGTCATCGATCCAAAGCATAGCTTCATGGATCAAATATAACCTACACAAGTTATATTCAGAACAATTATATCGGAGATCATATCAGTCTCCTCACGAGCTTCTTCCACAATCTACTGGAACGCTCAAGGTACCACTGGTCCTTTTTAACCATTCATTTCTTCTTTCTTTCCTGGGTTCACCACCCGTTACTCCACATTTAGCATGTGAGTACTTCATAAGGAAGTGATCTATAGTTCCATACTGGAACCACCTCCGTCCCATACGACAAACTCGAGCAATATGCTCTCATTTTCTGTAATTTCAGCATGTCAACGATAGAGTCTCAACTCTAAAATGTTCTGAGTGCTTTTCCTGCACTTCTTACATTACATCATCTTTTCGTTCTGGTCCCTTCCCTTTAAGGTTAGACCTAATTCGTTTTAACTTCTTCTGAGAAGTCCACTATTATTTTCTGCTTTTCTTGTAGTATCAACTACTATTCTTTCACCTTGAATATCAATCAAGATGAGCAACCGATTTCTTTTTCTAACCACATCAGCTAACATTGCTCATCGTGTGGATTTTTTTTTATTTTTTTTTTTGCTATTCGTCCCCTTTTTGGCTTTCATACCACGGAGCCTTGAAAAAGGGCTGGTCCATTTCCTAGAGCTTCGCGCCCTAAATGTCTTCCAAGAAGATTCACAGTTCATACTTCTTATACGTCAGAAGTTAGCAACAGTTAGGTTATATATGTATAATAACAACTATATACACCTAATGGTACATTATGTCTACTGTCTCAAGGTTTAAGTCCAGGAATCTACTCTATAGACACCTAGTTCACTTAAAACACGGCTCTGATACCAACTTGTAACACCCGGCTTTTAAAACAAAACACCCCTGAAAAATTTTCCATTTAAAACCAAGGTTTTAATACATAAAACTATAACAAAGGGGTATATTTTAATAAAAACGGGTACAAGCGTATCAAGGAGAGTATATAATACCATAATCTCCTTTGAAGCCGGGCTGCTACTACAGCATCTATGAGTCCCACTCCGAAGTCACGGAGTTTATCTTGTTCCCTATCAGTATCATACTAACCTGCAGGGACAGTAACAAATATCGTGAGCTATAAAGCTCAGTGAATAATTGTATCTGCAAATAACAAGTATTAGAAATACATTCATATATCTGTTTGGATATCAAAACCAAACTCCTAGCCTTACTGGCTGACCAAATATCTCTTAGGATTTCACATCCTAAATTATAGCCTTACAGACTATAACATGATAACCTGCAATTATCAAGTCACGTCAGTTATTTGCACATATAATCATATACAACCATTTTTGTCCCATATTTCTTAGTCACATCGGACTGTACCGTATATCCTGGCTATTTAAGCCGCATTCTGTGTCATAGCTATATAAGCTGCACCAAAACATTATCAATATATAAATCATAGCCCGCAGGCCGCACCAGCTGGGTTCAATAACCCGATATCATAGTCAAAAGGTCGCACCATGTACCTGTAACAAAATCATAGCCAAAAGGCCGCACCAAATATCATAGCCCGAAGGCCGCACCAGAATCATAGCCCGAAGGCCGCACCAGAATCATAGCCCGAAGGCCGCACCAGAATCATAGCCCGAAGGCCGCACCAGAATCATAGCCCGAAGGCCGCACCAGAATCATAGCCCGAAGGCCGCACCAGAATATCATAGTGTATATATATATATATGTATTGACTCCCAGCTCCGTTCTTGTCATCGCAATGACTCACAGCTTATCTGGTCTTGTCTTTTGCATATATTTTTACACTTGTCGTTTTCGTCCCTCGAAGCTGTTTCAACCTGTAACAATTCAATCATCATATATCACATATGATATCAGTGAGATTACTCACCTGGATGCTAGCTGCATTTACATTCCGGTTGTTTCTTGCCTTTGCGTGCACCACAACCATTTTGTCCCATACCTATATATTCATTTATATACCAAATGATAATAGGTTAATAATCATTCCAATTAACTCTAATACTCTATAGTTCAATACAATATCATTACCAACAATGCCTAGTTAATAAACTTTCCGTTTACTAACTTTTTTATGAGTTTTACTATTCACCGAGGCATTCGAATCGATCTACAGTGCCCCCGAGGGGTCGAAAACTCGATATAAAAATTTTTCCAAACTTTTCAAACCATAACGAGCCTACGGTTCAAGTTTGAGCTAAAACGGACAAGCCAAACAAAAGTTAGCATTTTTGATCCCCTGCGTGGCCCCTTCCTAGAGGCGCACTGCGCCTAGGCCAGGGCGCACCCCGCCTGGGCGCACCCCGCCTGGGGCTTAGGCGCACCGCGCCTGGCGCCTGCGCAGGTCTCCTGTCCAGCCGCGATTTGTGCACTGTAGCATGCAGTTTTTGTCCATTAAGTCCTTAATCCAGTCCTTAATCGTTTGGGGTTTGTTTCTAGGCTAAAACCTTATACTTTAACAAGGTTTTCAACCATTCAAAACAACTAAATCAATCAAAATGAAGAATTAGGGTTCTTAGTTCCAAAAACCCCAAAACTTCAAATTCATCAACAATAACAACCTACTTCCATTATCTTGAGTTAAGTCCTTTCTAGCATGACTTAATGGAAGTAATAAACCATTTAAACACATAATCATAACTGAAGTTTACAAATTTCAGTTTCTATAAAACCAAATCAAGAACACTTCAAGAACTTGATTAAAACTAACCTTTCAAGCTTAGGAATCATCAATTCCAAGCTATAATTCCAATTCCACACTTCAATCCTTCAAGAATCCTTCAATTTCTGGAAAATACTTCACAAAAGCCCTCTCCCGTAAGCTTCTAAAATCTGCACAAAATGGGAGAACATTCCCACTATTTATACTTCCAGAAATTGCAAATTTAGTCATTAAGTTCATTTTCTTGAACTTTTGCCACAATAAACAAGTTTTATTACAATAAAACTTTCATTCTTTATACATTTGCCACAACCAACAATATTTTTCATATTTGGTCCTTCACATGGTCAAATGACCAAAATACCCTTTTGCGGTAAAACGACCCAAATTCAGTTTTTATAACATTTTAAGTCCAAAACTCAAAATATTATTTCACACTAAATTCTTTTCGATCCAAAAGACTAATTCACCCTTCCAAGGTAAAATTACCAATTTGCCCTTTTATTATAATTATATAATAAAACATGTCTTGGCGTTACAAATTCTCCCCTCCTTCAAAAGATTTCGTCCCCGAAATCATACAAGGAGTTGAGGGTACGTCTTCCTCGTTTCGCTTTCGGTCTTCCACATCATGTCGGAAACTATATGGTATTGCCTAAGCACTTAACCATAATAGTCTCCTTATCTCGTGATTACATCACAATTTACTTATCATTCCTCCGGTTGTCCCGGGTACCTTATCTATGTATCTATCTTCATTCCTACATGAGGGTATGCACTGAAATTCATCAATCAATGTTCTCCAGAAATATGACTCATGGAAAACATTATGAATGTATTGGAGTTCATCAAGAAACTTTAATCAATACATCACAATTCTTACTTTTTGGGATACCTGGAAAGGTCCAATATACAAGGACTCAACTTTCCCTTTTGTCCCACCTCAATTTCTAGTCTTTCCGTAGGATCTTTTGATTATCCCGACATCCCTCATCTGGAATTGCAACGGTTTTACTCTATGGTTCATATACTACCGTTACTGCTTCTTAGCCATTTTTCCAATTTTTCAACTTTTTCTCGTATTCATCAAGTCTTCTTTTTAGCTTGTACCACCGTCTAGGATCTAGCCAACGGCTGTTCCACATTTTCAATCCTATAAATCGAATGATAACACGGTATTCCATACTATGCATTATATGAGTCATCTAAATGCTAGTACTAAAATTATTATTATCTACGGGTTCTACCAAAGATAGGCAATCTTCTCATCTTCCACTAGGGTCTGCTGTGCAAATTTTCAAGCACATCTTCTAGAGTCTGCATTATTTTCTTGCCTCGTCTATCATTTTTGCAATTCCTATACAGTACTTACTAGTACTTTTGAACTATCAATTCTATGAATTAATGCGAAATTCAGCAAATAATTCTAGTGTTTCGATCTGATACAGTCGCCACCTATAGTGCACGTCAACAATTTTCTTTTTCTATGTAGTTTTTCACTACTTTCCGATCTAAATTCTTCCTTAGTCGGTATAAATCTACACTGATTTCATCAATCAATCTGCAATTACCCATATGGTGTCATACCCATGCGGTACTTGCAAAGACTTTATTACAAAGTCTATGATATTTTCGTCTCATTTCTTCTTTGGGACCCTCAACGGTTAAATTTTCCGTATGTTTCTAATGATTTGACTGTAGTTACACACTAGTCAAACACTTTTCACATGTCTTTCAATGTCTTTCTTTAATCCCGGCCACCAATGCGTAGTTTACATTATCCTACATAGTTTGGTATTGCCCCGGACATTTTTCATATCTACCCAAATATACATCTTTTAAGGGTAAAATTTCATATCTCGTTTTGCTTTGAAACTCACATACACAACCACCAAGGGTTTTCAATCGCTGTGAGTTTCTAACTAGCTTCTTTCAATAGCTAATCATTCATTTACTTGTCACGTTTTTCAGACTTGCACACTTCTTTCTGTGCTGTCCGAATCAACCCAGGTAATCAATTCGCCACACTCATGCATGTGGTTGTATCTTTCAAAAGATACTCTTTCTAATTCAAGGCATCTATAATCACATCCGCCTTTCAGAGATGGTACAAGATTTCATAACCGAAATCTTTAAGTAACCCATCCATATTTGCTATCTCATGTTTAGCTTCTTTTTGATCAATTAAGTATTTCAAGCTTTCTCGATCCGTATCAACAGTAAGCTTTACACCATACAAGTAGTGTCTCTAAAGCTTCAATTTCAAATTCATAATTACTACTGCAATATCATGTATCCAAAATCAACTTTGGATGCATTTCTATAAAACAATTTATCTTCTCCGCTTAGCAAAATGCTAACATCGGAGTTTCACACAAGGTTTGTTTCAACCTTTGAAAAGTTACCTGTGGTCCTTCTACCCACTCCAACTTTTCACATTTCTTGGTCAACTTTAGTCAGCTAAACAGCAATCGAGGAGCAGTTTTCTACAACTCTCCTATATTAACCCGCCAATCCAAGGAACTACAAATTTCAGTCAGATTCCTCAGACGGTTCAAGTTTTATCACATCATCAATTCCACTGGATTTATTTTATCATCTTTGGCACTATTTTCATGTCCAAAGAATTGAAACTTCTTTTAGCCAAATTTTCATACTTGGAAAATTTTACATATCACCTAACTCAGTGAAGTAACTCCAGTATCTGGTACAAATGTACCTCATATTCGATCTGGTCTCGAGAATATCAGATTCTCAGTAGTCAATGCACATATGCATCAACTTGTCTTTCTTCTTTTCAAACAAGGTAGGGCTCCATACGATGACACATACGGTCATACGAGACCCCAATTCAAGAACTTCTTCTAGTTGTTTTCCAACTCTGCCATCTCTACAGATGCAAATCAATACAGAGCCTGTATACCAAAAACGGCTCCCAAAATTAGTTTAATCATAAACTCTTCTCACCAATCTGGCAGAATTCTTGGAAATTCTTTTCAAATGAAACATCCAAGAATATATTTGAAGTAATACACTTCTATCACTGCTTTATCTAACTTGGCCAATACCACGTATGTCAACTACAACATTATTCCTTTACTAACTCCTATCAGAGTTTAAGCAAAGAAAATTACCGGTATTCTCAACAACGGTCATTTACCATGGATTTTTCATCCGTTTCACTTCTGGTTTTCGAACCATACTGTTCATATTTCTACAATTCACGTTAGCATAATTCATTGCTAATCAATTCATAAGCACAATTTCTTTCAAGTCATTGGTAGTCATCGGCTTCAGATTCATAGGGAAGAGTGGTCCCGTAAATCCTAGGCAAACTACCTTTCCAGGTGTTCAATATCTAGAACATATTTGCTATCTGCTATAGCTACTTCCAACATTTCATCCATAATCGTTGATGAAATATTTAAACAAGACTTCAAGTCATCGATCCAAAGCATAGCTTCATGGATCAAATATAACCTACACAAGTTATATTCAGAACAATTATATCGGAGATCATATCAGTCTCCTCACGAGCTTCTTCCACAATCTACTGGAATGCTCAAGGTACCACTGGTCCTTTTTAACCATTCATTTCTTCTTTCTTTCCTGGGTTCACCACCTGTTACTCCACATTTAGCATGTGAGTACTTCATAAGGAAGTGATCTATAGTTCCATACTGGAACCACCTCCGTCCCATACGATAAACTCGAGCAATATGCTCTCATTTTCTGTAATTCCAGCATGTCAACGATAGAGTCTCAACTCTAAAATGTTCTGAGTGCTTTTCCTGCACTTCTTACATTACATCATCTTTTCGTTCTGGTCCCTTCCCTTTAAGGTTAGACCTAATTCGTTTTAACTTCTTCTGAGAAGTCCACTATTATTTTCTGCTTTTCTTGTAGTATCAACTACTATTCTTTCACCTTGAATATCAATCAAGATGAGCAACCGATTTCTTTTTCTAACCACATCAGCTAACATTGCTCATCGTGTGGATTTTTTTTTTTTTTTGCTATTCGTCCCCTTTTTGGCTTTCATACCACGGAGCCTTGAAAAAGGGCTGGTCCATTTCCTAGAGCTTCGCGCAATAAATGTCTTCCAAGAAGATTCACAGTTCATACTTCTTATACGTCAGAAGTTAGCAACAGTTAGGTTATATATGTATAATAACAACTATATACACCTAATGGTACATTATGTCTACTGTCTCAAGGTTTAAGTCCAGGAATCTACTCTATAGACACCTAGTTCACTTAAACCACGGCTGTGATACCAACTTGTAACACCCGGCTTTTAAAACAAAACACCCCTGAAAAATTTTCCATTTAAAACCAAGGTTTTAATACATAAAACTATAACAAAGGGGTATATTTTAATAAAAACGGGTACAAGCGTATCAAGGAGAGTATATAATACCATAATCTCCTTTAAAGCTGGGCTGCTACTACAGCATCTATGAGTCCCACTCTGAAGTCACGGACTTTATCTTGTTCCCTATCAGTATCATACTAACCTGTAGGGACAGTAACAAATATCGTGAGCTATAAAGCTCAGTGAATAATCGTATCTGCAAATATCAAGTATTAGAAATACATTCATATATCTGTTTGGATATCAAAACCAAACTCCTAGCCTTACTGGCTGACCAAATATCTCTTAGGATTTCACATCCTAAATTATAGCCTTACAGACTATAACATGATAACCTACAATTATCAAGCCACGTCAGTTATTTGCACATATAATCATATACAACCATTTCTGTCCCATATTTCTTAGTCACATCGGACTGTACCGTATATCCTGGCTATTTAAGCCGCATTCTGTGTCATAGCTATATAAGCTGCAGCAAAACATTATCAATATATAAATCATAGCCCGCAGGCCGCACCAGCTGGGTTCAATAACCCGATATCATAGTCAAAAGGTCGCACCATGTACCTGTAACAAAATCATAGCCAAAAGGCCGCACCAGAATCATAGCCCGAAGGCCGCACCAGAATCATAGCCCGAAGGCCGCACCAGAATCATAGCCCGAAGGCCGCACCAGAATCATAGCCCGAAGGCCGCACCAGAATCATAGCCCGAAGGCCGCACCAGAATATCATAGTGTATATATATATGTATTGACTCCCAGCTCCGTTCTTGTCATCGCAATGACTCACAGCTTATCTGGTCTTGTCTTTTGCATATATTTTTACACTTGTCGTTTTCGTCCCTCGAAGCTGTTTCAACCTGTAACAATTCAATCATCATATATCACATATGATATCAGTGAGATTACTCACCTGGATGCTAGCTGCATTTACATTCCGGTTGTTTCTTGCCTTTGCGTGCACCACAACCATTTTGTCCCATACCTATATATTCATTTATATACCAAATGATAATAGGTTAATAATCATTCCAATTAACTCTAATACTCTAGAGTTCAATACAATATCATTACCAACAATGCCTAGTTAATAAACTTTCCGTTTACTAACTTTTTTATGAGTTTTACTATTCACCGAGGCATTCGAATCGATCTACAGTGCCCCCGAGGGGTCGAAAACTCGATATAAAAATTTTCCCAAACTTTTCAAACCATAACGAGCCTACGGTTCAAGTTTGAGCTAAAACGGACAAGCCAAACAAAAGTTAGCATTTTTCATCCCCTGCCTGGCCCTGCCTAGAGGCGCACTGCGCCTAGGCCAGGGCGCACTGCGCCTGGGCGCACCCCGCCTGGGGCTTAGGCGCACCGCGCCTGGCGCCTACGCAGGTCTCCTGCCCAGCCGCGATTTGTGCACTGTAGCATGCAGTTTTTGTCCATTAAGTCCTTAATCCAGTCCTTAATCGTTTGGGGTTTGTTTCTAGGCTAAAACCTTATACTTTAACAAGGTTTTCAACCATTCAAAACAACTAAATCAATCAAAATGAAGAATTAGGGTTCTTAGTTCCAAAAACCCCAAAACTTCAAATTCATCAACAATAACAACCTACTTCCATTATCTTGAGTTAAGTCCTTTCTAGCATGACTTAATGGAAGTAATAAACCATTTAAACACATAATCATAACTGAAGTTTACAAATTTCAGTTTCTATAAAACCAAATCAAGAACACTTCAAGAACTTGATTAAAACTAACCTTTCAAGCTTAGGAATCATCAATTCCAAGCTATAATTCCAATTCCACACTTCAATCCTTCAAGAATCCTTCAATTTCTGGAAAATCCTTCACAAAAGCCCTCTCCCGTAAGCTTCTAAAATCTGCACAAAATGGGAGAACATTCCCACTATTTATACTTCCAGAAATTGCAAATTTAGTCCTTAAGTTCATTTTCTTGAACTTTTTCCACAATAAACAAGTTTTATTACAATAAAACTTTCATTCTTTATACATTTGCCACAACCAACAATATTTTTCATATTTGGTCCTTCACATGGTCAAATGACCAAAATACCCTTTTGCGGTAAAACGACCCAAATTCAGTTTTTATAACATTTTAAGTCCAAAACTCAAAATATTATTTCACACTAAATTCTTTTCGGTCCAAAAGACCAATTTACCCTTCCAAGGTAAAATGACCAAATTGCCCTTTTATTATAATTATATAATAAAACATGTCTTGGCGTTACAGATTGCTACGCTACATATTTTATGGCGGAATAGAAATGATTATATCTTCAACAACAAACTAAGAAAAGTGGAGGAGATAACTATACAAATACAAAAAGAAGTGTTTATGTGGGTTCACAATCGAGCTAGGAGAGTGGAGATAGATAGTGCTTTGTGGGTTAATGTCCCTAGACTAGCTGTGAAAAAACTGTAAAACTTATGTTTTCCTTAGCTCCTTGCTAAGGTTGTGTTGTTTCTTTTGTAATAAAGTTGCCTATTCAAAAAAAAAATTATATATATATATATATATATATATATATATATATATATATATATATATATATATATATATATATATATATATATATATATATATATATATATATATATATATAAGTTCAACAAGGGACTAATATAAACCATGGTATCAAGGGACTAATCTTATCTACACGATTATACATCTTACGGTGGAGGTGCATCTACCGGATTATACAAAACCCACTTCGTTTTTTTATTTTTATTTTTAAGGCTTATTTTTTTTCGGAAAAAATCTGAATATATAGAAATTTATAACTTTTTATCCTTTACAATTAGACATCCATATTGATGTACAAAAAGTGAAATTTTTCGAAATTTCCGCTTGTTGAGATTCACATGTGAATTTGAACTGTGTTATTCAGTTATACAATGTTGACATTTACAATGTCATATGATATTGTTATGTAAATCTGAATAAATTTTTAGTGAATGTGGATGGAATTAACTTATGAATCATAGGAAATTAGTTATAAATAATTAAAATGTTGAAGTGTTAAAAATTTCCTAAGTAAATTAATGATATTCATATTTCGGATTATATTTAAAATATCATATGATATTGATATGTGCATCTTAGTAAATTATTGTGTGAATGTAGGTAAATTCAATTATAAATCATACTAAATTCATTATAAATGGTTAAAATGTTGAAGTAGTAAAAAATTCTAATTAAATTATCAATATTATATGATATTAATATGTGAATTTGAGTAAATGTTTGTGTAAATATGAGTAAATCCACTTGTGAATGAAGTACATTACTTATAAATGGTTATAATACTTAAGTAGTAACAGTTTTAAAAGTAAAATAATTACTTATATTCAATTTTTTACAGTTCATATTCACATTATGAATCCAGACGAGTTGTACTTATGAAAAAAATTATTTTTTATATATGAATATGGATGTCTATTTTTAGAGGACAAAAATGTAATACCATATTATTAATTTATATAGATTTTGTGTTAATCTTAGTGTAATTAAGATTAAATAGGTTGTTATATGAGTTAGGATGGTTAAAAACCCAATTGAGTAAAGTTTGGACTTGTAAAATGTCAAATCAGAGCTACACGGGTCGTGTATGGCCACACAGGTTGTGTAGAAAGGCTTAAGAACCAAACAGTACCGTTTTTCAGGTCTACACGGGTCGTGTACCTCTACACGGGTCATGTAGCTCTTGTTCAAAAATTACAGAAGCGAGTTTGGGTCTCACACGGGTCGTGTGAGGCTACACGGGTCGTGTGGGTCTGTGCATGTTCAGGATAGCTTGCTGTAGGTCTCACACGGGTCGTGTGAGCCTACACGGGTCGTGTCGCGCACTCAGGACTGTTTTAAATACGGGTTTTCTTTCATTTGGGTCATTTCCAATTCGACCAAAACCCTCCTAAACCCTAGAAAAGCGATTCTAACCCTTCTAAGTCGAGATTAAGGCTTATTGATCACGAATTGAAGCTAGAGATTAGTTTCTTGAGCTTGAAAGGTAATCCTCTTTGTTTTTTTATCTTGTTTTGATGGTTGAATCTTTGGAATTGAGATGGTTCCTTGTGGTTTTGATGAACCACCTGCTACTAGCATGATTTAGAATGAGTTTACTTGGATTAGTGTGTGTAATAGAGTTCTAATTCGAGACCCAAGCTTGCAAAGTGCTTGTATTGTGTTTTTTGGGTTGTATGAGTCAAAGTGGTGAAATTGGAAGTTATAATTAGGATAGTATTACTATCTTTTGATTATAAACCTCTCTTATGATTCAAATTTTTGATTGTTATCGATGTTGAATACGATTGAGATTGTTGAATATTGAGTTTGACCTGAGATATTGTGATAAAGCTGAGGCTAGACAGGAGCACGACACACACGGTTCAGGAGTTCCACAGAATAACCCAACAACAGGTGAGTAGTTATAATTCATTATGAATGGTTTAACTACAACTAAATTGAATTGTTGTATATCTTGATTTAGTTGAGATAACAAATTCTACACGAGTTAAACAGGGTTGAGAATCCTTTGTTTGACAAAATTACCTAGTTTAATTGAGTACGTTAAATGACTGAGATAGTCATTGAAATGGAGATAGTGAGTTGATTGTGGAAATCTTGATAATTATTTGAATGATTTTTAAACTTGATAAACTTTCTCACTGAGCTAATTTAGCTCATATAAATAGTTATATGTTTGTGATATAGGTGACAGGGGTAAGAAGATAGCTGAGGGATGGTTGCATGGATATGGGACTTGACTTTGACTGTTTGTAAACCTGAATATACTCTTTTGTATAGTTTTGTAGACAGTCTTTTGTAAACCAGTTTTTGGGACGTGTTGTTTTAAGTAATTGTTCTTTTGATTTCTACTTGTACTTATGTTGCTTAATCTTGATTATACCATGATCACTTTGTTTATTTTGAGTGATTATGATGTAATCTAGAGATAAGAAAACTGGGTGCAACAAGTTGGTATCAGAGCAAGGGTTTGAGTGAATTAGAGTTTGAAAGGTAAACTCTAAACTCAAACAAAGAAAGAGAGAGGTCCCATTTTTGTCCCTATGAAATTGTTCCTTTAAGCACACATTATGAGTATGTGTGTTATTTCGAGAATTTTGATGAGATATATGATGCGAAAAAGAGTATTGAGATAAATGAGATAATAATGAGTTAAATTTCTTTTCAGCCTCATTATGAGTTCTGGATAGGAGAAAGAGGGAGGTGATCACCGAGATGAGCATTCGGGATCACAAGATTCAAGACTGGGGCACGAGTCTGAAGGCGAGAGGCCGCCTGAGTTAACATCATCTTTACAAGAGTTGATTGCTGTGGAGGTAGCAAAAGCAGTTAAAAGTTTATTGCCTACCTTAGTGAGACCTCAGACGGAGGTGACGAATAGAGATGATCAAGACCGACCTCCTATCACACCTGTGGTTGGGGAGGGACAGAGAGAGCCGGTTACTATACACACTGAAGTTGGAGGGTCGGGCGAACCAAAAGGTTGCAGTTATGAGACATTTCGCAAATGCAAACCGAATGATTTCTTCGGTACTGATGATCCTATTATTGCACGAAATTGGCTGACACATATCGAGAAAGTTTTTCGTACGAGCAAGTGTGCGGAAAAAGATAAAGTTGAGTATGCTACTAATTGTTTACACAAAGATGCCCAGTTATGGTGGGAGAATATAAACCTTGATATAGAGAGAGGATTAGAAGCAGAACCAACATGGGAGGAGTTTAAAACAAAGTTTATGAATGAATATTGCTCAAATACTGCAATGAAAAGTTTGGAAGAAGATTTTCTGAGATTGCAGCAGGGAACGCGGTCAGTACAGGAGTATACTACAGAATTTAAGGAAAAAGCTAGATTTGCTGCTCACCAGGTGGATACTGAAGAAAGGAAGATTGACAGGTATCTGTGGGGACTGAAGACTCAGATACGAGAATTATTACAGAGTTCCAGCTTTACAACTTATCAGCAGATTCTCGAGGCAGCCAAATCTCGAGAAAAAGAACTTCGGAGGCAAGATAATGAAAGGAAGGGGGACCAAGGAAGTAGAGGCCAGAAGAGGAAATGGGAAGGAAAACCCGAGGGTAGTTCTCAAAAACAGGCAGTTTCGGGTTATCAATATCGAGGTGATTTAAGAAAGACTAAGAGTAAGTGGTGCGAAAAATGCCGTCGAAAACATGCTGGAAACTGTGAAACAAGTACCCCGTCTATTATGTGTTATCAGTGTGGGAAGACAGGGCATATGGCTCGAGATTGTTTGGAGAAAAATCGTGTGTGTTTCAATTGCGGGGAAAGTGGTCATATTCGCCCGGATTGCCCAAAGCCGAGAACTGATTCACGTCGCGAGACTCCGAGGGCGGGACGAGGTGATAATCGGGGCGATAGACGAGATAGAGGCGGTGGGAATGTTAGAACTCGAGCTTTTCAGATGACCGTGGAGGAGGCTATAGAGCGACCAGATGTGATTACAGGTATCTTTAGCCTAAATTCTCTTCGAGCTCGTTTGGTGTTTGATACTGGTGCATCGATTTCTTTTATATCTGTACCTTTTGCGACTTGAATTAATGTCCCGGTGTCTAAGATGAGTGAGAGTTGATAGTTGATATTGCTGACGGGAGAGATGTTATAGTAAATACTCAGTATATAAATTGTCGGCTTGAAATCAATGGAATTTCTTTCCTTATTGATTTGAAGCTGATGACTACTCATGTGTTTGATGTAATAGTTGGAATGGACTGGTTAGATAATAATAGGGCAAATATGGATTGTCACGGAAAGATTATTTCTGTGAGAACTCCGAGCGGGTCTTAGATGTTAATACGAGGCGAACGCCGTTTTCAACATATCCCGGTTGTATCTTTCGCGAGAGCGCGAAGGTATACCGAAAGAGGTGCTCTTTTATTTATGGCACATGTTGCCCCAATTAAAACCGAACATCCCACTGTGAAGGATGTTGAGATAGTGAGAGATTTTGCCGATGTTTTTCCTGATGATCTTCTGGGCTTATCGCCAAATCGTCAATTGGAGTTTGTTATTGATTTAGTTCTTGGAGCGAAACCGATAGCTCGAGCACCCTATCGGTTGGCGCCGTCCGAGATGGAGGAGTTAAAGAAACAACTACAAGAACTTTTAGATCGCGGTTTTATTCGTCCGAACTCGTCTCCGTGGGGTGCGCCGATACTGTTTGTTCGAAAGAAGGATGGTTCTATGCGTCTGTGCATAGACTATCGTGAGTTAAACAAGATTACTGTGAAGAATCGCTATCCCCTACCGAGAATAGACGATTTGTTCGATCAATTGGAGGGAGCGGTGTATTTTTCGAAGATTGATTTGAGATCGGGATATCATCAGTTAAGAGTAAGAGAATCTGACGTCCCGAAGACAGCATTTCGTACCCGATACGGTCATTATGAGTTTCTAGTAATGCCGTTCGGTTTGACGAATGCCCCGGCAGCTTTTATGGATTTGATGAATCGAGCATGTCATCCATTCTTAGACAAGTTCGTAATAGTATTTATTGACGATATCTTGATTTATTCAAAGAGCTGGGATGAGCACAAGCAACATTTACAGTTGATTTTAAATCTTCTTCGTGAAGAAAAGTTGTATGCAAAATTTTCAAAGTGCGAGTTTTAGATGCAAGAGATTCAGTTTCTTGGTCATGTGATAAACAGAGAAGGCGTTAAAGTGGATCCTGGCATGATAGAAGCAGTGATGAGTTGGGCACCACCCAAAAATCCGACTGAGGTTCGGAGCTTTTTGGGTCTAGCTGGCTATTATCGACGATTTATTGAGAAATTTTCGAGTATTGCATTGCCCTTAACAAAGCTGACCAGAAAGACAGAGAAGTTTATCTTGGCTGAAGCACAACAAAAAGCTTTTGAAAAACTGAGACGGGAGTTATGCGAAGCTCCGGTGTTAGCTTTGCCTCAAGGTGTGGAAGACTTTGTCCTTTTTACCGATGCTTCACAAATCGGTCTTGGATGTGTATTAATGCAAAGGGGGTGAGTAATTGCGTATTCATCTTGACAGCTGAAGCCTCATGAGCAAGCTTATCCAGTACACGATTTGGAGTTAGCCGCCATTATTTTTGCACTAAAAATTTGGCGACATTACCTTTATGGTGTGAAGTTCCAGATATATTCAGATCATAAGAGTTTAAAGTATTTGTTTGATAAAAAAGAGTTGAATATGAGACAACGAAGATGGATGGATTTTTTGAAAGATTATGAGTGTGAAATACTTTACCATCCTGGTAAAGCAAATATAGTGGCAGATGCGTTAAGTCGAAAAGAACCACCTATTCGAGTCGTTTCAGCTCGAATAGGAGTGGTTAGTAAATTACCAGAAATGGTTCAACGTGCCCAGAGAGAAGCCAATGACATGAAGAGTGAGAGAATGGTTGGCTATGTAGATAAACTAGTTGAAAATGCACAGGGAGTGAAGACTTTTCAGGGACGAGTGTGGGTCCCAAGACACGGAGACACGAGACAGCTGTTACTTGAAGATGCACATTATACACGGTATTCAATCCATCCAGGTAGTACAAAGATGTATAGAAGTTTAAAGCCGTTTTACTGGTGGCCAGGTATGAAACGTGATGTTGGGAGATATGTGGAGAAGTGTCTGACTTGTTTATAAGTCAAGGCAAATCATCAGAGACCATACGGGTTAGTTCAACCACTACCTGTACCGATGAAAAAGTGGGATGAGATTTCTATGGACTTTATCACTAAATTACCCCGAACTCCACGAGGGTTTGATTCTATATGGGTAATTATTGATAGGTTGACCAAGTCAGCACAGTTTATCCCCATAACGGAAGATTATCAAGCGTCTAAATTAGCAGAGATTTATGTTAGGGAGGTGATGAGACGACACGGAGTACCTACCTCTATAGTATCCGATCGTGATAGTCGTTTTACTTCTCATTTTTGGCAAAGTTTTCAAAAACATTTGGGAACTAAAGCCTTAATGAGTATGGCTTATCATCCGCAGACTGATGGTCAAACCGAGAGACCCATACAGACGTTAGAAGATATGCTTAGAGCTTCGGTGATTGATTTTGGAGGTAGTTAGGACGATCATCTACCTTTAGCCGAATTTACATACAACAATTCATATCATTCTAGTATTCAAATGGCACCCTTTGAAGAATTATATGGGTCAATGTGTAGAACACCATCATGTTGGTCAGAAGCGGGAGAGAAGCCACTAGCGGGTCCTGAAATTATAACTGAAACTGAAGCGAAGATAAAAAGTATACGTGAGCATATGAGAGTTGCTCAACAGCGTCAAAAACAATATGCAGAATAACGAAGGAAACCGTTGGAGTTTCAAGTCGGAGATATGGTAATGTTAAAAGTGTCTCCCTGGAAGGGAATTATTCGTTTTGGTAAACGTGGCAAGCTAAGCCCACGGTTTATTGGACCTTTCCGTGTAATTCAACGAGTGGGAGCAGTAGCTTATAAACTTGAACTTCCTGATGAACTACAGGGGATTCACAATGTGTTTCATATCTCGCATCTTCGTAAGACTTTATACGATGAGTCGACACATGTTTCTTTGAAGGAAGTTCAGCTAGATCGTAAACTTCAATATCAAGAACAACCGGAGAAGATCCTAGACAAAAAGATCAAGAAGTTGCGAAATAAAGAGATTGTAATAGTTAAAGTACAATGGTGACATCATAGAGGAACATATGTCACTTGGGAAGCTGAAGAGGAGATGCGATCAAAGTATCCCTTTTGTTTCCAAGAGATTCCGAGGACGGAATCTTTTGAACGGGGTAAGAACTTGTAATACCATATTATTAATTTATATAGATTTTGTGATAATCTTAGTGTAATTAAGATTAAATAGGTTGTTATATGAGTTAGGATGGTTAAAAACCCAATTGAGTAAAGTTTGGACTTGTAAAATGTCAAATCAGAGCTACACGGGTCGTGTATGGCCACACAGGTTGTGTAGAAAGGCTTAAGAACCAAACAGTACCGTCTTTCAGGTCTACACGGGTCGTGTACCTCTACACGGGTCGTGTAGCTCTTGTTCAAAAATTACAGAAGCGAGTTTGGGTCTCACACGGGTCGTGTGAGGCTACACGGGTCGTGTGGGTCTGTGCATGTTCAGGATAGCTTGCTGTAGGTCTCACACGGGTCGTGTGAGCCTACACGGGTCGTGTCGCGCACTCAGGACTGTTTTAAATACGGGATTTCTTTCATTTGGGTCATTTCCAATTCGACCAAAACCCTCCCAAACCCTAGAAAAGCGATTCTAACCCTTCTAAGTCGAGATTAAGGCTTATTGATCACGAATTGACGCTAGAGATTAGTTACTTGAGCTTGAAAGGTAATCCTCTTTGTTTTTTTATCTTGTTTTGACGGTTGAATCTTTGGAATTGAGATTGTTCCTTGTGGTTTTGATGAACCACCTGCTACTAGCATGATTTAGAATGAGTTTACTTGGATTAGTGTGTTTAATAGAGTTCTAATTCGAGACCCAAGCTTGTAAAGTGCTTGTATTTTGTTTTTAGGGTTGTATGAGTCAAAGTGGTGAAATTGGAAGTTATAATTAGGATAGTATTACTATCTTTTGATTATAAACCTCTCTTATGATTCAAATTTTTGATTGTTATCGATGTTGAATACGATTGAGATTGTTGAATATTGAGTTTGACGTGAGATATTGTGATACAGCTGAGGCTAGACAGGAGCACGACACACGCGGTTCAGGAGTTCCACAGAATAACGCGACAACAGGTGAGTAGTTATAATTCATTATGAATGGTTTAACTACAACTAAATTGAATTGTTGTATATCTTGATTTAGTTGAGATAACAAATTCTACACGAGTTAAACAGGGTTGAGAATCCTTTGTTTGACATAATTACCTACTTTAATTGAGTACGTTAAATGATTGAGATAGTCATTGAAATGGATATAGTGAGTTGATTGTGGAAATCTTGATAATTATTTGAATGATTTCTAAACTTGATAAACTTTCTCACTGAGCTAATTTAGCTCATATAAATAGTTATATGTTTGTGATATAGGTGACAGGGGTAAAAAGATAGCTGAGGGATGATTGCATGGATATGGGACTTGACTTTGACTGTTTGTAAACCTGAATATACTCTTTTGTATAGTTTTGTAGACAGTCTTTTGTAAACCAGTTTTTGGGACGTGTTGTTTTAAGTACTTGTTCTTTTGATTTCTACTTGTACTTCTGTTGCTAATCTTGATTATACCATGATCACTTTGTTTATTTTGAGTGATTATGATGTAATCTAGAGATAAGAAAACTGGGTGTAACAAAAAAACTATAAATTATAGTATATTCGACTTTTATTTTTGAAAAAGAATAATGTCTAAAAATAAAAAAAACAAAAAAAATGAAACGAGCTTTTTTGTTATAATTCTCTACACGTGCGTCGACGTAATAAATTTACAACCTATTTTTTGGCCATTGGTGATTTTGATTTCGACAATCGAGATTAGTCCTTTAGTACCATGGATAATTTTAACCCATATATATATATATATATATATATATATATATATATATATATATATATATATATATATATATATATATATATATATATATATATATGTGTGTGTGTGTGTGTGTGTTTGGTAATTTAATTTTAAATAAAAACAAGTGTTAAAAATAAAAAATACGATATTTTTAAACTATGAATTAGTGGTTCTCACGATTCTCAACCTTTTAGTGGGTCTCATTTGAAGCCTTCCCATTATATATATATATATATATATATATATATATATATATATATATATATATATATATATATATATATATATATATATATATATATATATATATATATATATATATATATATATACTAAAATTCAAATAAGAACCATTTTTTTCCTAGGAACCTAGGAACCTTTTCACTAAAAATTATTTTTTAAAAAAATGACATAATACACCTAATCGCTTATATTTAAGACCTTTTATAAAAAAAAATTTTGAGAAAAAAATATATATACACGAAATGTGCACAAATGCACGAAACATGACCATATACACATTTGCAAAAAAAGTGTATATGTGCATATTTCGTGTATACATATTATTTTTTAATGTTTTTTTTGATAAAAAGTGTTAAATATAAGCGACTATGTATTATGTCATTTTTTTTTGAAAATTTTTTTTTTCAGTCAAAAGGTTCCTAGGTTCCTAGGAAAATAATGGTTCTCATTTGATCCGGACTATATATATATATATATATATATATATATATATATATATATATATATATATATATATATATATATATATATATATATATATATATAGGGTCCCGTTCCGGTGAGGACTCTTTTTTCGGTAAGGACTCGTAAGGACACCTCAAAAAAATTGAAAAAAAATATAAAAAAAATACAAATCATAAAATAGAGAATAGTACTATATCATGATCCAAAAAAATTTGGAAAAAAAAATTTGGATCATTGAGAAACAGAAATGATCCACAAAAAATTTTATTTTGTGGATCATTGTTTCATTATAAAAAAAAATAATGATCCAAAAGTTTTTTTCCAAATTTTTTTTTTCTCAAATATAGTACTATGATCCATTTTATTATTTATATTTTTTATTTATTTTTTTTCAATTTTTTTAAGGTGTCCTCACGAGTCCTCACTTTAAGAAGAGTCCTCACCCGATCGCTTATCTATATATATATATATATATATATATATATATATATATATATATATATATATATATATATATATATATATATATATATATATATATATATATATATATATATATATTATTGACTTTGTTTAAAATATTATATACATAAGTAAGTAATTAGAGATGGAAGTCGTTTTTGGAGGGCAAATTAGAATTGAAACTACCCATCAATTTCCGTTCAAAGTTCAAACGTAATATTGAACACGCACACACACACACCTACTATTCGTAATATTGAACATCCATACTCACCTACTATTTCGTGATTCTTATCACGTGTTTGTAATTAATATATATATATATATATATATATATATATATATATATATATATATATATATATATATATATATATATATATATATATATATATATATATATATATATATATATATATATATATATATATATATATATATGAGCGATCGGGTGATAACTCTTCTTAAAGTGAGGACTCGTGAGGACACCTTAAAAAAATTGAAAAAAAAAATAAATAAAAAATATAAATAATAAAATGGATCATAGTACTATATTGGAGAAAAAAAATTCGGAAAAAAATTTTTGGATCATTTTTTTTATAATGAAACAATGATCCACAAAATAAAATTTTTTGTGGATCATTTCTGTTTGTCAATGATCCAATTTTTTTTTTTCCAAATTTTTTTGGATCATGATATAGTATTATTCTCGATTTTATGATTTGTATTTTTTTTATATTTTTTTTCAATTTTTTTGAGGTGTTCTTATGAGTCCTTACCGAAAAAAGTGTCATCACCGGAACGGGACCATATATATATATATATATATATATATATATATATATATATATATATATATATATATATATATATATATATATATATATATATATATATATATATATATATATATATATATATATATTAGTTGTGTGCCCGCGCAATGCGGCGGGACACAAATTGTTAGGGGCGAACATCATGCGGTCGGTTTGATGTTTCATTAAAACGAACAAAAAACCGTAGAGTATAATAATTTGTGTGAGACAATTTTTTTGATTTAGCAGTCACAATTCGCAAGTTGAATAAATTGCAAAAATATCCTTGTAGTATAGTGGAATTTGCAACTATAGTCGTGGTATCATTCTTTTGCGACTGTGTTTCTATTACCATTAAAATCTAATAATATTTTGTTCAAATTTTTTAAATTGTCAAATTTATGGTTGGAGAAAGCCCAGAAGCATGATATACTGTATGAACCATATTTGTAGCTCAATATTTATTAAGTTATATTTCATGTTTGTTTTGAATACAAATTCATATTTTGACACCGGTATACAAGATGAAGTGTTTTTATACTTCAAAAAACAAAACAAGAAAATTTCTTAATATAAATTGCAGAAACGATTATAAAAGTCCTTATGAACAATTTAAATTTTCAACCAAACTAATAAACTGCGATTATAAAAGTCCTTATGAACAAGTATAAAAATGTTCAATCGAAATATCCCTTAGTGCAGCTACAACTGAAAATAATTTTCTGAATAGACCCTACAAAATGATTAAGTATTAACCATCAGTTTAAAATATTTCAAGTAACTGCCAATGTTGAGACCATGCTTGTTTAGCTTGTATTTCCAAATTTACCAGTTGTACTTCCAATTCATTGCTCAATGTTTTGAGTCACTCATGATGTTGAATTGATTGTATCCTGAAACGACATATTGTCAAACGAGGCTTTAAAATGGTTGTGGTTTATTACCCTCCAATCAAATTCCAAATGCTAAAGTATAAATTCAACTTCTTGTTGAGCTGCAGCTGTTTGTCCAAGCATTCCCTTCTGAAAAGTCAAAAAACATTTACTATATCAAACTAAGACTAAAAACAAAGTCAAACAATGACGATCTATTACTAATTATAAGTCAAATTATAATAGAAAGTTTAAAATCTTTTTAATACCACTATCTTTCTTATTAGTCATACACATCATTGAGAATTTGAGATTACTAAGGAGTCCAATCCAGCCATACGCCCTGCTCAATTATCTGAAGCATGTGAGCAATATTCTTCAATCTTTCTGTGTGTGCATGTCAAAAATCTTTGCACGATCTGAAGTAACTTCATAAGTGAAATTACTTGAAAACTTGTTAGACTAAGAGAAGCCGTAACCCCCACCCCAAGGGGTTGGAGTGCCACGTAGGCTCCATCTCACATTTCCATCACCCCTTCAATTCTAGGACATGGTAGCCTCTCACCAACCCGTCACCTTTTGTTTTAAATAAATAAAAAATAAACAAAAGTAAAACAAATAATTTTTTTTTAAATAAAACATTTCATTATTTTTAAAATTACAACCTGAAATTAAAAACGAGAAACGATAAATTACAAACGTAAACAAACCGACAACCTACAAATTGAAAAAAGACAACTAAAACGTTCAAACGACAAACTAAAAAAATTAAACAACAACCTAGAAACCATATTTTGCCATAATATCCGCTTTCATTTTTTAAACCATCTCCAATTGTCGCCCCTCGAGACCCTCTTCCGGATTGGATGTCAAAAACTTAATATCTTTTAAACGTTGTTTTTCTTCACGGAGTTGTTGTTTTTTATCACGGGCTCGTTGACGTTCTTCCCGGGCTCGTTCACGTGCATGTCGGGCTAGTGTACGTTCTTCCAATGCTTTTCGATCCAACTCAATCCGCTCGGCGACACTTAAATTGTAACGTTCGAATTCCACCCGCATAAGTGCGACGTCTTCGCTACTTTCCGAGCCACCTCCCGCACTCGACGAAGTCGCTTTTCCTTTTCTTTTTGCGGCATCTCGTCCCATCGGCCGACGGAATTCGTTAAATTCGAGGTCATCGTCGTCGAGGTCATCATTTAAATCGAGGTTTATACGAGCGTCGGAGGAGGTAGTGTTGCGGCTTGACTCGGAAGTTTTCAAACATTTTCTTGCCGGGGCCGGGATGTCGTCTTCGGCGTTTTAATCGTGCCATTTTTTGCATTTTTCAACGATACGCCAAAACTCAACGAATCGGAATGGCGTTCCTTTGTTGTCATCATTATAAATTTTTAATGCTTCCTCGAAAACATGTTGCTCCGTTTGACCGCTTCTCTGATGCATTTGTAGATTGTGTAACAATCCGTTAAATTTCATTGTCGCACGGTTTATGTCGCGGTATTTTGTTGTCAAATCGTCTTTGGTACGGTAACTCGCCCGACCTAATTCTTGGTGAAAGCGGTCCGTGACCTGCATCCAAAAGTATTCCGCCGCTTGGGCGTTTCCGGCTGCCGCATCCTCGGAAACGTCAATCCACGCATGGGCTAACGCGATTTCCTCTTGGGTTGTCCATGGTTGTCGTGGCGCTTTTCCTCTCATTTGTGTCGCGGGTTGGACTTCCGGTTGTGTTTCCGGCACTAATTCCGGTGAACCTTGTGTTTCCGGAATGGAATCGGGTAATGGGTTTTGGAATTGTTGGGTTGGTGTGTCGGGAAACGCTTGAAAACTATTGAATAATTTTGCGGTTGCATTTGGGGTAACCCTGCATTTGGTATGGGAAAACGTTGGGTGAGAAAATCGGTTGGTCCATTTGTGGACGATAAACGTTCGTGTTGTAGAATTGCTCGAAACCGAGAACGTTTTGTCGGTTTCAATTCGTTGGTGGCGTTTGATTGTTTGGAGAATCTTGGTTAGACATGATTTTTGAAATGATTAGAGAGAAATGGGTGTAAAATATGAGTGTAGAATAATGGTAATTTTTTGTGAGTGAATGTATCTATTTATAGTTGGTAAATGTTTAAAATAATTAAGTTTTTTATTGTTTTTAGCCGTTACACCTTTCTAGCCGTTGGCGGGTTAAACTTTAAATTGTTCCATAGTCCAAGGGGTGAAATGGTAGGTTTCCATCGAGTTCATCGTGCGGGATTGGAACACCGGGGTCGTCCCTTCCCCGCAGGCAAAACCCAGGTGGGGCGGTGTTACCGTGCGGGGTCGGGATCCACCCTGGACACCGCACCCCTTTGCCGCATGCACTCCTCTTAGTCTTACAACTGAAAGTAAAGTTAAGTTAACACATAAAGCAAGGAAAGGTAGAAAAAAGTCTAACAAATCATCCATTTCGTTCACCATTGATAAAACCATCTGAGCAATTATAAGTTTCAGGAAATAGAGAATCAAAATATATTGCTATAATGAGTAAAAACTTTTGTATCAACAACCCGAAACAGATTCACATTTCGAAAAACAAATATGAGAGGTGACAATGAAAATGGGCATAGAACTAATAATGAAACAGATTCACATATAAAAACGCTAATATTTCATCAAATCCATGCTTTTACAATTGTAAGAACTAATAATAAATATATAGCCTATAAATAGAAACATTGACTTAGATGCCATTTTCAAGATCACAATGGGGAAAAACAGAAAAGAATACATAAAGAATTTTCAAGTAACCTGTAAATGGAATGCATAATCATCAAGTAACCTGTAAATGCAACATACTTTGGAATTTTCAAGATGTAGCAAATTTTATAAAGTTATCATCGAAGGAACATCTGGACCAAATAGTAATTAGTATTAATGAAGTTGACCATATTGATGTAGAGCTGATTATAATAGCAACCCAAATCCACCAAGATCTCAACGATTGCAATAATTTTGTAATTTACCAAATTCCATCCGAAAAAAACCCACATCCAGCATTCCAACATCACTTGTTAACAGTATACAAAAGGTTTAAAGTCAATAAGAATAAGAAGATACATTTTCCTGTTCTTTGTTGAGTAAATGGTGTGAGCAAGGGGCAGTGAAAGAGAAGCAACACAACAATTACTTTTTATGTTTCAGTAAGTTGGAACAAAATGAGGGGACCTCCCTACATTCCCTTATCTCTAAAACCGACCCTGGTTAGAACAAAATGAGTAAAAAATAAAAAACATTATTGAAATAAAATATAACATACCCAAAGTTTACTTACATATAAATTATCAACTCATATGTCCAAGACCAACTCGGTTAGAAAGAGGGTCGCCAATTTATTAATCAAACACACACATACACATACAGTTAGACACATCTCACGACTACCACGATTGAGTCGAAATAGTTACAAGTCTCAACATGAAATTTGTATTTAAAACCAAAAACAAATTAAATTGGTATTTTCGATATATAAACGTAAACACAAAGTAATTAGTTGAACACTAATTTCACTTTTATATAGAAAATAAGAACTTGATTTGTTTTCTATATACTAAATCGATCAGAAATACATAATCAGATAGATAGAAACCCTAGAACATCATAATCGCAAACCTGATTTATCATTTCCTCTAATCATCATTCATGTACGGGCTTCATTAGTGAGAGGAAGCATGCTTGATGGGGCTTCATACAATATATGATGGTTGAGCGCATGATTGAAGCCGGACGAAGGCGGGGGAAGGCGATTGTGTTGAAAGCAGACGGAGGGACCGATTGCGATTGTGTTAAAAACCCAGAAAACCATATAGTGACAAGTGTGGCAATATCGTTGGGGGATCGTCCATATTACCATATTACCCTTCCCAATTTCTGTTATCAACTCAATAGTTTTGATTTTTAGACAACCAGTCCCCTTAAACTTTTAAGATGTTGTTGAGTATTGAAATCGATTAAACAAGGATATATGACTAATATTCAAACAGTATAAGTTGTACTAAGCAATTCACACAGTAATAAGTAAGTAAGAACAGTGAACAACAGTAAAGAACACAGTTGAATTGGATAACTTGTGCCGAATGCTTTGATTGATTGATTAGGGTTTTACAAATTGGGAATATACAATCTCACACACGACACGGTATGGTATCACTGATATTTATACATGATCAGTGATACGCATAGTACAATTGTTACAGAGAATATCCTATCAGTGTACTAGCCAATAGGATACAATATTTATGCACCACGCAATGTACTATCACGCGTGCACACAAAAAATATTACAACTAAGAAGTCTTCGGATCCTCCAGGATGTACTCTTCGGAGTTTTCAGACTTCAGGGTCTTCTATCAGTTGTTTTTACACTTCGGGGTCTTGGGCCATGACTTCGGATAGAGGGGCACTTCATCACAAATATACTTCAACAATCTCCCCTTTGTGTGAAGTGCATCTGAAGCCTATTTCTTGTAGTGAGTCTTGTAAACATGTTTCAAGGCATGCCTCACTGTCAGCCACTAGTTGAGATAGTCTTTCACTTTCTTCTTCTCATCCCAACTGTTCACAAAACAATTGTTTACTAAACCTAACACTTGGGAAATGGATTCCGAAGGGTAAAGGCCTATGTAATCAATCTTGAAAAATTTTGTGACCATGGTTTCATTGTCAATTGATAGTCCTTTGAAAACTACACCCCAGGGCTTGTCCACGATCTGCCCGGCCTTCAAATGGCCAAAGTTTTCAATAGTTGTTGGTGGGGGTGCTAGTGCCTGTCCGAACAGTTTTGCCACACTAAGGTCAAACCTGGCAAATCTCAGAAGATAATTTTTGAAGAAGGAAGAGATGTGGTTCTTTGCAGCTGTGAAGACCGTTATAGACTCGGCTTCATTTCCAGCTGAGAACTTCAAGTTGTCAAGAAGCACAATGAAATCGGTGGGATTCATGATTGGGAAGTCTGCTATTGTAAATCTTGAATCCTCTTCATTGACACCCCGAAGTACAAAGAAATCAATGTTCTCAAATCCAAGGTACTTCTCTCTGTTGGATCTAGGCGCTACCCAACTCAACTAAAACCAATTGGCGATAGAAGAGGCGTATACCCGCACCATATAATGCATTCAACCCTCTAGTTCCTACAGCAACTCCACGAGCGCCTACGCCATTCGAATGCGACTTGGCACATGCCAAAGTCGCTGCGGGGCTGAGCATTTCTGCCCCAACAATCCCCCCCTCAGAAATTGCTCCCTGAGAGAATCAAACCCGCGACCATAGCTCTGATACCACTTGTTGGATCTAGGCACTACCCAACTTAAGTAAAACCAATTGGCGATAGAAGAGGCGCATACCCGCACCATATAGTGCATTCAGCCCTCTAGTGCCTGCAGCAACTCCACAAGCGCCTACGGCATTCGACTGCGACTTGGCACATGCTTACTATCTTCTTTTCACTCCATATATAGTTCGGAGCCTGAATGAACTTTTCATGGAATGCTACCTTCCTTTTCTTGAATTCAGTCAACTGTTCTTCTGGTACTTGCCTTTCAAATTGTAGAAAGGCAAAGGTCTTCGGATTGTATGGAAGATCTAGTTGACAGTTGATCTTGGTTTTAGTTTCAAGGATCCTGAGAGGAAGCCTATTAAAGACTGTGAAGTCATTGAAACATATGGCTGTAATAAGTTCCGCAGTCCATGTTTGGTTTTCATGAGCAATGTTGTTTGTCATGAGAATTTTCTTGTAGTCTTCCTCCCGCTCTTTATGGACTTGCTCCATGTGTGGAGCAATCCTCAGCACATTGGCTTGTGATTTTGAACTAGAACCACCTGCCTCTATTATCGTGGTGGTTCCGAAGGCAGGACCAGTAGTGGAGATGATTGGTATGAAAGTTGGTCTTCCCATGATGGTGGGTTGATAAGCGGTTTTTGGTTCGGAGGTTGCAGTACCCGAAGCTTGAGTTCTTAAGGTTGCAGTAACCAAAGCTTGAGTAACCATGGCTTGAGATCCTGAGGCTGCGGATTCTCCCCCTTGTAAAGGTTGAGCCAGTGGTTCAGCTTGAGCAATTGCCTGAGGATTCGGCCTGCCAGCTTAAGATCGTTCCATTTTTAGTGACACATTGATCATGGGCTGAAGCGTTCTCTTTAGTTTTTCGACAATATCCGAAGTGATTGCAGCATTGGTTTTCTTCAGTTCATTTGCAAAGACGGTGACTGCAGAGCGTGATTGTTCTGTAGTCAGCTCTTCAATTCGCTTGTGGGCATCAGATAAGTGTTTTGCAAAGCTCGTCTGGTACTGCGAATTGAAGGATTTGGTCTCGTCTTGGAGGTCAGTTAAGGCCTTCATCACTTCGAAGTTTGAGATCTCCATTTTCTTTACCAAATCGTCTATTTTCTTTTCTGTTTGCTCATTAAGGAGCCGGTGCCTTTCTTCAACCTGTTCAACCGCCGTGTTGAACTTTCCCTCCAAGACACGTTGAATATCGATATGTTGATCAAGAATTCTTTTCTCCGAAGCCTTGACTAACTCACCCATCATTTTCTGTCAAGGCTTTTTGGACATTAGCCATGTGTTCACCAAGATTTCCTTCAGACTTACTCAAAGGATCAAAACCCGTGTTTGACTGGAGAAGAGTATCCAATTTTCGAATGAGAACCTTATATTGTTTGCCAATGATGAAGTCAGAGTCATCAAGACTGTCATCATCATTATCTTCTATCGTGAGTGGTGTCATGTGAAAGGCAGTCATGGTTTCTTATGTGGATGGGGGTTTTGAAAATATGGTGGTTTAAAAGCAAGGTCCTCTTGGAATGGATAATCAGGAATCGATGTATCCATAAGAGGATGGGATATTGAACAATGATTCTGAGGAGGTTATAATTGGTTGAGATGTTTGAGTGGTTGAAACAGTGGGATTTTCAATTAATGAAGTGATGGGTTTGGAGGTTTGAGTTATGGAGATGGGAGGTCTTTCTGTGGTGTGGATGGTTGATGTTTGTGGAGCAGTGGTTGGTGGTACATCCGAAGTAGATGTGTGGATTGTGGTGGTTTGTTCTGAAGTAATGGTGGAAATGAAAAGAGCAGATGTTGGAGGTATATCCGAAGTGGTTGTATGAATTGTTGAGGTTGGTTCAGATGTAGTTGGAGGTGGAGGAGGTGGCATAGTGGTATGTGGTGGAGTTGGTGGTCTTGTTTCATGAATTGGGGAGGATTGATGTTCTTCTTCTTCTTAAATGTTGGCAGATGGAGTCCTTTCTGACTCCGAAGACTCATCTACCACAAGTAGCTTCCTTGATCTTTTTGGTTGTTTCCTCTTCGGAGTTGTTTGCTCCAAAGCCTTTCTCTTCTTTTCCACTTTCTTTGGACCACTAGGTCCACCGGTAGCCTTTTTCTTGCCTTTGGCTTTTGTTGGGGGTTTTGCAGGTTTAGCTGGGATGATCTCACGAATAGGGTAAGGTACTTCTAGAGTATTGTGATACATGTTGACCTCATTGCACTCTATTGATACTTTTAAGAGCATCACTTAAGGTATTTGTGCACAGAAATCAGCTGGTACTTCATCTAGAGCTGGAACTGTGATGTGAGTGTACTTCATCTCAGGTAGATTGGGATCTTAAACATACCCTGTTTGTTTGTAGTGGGCATCAACAACTATTGCCCAAAACCTAGCATTTGAGATCTCAGTACCCTTCAAGGTATGGTTGATGTGTGAACAGAAATCAGCCTAAAGAATTGATGTAAAATCAACCTTGACATCGTAACATATCCCATACAGCAGGCCTTGAAAGGATTGACTCGCAGAATCCAGACCAGAAGTTCTCCCAGAGAGACATCTAAGGAAGATACTAAAGAAATACCTCCAAAGATCGGGGAGATGTCTCTTCCTGAAGGTGCTGATGCTTTCCAGCTGTGGTTCATACCCCATGGCATTGAACATATCCACAAACTATTCAGCCGTAGAAATGACCATTTCCTTGGAGTTGTAGATTGGAAAATGAAGGGCTTTAGCAAACTTTTCCTTTATCAATTGAACCTTCTATGTTTTGCCCCTTGAATCAACGGCCTCATAGAACATCGACTTGACATTGTTGTTGGTGTCGAACAGAGCATTGGAAGTGTAGTGGGCTCTGTGCACCAAAGTAGCAGGGATGGCTGGAGCGTGGGTCAGAGCGTGACCAAGAACAAACTGTTTTAAGCATTCAACGAGGGCAATGATTGGTTGAGGGTAGAGGTTGAGATCAGTGCGAAGAACCAGGTTAGCAGACTGATTCTTGAGCACAGGGATGGAAATCGCTTCGGTGGTTTGAGAAGAACCTTCAGTCAGAGTGGGTGTTATGAACCACTCTGAAGTGTATTGATAGCACTTCGTATAAGAAATCTTATTGTGAAGTGTTTATCAGTACTCCGAAGTTCATTGTTTTTCTTGTATCATTTTTCCTTTGTTTTTCTTGAAAAATTTTGTTTTACTTTTAGAGATGCATTATGACATTTAACCTTGGTTTTCCTGAATATTGTGAAATGAAGATTTAACAGGTTAATGTTCAAAATCATTCGGATCATGTTGGAAGTCCATTTTTCATTCCGAAGTCAGTTTGATTCAACATCACTCATGAATGCATAACTCTAATGACCCCAATATGAACTTAATTTCGCATTTGGATTTAAAGGTTTGATTATTCTTTTGTGTTTCAAAATTTTCATACCAAATAATGGTGACATTCTTTGTATTGAAATCTAAAAAGTTTTCATTTTTGAATTGAGCATCAGAAGAGTTTGGAAATTTTGGATTGACTTTTAAGAGCCTTTTGAAAAATTTATTCCATTTCATCAGTTGAGGTGTTTGGATAATATTCTCTGATGACAAGCCTTTGAGCTTCATACACCACCCCAACTTTACCATTTAAGATAGATTACTTGAAATGTTCATATTCTCTACATGGTACTCGACTATGTTATAGGAGTTCCATGTATTGTCATTTAAAACAGAAGAATAAGCCTTTGAGTGCTATTTTTCTTTGTTTTGCACTCCCTTGATTATCTTTTTACTTGTTTATTGTCTTTGAATCTTTTGACAATTTGATTTCTGTTTACCTTTTTGATTTTTCAATTGATCACATTTGAAACTTATCTTTTCCTTTTTGGGTTTTCATATCCGAAGAGTCAAAATTTCACCATTTGATTCCTTTTGTGGTGCTTTTGATTTGTTTGTACAATCCCTTATGTTTGAAAAGCTTTATTTAGTTCAATTTTGAAACATTAATGAAAAAAATTTTAAATTTGCTTCTCAGACAATGTCGGTACTACTTTTGAAGAAAACTTCGGAACACTTGAATTATCCTGAGTAGTTTTTAGGCTACTTGTTTAGTTTGGTATTGAAGTGAGTTAAGTTTAGTAGGGAGGTTAGGAATAGACATTATGTTAAGGATATTAGAATCAGACGTGACTTCGATCTGTAAAAATAGCCTTAACCTCACTCCGAAGTCTGTTTACTTACCAATGTTTCAAATCGATTCCCAAATACCTTTTAGTGCAGTAAGGTATGATCATCAGAATCTAAAATCAACGTTTTGTCCTTTAATCAGTTCATTCATGAAAAGAAGATCAAACTTGGTCATTTATGCATGAAAAATTTTGATTTGAGCTTTCAAGGTTTTGCAAATTATTTATGTTTTTGATTTTTCTATGAAACAATCTTTAATTATGAGAATTTTTATCCTAGTGATGCAAAGGCAAAGGATGTTTCAAATGATTTTGACATTTATGAAATTTTATTAAACCAAAAAGTCTGTTCCGAGGTGCTTCGAAGCGACAAAATGCTTCGGAGTTCTGCGGAGCAGCATTGAGTGTTCACACCGATGGGCTCTGAAGTGTCAAAGGTCTTCGGAGTGCTGCGGTGTGTTATTAAATTTTTGTTTTGCAATTGAAATGACTTCGGAAAGAAAGAGCAAATCTGATATTTATTGTAGAGTGGATCCATCAATCATTCCAAGTCTACGAACGATTCTTGTAAATGCCTCTTCATTCAAAACTTTTGTGAAGATGTATGCTAACTGTTCGGTTGTGTGAACAAAGTGCACCTCAATATTTCCCTCCTCAACATGACTTTTGATGAAGTGATAGCGAACAGCTATATGCTTCGTCTTGGAATGTTGAACATGATTGTGGCATATGTGTACGACACTTTGAGAATCACAGAACAATGATATCTTCCTCATGTTGATAGCATAATCCTTTAGTTGGCTTTGAATCCAGATGATTTGTGAGGTACAAGCCGCAGCTGCTACATACTCTGCTTCAGCTGTGGAGATAGAGACACAAGTTTGCTTTTTGGATTGCCAGCTCATTAGCTTTCCATCAAGGAATTGACAACCCCCCGAAGTGCTCTTGCGATCAATAGAGCATCCACCTAGATCTGAGTCTGAATAAGCTTGCATGTAGAAGCCTGAGTTTGCAGGGTACCATAGACCATAGGCAGGTGTGTTGTGAAGATATCGAAAAATAGTTTTAATCGCAGCCAAGTGAGGTTCGCGTGGGTCAGCCTGATATCTTGCACAATTGCAAACTGCAAACATGATATCTGCTCGACTGGCTATGAGATACAACAGTGACCCAATCATGCTTCGGTACATCTAGATGTCAGTCTTCGGTTTGTCCAATGAAGGATTTAACCTTGTACCTGCAGGCAATGAAACTTTTGCTTTGGAACAGTTAGTCATTCCGAAGTGTTCGAGAAACTCTTCGTGTATTTTTGTTGATTAATAAAGATCCCCTCCTTAGATTGTTTTATTTGTAATCCAAGAAAGAAGTTAATATTTCTCATCATACTCATCTGAAATTTGCTTTTCATTAGTTTTTCAAAGTCTTTTGAGAGATTGGGATCAGTGGATCCGAATATTATCTCATCCACATAAATTTGGACTAACATAAAATGAGATCCAACTTTCTTTCAAAAAAGTGTTTGATCCACTGAACCCTGTTTGAAGTTTGATTCTTTTAGAAATTTTGTCAAGGTCTCATACCAAGCCCTTGGTGCTTGTTTTAAACCATAGACAGCTTTGTCTAGCACATAACAATGGTTGGGATGTTCTTTGTTTTCAAAGCCTGGTGGTTGTTCAACAAATACAGTTTCCTCGAGTTCACCAATCAGAAAAGCACATTTGACATCCATCTGATAGACATCAAAGTTTTTGTGTGCAGCATAAGCTAAAAATATCTGAACTGATTCGAGTCTGGCAACAGGAGAAAATGTCTCTTCGTAGTCAATCCCCTCCTGTTGAAAATAACCTCTGATAACCAGCCTTGCTTTGTTCCGAACCATATTGCCTTCGGTGTCTAGCTTATTTCTATACACCCATTTGAGACCAACAATCGAAGCATTTGCAGGTTTTGGAATTAGCCTCCAAACTTTGTTTCTTTCAAATTCCTCTAATTTCAACTGCATTGCTTCAATCCAGTCTGAGTGATCAAATGCATCCTTAACGTTCTTAGGTTCAACCTTGGATATAAAGACATTGAACATGCAGAACTCCGAAGTTTTGTTTAAATCTAGTTGTCTTTGGTGGAGTTGTGCACAAGTCAATACTTTATCTCGAACATTACCGGTGACAAGTGATGGGGGATGATTTTTTGTCCATTTATCCAAAGGAGGAAAGTTTGGATCAAAATCAGGTGGTCCTTCAGATTCAATATCCTTAATATCTAAAGGATAGGCCGAAGTGGATGGAAAATCACCCATGATTAAATGATTATTTTAGTTAGTGACATTTGTTTGTGGTGTGTGCAATTATGAAGAAGAGTTTAGAGTGTTCTCCCCCTCGACAGCAGTTGGTGTTCAGGATATGGTTGCTCTATCCGAAGTGACTGGTGTAGCTGAATTCAGAGTGGAAATCTGTGGCTCCCCCTGGACTGATGGGTACAGGGACATGATATGTGAGATTTCATGTGGGGCCAATGTTGGATTTGTGTTGTTTTGCTCCCCCTCGAAACCAGAATTCCCTTCACTTTGGTTTGATGGCTCCCCCTCAATAGAAGATGGTCTTTGTACACTGCTTGTTGAAGAGTCATCAGGGCCATCAGTGAGCTTAGACAGTTCAGACAAATTGTTGTCTGGTGCCCTGGCTTCTGAGTCCATAGCCTTCATAGGTGGATCAAAAAGAAGTGTGAAGTCTGTATCAAAGGTAATGATTGGTAGTGCATCAACAGATGGCTTCGGAAAGATAGATGACATTGGGAATGGATGCAAAGACTTCTTAACCCTATATGCCTTTGAGTCTTGTGAATATCCAAGAAAAATCCCTTCTTCTGATTTATCATTGAATTTTGTCAAATGATCCTTCAAGTTCAAAATGAAACACCTACAACCGAAGATATGAAGAAACTTGACATTTGGTTTTCTTTGGTTGAGTACTTCATAAGGTGTGATGTGAAATCTCTTGTGCATGTACGATCTATTTTGAGTGAAACAAGCAGTAGAGATGGCTTCGGCCCATAAGTACATGGGCAAATTTGCAAAATTAAGCATGGTTCTAGCTGCTTCACACAAAGAGCGATTTCTTCTTTCTACAACACCATTTTGTTGAGGTGTATATGGTGCTGAGAAGTTATGGCTAATCCCCTTTGTCTTTAGAAATGCATAAAGAGTTTGGTTTTTGAACTCCGAACCGTTGTCAATGTGTACAGTTCGGACCTTCTTGTTGAGCATTACTTCCATTTTCTTTATGAAATTGATGATTTCTTCAGCTGCATCAGACTTGTTTCTTAAGAATAAGACCCAAGTGAACCTTGAATAGTCATCAACTATCATAAGAATGTATTTCTTGTTTCCAATTGATTCCACTGCAGATGGACCACAAAGATCCATGTAGAGAAGTGAAAGAGGTTCGGTGATTTTTAGGTTGATCATAGTTGGATGCCTTTGTTTTGTTTGCTTGCCATGCTCACGGGCAAAACAAAGTGAGTCATTATCAAATTTGAGAGCAGGCATTCCACGAACCAAATCCATAGCCACTAACTTGTTTAAGTCTTTGAAGTTTAGATGAGCTAGTCTTCGGTGCCACAGCCAGCTGACATCTGAGTTGGCTTTGGAAAGAAGACACAAAGATTGCCCACTAGTTATAGGCTTCAGATTTAAGGGAAACATTGATCCCTTTCTTTCAGATTTCAACAGGACTTCGTTTGTTGCCTCTTTTGTGATGAGACTCCCTTGGTTGTTGAAAGTGACTGCATTACCCGTTCCAACTACCAATTGAGATATACTCACAAGATTGTGTTTTAACCCTTCAACAAATGCCACTCTGCTGATTGTAAATTGACCATTTGTTATTTTGCCATAACCTCGAATTGGAAATGTTTCATTATTACCGAAGCGAACATTTCCTACATCATCCAATGTCCTATAATCCCTGAGATACTCCCTCTTCCCTATCATATGTCTTGAGCAGCCACTATCCATGTACCATTTTGCATCGTACTGCTCATTTGACATTATCTCCAATTAATCAAGAAGGAGTTGGTACCCAATCAATCTTGGGTCCCCAGGGTAAGCGATGGATTCTTGAATCCACTTTCCTACGACCTCTTCTGATATTTCATTAGCATTTAAATTGATCATATTCTCTGAAGTCTCATGTGATGAACATGATTCCGAAGAGTCTGAACATGATTATAAAGAGCTTGTTGTTAAAATTGATGAGTCCGAAGTGACTGCCAAAATGCAAGTCTTCGGAACCCATATTTGTTTGGATGATTTTGACTTCAAGGTTTTTGATGTTTTCTTAGCACTTGAAGTTTTTGAAAAAATTGATGACTTTGAAGACTTAGTTTTTGTAGTGAGATTTTCTTTCAAATCATTTCTTTTCCATTTTTGTTTAGAATTTTCAATTGTTGATTTCCTTGATATTGAACTACATAGCGTAAAAGTACATAGGTACTCTTCATATGTCAATTTGAAATCATTTAATGAAAGATTCTTATCCTTAAACAGATCCAAATTTTTGTCCTGCCATTGATGGAATGTATCTATCAGATTGTTCCCTTTGGAAAATGTTTTCTTTGTTGGTTTTTGAAATTTGGGATTTGGAAAGTTTGGATTTGATGGTACAAAGGATATTTTGGAAGGTTGGTTTTTAACTTCTGATACTTTTAAATCAGTTGTTTTGGTTCTAGAAGTTGAAGCTATTGTAACATTTGGTTTTGAAACTCCGAAGGGTGTTTTTCTTTTGACAAGATTTTGAGTTTGTTTTGTTTTCAAAGTCGTAGCAATTGGTTTTGTAATTACAATTACTGGTTTTGTTTTGGAAGTCGAAGCATAGTTTTGAATTTGAGGCCTTTTCAAAATCTGAGGTTTTTGTACCGAAGGCTTAGAAACAAGAATTTTTGGTTTTGTAATGACATTTTCAAATGATTGTGTTGTCGTCAAATATTCTAAGTAAGTGCGGAAAGAAAAGTTGCAGAAAGTAAAGGTCCGAAACTGAAGGTTTCGAAGGGACAAGTCCTGAGACTTGAGATGGACAAGTCCGAAGACTTGATGTGGATGCGGAATTACAATGAAGAAGTAATACTTAGAATAGATCTTAATAGCTCAACAATAAATAATATGGATTAACAGTGATATAACTTGCAAATAGAAAGACTGAAAGTTAAAGGTGCTAGAAAAGTAAGGACAGTAAGAAATGCAGATAAGAACATGAGAATTGATGGAATGAAAGATTATATTGATAAATATGAAAGTGTTACATAAAGTCTCTCAAACTCAAGAGGACTGAAGATGGACTTGGTCTCCCTTTTATAGACTAAGGGAGGACCTTCGGATAATAATCTATGGACTGAAGAGGAGACAACACGTCTCTCTTCATTCAGATAAGAAAGGGTGAATCTAATATAATAATACAATGTCAGACTAGGGTGGCTTGTCTATAATATAATAGTATTCTAAGCACACCATACATACTCCTAGGGGGCCATGCTTGATTTATTCTAATCATGTCCTATACGTTGGAGTGCTTATCCTTTGCCTTATCTTCCTGATCTTCAGTCTTCTTTGATGAATGGTTAAGTATGATATTTCCTTTGTTCTATTGATATTGATAGTCAGAAATCCTGAGAGGATTTCGGAGTCCTGGCAGTTCTGAGTCAGTGTATCTTGGAAATACTGTTGTGTATGTCTTGATCTTTTGAGTGAGTTCGGAGTGTGATCTTCCGAACTCTTTCTTCTGGGTGAAGTACTTTCTGATCTTGAGATTCTTCGGAGTTCCGAAATCCAAGACTGGATTTCGGAGGATTACAATGTTATGAGAACACTGTTGGTAATCCATGTTCATGTTATGAGTTTCAAAAACTTGAAGTTGCAACGGAAGCAAAAACCATGAACACGAATTTCATTCCAAGAGGATCAAGCTACATGCATGTAGAGATAAGATGAAGAAGAAGCATAGATTAAGTTTAAGATTATAACCTTTCTTCTTGAGCTTGATGTCACGAGTTTATGAAGGCTAGGAATCAAGAAAGAATCCCTCTATATTTGATCCACCCACAAGTAAAACACCTTAGATGTTAGTCTCTTTTAAACTTGCAAATGAACACCCTTATCCTTTGAGCTTGAAAAACGATTTTGCATGGACAAAGGTAGAGAGTTCTTGGCTGATTTTTTAACAAAGTATGGAGAGTGAGAGCTTCAAATGGCTGGCTCCATAAGGAGCATATATGTGAGAAGAATAATCTACTTTCCATAAAGAAAGAGTCTTGATAATTCCCATGGTCAATTCTAGAAAACCCCAAGCATCTTCCTTTACCTTTAAATAAAATAATCATGTGCTTTTGAGGCATGGGAGTGCATGGGGTGGCCGGCCATATGGAGATAATAAAACAATTTGTATTACTTCTCTTTATTATTTATAAACTCATAATCAAAGTTTATAAATAATAAACCTTTATACTTATGTTAAATGGAATAACTTTTAAACCATATTTATGTACATAAACCTCTTTCAAACATGTATTAAATATGATGTAAATATATTTACAACATCCATGTTACATTTTATTTAATTTACCATTTAAATTAAATAAAAGGTTTACATATAATTCAATTAAATCATTTAACAACTTAAACATTTTAATTGTTATACAAGTTAATTCATCACATATGAATTAGTAATCAACCTTTAATATTGGAGTTATTATTATTTATCTAAAATAATAATAACTTACAAAATTTAATTGCAAGCTTAGCATCATTTGATGTTAAATCAAATTTAACATTCTAAATGATCAATTGGTGTCAAACTTGTTGTTGGTGTGACCCTATAGGGTCATGTATTATTAGTAATATCATTTTATGATCATCCTTGGGCATATAGAACTAACAATCTCCCACTTGCACAAGGTTGCATCATAGAATGATACTGACAGTGGTAAACGTCTAGCAACATTTCACTGCCCCCAATAACACATGACATAATGCCACTCAACAACATCCAATTCTTCATAAGCACGAGGCTCTAATTGATGTATAAGGTTATCTATCAATTATCCCTTTGTCACAGACATCATGTTGAACATGAGACATGGATCTTAATAACTCTCATTCTATGTTCAACTTTCAATCAGGCGCCTTAGATGTCTAACTCTCAACACATAAGAGGAACAAATCCCGTCTTGACTACATACACCCCTTATATAGTTAGTACTACACTTGAGTGTGGCCTTTATGGTTGTCTATATTTCAAGAACAACGGTGAACCATATCATAGCATAGCACTCCTTAAACTTGAGTCGCAAATATGCATCTCAGGTCTAAGGATACAATGATAATACCTTTATTCAAGAATCACTTATGATGATGATCCATGGAATGATCTTGAAGCGGGTCAAGTCCAATACTTGTTCACTGACAAGTAGCTATGAATTTGGTTGCAACCTTTTGCTACTTTTACCCATAAAAGTCAACCAATCCAATTCATATTAGTCTTACTTCATAATTGCTCCCACAACTATGTTCGACTATGGACATTTAGAATAATTAGATTATTCAAGGATTAAACATGCTAATATTAAAACACAAAATTATGAATGAAACATCACGTCACATATATTACATAATTCTTGTTGTTACATAATTTCATATTCATAAAATACTAAACACAAATCAAATCCATTCATTAGAAAAACGAAGTCCTATACCCTTAGCGTGACTTTCATGCTTAGCTTGGGGTAAAGGCTTCGTTAATGGGTCTGCCAGATTCTGATCTGTATGAACCTTGTGAATACTTATTTCACCATTCTTAACTTCATGTCTTATGTAGTTATACCTTCGGTGAATGTGTTTGGTCTTTTGATGCGATCTAGGTTCCTTTGCTTGAGCTATAGCACCTAGATTATCACAGAAGATTTCTATGGGGTCCCGAATGGAAGGAATAACCCCTAGATCTTCAATGAACTTTCTCATCCAGACAGCTTCTTGAGTAGCTTCCGAAGCAGCAACAAATTCTGATTCTGTAGTGGACTGTGCAATCACTTCTTGTTTGGAACTCTTCCAAGACACGGTTCCTCCATTTAAAATAAAGACATACCCAGATTGAGATCTCGAATCGTCCCTATCTGTTTGGAAGCTTGCGTTAGTGTAACCCTTTACCTTTAAGCTTTCTTCCAAACCACCGTAAACTAGAACATGTCTTTAGTTCTTCTTAAGTACTTAAGAATGTTCTTTACAGCAGTCCAGCGGGCTTCACCTGGGTTCTGTTGATACCTACTAGTCATGCTTAAGGCACATGAGACGTCGGGCCTAGTACATAACATGGCATACATGATGGACCCAATTGCCGAAGCATATGGGACATGTTTCATCCTTTCAAGTTCAGTCCTAGTGCTTGGGCACTGAGACTTACTTAGGATGGTGCCATGCGGTATAGGCAAGAATCCTCTTTTGGAGTTTTGCATCTTGAACCTTTTCAAGATTTTATCAATATATACACGTTGGCTTAGGTCAATAAGTCTCTTAGATCTATCTCTATAGATCTTTATGCCTAATACATAAGCAGCTTCTCCTAAGTCCTTCATTGAGAAACAGTTCTCAAGGAACGTTTTGACACCTTTTAAGGTTGGGATGTCATTTCCAAATAGAAGTATGTCATCTACATACAATACTAGGAATATGACTATGCTCCCACTATCTTTCTTGTAAACACAGGAGTCATCCTCATTTTTAATGAATCCAAAATTTGTGATCTTTTCATCAAAGCGGATGTTCCATGTTCGAGACGCTTGCTTCAATCCATAAATAGATATTTTAAGCTTGTACACTTTGTTTGGATGCTTAAGATCGACAAAACCTTCAGGTTGATCCATATAGACATCTTCCAATAAGTGTCCATTAAGGAAGGCGGTCTTGACATCCATTTGCCATATCTCATAATCATAGTATGCGGCTATGGCAAAAAGTATCCTAATCGACTTGATCATTGCCACTGGTGAAAAGGTCTCATCATAGTCTATACCATGAATTTGTGAGTATCCTTTAGCGACAAGTCTAGCCTTAAAAGTGTGAACATTTCCATCCACGTCGGTTTTCTTCTTGAAAACCCATTTGTTCCCAACGGTCTTACAATTGGTGGGAAGATTAACCAAGTCCCATACTTGGTTATCGTGCATGGATTGCATATCAGTGTTCATGGCTTCAAGCCATTTATCAAATTCAGGATCAGACATTGCGCTCTGGTAGTTGACGGGTTCATCAGAATCTATCGTATAACATTCCTCTTCCATCATTAGGTAACCATACCTTTCAGGTTCAAATCGAACCCTACCAGATCTGCGAACATCTTGTGTTACAATTTGTTCATGATCAACTGTTTGTTCAGGTTCAACAATTTCTTGTTGAATGCTAGATTCAATTTCTTGTGTATCAGGTTGTGGTTCCTGAAGTTCTTCAAGTTCCACAAACCTCCCACTAGTCTCTTCCGTCAGAAACTTGTTTTCTAGGAATTCAGCTTTTCGAGAAATAAATATCTTATTCTCTATGGGATTGTAGAAGTAGTATCCAAGACAATCTTTCGGATACCCTACAAAGATACACTTAGTTGAACGGGGTTCTAGTTTGTTTGAAGCTTCTTGTCTAACATAAGCTTCATAACCCCACACCTTGAGATAGGATAAAGATGGAACCTTTCCATGCCATATCTCATAAGGTGTTTTATCTACCTTCTTTGTAGGTGCCATGTTTAGGAGACGAGCGGCTGTTTGTAAAGCATAACCCCAAAATGATAAAGGTAGAGTACTTCTACTCATCATTGATCGAACCATATCCAATAGTGTTGGTTCCGCCTTTCAGATACACCATTATGTTGTGGTGTTCCAGGTGGAGTAAGTTGTGAAACAATTCCACAACTCTTAAGATGATCCATGAAGTTTGTAGTTAAGTACTCACCTCCTCTATCAGAACGAAGAACTTTAATTGTTTTGTTGAGTTGATTTTCCACTTCACTTTGAAACGTTTTGAACATTTCAAATGCCTCATGTTTATGTTTAATCAAATAAACATATCCAAAACGACTAAAGTCGTCAGTGAAAGTGAAGAAATATCTTTCACCATATCTAGTCATTGGCTTGAAAGGACCACATACATCCGTATGTATGATTTCTAACAAGTCCTTTACCCTCTCATTGGTTCCCGAGAAAGGAGCTTTGGTCATCTTGCCATGTAAACAAGATTCACATATATCAAATGAGTCATTCTCATTTGCCTTCAAAAGTCCACTCTTTTGAAGTTAGGAGATGGGTTTCTTGTTTATATGCCCAAGGCGACAATGCCATAGATAGGTTTGACTCAAATCACATTTGGGTCTCTTGGTGAAAGTGTGGTATAAACAGCCATGGTTAGTCTTTTCATCAAGGTTTACTTCATAAATTTCATTTAAAGGCCTAGCCTCGAAATAGAATACATTGTTTTTAGAAACACAAATGTCATCATTTATAAAGCAAAGATTAAAACCACATTGTCTCAACTTAGCAACCGAAATAATATTCCTAGTCAAGCTAGTAACATAATAAACATTCGTTAATGTCAAATACAAGCCATTAGGTAGTAACAAATCAAAATTTCCTATTGAATCCACCGCAACCCTTGCACTGTTTCCAACACGGAGTACTACCTCGTTTGCCTTCAGTCGCCTACTCCTTTTGAACCCCTGCAACATATTACAAATGTGAGTTCCACAACCAGTATCAAATACCCATGTGTTAGGAGATAAATTATAAAGTTCTAGGTCTATCACATAGATACCTGAAGTGCCCTCACCGGCCTTCTTCTTCTTCAACTCCGCAAGATAGGCAGGGCAATTTCTCTTCCAATGCCCAACTTTGCCACATTCGAAGCACGCGTCTTCTTTGGCAACTTTTGCCTTCTTCTTGGGCGGACGGGATGGTTGGACAACTTTCTTGCCCTTTCCTTTGACAACCTTTGCCTTTCCCTTGCCCTTGGAGTTGTTGGGGTGTTCGGGTCTAGTTCTCTTTGTGCCACCTTCCTTGATCATGAGAACTTGAGTGGTTTTCTTAGGCAGATTCTTTTCTGCGGTAATTAGCATCCCATGCAATTCTGGGATAGTTTTGTTCAAACCATTCATGTTATAATTCATGACAAAGGGATCAAAAGACTTTGTCAAGGAGTTAAGGATCATATCCATTGCTAGCTCTTCGGGCATCACAACTCCAAGACGTGCCAAATGATCAATGTGACTCTTCATTTTGAGCACATAAGAGCTAACCGTCTGCCCATCCTCCATCTTGCAAGCATGGAAAGCCCGAACAGTTTCGAACCTTTCCGTTCTTGCAAGTTGTTGGAACATTTCCTTCAATTGATTAATCATGTCATATGCCGAATGATTCTCCAAATCCTTCTGAAGGTCAGGAATCATAGTTGCCAATATTAGACATGATGCATCAATGGAGTCATCCATCTTTTTGAGCCATGCATCGTGTGCGGGCTTAGGGATGGCAGGGGGCTCTTCAGGAAGTGGTTCATTGAGAACATATTCTTTCTTTTCTTGTTTGAGAACTATTCTCACACTACGGTACCAATCCAAGAAGTTGGTAAGGTTGAGTTTTTCTCCCTCAAGGAGAGACCATAGTGAAGTTTTGTTAGGAGCCGGGTTTGTTGCGTTTGGTGCCATCTATAAAATTTTAACAAGGTTCGATTTAGTAAATTATGATATTGAGTCCTTAATAATTAATACCCTTTCTTGTTTCATAAACTTTAATTTATTAAGGTCTAGAATCCAAGTTGCAATACAAACAAGCGGTTAGGTATCCTTTATCCCGCCTATTCGAATCAACAAGGTAGGTAACGGTTTACCAATTATATCCAAATACAATTTCTAGAGGTATGGGATCCGATTATAACATTTATAAGTTTGGCATGTTTGATCCCATCTATGCCTTGGATTTCTAATGCTTAGGTGACCTTTATCACAAAAGATTTCCAAACAAATCATCCCACTTAAACGGACATGTAGTTTTGACAACTATTAATGGTTAGGTGTCCTTTATCCCATCAATATTGCAAAACTACCTCTTGTATCACAAGAAGACTCCAAGTGGTTAGGTAACCTTTATCCCACAAGGATATACAAGTGATACATGAGTGTCTTTAAGAGGGACGGCATTGATTTGTATTTCGAAAGGGATTTGTATGTTTTACAATTCTAATTTGAAAAACATATGGTATCATGTAGATTGCATGCATCCAATGAACATGGTACCATTAAAATCTTATTTTGTTAATTGGTTCCTTAATCATAAAATCTCCATTTTATTAATTCTTTGTTTGTGGTCAAGATTAGAACTAATATCTAATATTAAGTTTGAGTTTGATCACATACATGAGAACCAATTTTAATCCTAAATAATTACCATTATTATTTAGGGTTGGAGTTTGTAAGAATTCATAAAATCTCCATTTTATTTGTTGTTTCATTCATTTTTCAAAACTTGACTTTATAGGTTTTATAACAAAACCCATTTTTAATAAAACCAATTGTATTATATCTTATGTTTTATATGTCAATTTGAAAATTGCAAACTCCTTGATGATTATGTTTAATTATCTAGGTTGTTTAGCATGCAAAATCTTATTTTCATCCACAACATAAAATAACAAAACATTCAATCATCACATGCATGCATGGGTGCATAAACACAAGCCAACTAATTTGATATTTCATGTGAGTCATACATGAAATATCAAGTCCAAACCTAGGGACAAAAAGGTGACAAAAACTCAACCAAATGATCTTCGATTTGGCTACAGTTTTGCCAAGCTTCTTATATCACCAAATGACACTTGAACCGCCATTTCTTGACACCATGGAATGAGTTGTGATTTTTCTTTGGCCTCCATAAAAACCACGACAGGAACAAGGCAGCAGGAAGTGATTTTGTGACTTTTTGTTGCTTTCTTCACTTCATTCTTGGCCATATTGATGCTAGTACTTGTTAAAACTTAATGTATATACTAGATATTAAAGTTACCAACAAGTATATCACCAAATGACCAAGATATGAATTTTTAAAGCCCTTCTTAACAGATTCGAAATCTGGACAGCAGCTATGCAGAAAGTGTTGCTGTTGGGTGCAATCTTCTCTTGGTCTTTTACTTCATTCTCTTGTTACATTTTGTGAAAAATATAAAATACAACTATTCTAATATTTACAAAATGAATATAAGAAGGAAATAACTAATTATTATTACAAACCATTTGAATAAAAGAATAGATTACAACCATATCGAATTTAAACACAAAACATGCATCATATGGTCCTTGGCTTGTGTATGCACCATTTTATCACACAAAATCATAAGAAAATCGACACTTTGTTTTTCTAAGGCAACAATTATGTAACCAAATGAATGGAAACATAAATTTTAGTTGGTTACATAAAATCATAGATAATATACTTGCATGTTGCCAAAGAAGCCATGCATGAACATTGCATTCAAGAAGATGAACATTCATGGCTTCCAAAAACCAAGTTTATCCAAATAAACTTATTATATAAACATGCAATATAGCCATGGCTCTGATACCAATTGTTGGTAATCCATGTTCATGTTATGAGTTTCAAAAACTTGAAGTTGCAACGGAAGCAAAAACCATGAACACGAATTTCATTCCAAGAGGATCAAGCTACATGCATGTAGAGATAAGATGAAGAAGAAGCATAGATTAAGTTTAAGATTATAACCTTTCTTCTTGAGCTTGATGTCACGAGTTTATGAAGGCTAGGAATCAAGAAAGAATCCTTCTATAGTTGATCCACCCACAAGTAAAACACCTTAGATGCTAGTCTCTTTTAAACTTGCAAATGAACACCCTTATCCTTTGAGCTTGAAAAACGATTTTGCATGGACAAAGGTAGAGAGTTCTTGGCTGATTTTTTAACAAAGTATGGAGAGTGAGAGCTTCAAATGGCTGGCTCCATAAGGAGCATATATGTGAGAAGAATAATCTACTTTCCATAAAGAAAGAGCCTTGATAATTCCCATGGTCAATTCTAGAAAACCCCAAGCATCTTCCTTTACCTTTAAATAAAATAATCATGTGCTTTTGAGGCATGGGAGTGCATAGGGTGGCCGGCCATATGGAGATAATAAAACAGTTTTTATTACTTCTCTTTATTATTTATAAACTCATAATCAAAGTTTATAAATAATAAACCTTTATACTTATGTTAAATGGAATAACTTTTAAACCATATTTATGTACATAAACCTCTTTCAAACATGTATTAAATATGATGTAAATATATTTACAACATCCATGTTACATTTTATTTAATTTACCATTTAAATTAAATAAAAGGTTTACATATAATTCAATTAAATCATTTAACAACTTAAACAATTTAATTGTTATACAAGTTAATTCATCACATATGAATTAGTAATCAACCCTTAATATTGGAGTTATTATTATTTATCTAAAATGATAATAACTTACAAAATTAAATTGCAAGCTTAGCATCATTTGATGTTAAATCAAATTTAACATTCTAAATGATCAATTGGTGTCAAACTTGTTGTTGGTGTGACCCTATAGGGTCATGTATTATTAGTAATATCATTTTAAGATCATCCTTGGGCATATAGAACTAACAAACACAACTTTATCCGAGATATTAGTTATGAATATACAACATACATAAATGTAACCATTCGTTCATTCATTAAAGCATTCATATAACAGTAATAGCATTCCATCAAAATAAGAAGTTTGACATTACAATCTTATCAAATCAAACTACGAGATGGTCAACGAGTTAACTTTTAGCACTAACAATTCCCCCTTCGGTGACCAGCTAAGGAGTTTGATTCAGCATCTTCAAACTTTGTCATTTACGCCTTGTCTTGCAGCGTATAACCATAATTTTCTGATCTCCAGTAGCCATTACATTCTGAGAAGCATTTATTTCTTATCTTCAGGGTCTGATGAAGTTGATTTCTCTCCAGCCTTGATGTACTCCTTCAGCATTCCATTAGAGACTCTTCTGATTTGATCAGCATGAAGAAAACAGAAGGATCCTTTTTCTGCAGGATTCTTGTATACTAATCCGAGTACTGGATCAGAGGTGGCACCTCTTTTCCAGTTGTCTCGATTGTCTGTCATAGATAAATCAGGTTTGTGTATGAAATGCTTATCTGGATGATTCTTGATGAGTTTGTACATTTCTGCATTATTAAAGCAGAATTCTTCTACGAGGCCATGTAGAAATATTCTGGCTGCAACATAGGCTTCTCTGGCATCTTGTTTTTCTTTGTGAGACAGCTTTACAATGATTGTGAAGATGTCTGTTGGGTTTATTTTCCGGAAGTCGGCTTCTGTTATCAGAATCATTTTGGCATAGTTGTTATTTCTGACCAGCTCATATTCGAAGAATTCTGATTTCTGAAACTTTCTTCTTTTGACACTTCGAACAGCTGTTATGACTTCGTCTGACCATATATCAGCTTGAGGTTTGGTCCATGTTTTGAAGAATTGCTGATTTTTGTAGAAAGATGCTAGTTCTTTGTTGACTCTTGATTCTACAGTGAAGTTGAGAGTGTAATGATACTTTTCTCCGTTTGGAGTCAACGGTATGTCCGAGTTGTGGTTGGACGTGGAGGGAGGATTGTATGACTTAAAGGGTTTGAAATCAAAGTCGGTCAATGGTCGGAACTTGAGGATGTTTGAAATGATAGGTCTGCTGGGACCAGTTGGATCAGCTTTGTTTCGGGGTTCTCCTGATGTTGATCTCCTATTGTGTCTTCCATGGTTTCTTCTTTATCTTCTTTGGTCCCACTTGGACCAGCGTTTGTATCTATTTCCATGTCGTTGTTCGGAGATTTTGTTGATTTATCCGCCTCTCCCCCTCCTGGGGCACCTGCAAAATTGAAGTGGGCACAGGCAGGCAGGCCAGAATGGAGTCGAGTTTGCCAGAGACATTGTCAACTTCCTTCTTGATACAATCGGGAAGTGGTGTAGCTGCAATTGTTTGGATTTCTTCCGTAACCTCGATGTTCAATTTTGTGCAGAGTTTGATCTGCTCAATGGGACCTTCCATTGTGCCGGTGATGGCTTGAAAAGTGTGTGTAACCATCTGAAGGAGGAGAGCATTAGTTCTTCTGAGGGAGAAGTTTTCGGCCAGGACCCCATTAAGGTAGTTGGCCATATGGTCCATTGAGGCGGAGAGCTTGGTTTGCACATTGCTAAGGAGCTCAGGAACTTGCTTTTGGCATTTTTCAACTTCGTCAAGCATCTTTTGGGCTGTTTTCATCATGTTTGCGGTGTCAGATTCACGTTGACTGTCGCAATGTAGAAGGATGTCTCTGTCCTTTTTCTCTAGTGCAACAACTCTATCTTTAAGTGCAGTAAGTTCTTTGGTCAGAGCTTCTTGATTACGTGAGGATTTTAATTCAGTCAGGAGGGTGGTTAAGGCGTCCACCTTCTGATGTAGAGATTCATCTTTGAGTAAGGAGGTGACGGATTGAGGAGGAGTTTGGTTGGCAGCTTTATCAGAGGATGAGTTGGTATTACTGAGGTCGACTAGATGCATTTGGGATGAAGAGGGTTTATCTACCTCTTGATCAGCACCAAAGAGGGAGGTGCCGATAGGGATCAATTGAGTCTCGAAGATAATTACTCTGGAGCCGGACTCAGTGGGTTGTTCGACTGTATGCTTCTGCATTGTCTTTTTCTGAAGTTATTGAGCATAAAATCTGTCCCAAGTGAGAGGGACGATTGTTGAGGCATTCTTCGACCAGTCGGTTTTAGTAGTATCGAAAAGGTAGAAGGGGGAGTCTACCAGTTTGTCGAGAGAGGAATGCAGAAGGGAATCAATCTGGAGAATGAGGGCATTGATTCGCCTTCTTTCGGATTTGACATGTTCTGAGTCATTTTCGGACGGTGGACCAAAGGTAAAGAGGGTTTGAAGTTCCTTTTGTTTATGTTCAAATTGCTGTTGGAGACGATCAACTAATGGCATTTGTTCTTGAACTGCGGTCTGAACTTCCACTTGTCAAATTCGGATGCATCAGGTGGAGGTTGAGTGAGATCTGGGATAAGATCAATTTTGGGGTCATCCTTGGTGATTGGTTGTTTCTTTTTAGATTGTGGAGGTGAGTTCTATTTTTCCTCCATAAATATATCTTCTTGAGTGTCTTCCGAGCCTGGAGAGTTCTGTCTTTCCTCCAAATGTTCTGACTCGGAATCTCTTGAAGATGGTTCAGATGTCTAACAAGAAAGAACACAAGTTAGATAGTGGACACGTATGCTAGATGTAACACATACCTGAGGGAAACCAATCTAAAAGGTGATGTTTGAATCAAAAGTGATTTGAATACACAGTATTATAGATTGATGATTTCCATTTTGTTTAAAACTGTGACGTTAGAACAAAGTAACCAATTGTTGTTTTTCTTTTAAGTGAACATAGTTGCAAATCAGGAATGTTGGAGATTAGTCGAAAGAAAATATCAAAAATTTTAAATGTCGGAGATAAGGAATCAGAAGGTGGTTGAAAATAAAAGACTTTTGTTAAGAGTTGAAAAGAGGATTCAGAAGTAAGAGACTTCTGAGAGAGTAGAGAAAGGGTTCAAAAGTAAGAAACTTCTGAGAGAGTATAGAAAGGGGATTCAGAAGGAGAGAGACTTCTGAAAATCAAAAAAAGAGGATTCAGAAGTAAAATACTTTTGAAAATCAGAAAAAGGGGGTTCAGAAGTAAGATACTTCTGAAAATTAGAAAGAGGTGATGAAAGAGGTACCGTTTTGGCTTTTCGTTGCTTCTTTTTAGGTGGTTGTTTGGATGGGGAGGACTCGGAAGCTTTCTTTTTGAGTTTCTTGGGGGCCTCACATTGTTTAAGAGAGTGAGGTGGATAATCGGGTACGCCTTCTGTAGAAGTGAGGTGGAAAAAGACAGCAGGTTATGTCTGATCAGCCAAGTTCAGAAGGGCTGTAGGCAGTCTACGGATTTTGCCAAATATGGAATCTGTTTTTGCAGTATAAGGTTTGGCTTTGAGCATGATCAATTTGTCTTCTTCTGATCTGGGTGTAGGGATTGGGATCTGAAGAGTCTGATAGATGTGCTTGATGCACATAGCCCAAAAATGTGCTGAGTGAATTTGACTTGTTGGTTTCAGGGAGGTGGGTATATAGGAAAGGAAGTCGTCAAAAAGGATTGCTGCATGATCAATTTCATGACCGGAGTAGAGGCTCCAAAGAAGTCCCATAAGGCGTTTGTTTAACTAGTATGTATCGCCCATTTTACCAGTTAAGCACTTAATGATGTAGTGGATTAGACATTGCCATAAGGGTGAGATGTGTCCCTTAGACATGTGAAACAGTTTTGGCAAATCGTACATGTACCCCATATTGTAGATCATGGATTTGAGATCGCCATCGGTTGGTTGGTCAAAGGTGGATTCGTAGTATGGAAGATGCAGTGCTGCAGCAAATATTTTCTTATCGATGATGAAGTTTTGACCGTCTTGTAGAGTTATGGTGTAACCGGTGGGACATTTGGTGGCGGAGAAGACAATATCTTGAAGTAAGGAGACCGGTATAGTAGGGGGTGGATGGAAGAAAGCTCTAACCAGTTTGTGTCTTAACAGTATGTGAATTAGGACGCGTAGATGTTGCTTGTAAACCTTGAGATCTTCTGAAAGGTAGAGATTGGAGAGGGCAACAAGGATTGTGTCGTTGTCGCTCTTTGATTGTGAAGCCATTGAAGATTTATGATGTGAGAGATGAAGAGTAATGGAAGTTTTAGATATTTAGGGTTGAGAGATTGGAGACGGCGGCGAGAGAGGGTTATAATGATATAGAGGGAAATATGGAAGAGATGAAAGAGTGGGTGAGACTAGAAGAAGAGGGAACAGTTATAATGATAGAGAGGGAAATTGTGTAAGAAACCGTCGGGTATCGGAGCTCTGCAGTCAGCAGCATAGTGCCATAGACCTCCGCAGTTGTGACATTTGATTACTTCTGATTCTTTCTTTTCAGGAGTTGGAGCTTGACTAGTGCTAACATCTGGGGCTGCCTTTGGTTTCTCTTGCTGCTGATCTTCTGGTTTCAGATAATAACGATTTTAACCAGATTGTTGATATCCTCTCTGATAGTTGTTTTTGGGTCGATATTCTGCATTTTGATTAGAGGAACGGAAGTTCTTTTTCTGACCAGAGTAGGATGGTATTCTATTGAACTTCTGACTGATCATAGCAATCTCATGTTGGTAGGCTACTTCTTCTGCTTCATCGTATTCTGAGTAGTATGATTCAGTAGTTTGTACTGGAGCTGGAAGTGCAAGGGTTGGAGACTTAGATTGAATGGATGGTTGTGAGATTTGAGATTATTGGTATTGAAATGTCGGGGTTTGATAGTGTGAAAGGTAGGAAATTTGTGGTTGAGATGGGTGATATGAGGGTATAGGATTTGGTTGCTGAGGTTATGGTAGGTTTTGAGTAGGAGCAATCTGAAGTGAAGAGATGTTAGGATTGATTTGCTGTTGAGTTGTTTGCTGATATTGTACCAGTTGCTGAGGGGTGTTACCCATCGTTGGATAGTTGTGTTCAGCAACTAAAGCTAGAGGTCCACCAAGTTGCTGTTGTTGTTGATTGCTTTTTATATCATTTTCTTGTCCAATGATATTGTTGTACAGTCGGTACATATTGAAAGTTTTCAACTTTCCAGAGTCTTGAAGAATCATTTTGACAAGCATCCAGTCTTTTCCAAGTCCTTCAAGAAATCGATGATTGATTTCCTGATTGGTTCTTTCTGCTCCTAAACTTAGAAGTCTGGTTACAATTATGGAGACCCGAGTGAATGCTTGTCTTAGTGATTCTCCGGGAAATGCTGAGAAGTAGGTGTATTCAGAGAGACTTGACACCAATTTTTGATCTTTCGCTTCCTCCGTTCCTAAGAACATATTTTGTAAGAGAACCCAGATCTGTTGGGATGTTGTACAGTTTTGTATCAGATCAAAGAGTTCCGGAGGAATTCCACATTGGATTTCGGTGAAAGTGATTTGGTCGTTGTCCATTTTCTCTATATCCAGGGGAGTTAGCCTTGGATGAGAAGTACCACCTAGAGCCTCTTCTGCAGTGTCTGGTCTAGGGGTGTATGTTGGAAGATGCGGTCCTTCTTCGACTGAACGCCAAATGTCTTTCCCTTTGGTTTTGAGATAGTTGTGTATACGAGATGCCCAGCCATTATACTCAGTAGGAATGAGTATAGGAGCTCGATTAGAGCCTCCGACACTGTTAGCAACGTTCAGAGAGTAGTTCATCTGCATTATGGAATCTGTGAAGAAGAGATTCCAAATTGTTTGGAATGAAAGAGAGAGATTAAAGTGTTTGAGCTATAATAGCATGCAATGATCCACAGAGGATTCTAAGGTTGTTGCTACAGCCAGGTTTTTGAGCAAACTAGGCACTTAGAATCTTATAGATAGCTATTCAGGCTCTGATACCAATTGTTGTCGCCAAATATTCTAAGTAAGTGCGGAAAGAAAAGTTGCGGAAAGTAAAAGTCCAAAACTGAAGGTTTCGGAGGGACAAGTCCTGAGACTTGAGATGGACAAGTCCGAAGACTTGATGTGGATGCGGAATTATAATGAATAAGTAATACTTAGAATAGATCTTAATAGCTCAACAATAAATAATATGGATTAACAGTGATATAACTTGCAAATAGAAAGACTGAAAGTTAAAGGTGCTAGAAAAGTAAGGACAGTAAGAAATGCAGATAAGAACATGAGAATTGATGGAATGAGAGATTATATTGATAAATATGAAAGTGTTACATAAAGTCTCTCAAACTCGTGAGGACTGAAGATGGACTTGGTCTCCCTTTTATAGACTAAGGGAGGACCTTTGGATAATAACCTATGGACTAAAGAGGAGACAACACGTCTCTCTTCAGTTAGATAAGAAATGGTGAATCTAATATAATAATACAATGTCAGACTAGGGTGGCTTGTCTATAATATAATAGTATTCTAAGTACACCAGACATACTCCTAGGGGGCCACGCTTGATCTATTCTAATCATGTCCTATACGTTGGAGTGCTTATCCTTTGCCTTATCTTCCTGATCTTCAGTCTTCTTTGATGAATGGTTAAGTATGATATTTCCTTTGATCTGTTGATATTGATAGTCTGAAATCCTGAGAGGATTTCGGAGTCCTGGCAGTTCTGAGTCAGAGTATCTTGGAAATACTGTTGTGTATGTCTTGATCTTTTGAGTGAGTTCGGAGTGTGATATTCCGAACTCTTTCTTCTGGGTGAAGTACTTTCTGATCTTGAGATTCTTCGGAGTTCCGAAATCCAAGACTGGATTTCGGATGATTACAATGTTATCAGAACACAACTTTATCCGAGATATTAGCTATGAATATACAACATACATAAATGTAACAATTCGTTCATTCATTAAAGCATTCATATAACAGTAATAGCATTCCATCAAAATAAGAAGTTTGACATTACAATCCTATCAAATCAAACTACGAGATGGTCAACGAGTTAACTTTTAGCACTAACAGATTATGAAAGCGGTACACTCTCACAAGATTCCATTAATTGAAAAACATCCATCTTCGGTGCTATGGGTTTCTCCATAACTTTATTTGTTTGTAGTTTCGATTCGTGTAAATGTGATTATCATTTTTGACATTTAAAAGATGTGACAAGTTTTTGGGAATTTTCTCTTTTTCATAACAAAGACGATTGTGGATGTTATGGCCATATAAATATTGTTTTCTTACGTTAATCTTTACTTCCATTCTTTCATTCATTTCATTTTCAAGCACTTTTGAGGATGAGAAGAATCCTTCCTCAGTAACTGTGGAATTATCCTCCTCAAGAAGTTTTTCCAAATCATGTTCAATTAAAGGTAAGCCTCCAGATTTCACGACAATTGCATTTTTTAAATAAGAAATCTTTGGATAGATACAAGCAACATAGACTAGTCTTTTTGAATTGTCTTTGAGATATTGATCGTAGGAGACACATTCATCAGAAATTTGTAATTTTGATTTCACAATTTCCTTGTTTTCAGAGGTTTCTTGTTCACAATCAATTTTTGTTTTTCCTTTGTCAACTGAAGACAATTGTGAAATGTCTTCGGAGGCTGATTCGGATGCGGAGGATGATTTTAATAAAGTTAGAGAAGAGCAATCGGTTTCCTCCATATCCGAATCACTTTCAGAATCTTTTTCAGATGCAGTTTCAACAATAACATTTTCTTTGTTTTCAATTTGAGGAACATTCTTTTTCAAGATTGGAATTTCTTATGGCAATAATTTCAACAAGTAATCAGTAGTGAGATGTTTTTCTACAGATATTAGGCCATGTTTATATGAAGGATTGGTCACTTCAGAGCCAGATACAATAGATTCACATTCATAGGATATACTATCAACTTCCTTAAGCTTAAACTCAATAAAAGGTAATAGTTGTCTATGCTGAACATTGCACACATCAGCTGAATGATAAATACGAGCAATATGAGCATATAAACGTTTTGTAGTTTCACAGAAGATATTGCGTTGTCTCAAAATTACATCATGATTGTCCAAATGTTTTTCTCTATTCTCCTCTAGCAATGAGATTCTTAAATTGGACTTTTCTAGGGCTAGCTTCAAACTTTCTACTCTCCCCCTCAAGTTGAGAATCTTCTGCTCACTGATTTTCTCCCTATTTTTGCATCAACAAGCAGTTTATGCATCATAGAACAATCACGAGTTATTTCATTAATAATAGGAGTAGATTGAGTAACAGGAATTTTAAAAGTTGAGAGAAGTTTAGATACCTGCTCGGGAATGGTCAAGCGTGTGTCATTTGCCATCAGACAAACCTCCTCATCATCATCCGAAGAGTCATCAGACCAGCACTTTGGATTCCCTGCAACCAGCATCTCATTCAACTCCGAACTCTTATAACCAAGACCAGCAGTTCCTTCATATCCCAGTTCCTTTTCATCTTCAATCTCCTCAGAAGTAACCTTCGGAAAGCACTTACCATCATCATAGGCCATAAAAGCACTATGAGTTGGCTTTCTTACTTCTTCGTCTTTGGAGTCAGAAGACCAGACTTGATATGTTCCTTGGTGATCCTCAGCAGCCATCAGGGCCAAGTCCTTTGTCTTTTCCCTTACTTCTTCCATCTTTCTTGCATAATACGCTTCATCCTTTACTGGAGGCTTCTTCTCATTCTGTTTACGTAACATGCAGTCTTTTGCAAAGTGATTCTTGCCATGACAGTAGTTACAATCATATCTCGAATCCCCATAAACTTTCTTCTCTTCAGACTTTTCCTTTGGTGTCTCTGAAGCCTGAGTTTTAGATGGTTTCAGAGTCGAAGACTTTGAGTTTTCTTCCTTCGGAGTGTAAATTTCTGGTTTGGGTTTTGGATTGAAATTTGGTTTGTTGAAGTTTTTCACGAAGGGTTTTCCAGAGTTGTTTTTGATGAATGGTTTCTTGAATCTTCGACTGTTTACAGCATATAGAGCAACTATTTCTCCATTGTTGTCAACCATGTAAGCAACAATGTCTTCATCACTGTCTTCTTCTTCTTCTTTTGAAACAAGGGCTAGGGATCCAGCAGTTTCACTCCTTCGACCAACAATATCGGGTTCATGAGATTTGATCCAATTATACAGAGCAGCTAACTTGTACTTTTCAATGTTCTTATAGGATTTGACCATTAGCATGATGAGTCTCCATTCCTTGCGAAGACTGTAGAGAAACTTGATATTGATTTCCTGTTGGCTTCGGGTCTCTCCATACTTATCCAAGATATAGATCATGTTACTGAAACGTTCATAGCATGCTTCAAGAGATTCATTTTCCTCTTGTTTGAAGTTTCCAAAATCAGCTAAGATTTCCTGAACCTTGCTTGTGTGAAGAATCTTTTCACCACCAAAACGAAAAGGAAGCTTATCCCACATTTCCTTAGCAGACTTAGCATCAGCTATGTGGTGACTGACATCAGGACCTAGTCCACTTCTCAGTTCATGCATGGCTCTTTCATCATTCTCTATTTTCTTTAAATCTTCAGCATTCGGAGCTACAGCTTCCTCTCCATCCGGAACCACGAAACGAGCAGCAATGTTGATATGAGGACCATCAGTTACAGATCTCCACAAATCTTTATCAAGCCCAATCAGATAGTCCTTCATTCTTCCAGACCAATAGTCATAGTAAGAAGTGACTAGAATAGGAGCTTTTGTTGCAGAACCAATGCGATTTGCATAGTTGAGCATGTTAGCATAAGTAGCGGTAGAATCAGCCATTTTGAATGGATTTCAATGGGATATTTTCAGAAAAACGAGTAATAGAGATATGTGATAGTTGTGGAAGACTAGATCTGAGAAACGATTCAAATCTAGAACTGTAACAATAAAATAAAGCTCTATGAACAGGTTTTCGAGCTGTTCTGCTCTGATACCACTTATTAAGTATTGAAATCGATTAAACAAGGATATATGACTAATATTCTAGCAGTATAAGTTGTACTAAGCAATTCACAGTAATAAGTAAGTAAGAATAGTGAACAACCGTAAAGAACACAGTTGAATTGGATAACTTGTGCTGAATGCTTTGATTGATTAATTAGTGTTTTACAATTTGGGAAGATACAATCTCACACACGACACGGTATGGTATCACTAATATTTATACGTGATCAGTGATACGCATAGTACAATTGTTACAGAGAATATCCTATCAGTGTACTAGCCAATAGGATACAAGATTCATGCACCACATAATGTACTATCACGCGTGCACACAAAAAGTAGTACAGCTAAGAAGTCTTCGGATCCTCCAGGATGTACTCTTCGGAGTCTCTAGACTTTGGGGTCTTCTATCACTTGTTTTTACACTTCGGGGTCTTGGGTCATGACTTCGGATAGAGGGGCACTTCATCACAAGTATACTTCAACAGATGTGTCATTTTTTTATCATTGAATTTAATCCATCCAATTTGCAAGATTAAATGTTCAGATTTGTTCTCGCGGTTCTTAGCGGATTTTGGATTCCTACACGATCCTCCTTCAATATATATATATATATATATATATATATATATATATATATATATATATATATATATATATATATATATATATATATATATATATATATATATATATATATATATATATATATATATATATATATATATATATATATATATATATAAAGGATTAAATAAGTTTAGTATATATTGTAAATTTACGACTTGATATAGATCATGAGATTTCAATAATCAATGGGTGGGATGAGAATGCCATTATTGTAAATAAAAACAAAGAATGTATGTGTGTTTACTAACAAACGACTAATAAAGGGCAATACAGTAAAATTGTATAACATAATTAAAACGAAATATTGCTAGTATCATGCAAACACGATTATGGATGATGTAGGCAGTTATATGTACCATTAACATGAAAAGAGAATCAAAACCTAATCATTCGCGACAAAAACGAAAACCCACCACCACTGTCACACGAAAAACCACCATTGCCATACGAAAAACCTAACAATCTTAGACGAAAAAACCTTCTGGAAGACGATTCTTTGGAACAAACTTATGAACCGAAGGAGAAGCAGCTCGCGCCTAAGAGAGAATTTCCAATTCAATTTCAAGAACACTGCGGATAATCCACTTACAGAAAACGATTTAAATGATTTCGTGGAACCGTTTAAAGGTAATGCTTGACTTTGATTCATAGTGTAACGATTTACATTCTCCAAAATAACAGTAATAATCGAGTTTGATATACGTACATTCTCTGAGAATTGCAACTAATAATCGAGTTTGAAACTCTAGGGTTTGAAAAAAAAAACTTGGTTATTCTGTTACGAATAGCATTTCGGTATTTCATGCCATTGAAAAATATAAAGAATTATGTTATCTTAAAATTACATTTGTTAAAACAAACAGTGAAAATTTGTTTGTAAGTTGTTTTATGTTCATTCTCTGAGAATGAGTAGATTTTAAATATCAATTGTGGACCGTTCATTCTCATAGAATGAGAATATGATAATCTGTTCTCCTGAGTATGTTCATTCTGAGAATGGTAATACACATTATATTTCTACTATTGTACTATGTTGAAAATACGATGATCGATCTCCACGAGTAACGGTTTTTAAGCCGGTTACTGTGTGACAGATATGTATTTTGTCTATAATATGCGGAAATAAAATAAGAGTTGCGGAATAAAATAAAGCGGTAAATCTAAACTAGACAGTATTTAAATAGATAGAAAGCGGTAAATAAAGTAAATGTTAGAAGTTAGAGGTTAGATGTAATAAACGCCATTATCAAAGATAAAGTGTTTTTACAATAAATAAAAGGTTAGAAGTTAGAAGTTAGAAGTTAGAAGTTAGATGTCTCGGTTAAATACAGTCCACATATGTTTTCGTTGTCACGGTTCGTTTTTTATGTCTTGGATATTTGGTACAATTGATTTATAAAAGTTTGAATAAATCAATAATAACACAGGTAATTTCAAAAAACTTATCGATAGTAGATGAATATGGTGATTTTCTTTGAAGCTTCGATTCATGTTCTTTGCTCGTGTTTTCTTGCTGAAATGGTATTTCTTCGGTTTTGTGTTGGTTTGGACGTGGGTATGTGTATTGTAGTTGTATTGGTGCTGTATGGGTTTGGTGTCGGGTGGAGGTTTTGTTTGGTGTCGGGTAGAGGTTGTTTAGAGGTTTGAAGTTTTGGTGTCGGGTGGAGGTTGTTTAGAGGTTTGAAGTTTTGGTGTCGGGTGGAGGTTTTGTTTGTTGCGGTTATATAGTTTGCTTCTTGTTGCCAAATTTAGAAATCAGAGTATCTTGAGGTGTTTGGTCGTGGGTTTCTTGGAGAGTATATGAGTATATAATGCTTGGTTGATTGGGTGTAACAAAACAGCAAGAGAAAGCCTCAATTTATAGTTGCTGAACACACAGCGTTCGCGTCGCGACCGGAAGGTCCGTCGCGTCGCGAAGGTGCTTGGCTGGTGGTCGGTGCGCTTTTTGTCGGGTCAGTGCGTCTTCGCTGGTATGTCGAGCTTTTCGTCGCGTTTCCTTTTGGTCGCGTTGCTTTTGGTCGCGTCGCGAAGGATAGTGCATTGGGTTGGTAGTCTCGCGATTAGAAAGTTGGTGGTGTCGCGTTGGAGGGGCTTCGCGATGGAGGTCTTCGCGTCGCGACCACCATTGCTGTCGCGTCGCGAGCGCTGTAGCAGTCTGGTCTTCTGTCTTTGTTCTTCTCTTCACGTCGCGACCATAGGGTCTGTCGCGTCGTGATTGCTGTAGCAGTGTGATATTTTGTATTTTGCTCTTTGGTTTGAAGCGTTACTTTCTCAGGTTTGGATGATTTCCTAAAGTTTCTCGGGTCTTGATTTATTCTTGTTTTTGATCTCGAATTCACGCAATCTGAAATAAACTGATAATATTTGTTAGATAATAACAGTTCATCTTATTTCAGTGATTGTCACATACAAAAATATATTTTTCAACAATTTCCCCCTATGTGATCATTACTGAAATAAGAACAGATTAAAAGGTAAGGTTAAAAATTCTTGTAATTTGGATAAAACATTTATAAAACCATATCACTTGTTTTGAAAAAGTGTGACTAGATTTTACTTATGTTTTGAAAAATGTTTGTCAAGAATATTTGTTTCTGAATCAAGGTTTTATGTTCAATTATCAAAAGGTTTTTGTATATGTACTTTCATAATATTCCTTAAGATTTTATAACATTTATAAAGACGACAAGTGATCTTAATAGGTCGATTCAGATGAACTTCTCATAGGTATAGCTCACACTTGACTGAGGTGTTTGTTTGTTCTGGGTGCAGAACGGGTGTATAATCACTAAAGATGAGTGATATCTCTCAGTTTGAAGGTGTTGACTTATGCTTAATGTGGATTTATACCTATATACTTTAGTCACTTGGTCTTCATATTAGATAATCAATCACATAAGACTGGTTTCGGCATTACTCAGAGGGTTTCTTCATTCATGCCATTGATGTTCACTCTCTTTCCGTCGGGAAATACATGTAGAGGGGTTTAGAAATATTCATAGTGCAGTTTGCAACTAAGGATATTCAATTATGAAGGCTACAGTATCCCGGTAAATCTTCGGTTTTAACAGTTATATTTGATAAAGCATTTGAGAATCTGTTGTTTGGAAATTTCGAGAGATGTCTGTCTTGATGGATTGTTGTTGTAAATCTTCCTTTTCTTTGGTGAAGTGTTCACCTTTGTTTTATCTTTTCTTGATTTTCGCGAATCCCTTTTGTGTAAGAGATATCTGATGTGGTTACCCGTTGTGATTTGTTGACATCATTTGTTGGATATGACTTTGCGTTTTGAGATTTTGAGTTTTCTTCTGGTTTTTTTCTTTGAAGTGGTTTGATTGAGGATAGGGATAGGTGATATAATAGACAGTTTGTCTAATATATAAGAAAATGAATGTATCGTCCCTGGTCATTTTGATATCTAAACAAAAATGAGAATAGCTTCACGGTATAAGAGTATAAATCCTATAAGTCATCATGAAAACACCTTTGCTCACAGAAATGAATTCCACTTAGCATTTAAAGACGAGGCACAATTTCTCACATGGGTTATGTTTTCATCTGAATCTCCTGATCTTATGTCCCTTAATTGATAAAATCGTTATATTTGAAATAAATTCAAAGGGAATAGGAGAATGTACATAACGAAAATTTTGAGATTTGAACCTTCACTTTAATTTAAGAATCAATATGACTGAGAACATTCATCGAGCATAAGTATCTGAAAATTTAGTCAAGAAGATGTTAATCACATGGTTTTATAAAGGTTTTTTTTTTTTTTTTTTTTTTAAATAAAACTTTATCCTAATATATTTTTTTTTTGTGATTTTTGATTATGTGGATGTTTTTGGAAAATTTTGGTTATTTGAATGTTTTTTTTTTTTTTTTTTTTTGGAAATTTTGATTATTTGATTGAAAGTAAACACTCTTTTGTACAAACAAAAAGTAAGAGATTAGGGATGGATGTTATCTGGATTCAACATTCCTAGACGGCCTAGGAAGTATTGAAACTTGGTTTCGTCTAGAGCCTTAGTAAAGACATCGGCAATTTGATCTTCGGTGTTTATGAAGTGCAATTCGATATGACCTTTTTGTATGTTGTCTTTGAGGAAATGATATCGAATGTCGATGTGCTTTGTCATGGAATGGTGCACGGGATTGTGAGAAATGGCAATTGCGCTGGTTGAGTCACAAAATATGGGAATTTGTGATACTTTGTAGCCATAGTCACGTAATTGAGTTTGCATCCACATGACTTGTGAACAGCAGCTTGCGGCAGCTACATATTCAGCTTCTGCGGTTGAAGTGGACACGCATGATTGTTTCTTTGAAGTCCAACTTACGAGTCTGCCTCCTAGAAATTGGCAAGAACCAGATGTGCTTTTTCTGTCTAGTCTGCATCCTCCATAGTCGGAGTCGGTGAAGGCGTTAAGCTGAAAATCAGAGTTAGCTGGATACCAAAGGCCAAGAGATGGAGTTCCTTTAAGATATTTGAAAATTCTTTTTACAGCTATAGCATGAGATTCCATAGGATTGGCTTGGTATCTGGCACAGACACATATAGAAAACATGATGTCGGGTCTGCTGGCTGTGAGGTATAGGAGTGATCCTATCATTCCTCGATATTTCTTTTGATCGACCGGCTTGCCATTTAAGTCTGCATCTAATTTGTAACCAAAGGCCATTGGGGTTTTTGCTGTATTTGATTTGTCAAGAGAAAAACGAGTTAGAAGATTTTTAACATAATTTTCTTGATTGATGAAAATTCCATCTGATGATTGTTTGACTTGAAGTCCAAGAAAAGTAGTCATTTCTCCTATCATGCTCATCTCAAATTTGCTCTTCATTAAATCTGCAAACTTGACACTCAATGATTCATCAGTGGAACCGAAAATAATGTCATCGACATATATTTGAACGATTAAAAGATGTTTATTAAAAATTTTACGAAAGAGAGTTTGATCAATTGAACCTCTTTTGAATCCTGATTCTACTAGAAATGTTGACAATGTTGAATACCAGGCTCGAGGTGCTTGTTTTAAGCCATAAACTGCTTTTTGTAACTTAAAACTGTGATTTGGGAACTGTGGATCTTCAAAACCTGGAGGTTGTTGAATATACACATCGCGATCAATCTCTCTATGTAAAAATGCACATTTTACATCCATTTGAAATACTTTGAAGTTCTTGTGAGCTGCATAAGCTAGAAAGATACGAATGGCTTCGAGTCTTGCAACTGGAGCATAAGTTTCATCGTAGTCAATTCCTTCTTGTTGTGAATAGCCCTTGACGACAAGTCTTGCTTTGTTTCGACAGACTATGCCTTGATCATCAGTTTTGTTTCTGAAAACCCATCTTGAACCTACTACAGTAACATCGGGAGGAGTAGGAACAAGATCCCATACTTGGTTTCTTTCGAATTCAGCTAGTTCTTCTTGCATGGCTTTGACCCAGTCTGGATCTTTGAGAGCTGAATGGATGGTTTTGGGTTCGGTCATGGATAAGAATGCTCCGTATAAGCATTCTTCTTTCATATTTTTGGTTGTCGATGCTTCATAAAGAATAACAAAGATCACCTTTCAAAATTTGAATCAAGATCAGACGAAGGAATTTTCCTTGGTTACTCCTTTACCTCAGGTGCTTATCGAGTACTGAATAAACGTACTAGAGTAATTGAAGAAAGTACCGATATTCATTTCGATGAATTTTATGTCAGGAAATTGGATCGTAAACATTTTGGTTCTAAAATGATCGATAATATTTTTCAAAATCCAATTCAACAAATACCTTCTACGGACATAGAAATTGATCTTTATTTACTTTTTGAACAACCCAAAACCGCTTATAATTCTGAATTTCTAACATCTTCTACTTTTCCTACAGGAAACTCCGATGCAGAAACTTCACAATCAAACCAAGAAAATACAGATCAAGTCGAGGGGGAATTACCAACACAAAATTCCTCTTTGAACACACCCAATCCACCTGTCCAAAATGATCCCAGTGCATCATCTATGGGGGAACCTTCATTACCCCATTCTCACCCTATAATCCAAAAAGACATATCTGATAACAACCAAAATCTATTCCCAACAGAATCACCTAACCAAGAAGAACAATGGGACATAGAAACACCAATCGAAATACCTGAAAAAACTCGCCTAAACAAATGGACCAGGAATCATCCTGCAGAACAAATCATAGGAGATCAAAATTCTGGTATTCAAACAAGCAGGGCCGCAAAGATCAATGTGCAGTAATTCTAGTGGTTCGGATACACTAGATTCCGGAATGCTTTTATGTGAGGATTTGGACAGTTTTCCTCCTTCACAAGCTGCACAAAGAGTTTCATTATCAAGTTTCAGAAGTGGCAGTCCGCGAACAAGATCATTTGCGATCAACTTGTTGATGTAGCCGAAGTTGAGATGGGAAAGACGACGATGCCACAACCAACTAATATCAGCAGAAGCTTTTGAAAAGAGACAGATGTCTGGTTTTCCATAGATAAGGTCCATATCTAGTGGATACATGTTGCCTAGACGATCAGAATTAACTAGAATGGCTTTGGTCTTGGCATCTGTGATTATGCTTCGTTGTTTGGTGAAAAGAACTTCATGATTGTTGTCACAGAGTTGTGATACGCTGAGTAGGTTGTGTTTCAGGCCGTCAATGTAGGCTACTTTCTTGATGGTGAAGTGACCATTTGTTATGTTTCCATAGCCTTTGATTCTTGCAGTCATGTTGTTTCCAAAGGTGACATCTTGTTTGGATTCTGTGGGTTTGAAGTCTCGTAGAAAGCTTTGGTTTCCTGTCATATGCTTGGAGCAGCCACTATCGATATACCATGTGCCATCCTTGGGCTCTCCAGCACAAAGTGCCTGCAATTAGACAGAAAGTTTAGGTACCCAAACCATTGTGGGTCCTGATTTGTTAATGGTTTTTGATAATCTAAAATCATTATGGTATTTGTTGATTGGACGGAATGGTTGAGGTTTAAGTTGATTTATTAGATTTTCCCAAAGTGAGATTTGTTTTTGAAAACCTGTCATTTGAAATGATTTCTGATTTTGTGAAAAGTATCCTATATGTGAAGTTCTGTTTGATAACCTTTCTTTGTATCTGGGATCTGAATGGTTTTGGAAAACACTTTGATGATGGAATGGAGTTTGGTGAAATGATGGTTTCTGAAAGTTCTTTGAGAGATTAAAGTTTATCTTTTGAAAGTGACTTTGAATCGGTTTTTGAAAAGGTTTTTGTTTTGGATTAAAGGTTTGGTTTTGTGGCACAGCGACTGGTTTCAAAGGTTTTTCTTTGAAAACAATGGGCTTGCTTTGTTCTTTTGGTTTAAAGACAGCTTGAATGGGTTGTTTATTTGTCTGTTGTTTCTTTGAATACTTTTGTCCCTGACTGTTCTTTCCAATAAAGGTTGAGTTTAAAGAGGGAAAGACAGTTGGAACAGAAGTACTACCATTTTGATGAACAGAATTTTCTCCATTTAAGAAATTTTCAAGTTTGATCGTGCCATCATTCTTTGTTAGTTTAGTAGATCTCAATTGATGAGTTACTGAACTAGCAGAGTCTGATTCAGATTTTACAACTCTTTTGTATGACTTGTTGAAAAAAGTATCATCTGGGCTACAGTTGATTACTGTTTCATCATCTGAATCGTCCTCATTGGCAGATGAGAAAAAATCTGGTTGAGGCGATTTAGAGTTTTCACTAATTTTCCCATTTTCATTTTCAGTCTTTTCATTTTCAAAAGATTCTCTTCCAATTCCTGGTTTATAGTTCGTATCAATTTTGCCAGTTCCTAAGTTATTTGCTTTAGTGAAAACATCATCACTCAATTTTCTGGCAATATTGATAGAATCCAATTTTCCTTGAAATCTTTGATTTTCGGATTCAAGAAATTTGATTTGCTTTGAAGAATCATCTAGTTTTAGATTTAAACTAGTGTTTTTGTCAGTTAAATCTTGAATTTTGTGTTTTAACTGAAGGACTTCCTTTTCTAAGGTATCTTTTATTTCAGATGAAATAACAGATTGATTTTTTATTTCTAAGTCCCTTTTTTGTTTTAGAGCTTCATTTAATTGTTCTAGGATGTGATTATTTTCTTCAGATTTTCGTTCAATGTCTCTTTCAAGTTTGTCTCTAGTCCTTGTAGATTCTCGAAATCTGAGTTGCAAAGTTTGTAATTCAGATTTGTAGATATCAGATTTGACTATTGTGTCATGATACAGTCTGAGATCAGCTTTTAGACTGTTCTCAATCTTAGTCATGTGGGACTCAAATGGTGTTCTTGAAAGACCGAGATCTGAGATCATAGACCATACCTGATCGATGACATATGGAGCTCTTGTGGTTGGTTCATTGTCTGCCATGAAGCAGAAGTTTGACTGAGCTGGTTCATTATCTGTTTCATCATCAGAAGTTGGCCAGTGTTCCACGCTAGGTTCGTAGAATGCCATCAAAGCTTTTTTGCTTTGCTTTCTTTTCTTGTTTCTTCAGTTCTTCGGCTTTTTGAGCGTAGTAAGCTGAGTCTTTGACCTTGATTTTGGCTCGACAATCTCGGGCATAATGATTTAGTCCTTTGCATTTGTGACAAACGATTTCTTCATCATCATCATCGTTATTGTCAGCCTTTTGGCTCTTAACGGGTGGTCTTTCGGATGTTTGAGTTTGTTTCTGTTGAGATGGTTTTGAATGATTTTGCTGAAATCCAGAATTTTGGTTATTTTGAAAACCATTGTTTTGATTGTAAGAGTTGTGATTATTTTGAAATCCACGATTCTGAAAGTTTTGTCCAAAAGTAGATCTTTGTTGAAAATTTGGTCTATGATGTGGCAAAAATCTTTCGAGATTAGTGTTTGCTACCAAAGCACACAATTGATGGTAGTCAGCTTCATTATTTGGATCGGACAAGTCACAAGGATTACTTAAGAAAGCTTGGTTTTGATTTAAATCAATTTGACTTTGATCAGGAAAGTGTGTTTGGTTTTGAGAGGATGTTGACAAAAGAGCAAGCGGTCCTCCAAAAGAAGTAGACGTTGGTGGGTCAATCGAGGATTCATACGATTGTAATTCTCCGTACAGATTGTACAAAGATTCAGTATGAATTGCCGGATTTCCCTGAATGATGAGTTTGACCATTTTCCAGCTTTCATAAAGGTTGTTTAAAAATTTGAGGTTTATTTCATGCTGTGACTTTTTGATGCCTAAATTATTCATTTTGATGGTAATGAGATTGAATCTGTCATGAGCATCATGGATGGTCTCATGTGAAAACATTTTGAAGTTGTCAAATTCGTTTAAAACAGATGTTTTCTTGTTTCCAATGATTCTCTCATTTCCTTCAAAACGATTTTTCAAAGTTTGCCAAATTTGGTTTGCGGTTAAAAGGATTATATCATTCATTTGGCTTAGAATACTGTGGGGTATTCCAGACACAAGCTCCTTTTTGGCTTGAAGTTCAAGTTTCTTCCTTTCATTCAGTATATCCAAGTTACTCGTAAGAGAAGTCATGTTATCTGGTAGAGATCCATCTACACATTTCCACACATCTTCACTTATAGAGTTGAGATGAAGATTCATACGACCTACCCATGATTTATAAATGGGTGCTCGAGTACCTGAACCTATACTGTTAGCAATAGATACAGAATTTATGTTTGAGTAGTTTGCGGAAGACATTTTTGGGTTTTTTTTTTTTTTGTTAACGAAAATGTGATGTTAAAATGAAATTTTTAAAGAAAACTTATTGGTGGTTTATAAAAACGCTACACAAAAGTTTTCGACAAAAATTTTCAAGATAAATCACACAAGTAATTTTTTAAATGTTTTTTTTTTTTTTTTTTGTTTTTGAACAAGTGATATTAAGATGAAATTTTTAAAGGAAACTTATTGGTGGTTTATAAAAACGCTACACAAAAGTTCTCGATAAAAATTTCAAAGTAAATCACACGAGCTCTGATACCAATTGTTGAAAATACGATGATCGATCTCCACGAGTAAGGGTTTTTAAGCCGGTTACTGTGTGACAGATATGTATTTTGTCTATAATATGCGGAAATAAAATAAGAGTTGCGGAATAAAATAAAGCGGTAAATCTAAACTAGACAGTATTTAAATAGACAGAAAGCGGTAAATAAAGTAAATGTTAGAAGTTAGAGGTTAGATGTAATAAACGTCATTATCAACGATAAAGTGTTTTTACAATAAATAAAAGGTTAGAAGTTAGAAGTTAGAAGTTAGAAGTTAGATGTCTCGGTTAAATACAGTCCACATATGTTTTCGTTGTCACGGTTCGTTTTTATGTCTTGGATATTTGGTACAGTTGATTTATAAAAGTTTGAATAAATCAATAATAACACAGGTAATTTCAAAGAACTTATCGATAGTAGATGAATATGGTGATTTTCTTTGAAGCTTCGATTCTTGTTCTTTGCTCATGTTTTCTTGCTGAAATGGTATTTCTTCGGTTTTGTGTTGGTTTGGACGTGGGTATGTGTATTGTATTTGTATTGGTGCTGTATGGGTTTGGTGTCGGGTGGAGGTTTTGTTTGGTGTCGGGTAGAGGTTGTTTAGAGGTTTGAAGTTTTGGTGTCGGGTGGAGGTTGTTTAGAGGTTTGAAGTTTTGGTGTCGGGTGGAGGTTTTGTTTGTTGCGGTTATATGGTTTGCTTCTTGTTGCCAAATTTAGAAATCAGAGTATCTTGAGGTGTTTGGTCGTGGGTTTCTTGGAGAGTATATGAGTATATAATGCTTGGTTGATTGGGTGTAACAAAACAGCAAGAGAAAGCCTCAATTTATAGTTGCTGAACACACAGCGTTCGCGTCGCGACCGGAAGGTCCGTCGCGTCGCGAAGGTGCTTGGCTGGTGGTCGGTGCGCTTTTTGTCGGGTCAGTGCGTCTTCGCTGGTATGTCGAGCTTTTCGTCGCGTTTCCTTTTGGTCGCGTTGCTTTTGGTCGCGTCGCGAAGGATAGTGCGTTGGGTTGGTAGTCTCGCGATTAGAAAGTTGGTGGTGTCGCGTTGGAGGGGCTTCGCGATGGAGGTCTTCGCGTCGCGACCACCATTGCTGTCGCGTCGCGAGCGCTGTAGCAGTCTGGTCTTCTGTCTTTGTTCTTCTCTTCACGTCGCGACCATAGGGTCTGTCGCGTCGTGATTGCTGTAGCAGTGTGATATTTTGTATTTTGCTCTTTGGTTTGAAGCGTTACTTTCTCAGGTTTGGATGATTTCTCAAAGTTTCTCGGGTCTTGATTTATTCTTGTTTTTGATCTCGAATTCACGCAATCTGAAATAAACTGATAATATTTGTTAGATAATAACAGTTCATCTTATTTCAGTGATTGTCACATACAAAAATATATTTTTCAACATACTACAAGTTACAATTATATATGTACGATCAAAGTTCACAATGTATTGGAGTACAATCATTGTGTGAACATAATAATGAAAAAAACCATGTTTATTCAACCGTTACTATTTGACTGCAAAATGTGTTGGTTTGTTGATACATTCTCAAAGAATATGCATGATTATGATTAGTGCATGGTTTTATGACATATGTATGACTCACTTTGTTATTAACTTTATTCATAGGAATTACACTATCAAAAACAAGAAAGAAAAGTGATATAGACAAGGAAAAGACAGATATCATTGATCTTGTAAGTTCAACCAACAAAACCCGAGATAAATAGAAAATTTAACATTCACCCAAGAAACAGAAGGTAGCAAAATAATTAAACGAAGAACCAGTTAAAGAAAATGAAGATAAGAAAGGGGGGAAAATGAAATCTAAAAAAAAGATCCTAGAAGAAGAACACGAAGATGATGCCAGTGATAAAAGGAAAAAGAAAATAAAACGGGATGAAAAAGAAGGCAAGCATGCTAGCATAATTGAAGACAAGGGAAGACAACTAAAACAAGAATGACAACCATTAAATTCACACAAGCCGTGAAAAGTTTATCAGGGATGCAAAAAGAAGCTGTCAAAAGAATGGGATTAGGGAGTGTGTTAGATGTTAACATTGATAAGCTAGCACCTAATTTAAACTACTACCTGCTAGACCACTATTACCCTTCAGCAAACGTATTGGTGTTAGAGAATGGAGTCATAGAATGAGAAAGGAGCGGATCCACGACATATTATGGGTTCCCAAGGAAGGATTAGATTTAAACAATTTACCTTGCTGTGACGAAGAAGATAAACTGCTAAATGACTGGAAAGCTCAATATCCCAACAAGAAATACTCGAACACAGCGTTCCTAAATCTGATTACAAGAACAAATATGGACAACCAACTTTTCAAATTAAGATTCCTCATGTTGTTTATCAATACCTTTGTAGAAGCAAAAATGATGGGTACAAGAAATATTCGAGCATTGCATAAGCTAGTGTTGGTGGATGTTTACTCAAGAATAGATTGGTGTAAGTATATACTTGAAAGCTTGCAAAAAAGAAGGAATTGTGGAAAAGAGATGATCCAAACTGTTACTACGTCGGGCCAATCACAATTTTTTTGGTAAGTAACATGAACACATAATTTTCAATTACTAAATTATATAATTTTCTTATTGACATATTACTAAATTATATGCAGTTGATTTTATTTTCACTAAATACATCAAACGCAACAAAGTTGAGGAAACGAACCCCGTTTATCAGATATGTTACTGGAGATAAACTAAAACAATTGGAAGACTATGAGATCGACAACAATTTACTTGGTAAGGGACAATTCATAAAAAATGAAGAATGTCTAGAAGTAGAAGAAAATATCGAGAATACGGACAAGGATGAAGATGAGAGTTTTTACGAATTTCAAGATGAGGAGGTACAAAGTTTTTCAATTGTTATCTTAAATTTTAGTTCAATGTAGGTGTTATGACCTAGTAGGCAATATGGATAATTTTCTAAAATGAGAAAAAAGAAGTACCATTCTCTGAGAATGACATACAAAAGTATTCGATTGTTATCTTAAACTTTAGTTAAATGTGTTTTCAAACAAATTGTGTATAATTCTCAAACAAAGGATCCAAAACATATATCCAATTCTCAGAGAATGGGATCTAGTAAATTTTCCTGTTTATCTAAGTAACTTATTTAAGGTTACTTAAAAAAGTTTTTTCATACAATATGTAACATTTTCTTATAATATAAAGAACCATTCACAGACAATGAACAACACTTTTGTTCTTCAGAACCTTGTAGAAAATAAGGACCATTCTCTGAGAATATCATTAGCAATAACATGCTTTCTATTACATTATCATAAAAATCAACTGTAAATTGTGTAATGTGGTAAAAGAGCAAGAATATGTTACAGTTTAACATGGTTATTCTGTATAGAAATGTGAGTTATTCAATTATTATTATATTAATATATTCACTGTACAGCGTATTGCATTCTCAGAAAATGTCACGATATAAAGAGAGTTTAATCAGGAATTTGTTATAATGTCTAACATTGTCAATGAATTCCTATAAAATGTGATAAAAATGATGGTATTATCAAATACAAAAATCTGTATAATGTCAGAGTAAGAGTAAGTAGTTAAATTCTCAGAGAATGAGTATATTTATGTTAGAAAGGATTAGTTTAGTAGTTACTTTCATTCTCTAAAAATATGTTAGAAACATGGTATATTGTTTGTTGGAAAATAATATGTAAACTATTCTATCATAATGTAAAATGTCTGCAAATTATAAAATGTGTTTCTCATTCTCTGAGAATATGTGATAAATAATGCCTGTAGTCACTTATATCGTCAAAGAATGATACTTTTATTATAACAGTTATATGTGTTCTCTAAATATGAATGTTGTTTTTTAATTCTTAGGGTTGCATTCTAATAGAATGAATTCCTGTTTACATATTACATGTACGTATTCTTAAAGAATGACTGTAGTATTATGATAAGTGTACATTGTGTGAGAATAAGTGGAAAAAAGTTGATGGAATTCTCATATACAATCATCTGTATACTCTCAAAGTAAGAGTAAGTAGTTAAATTCTCAGAGAATGAGTTTATTCATGTTAGAGTTGGACAATATTTACTTTCATTCTCTGAGAATATGTGACAATATATGTACATAGTACTACATAAGTCCCTACTGATAACTGTATCCACATGTTGCTTTATCACACACACATAGATTTGTTGCAGTGATTGACCATTCGTACCTAAACATCTTGAACGAGAAGCATACGATGGAAAAAGTAATCAAAAAAGGTCTGTTGAAGTTTCCCAACAGCAAAACATTAAAAGAGTGGAAAAATGAAATAAACAGAGAGTTTAAAATTAGGACATGGATGAAGAAATGGATAATAATGCTGAGAATGATTCACATGATGACACACAGACAGATGATTACATCAAAGACTATGACCACACCAAGGGTAAGGAGTTTGTAATGGTTCATGAACCTGAAAGTTTGAACCATATCTCACCAGATATAAGTGTAAGGAATGATAAGGAAGAAGATTACACCACTCCAGTTGCAGATAGGAATGTAGGCTGGGAAAATACGGAAAGCCTATCAGCAACACAATTTTTTAACAAACTAGGAGTGTTGGAAGACATTGCAGAAATAATGGAAAAAGCCACATCAAAACTCATTGAAGCAAAAGTCCACACAGAAACTGTAACAGAGACTGCCAAAATAGGGCTCAATTTGAAGATGCACATGTTACTTGCCATGAAGCAGATGATGTGATTAAGGTTGTAAGCAATGAAGAATGGAAAAAAATGATGACGTAAAAAATAGACGAAAGAAAAATGTTGGCCCATATTTGTGCTCACCATATGTACAAAGGATCACTTCATGCAAAGATAGGGTGAAACTAGAAGAATTAAACCAAGGTTGTAGAAGTCGCTAGGCGGTAGACGGGCGGTTGACTGGGGCCTAGGACTAGTCGGTCTGGGCGAGGACTAGTCGGGCGCCTAGGAGGGGAGTATTAATCGTAATAAAATCTAAATTTTTTACCCATTACCACATTACCACATACCTCAAACATTAAAAAACCTTCATCATACCTGAAATACTAAAATCTTGTAAACACAAAAACAGATACCTCTAATGATGACAAAGACATTAAACCTGCATACATTACACATTAAAATCTTGTAAACATTAAAAAACCTTAGAATCACGAATTGAAAATATACAGATACCTCCAATGATGACATTAAACCTGCATACATGAAACATACAGATACCTCTAATGATGACAGATACCTGATACATTAAAATCTTGTAAACATTAAAAAACCTTCATCAAACCTGCATATATTAAACAGAAATCGGGTTAAAGCTTCAACAGAAATTGAAATCGGAGATATATAATCAAGCAGCAGTAGATACAAATGGAGATATACAAACTGAAACCCTAGAATCACGAATTGAAAATCATAATGTGACTTCTAATTACAAACTAGATTGAACCAGGAACGAACCTGATAAAGCCGGATGACGAGTCGGAGGGAGCCAGAGATTAGCAATTGATTGTGTTGCTTACTGGAGAAAGCAGGAAACAGATTAGCAATCAGAAGTCGAGGAAGACGATGCAGTTATGAAACATACCGAGGGAAATGGAATCAGCAGGAAACTGAAATATTAGAAGTCGGAGGATAGATCGGGGAATATAAACATATCGAGGAAGACGATGCAGTTATGAAACATACCGAGGAAGACGATGCTCTAGGCGCGGCCAAACGAAGCCGGAGGCAGCGTATGAAGAAGTCGGAGGCGGAGCTGAAAGAAGCCGAAGGAGGAGAGGATCAGAGGACAGATCGGGGAATAGAAAAGAGAGGCGTGAATTTTTTTTTCATTTTATACATAGTCAATTAGGTTAACGAGAGGGCAGCAATTTGTATTTTTTTGTTTGACTTTGTTGACCGACTTGCCCGCCTAGTCGGTTGTTGACCGCCTTTGACTGATACCGCATAAGTTGGCCGCCTACTACAAATCGTAGGCATTAACTAACCGCCTAGCGCCTAGGCGCCGCCTAGGCGGCCGCCTAGGCGGCCGCCTAGGCCGACTTTTACAACACTGAATTAAACTTATATCAAGCGATTATAACATCAACCAAAGATGAAGAGTAAGAAACATTGTTTTCCTTTAAAGTAACTATGTTTTACAAAATATAATACCATGACTATTTCATTTATAACAAGGATATCATTTGGGAAATGGATGACGTCCAACAACTAACTCTTGGGCATGAATGGTATTTTCAAGAAAATATCAACATACATTGGTCAATAATTGATTGCTCGGCTGCACTGCTAAACAGACTAGAGAAATTCAAATCTGTAGGAGCACCAACACGACTTCTCCTCAACACTCATACGATGGTAAGTTAAATAGTTTTATGTTTGAGTAATTATTTTGTATTCTGATAAAAAATTATAATTCTCTAACAATGGACCAATGATACAAAAACTCTTTTCAAAACTATAAGCCATGTTCTGAGAAATAAGAATCATTTATTTTAGAGAATGATGCATGATGAATTTGTATAACTCGTTCTCCTAGGCATACAAAATATTAATTCTTAGAGAATGGATGCCTAATTTGATGAAACCAAAATATTACAATGGCTGATTCAACATCAACTTATGCAAACATGCTCAACTATGCAAATCTGATTGGTTCTTCAACCAAGGCACCAGTTCTTATTTCCGCTTTTTATGATTACTAGTCTGATCGTTTGGAAGATTATCTCACTTTTCTCAATAAGGACTTATGGAGATATGTAAAAGAAGGACCTCATGTTGATATTTGTGCTAGATTTGTTCTTGGCGAAGGTGAAGATGTTGAAGTTGTCATTTCAGCAAATCTAAAGAAGATCAAAAATGATGAAAGAGCCATGAAAGAACTACGAAGTGGCTTAGGTACTGATGTCACCCATCATATTAAAGGATCTACATCTGCCAAAGAGATTTGGGATCGTTTGGTGATGAGATTTGTTGGTGACACCACTCTTTAGTCCAGTATAGTAACCGAAGTTCTTGCTGATTTTGGAAACTTATAACAACAAGAGAATGAATCCCTGGAATAGGCCTATGAACGTTATAGTAACATGGTTTATACTCTTGAGAAGTACAGTGAAATTCACAGCCAACAAGAGGTTAACATCAAATTTCTATACAGTCTCAATAAAGAACGACGTCCAATAATGTTGATGGTCAAGTCACATAAGAACATTAAGGAGTACAAACTAGTAGCTTTGTACAATCTGTTAAAATCACATGAACCATATATGGTGGGAAGAAGAAGTGAGGCTGCAAATGCTGGATCTCTAGCCTTACTGAACAAAGCTGCTGAAGATGAAGATGAAGATGAACCCGATGGCTACATTGTGACTGATGCTGGTAAAAGTGTTTCCTTGTATGCAGCCAACAATCGAAGATTCAAGAAAAAATTTGTTAATCAACAAGGATCAAGAAAACCCTTTGTGAAAAACAACTACAAACCATCCTTTCCTTCAAAACCGAAGCCTGAAATTTACCAGAATTTTCATTCTACTCCTAAAGGAGACAACTCTTCTGCTCTAAAGCCTTCAACACTGAAGGTTTCTGACAATCAACATGCCAGATCTGAGAAGAGTGGAGAAATTTGCATGAGACTCTAGTTATGATTGTAATTACTATCATGGCAAGAATCATTTTTGCCAAGGATTGCATGCTTAGAAAGAAAAATGAAAAGAAACCATAAGTGAAAGACGAAGCAAACTATGCCATGAAATTAATGAAGTCAAAGAGAAAAAAAAATATCTTGCATTGATGGCTTCGGATGGTGGTCATGGAACTTACCAAGTGTGGTCTTTAGACTATGATGATGATGAAGTAAGAAAGCCAACTCACAGTGCATTTGTGGCTGTTGATGTCGATAAGAGCTTTCTGAAAAATGCTGCAAATGATGATGAGAATGATGAAGAAGAATAATTGGATGATGAAGATTTCGGATGCAGGTGACTTCTGCTTGATGGCAAGGGATGCACGCCGAACCATATTCGAACATGCATCCAATCTAATCTCATCTTTTAAAATTCCTGCATCTAAATAATCTTATGATATTGCTGAAATAACTTGTGATTGTTCAATTATGAATGAAATGCTAATTGATGCTAATAATAGGGCCAATGTCAGTGATAGAGAGATTCTTCGATTGAGGGGGAGAGTAGAGAATTTGAAGTTGTCCCTAGAAAATGCCAATCTAAGAATCTATGTATTAGAGAAGTGTAGGGAGAAGTATTTAAATTCTGGTGATGTAATTAAGACAGAGAAACATATTTTGTGAAACTGCAAAATGTTTATATGCATACATTACTAGGATTTATCATTCTTCAGATGTATGCAATGATCAACATAGAAAATTATTGTCATTCATAAAGTTCGATCTTAAAAATGTTGACAATGTTTCATATGAATGTGAGTATATAATATCCAAATCAGAGGTACCAAACACTTCGTATAAGTATGACCTAATCTCAGTAGAAAAATACTTTACTGCAAATGACTTATTGAAAATGCTATCTAATGAAATGCCAATTCTTAAGAGAACAGTTCCTAAATTGAATATACAAAAGAAATTGTTTGTGAAACTAAAACTGATTCTGATTTGGATATGGAGGAAATTGATTGCCCTTCTTTGACTATTCAAAAGTCACCCTATGTATTAGTATCAGTCACCGAAGGTATTTCACAATTGCCTTCAGATAACAAAGGAAAAATAAAAGTTTTTTCTGATTGTGAAATGACTGAATCTTCAAAAACAAATGAAAACAAAGAAAATTCAAAAACCAAAATTCAAGTTTCTGATGAATGTGTTGTAACGCCCAGTTTTAGCATAGAGTATACCCAAAAAATTTTGCATTTATAACATAAATAGTATATTTGGATACTCGTGTGCTCTGAATACTACAAGAAGTTATCATCGAGAATCGTCCCACGATCCAAGCCGGGCGCTACAACTGCTAACCTGCACACAACACAACACACACACATACACATAAGCTACAAAGCCTAGTAAGCAACAATACAAAGGAATGAATAACTTATCTACAATGTAATATTGTAAGACCCATTTGCTTTTTGAGATGCTTACTAAGGTAAGTAGAGTTATTACCTTATAGTTGGTGTGATTCTAACTATGAGTTGCTAAGAGTAAGGGTGTGGCAATCTTTCTAATTGCCTTTGAGTTTTAAGTTGTATGATGAGTAAGAAGAGGTTAAAGCCTTTCTTATGTACTAATCTTGGTGTGATTAAGATTAGTTAGGTTGTTATATGAGTTTGGGTGGTTAGAATCCAATTTGGAAGAAGTTTGAGCTTGGAAAATGCCAAAAAGAGGTTACACGGGTCGTGTAGAGTCACACGGGTCATGTAAAAAGGCTTTAGAAACCAATCTGAGACACATCTAAATCCACACGGGTCATGTAGTCCACACGGGTCATATAGAATTTGTTCAAAAGGTAGTCTGAGGGTCGAAATGGGGTTGCACGGGTTGTTTCCGTGAGCACGGGTTGTGCATCTAGTATTAGCGGGGCTAGTGTAGACATTAGTTGCGCTAATGTCGTGCAGACCCATATATCTTTATGAAAACCCTTATTTCGATCAAAAAACACAAAAACTCAAATTCAAAGCATATTGGGGCGATTTTATGTTAAATAGAGCCTGGAGATTCGTAGGGGAACTTTAAGAGTCTCGAATCCAACCCTACAAACGCATTCTTGATTCCTAAATCATCGAGGTGAGTAATTTGTCGATTTTGGGGTTTTGAAACCCTAGCTTTCAATTTCGTGTTTTAGCCATAAATTGTTACATATATTGTTAGTAGATTGTTAATGGATGCTTCATTGAGTTATTAATGTGATTATTGTCGAGTTTGTACGGATGAATGAGTAGAACTGCGGATTTGGGGTTGTGGTAAATATAGCGTTGTTATTTACCGATTATACTTCTTTTTCGTCTTTCAATTACTATATCTTTTGAGTTATATGTTGTTAAGATGATTGTGGATGTTGGAGAATTGCTTTACACTGTGGTGATACAACCAAGTCTAGCGGACAGAAACCCGATATGCATTATTTTTGGGATTCCATGTACTAAGTTGATTTCAAATGAATACTCTTTAGTATTTATGTAGAATTATAATTAATATATGTTTGTGCACTATGTTGTGGTTATTGTTGTAATCAATGGAGGAGTGAATTGTTACTTTTAAGTAAAAATAGTTGAGTTAAATATACATATTTATTGTATAAACATAGTAGATATTAGAGTGATTGCTTTACAAAGTTCTTGAGTCGAATCGTACAACCATAAGGGGTGTTGAGATGGAGTATGATTAGTTTTAAAAAGAAGTCTATGTGAGTGTTCTTGAATAAGTTATGAGTAAAAGGAGTTCATGCAAGTGTTCATGTATGAGTTATAAGTAGTCCCAGTTAAGGTACTTATTGATGAATTGATGTGGCTAATAATTAGATGGTATTGTAAGCTATTGTTGTTGCAGGTTTCACATATAAAGAGGAGATGTTTACTTGTTAATGAAAATAGCAAGAGTAAATAATGAGAATGTGCATTAAGAGAGATATGTGGAGTATGTTGAAGATTACTCACTAAGATTTTTATAAGCTTACACTTGAGTTGTATGTTGTTTTGCAGGTATATGTAGCAGTGATAGGAGAAGGCATGTGATAAAAAGAGATGGACAACTGTCCTTTAGTCGTGTTAGATTTTATTTGTAATGTCTAGTCTGTTTAATAAGGATCTTTTGTGTAATTAAATATATTGATAATATCTTGTTTACATGGTTTAAGTACAAGTATGCCCATTTTTGATGTGTTATTGTTTGAAAAATTTTTGGTGTACTTTGTATAAGAAATCGGGTGTTTCAAGTTGGTACCAGAGTAGTGATGTAAGTGAACTAGGTACATGAGTGTAGTGTCCTAGACTTGAACCGATGAGAGAACCCCTATTACATGCTCGGAAAAGATACTGCTGCAGATCTTACTGTATGAGTTGAGTATAACTTTTCTTTTATATTTGTTATTTGTTATATTCTGTGTGTGAATATAGATATAGAGTCAGATGTAGGACGAGTTGATGAATTGGTCACACCTGGATGGACAAATATTGAATGATGAAATGAGATTTTGGCTGATATGATATATCAACCAACAAGGAGACGAGAAATTTAGCTGAATATGAGATGAAATTGAAAGGTTTTTCTGCAAATCTATGAACTAAAATCCTAAGTTCACATGCAACCTAGATTGGATCTATGTTTTCTAACTTTGAACATATAATAAAATCCCTAAAGGCCAAACAAAAATTACCAAAAGAAATAAAGAAGAAAAACTAACCTTTTGATCCTTAGATCTCTTGGAAGCAAGCACCACAAGTGTCGTGCCTCTAATGGCTCACACCCAGAACCAAGCAAGCAAGAAAACAAGAGAGGAGAAGGGTAGAAACCCTTAGAATTTCGTGGCTTATGAGGGGTGGAGGATGCTTTTATTTATAGCCTCTAGGTGATAAGCAATAAGGAATATGACTGCCTTATTTATGATCCTGATATGATAAGACTTTTATCATATAACTGAATCTAGTTATCACTGCCATAAATTATGCCAATACCCATTAAGGAATGCAAAACCCTAAGCCCTTAGGCCCCAATTTCGTCCAAACCCATATGGGCAACCCTAATTGTCTATTGCTCAACTATTGAACAATTACAATTCAGCCCCTGCACTTTTAATTAATCCAATTAATCACAAAATTAATTCCAATTAATTTCTGATCAATTATTAATTAAATATTATGATTTATAATTAATATATTATTCTCATAATATATTAACAAATCATATTTTTTCTCTCTCTCTTTAAGTTATCTTGTCCTCTGCTAGGTTTTGAGGGCAACCCAAAAGGACTGTGCTGTCATCAATCAAGTATATTCCTAAATTATAGTCATGGCTTAGACACCTAATCCAACAGTCTCCCACTTGGATAAGTCTATGACTAGAATTCAATATAACTTCTAAATTGACCAGCAAATTGTAGCTTCCAAAAGCACGTTGCCGAACTCTGAGTCAATTTTGTCCATAGATAAGTGATCATATGATCCTCCATCCAACAAGATATTTCCGGACATGAGACATGGATTGAGATCAATCTCCATCCGATACTCTGTTTCCCGACTTCCGATTCTGCTTATGACTTTAAGACTTCTAATTGAACACATCAATTTAGTCATGGCTGGCCAGCACTTTAGTCAACTTCAAAATCATCGAGAGGCCTACAGATATCTGTTTCCCATCAGGGTCAAGTAACAAATAAGCTTCGACTCATATGCTTGTGTCTTTTACTCATCAAAATCGCACACAACAATACGTTTTATAACATCGAGTTACCGATGCGTTAACGCATTATCAATGCACAACCGACTTGCAAATTTCAACTCATATGTCTCTGCTTCAAGACCATAAGATATTATCATTTCAAAATTGCTCGTGATATAATCCATGAAGAAATTATTTGAGCGTGGGTTTATCCAATACTCAAATCTCCATTTCTAAGTACTCATGAACGTTGAAGCAATCTTGTTGTTATGTCTAACTCCTTAGACAATCTACAAACTAATTCATGACAGTCTTAATTCAATAATTACTTCCCAAAGTATGAGCGAATGCGAACCTTGTGAATAATTAAATTATTCGGGAAGTAAAACATGCAAAAGCGAAACATAAAATCTGACTGGCAGCTACTCCTGCTTATTACCAAGTCTCCACGAGGTAATCACCAAGTCGGATCTATCATAAAACTATTATCGGTTTCTTATTTTCTTTTAAACTTTCAATTCAAATTTCATATCTATGTCTACATGAACTTTTCATTCTTTCTATGTATCCTGAGTGTCTCACACTCATACACTTAATTGCAGATGATCCAATCGGATACTCTTCCGATGATATCTCAATTTGTCATTCTGTCTTTCTCTCCTGCTACTCCATTCCGGTGACGCGTACTGTGACTTCCCATGGTTCCTGGTGTCTTTAGTCTACATGACTGCACCCTAACACTATTCCGAGGTGTTATGATGTGTTGGTGAACCACACGTGCTCCATTAGAATACCAACGAAATTCTTTAACCATGAAGTCCAATAGCACCACGTCCTGATGTAAATAATTACCGATTTGAAACTCTTTTCAAATACTTACTATCACATTCACCCTAATCATTTCCCAATGATTTCTCACATCTGTTCAAATAATCCATCCAGTACTCTCAGCCAGATTATATCCTGAATCCAACTTACTATGCTCTAAGCATTAAGTCATCATGACATGTTCATGACACTTCTGATCGATCCAAGAAGCTCGTGGAATCCGATGTAATTTATTCCAAACCCTTTCAGAATCTAGAGATTACCTGTGTCACGACTTTCGAGAAAACAATTTCCTTTTGGAGACTCTTTCTCATGCATCTTAAATCTTTTCAAGATCATGCTTACAATGGCTAGGTCTATACTAATTATTTCATCTATCCGATAGACGTTTGTAAACTACGTGAGTATGTTGCACCTTCTTTATATCTCTCATGCGAAGTCATCACACTTTGTAATGATAGGAAAGTCCTTTCCTGCAGCTATGCATCTTGAATCTTATCAAGATCATATTGGCAGAGTTTTTGATCTATCTCATAGATGTTCACAACCACTTGAGTATGCTGTATCTCTATTAAGTCTTTCATAATGAATCATCTCTTAATGTCAAATCATTACACTTTGTAATGATAAGAGATGTTTCCTATAAACAATATGTAACCAACATACAGTTATAGGTAGATAACAACGATACTCCCACTGGCTTTGACTCTTTCGAACTATTCACAAAATCCAAACCTTTTGGCACATTTTGAGAATCTGAAACCTTTCTGACATAGTTATGGGAATCTTTCAGGCTATTCACAAAATCCAAACTTTTTAGCACATTTTGAGAATCCGAATATCCTTTCTTGCGAGGTGCCCGTGGGATGAATCCCGGAGCCACGTACCTTCTATATTGGCATGCTCTTTGTGAGTCCCTATTAGTGTGTCGGTAATCCACATGTGCCCACTAACGACTCACAATGTGCCACGCAGTATCCTCTCAGATTTAATCTTCTATTGAGAGTGCTTATCTCGGAATCAATTGCTTGACTCTGAGTATCGTCTCACTCAACCAGATGTTTTGTCAGTACATTTCTATGTATATCGTTTTCTTTTGATGATTCAATTAATCCCACTGGTTTTTAGACCAGGTGTAAAATCAATCAAATTTCCACATAGACTGTGTCTCGCCCTAAGGTTCTCTTATTTGGCAGAAACCGGGCTCACCAATGCTTCCAAGTAGTCGGATTGCTAATCCGTACCAACTTTAGTGTTTTACCACTAATCAGTATGTTACCCAGATCATAACACCTTATGACGGTGACCAGTACTACTGGTTAAGAAAAGAGTATGTCAGGTTTAATAGAAATCTAATTCCTGCTCAAAGCCTAGTGATGACTAAAGGTTCTTTCACTTGGCTAATCCTGAACTCTTTCAGGACTGTCCTAACTCCTACTATTTCCTTAGAACATGAGTCCTTTCTAAAATAGCTCTTCTTTCACAGGTACAGCGGGATAGCTAATGAAACGACATTGCTGATCAGGTTCAGGCTAGTCATGAGGTTCGGACGAACGCTACATGACCCTGGACTTTCTATGTACAAGTGGGACGATCCCAGCTTTACATTTCAGAGAGTGTCTGCATAACCTACTTAGTCTAAGATGTGGTCGGAATATGGTTTCTATGGTCTGACTGGTTGGATATTCAATTCATCGGAAACTAATTGAAGGTGTATCTCATACATCAAGGATCGAACTATTTGAACCAATGCTCCATCATCTTCCCTAAGACACATTATAACCATTAATGTTCTTGGAAGAGGATATACTGTGAAACACTTTTCTCAATTTATGTTGTCACTCAGATTCTTGTTGATCTTATACTTTCTTTGAAGTTCTTGAACTGTTCAAGGTTTCAATTCAATCGCTTATTCTAATAAGCGAATCAATATTCATCATACTAATTAACAAATATTGTGAGTATAACTAATTGTGTTTTTTCGAAGATTCGAGCAATACATAGTAACTGATGTGTCCGTTGCTCATAATCTTAATGTATTTTACATCTCCATGACTTTGTTAATTTGTTCAAGATATGCAATCATCATCTGACTCCAAGTCAACTGATTCCAAAATCCTATCTATTGTATCTTTGCATGATTCATTTCTTGCCACAAATGATTTTATTAAGAACTCAATTCATCATGTGACTCTAAGTCAAATCATTCCAAAGTCTTGTCCAACTGGACCTTTGGTTGAATTGATCCTTATAAAATTTACTTTAACAATCATAGATGGCACAATTTATGAATCCAAACACTTTGGATGTATCAACATTCAAGTTATTGCTATTCATGCAATCAACATACTCATACAACATTTCAAGGATAATTTAAACAAAGGAAAATCAACATTTTATAAAAACAAAATATCCTTGAACAATGTACTATATGACAGACAATGTCGCACGCATCTAATAAGCTAATAACAAGATCATAATATCTAACTAAACTTCAAAACTGCATGAGCTTCAGATCCAATCCGAATACGCTCATATGCAACAACATCCCGCATCCTACAGAGTCCATGCATACAGAGCAAATGTGAGAAACACATTCTGTATCAAGGAATTTAGGATCAAGAGTTCTGAGTTTTAAGATATTCCTGAGTTGCCAAACCGTTCGGTTCGGAGCATTTTTCCAATCTTTCTGTGACTGTGTACCACCTTGTGGATTCCCAGTTTGAGACATCGAAGAACCGGTCCAGACGATCTAGATCATTTCTTGATGTGCCTTATTACTAGACTCAATCCTGAAGCAGCCGAATCAATGGAACTATGCTTCTCCATAAACAACTCATACAGAGTCAACATTGAATGCATTCCCATGATAGTCTTACCCTGGTTTCCCTTTCTGTGCATCTGGATGAACAGATCAGCGAGTCGAGCTAATGCTTAACTCCCGATCAAAAGGGGTGACCAATTTTATACAGTTTGCCTATGTATCCCTCAATCTCGAGAACATGCAAACGGGTGCTACTTCCTTCTATCTTGCATATTTCAAATTCCTAGTTCGTTCCTTTTCAACCGGTTCTCGGATCCTTTCCTCAACCAGCTGTGCTAACTCATCTGACTCCAGGAATTCTAAATCCCTGCGGAACTCGGGGTCAATGATCAATAGCATGAGGCAACGAACTTCCTTTGACTCAATAGTCAAGGGGTCAGGCTCATCACAAGCTACTGTGTGATGCCATGCTTTGGTAGAACAAGGAGCGGATACTTAATCAAATATGGTATGCCAGCAAAACTAAGAACCATTATCTATTTGTGAAGCCATACCATATAGTTTAGGCCAATCAGCCTTACCATATTTAATAGGTGCTTTCTGAAACTCTCAGAAATGGGTGAAGGAGGATAAGGAGGAGAAAGACACTTTCTTTGGACATCTATAAAATTTGAACTTATTAGTTTAATTTTAATCCTTCTTAAACAATTACCCAATTATATTATTTAACAAGGCTAGGACCCAAAATACCCCAACTATGTTGTGAAGAGGGATGCTGTAATCGCAACACAGTGGTCATTAAGGTAGATATACATTTATCAATTTCAATCTTATAAAATTCCTAGATCTATGAGATTCATTGAACTATTCAATGGCATGTTTAATCTCGGATATGCTCTACTGTTTGTGACTGGGATGCCGAGGATCACAAACTAGATGTGAATAACCATGCAAATTAGCTTGGTAACCTCAATATCATTTATCATCTCTAATTGATGTGCCGATTAACCACACACGCTCCATCAACAATGATAAATCATGAGAAACCCATTACCAGTCTTTATGAGCCCCTATTTGTAACGCCCCGGTTTTTCTCGGTACGTTATTTATTTTTAATTAATTAATTATGTGGTATTATATTAATTTATTTAATTAAGATATGATTAATTGAAAGATTGGGCTTATAATTATTGCCATCTTTTAATCATATATTGGAGTTATGAAGAGTTCCTTATGGTTCTGGAAACCTAAGCCATTGTAGTTTCTTGAAAAAATTATTGAAGCCTATGTTTCTATTGTGAATTTTGGAGTAATTCAGTCCCGATCAGCAGGACTGTTTTAGAGACCTTGCTGTGATTACTCTTTTCTCATTTCTTAGTTTCAACTTCACTCTTCTAACCTTTAGTTCTATTTAGGTGAAGCCTTGAAGTTTGCACAAGCTTGGTAGCCTTATATTGACTCCTATCTGTTACTCACTCACTCAAGGTGAGTTCTCTCACACCGTTGTATTAGTATTTATGTTTGCTAGATAGCTCGTGTGTGATTGTTTAGATTTACTATTTAAAGCATGCTATATTATTATTATAAAATCGTACATGTGCACTGTATGTGATTGATTAATACTATGAGGGGTAGTTAGGTAAGATCAATAACGTTATACTCTTTATGAGGTGCGGGGATCGGGGCCAAAGGATACGGGATTTACCCGGTGCGGCTCAAACCTACAAGTCCTCCCTATTAATATAAGCATTGATTTGTTCCTTGCTTATTAATGTAATTATAATTGGAAATGGATTTGGGTTAGTAAATGTGAATATTGATATGATGTCTATGTTTGAATTCACTAAGCTTTATGCTTACGGTTCCCCCTAACATTTTCAGATATTAAGATCAAAGAGGCTGAGGCGTGACTTGGAGCACCGGGATACCACTACTAGAAGAATTTCCATTTTAGGACATTATTATTATTATTTTGCTTCCGCACTTTATTAAGTTTATTTCAATATAATTTGGTTTTGTGATACTTATCTTTTGTAAAATCATAGTTTCTCTTATAAAGGTTGTTTTTAAAAGTTCAAATATTTTGCGAAAATTTTTGGGTGTTACACTATTAGTGTGCCGGTTAACCACACATGCTCCACTAATGTCTTATAAAGTGTAATGTGCAATTTCATGAATTAGCATCTTTTCACATTTTTCCTAAAGTAACTAGATTTGGGATTTTATAAAGCTGTTCTAGTACTTTGATTAATAACATTATACTTTTAATGAAATTAAGCTGTCTTATCAAACCCATTCGGCTAATGACCCTCCACTGATCAAGAGAGCGGTGGGTGAGAGTGGACACCCATTAGACCGCCATTTTATAGGCAGTCTCCTTATACCCTCCTTATAGATCAGCTTCGTGAATGAGGCCTACTATTGATTTGACTGACCAATTATCTTATACATATAATATTAACTTTTAATAATAATATATATAAGATGTATTTTAAACTCTTTAAAATGTTAATGGTTTAACCTTTTAATTTTTCAAACTTAACTATTAATTTTAAAATTAAATTTAAACCTTTAAATGATTTAATTTATCTTTTAATTAAACAATTAATTAAATTAATTAAATCCAGATAGGCATCATAAATTAATCAAATTAATTTAATCCTATCTTAAACCCCTAAATCTCGAAAATAGCAATTAAGTAGGTTTAAGGTTTTCATTTATTAAATAATCACAATTACCAAAAATAGAAAAACCTTCCAAAACCCTAGCAGAAAATCACAGACAAGGGGGGAGGAGGCTAGGGTTTCAAAAACCCTAACCCTAATTTCGATTATGCCTCTTTTAGGGTTTAGTTTCTATAAACCCTAAATATAAGGATAACAATTATAGCAATTCAATTAGAAAACAACCAAAAAGCTTTGATACCACAGAAAGGTTTTTCTGCAAATCTATGAACTAAAATCCTAAGTTCACATGCAACCTAGATTGGATCTATGTTTTCTAACTTTGAACATATAATAAAATCCCTAAAGGACAAAAAAAATTACCAAAAGAAATAAAGAAGAAAAACTAACCTTTTGATCCTTACATCTCTTGGAAGCAAGCACCACAAGTGTCGTGCCTCTAATGGCTCACACCCAGAACCAAGCAAGCAAGAAAACAAGAGAGGAGAAGGGTAGAAACCCTTAGAATTTCGTGGGTTATGAGGGGTGGAGGATGCCTTTATTTATAGCCTACAGGTGATAAGCAATAAGGAGTATAACTGCCTTATTTAAGATCCTGATATGATAAGAATTTTATCATATAACTGAATCTACTTATCACTGCCATAAATTATGCCAATACCCATTAAGGAATGCGAAACCTTAAGCCCTTAGGCCCCAATTTCGTCCAAACCCATATGGGCAACCCTAATTGTCTATTGCTCAACTATTGAACAATTACAATTCATCCCCTGCACTTTTAATTAATCCAATTAATCACAAAATTAATTCTAATTAATTTCTGATCAATTATTAATTAAATATTATGATTTATAATTAATATATTATTCTTATAATATATTAACAAATCATATTTTCTCTCTCTCTCTCTCTCTCTTTCTTTAAGTTATCTTGTCCTCTACTAGGTTTTGAGGGCAACCCAAAAGGACTGTGCTGCCATCAATCAAGTATATTCCTAAATTATAGTCCTGGCTTAGACACCTAATCCAATAGAAATACCAGAAGAGATGAGATTCCAGCTGATGGTGAAATTCCAACTGATGATGAGAACGAGTATACATATGAGCATGAGTTGAGCTTTAGCTAAGAGTTGAGGTATGTGAGTAACTCTACTTAAGATTTTAGTTGTAACGTGTTGTGTGAGCTTAATTGTTAAAAATACATGTAGTAGAATATGTGTAATTGAGATATCAATTGGTTAAGAGTGAGTACTTAGCAACCATGGAGAAGTGTGCATAATGAGTATATGCATTGTAATACCCGATATCTCATACAAAGTACACCTAAAAATTTTCAAACAATAACACATTAAAAATGGGTATACTTGTACTCTAACCATCGAAAGAAGGTGTTATCAACAAGATTAATTACACAAAAGGTCCATACAGCATAAACCAGGCATTACAAATAAAATACAACACGACTAAAGGACAGGCGTGACAACGCCTAGTAATATCAAGTATTTTAGTCGTTGTTGAGCCCTATTCTTGATGATTTTATATCATATATGCTATGGTATTCTCACTTTTTGTGTCAATGCTTGTTTGGAAAGAAAAGATGTAAACATGGGCTAAATGTGTACAAAATGGAAGAAGTTTGAAGATAAAGACAAAAGAGTCGAATTCATACGCGCGCCGCGGGTATGCACAAGGGCACGACGCGTTGAGTCATGATTGAGGCGGTGAGAAGAATTCAAATGCCGAGAAAACGGGGATAAACCCGTACGCGCGCCGCAGATTCTTAATGCGCGCGACGCGGCCTCTTATTTTCCAAAACTATAAATAGAGTGTTCTAGGTCAAAATCAGCAACAAAGGCCTGGCATAGGAATGATCCCCAAGGCTTCTTTGACTCCAAGTTTCAGTTTTCAGTCGACCATAAGTGGTATTTATTGTTTTCTCATTTAATTTTCAAGTAGTTTAGTAGTTTTTAGTTGCTTGGCTAGTGTTATTGGGTGTGACAACCATTAGCATTAGGTTTAAGTTTTTGAAATTTTAAGTTTCCTGTTTTGAACAATTTTGGATCTGAGTTTTTATGAAGTTAATCATTTGGTTATGTTAAATTGCTTTTTTTTTACTTTTATTTCATGATTCGGTGTTTTGGAATGAGTTTGAATGCTTGATTGTTTTGGCTTGATCTCTATTGCTTCTGTTTCTGAATTGTATTGCGGATTTCAGAAAGTGATTAGGTTAAGTTTTGGTTTTGATTTTAGTTTGAGTTTATGCTTGAATTGGGATTTGTTGAATTTTATGATTTTGGGACTGTTTTCGGTAAAACTTAGAAACTAGATCCTCTAGTTGTATAGTGATACTACAATTGGTAATCTGTTGCCTACGTTGACCACGTAACTCCTGTGGATCAACCCTGACTACCACTATACTAGTGAGAGTGAGGTATTTTACTATTTTTGACCGCACGACGACCTAGGCGTGTCAAATTTTGGCGCCGTTGCCGGGGAGTTGTGAGCTTGAGAGTAGGCGATCAGTAGGACTTTTAGTTTTTGATTTTTGGTTTTAGTATTGAGATTTTCAGTTGGTCAGTATTTCATTTTTTGTTTTGACGGGCGTGTTGCATTAGTGCATGCGTAGCCGTCGAGGTGAGTAGTTATCCCCTTTGCGTTTTGACTCAGAGATCGAACGAACCGTGCGCAAGAACCATGCATGTAGGCATTTATATACAATGAGTTTTAGTAATGTTAGTAGTAGTTTAGAGGATGTCGCCCAGGAACCTACGGGTGAGGTGACGGGGATGCCATTTATTCCCCCAGTTTCAAAATTTCAGTTTGGGAGCACGAGTGCTACTGGTGGTGCGGTTTCAGCCCCCGCATCAATACCATCATGCACTCCGCCTTCTGTTCCACCATTTCAACCACAATCTACAAACCCTTTAACCTCTGCTATGTCTTGGGGAATGCCGGCCCGTGATGCCACTCCACTACCTAGGCAGCACACTACCATTTCTCAACCACAATCACAACCATTACAACTACTATTAATCTTTAAACCACAAACCACTTTTCAAACCATACCACAACCACCACAACAACAGTATCAACTGCAACCTCCGTAGCAGCAATAGTACCAGTACCAGGAGGTTGAGCAGAGCTACGAGGATGATGAAGAAGGATGGGTTCCGCAGCAGGAGCAACCACAACAACCATGGAACTGAGGTCGGGGACCTCCACGAAGCGCGCCACAACAACAACAACCGTAAGGGTACAACAATGATCATCAATATAACAGTAATTTGGTTCGAACTTTGCACAACCGAGAGGGCAGTCGGTTGCATCGCACTTCCAACCGTAGGAGTACGATGATTCATCGCCCATTTATATTCAAGATGATATAGACGCTCAGGTAGAAATTAGACCACAGCTTCTAGGAATATTGCCTGAGTTTAGGGGAGGAATATTGCCTGAATTTAGGGGATATAAACAGGATGATCCATACAATCATTTCTATGAGTTCATAGGTATAGCAAATGCCAATACCCCTAGGAACACGAATAAGAATATTTTTAGGTTAAGGTTGTTCCCGTTTACTTTGAAAGATAAGGCCAAGTATTGGTTCACATCTCTTCAGTCCGATAGTATCACTACATGGCATCAGCTTAAAGCTAAATTCTTGCAAGAGTTTTATCCGGCAAGTAAGATGACAGAGATTAGGAGAGCCATCCAGGATTTTCAACAAAAACCTGGAGAAGCATTTCACAAAGCTTGGGATTATCTGAAGGAGTTGATGAGGTTGTGCCCTCATCACGATATTCCAAAGTGGCAGTTGGTAAGACTTTTCTTTGAAGGGGCAAGTGAGACGAATCAGGCGATGATCAATGCATCGTCCAGTGGCACTATCATGATGCAAGATCCTGATGAGGCTTCGCAGTTTTTGAAACAGTTGAGCAATGGATCCAAGGCAAATTTCTCTACTAGAAAGACGGTAGGCACAGCTGCAGCAGTGGGAGCTGATGCAAATTGGAGAAAGGATGTCAAGAAGGAGATAAGCGAGCTAAACAAGAAGTTTGATAGACTGATGTCTACTCTACAGAATGGACCTCAAAATCAGCAACAAGGAGGCCAAGGAGGGCAGAGAACTCAAGAGGCAAATCAGGTTTATGGTCAGGGTCAAGGTCAATACAACAATGGACGACCTTATAGATCATACAACCAATGTCCACAGAACTTCAACAACCAAAGGCAGAACAACTATCAGGGCCAGTCATCTAATCAGCCCAGGCAGTATCAACCAGCAAACAACAATGGTAACGCAAGTGGGAGCGGCAATAACAATAACAGGGGGCCAAGTAATAACTACAATAACAATAATGCCCCAGGAACTCAAGAAGATTTGACTGTAAAAATGTACGAGATGTTCAACACCATGCAGCAGCAGTCTCAGTCTAATGCCAAGGCCATCGTGAACATGGAGAGGCAGATCGCTCAAATGGCTGAGGATAAAAGAAAGATAAATAATGCTAAGATCCCCAGTACTACGGAAATTAACCCGACCCATGCTCAGTGGGCTGGAAAGGAACATGTCAATGCGGTTGAGGCTGAGTGGAGGAAGGTGGCCGTAGAAGATTTGCTAGGTTATGAAAGTGAAGTTGAAGGCAAGACTGAAGAAAAGGAAGTTAAGGTTGAAAGTGAAAGTAAGGAAGAGAAAAGTAAGGAAGAAGTTGAAGTTAAGATTGAAAGGAGGATAAAAAAGAAGAAGAAATTAAGGTTGAGAATGAACCTCAACTAAAGGAGGACAAGGATGTCCTAAAGGAGGATCAGCCAATGGTGGCTGGAATTAAACAAAGGAAAAAGGATAAGAAGGAGAAGAAAAAGCAGAAGGTGCCAACTAAGTCAGCTGGACCCTCAATCAATCAGCCTCTGTGGGACGAATTAAAGAATGCTCCTGAAGATACTAGGATTCTTCAGGAGATGTACAAAAACAATACAGAAAGTAAGGCGCCTACACCTGAGACGGTGAGGTTAACTGTGAAAGTGAGTGAGGCATTTTTGGGTACATTGCCCAAGAAGGAGAGGGACCCTGGTTCACCGTTGATTACTTTCACGGTAAGGGATGTGGTCATCAGGAATACCTTGCTAGATCTTGGAGCAAATGTTAATGTATTGCCAGGTTACTTGTACGATAAGTATAAAAATGAGGAACTAGAGTTTCTAAGGCAGTATTACAGCTGGCTGACCAGTCAACCAAGGTTTTCCGAGGCAAATTGACCAATGTGATAGTTAAGGTTGGTGACTTTTTCTATCCCGTTGACTTTTTGGTAATGGAATACGAAAGTTAGAGGATGTGCCGGCATTAATTCTAGGACGTCCATTTTTAGACATAGTTGGGGCTGTCATGGACTGCAAGACAGGAGACTTGGATATCTCCTTTGGAACAAGGAAGCGCAGGCTAAATATGTTCGGATGTCTATTATCAGTGCCATCGGGGCACAATGATAGATACCCAAGTAACAATCCTCTCATGGCACCAGGAACTAAGGATAGAGGGAAACAATGGACAAGAGTAGGAGGAGGTGCAAAGGAAGAGATTTTATGGGAGGTGAAACAACATCCTTTGTCAACCATTGACAAAGTGCAGCTGCTTGATATGATAGAACTAATGGAGTTAAAGCACCAACAATACAAAAACGACGCACGGTGCAGGGAGGCTAAGGTTTTCCAACTCCTGGATACTCAGCAGCAGTGGATCAGCCAGGTTAGCGATAGGATGACACAGTTGACATCATTGCTTGCGACGGTAGTCCACAATATTGCGCCAGAGACAAAGAAGATGATGCCCAGGAAGAATGGGAAGAATAAGGAGTAGTCCGTCTGGCTGAAGACGTTAAACTTAGCGCTTGTTGGGAGGCAACCCATCTTCATAGGTTAGGTACTATATTTCTTAGGAGTAATTTGGAAAATATTATCATCGTCATTGCAGGTGTTAATTGGTTCATGGCAAGTGTGGGGTCTTATGAAGAGAATTCGAAGAATTGAAGGCAGCGCTGCGGTTTGGAGTTTTGCGCGCCGCGGGATCGCAGATCAACCCGATGTGCAGGGGTTGATTTGGGAACACGCGTGCCGCAGTTTGCTCCTATCTGCGCTGCAGGAAACAATCGGTCAGATTTTTCCTTTATAAGGTACGTCACATTCACTATTGACACACACAAACCCACAACGCGCCTTAGAGCTCCGATCAACCGACGTTTTTCTCGCGTTTTTCGCATCCATTTTATTCCTACGATAGAGGTATGTCATTCTAACTTGTTTTTACTCGTTAGAACAATCGATTAGGCCGTGAAATTGAGTGATTTCTCCAAAAACTAAAAAACTTAGAAATCGGCAATGTTGGCTCGTAGGGTGTTTTGTTTGCCAAATGATCACCCTAGAGGGGCAAGTCGGTGCTCAGGCTACCTTGTAGTGTGTTTGGATTGAGTTAACATGTGAAAATCGAGGATTTGGGGTTGGAATTTCGAAACAGCCGCTCGCCGGGCCGCGCCCTGGTTCTTGGGCTGCGCCACGGTGCGGTGGGGAGGATAAGGACTTATTTTGCAATTTTTTTTTGTGTTTTGTGTGGTTGGTTTGTGCAGATGTCTTTCAGGCACGACCATCCTTTTCTCCAGTTCCCTGACGAGTTGGAGAGTTCTGTCGAGTACATACAGAGGAGGGATGCACTGATTGGTCGCCGGGTTCTCGAGGCGATGATTCTGGACCGGGATATTCTTAGGGCAGCTGGGCTCTGGGCCGAGATCGAGCCCTTTCTTCACCGCACTTGGTCCCGTGGGGCCAATACCTTTATATGCCATGGTTGGGACAGGCTTATGGCAAACCAGGACAATGTCGTTTACACAGAGCTTCTTTTGGAGTTCCTCTCCACGGTCCACTTTGCACCAGGCTAGTCGAATGCCCGATCCAGGCTAGTCAAATTTAGATTGGGGGAGTCCCCAAGGAGTGTAGTCTCCGGGAGTTTGGAAGGCGCACGGGCATATATACGGAGGAGGAGCTCAAGAGTCAGCACTTTACGTCATTTCTTCAGGCATGTGTTCAGGGGCAGCCTGCACGGGATGCCAACACAGTGATTTAGGCCACGTTGTCCAATGACTTCTTCGAGGCGGGTTCGGCCAGCGAGAGCCAGCTCCGCAACCCACTTCACCGGCTTATGCACCGCATCATCACCACCTCTATCATGCAGAGGGAGGGGGTGAAAAGGTGTCTGGTGAGGACATGACGTATATGTAGGTGCTCCTTGACACCACCAGATTCCTCCACCTATCGTATGCTTTGGCGATATCTCTATCAACCCAGGCAGTGGGTGCTTCAGCCAGTAGTCCTTTGGCCGGTGGGCACTACATTACCTGCCTGGCCCGGTCTTATAGGTTGCTCACTGCTGCGACCATGGATTCCCGGACGGAGATACCTCCGGTTCGCACATCGGCGAGAGCTCTGGAGAACATGTATTTGATCCACCAGCCACAGGCAGGGCATTTTGTGAGGGTGATGACGGAGGCGCAGAGGGCGCCGCGACCAGCCCATGAGGAGGGACCCACGAGGCATCGCCAGAGGGTTGCACCACCAGTTTCACCACCACAGCCACAGCAGGAGGAGACACCGGCCATTCGACGATTGGAGGAGCAGGTGGCGAGGATTGAGGATTAGTTGGAGTGGATCGGGGAGGTACTTTTGGAGATGGCTACACAGCAGGAATGACGCCCCCGACTTTATTTTTGTTGCTTGTTTATATTTTATTTGTTTGTTTAGTTTGCATTTAATGTTTTTGTGAGTGTTGCATGTAATACCCAAATGGAGGAGTTCTTTCAGGCAAGTATGGGGTCACCATGCCCCCGCCACTTGCCATGATCACTGGCGTGTTCACCGTTGCGCTACAACTCCTGAATTCTGAGTAGAAGAATTGTTCGTGTTTTTGTACCTGTGACAACCAAGTACCATCAAGCAATCTATCGTCTAAGGGGTAACTCTTTCTCCCTTGTTTTGAAATTAATTTTTGTACAATGAGGGCGTTGTACGGTTTCAAGTGTGGGGTGTGGACGGTCGAAAGAGTAGTTTTTGAAATTTTTGCGGGAAATGACCAATTTCAAAATTTTTAGCAACTTTTTCAAAATTTTTAATAGGTTGTAATTTTGAAACGAATAGTTTCTGAATGTTTATAGCATTGGTATTTTTCAAGAAATATTGTTTAGTTGTTATCATGCTATGAGTTAGTCAAATAAGTTGAGTTTTAAGAGTTAGAAGATTGGAGTGTTTTAACTTTGGAATTTAGGAAGGAATTGTCAACCTGTGGCCTTTGTTGTTCTAGCCGGTAAGCCTAAAATGGGTGGGACTTATGCACCTTGCCACCTAAGATCGTCTAGTCTGGAATGGTATTTCTGAAAGCTCGTTACACAGACAACATCGAAAGTCATGGATAATTCTTTAATGGCCTTTAGAAATGAGTAAGTACACTTCATTGTGGACAGAAAATTTGTAATCAAGGGTTTTCTAGAAAGTCATGAATTCCAAAGAATATTCCGATTATGTTTTCACAAACTATTTCACTCTAACTCCTGAGGAAATAAGCTTTGAAATTAAACACATTCAAAAATTGTTTCAGTCTTAGTTAGAATTTGTTAAAACTCTCTTGCTTGGGGACAAGCAAGGCACAAGTGTGGGGTGTTTGACAACGCCTAGTAATATCAAGTATTTTAGTCGTTGTTGAGCCCTATTCTTGATGATTTTATATCATATATGCTGTGGTATTCTCACTTTTTGTGTCAATGCTTGTTTGGAAAGAAAAGATGTAAACAGGGGCTAAATGCATACAAAATGGAAGAAGTTTGAAGATACAGACAAAAGAGTCGAATTCATACGCGCGCCGTGGGTATGCACAAGGGCGCGACACGCTGAGTCCTGATTGAGGCGGTGAGAAGAATTTAAATGCCGAGAAAACAGGGATAAAGTCGTATGTGCGCCGCGGATTCTTAATACGCGCGACGCGGCCTCTTATTTTCCAAAACTATGAATAGAGGGTTCTAGGTCGAAATCAGAAGCAAAGACCTGGCATAGGAATGATCCCCATGGCTTCTTTAACTCCAAGTTTCAGTTTTCAGTCGACCATAAATGGTATTTATTGTTTTCTCATTTAATTTTCAAGTAGTTTAGTAGTTTTTAGTTTCTTGGCTAGTGTTATTGGGTGTGACAACCATTGGCATTAGGTTTAAGTTTATGAAATTTTAAGTTTACTATTTTGAACAAGTTTGGATCTGAGTTTTTATGAAGTTAATCATTCGGTTATGTTTAATTGCTTTTTTTTCTTTTTTTCATGATTCGGTGTTTTGGAATGAGTTTAAATGCTTGATTGTTTTGGCTTGATCTCTATTGCTTCTGTTTCTGAATTGTATTTCTGATTTTAGAAAGTAATTAGGTTAGGTTTTGGTTTTGATTTTAGTTTGAGTTTATGCTTGAATTGGGATTTGTTGAATTTTATGATTTTTGGACTGTTTTTCGTAGAAGCTAGAAACTAGATCCTCTGGTTGTAGAGTGACACTACAATTGGTAATCTATTGCCTACCTTGACCACGTAACTACTGTGGATCGATCCTGACTACCACTATACTAGTGAGAGTGAGATATTTTACTATTTTTGACCGCACGACGACCTAGGCGTGTCAAGGCTCTAAGTTGTCCATCTCTCTTTATCACACGCCTTCCCTATCACTGCTACAAATACCTACAAAACAACATACAACTCAAGTGTAAGCTTATAAAAAGCTTAGTTAGTAATCTTCAACATATTCAACTTATCTCTCTTAATGCACATTCTCATTATTCACTCTTGATATACTCATTAGCAAGTAAACATCTCCTCTTTATATCTAAAACCTGCAATCACATTAGCTTACAATACCAGCTAATTATTAGCAACATCAATTCATCAATAAGTACCACAACTGGGACTACTCATAACTCATACATGAACACTTTCATGAACTCCTTTTACTCATAACTCATTCAAGAAAAGTCGCATGGACTCCTTTTTACACACAATCATTCTCCATCTCAACAACCCTCATGGTTGTACAATCCGACTCAAGAACTCTGTAAAGCAATCACTTTAGCATGTACTCGGTTTATATAATCAATATGTATATTTAACTAAATTATTGTAACTTATAGGTAACAATTCACTCCACCAATGATTACAACAATAACTGTTGAAACACAAGAGTTAGATCTAGATTCAAATAATGCGGAATAATCTAAATAAACAAGATCAAGAACAGACAATATGAAGGACTGATGTCGAATGATTAATATGCAACTCAAGAACAATTCGATGTGAACTATTCTGTATGAGTGCCTTAGAAAAGATTACAAAAGTTAACCCTAATAAGGGTAAGAACATGCAATTTATACAAAAACTAAGTATGGAAGGACAGACCCATTCCATAACCGATAGCAAAATTAATGGCATAAAATCTGGCTATAAATCCGATCAGCATCTTTGACTCAATCCATATTTATGACTCAAAAATCTCCCCCTTTGAGTCAAAAATGCGACTTGTCTTCATTTTTCAGGTTTCACTTCATTTGTTTGTCTATCGAACACCTTCGGAATGATGGCCAGGATCCTCTTACGAAATTCAATATACAATCTTAACATGTCGTTGATGCAAGTTTTATCATCAGAGGTGTTGGATTGGAGTTTGTTGATGATTTGAAGAATGTGTTCCAACACTGGAGTTCTGTGAAGATGTTTGTCCAAAAGAAAGAATATCCTTTTAATGTTTTCAAGCCCTTCCTTTGAATTGTATGCCACACTCCAATTTGAGTTGACAATTTTTCCGATTTTACGCTTATTCAGATTTTTGGGAGGAGGGCGTCTCACAGTCAAATGAATCTTGTCCAGAACACCAGTGACTTCAACATCCAACTTCGCAACTTCAAGAATGTAGTATCCAATCATTCTTTTGATATGATCAAAAAGAGGATGACACTTTTGTTCTCTCGACAAGATGTTGAACAGAGATATCCAATCGAATGGATTCAAAAATGGTAGATCAGCAAGAGAAAATTCCATCTTCTCTTTATCACCTCCTCTTAATGCCAAAAATCTTGCATTTTTGAATGGAACATTAACCTCAGGAAGAAGGGGAGTCAATTGTACAATCTTCTTCAAACTCCAGGTTAAATGTTGAGGACGCGCGTTCTTCAAATAGAAGGTGAACAACAAATCATTCACTTCCGAATTAGAAAGACGGGTATCTTTGAGTTCCTCAAATCCTCGGAACAAAAGAGCTTTCACCGTCATCGGAAAGTCAAGCTGAGAGTTTACATCATTGCTTGTGTTATACGAGGTCACTGGTTGAAGCCAGTTCTCCACAGGCTCAGTAATCGCTTCCAATGTCATCCTTTTATAGTGCCAGGGAGGAAATAATGACATCTGAGTTTTCAAGAGTAATTCAGCCTCTCTTTTGGCAGCTTCCTCAGCATCAAGCTTGCGAGTGAGGTTGAGAATTTCATCAATTTCCTTTTCCCTAGTTGATTTGGCAGCGTCCCGATCAGAAGCTTGTTCTTCCAATATCTCTTTGCCTTTGCGTTTTGATGGATGTTCAAAGGATTGACCAACATCGCCTTCAGCATTCATCCTTTTGAACCAATCGGAATCGGGGTTCTGAGTAGCATGTGTAGGCCCTTTTTCAGTGTCTTTTCCGATAGTAGAAAAGGAGGTTTTGATCAGGTTGTCTTTCTTCGGAGTGTCCTGATTGAACGTACTTTCTTCATTGGTTTCGTCTCCCCCTTGTTTTGGAGAGGCAACGCCTTCCGAAACACCCTTTAATGCGGCCAAAAGATTGAAGACAGGATGAAGCTTAAGGGTTAGGTGTCTACGCACTTGAGGAGTGAGAACGGGATCAGCATCTTCGACAATCCTATGAAGGAAATAATTAATTTCAGATACACCATTTCGAACAGCTTTGTTCTGAGAAACCGCCGAGGTGAGAATGGCAGACTTGTGTCGGATATCTGACTTGAGAAGCTGGATCTTTGTTTCTTTGGCGGCTAAAGTGTCCATCAAGGAATTTTCTGTGGTCAAATCTATCTTCAGTTGATCAAACTTTGTATCCATAGAGGATACCCATTCGGAATATTCTTTCTTCAACTCCGAACGTAATGTAGAAAGCTCATCTCTTTCGTTCTTCAGGATGCTGCCAAAGTTGGAGATGACTTGTTGCATCTTTTCATTGTTACTGACATGACAGTCTCGGAAGTCCTGAGTAAATTTGAGAACATCTTTTTCCAGCCTGCCAATAGAGGTGGCAGAATTATGCATTTGGGTTTCGGAATTCTTTATGAGGGAGGAGAATTCACGCATAAGTTTGACATTTTTGGTGATTAAAGTGTCCACCGAGTCTTTATGAGCATTCAACTGGGATTGCCAGTCGGAGTGTGAGGGATTCGCCTGGGATTGAAGAAGTGAATCTAGTTTCTCGGAGATTTCCTTGAGTTGATATGAAGCCATCGGAACAGAAGAACTGGGATTCCTGAGTTTAACAGTGGATGGAGATTCAAGAAAGTCTGAAAGATCATCTTGGTCATCATTAACCAGTATATCTTCCTCGTTATCATCATCTGAAGGAGGGTTGACAAGAGGCGAATTTGGAATGCTGGTTTGTTTGGGTGATAGGGATGGAGACTTTTGGGTGATTGGGGATCGGAGGGGTGAACGTTCAGGAGTGGATTGTGGACTAGAATGAGGAGTGGTTTTTGGTGTGGGATCATGAGGCGGTGATAGTGGAGGAGGAGAAGGATTGGTAGGTGGAACGTCTTCAAGATTTTCAGTAATCGGAACGTCGTGTGGGGAATTCAGAATGTGTTGAGTATCGGAGAGTTCGTTATCGGAATCAAAAGATTGGACAAGCTTCTGAAGTCTCCTTGGACGTTTGGGCTGTTTTTCGGTGTCGGATGCTGCAGCTTTACCTTTTCGTTTAACGATTTTCTTTAGATTTTCAAGTCTATCAAAAGCGTCTTGATGTGCTTGATCAACATTACGAACTCCCGATGGAGGTAACTGTCTGTATTCAGCAATGCATTGAACGTCCTTCGGAACTCGGTCCAGCATCGTGATCGGAATTGATCCAATGAAATCGAAATCCTCCGATTTAGTGGTTGCAAACTGAGTGGTCGACAATGTCGGAATAACCGCTAAGACAGAATCGGTCATGACATGAAGATGATTTTGCTCAATAGCCCGTTTCACCACAATGGACCAAAATCGAGCACAAGAGATTTCAGAGTGACGATTCTTGTAGTTCACGCTCTCGACAAATTGGCTCCATAGAATAGACCCGTAATCAAGGTTGATATCATGATAAAGGCCATAAAAGATAGAGTAAAAGAGCTTACTTGCACTGTCTGTGCCTGTTGTGCGTTCAGAGAAGCTTTTGAACAAGATTGTGAAAAGAAAGTTCCACAGAGGCGGTAGACCTTTCTTTGTGAACTTGGAGAGTTGCGTTATATCACCCTTGTACCCTATTTGATAGAAAAACCGTGGAAGAGTAGAAGGCGCAAGGGAATCAGGATCAACAATAGCAGTTTGATTAGTAAACCCTAGCAATTTTCCAAAGCGGGACTTGGAAATACGCGTCTTGATGGATCCAACCTCAAAGGTAACAACATCATCAGCTTTGTTGTAGAATGCAGACAAGTATGAAATAGAGAGATACACGATTGGAACCTCCGCTGAAGCAGTTAAGGCTTTGCAGATTCGGGAATACTTAAGACATTCGATCATCGGCTGAAGAGCTTCATTATACTTGGAGAAGTTAAGATCGATGATCATATTCTGATTCTGTTTGACTTTCAGCATAAGAGAGGAGGATGTATTTTCGTTCGCAGAAGATGAACCAGCCATTTGAAAGTTCTTGAGAGATCTTGAGAAAAAGAGGGCTTTGAAGATGGAGAGTTCTTGAGTGAAAGATGAAAAGCGGAGAAGAAAGAGAGTAACCCAAAACTTTTTTAAATACCCTTTGGAGATTGTATGGAAAGAGAAAATCACGCTTCAGTTGATTTCGTTCCCCAAGAATGACGCTGTATCATCATAAGCGGCCCCCAAAAGTCGCATTGCAGGCGCGTGAAAAGCGAGAAAGTAGCTGCTGTGGAGATGACGTTGTAACGGCCACGTCTTGATTACCTCACCCAAATTTTCAAAAATTTGATGAGTAAAAAGTAATGCCAGGTCATCAATCTGAGTCCTTAAAAAAACCAACCAGAGTTAGAAAAATCAAATAATGATTTTCGTGCAAGAGTGTGCCAAAGATAAAGAAGAAAATCAAAATTTATTTAGTAAAGTGTGATGTCGGAATGACATAAAACTGATTGATCCCGGGCAATGATCTCTGCCTTCGGAATCAAGATAGATTCTGAAGTGATTGTGTGGTATCCCGTTGAATTACGATCAATGGATTGATAAGAATCATTGAATGGTTTCTTTTAAGATTTTGGCTTTATGAGGTGGGTTTAACTTTCTTTCAGATTCCGAAAACGTGAGAAATGTTCGAAATCGGAAGAAAGAACTTGTTTGACCAGAGAAGTCATGAAAACAAGTGAGGGTAAGGAGAATTTTGTCTGACTAGGGAAATATTTTGAAATCTCAAAAAAAAAAAAAACTGGATCTCTTTGGATAGAAATTACTTTGGTGGAGTAGATTTCATAAAGATCACGCAAAAATAAAAGATTGAGATTTCCTTTGAACTTTCCGACAATTCCTTAGCGTGTTCGGATTTTTGGGTTTCATTCGAAATTATGGTAGAAGCAATTCCGAAATCATGAACACAGAGTTTGGATAACCATCAGTTTTCAGTGGTAATGCTAAAAACCTTCATAAGAGTTATAGTTATATGGAAGTGAATTAAGTGTGGAGAATTGATAGAAGGGTCAAGAAAGATTGTTTGAGTCTCACAGCTTCTCATGGTGAAAATGAGTTGCGATCTTTGACTAGAATTTCCGAAATCTTATATTGAAATTGGTTTATATTTCAATAATCATAGATATTCGATTTAGGTACTCAGAAACTGTGGTAAGAAGAAATCCATCAATTCAAAATAGTTACAAAAAAAATTGTATTCTGGCTGAAGAATGCTGACGAGGACTTGTCTATCATGAGAAATCATTTATTGCTCAGGCGAAAAGTGTGGAAAACGTCCAATCAGTTGCTAATCAGCCGTCTCTGCCTTAATGACACATAATAATGACTGTAGAATGCATCATTACTTCAAAAAGTAATTAAATATCCACAGTTGGAAGCTTAACCGGCGTCATTTCTGCCTATAAAAAGGAACCATTGTTAATAGCAACAATTCACACCACAAAGAAAATTACCATCAGAAGATATATCAAATGGCTCGTCGTCCCTACAACCGCTTTGACAAGGTCGAAGTCAAGATGCAAGAAGGCGACTACTCAGGTGGCATCTATGGCGGGGTTGTCATGGGAGTTTGGAATCACCGATATGAGGTGAGAATGACCACTCTCAACGATGGCGAGGGTGGTGGACCACTGACGGTTCAAACAAGCTACCCCTTTCTGCAGCCTGTCCCACCAAGCATCTTAGTGGAGTACAAACAGTTTGACCTCATTGAGGTCTGGCACAGGAGGGGGTGGTGGCCGGCAGTGATCACCCGTGCAACTCCCCACAACCAGTTCCAAGTGGGACTGGCAGACGGGACTCGCCTCTTCGTTGATGAGAGTGAGCTACACATCTACCATGCTTTCCATCTTGGTGATCCTCCCATGTGGCACTACTACAAGCTGTAGGAAGTAGTTGTTTTTATCTTTGTCTTTTGATGTACCGAACTTTCTTCCTCCAGTTTCAATAAATAGTGTCTTTCTTTTTGTGTATGGATTTGTGTTTGAATTCTGTATCTGCAGTCTCAAGAATATCGGATAGCAAGAAGAACAAAACAAAGAAAAATAAAAGAAAAAGAAAATAAAACACACAACATACGAAAATAAATTAAAGTTTTAAAGAACTAGAAAATATTTTTGATATTTTGATATATATGAAGAAAGTAAAGCACAAAAAAAAATTAAGGAAAATATTTTTGATATTTTGATATATATGAAGAAAGTAAAGCACAAAAAAATTTTTTTAAGGAAAATATTTTTGATATTTTGATATATATGAAGAAAGTAAAGCACAAAGAAAAAAATTTTAAGGAAAATATTTTTGATAAAAAAAATAAATGACTGAAAAAAAATAAAAGAAGTAAAAATTGAAGTAACAAAATAAATAATAAAATAAATAATAAAACAAATAATAAAACAGCGTTTCAGAAAGGATACATGCATTCTAAATTCCGATTCCGAGGCATTCCGAATTTCGGAATCAATCGGAATCTCAATTAGATTTCGGAACAGATTCAGCTTCCATCATTCTGAGACCTTGAAGAATTCTGTTAAATGCCAGCTCAGGAAGGGCCTTTGTGAAGATGTCTGCTAGTTGATCATTTGAGCGAACAAAATGAATCTCGATGTTGCCGTCTTCAACATGATCTTTGATAAAATGATATCTGAGTGCAATATGTTTAGTCTTTGAATGTTGCACTGGATTGTGACAAATCCGAATCGCACTTTCGGAATCACAGTAAAGAGGAATACATTTCATACTGACTCCATAGTCTCTCAGTTGGTTTTGAATCCATATTATCTGAGAAGTGCATGAAGCAGCAGCAATGTACTCAGCTTCAGCTGTTGAGAGTGACACACAGGTCTGTTTCCTTGATTGCCAGCTTACAAGTTTTCCATCGAGAAGTTGACATCCTCCTAAAGTGCTTTTGCGATCCAGTCCACAACCACCAAGATCAGCATCAGAGAATGCTTGAACGAAGAAGCCAGATCCTGATGGATACCATAGTCCAAGAGAGGTTGTTCTTTTGAGATATCGGAATATATTCTTCACTGCATTGTGATGTGGCTCTCTAGGATTCGCCTGAAATCTTGCGCAGTAACAAACAGCAAACATAGTGTCAGGTCTGCTTGAAGTGAGGTAGAGAAGTGAACCTATCATTTGACGATAAAGAGTTATATCTGCTGCAGGTTTGTCTAGTGAAGGAGTGAGTTTGGTTCCGAAATCCATCGGAACTTTGACTTTAGAATCTCCCTTCATTCCGAATTTCTCCAAGAGAGACTTGGTATAAGCTTCCTGATTAATGAAGATGCCTTCTGAGCTTTGTCTGATGTTAAGGCCTAGAAAGAAATTGATTTTACCCATCGAGCTCATTTCAAATTTTTTCTCCATCAGTTTTCGGAATTCAGCCGTTAGGTTAGGATGAGTGGATCCGAAAATGATGTCATCGACATAGATTTGAACAATCATCAGATGACTTCCTTCCTTTTTGCGAAAGAAAGTTGGGTCGACAGAACCTTGCTTGAACTTGGATTGCTTGAGAAACCGAGTTAAAGTTTCATACCAAGCTCTTGGAGCTTGTTTTAGACCGTAAACAGCTTTATCTAACACATAGCAATGATCGGGATGTTTACTGCTCACAAAGCCCGGTGGCTGTTCAACGTAGACTGTTTCTTCTAATTCTCCATTCAGAAATGCACATTTGACATCCATCTGATAGACATCGAAACCCTTGTGTGCTGCATAAGCAAGAAAAATCCGAATGGATTCCAGTCTGGCAACCGGTGCGAATGTTTCTTCATAATCAATTCCTTCTTCTTGACAGTAACCTTGAACTACCAGTCTTGCTTTGTTCCGAATGACATTCCCTTCTTTGTCTAACTTGTTTCGGAAAACCCATTTCATTCCGAGAACTGAAGCCTTTTCCGGAGTTGGAACTAATCTCCACACCCTGTTACGTTCAAATTCGTTTAGTTCATCTTGCATTGCTTGGACCCAGTCAGCATGATCAAGTGCTACTTTAACCGTTTTAGGTTCAATTTTGGAGATGAACGAATGAAACATGCAAAATTCCACTTTTGAAAATAATGCGGCTTGCTTTTCTTTAGCTTGAGCTCGAGTGAGAACGCCAGCAGAAGTCGTTCCGATGATTTGAGATTTTGGATGATCTCTCGTCCATTTTATCATTGGAGGATAATTTGGATCATATTCAGGATTGATTTCTGGAATAATTTCTTCTGCTTCCGATTATGCCTCTGACTGTGTGTCGAGGTCATTGTTTTCAATCTCATTCTCCCCCTGGAAGTTTGCATCGTTTCTATCGTCAGAGGGATCTTTTTTAACCGGTAGAGTGGTTGACTCGGATTCAAGGGCCATACCCTCCCCATGAATAGGTGCTGAGCTCTCCCCCTGGATAGGAGCTGGGTTCTCCCCCTGGATAGATGCATCGGGAATGGATGTTAGATTATTGTTTGGAATCGGAACATCAGTGGAATTTTCTTGTGAAGTTTCGTTTTCACTGACTGTACTTTCTATAAGCTTTAACAACTCATCTCCTTGGTTATCTCTTGCGTTTGCTTCTGCTGATTTTGCGTTTTCTTGTTCATCGAACAAATTCATGAATTCCTCATAGAGATCCATAACAGGAATTGTTGATGTATTGGATTCGGGAAAGATTTCTTCAGTCTTTGTAGAAACATGCTTTTCTCTTGAATTGTATATATCATCAAAGGTGATGTAGTATGTTTCTTCAATCTTCCGAGATCTTTTGTTCAGAACACGATAGGCCTTTGAGGTAAGAGAGTATCCCAGAAAAATACCTTCATCAGCTTTTTCATCCCATTTAACTCGTTTTTCTTTGGAGTTAAAAATGAAACACTTAGATCCGAAAACATGAAAGAATTTCACGTTCGGTTTTCTTTTGTTAATGATTTCATAGGGAGTGAGATTAAATCGTTTGGTGATGTTTGATCGGTTCTGAGTGTAACAGGCAGTTGCGATGGTGTCGGCCCAGAAGTATAGAGGAAGTTTCGTAAAAGAGAGCATTGTACAAGCGGCTTCACAAAGAGAACGATTTCGTCTTTCTACAACTCCATTTTGTTGAGGAGTGTAGGGGGCAGAGAAGTTATGCGATATTCCTTTATTGACAAGAAAATCATCTAGAACTTTATTTTTGAATTCTGTCCCGTTATCACTTCTTATCATCCGAACGTGCTTTCGGAGAAGAATTTCTATCTGCTTGATGAAGTTAATCATGTTGATCGCTGCTTCAGATTTTTGCTTGAGAAAGAATACCCATGTGAAACGAGAGAAATCATCTACGACAACCAGAATGGACCACAAAGATCAATGTGCAGAAGTTCTAATGGTTCGATGATCTTTGTGTTGATGATTGTAGAATGGCTCTTCCGACTTTGTTTTCCCAGATCACATGCATCACACAGTCGGTCTTTGTCGTACTTGAGTAGCGGTAATCCTCGCACCAGATCACCAAGTACCAATTTGTTAATGTCACGAAAGTTCATGTGAGATAAACGCCTGTGCCATAACCAGCTATCATCGTTTGTAGCTTTTGTGAGTAAGCAGATGGCAGGTTTTCCTTGGATGGGTTGCATGTCCAAAGGATACATCTCTCCTTTTCTTTTTGACTTCAAAATGATCTTCTTGGATTTCTTTTCGACCAGTTCGGAGCCATCTTCATCAAATGAGACTTTAAGACCTGTTCCGACAACTAGTTGCGAAACACTGATTAAGTTGTGCTGAAGTCCTTCAACATATGCCACTTTCCGTATTGAAATTTCACCATTTGTGATCATGCCATAGCCTTTGATGTTGCCGGTTGCATTGTTTCCATAGCTGACTTTTCCTCCATTCATTAGCGAGCGATATTCTCATAATTCCTCCTTCCTCCCTGTCATGTGACGTGAATAGCCGCTATCAATGTACCACTCCGGATCATACTGTTCGTCACGTAGAACCTGCACAAGTTAGAGAGATTTAGGAACCCAAACCAATGTGGGCCCATGTGAGACTTTATGAGAGATAGGAAAAATGCATGATCTATCAACCCAAAAGGATTGTCTCATGGATGGTTGATTTTTCTTATTTTCAATTCGAAACACTTTCATTTTTGTAGATTGCCATTGTTCTTTAGCAAAACAAGATTTCGTTGGAGTGAGCGTGTTGGAAACTTGATAATAATGGGTTTTCTAACTGCGAGAGTGATTAGTAGGAATTGAAGGTTTAACTGACTGAGATGAGAATTTTGATTTAAAGATAACTGTTGGGTGAATCTTGTTGGATTTGAGATCCTGAGTGATATCAGGATATAGTTTTTGCCTTCCCCTTTGAATCATTTGTACCAAGAACATTAGTGGGATTCTTTGTTGTTGGTGTTGAAACCGAGGATTTGGGTGTAACATCCCAAAATTTTTGAGTAAATTTAAAAAATTTTAAACGAAAACTTCAATATAAGAAAAGTCACTTAATTAATTTTCATAAGATTCCATAACTTATAAGTTTAATGAAAACATCCCAGGATTAACAAAAGTTAATGAAATCACAACATAGCGGAACATCCATTCAAAAACAGTCCTCCAATGAAGCAGCACAGTGTATACACGTCACGCCTTGCCATCCATGGTACCTGATGTACCTGAAACAGTAGTTTATATAGGGAAAGGGTAAGCACGGAGCTTAGTGAGTTCCTCAAAATACCATACGATCCATCAGACAACATAGAACACATCATAATCATTCATATGTCTGTGAGACTCGCGGGCTATCCCTGTTCCGCCTGAAGACTCACGAGCAGTTCTCGTTCCGTCTTATCGCTCGCAGGCTTTTCCCGTTCCGTCTAATGACTCGCAGGCTATTCCCGTTCCGCCTATTGGCTCGCGGGCTGTTCCCGTTCCGTCTAATGACTCGCAGGCTATTCCCGTTCCGCCTATTGGCTCGCGGGCTATCCCGTTCCGTCCACAAACAATCCTTATCATAGCAATAATTCATACAATTATCATAACAGGTAAGATCACCTTAGTCTAACATATCTTCCTTCCTACGCATGCAATGTCACATATAGTATAGTGAGAAGACTCACCTGATTATAGTTGACTATATCGTTTATCTTTCTCGGCTTTGTATTTCCTTCAACTTTAACTGTTAACATAATAAGAAATTTATCATTACTTAATCCTTAACTATATTATAGTCGCATCATTAAACCCTTCAATAATTCCAACATGATACTCCATGATTTATCAAGTAAAGAACGGCCAGGTAGAAGATTAGATGGGGTGGCAGGATCCTTTCAGCATTTTAGCCTTTCGGAAAATCCAACAACCAGATCCCAAGTAATCGGCCTAGTCACCGTCCTCGTAAGTAAATCAATCGGTATTATTTCCGGAATTACGAGTTGTTATAATAACGACATTTTAAGGTTTTTGTTTACTATTGTTAGAAATGAGTATAATATAACATATGTTATACTTATTAAATATTCTACTTCTTAACACAAAAACTATTTTACAATACCTAATTAAGCTATAGAAAAGTTTGTAGTTACCTTATGACCAGTCGTCGGAACCTATAACTTCTTCGCTAGGCTTTTGAGCTTCCTTCCGCTCACTTCTTACACTATAGTGCTTAGAAACCTCTATATATTGGATTGAGATTTGTTGGTGTGGTTTATGAGATGTTTTGGGGGGTATTTATACTTGAATTCTTGAATAAAAAATGGCATGACACTTTTGACAAAAGATTTTAATAATATAATTTTGTTGAAATTAAAGGCCTTCTAGAATCAGTCTGTTCAAGACTGGTTTAGCCGATCTTAAACCCATTAAATTCACGTTTTATTTGATATTCAGAAAATTCATCTCAATACCTTTCCAGGGATGTATTTTACGTATTTATACGATTTTTCTATGATTTATTATGAATTTTTGAAAACAGACTATCTAATCTGTCAATTCCGAACTAATCAGTAAAGACTGCATTTTTTACCATAGATAATGTCATTTTCAAGTTTACTATTATTTTTGGTAATTGTAGTAGACTCAATTTGTAAACTCTGTGCACTGGTTTGAGGTCGAAACGATTTTTCTAGAATTAATTATGATTTTTCTAAAAACGACACAAAATGCTGATTTTCATATGAAATTGTAACTAAAGTTTTTCTTAGCTTTATAACTACCAAAAATCATATAATTCCTAACACTCTTATTTTAAGTATATGTTATAATCAGGATACGGGTCTTACAAGTCTCCCCCACTTATTTGGATTTCGTCCCGAAATCCGCATTCTCGAACGCCTCTATGTATTTCCCATCGAGTCCTTGTGTCCTTAAAATCCTCCTCGTCTTATTGTCGAAACTTTACAAGATTTAATTATCTTTCCCTTTCAACATTCACATACCTCTGTAATAATGCTTAAGGTCCTATTATTGTCATTCACTCCATACTTCTTTTCTTTTAATTACTCTAGATGTACAAAAAAACTCTAACTGTTTCTCACAGTACCACACATCGACTTGATCGGCTACTATCTACAGTACATATTTAGTACTTTCTAATCTACCTATATACATAGTTAACCTAGTTAACTTTCAACACCTAATTTTAACACTATTTCGTATTTATATGAATTCGTCATATTTCAACACACATTTGCCTCAATTCAACATTTCTTTTAAATACTTTTTGGCTAAATAATTTTTTGTGTTCCACCGAAATATAAAATTTACATCATCTTTTGTAAGTTTTTTTTTTTTTTTTTTTTGAAGTACTGAACACTCTTTAAACTATTTCCATTATATGGAGACATAAAATTTTGTTTTATTTCAAAAGTCTCTTTATTATCTCGTTCTCACCAGAGTCAAGCAGAGAATTTTGAAAAAATGTCACTTGGGGTAGTGGAAAGTCGCATCTACTGTAGTTAGTTTGAATTTCGGTAATTAAAACGTGAGGTGTCCTTTCAGTTCCGTGTGTCCTTTCGGTTCCAGCTGCAAGATACTATATATACAGGTATGTAGTATCATTCATTTTCAGTCTCATCCTCTCTTATCACTAGTTTGTTCGTAAACAAACTCATATTTAAAGCCGAGTCATGGAAAACATATCTTCAATGGGCGATCTGTCGAACCCTGGACCTGGTTTTCCGCAAGGAGAGTGTACTTCAGACCAAGCATTCTTAATAGAGTTTGGTGACTCTAACATTCTAGACATATATCATCCATACTTCGATTACCTTGCTAATGTTTTGTTTGATTTTGAATTATGGTACAGTCTTCCAGATATACTACCAATAGAGCATCTCCACGATGAGCCGGAAATTTTTCCCGAGTTGAACATTAACTCAGATGATCCGGTGCATGCATCTGACTTTGCACTTGATCAGACTCCATGCCTTCTACCAGGTTAAATTCTTTTGAATGATCCATTTATAAGTATTCTATTTTGTTTTATCATTTGACATGTGTTATTTGTAGACCCATTTGTGGATGGTCTAACTGAGTACAATCCATTCATCGACGTACCCTCAATAAGCAGTGAGATCATCCCCATGAATCAAGGATTCATGGCTGACATTCAAAATGACAATCAATTACAAACGATTGATAACATCAATATTGATATGAATCCCGAGTTTGGGGTTGGTTTTCAATACCAAAATCACCTTCAGGTGATTCAAAGGAACCTAGAAGGATTTCAAAATCCTGGGATTTTAGTTGAAAACCAACAATTATTACCGATAGAGGCCACTAATTTTGATGAATCAATGTCCATCTTTGGGTCAAAAAATCAGGATCATGTTCAAATGATCCAGAATGATAACAATACAATTGGATTTGAACATTCTAGTTCAGAAAACATAGCAGGTTTCAGACATTTATTAAGTAGGGAAATAATAGTTGAACACTTTAACGAACCAATTGAGAAAGCTGCGAAGGAACTCAACATTGGAACGACACAATTAAAAAAACGCTGTAGAGAATTAGGTATCAATCATTGGCCCCAATGACAACTTACGAGTTTGCAAACCCTTATTGATCGTGCTGAGGTAAAGAACTACATTTTTTAATTCCTTTATATCATAAGGTTGAAATTACTAAAGTTATTTGTGCCACAGGAATTTGGTAATGAATTTATTGAGGCAACAGAATTATCGGGAGATTTAATGCCCAACCTAAAAAAAGAAAAAGAAGCGATAATTGAAGGGTCACAATCGGGTTTAACAGACGGCACAAAGAAGCTAATACAAGCTGCTCATAAGGTTGTATTTAGGAAAAGAAAAATTCAGGAAAAGAGGGAAACTTCATCAAGAACTCATACACAGCAGCAATCTCTGCCATCTAATTCTGGTATGAGTAGTATTAACCCTGGTTTACTCAAGTCTTCGAGTGAGGAGAATTTTTTGAGGCTTTGTAGGTGACCTAGCCTGGTTTCCTCCTTCTTATAGCTACCCCCAACTGGTTCCGAATTAGAGCCCTTCCTCATCACTGCCCTACTTACACACGCCCCAAATGAGTCAATTTTTAGCCCCTAATCATGGGGTTACAGGTTCCAACCATATTGAGACCCCATACCTTGGAGCTCCTCCTCCAATAACTGAAAGCATACCACTTCCAAATCCTCGAGAAGGTACAAGTCAACCTAATGATGACAAAGATTGGAGTGTAGAAGATCTTTTCTCGCTTCTTTCTGATTCTCTGGTTTAGGTTAGTAGTTCTGTAAACTTTTCTTAATGTATTAATATAAAGTTGTAGTAATGAATTAACATATTGACGTGTTACTATAATTTTAATAATTTCATCGATTCAATATAATATTCATGTTGTTCCCTTAATTTTGTATTCCTCTCCCACTTGGACTAAAGTCCAAGTCTGTTTATTCGATTTATAACTTTTTTTTACGAGCCCTTACTCTCGAACGAAAAACAAGCCCACTCTGCTCAGCCAACAACTTGCATCGGGGGCAAACACTATCTCAATAAACATGTTTCGATAATGTAAAGATGTTTACATCAACCACCATATGTTACTCATCCGTTTGCTACCCTAGTCAATACCTCTATCGTCAGTTACCTCAATCACGAGTGAGTGATCCAAACTCTCAACCCACACGACCTGATCAATCACTCAAGCAAGATCAATACAAGGGTAGGTAGCCCCACTATTACACAGCACTAGGCATGTACAGAGTTGACTCAAAAATACCCGCCAACATCTCAGGCGCCGCTTGCACCTCTTTGACCGTGAGTTGGAAACTCACCCTTGCATCCTCTAGTCCCTGTCTGACTTGTGCGCCCATTAGTTGCATGAAAAATAGCTACCACAATAGCATTTTGGCATTCTCCCTTTCAACAGTCTTTAAGCTCAGTAATCAACTTAAGCATGATCGGTCCAAGCAAACTGGTATGATCGCATCTTAATTGTTCCTACTAACCTCACAATCAACATTCAAAAATTGAATGGATAAAAGTTTACCACATTACACTAGCATTTAAGTTAATTATGCTAGACACTCACATACTCAGCTCCTTGGATCCTTCGTGACGAACTCCCGACTCGAACGTGGATCCTGTGCTTTCGATAGTAGGAGCTCTACTACTACCTTCCACACCTATCCATGTTCGTTCCAAGACCCGTCTCGATATATCCAATTCGCTTCTCACCGATAATTTTAACACATATGCCCTTACAAGGCATATGTCAACCCTTCTAGGAATACTTGGAATCCCACCCCCACCTTGCTATTCTAACTAACACGGAACTTCCTCCAGTGATGACAGGTTGTTTCACGAACGTAGTTGTATACAATATCGAACTAAACAGTCTTTCAAATAAGAGAATCTTCCCTAAGGCAACAACCAAACAAGGAACATGCAATAAGGTCAACTCACATTCTATGACTATTCAGTCCATATTGTATACAACTTAGTGGAAATCTCTAAGCAACCTATCGGCACTAGCATATAGTTCTATTAGCAAATAGCAGATAATAATACAACAATGTGTGATCACTACCAGGCATTTCAGCAAACATATACCATATGTTTTTTTTAACATCCACAATATTAAATACTTAACCCTTTTCTCATACTGGCGTCGGCTGGCGGTACACACTGTGTCTTCAGTTCACCCTTCATAAAACATCCTTCTTTCATAAAAATGTTTTAAGAAAACTCTTAAGCCTCAACTTGAGTCCAGAACTCACTAAGTGAGCCTGATTCTCTCAAGCTGTGCTCTGATACCAACTTGTAACATCCCAAAATTTTTGAGTAAATTTAAAAAATTTTAAACGAAAACTTCAATATAAGAAAAGTCACTTAATTAATTTTCATAAGATTCCATAACTTATAAGTTTAATGAAAACATCCCAGGATTAACAAAAGTTAATGAAATCACAACATAGCGGAACATCCATTCAAAAACAGTCCTCCAATGAAGCAGCACAGTGTATACACGTCACGCCTTGCCATCCATGGTACCTGATGTACCTGAAACAATAGTTTATATAGGGAAAGGGTAAGCACGGAGCTTAGTGAGTTCCTCAAAATACCATACGATCCATCAGACAACATAGAACACATCATAATCATTCATATGTCTGTGAGACTCGCGGGCTATCCCTGTTCCGCCTGAAGACTCACGAGCAGTTCTCGTTCCGTCTTATCGCTTGCAGGCTTTTCCCGTTCCGTCTAATGACTCGCAGGCTATTCCCGTTCCGCCTATTGGCTCGCGGGCTGTTCTCGTTCCGTCTAATGACTCGCAGGCTATTCCCGTTCCGCCTATTGGCTCGCGGGCTATCCCGTTTCGTCCACAAACAATCCTTATCATAGCAATAATTCATAAAATTATCATAACAGGTAAGATCACCTTAGTCTAACATATCTTCCTTCCTACGCATGCAATGTCACATATAGTATAGTGAGAAGACTCACCTGATTATAGTTGACTATATCGTTTATCTTTCTCGGCTTTGTATTTCCTTCAACTTTAACTGTTAACATAATAAGAAATTTATCATTCCTTAATCCTTAACTATATTATAGTCGCATCATTAAACCCTTCAATAATTCCAACATGATACTCCATGATTTATCAAGTAAAGAACGGCCAGGTAAAAGATTAGATGGGGTGGCAGGATCCTTTCAGCATTTTAGCCTTTCGGAAAATCCAACAACCAGATCCCAAGTAATCGGCCTAGTCACCGTCCTCGTAAGTAAATCAATCGGTATTATTTCCGGAATTACGAGTTGTTATAATAACGACATTTTAAGGTTTTTGTTTACTATTGTTAGAAATGAGTATAATATAACATATGTTATACTTATTAAATATTCTACTTCTTAACACAAAAACTATTTTACAATACCTAATTAAGCTATAGAAAAGTTTGTAGTTACCTTATGACTAGTCGTCGGAACCTATAACTTCTTCGCTAGGCTTTTGAGCTTCCATCCGCTCACTTCTTACACTATAGTGCTTAGAAACCTCTATATATTGGATTGAGATTTGTTGGTGTGGTTTATGAGATGTTTTGGGGGGTATTTATACTTGAATTCTTGAATAAAAAATGGCATGACACTTTTGACAAAAGATTTTAATAATATAATTTTGTTGAAATTAAAGGCCTTCTAGAATCAGTCTGTTCAAGACTGGTTTAGCCGATCTTAAACCCATTAAATTCACGTTTTATTTGATATTCAGAAACTTCATCTCAATACCTTTCCAGGGATGTATTTTACGTATTTATACGATTTTTCTATGATTTATTATGAATTTTTGAAAACAGACTATCTAATCTGTCAATTCCGAACTAATCAGTAAAGACTGCATTTTTTACCATAGATAATGTCATTTTCAAGTTTACTATTATTTTTGGTAATTGTAGTAGACTCAATTTGTAAACTCTGTGCACTGGTTTGAGGTCGAAACGATTTTTATAGAATTAATTATGATTTTTCTAAAAACGACACAAAATGCTGATTTTCATATGAAATTGTAACTAAAGTTTTTCTTAGCTTTATAACTACCAAAAATCATATAATTCCTAACACTCTTATTTTAAGTATATGTTATAACTCTTCTGTGACGATCAAAATATCACCCATCTCTGCTTTGCCGACGATCTCCTTCTCTTCTGCCATGGTGATAGCTCTTCTGTTAAACTCATATGTGACTCTCTTGAGGAATTCTCTGGGGTTTCTGGCCTCCATCCCAACATTGCGAAGAGTGAAGCTTTCTATTGTAATGTTGGTGAGAGGACAAGGGCTGCAATTGATCTTATTGTTAAGTTTCCGGAGGGCTCTTTTCCTGTACGATACCTTGGCATTCCTCTCATCACCACGCGACTTGCCCACAAAGACTGTAAAGGACTTGTTGATAAAGTCAAATGCAGGTTTAATGACTGGAAAAACAAGTCTCTTTCCTTTGCTGGTCGTCTCCAGCTGATCCTCTCTGTCCTTTCTTCTACTCAAATCTATTGGGCTTCTGTTTTTATTCTTCCTAAATCTATCTCTAACGATATTGAGAAGCTCATGAGAGGTTTCCTCTGGTGCCATGGTGAGTTGAAGCGTGGTAAAGCTAAAGTCTCCTGGAAAACTGTATGCCTTCCTAAGGAACATGGTGGGCTTGGCATACGTAACCTTGCTATCTGGAATGTTGCCCTTATGGCTTCCCATGTTTGGAGACTCCTTTCCAAGAAAGAGTCCCTATGGGTTAAGTGGATCCACTCTTACCGTTTATGTGGCCGAAACTTTTGGGATGCCCCAAAAAAATACGGTTCTGGATTTGCCTGGCGTAACATCCTAGATATGAGGGATAAGATAAGGGAATATATAGTTTCCAAGATTGGTGATGGATGCTCTACTTCTGCTTGGTTCGATAACTGGCACCCCGCGGGCCCTCTTTCTAAATTCTTGTCTGTCCGTGACATCCATGATGCGGGTTTCACTCCTGATACAAAGGTTGCTGACCTGGTTCTTAACGGATCTTGGGTTCGGCCTCATTGTTGGAGAGATTCCCATACTGCTCTTCTTTCTCATAACCCCCCTAATCTTTCCACATTCGTCCCTGATAATCTCCTTTGGAGATCTAGAGACGGCCAACTATCTCCTTTCTCTGTTCGTTCTGTTTGGAAGACTATTCGCCCCTATCATCAACCGGTCGTTTGGTTTCATCTTGTTTGGTTCTCCCAGAACATCCCCAGACATGCTTTCATTCTTTGGGTTGCTCTTAAAAATCGCCTTAAGACTCATGATAAAATCAAAATTTGGGACACTAATTCCAATCTCATTTGTGCGTTCTGCGGGAACTGTCCGGATTCCCTTTCTCATCTCTTCTTTGAATGCTCTTTCACTTCTTTGGTTTGGCATGACCTCCATCATGTCATGAATCTCTCCTTCTCCGCTGATAGCTGGTCTGATATCATTAGTCAACTAAACCCCATTAATAAGAACAAGACCATTTGGTCTATCATTAGAAGACTTGTTTTTGCTGGAGCGGTCTACCACATATGGCGGGAAAGAAATTTACGCATTTTTACAAAAATAAAAAGATCTCATCATGCTGTAGTGAATATTGTTAAGGATGATATCCGCTGTAGACTGCTGAGTCTTTCTTTGAAAAATTGCACTAATGTTGATTTAGCTAAAACTATTTGGACCCTCCCTTAATTTTCTTCCTCTGCGCTTTCCTTTTTCTATGCTTGTTTTGGCTTGTATGGTTTGTTTGTTTTGCAGGTTGCTCTCCTTTATGTTCTGGTTTGCTTATGGTTCCTTCTCCTGTTTTGGTTCCTAGTTTAGCTTGTTGTCCGTTGGGGCCTGTCCTGATGGATTTTCTGTTTTTTGGTGGGGAGTCCCCAGCCTTATATTGTATTTATTCTTTTTATTAATAAAATTTACCAGAGGTTCCGCCCTCTTTACCCAAAAAAGTATATGTTATAATCAGGATACGGGTCTTACATTGGGTTTTGGTTTTGGAGTATGCTCAAATTTTGGAATTGGAATTGGATTGACTTTCTGGGTTGGGTTTAAGTCGTTTTTGTTTCTCCAGAACTGTTTTCTCTCTTTCAAATTCTTTTTGTACCTGGCATTCATTTGTTTCCTTTTGGCGATCAGCTCTTCAGGAGACCTATGAATACAAGATGTTGAGCAGTCATTAGAGTTGGAGTTGAAGGTACTCGTCTTAGAGTTTGAAGAATTGAATTTCAAATTCTTTGTACCCCATGAACCATTTTTAGAGACAGAATTTTTACAGTTCAATGATCCAGAAATATAGTTACCACGAGACTTCCACGAGGTCATTTCGGAAAGACCTTTAGTCTCATCTGAGTTGTCAATTGGTTCCGACCAAAAGAAAGAATCACATACATCGGAGTTATCGTTATCGACTAGGACTTTAAGTTCAGTTACATCTTTTGTATTTAGGCCTGGTTTAACAAAAACTTGATTTGGTACTGTCTGAATCTTTGGAAAAACAGTGGCCTGTTCGTTTAAAGTGTGTGATCCTTCACTTTCAACAATTCTCGCAGAAGCAACTGAATTTTCAGAAATGAGATTTTTCTTAGTTTCAGTAGAATTGGATATAAATTCCGAACAGTCAATTTCATCCTCAATAGATATCTCACTCATATCACTTTCATCGAAATACGAAATATTCTCATTAATGGGAGTATTATCATAATTTAGTTTAGAGCATAATGAGTGAAAATTCTTTAAGGTCGCTGTCTTAATTTCCTCATGATCATTTTCTGAAAAATATTCTTTGACCATATTTTTATGTTCTTTGGACTGAATATAGCTTTCAATTTTATTAAGTCCGATTCGATAAGCTTCCGAAACCTCATCAGATGAAACAATGGTTTCACATCTGTGACATTCTGCATCGATTTCATCCTCTTTCAACTCAAGAAAGGGCAAAATCATTTTGTGTAAACCCCTGCCTATATCACAGTCAAGATGCAATTGAGTAATATTATTGTAAAGACGCTTTGCAATTAAACAAAAAATATTTCTCTGTTTGACAAGAGCTAGATTATCCCTTTTGACATAAATGATATCATCTCGTGCTTTAACTAACTCACTATCCAACGCCTCGATTCTCATTCGTCTCTCCTCATTCTTATTCGATACCCTGCTCAATTGATTATTTAGGTTGACGTGTTCTTTTTAAGCTATCACTCAAACTAGAAACGGTGAATCTAAGATCATCTAATTCAGTATCATAAGTAGAAGAACAAATATTTAAAGATTTAAGGATAGAGCGTACCTTGTTGACCACAGCCTCACATTCCTCAACTTGTTCATAAACAGGTTTCGCAGCAAAACAACTTGCTGAGGTTTGGCACCCGTCGGTAGAGTACCCTCTGCTGTCGGAATGATCAGCCTTCACCATCAAACATCGGCCATGCGTCGGATTTCTTACCTCCTCATCTTCCGAATCCGTTGACCATACCTCAATGACCCCAAACTCGCTATCCTCCTTTACCACGAAGGCTGCCTTGGTAGATGAAACATCATTCTTTTTCAGTTCCGCAATCTTCTTTGCGTAATAAGCTTCATCTTTTACCTGCTCCTTCTTCTCAGCTTGTTTTCGGAGCAAACAGTCTTTTACAAAGTGGTTCTTGTCTTTACAATAATGGCAATCATAGCCTGAGTCGCCAACAAATTTCTTTTCTTCATCACCTTTCTTTTTCTGGCTTTCTTCCGATGACTTTTCAGAATTGAAACCTCCTTGTCGACTTCGGTTTCTGAATTTGGAGAAGTTTTTCTTGAAGAACTTCTTGGGATTTGATACCATCAAAGCTTTGTCTTCTCTGGTCAGATCATCGTCGGAAAAATCTGAGTCAGAATCGATTTCAGCCGATTTCTTTCCGGCAGCAACCAGTGCAAGTGAACCAAGACCGATAGTCGCTTTGGCTTCCGAAATGACTTCCTTTTCATGGGACTTGAGGATTCCCACAACTTTAGCCAAAGTGTAAGTTTTGAACTATTCATGCGCTTTTATGGTTGATACGATAGCCTTCCATTCGGAACGAAGACCATCAAGAAAGGTAACCTTTTGCTCAATAACAGTCCGAGCCAGATTGTATTTTAATAATCGACTGAGAAGATGATTGTATTGATTGAAAGTCTGGGTTAGAGTTTCTTCCGAACCTTGTGCAAAACATCCGAAATCGTAAAGAAGAGTGGTTTGAATTGAGTGCTCAAGGTCAGCATCTCCCGAATACAATTCTTTAAGTCTATCACAGATCTCTTTAGCCGTCTCGCATGAACTAACCAGGCGAAGAGTGTTTGCTTGAAGAGCGAATCTGATAATTCTGAATGCTTTAATGTTGCTCATTAGTTTATCTTTTTCGTCTTGAGGAATGTTTGTATGAGTAACAAGCAGGTTGTTGTATTCTTTTAGGGTTTTGATAACCCTCCTTGTTGCCGTGTGGACATGAGTTTCTTCTGTAATAGCTTGCCAAATCGTTGTTCCATGTTCTTCAATGCCAAGAACATAATCTTCAAAATGCAATGCCCAGACCTCATACTCTTGAGTAAATAGAATTGGAGTCCTGGTAGTAGATCCAATGCTGCTTGAAAGATTGAAAGACTGAGTATGTGAGTCGTCAAAAGCCATTGAAACTTGTTTATTTGTATGAATCAGAAGTGTAAGATCAAATTAAAAGAAGAATCGAACGTAAAGATCAAAGTCTGATATCCAAAATCGATCGAAACGATAAAGATAATCAAAACAGATCTGTGAATAACACAAACTCCCGCTCTGATACCAATTGTTGAAACACAAGAGTTGGATCGAGATTCAAATAATGCGGAATAATCTAAATAAACAAGATCAAGAACAGACAATATGAAGAACTGATGTCGAATGATTAATATGCAACTCAAGAACAATTCGATGTGAACTATTCTGTATGAGTGCCTTAGAAAAGATTACAAAAGTTAACCCTAATAAGGGTAAGAACATGCAATTTATACAAAAACTAAGTATGGAAGGACAGACCCATTCCATAACCGATAGCAAAATTAATGGCATAAAATCTGGCTACAAATCCGATCAGCATCTTTGACTCAATCCATATTTATGACTCAACAATAACCACAACATAGCTCACACATATATACTAATTATAACTCTACATAAGTACTAGAGAGTACTCACCTAGTATCGACTCAGTATGTGAAATTCCAAAATTGCGTGTATCGGGCTCTTGTCCGCTAGACCTGGTTGTATCACCATAGTCTAAATCAATTCTCCAACATCCACAATCATCTTAACAACATCTAACTCAAAAGATGTAATAATTGAGAGAGGAAAAAGGAGTATAACCAGTAAATAATAACGCTATATTTACGAAACCCCCAAATCCACGGTTCTATTCATTCAACCGTAGAAACTCGACAATAATCACTCCAATAACTCAAGAAAGCATCCACTAACAATCTACTAACAATATATACAACAGTTTATAGCTAAAACATGAAATTGAAAGCTAGGGTTTGAAAACCCCAAAAGCGACAAGATACTCACCTCGACGAATTAGGAATCATGAGCGCATTTACGGGGTTAGATTCAAGTCTCTCTACGCTTCCCTACGAATCTCCAGGCTTAATTTGACAGAAAATCGCCTCTATTTGCTCTGGATTGGAGTTTGGGTCTATTTTTCCCGAAATGAGGGTTTGCTGCACATTAAATGGAGTCTGTACGACATTAGCGCTGTTAATATCCAACATTAGCGCCGCTAATGTAGCCTGCACGACTCGTGCTCGTGAAAACGACCCTTGTAACACTGTTTCGACCCTCAGACTGCTTTCTAAACTATGTCTACACGACTCGTGTAAGTCTTGAAGTGTCTCAGATTGGTTTCTAAATCCTTTTTACACAACCCGTGTGACTCTACACGACCTGTGTAACCTCTTTTTGGCATTTTTGAAGCTCAAACTTCTTCCAAATGAGTTTCTAAACACCTAAACTCATACAACAACCTAACTAATCTTAATCACAAGAAGATTAGTATATAAAAAAGGCTTTAACCTCTTCTTACTCATCATCCAACTCAAAACTCAAAGGCAATCACAAAAGATCGCCACATCCCTACTCTATGCAACTCATAGCTAGTTACACTATAAGGTAATAACTCTAGTTACCATAATAAGCATCTAAAAAAGAATTGGTCTTACATGTATGGCAAAAAATATATAAGTATGATATTGTATGTATAGTGCTTGTTGTTTCACAGATGTGACGAGATTTCTGTGTACAAGTACTTTGTCGTTGAGACCACATATTCAGTTGGGCCACATAACTAGTACTTATGGTTGATCACAATGAATGGCTGAGATAACCAAAAGACTATAAGTTGAGAAAGACGGTGAGTGTGTAGTTGATTGCACACTGTGGCTGATTATGAGTTGACATGCTGAGTGTTGAATTTCTTTGTGGTTTGGAGTTATCACATAATGAGATATTTGTGACAGAGATGTCGGTGGACATCTGTGTAACCACATAAAGAGTACATTTTTGTTATAATTGAGAGAACCTAGAGTGGTTCATGTAGGCCTTATTGGCCTAGAGATTGGGTTAATTGTCTAATATATGTGGCTGAGACCATATATTTTATGGGGCCATATAGTGAGTAGATGTGGCTGAGACCATATATTATGTGGGGCTGCATAATGAGTAGATGTGGCTGAGACTACATATTTTGTGGGGCCGCATAACGAGTAGATGTGGTTGAGACCAGATATTCTGTGGGGCCAAATAATGCGTAGTTTGTGGTTGAGACCACATATTCTGTGGGGTCACACAATTAATATCTTGTGGATGAGACCACATAACGAGTACATTGTGGTTAGAGTAGTAGGGAACTTTGTGGCTTAAACAAAAGAAGGAGTGACAGTGAGTCTATATGGCTCGAGACTGTGCTCACGTAACAGAAAGGAGTGACGGTGAGTCTATATGGCTCGAGACCGTGCTCACAAAAGAGAGAGGAGTGACGGCGAGTCTATATGGCTCGAGACAGTAAGGGAGGCCCGCTAGAGTCATTGAATTCGAAGAATGGTATGGGGTACCATGATTTGATCATAGGACGGTATGAGATACCGTGACACAACATTGAGTGGTAAAACTGGAGGATGATACGGGGTACCATGAGCTAAGGCAAGGTGGTGCTGCAGTGTTGTGCTTGTGTGTAGAGAGACAAGTATTTTATGATGATGCGTGTCGATATATATGAACATAGTGGTAAGCTTTTGTGGCTTGAGACCTTGTAGGTTGAGAAGAGAACGAATTAGAGGCTGAATAACAGTACGGAGGTACTATAAGATAGTATAGTGAGTAATAATGTTGGGAGATGTTGTGAGTAGGTGTGTGTCATGTAGCTGCTTTGTGAATGTGTGCAGTTTCTTGCATGTCGAGTGAGATAGAGTTGTATAACTACATGATGAGAAGATATGAGTTAAAAAGAGGAGGAAAGTATTTGTGGTTCTGATTGATAGGATTCATTACTTAATAATAAAAACAATTACTACCAGTGAGAGAAATGTGTGAATGAAGATATGACAAAACTATATATTCCAATGAGACGATGGATAATGGATTTTGCTATGATGATCTTGAGTTATTTATTTTATTGAGATTAATGAGTTAATCGTGTGATGAAATATGATCTCACCGTAGAGATTGCGGTGTTGGATCTTATTATTTTCTTTATGAGTCATGTGTAAAGATTACGATGAGTCGTACGTATCACATATTATGTGTCATCCAGACAAATTAGAGATTGAGATCAGAATGACAGAGAAATGGCGAGAGAAAAATTGTTACTAACGATGTATAGGGAAGAATATATGTGGTTGTGTTGAGAATCTATTGATAATAAAATTGTTGAGTCTGATAGAGCTAATGATTGAGTGAAAATGTGATGTGGATTGTCCATATAAGAGAGGATGTAATGAGTGAGTACATCGAGAGAAACAACATGAGGTATGTTGTTAAACTGAGATGAAGAAGAGTCATTCTTGGTGGAGGATTGTTAGTTGTATATTGGGTGAAAATCTAATATGTGTGCTGAGGTGGGAGCAAAGATAAATGAGCTTTTGGAGAAGTTGTAATCGGTTGTGGTGATAAGATAACTGAAAGGGGTTTTGTGTGACCAAAGTATCGAGGGTTAAATACCAAATTTAGAGGAGGCACGAGTGAAACTTGACATAATTTCTAATATTTTATTGTATTATGGATTTATACTAGTAATACTGAGTTCTGTGTCGTGGGTGAGACATTTTGATGAATCTGTTTATATGTTATATGAGTATTTCTCCAACCCTGGTCGATGAGAATATGTTAGTAGGAGGAATCAATAACAGACGTGTTGCGATTGGAGGAATGAATTAAGAGAAAATGAGTTTGGAATCGGTGAGACCGTTTTTCCCTATGGAGTTAGAGTAAACCATTTCAAGGAGATTTGAAATGGAAATTGTTAAACCTAAGATGGTATTTAGGTCCCAGATGGCTATATGGGACTATGGTTGAAATAGAGAGTGTATGGTACGCTAAGAATGTGGCTCAATGTGAGCTATATATATATATATATATATATATATATATATATATATATATATATATATATATATATATATATATATATATATATATATATATATATATATATATATATATATATATATATATATATATATATATATATATATATATATATATATATATATCATATGTGTTGGATCTTAAAATCAATCAAAGACTAAGTAAGAACAAGTATTCTGAAGGAATGATTCAACACAATAAAGTTCACACACAATAATAATCAATAGTAACGAAGAAAACAAACAATGAGTAGAACAAGTGCCAAATGCTTAGATTAATCGTTTAGGGTTTTACAATTGAGGGGTGAATCAAGCACACATGACACAGATGATATCACTGATATTTATACGTAATCAGTGACATCAATAGTACAAATGATATAGAGAATATTCTAAAACTGTTCTATCCAATCAGAGAGCAGCATCATGCAACATGTAGTCTGCAAAACACGCATGCAGTGGATAAGGTTTGTTGCTTGGAAACCTTCGGATCCTCCAGAGTAAATCCTTCGGATCATTAGGCTTCAGGCTCCAGAGTAAATCCTTCGGATCATCTCCCCCTTTGTGTGATGTTCTTCCGTTTGTGCAAGGTGCCTTTTGAAATCCTGCTTCTAGACATACCTTACAACCATCCACCATGCTAAGTGTTCTCTGATTTTCTTCTTGTCTTCGTAGGAGTTGGCTTGGCAAGTGTTCACTGCGGTTATCATGTTTTTTATCAAAGCCGATGGGTAAAGACCATTGTAGCCTACTTCGAAAAACATTGTTGTGATTTCTGTGTCATTTTTTAGTCCCTAGAATACCATACCCCAAGGATTTTGAATTATCTCCCCATTTCGGAACCTTTGAATGTTCCAAATTGTGACAGGAGGTGTAACAAGGGGTGGTCCGAAGAAACTGGACACTTCCATATCATGTTTGGCAAAAACGACGCATGTGGTTCCGAAGAAAAGCCAAGACATGATTTCTTGCTGCATTGAAGATCATCATCATTTCTGCAGCATTGCCAGGATGCTCTCTCATGAGGTCGAGAATCACAATAAAATCATGTGGGTTCATGATTGGAAAGTCAGCTATTGTGAATCTTGATTCCTCCTTGTCCGAACCCCAAAGTATGAAGAATTCATAGTTTTGAAAACCTTCATATACTTCACCCTCCTTGATTGAGATGAGCTTCATGATATTTTTCAAGCTCCAAACCACCTTTTGTTATTGAATATATTTAGCATGAAATGCTATTTTCTTTGCACGAAAGGCTGGTTGCTCCTTAACCTTTAGGGTTCAAACAAATTGGTAAAAAACAAAAGTTTTTGGATTGAAAGCGAGGTCGAGTTGATGATCAGCTGAAGGATTTATAGCAAAACTCTTGAGGGGCAGCCTTTACAGACATGAAACTCTTTAAATCCAACTGCTTTTATTACTTCAGCAGTCCATCTTATCATCTCTTCTGCCAGAGAGTTAATTAGTAACATTTTCTTGTACTCATCTTCCCTTTTCCATATGAATTCACTTCGTATGTGGAGCAATCAAGCTGGCTTTTACCCCTTGCAAAGGAGGAGCCGAATATGTTATTGTTCCGAAGGTTGGTCCTGCAGACACAAGACGAATCACAATTCCTTTGGTCGGAGGAGGAGACGGTGGTACAAATGATGGCCTTCCCAAACAAACAGGTTGATATGTTGTTATGATTGATGTTGTTGCAGTTGAAGTAACTTTGGAAGATGTGATCGCAGACTTAATAACACTAGACCTGGCTTTTCCCCCTTGTGAAGGATGAGCCGAAGGATCATCTTGAGCAATGACATGTGGTCTATATTGGCAAGATTGAGTATGTGCCATGCGATCAGAAAAGTTTATTAGAGGTTGAAGAGCAGATTTCAGTTTGTAAACCAACTCATTCGTGATTGCAGAGTTTGTTTTCTTGAGTTCTTCGGCAAAGATGATAACCGCTAAAGCTGACTGGGTAGCTGTAAGTTCTTCAATTTTCGCATTTGCCACTTGAAGTTGGTTTTCGAAGAGAGTATTGTACTGAGTATTGTAAGATTTAGCCTCAGTCCGAAGATCAGCTAAGGTCTTCATCAAATCAGCATTAGAGGACTCAATCTTTCCAACCAATTTATTCAACTTTTTCTCAGTCTCCTCCTGAAGCAACTTAGGCTTGGACTCGACATCATTAATAGCCAGGCTCAATTTTTGTTCCAGGATACTCTGGATCCTAACTTGCCGACCAAGATCCTTTTCTCAGACTTTTGAATTAGTTCATTAACTATTTCAGAAAGTACCTTATTTGCTTAATCTATTTTATCAGAATATCCCCTCAATTGGTTTCTTTGGATCAAAACCAGTTTATGTTTGGAGGAGGATATCTAGCTTCGTATTGAGAGTCTTATACTGTTTGATCAACATAAGATCTCCATCATTTAATTCATCGTCGGTTTCTTCCACAGTAATTGGGGCCATGTGATAGGTTGCAAAGGTTTCATCAGCAGATGGGGGTTGTGAGGTTGAAGTGGTTTCAAGGCCAAAACCTTCTTGGTATGGAAAGTCTGATAGTGAGGTGTCTATTTCAGAAGAAGGTATATTGAGTATGGGCTCAGAAGAGGTAATGATGGGTTCAGAAGTGTGAATGGTTGAGGTAATGGGTGTTTCTCCGGAAGAGGAGATGGGAGGACCATACGAAGATGTAGTTTGGATTGTGGTGGTGAGAGGGGTTGAGGTTGTTAAAGATTTAGTTGTGATAGTGGAGGTTGGAGGAGCAGTGGTTGGTGGTGGAGAAGGTGGTCTGGTATCATGGATAGGGGATTATTGGTGTTCCTCTTCTTCTTCACCATGAACATCTTCGGACTGGGTTCTATTTGAGTCCAAAGATTCCTCAACAATTGTTTGTTTCTTGGATCGTTTGGGTTGTGTTCTTTTTACAGGTGTTTGTTCTGAAGCTTTTGTTTTCATTACAACCTTCGGACCACTTGGTCCTCCAGTAACCTTCTTCTTTCCCTTCGACTTTGTGGGATTCCTGGTTGGTACTTCTTGGGTAGTTGGACGAACAAGATAGGGCCTGATCAGGGTGGATCGATAGGCATTGACCACATCATTTTCTAGAGGCACTTTTGCAAGCGTCTCATGAGGAATTTGAGCACAAAACCCTGAAGCATCCTCGTCTACTAAAGGTATGGTGTGAAGGGTTTTCTAGCAAACAATGAACATATAAATCTTATGGTTCACATGCAACCCTAGAAAGATCTATGTTTTCTTCTATGAAGATAATAAACCAAAATCCAAAGGCCAACAATTATTTCTAAAGATCAAAAGTGAGAAAACCAACCTTTTGATCTTATGATCCTTGAAGCTAGCAGCACAAGTGTCCTGCCTCAAATGGTGTCACACCCAAAGCAATGGAGAAGACAATCCAGCAGAGTAATCTTGGTTGAAAATGGCGCAGGTTTTAGGGTGGCCAGGTGCCTCATTTTATAGCCTCCAAGGGTTATAGCTGAAACCCTAAGGAGCATCCAAATGGGCAAGCCTGCTGACTAAATGGACCAAGCCTTTTCTAAACCCTAATAGGGTTTCGACACCTATGGAGAAGCCTCCATAGTTGGCGCCACTATTGGCCCCTGTCCACTGGCCAGTTATTTATTCAACTATTAAATAAATACAAACCAGTCCCTGCACTTTTAATTAATTAATTTAATCACTGAATTAAATCCAATTAATTCTAGATTAAATCTTAATTAATTATTATAGTTTCTAATTAATATATTAACACTTAAATATATTAATAAACCATTTAATTAATTCTATTGATTTATTAAACAATTAATAAATCAACCTTTTACTCTACTGAACTCTATCCTAACCTCCAGCTATGAGGGCAACCCAAATAGACTTTGTTTCAGATAAATATAAATATAAAGTCATGGCTTAGACACCTAATCCAACAGTCTCCCACTTGGATAAGTCTATGACTTTAATTTATCTTCTGATTAATAAACAACCTGCAGCTTCCAAGAAACTACTGTCGAACTCTGACCCAGTCAGTTCTGTCTATAGATAAGTGATCATATGATCCTTCGTCCAACAAGATATATGCTTATGACTTTCGGACTTCTAATTGAACACATCAATTTAGTCCAGGCTGGCCAGCACTTTAGTCAACTTCAACATCATCGAGCGGCCTACATATATCTGTTTCCCATCAGGGTCAAGGAACGAATAAGCTTCGACTCATATGCTTGTGTCTTTTACTTATCAAAGCGTACACAATAATGCGTTTTATAACATCGAGTTACCGATGCGTTTACGTATTATCAATGCACAACCGACTTGCAAATGTCAACTCATATGTCTTCGTTTTAAGATCATAAGATATTATCGTCTCAACATTGCTCGTGATGTAATCCATGAAGCAATCTATTGAGCGCGGGTTTATCCAATACTCAAATCTCTATTTCTAAGTACTTGTGATCTTTGTAGCAGTCTTACTGCAATGTCTAACTCCTTAGACAATCTACAACCAATTCACGATAGTCTTCGTTCATACTTACTCCCGAAAAGTATGAGCGACTGTGGACTTTTTGAATAATCAAATTATTCGGGAAGTGAAACATACAAAATTGAAACATAAAATCTGACTGGTGGCTACTCTTGCCTAATTACCAAGTCTCAACGATGTAATCACCAAGTCGGATTTTACATAAAACTATTATCAGTTTCTAGATTCCTTTTAAACTTTTTAATTCATGTTATGTATCTATGTGTATATGACCTTTCACTCTTTCTATGTATCCAAATGTCATACATTGATACACTTTATCCAATCGGACATTCTTCCGATGATATCTCAATTTTGGTCATACTGTCATTCTCACCAACAACTCCATTCTATGTACAGTGACTTTCCATGGTTCTCGGGATCCTTAGTCCACATGACTGCACCCTAAGACTATTTCGAGGTGTTACGATGTGCCGGTGACCCACATGCGTGTTGGATTAGGTGTCTAAGCCATGACTAATAATTAATATTTACCTAATTAATAGTAGCATAGTCCATTTGGGTTGCCCTCATAGTTGGAGGATTGGCAGAAAGTTCGGTAGAGAGAAAGGTTGATTTATTATGTGATTAATAAATCAATAGAAATTAAATAAATAGTTTATTAATATATTTAAGTGTTAATATATTAATTAGAAACTATAATAATTAATTAGAAATTTTTCTGGAATTAATTGAGATTAATTTGGCAGGTAAATTGATTAATTAAAGGTACAGGGACTAAAACTGTAATTATTCGATAGTTGAGTAAGTGGCAGTGTTAGTGACCATGTGGTGGCCGAAAATATATATATAGATATGTATATTTTCGAAATATATATATATATATATATATATATATATATATATATTATAGATAAATGGTGTTTGAATGATTAAAATAATAGTTTATCTTAATTCGAATTCAAAAAGGCTTATCTGTAACGATTATCTGATCACCACATGGAGGCTATAAATAGGGAGGCTCACCCTAACCCTAAAGCCACGATTTTTACCCTCTTTCTCTCTAGAATTTCGGCCAAGATACCTTCTGCTGGGTGTGACTGCATTTGAGGCAAGAGATCTCTGTTGCTTTGCTTCCAAGATTCACTAAAGGTTAGTTTTTCTTGATCTTTCTTTTTAGTTTATTATTTCTGGCCTACTAGGAATTGTTATATGTTTAATTAGAAGAAAAACTTAGATCTATATAGGTTGCATGTGAACTTAGGAATCTTAGTTCATAGTTGCAGAAAACCTTTCAGTGGTATCAGAGCATTTTGGTTGTTTTTCTTGTTAAATTGCTATAACTGTGTTCCTAGTAATTAGGGTTTATTGTTCCTAAACCCTAATTAGTGCAAATCGACATCTAGGGTTAGGGTTTTGAAAACCCTAGCCCCTCCCTTTTGATTTTGGCGATTTTGTGAATTAGGGTTAGAAGGTATTCTATTTTTGGTAACTTTAAATTGTTTAAAAGATAAACCTTAAAACCTTTAATCCTAAAAATCGAAATTTAAGGGATTAAGATAGGTTTTAGTTAATTTGATTAATTTGATAAAACCTATCTACATTTGAATTAATTTAATTAATTGGTAATTAAAAGATAATTCAAGGATTTAATTTAATTTAGAATTTAATTGTTTTAAATTGGCGAAATTAAATGGATAAAATCCAAAAAATATTTTAAGAGGTTTAAAATATCAAATTTAATTAATTTAATTAATTGGTTAATTAAAAGATAATTAAAATCGATTTTGTGGTTTAATTTAATTTGAAATTTAATAGTTTAAATAGACAATAAATTAAAAGATAAACCAGAAACATATTTTTAAAAGGTTTAAAAAATTACATCTTATATATATTATAATTAGGGAGTTATTATTATATGTATAAGATTAAAATGGTTAGTCAAATCATTAGTAGGCCTCATTCACGAAGCTGGTCTATAAAGTGGGTATAAGGAGACTGCCTATAAAATGGCGGTCTAATGGGTGAACACTCTCACCCACCGCTCGCCTGATCAGTGGAGGGTCGTTAGCCGAACGGGTTTGATAGGACCGCCTAATCTCATTAAAAGTATAATGTTATTATTCAAAGTACTAGAACCTTTTATATAAAACCCAAATCTAGCTACTTTAGGAAAAATGTGAATTGGTGCTAACCCATGAAATTGCACATTGCACTTTATGAAACATTGGTGGAGCGTGTGTGGTTTACCGGCACGCCAATTGGGGTTCATAAAGAGTTGCAATGGGTTTCTCAGGTGTTGTCATTATTGATGGAGCGTGTGTGGTTTACCGGCACGTCAATTTGAGATGGCAACTGACCCCGAGAGTACCAAGCTTATTTGCATGGTTATTCACTCCCGGTTTGTGATCCTCGGTATCCCAGTCACAAACAGTGGGGCACATCCGAGATTAAAACATGCTATTGAACAGTTCAATAAATCTCAATGAATCTAGGAATTCCATTTTAATAAGATTATCTTTCCGCGGTGGAATTGGCTGAATCGTCATTCGCCTACCTTATAAAATTTACAATATTGATTACGGCATCCCTCTTCGAGATTGTAAATTGTTATTGTAGGATCCTAGCCTTATAATTGTTATTGGGTCATTATAAGGATTATTATATACGTCTAATTAAAACTATCTTCTTTTATATATGTCTTCTGCCGAACAATCCGCTCCCCACTCTAACTCAAATGTTACCTCAATCTTGTCATTATGCTCCAAAGTCACGTTGGACGGTACCAACTATAATGACTGGATCCGTAACATCAAGATGGCTCTAAGGTTTGAACATAAAGAGTATGTTCTAGAAACCGAGCTGGTTGAAATTGACCATGATAATGCTACTCCCGAAGAAATCACTCAATACGCAAAACATACTGATGATGCAACCAAAGTGGCTTGCATCATGATAGCTACAATGAACCCAGAGTTGCAAAGAATATATGAAGACTACTGGCCCTATGAAATGCACAAAGAGCTGGCAGAAAAGTTCCGCAAACAGGAGCGCATTGAGAGGCGCGAGGTAGTCAAAGCTTTCACTAATGCAAAGCCTAGAGATGGAGAGTCCATTTGCAACCACGTGCAGAGAATGCAAGGGTACGTGGAAAGGCTCCGGAAGCTTGAGATGTCGGTTCACGAGGATTTGGCTATAGACATAGTGCTGAATTCTCTGCCTAGTTCATATGACCAGTTCACACTGGCGTATCATCTGAACAACTCCCAGGCCACTTTGGCCGAACTGCATCGCATGCTCCGCACCGCCGAGGACGGAATGAAGGGTAAGAGTATACCCGCTGCTAATCAAGCCGTCCTGGCAATTGCTGGTGGAAAAGGGAAGAAGAGAAAGGGCCCTCCTAAACAGAATTGGAGGGAAAAAGTGCATGTTGGATCGTCCAGCAGCGGCTCCAAACCCAAGACTTCTGGCATTCCTCATAATGCCAATCCCAAGGAGGCAGAGTGCTTCTATTGCAAGGAACGGGGCTATTGGAAGAGAAGCTGCCCTACATACCTGCAAGACTTGAAGGATGGCAAAGTCAAGCCAACTTCAGTAGGTATTTACACTATCTTTAAAAACTCACCATCTTCCAATTCTTGGGTCCTTGATACAGGATGTGGTTTTCACATTTGTTCTGATTTGCAGGGCCTAAGGGAAAGCAGGGAGGTGGAGCACGGTAGACTCAACCTGATCATGGGGAATAGGAGATCGTCGCCTGTGACCAAGATCGGGACTTATAGTTTAGTGCTCAGTAGTGGTGTTTGTTTAGAACTTATTAATTGTTGCTATTCGCCAGAAATGGCAAGGAATATTATTTCATTTCATGCATTGTTTAGACAAGGATTACAGTTCTCGTTTGATAATAGTAATGGTTCCATTTCTGTTTTTCAAAATGGTATTTCTGTATTTACTGCTTTACCTTGTGATGGTGTGTATGAAACTGTGCAATGTGTAGACAATTTAGGTCATAGTGTAAACTTTATTGATTCTTCTAGTGGTGTAGAAAAGGCATGCTTGTGGCACTGTCGTCTTGGGCACATTAACAAGAAACGCATCGCCCAACTCCAAAAGGATGGAGTGCTGGAATCATTCGACCTCAAATCGGATGATGTATGCGAGTCTTGTATTTTGGGCAAGATGACTAAATCACCATTCAAAGGGTCCTTTGAAAGAGGTGAAGGTCTTTTGGACATCATACACACAGATGTGTGTGGTCCCTTTAGATCTACCACAAAAGACGGCATACGGTTCTACGTGACCTTCACTGACGATTTTAGTAGATACGGGTATATCTACTTAATCAAACACAAGTCAGACACCTTTGAAAAGTTCAAAGAGTTCAAAAATGAAGTTGAGAATCAATTGGGCAGGAAGATAAAGATGCTCAGGTCCGACAGAGGCGGAGAGTATCTTAGTATCGAGTTCCTAGACTATCTAAAGGAATGTGGAATAGTTTCACAGTTATCGCCTCCTCGAACACCACAGTTGAACGGTATTGCCGAGAGACGTAACCGAACCTTGTTAGACATGGTTCGTTGCATGATGAGTCGAGCTTCACTTCCCATTCACTTCTGGGGGTATGCCTTAGAGACTGCCGCCCATATCCTTAATCTTGTCCCTACTAAGAAGGTTGCTAAGACACCTCATGAGATGTGGACGGGGAAAGTTCCCTCGTTAGCACATATCAAAGTCTGGGGTTGTGAGGCTTTCGTTAGAAGAGAGACTCATGATAAACTCGCAGAGAGAAGCGAGAAATGTTTTTTCATTGGATATCCCAAACAGTCATTTGGATACCTGTTCTACAGACCAAGCGAGGACGTGGTCTTTGTAGCGAGACGGGGATTCTTTCGAGAGAGAGAACTCATATTCAAAGAGGACAGTGGGAGTACCATTGACCTTGAAGAAATTCAAGAGTTACCCGACAATGCAACCTTAGGAGAAACTAGAAACCAACAAGAGGAAGAAGTTCCTGTTGGTCCGACTGATATATCCTTACCTCTTAGGCGTTCCAGTAGAGTTAGCATACCACCCGAGTTTTATGGATTCCATATAACTACGGATGGAGATACGTTTGTCAGTGATAGGACACTGATAAATTTGGATGAACCTGCTAACTACCGGGAAGCGGTGGCGGGCCCTGAGTCTGCCAAGTGGAAAGAGGCAATGGACAGCGAGATCAAGTCCATGTATGACAATCAAGTTTGGAACTTGGTTGAAAATGTACCGGGTCGAAAGACAGTCGGGTGCAAATGGATCTTCAAGAAGAAGACCGACATGGACGGAAAGGTACACACTTTCAAAGCAAGACTGGTTGCGAAGGGCTTTACTCAAACCCCAGGGATTGACTATGATGAGACCTTCTCACCAGTGGCTAAGATAAAGTCAATTAGGATTATGCTGGCCATAGCTGCATTTCATGATTATGAAATTTGGCAGATGGACGTCAAAACCGCTTTCCTTAATGGAAAGTTGACTGAGGATGTTTACATGAATCAGCCAGAGGGTTTTGTTGATGCAAAGTATCCTGACAAAGTGTGTAAGTTTGAGAAATCTATCTATGGATTAAAACAAGCTTCTCGCAGCTGGAATCTTTGTTTCCACGAGAAAGTCAAAGAATTTGGTTTCTCTAGGAGCGAGGATGAGTCTTGCGTATATGTCAAAGCTAGTGGGAGTATAGTCCCCTTCCTGGTGCTGTATGTAGATGACATACTACTCATGGGAAACGACGTCCCGACTTTGCAAGATGTCAAGTCTTGGCTCGGGAAGTGTTTTGCCATGAAAGACCTAGGAGAGGCAGCCTATATTCTCGGGATAAGAATATTAAGAGACAGGAAGAAAAGACTAATTGGACTTAGTCAGAGTACATACTTGGACAAGGTACTGAAAAGATTTAGTATGGAAAATTCCAAGAAGGGAGAGCTACCAATGCAAAGTAATGCTAAGCTGAGTAAGACTCAGAGTCCAAGTACAGACGAGGAAATTGCGGACATGAGTCGGGTACCTTATGCTTCGGCTGTGGGGTCGATCATGTATGCCATGACGTGTACTCGTCCCGACGTGGCCTTTGCCTTGAGCATGGTCAGTCGATACCAGGGGAACCCTGGTAGGGCACATTGGACAGCGGTCAAAAACATACTCAAGTATCTGCACAAGACGAAGAACTTTGTCTTAGTCCTTGGTGGCAGTGATACCTTGAGAGTTGACGGGTATACTGATGCCAGCTTTCAGACAGATAGAGACAATGGTCGGTCTCAGTCAGGCTGGGTATTCCTGTTGAACGGGGGAGCAGTGACTTGGAAAAGTTCCAAGCAAGAGACGGTGGCTGATTCAACGTGCGAATCAGAGTACATCGCAGCGAGTGAAGCGGCAAAAGAAGCGGCTTGGCTGAAGAACTTCATCGGTGACCTTGGAGTAGTCCCGAGTATTCAGGAGCCTGTGGAACTTTTCTGCGATAATGAAGGAGCGGTTGCTTTGACGAAGGAACCGAGAGATCATGGAAAGTCCAGACACATCGACAAAAAGTACCACTACATAAGACATAAGGTAGAAGAAGGTCACCTCATAGTGAAGAGGGTATCATCAGAAGATAATCCTGCAGATCCATTGACAAAGGCTCTGAGTAGGATTAAGCACTATCAGCATGCACGACGCATAGGATTAACAGATGATATTAGTTTTTTGTAATTAGATAGGATTTTGAAACTTATTACAATATAAATGTAATTGACTTTGGTGAATTAATAATATAGTTTTGTTGATGAGTATTTGATACTGCCTTTTGTCGATTGTTTATTATTGTGTTTCATTTTGCATGTTTACTTCCTAAATAATATTGTATTATTTAAATATCCACAGTCGCTCATGCTTCTTAGGGAGTAAGTATGAATGAAGACTGTCATGAATTGTTTTGTAGATTGTCTAATGAGTTAGACATAGCAATAAGATTGCTACAATATTCATGAGTACTTAGAAAATAGGGATTTGAGTATTGGATAAACCCACGCTCAACTGATTGCTTCATGGATTTCATCATAAGAAATGTTGAGACGATAACATCTTTTGATCTTTAAGTAGAGACATATAAGTTATGTTTTACCAAGCGGTTGTTCATTGACAATGCGAAAACGCATCGGTAACACGGTGTTATAAAACGTGTTGTTGTGAATGATTTGACTAGTAAAAGACATAAGTATATGAGTCAAAACTTATTCGTCCCTTGACCCTGTCGGGAAAACAGATATCTGTATGCCTCTCGATGATTTTGAAGTTGACTGAAGGGTTGGCCAACCAGGACTAAATTGACATGGTCAATTGGTAGTCTTAAAGTCATATGCAAATCAGAAATCGGGAAACAGAGAATCAGACAAGGATTGATCTTAATCCATGTCCTGAGTCTGAAAAATATCTTGTTGGACGGAGGATCATCTGATCACTTATCATTGGACAGAACTGACTAGGTCAGAGTTCGGCATCGGTTTCTAGGAAGCTACAGTTGCTAATTAGTTAGAGGGTAAATTGGTAATTTTAGTCATAGACTTATCCAAGTGGGAGACTGTTGGATTAGGTGTCTAAGCCATGACTAATAATTAATATTTACCTAATTAATAGTAGCATAGTCCATTTGGGTTGCCCTCATAGTTGGAGGATTGGCAGAAAGTTCGGTAGAGAGAAAGGTTGATTTATTATGTGATTAATAAATCAATAGAAATTAAATAAATAGTTTATTAATATATTTAAGTGTTAATATATTAATTAGAAACTATAATAATTAATTAGAAATTTTTCTGGAATTAATTGAGATTAATTTGGCAGTTAAATTGATTAATTAAAGGTACAGGGACTAAAACTGTAATTATTCGATAGTTGAGTAAGTGGCAGTGTTAGTGACCATGTGGTGGCCGAAAATATATATATAGATATGTATATTTTCGAAATATATATATATATATATATATATATATATATATATATTATAGATAAATGGTGTTTGAATGATTAAAATAATAGTTTATCTTAATTCGAATTCAAAAAGGCTTATCTGTAACGATTATCTGATCACCACATGGAGGCTATAAATAGGGAGGCTCACCCTAACCCTAAAGCCATGATTTTTACCCTCTTTCTCTCTAGAATTTCGGCCAAGATACTTTCTGCTGGGTGTGACTGCATTTGAGGCAAGAGATCTCTGTTGCTTTGCTTCCAAGATTCACTAAAGGTTAGTTTTTCTTGATCTTTCTTTTTAGTTTATTATTGCTGGCCTACTAGGAATTGTTATATGTTTAATTAGAAGAAAAACTTAGATCTATATAGGTTGCATGTAAACTTAGGAATCTTAGTTCATAGTTGCAGAAAACCTTTCAACGCGCTCCATCGGAATGCCAACGAAACTCTTTAACCATTAAGTCCTTTTATTGTTTGAAACTCTTTTCAAATTACTATTAACATTCACCCCAATCATTTTTCCAAAGACTTCTCACGTATGTAGAAAAATCCATTAAGTATTTCCAGCCAAGTCATATCCTGAATCTGACCCACTATGCTCTAAGCATTAAGTCATCAAGACATGTTTATGACACTTCTGATCGATCCAAGAAACTTGTTGGATTCGATCTAGTCCTATTCCAAACTCTTTTGGAATCATAGGATTAGTTGTAATCCTTGTGTCACGACTTTCAATAACTATTTCCTTTCGGAGACTCTTTTCCATGCATCTTATTAATATCATCCTTACTATGGCCAGGTCTATACTGATGACAATATCTATCTGATATATGTCAATGGATTATGTGAGTATGTTGCACCTTTTATATCTCTCATGCCAATTCATCACATTTTGCAATGACAGAAAAATCCTTTTTCGGGCCTATGCATCTTGAATCTCATCAAGATCATCTTGGCAGAGTTTTTGATCTATCTCATAGACGTTTGTAACCACCTGAGCATGCCGTATCTTTATTAAGTCTTTCATAGCGATCCATCTCTTAACACCAAGTCATTACACTTTGTAATGAAAAGAGACATTTCCTAGAAGCAGTATGTAACACACATATGGAGATAGATAACAGCGACACTCCCACTGGCTTTGACACGGTTATGGACTATTCACAAAATCCAGAGCTTATGCCACATTTTGAGGATCCAAAACTTTTTGACATCTTAATGGATATCTTTCAGCCCTTTCTCAAAATCCAATCCTTTGGCATATTTTGAGAATCTGGATATCCTTTCTTGCGAGATGCCCATGGCGTAATCCCGAGCCCACGTACCTTTATACTGGCATACTCTTTGTGAGTCCCTATTAGTGTGCCGATGATCCACACGCGCTCCACTAACAACTTAAATTATGCAATATCCTTTTGGATTTCATCTTCTATTGAGAGTGCTTCTCCCGGAATCAATTACTTGACTCTGGGTATCGTCTTACTCAACCAGATGTTTTGAAGGTACGTTTCTGTCTATGCTGCTTTCTTTTGATGATTCGATTACTCCCACTGGTTTTTAGACCAGGTGTAAAATCAATCAAAATGCCACATAGACTGTGTCTCGTCCTAAGGTTCTCTTAATCGGCAGCAACTGGGCTCACCAATGCTTCCAAGTAGTCGGATTGAAAATCCGTACCAACTATAGTGTTTTAACACTATTCGGTATGTCACCCTGATCATAACTACTTATGACGGTGATCAATACTACTGGTCAAGAGAAGATTATGTCACTATTAAAACAAAAATCTAATCTCTGCTCTAAGCCTAGTGATGACTAAAGGTTCTTTCACTTTGCTAATCCTGAACTCATTCATGACTGTCCCAAGTCCCACTGTTTCCTTAGAACATGAGTTCTTTCTAAAAGAGCTATTTCTTTTCCAGGTGCAGCGGGATAGCTAGTGAAACGACATTTCTGATTAGGTTCAGGCTAGTCATGTGGTTCGGACGAACACTACAAGACCCTGGACTTTTAAGGTACAAGTGGGACAATCCCAGCTTTACATTTCAGACAGCGTCTGCAAAACCTACTTAGTCGAAGGATGTGGTTGGAATATGGTTTGACTGGTTTAGTATTCAATGTATCGGAAACTAATTGACAATGTATCTCGTACATTGAGGATCGAACTGTTTCGACCAACGCTCCATCACCTTCCCTAAGACACATTATAACTATTAATGTTCTTGGAAGGGAATAAATTGTGAAACATTTTCCCAGTTTATGTTGTCACTCAGGTTTTGTGGGTCCTGCACTTCCTTTGAAGTCCTTGAACTGCTCAAGGTTTCAATTCAATCACTTACTCTGATAAGCGAAGCCATATTTGTCATACCGATTGACAAATATCGCGGAGTACAACCAATTGTGTTCTATTTGAGGATTCGAGCAATACACAGCAACTGATGTGTTTGCTGCTCCTAATCTCAATCTCTTTTACATCTCTATGTAAACTTATGACTTTGTTAATTCTGTTCAAGACTTGCAATCTTCAGTTGACTCTAAGTCAGCTGATTCCAAAATCCTATCCTTTGGATCTTTGGGTGATTCATTTCTTGCCACATGTGCTTTATAAAGAACTTAATCATCATCTAACTCTAAGTCAAATGATTCCAAAGTCCTGTCCAACTGGATCTTTGGTTGATTCATTTCTTGACACATTAAGAACTCAACTCATCAAGTGACTATAAGTCAAGTGATTCCAAGGTCCTGTCCAACTGGACCTTTGGTTGAATTGATTCTTATAATATTTATCTTAACAATCATAAGGGATATAATTCCTAAAATCCAAACACTTTAGATGCATTCAATATTCAAGTTATCATCAATCATGCATTCAACAGAATCATACAACATTTGAAGGATAGTTTCAAACAACAGATGTTAAAAGAAATTAAACGGCAATTTTATTAAAAAACAAAATCTTTGAACAATGTACTATATGATAGATAATGTCATATGCATCTGAAAAGCTAATAACAATATTTCAATATCTAACTAAACTTCAAAACTGCATGAGCCGGAAATCCAATCCAAATGTGTTCTTATGCGCCAATGACCCGTACCCTACTGATTCCCTGCATACAAACCAAAATGTGACTATCACATTATGCATCAAGGAATTATGGAACAGGAGTTTTGAGGTTTTTAGATATACCTGAGCTTTCAAAAGATTTTGACCTTCCAATCTTTCCGCGACTGTATCCGATTTTGTGGATTCCCAGTTTAAGACATGTCCAGACGATCTGGATCGTTTCTTCCTGCGTCTTTTCACTGGACTTAATCCAGAAGTAGCTGAACCATTGGAGCTATGCCTGTCCAAGAGTGACTCGTATAAAGTCAACAGTAGACGCATTTCCATTAAGATCTTTTTCTAGTCTTCCTTTCTATACGTCTGAATGAACAGCTCGTACTTACTGGTTAGTGAAGCGAGTAGAGTATTAACACTCGACTCCTGACTCATGGAATAACCAAGTTTGTACAATTCGCCTATGTAAGCTTCAATCTGAAGAACATGTGAATCGATGCTACTTCCTTCTTTTAACTTACACTCTGCAAGTCTTTTAAAGATCCTAGCTCGTTCCTCTTTAACCGGTTTTTGGAACTTTTCCTCAACCGATTGCATTAACTCATATGGCCCCAAGGATTCAAAATCCTTGCAGAACTCGGGGTCAATGGTCAATAGCATGAGGTCACGAATCTTTTCGGATTCATCAACTAAGAAGTTACGTTCATCATAAGAACTCTTTATGATGACTTGTTCCGGTGGAACCGGGATCGGATACTCGGTGAGATGAGGCTTGCCAGCAATGAAGAGAACCCGTATCCAGTTGCGAAACCATTCCTTACAGTTAAGGCCAGTCAGCCTTTCCATATTTAGCAGGTGCTTTCTGATGATCTCAGAAATGGGTGAAGGAGGAGAGGGAGGAGAATAGATACTTGATTCAGACATCTACAATAAACAGAATTTTATTAGTTTAATTAATCCTTTTAAATAATTACCCAATATATTATTTATTAAGGCTAGGACTCAAAATGCCCCAACTATGGTGTGAAGAGGGATGCCGTAATCAAAACATAATGGTCATTAAGGTAGATAATACACTTATCAATTTCATCTTACGAAATTCCTAGATCTGTTGAGACACATTGAACTATTCAATGGCATGTTTAGTCTCGGATGTGCCCCACTGTTTGTGACTGGGATGCCGAGGATCACAAACCGGGTGTGAATAACCATGCAAATTATCTTGGTACTCTCGAAGTCAATTGCCATCTCTAATTAACGTGCTGGCTAACCACACACGCTCCGTTAATAATGACAAAATCGAGAAACCCATTGCAACTCTTTGCGGACTGCAGTTGGCATGCCGGTAAACCACACACGCTCCCCCAACGTTCCACAAAGTGCAATGTGCAATTCCATGGATTAGCACCAATTCACATTTTTAACCTAAAGTAACTAGATTGGGTTTTTGTTCAAGGTTCTAGTACTTTCAATTATAGCATTATACTTTTAAGAGGCTTAGCGGTTCTATCAAACCCGTTCGGCTAACGACACTCGACTGACCAGGAGAGCGGTGGGTAAGAGTGAATACCCATTAAACTGCCATTTTATAGGCAGTCGCCTTATACCCTCTTTATAGGACAGTTTTGTGAATGAGGCCTACTAGCGGTAAGACTAACCAATTTTCTTATATATAAGTATTAAGTTTTAATCATAAATATAGAAGATATATTTTAATCTTATTAAAATATTTTAGAATTAATTTAATTATAATTTTCGCAAATTTTAAACAATTTTTTCTGAAAATTTAAATTAATTCTTTAAGCTGATTTAATTGATCTTTTAATTAACAATTAATTAAACTAATTAAATCTAAGATAGATTTTATAAATTAATCAAATTAATTTTCTATCTAGGGCCCCTATAGGATCGAAAACTACAAGCCAGGTAAAAGGAGTTCTAGTTATTTAATTAATTCAATTACCAAAAATAACAACATACTTTTAAAAGGCAAGTAAATCAAGCAAATAAGGGGGACCATGGGGCTTGGCGGCTAGGGTTAGGAAACCCTAGCCTAGGCAACGAAATTGGCATCTCTCCAAGAGGTTTTTCGCAAAAAACACTCAAGGCAAAATAATCCATGCAGTTTATATCAAACATAAGAAAACAAGCCTATGCTCTGATACCACTGAAGGGTTTTCTAGCAAACAATGAACATATAAATCTTATGGTTCACATGCAACCCTAGAAAGATCTATGTTTTCTTCTATGAAGATAATAAACCAAAATCCGAAGGCCAACAATTATTTTTAAAGATCAAAACTGAGAAAACCAACCTTTTGATCTTATGATCCTTGAAGCTAGCAGCACAAGTATCCTGCCTCAAATGGTGTCACACCCAAAGCAATGGAGAAGACAATCCAGCAGAGTAATCTTGGTTGAAAATGGCGCAGGTTTTAGGGTGGCCAGGTGCCTCCTTTTATAGCCTCCAAGGGTTACATCTGAAACCCTAAGGAGCCTCCAAATGGGCAAGCCTGCTGACTAAATGGACCAAGCCTTTTCTAAACCCTAATAGGGTTTCGCCACCTATGGAGAAGCCTCCATAGTTGGCGCCACTTTTGGACCCTGTCCACTGGCCAGTTATTTATTCAACTATTAAATAAATACAAACCAGTCCCTACACTTTTAATTAATTAATTTAATCACTGAATTAAATCCAATTAATTCTAGATTAAATCTTAATTAATTATTATAGTTTCTAATTAATATATTAACACTTAAATATATTAATAAACCATTTAATTAATTCTATTGATTTATTAAACAATTAATGAATCAACCTTTTACTCTACTGAACTCTATCCTAACCTCCAGCTATGAGGGCAACCCAAAATGGACTTTGCTTCAGATAAATATAAATATAAAGTCATGGCTTAGACACCTAATCCAACATGGTGATGTAGGGATGAGATGGATCATATATGTACCTGGTTCTCTGATAGTAATCGTGAACAATGATTGCCCAAAATCAAGCATTCGAAATCTCAACTCCTTTCAAGGGATAATTAATATGGGAATAGAAATCATTCCAAAGAATAATGGTGAAATCTACCTGGACATCGTAGTAGATTCCATAGAGAAGCCCCATGAAGGTGTGGCTGGCAGTGTCGAGACCTGAAGTTCTTCCATATAGGCATCTTAGGAATATGCCAAAGAAAATTTTCCATAGGTCAGGGAGATGCTTCTTCTTCAAACTTCCAATGCCGGAGAGTTCAGGATCATATCCTATGGCATTGAGCATATCCACTATCTGTTCTGGAGAAGGGGTAAAGGGCTTTTCGATATTTGGGAGGTTTAGAGCTTTGGCAAATTGTGATTTGGATAACTAAACATGTTTGGTAGTGTTATTAGTATTCAAAACCTCCTATGTGACAGATACGAGTACATTGTCAGCCTTGTAGGTAACAAGGGAGGTGTAGCGTGCCCTGTGCACTAATGTAGCAGGTACAGAGGGAGTAGCAGTAAGAGCATGATTAAGGATTGAATGTTTTAAGAATTCAATTAGGGCATCGATCGGTTTTGGGTAAAGTTTTTTGTCTGGGCGAAGGAAGAAATTTTCAAATTGGTTCTTGAGTGATGGGATTGAGACATTTTCAAATTGGTTCTTGAGTGATGGGATTGAGATACCTTCAGGGCTGTAGGATGATCTCCCACCAGCAGTTGCCATTGCAATTGATTGTTGATCGGAGAAGACGATGAACAGTTAGAGTTTGAGAGAGTTCTTACAGAGGAAGTTTGAGTGTTTTGATTGCGTAAAGAATTGAACATACAGGTGTAGAGGTATATATAGGATTTGTGGTCCCAACGGCATTTAATGCGCATGTTGAAAGGGTCCACTTAGAGTATGCCACCTCATCATCCTAACGTTCCACTAACCTGCAAAAACAGAAACGTCCCTATGTCAGTCATCATGAATTTAAATTTCAACCGTCATATAGAGAATATCTGTTTGTTATGATTTTGCGAGATTTGCTGAGTCATAGATAATTCCACTAAACGGTCATTTATTTTGAAAGAACGTTTGTCGTTTGAATTGTCATAAATGTCCAAGTTATTGAATGATTAGTATCTTCGGATCACTGAAGATAGTTATGAAAGATATTTGGACATTCACAAGCCGAAATTAAATGATTGATACAAACATTCCAAAGAATTTGAATTTCCTTCTGATAAAAGAGTTTTTGTGAAGGAATTCACAAGTGTTTTGAAGATCATTGAACTTGTTTGAAAATGGATTTTCAGTATGAATGCATTTTGACTTTGATATTTTCTTCCCTGAAATTTTTGAAACCAAGATTTAACATTTTATTTTCAGAATCATTTGGATCATGTTGGAAGTCTATTTTTCATTTCGAAGTCTGTATGATCTAACATTAACAAGCTTTGGCTAAGTCTAACCACCCCAAGTTAAACTCAATTTCGCATTTTGCATAGTTGTTTGATATTCAATTTGATGATTCAAATTTTCCTTATATAAGATGGTTAACAATCACTACATTAAAGTTGAAAAGACTTCTACTTGTGAATTGAGCATCAGAAGTTATTTTGAAGTTTGAAGTTTTGGATTGATCATTGAAAACCTTATTGAAAAATCTATCCCATTTCATCAGTTGAAGTGTTTAGATATATCTCCCTGATGACAAGCCTTTGGGATCCATACACCACTTCAACAATGTCATTTAAGACAGACTACTTGAGATGTTAATACTCTCTAGAAGGTACTCAACTATGTTATAGGAGCTCCTTTTATTTTCATTTAAGAAAGAGATGTATGCCTTTGAGTGCTAATTTATCTTTTTCTTTGCACTCCTTTGTATTATCTTTTGCTTTTGTTGTTGTCTTTGATTCTTTTGACATTTTTGTGTTTTGCTATTTTCTTTGTTGGGATTTGTTTTCTCTTTTTCATAATTTTACATCCGAAGATAAATCTTTTTGAAGATTCCACCATATTCAGCATTTAATGGTCCTTTTGATTTTTGTATACAATCCATTTTTGAAAACTTCGTATAGCTCAATTTTGAAAACTGAACTAAAGATATCATTTTGAATTTTGTTATTAGTCATTGCAGGTTTCACTTGTGAAGAAAGCTTCAGAACATATGCATATCCTGAGAAGCATTTAACTTCTTGATCAGTGGAATGATAAAGCGAGTTGAGTTCAACAGGGAGCTTAGTAATAAACATGTTATTAAGAATATTGAAATCACACAGTTCTTCGGTTTGTAAAATAGTCTTAACCTCACTTCGAAGTTTGTTTTCTTACCGATGTTACAATTCGATTCCCAAATACCTTTTAGTGCAATAAGGTATGATTATTATAATCTACAATAAAAGCTTTGTCCTTTAATCAGATTTTTCAGGAAAAATGGTCAAATTTGTCATATGCATTTTGAAAATTTGATCTTGGTCCTTCGTATGAACTTTGTTTTACAACACTATTTATTTTTAGCAAAACGAGTCCTTGATTAAAAGTTTATGTGTTTGCGATACGAAGATAGTTGTTGTTTCTTAGATTTTTGACATTCATGACAGTTTATTGACTTGTCTTGCTGCTGCGAACGGTTTCGAATGTTCGGAATGCTTCGTAGTAACATTTTTCTTTATTTTGAAAGCGAAAAAGATAAGGAAAGAAAATGCAAATCTGATGATCATGTAAGAGTGGATCCATCAATCATTCCAAGCCCTCGAACGATTCTTGAGTGTGAAACTTCGTTTAGAGCTTTTGTGAATATATCTTCCAATTGTTCTATGGTATGAACAAAGTGAACTTCTATATTCCCCTCCTCAACATGACTCTTGATGAAGTGATAGCACAGAGCTATATACTTCGTCTTGGAATGTTGAACAAGATTATGGCATATCCGAATAGAACTTTGGGAATCACAGAACAGTGGGATTTTTCTCATATTGATGGCATAATCTCACAATTGACTATGAATCGAAATTATTTGCAAAGTGCAAGCTGCAGCTGCTACATATTTGGCTTCGGCTGTGGATATTGATACGTAGGTTTGTTTCTTCGACTGCCAGCTGATGAGCTTTCCATCGAGAAATTGGCAACCACCAGAAGTACTTTTGCGATCTATCGAACATCCAACCAAGTCTGAATCAGAGTAAGCTTGTACGTAGAAGCCTGAGTTTGCTGGATACCAAAGACTGTACGCAGGTGTATGATGAAGATATCGGAATATTGTTTTTACAGCAGCTAGGTGAGGTTCGTGTGGATCAGATTGATAACATGCACAATTGCACACTGCAAACATGATATCTGGACGACTGGCTGTGAGATAAAGTAGTGATCCGATCATGCTTCGGTAGTTTTGAAGATCCACCTTCGACTTGTCTAGCGAAGGATTTAACCTGGTACCTGCGGCCATTGAAACCTTCGCATTGGAACAATTAGTAATTCCAAATCGTTCAAGTATACTTTTGGTATATTTTTGTTATTTAATGAAAATTCCTTCTCTTGATTGTTTAACTTCCAATCCAAGGAAGATATTAATCTTCCCCATCATGCTCATCTGGAATTTACTTTTCATCAAATTCTAAAATTCTTTTGTTAAATTTGGATCAGTGGATCCGAAGATTATGTCATCTACATAAATTTGGACAAACATTAAATGTGATCCAACTTTCTTTCGAAAAAGTGTTGGATCCACTGAACCTTGTTTGAAATTGGATTGTTTTAAGATTTTTGTCAAGGTCTTATACCAAAGCTCTAGGAGCTTGTTTTAAACCATAGACAGCTTTGTCTAACACATAACAATGGTCAGGATTTTCTTTATTGACAAAGCCAAGTGGTTGTTCAACAAAGACTGTTTCCTCGAGATCACCGTTTAGAAAAGTACATTTGACATCTATTTGGTAGATATCAAAGTTTTTGTATGCAGCATAAGCTAAAACGATTCTGACAGATTCGAGTCTTGCAATAGGAGCGAAGGTTTCTTCATAGTCAATTCCCTCCTGTTGACAATAGCCTTTAACTACCAGCCTTGCTTTGTTCCTGACAACATTGCCTTTGGTGTCAAGTTTATTTCTATAAACCCATTTGAGACCAACTATCGAAGCATTAGAAAGTTTTGGAATAAGTATCCAAACTTTGTTTCTTTCAAATTCTTCCGATTCAAGCTACATTGCTTCGATCCAATCTGGGTGATCAAATGCATCTTTAACGTTCTTCGGTTCAATTTTTGAGATTAAGACATTAAACATACACAACTCTGAAGTTTTGTTTAAATCTTGTTGTTTTTGATGGAGTTGTGCACGTGTCATGACTTTATATTGAAAAATACCGATGACAAGTGATTGAGGATGACTTTTTGTCCATTTTTCTAAAGGTGGAAAATTTGGATCAAATTCAGGATGACCTTCGGCATAGATTTCCTCAGTATCTGAAGGATATCCTGAAGTGGACGGAAAATCATCATTTATTAAATTTTCTTGGATTGTATTGTTGGTAACATTTGTTTTGGGAGAATTTATGTTTAAGGAAGTAGATGAAGAGTTAAGAATTTGATCCCCTCGACTGCAGTTGTTGGAGAGGTTATTCTTTTATGATCCAAAGAAAGAGGCGTTGAGGCTTCTGGCTCCCCTGGAGCATTTGTATACAAGGACATGATATGTGAAATTTCATGCGAAGGGTTGTTGTGATTTATATTATTGAGCTCCCCCTCGAAACCAGAACCATTCTTAGATCTTTGCGAAGACCCCTCCTCGACTGAATAAGGTCTTTGAATACTATTTAAAGGTGAGTCTTTGGGACCATCTGTAAGCTTGGAAAGTTCAGACACATTGTTTTCTGGTGCATTGACTTCGTAATCCACAGCTCTTACAGGTGGATCAAAAAGGAGTTGGAAGTCAGCATCAAAGTTCAGTATTGGCAGTGCTTCAACAGTAGATTTTGGAAAGATAGATGACATCGGAAAGGCATGTTAGGATTTCTTGATATAGTAGTCATCGAACTTAAGGTTGAAGGTTTCTTTAATCTTGCGTGTTCTTTTGTTCATGACTCTGTAAACTTTAGAATATGACAAATATCCAAGATAAATGCCTTCGTCGGTTTTGTCATTGAACTTTGTCAAATGATCTTTCAAGTTAAGAATAAAACATTTTCATCCGAAGATATGAAGAAATTTGAGATTTAGCTTTCTTTTATTTAGAACTTTATAGGGTGTTATGTGGAATCGTTTATGGATGTAGGATCTATTTTGTGTAAAGCAAGCGGTAGAAATGGCTTCGGCCAAGAAGTATATGGGCATGTTGGCAAAATTGAGCATTGTTGTAGCTGCTTCACATAAAGAGCAATTACGATGATCTACAACACCATTTTGTTGAGGAGTATATGGTGCTGAAAAGTTGTGAGTAATCGCTTTCTTCTTTATAAATCCATCTAGAGTTTGATTTTTGAACTCCGAACCATTATCATTATGCACTGTTGTGACTGTCTTTATCAGCATTACTTCCATATTTGTGATGAAATTGATGATTTCTTCTGCTGCATCAGATTTATTCTTTAAGAAAAGCACCCATGTGAATCTTAAATAATCATCAACAATAACAAGAATATATCTCTTCTTCCCAATTGATTCAACCACAGATGGAGCACAAAGATCCATATATAAAAGTGAAAGAGGTTCAGTGATTTTTGGATTAATCACAGTTGTATGCTTTTGCTTCGTTTGCACCCCATGTTCACAAGCAGAGCAAAGTGAATCATTATCAAATTTAAGAGCTGGCATCCCATGAACCAAATTCATTGCCACTAACTTGTTGATATCTTTAAAGTTCAGATGGGCTAGCCTTCGGTGCCACAACCAACTAATGTCTGAGTTTGCTTTTGATAAGAGACACAACGAAGGCCCACTAGTTATTGGCTTTAGATTTAAGGTAAACATTGAACCCTTTCAATCGCCTCTTCGGTTATTTCATTTGCTGTGAGGTTTATCATGTTTTCAAAAGTTTCATGAGATGAACAAGATGAACCAGAAAAAGAGTCCGAAGAGCTTTCAGTAAGTATTGAGGAGTCCAAAGAATTGAAAATGTTTGTGATCTTCGGAACCCATACTTGTTTGGATGATTTGGAAGTTTTAGTTTTAGAAGTTTTCTTTGTTGTTTTTGAAGATTTTGATGACTTAGAAGATTTTGATTTTGGAGCAAGATTTTCCTTTAAGTTATCCCTTTTCCAATTTGGGTTCAAATTTTCAATTGTAGATTCTTAGACAAAGAGCTACAAAGTGTAGAAGTACACATCTACTCTTCGTAGGCCAGTTTAAAATCATTCAACGAGAGATTTTTATCTTTGAATAGGTTCATATTTTTATCTAGCCATGTGTGAAATATGTCTATCAAGTTTTTTCCTTTTGAAAAAGTTTTCTTCGAAGGTTTTTGATATTTTCAATTTGGAAAATTTGGTTTTGTTGGTACAAAGGTGGGTTTAGAATATTGATTTGTCTTTGAAGTTGAAGCCTTCGTATCAACTGGTTTTGTTCCAGAAGTTGAAGCCTTCGTATCAGCAAGTCTTGTTGGTACGAAGATTGGTTTTGTTTTTGCAGGATAAGCAACATGTTTGCCTTTTGAAATCATAGCTGTTGGCTTGGGTTTTTTTTTTGAAATCATAAAAGCTGGTTTTGATTTAGATGTTGATGCAATACTTTGAGGATTTTTCAAAATCATGGGATTCTGAACCATTGGTTTGGAAATTTTGTTTTTGACTTTAGAAAATTCATTTTCGATGGTTTTTGTCAGATGTACACATTCATTTGTTTCTAATATTTGAAAAACATCCATCTTTGGAGTCACTGTCTCAGGCATGATTTGAATTTGTTTGTAAATTCTCTCTGAAGAATTTTTAGTTTTATCATTCAAAAGATGTTTCAATTGTCCTGGAATTTTGTCTTGTTCATAACATAAACGATTGTCAATGTTATGACCATATAAATATTGTTTCCTAACATTAACCTTCACTTCAATGTGTTCATTCAAATTGTTTCCAATGATTTTAGAGGATGAGAAGAATCCTTCTTCAGTGACTGTAGAATTATCTTCCACAACAAGTTTAACTAAATCATTATCAACTAAGAGTGAACCACCAGGTTTTACAAAGATTGAATTTTTTAAATATGAAACCTTCGGATAAACACATGCTACATGTACCAATCTTTTTGAACTGTCTTTAAGATAATCTTCATAAGAGACACATTCATCAGAAAGTTTTGTCTTAGTTTTCACAATTTCCTTGTTTTTTTTCAAAACTTCGGTTGTTCGAATTTCACAATCAGTTTTTGTATTGCTTTTGTCTTCCGAAGATACTAGTGAGATACCTTCGGAAGTTGATGCGGTTGCAGAGGAAGGTTTTAATATAATCAAAGAAGAGTAGTCAACCTCCTCCATATCCAAATCATTTTCAGATTCAGTTTCAGATTCAACATTAACTTCTGATTCATTTTCAATTGAAGGAATTGATTTCTTAAGAATTGAAATTTCATTAGGCAACAATTTTAGCAGATCTTTAGTATTCAAATATTTTTCTACAGAGAATAAACCATGCTTATACTAAGTATTTGGAGATTCTGATCTAGAAATAATGGATTCACATTCATAAGAAATGTTTTCTACATCCTTCAAATCAAACTCTATGAATGGTAAAAGTTTTTTGTGCTGAACATTGCAAACATCCGCAGAATGATAGATACGAATTATATGTGAGTACAATCTTTCGCAGTTTCACAAAAAATATTACACTGTTTTAAGATTACATCACCATTATTCAAATACTTTTCTCTATTCTACTCAAACACTGAGATTCTTAAGTTGGCCTTATCTAGGGATAGCTTCAGACTTTCTACTCTCCCCCTCAATTGAAGAATCTCCTGCTCACTGACATTCGCCCTATTTTTAGCATCAATTAATATTTTATTCATCACAGAGCAATAACGTGTTATTTCAGCAATATCAGCAGAATATTTAGATGTAGGAATTTTAAAGATGAGAGAAGTTTGGATACATGTTCAGGAATAGTCGGGCAAGCTTCCTTGGCAATTTAGCAATGCCATCATCATCATTCAAAGAATCATCAACCTAGATCTTCGAAAATCCGACCGCCTTCGCATCCTTCATCTCCAAACATTCGCAATCTTCATCCTCTTCATCTTCATCCCCATTGGAAGCACCTTTTAGGAAGCTCTTACTACCGATTATACTCCTTTTTCCTCTTTTGATTACTAAATCTTTTGAGTTGCATGTTGTTAAGATGATTGTGGATGTTGGAGAATTGCTTTAGACTGTGGTGATACAACCAAGTCTAGCGGATAGAAGTCCGATACACGTAATTTTGGGGATTCCACGTGCTAAGTTGATATCAAGTGAGTACTCTGTAGTACTTATCTAAAATTCTAATCAATATATCTGCACGCGCTATGTTGTGGTTATTGTTGTAATCATTGGTGGAGTAAATTGTTACTTGTAAGTAAAAATAGTTGAGTTAAATATACATATTGATTGTATAAACAGAGTAGATGCTAGGGTGATTGCTTTACAGAGTTCTTGAGTCAGATTGTACAACCATGAGGGTTGTTGAGATGGAGTATGATTAGTTGTAAAAAGAAGCCCATGTGAGTGTTCTTGAATAAGTTATGAGTAAAAGGAGTTCATGCAAGTGTTCATGTATGAGTTATGAGTAATCCCAGTTGTGGCACTTATTGGTGAATTGATGTTGTTAATAATTAGATGGTATTGTAAGCTAATGTGGTTGCAGGTTTCACATATAAGGAGTAGATGTTTACTTGCTAATGAAAATAGCAAAAGTGAATAATGAGAATGTGCATTAAGAGATATACGTAGAGTATGCTGAAGATTACTCACTAAGCTTTTTATAAGCTTACACTTGAGTTGTATGTTGTTTTGCAGGTATCTATAGCAGTGATAGGGGAAGGCATGTGATAAAGAGAGATGGACAACTTAAATCCTATCTGTAGCAGTGTTTGTTAGGGTGCAGATTGTGTTGATATTTGATATCAGAAGTACAAGTGTTCCTGTCCAAAGCTAGTGAAGTATACGGAGCTCAAGTCTGATTCGAAGCAAATGCTAGATGTCATATTTTGTGTTTATCTTTTAATTAGAGATGATGTATAGCATTTTTGTACTTATCTGTAATCGATGGGCCTTGTGTGTTTGGACCATTAGTTGTTAGTATTTAAACACATGCAACCCTAGATAGTTGACACGTTCATTAGCATAGTCGTGATATTAATTGTAACGGCCCTTATAGTTGCTCATCCTTTTGATATTCGGAGCACTATCTTATTTATCGTGAATAAAATCATTCAGCTAGTTGAATATTCAAACCTTATTTGTTCTCATTGTTTGCATTAAACATATTTTGACCTTAAAAGTGGTACCACTGCAGGTTGTTTTGCTGTTCTGTTACTAAGGTCTAATCTCGTTCTTTGATTCGTGGTTCCAAATTGTTCTTGGATCCATACTTCCGTGTTTCAAAGATTTGATCTTGGTAATCTTTCTGCAACAATCCATAACTTTAATGGCCTACAACGCGAACAATGCAATGATCAACTACGCTGCTTTACTTGGTTCCAGCAACAAAGCTCCCATGTTAATTCCTGAATTTTATGATCAATGGGCAGATCATATGGAAGATCATTTATCTGGGATCGATGAAGACCCCTTGCGATCTATAAAGGATGGTTCTTTTAATGCAAATGTTTCATCTAGATTTGCTACCATATATGGTGAAACTACTACACTACAAGTCGAGACTGAAGCCACCATCGCTGTAAATAAGAAGATGATCGAGAATGACAAGCGATGCATGCGCGAATTGAAGAATGGTCTATCTCCAATCGCCTTCAATCTGATTCGATGGTCTAAATCTGCAAAACAAATATGGGACAGACTAAAGATGAGATACGAAGGTAATGATGTCATGAAAAAGAGTATTGTTAACAATGTTCTTGTTGATTTTTGTAATTTCAAACAACTGGAGAATCAAAAGATTGACCATTCCTTTGAAAGGTTCAATGATGTGGTCTATGAACTGGAGAAATATGGCGTTTCAAAAACTTCGCATGTAACAAACTTCAGGTTCATGCAATGTCTCCGAAGAGAATGCAAACAGATCACCATGATGGTGAGGGCTCATGAAGAAATCAATTCGTACTCGCTTGAGGAACTCTATAATCTGATTAAATCCTATGATTATGATGTCTTGGAGTCAATTGGTGATCAAACGAATGCTGGCTCATTGGCTTTTGTATCTAAAGTTGAATTCGAAGAAGTCTCTTACGGTGATGATGAAGGCGAAGATGATGAAGAAGGTGAATCAAAGGCCTTGTATTCAAACAATAATATAAACTTTCAGAAAAGGACCTAGAACAAACCAAACTTCAATCCAAACTTTAACAGTAGAAAGCAGCCAATGAAACCTGTTGGGCTATTCAACATCAACACCAGCTGATCAGCAACAGCTCCATTTGAATATGATGCTGTCAAAAGGGCAATACCAAGCTGCTCCTGATCGATTTCTTAGAAGCACATCAGCGTAAGCGTGTTTTGTTACTTATCGTATTTTTGTAGTTATCTTGTTTCTATACTTATCACGTTTATAGTTGAGAGTTCCCTAAAATGTAGGGATACTCCAAATATACATAGTATAGCTTTGTATAAATATCGTAGCTAGGGTTTTCTAATCGGTACTTGGTTAATTAATCAAAAGGATCTCTTTGTGAGATCAACATGTTTTTCTATGTGAAAATTAATCTCGTTCTTGTTTGATTGATCCTTTACATTCCAACAACTAGTATCAAAGCAGGTTTTTGAATCATTCAAGAATATCTTCTTTGTTTTCTTCTACCTCCAGCAAAAAAATTCCTCCATTCGATGCCAATAACTTTGGCATGTGGAAAAGTAAGGCTCTCATGGTTCTTGAAACCATGGATTATCATATGCCAGAAATTCTCAAGGATGGCCCTTATGTTCCACACTTCACTGTCACCAAGGATGGCGTTCCCGGTGAGAAGAAAGTCACTCATGTTCATGAATTCATTGCATATGATATGAGACTTGTTAATCTTGACGCTAGGGCCAGAGCTGCCATATATAACTCTCTTCCTTATGAGATTTATCATCTGGTCCAGAACTGCATCTCTGCTAAAAAGATGATGATCACTCTCACTGTTGCCTTTGAAGGCACTGTTGAAGTGACAGCTGCTCAAGAAAATTCTCTCAACCAAAGGTACGAGCACTTCTTCGCCTACTAGAATGAATCCGTCACATAGAAATTCAACTGATTCAATTTCCTGGTGAATGATATGAGAAGGTTTAATATTGTCAAGCTTGATTTGTCCTTGTTCTTAAGTTCCTCGACTCCTTGGATGACAAATGGGAGCATCATGTTGATGTTCTCAAAAATAGTGAGAAGATTCGCACCATGTATCTTTAGAGTGTGTTCAGGAATCTCCGCAGCCATGAAGAGATCAAGGCTCAGTGGAAATGGATAATACGAGATAGTCAATGAGAAAGATCTACAGCCATGTTTTCAAAGAACCAGGAGGACAATGATACTGGAGTTGCTGCTACTGAAGAATAGGATGCTGAAGACGAGGAATTCAAGCATATGGCTGATCTTGCTTCTTAAGCAGCACTGATTATTAAGCAATTCAATCAGTACAAAGACAGTATGAAGAATGGGTCTCAACGTTCTTCTGGTGTGTTCAAACCAAACTTCACTAGCTTCAGAAAGTCCATCAGCGATAGCTCCAAACCTACAGCTGACAAGAAGAATGATGGCAAGTGATTCAACTGTGGAAGTACTGAACACTTCACCAAGGACTGTAATATGAAGAGAGCCGACTCCAAAGATGAGTCTTAAGAAGTCAAGGATAAAAGACTTGTGGCCTCTCTTAAATGGCAGAATCTGGGCTCAAAGGTGTTGATTGCTGAAGAAGAAAAGGAGAAGTGGGAAGAAGAAGCTGATTCCTTTGATGATGAGAATCAAAATGTGTGACTGATGGCTGTTACCAGTGGATCTACTGAAGAGTCAAGCAGTTCCACCAGTGCTGCTGATGCAAATGGTGTCAAAGATTATGACTCTTCTTCATTGTATCATGTATCGGGTCCAAGATTTTGTTAATTTATCTATGAATGGAAAAACCAAAGCTTTTGAGTATTTGAGTGTTTTCCTTGAAAATTCAAATTTTAACAAACATCATCTGAATCTTGAAAATAAAAAATAAAAAATAAATTAAAGATAAAGATCTTGAATTCTCAAAATTAAAAATTAAATGTCGTGACCTTATTTAATCCAACAAATTACTCTTTGAGGAAAAACAAGCCGCTGAATCTGAATTTAATCGTATTCAACTGATCATTAAGAATTGGACACATTCTCATAAGAGGGTGTCAAAGATTATAAATGCTCAGGTGTCTTTTCAGGCCACCAAGATTCTTGGTGGAGATTTTGAATCAGCGGTTCATATTTTTAAAAAGGTTGAATCTGAACCAGCTTTTCCTTCAAAAGAATAACTAATTAAGGATTTCAAAAATAAATTTATTTCCTCTGGGTTTCAGAAGAACATTGAACTTATTGAAAAACATTGTTCTGTTAACAAATAAGGTAACATCGACATTCAAAACAAAATCAGTGCCATTGATCCTTCCGTTAAAGGAACTGAACAGGAAAATATTTGTGTTAGTACTGAGAATCTCATCAGATTTCCAATATCTGATGGAGAATTTCACATTGTCATGAATATTGCCTGTGAATCTCCTGAGTGTCCTATATCTGCTACTATGTCTGATGACTTGAGAAAAGAATCTATTTTTTCAAAAGCAATAAAAAGGCTCAAATTTTCAACAAAAAAAAAATTTAAACCTATCAGAACATGCTACAGATGTGGTGATTCATCTCATATGGCTAATCAGTGTAATTTTTAATCAAGATCTGATAGAAGAGAAAACATGGTCACTTGTTGTAATAAATGGTCTAAAAAGGAAAATTCATTAAATTGTCTTCCCACTAAGTGTTACGAAATCTTTTCTTGTTTCAAACCCATTTCCTAATGGTTTCACTAAGGTTCTCACATGTGTTGTTAGTAACTGCAGGGTCATGAAAACATTTGGTATCTTGACGGTGGATGTTCTCGTCACATGACTGGATGCAAACCACTTCTAGAAGATTTTGTTAAGAAGGATGGCCCAGTGGTTACGTATGGTGATAATAGTCAGGGTCAAACCAAGGGCTATGACACCATTCGTTGTAAATCTGTACAATTTTCTAATGTTTCTTATGTTAAAGGTTTACAGGACAATCTCATCTTCATCAGTCAGCTGTGTGATGCTGATTACGAAGTCTGTTTCAATAAAAGAGAAGGGAACATTGTTAACGTTGCTAAACAAGTTGTTCTCACTACCAAGAGATGTGAAGACATCTACATCCTCGATATGTTCTCAGCTGATCAATCCCTGAAGAGATGTTTCTTCTCACATGCTCAATCTCAAATTAACTGGGTTTGGCACAAACAATTCTCTCACTTGAACTTCAAGAATATATCAAAGATTTCCAAAAATCAGCTGGTTCGAGGTCTCCCAAAGATAAATTTCGTCAAGGACAAAATTTGTTCAACTTGCGAAAAAGGCAAACAGGTTAAAGTTTCTTTCAAATCTAAATAGTGCTCTTCCATTGTATCTCCTTTCAGCCTGATGCATATAAATCTATTTGGACTTGTACCTATGGCCTCTCTTGCTGGTAAAAAGTATTCTCTGGTAATTGTGGATGAATTCTCTCGTTACACCTGGGTCATGTTTCTAAGGAATAAAAGTGATGCTGCTGCTGAAATCATTTCACTGATCAAACAATCAGAAGTTCTATTTAACCTCAAGCTAAAGCAGCTGAGAAGTGATCATCGTACTGAATTCCGTAATCAGATTCTGGAATCCTTCTGTGAAGAGAAAGGGCTTCTTCAAAATTTCTCAGCTTATAGAACCCCAGAGCAAAATGGTGTGGCTAAACGGAGAAACCGAACCCTGATTGAAGCTGGAAGAACTATGGTCATTGATGCTGGTCTCCCTCTGTCTTTCTGGGCTGAAGCTATTAACACTGCCTATTACACTCAAAATCGATCCATCATCGTCAAAAGGCATGGAAAGATAGCTTATGAAGTCCTGAAAGGTCGGTCTCCTGATATATCTTACTTTCACGCCTTTGGTTGTGCATGTTTTATTTTGAAACAGCGGGACCAACAGTCGATGTTTGAAGCAAAGTCTGACGATGGCATTTTCTTAGGCTACATGAGCACTCAGTCCTTGTAGAACTCCTCAACCCCATCTCATCAGCTCCTCTGGACCAAATTCCTGTTCCCTCTGCATCATCTCCTATTGATGATCATCCTGCATCTTCTCCTTCTGGTGATACATCTCCTCATGAGACTCATACCCCTCACGAGCTTTCTCATGAGTCTCCTCTGGTTCTTGAGACTTCCATTGATGACACTGTGCCAACCAATAACGCTAAAAACGAAGAGGCTTCTTACTACCAACCTCTTTCCACTATCAAGGATCATCCTATCACTCAAGTTATTGGAGATGTTACATCAGTAGTCCGAACTCGAAGACAAGTCACCAGCAACTTTTGTCTCTATGTGAACTTTTTCTCACTTATTGTGTAACACCCAAAATTTTTCGCAAAATATTTTAACTTTCAAGATGACTTTTATAAAAATAGTTATATGTTTCCTAAATAAATAAGTAGCTCAAACCCAAAACATGGCAAAATACTAAAGTAAAGTGTGGAAGCAAAAATGACATAGTCCTAAACAAATAAAACTCCTAGTAGTGGCATCCCGGTGCTCCAAGTCACGCCTTAGCCTCTTAGATCTTAACACCTGAAAAATGTTAGGGAAAACCGTAAGCACAAAGCTTAGTGAATTCAAACACAGACATCATATTAATATTCACATTTACCAGCCCTTATCCATTTCCAATTATAATTATAAAAACTAAGCAAAGAACGAATCAGTGCTTATATAAAATAGGGCGGACTTGTAGGTTTGAGCCGCACCGGGTAAATCCCGTATCCTTTGGCCCCGATCCCCGCACCTCATAAAGAGTATAATGTTGGTGATCTTACCTAACTACCCCTCATAGTAATAATCAATTACATACAGTGCACATGTACGATTTATAATAATAATATAGCATGCTTTAAATAATAAATCTAAACAATCACACACGAGCTAACTAGCAAACACAAACATGAATACAACGGTGTGAGAGAACTCACCTTGAGTGAGTGAGTAACAGATAGGAGTCAATATAAGGCTACCAAGCTTGTGCAAACTTCAAAGCTTCACCTAAATAAAACTAAAGGTTAGAAGAATGAAGTTGTGAAACTAAGGAATGAGAAAGGAGTAATCACAGCAAGGTCTCTAAAACAGACCTGCTGTTCGGGAATGAATTACTCCAAAATATACAACTGAAACATAGGCTTAATTTACATTTACAAGAAACTAAAATGACTTAGGTTTCCAGAACCATAAAGAACTCCTCCTAACTCCAAAGGATGTGAGAGATATAAAATTTACAAAAAGACATGTCACTGCTGTCTTTGGACGGACAGTCAGGTGGTGTTCGCCAATTCTACCCAACGTGTGGGTGTAATTAGCCCCAACGAAAAATCAGAGGAACATTAGACAAAACAATACAAGTCTCAGAGTTGGAATCGATTAAAAAGGGTTTCCCAAGCTCTGGATATAAAAATCACAATGTGGGAAATCACAGAATCAGCATAAGCTGGTGACTGTCCACTGATCTAGAGTGTGGATCCATTCTAACCAAGTTATGATGAGAATTAACGACCCATAATCTCCAGATATTAAATTAAATATGTAATGTACATGTGGGAACTTGGAATCACTCTATATCATTTCCCAAGCCCTAGTAATCATAAAAACAAAATGACATATCACAGCAGACCCGATTTAGACCTAACAGCAAAGAAGCTGTTGTTGCCCATAGATTAAGTCCTTTTCAGCGAGAGTTCCTTTTAAGAAAGTTACTCAACTCAATTTGTGAACTTTGGGCACTGGTTGTGTGTCCATTTGAGTCCTAGAACTCGAGATATAATTTTTACAAGAAGAGAGACTCAGCAGTGAAATCTGACAGAAATCCTAGGTTATGTTGCGAAATTCATAACTCAATGTTCGTACCTTGAAATCAAAATCCCTCCGGTCAGAACCTTCATATATGTCTTGGGAACCTTCGGTTAAAGTTTGTGGCGATCCAACCTTTCAATCTCCGGGAATCGTCCAAACAATGCGGCTGTGTTCTCAAATCCGGGAATAAAGAGAGATACAGAGGGAGAGAGAGAGTGCCGTGAGGGAGAGGAGGGAGTGAAATGAAGGAAATTAGGGTTTTGAGCCCTAATATACTAGATTAATGGACTAAACCCTAAAGCCTTTGGGCTAGAAGAACAATTAAGCCCTAATTGGGTTTGGCTATAAAACCCATGGACTTAATTATATGATTAAAAGATGGCAATAGTTATAAGCCCAATCTTTCAATTAATCATATCTTAATTAAATAAATTAATATAATGCCACATAATTAATTAATTAAAATAAATAACGTACCGAGAAAAACCAGGGCATTACATATTGAACCTAAGAAGGTGGACGATGCCTTTCTTGATGCTGACTGGATTAAAACCATGCAGCATGAACTCCATGAATTTTAAAGACACAAGGTTTGGACTCTGGTTCCACGTCCTCAAGGAAAGTCTATCATTGGTACTCGATGGGTGTTCAGGAACAAGATAGATGAAGATGGAATATTCATCAGGATCAAAGCTCGCCTTGTGGCTCAAGGATTTACTCAGATGGAAGGGCTTGATTACGATGAAATATTTTCCCTTATTGCTCATCTGGAAGCTATTAGACTATTCCTCGCCTATGCCTCATTTATGAAGTTCAAAGTGTTTTAGATGGATGTAAAGACTGCTTTCCTACATGGTGATCTTCCTCAAGAAATCTATCTCAGACAACCCCCTGGTTTCAGTAATGATGCCTTCCCTGACCATGTGTATCTTTTAGACAAAGCAGTTTATGGTCTCAAACAGGCACCCAGGGCCTGGTATGATACTCTGGCATCATATCTTCTTGAAAAGGGATATTATAGAGGTGCTATCGACAACACTCTCTTCATTAAAAGATCAGGCGATGACATTATTCTTTCTCAGGTCTATGTCGATGACATTATCTTTGGTTCAACCAATGATAAACTGAGTGAGGAATTTGCTGCTGTAATATCTTCAAAGTTTGAAATGAGCATGATGGGTGAATTTTCTTTCTTCTTAGGCCTTCAAGTCAAGTAGTCTCCTCAATGAATTTTTATCAGCCAAAGCAAGTATCTTCAGGATATGTTAAAGAAATTCTCATTCTCTGATTGCAAGCCTGCCAAAACTCCCATGAGTACATCAGTATCACTATATGCTGATCCCGCTGTCGTTGATGTGAATGCCTCATCTTATAGAGGCATGGTTGGCTCTCTATTGTACCTCATAGCCAGTCCTCCCACTATTGTCTTTGCTACCATCATGTGTGCTCACTTTCAAGCCAAGCCCAAGGAGTCTCATCTCAACGCTGTCAAGAGAATCTTTCGCTATCTCAAGCACACACCATCCCTGGGTCTCTGGTACCCATGTGAGTCTTCTTTTGACATAGTTGGATTCACTGACTCTGATTTTGCAGGATGCTCTTTAGATTGAAAAAGTACTTCTGAAAGGTGTTAGCTGTTGGGAAATCGATTAATCAGTTGGTCAAGTAAGAAACAGTCATCAGTTGTATGCTCAACTGCTGAAGCTGAGTATGTTGTAGCTGGCAGATGATGTGCCCAAGTGCTATGGATTCAGAATCAACTGATGGACTATGGATTTACTCTGTCAAAGACACCCATTTGCTTTGATAATACTAGTGCGATTCTCATCTCTCAAAATCCTGTTCAGCACTAAAAAACTAAGCACATCTACATCAGGCATCATTTTATCAGAGACATCATTCAGAAAGAAAAGATTGAGCTCATGTACATTCCAACTGAACAACAATTGGCAGACATTTTCACCAAACCTCTCGATGAATAGAAGATGCTATATTTCATTGGTGAATTGGGAATGATTACACAATAATTCTTGTATTAAATTTTTTTATTTCAGTTTGTCTCTTTGAAAAAGAAAAATCACAAACAAAAGGCTTCATTTCATTCCATTAAAACAAAAATATCTTATATAAAGTGATTACATACATTAACTAACTTCTACCAACGTTTGAAATATTGCCACAAAGATGGATTCCCCATGGTGTACAGCTGATGGATCCTCAGCTCACTCTCGTGCACGAAAAGATGAACATCCTCTGAAAGCCTAACCACAAACTGATTTTGGTCAGTCGCCCTCAAGACAGTCTCTGGCCACCATCCTCTCCTGTACCACATTTCCACCATGTCCAATGGCTTAAACTCCACCAGCACTTTTGGTGGTACTGGCTGGAGTGCACCCCAACCGCAAGAAACCACCTTTGGCCTCCCCGTTTCACTATCCATTAGCGTTGTCAAGCGAACCTCATACCTCTGTAGCCAGATCCCTATGATCACCCCCATACGTTCCTCCTTGAAACTCACCCTCATCCAGCAGTTTCACCTCAACTTTGTCCAATCGCTTAAACAGATTCTCAGCCATCTTTTGTGCAGTAATATTTTTCGCTCGTGGTATATTAGTTTTGTGTTTTGATTCACTGACCCACGTTTCCTTTTATAGACATGTGCAGTAATCTCGAAACTTCCTTCTTTGGAGGCGATTCGTTTCCTCTGGATTAAATGGTTGATTTGACATATCACCTTTTGATATTCTCAAGGTGATCTTGTTAGAGATTTTTTGATTTGAAGGTGATCATTGATCTTGTCTGTAACTCTGACACTCTACGTCCCTAGAAGCAAGCTGTTGTATGTGTCTAAGCCTCGTTTCTCAGTGGAAAGACCGCCTCTCAGATGTAATAGATACTCACTCTCATCAGTGTTCCAGCACAGACTATCTACTGATGAAAGATTGCCCTGTCCCACTATAAAAATACTACTTGGGCCTGAGTGAATTGTTACCTTTTTGTTCAACCAGACTCTGTCCCTAGAAGCATGCTTTCGTATGCCAACTCTTGTGTCCTGCTGAGACACTAAGCACTGACCCGCCTCATCAGCTGATCATTATCATCTGATGACTGTATTGTTTGGTCCTGAAAAGACAAAGGGTCTCTCTCTGCTCTCAAATCTTCTCATGTTGAATATCTTACCAGACTCTGTCCTTAGAAGCGACTACCGCATGCACGCCTTGCAAGGCAATTGATCCTTCCATGTGCTGAAGCACAGTCTTTAGTACATGAAGCACTGGCTGGTCCATTTTAAGCCAAGGGATCGCTTGGTCTTCTGTTGCTAAGATTAAATAGTTTCCGCTTCTGCCTTTATCTCTCATATATCTCAGCCACAGATCATGGCCTTTGATGATTGCCATCTGTCCCTGACATTTTGGCACCAAATAATCACAAGATCTCTTCCCGATCTTTTCGCCTTCCCTCTCGCCCACTCTCTTAAAATATCCTTTCTTATATATATTTTCAAAACAAAACCTAAAACCCACTTCCCACACAAACAATCTTAATCATCGTCCCTACCCTGCTAATTCCTAAATCCCCTCTCTGAACTTACAATGTCTTGTGTGTTCGAGTTTGTTCCTCCTAATGCTCTCCACAAAGCTGAAGCTTTTCCTGATACAAACATTCTCGTGCTTTCCACTAACGTTGCCACTGTATTCTCCATTCCATCCAGGCTCAAGAATCAGGGTTTTGAATCGTTTGTCGATTTCTTGAAAGGGCATCTTCTCAACTTCGCAATATCTGGAATGCCAGAAGTTTTTAAACCATCCATGGTTGCTGAATTCTGGTACACATGTGATTACCTTTCTGATCAAGACCCCATTGTTGGTATAATTAGCAATGGTCGAGCACAAGTTACCCTCTCTATCTACACTTTCAGACGTTGCCTCCATCTTCCTTACTCTGCTCCGTTCTTTGAACTACCGTCTGAAGAAGATACTAAAATGGTTGTGCAACTTTTGGGGTATGATCCTAATCTTACTAGAAAGCGAGATGCAAAAAAGACTATCCTCCATCAATGCTTCCCTGTTGGGTGAAAGTTCTTGACTGGGGTCATTGGGCGATGTCTAGGCTACAAACAGACCAGCCTGGATCAACTGAACACCTATGAGCTTCATCTTCTCTATGGCAGGGCCCTCAATAAGAACTTCAATTTTGCTCAAGTGATCATTGATCAGCTGGTAAATCTTGTCTCCTGCAAGACTCGCCCAAACTACGTTGCATTTCCAAGATTTTTGGCTCTAGCTCTGAGTTTTGAATCTCTTAAATATCATTCAGTTGCTGATGTTGCTTGCACTTTTCCGATGATGTCCTCCAAGATTTTTGGTCCCACTGCTCCATCTGCAGCTGACGCATCCATGCCGGCTTGCATGACTAGGTGGATCAGTTCGCTGTATCAGGGTGAATGTCTTCTCAGAACCATCATCCTGTCCTTCCGACAGTAGTTCTTGCAAATCCTGAAGACTCCACTACCTTTGGATCTCATCCACCTGATCAACGTGTTTTATCTTCTGGTTCTCAAAAGTCCACTCCGATCTTCACATCCATAGAATCATCTCGCAGGTCCACTATACGCTTTTCTAGAACCACACACATTCCTTCCCCCTTAAGAGAAAGTTCACCTGATGTAGAGGACACTTCATCGAAGTCCTCCGTTGATGTATCTTCTGCCTCTTCCTCCGACTCATCAGATACTGAGGAAGTTTCCATGTTTGTGTCTGAGGATGTCATCTATGGTCCTCAGAACATTTTATCGGTTCGTATGATTCCCTCTCCAGTCCAAGGCATTGGGCATATTCGGTTTGCATCCTCTACACTTGAACCTCAAGACGAGCCACCAGTTGTTACCGCTCCTTTAGTGGCCCAGCACATATACTTTCAGTCTTCTGATCCTGCACCATCATCTGAAACTGTCTCTTCCTCAAGTTCTTCTCAGCTGGATGACATTCAAGCCTCACTCAAAACCTTGCTTGACAACTCTCAGACTCAGTCCTCCCATCTTTAACAACTTCAAACTGATGTGGCTTATCTCAAGGAACTGTTCTATTGGTCCCTAGTCAACATAATGCCAGAAGGTGCAACTGCTACTGATTTGCCACCTTCCCCTCCTCCTGGTCCCTATGGTACTGCTCATCATTATATGCCTCTGCCGCCATCACCACCTCCACCACCACCTCCTCCTCCACCACCGCCACCTTCACCACCTCCGCCACCTCCACCGCCTCCACCACCTCCACCGCCCTCTGATGATGCCAAAAAGAGGGAGAATACGTCTGGTGCTCAAGATCCTTTTCTTGAAAGGGACATTATCTCTGCACTGATCAGTGGAGACATTGTCTTGTCTCATGCTGAGGGGGAACATGCACCTAATGTCGTCTCTCAAGAGGGACCTTCACAGACAAATCCTCTTCAGCTTTCCATCATTTCTCCTGCTGAGGGGGAGCATGGATCAGAAGAAAGTTCTGAGGCTGAGGGGGAGCCTGAGGTAGCACATGCTTCTGATATTGATGATGAGGAAGGTTTTCTCGATATGCCTTACCTTGTTGCTCCCATTGTTGTGCTGTATCTAGGACAACCCTTTCCTGATGAAAATCCAAGCACTCTTGCTCCTGAAGATCCTCATGTCTCAAATGCTAATCATCTATCAGCTGACGTTTCTGATGATGATGTTTATCTGATGTTCAAAAGAAAACGCACTTTAGAGTCTATCTCCAATCCAGAGTCATCAAAACATCAGAAGGTATCTCCTCAGGTACTGAAGTTAGCTGAGGAATAGTGTATGTCTGTCGATCAAGTTAAAGAGTAAGCTGTTGAGTACAACCTGGTCATGACAATCGAATCATCTGTTCAAATGATGATAAGGTTGCTCAATAGCTAGTTCAAGAGGAATAAGGGATGAACCAACAGCAGGATCTCTTGAGTCAGTTTAACTTCATGGCCATGAATCAAAGGAAGATTGCCAGTCGAGCTGAGAGTGATAATAGGCGAAATGATCTTGAAAAATATACTGGTGTCTTTGCAAGAAGACATTTAGTACTTCCGATAGTTAAGGTGGGCTATTCTAAGAACAAAGGGGAGAAGATTCTGCTTCTGCACCTTCAAAGGAAATATAAAGAAATGCTTGTTCCTAAACAAGTGTTCATAAATGAAGTTGCAAAGTTTGGATTCAGTGAGTGTGAGGAAATGCTTCAAGTAACTCAGAAGCACAAGGGTCTGCATTCTCAAGAGCTACGTGGTGCTCTTCAACAGTTGATAGATAAGGCTTATAGTCTTGATCTTGTTCCAAGCTCTTCTCGTTCTGTCAAAGATCGTCCTACTGGTTCTAGAAGAATGATGAGGAACACTCAGTTGAAACTTCTCCTAGTTCCTTTTGGATCTAAGGGTTTGAACAACATTCCTCCTTTTAGTGCTCCTGCAGGGGCACTCAAGCTAATAAAAACTCATATTCATGGAATCTTCTATGAATATGCTAATGGAAAGATGTGTTTCATGCGTACTGCTGATCTGAAGAAAGCTTCTACTGAACATCTTTTTCATCTTCGTCTCGAGTGCTTCAAAGTCCAATCAGCTGAAGGATTCCATATGCTGATTTCTCACGAACTGAAGAAAAGAGAGCATGAGCAACAGCACCATTTGAATCTGATGCTGTCAATCCTCCTTCAATTGAAAAGGTTTTGACATCATCAGATTGGGGGAGATTGTTGGGCTGTTCAGCATCAGAACCAGCTGACCAGCAACAGCACCATTTGAATCTGATGATGTGAAAAGGGCGATACCACGGTGCGCCAGATTGATTTATTTGAAACACATCAGCTGAAGCAGGTTTTGTTACTTATCGTATTTTTGTAGTTATCTTGTTTCTATACTTATCATATTTATAGTTGAGAGTTCCCTAAAATATAGGGATACTCCAAATATACGTAGTATAGCTTTGTATAAATATCATAGCTAGGGTTTTGTAATCGATACTCGGTTAACTAATCAAAAGGATCTCTGTGTGAGATCAACATGTTTTTCTGTATGAAAATTACTCTCATTCTTGTTTGATTGATCCTTTACGTTCCAACAAAACCCGCTGATCTGTCCAAAAAACCAAAGTCATAAGCGACTCCTCAACCAGAAAAGAAGTTACTAGGAGATTGTAGATACGACTGCAACTACTGCTTTGGAAAGAATCATCTGGCCAAAGATTGCATGCTAAAAAGGGCAAATGAGAAGAAAGAGAGAGTTAAGGATGAGGCGTACTACACGAAGAAAGTAGAAGAAGCTCGTGCGAAGACTCAAAGTCTTTCTCTTGTGGCTCCTAAGGGAGGAGATGGAATCTACCAAATCTGGTCATCTGGTTCTGATGATGATGAAATCAGAAAACCCACTCATGGGGCGATGTTTGCTGCACATAATGGCCACAGTATATGGTCCGAAGATGATAGTTCATATAAAGAAAAAGAAAGAAACATTGCTGGTGTGTGTCTCATGGCACAAGGTTCAACCTCGTCATCCAACTCTTGCCTTACAATTCCTGAACATGTATTGATGGATGTGCAGTATGACAAGGAATGGTACATCGATAGGGCCTGCTCAAGACACATGACAAGGAGGATCGAATATTTGAGGGAATTTAGAAGTCTAGAAGATAGAGGAGATGTGAAGTTTGGAAATAATGAGACTTGTCCCATAAAAGGTTATAGGAAAATCAGTAATGGAAAGTTTACGATTAATTGTGTTGCATGTGTAGAATGCCTAAAGCATAATCTAGTTAGTGTTTCCCAACTGTGTGTGGGAACTGGATTAAAAGTTAAATTCGATGAAGTTGGAAGTGTCATTAAGAAGAAGGGATACAAGGAAATTCTACTTAAATCCAAAAGGAAGGGTGAGATGTATCCACTAGACATGAAGCCAATTGTAGGGGCTCCTTCCATCTGCCTACTTTCGAAGGCACCTTCGGATCTCAGTTGGCTATGGCATCGGAGACAATCACATATAAACTTCAAGAACATCAACAAGCTCATTGCTCTTGATTTAGTCCGAGGGATACCAGCACTGAAATTTGACAATGACACTCTGTGTGCTCCATGTGATCATGGAAAGCAAAAACATCAAGCACATGCAATAACCATTTACTAAAATATCACTGAACCACTCGAATTACTTCACATTGATCTATGTGGTCCTTCCACAGTTGAGTCTCTTAGTGGCAAGAAGTACATTTTGGTAATAACGGACGATTTTTCAAGATTCATATGGGTAATTTTCTTAAGACAAAAATCAGATACTCCAGCTGAACTGTAAGACCCATTTTCATTTTGAAATGATTATTAAGGTAAGTAGAGTTATTACCTAATAGTCATGTGGTTTTACATATAAGTGTTTAGAGTAAGGGTGTGATGATCCTTTATGATTACCTTTGAGTTATGAGTTGTTTGATGAGTAAGATGAGGTTGAAGCCTTTCTTAGGTACTAATCTTGGTATGATTAAGATTAGTTAGGTTGTTGCATGAGTTTGGGTAGTTAGAATCCCATTTGGAAGAAGTTTGAGGTTGGAAAATACTAATAAGAGGTTACACGGGTCGTGTTGGAGTTACACGGGTCGTGTTCCGCTGCAAACCCATTTTTAAAGATTTCTGTAAGTTACACGGGCCGTGTTATGCGTGCAGACCCATTTAAATGTGCAGCAAAACCTCATTTCGAGCAAAAACAAACCCAAATTGATTTCAGAGCAATTTTGTGCGACTTTGGGTCAAATTAAAGTTGGAGATTCGTAGGGAAGCATGGAGAGATGCGGATCTAACCCCGTAAACACGTTCTCGATTCCTAATTCGTCGAGGTGAGTGATTTCTTCGTTTTAGGGGGTTTTTAAACCCTAACTTTAGATTTCGTGATTTTGTTATATATTATTATATATGATGTTAGTAGGTTGTTAGTGGATTCCTTTAGAGTAATTGGTGTGGTTATCGTCAAGTTTCTACGGTTGAATGAGTAGAACCATGGATTTTGGGGTTTCGGTAAATATACAATTGATATTTACCGTTTATACTCCTTTTTCCTCTTTGTATTTATATATCTTTGAGATAGCTATTATTGAGATGATTGTAGATGTTGGAAAATTGATTTAGACTATGGCAATATAAACAAGTCTAGCGAATAGGAGCTTGGTACGCTTAAATTGGGGTTCCATATACTAATTCGATATCAGGTGAGTAACTATAATTCACTATTATGATTAAATTGTTAATTTACATGTGACTATTGATTTTAATTTGGTTGAGATAACCAAATTTGTAATTGAGAAACATATGATTTAACATACGAGAATGAGATTTTGAGTATGATTTAATACACGATTAAGATTATGTTCGTATGAGAAATAAAAGTTATATCTTGTTGTAGGTAATGTGTATGTTTTATATATATATATATATATAAATATATATATATATATATATATATATATATATATATATATATATATATATATATATATATATATATATATATATATATATATATATATGTGCGTTATATTGATACTGAAATAAATTAGAATCGGAGTGGTTATGTTATCGGTGGATAACCAGAGATGAGTTGAATATCATATTGTGTATAAGAGTAGAGTATATGATGCAGTGGTTGAGTTAAAGAGTCTTTGAGTCAAATTGTTATAGTTATGAGAATTGCATATTATGTATTGCTAATTGTGAAAATGAGTACTATTGAGAATGTGGTTGAGTTTACGAGCAGTACCACTTGTGGTACTTATTGATGAATTGATGTATACTAATAATTAGCTGGAGTTGTAAGCAAATGTGACTGTGGGTTTTAGTTAAAAGGAGGAGATGCTTACATGCTAATAAGAATAGAAAGAGAGGATGATGAGAATTTCCATTTAGAGACATATGTGGATTATACTGGAGATAACTCACTAAGCTTTATAAGCTTACCCTTGAGTGTTATGTTGTGTTGCAGGTATCTATAGCTGTGATTGGGGAAGGCATGTGATAAAGAAAGAAGGAAGTTTAGAGCCTCTCCTTTAGTTGAATTATATTTAATTGTAATGCCTGGTATGTAACGTAAGGACCTTTTATTGTAATTAGTGCATGATAACATCTTGTTTTCAATGGTTGAGTACAAGTATACCCATTTTGATGTGTAATTGTTTGTAAAAATTTTGGGTGTACTTTGTATGAGAAACCGGGTGTTACAAGTTGGTATCAGAGCATGGTTTAAGCGAACTAGGTCTTTGAGTGTAGAGTCTTAGACTTGAACCGAGAAGAGAGAGAACCCTATCACATGCTTGGAAAAATATACTGCTGCAGATTTTAGTTTATGATTTAAGTATAACTTATATGTTATATTTGTTATTGTCGTTTTCTATGTGTAAATACATATATGGAGTTAGATGAAGGATGAGTTGAGAAATTGGTCAAAGCTGGTTGGACCAATAGTGGATGATGAGACGAGATTTTGGCATATATGAGATATCAGCTAATGAGGACACAAGAACCTCAATTGATAATAAGATGTCAACTGAATACGAGATCAGATACTTATTGAAATGAGATTCCAGCTGATGGTGATATTCCAGCTGAAGATGAGTTTTCAGCTGATGATGAGATGAGATCCCGATTGAGGCGAAATTACAACCGATGACTAGAAAGAGTATGAGCATAAGCTGAGTATGAGCTAAGAGTTGAGATATGTGAGTGTAGCCGAGTACACTCAAGAGTTGAGATCAGAAGTACGCGAGTTTCAGCTAATGAGAAGACAAGATTTGTTGCTAAGAGGTATGTAAGTAATTTTACATAACATGTTACTTGTAATGCATCGCGCATATTTAATTGTTGATAATACATGTAATAGAGTATGTGTAAAACATGTGGACACATAAAATATCAAACGAAGAGAATTGTGGTTATAAAGTGTAGTAATCGACATCGAGATGAGAATCTCGTGTCTACTTGAGATAAGATTTACATATCACATAACGAGTGCTTTGTGATTATGTATAATTGAGATTATAAGTGGTTGCTTAGCGAATACTTAGCAACTATGGAGAAGTGTGTATATTTAGTATATACATGGTGGAAAATATATAAATTATGATATTGTATATATATTGCTTGTGGTTTCACAAACGTGAAGAGATTTCTGTGTACGAGTACTTTGTGGTTGAGACCACTTATTCTGTGGGGCCACATAACTAATACTTATGATTGATCAAAACAAATGACTAAGATAGCCAAAAGAGTATGAGTTGAGAAACACGGTGAGTGTGTGGTTGAATATATATTATGCCTGATTGTGAATAGGTCTGTTGAGTATTGAGTTTTTATGACTTGAAATCGTCACATAATGAGATAATTGTGACAGAGATGTTAGATGACATTTGAGTAACCACATAAAGAGTACTTTGTGTTTATAATTGAGAGAACCTAGGAGTGGTTCCTATAGGCCTTATCGGCCAAGAGATTGAGTTAATTGCCTAATATATGTGGTTAAGGTCACATATTTTATGGGGCTACATATTGAGCAAAGTGGTTGAGACCATATATTTTGTGGGGCCACATATCGAGCAAAATGGTTGAGACCATATATTTTGTGGGGCCACATAACGAGTAAATGTGATTGAGACCATATATTCTGTGGGGTCACATATTGAGTAGTTGAGGTTGAGACCACATATTTCTGTGGAACCACATAATGAGCATTTTGTGGTTAGAGTACTGAGGACAATTGTGACTCAAACAAAAAGAGGAGTGACGGTGAGTCTACATGGCTCGAGACCGTAGGAGAGACCTGCTAGAGTCAAAGAGGAGATGGATTGAAATCAGAAAATGGTACGAGGTACCATGATTTGATCAGAGAATGGTATGAGATACCGTAACACAACATTGAGTGGTTAGAATAGAGAATGGTACGAAGTACCGTGAGAGAATGTTGAACAATGAGGTCGACGAACAGTACGAGGTACCATGAGATAGTGTTGAGTAGGGACGAGACAGGAGGAAGGTACGGGGTACCATAAGCAGGATTGGAGTGATGTTGCAGTGTCATGCTTATGTGTAGACATACGTGCACTATATGATGATGATATGAAGTATTGAAACTGTACGATTTTGAGTCGGTATGAGTTGTGTATAGATGATGTTGAGGATGATATTGAATTATAATTATGTGTTAACATATTAATCTGAGAATGTGTGAAACTTACTTAATTATTGAACGAGATAAAGTTTTATAACTATGTAATGGGTTAAGAAAAGTATAAAAGTAATTGTGATTTTGATTGATAGGATTCGTTCCTTAGCAATCAAATCGATTACTGCAGATAAGAGAAATGTGTGAATGTCGAGATAACAAAACTACTTATTCGTATGAGATAATCGATAGTAAATTTTGTTATAATAATGTTGAGTTATTTTCATGAGATTAATGAGTTAGTCGAGTGATGAGATACGATCTTACCGTAGAGATTGCGGTGTTTAACATTATTAATTCTTTGCGAGTTGTGTGTAGAGATTACGGTGAGCCGTATGTATGTATGATTTATTTTTTGTCATTATGATGAATTAGAAATTTAGATGAGAATGATGGAAAAATGGCGAGGGGAGAATTTTTACTGATGATGTATTGGGGGAAATATATGCAATGGTGTTGAGAAATTATTTGATAATAAATTGTTGAGTCCACTATGATAGTATGATTATCGATTGAGTGTGAACGTGATGTGGATTGTCATCATAGTGAGGATGTAATAAGTAAGTACATCGAGAAAAATGATATGAGGTATTTTGTTGAACGAAGATAAAGGGGAGCAAATTGGTGGAGGATTGTTAGTTGTATATTGGGTGAAAAACCTAATATGTGTGCTAAAGTGGGAGCAGATATAAATGAGCTTTCAGAGAAGTTGTAATCAGTAGTGGTGATGAGACAACTGAAACGGGTCTTGTGTGACTAAAGTGTAGAGAGTTAAATAACAAATTCAAAGGAGGCGTGAGTGAAACTCGAGATAATTTCTAATATTTTGTTATTTATGGATTTTTATTCTAGTATTATGAGTTGTATTGATGAGGAATCAATAATTGACATGTTGCAGTTGGAGGAGTGAACTGAGAGAGAATGTGAGCCTGGAATCGGTGAGACCATTTTCCTTATTGAATTAGAGTACACTGTTTCAAGGAGATTGGAAATGGAAGTTAAATCTCAAATAGTTATAGAGATTAGTGTTATAGAAAGAGTAGATGGTACGCTAAGAATGTGGCTCGATGTGAGCCATAGATATGGGTGTGTGTAAATGATGCTAGTGAGTGGGGTATCACTTGAGGAAATGAGGTGAGATACCTTAGTATCGACAAAGCTATATTATGAGTAAACGGGATGTAATGACATATACATGTCATATGAGCTGCCGAGAGGATAATATCACTAATGTGTGATTGCGGTGGTGAGGTGGTCGTATAAGCCATGCTTATTCTAAGAGATTCTGAGGATGGAATCTTTTGAAGGAGGAGAGAACTTGTAAGACCCATTTTCATTTTGAGATGATTATTAAGGTAAGTAGAGTTATTACCTAATGGTCGATGTGGTTTTACATATAAGTGTTTAGAGTAAGGGTCTGACGATCCTTTTTGATTACCTTTGAGTTATGAGTTGTTTGATGAGTAAGATGAGGTTGAAGCCTTTCTTATGTACTAATCTTGGTATGATTAAGATTAGTTAGGTTGTTGCATGAGTTTGGGTTCGTTAGAATCCCATTTGGAAGAAGTTTGAGGTTGAAAAATGCTAATAAGAGGTTACACAGATCGTGTTGGAGTTACACGGGTCGTGTAGGAGGCTTTTAGGGACTACTTGAGAATTCTGTAACTTACACGGGTCGTGTTATATTAACACGAGTCGTGTTCCCCTGCAAACCCATTTTTAATGATTTTCGTAAGTTACACGGGCCGTGTTATATTAACACGGGCCGTGTTACGCGTGCAGACCCATTTAAATATGCAGCAAAACCTCATTTCGAGCAAAAACAAACCCAAATCGATTTCAGATCATTTTTGGGCGATTTTGTGTCAAATTAAAGCTAGAGATTCGTAGGGAAGCATGGAGAGATGCGGACCTAACCCCGTAAACACGTTCTCGATTCCTAATGCGTCGAGGTGAGTGATTTCTTCGTTTTGGGGGGTTTGAAACCCTAACTTTAGATTTCGTGATTTTGTTATATATTGTTATATAAGATGTTAGTAGGTTGTTAGTAGATGACTTTAGAGTAATTGGTGTGGTTATTGTCAAGTTTCTACGGTTGAATGAGTAGAACCGTGAATTTGGGGGTTTCGGTAAATATAAAGTTGATATTTACCGTTTATACTCCTTTTTCCTCTTTGGATTTATACATCTTTGAGATAGATATTATTGAGATGATTGTGGATGTTGGTGAATTGATTTAGATTATGCTGATATAATCAAGTCTAGCGAATAGGAGCCCGGTATGCGTAAATTGGGGTTCCATATACTATACCGATATCAGGTTAGTAACTATAATTGATTCTTATGATTAAATTCTGAATTTACATGTTACTATGGATTTTAAATTGGTTGAGATAACCAAATTTGTAATTGACAAACATATCATTTAACATACGAGAATGAGATTTTGACTATGATTTAATACACGATTGAGATTATGTTCGTATGAGAAATAAGAGTTATATATTCTTGTATGTAATGTATATGTTGTATAAATGTGTGTGTGTTATATTGATACTGAAATAAATTAGAATCGGAGTGGTTCAGTTATCACTGGATAACAAGAGATGAGTTGAATTTCGTATTGAGTATAAGAGTAGAGTATATGATGTAGTGGTTGAGTTAAAGAGTCTTTGAGTCAAATTGTTATAGTTATCAGAATTGCATATTATTTTTTGCTAATTGTGAAAATAAGTATTGTTGAGAATGTGATTGAGTTTACGAGCAGTACCAGTTGTGGTACTTATTGATGAATTGATGTATACTAATAATTAGTTGGCTTTGTAAGCAAATGTGACTGTAGGTTTCAGTTAAAAGGAGCAGATGCTTACTTGCTAATAAGAATAGAAAAAGAGGAGGATGAGAATTTCCATTTAGATACATATATGGATTATACTAGAGATTACTCACTAAGCTTTATAAGCTTACAGTTGAGTGTTATGTTGTGTTGCAGGTATCTGTAGCTGTGATAGAGGAAGGCATGTGATAAAGAAAGACGGTCAAGTTTAGAGCCTGTCCTTTAGTTGAATTAGATTTATTTGTAATGCCTGGTATGTAACGTAAGGACCTTTTGTTGTAATTAGTGCATGATAACATCTTGTTTTCCATGGTTGAGTAGAAGTATACCCATTTTGATGTGTAATTGTTTGAAAAAATTGTGGGTTTACTTTGTATGAGAAACCGGGTGTTACATGAACTCATAGCCTCCATCAAGAATATCGAATTACATCTCAAGAAACTAGTTAGGGCGATCCGAAGTGACAACGACACTGAATTCAAAAATCAGACTATTGACTCATTCCTGAAGGAGAAGGGCATCACTCACAATTTCTCTACCCCCTTTACTCCACAGCAAAATGGAGTCGTTGAACAAAGAAACAGGTCTCTATGCGAAGCTGCCAGAACTATGCTTGATTACGCAAACCTACCGATGTATTTCTGGACCGTAGCCATTGCCACCGCCTGCTTCACTCAAAATGGATCTTTCATTCACACACGGTTTAATATCGTGCCATACGAAGTCATTAACAAGAGGAAACCAAATGTAAAATTTTTCCATGTCTTCGGATGTAGATGCTTCATCATAAACTCAAAGATGGCACCACAAAGTTTGCATTTAAGTTTGACGATTGCGTCTTTTTTGGCTACTCACACTATGAAAAAGCATATCGCGTTCTTAACAAAACAACAAGGAAGATAGAGGAAACGTTTAATCTAACATTCGATGATCACCATATAAATCCTGATCGTGAAATCGATGTTGAATCTAATGCAAAGGACAACGACACACCAGAAATCAACAAGTTAATGACTATCAATGAACTGCTGATACTTGAAGGCAAAAGACTCCTTCAGTTAAGGGGGAGCAAAGGACGACTAAAGAAAATGATCCTTCAGTTGAGGGGGAGCTGCCAAATTCTTCCTCATCTAAGGATACCCCTGCTACAATGGACATGGAGCCAGTTAATACTTCAGCAAACGAAACATCTGCTCCATTCGAGGGGGAGCCACCAATATCTGGCACTCTAAACAACCACAACCAGTCCACTTCGGATTATCCATCTGATACAGAGGAGGTGCATGGAGAAACACTGCCTGAGTACGATCCAGCATACCCACATCTTGAGAAACGGACTCATGATCATCCGAAGACACAGGTAATTGGTAATCCAGGTGAAAAGGTACTTACACGCTCACAACTAAAAGCAAAGCAGCAAGAATTAAACAAACGATCGGATTTTTGTATGTTCAATGTTTTCATTTCCAAAGTCGAACTTAAAACTGTGAAAGAAGCTTTTCTACACTCAAATTGGGTTGAGGCCATGCAGAGCGAGTTAGCCGAATTTGAAAGAAACAAAGTTTGGCATTTAATTCCAAAACCAGGTAACTCCTTTGTAGTCGGACTCAAATAGGTTTTTCGAAATAAACTTGATACTGAAGGTAACATTGTGCGAAACAAAGCTAGACTTGTTGCTAAAGGATATTTTCAACAGGAGGGAATCGATTATGATGAGACCTTCGCTCCTGTTGCCAGACTTGAGTCCGTCCGAATATTTTTGGCATTTGCTGTCCATAAAAAATTTGATGTCTATCAAATGGATGTCAAATGTCCTTATTTAAATGGTGAACTCAAGGAAACAGTGCATGTGGAACAACCACCTGGTTTTGTAAACGGAAAGTTCCCAAATCACTGTTATATTCTTGACAAAGCAGTCTACGGATTAAAGCAAACACCACGAGCTTGGTATGAAACTTTAACCCGGTTTTTAAAACATCCAAACTTGAAACAATGATCTGTTGACCCCACCTTGTTCTCAAGGAAAGTTAGTACTCATCTCATGCTAGTTCAAATCTATATAGATGATATCATCTTCGGTTCAACAGATCCTGACCTTTCAAAAGAGTTTGAAACCTTAATGAAAAGTAAATTTCAAATGAGCATGATGGGGAAGATGAATTTATTTCTCGGATTGTAAGTCAAGAAAACCTCAGAAGGTATTTTCATAAATCAAGAAAAATATAGACGAAGCCTTCTAGAGAAATTTGGAATGGAAAATTGCTCCAATGCGAAGGTTCCCATGGCTGCTGGTACACGTCTCTCACCTTCACTTGACAACCCAGCTGTTGATCAGAAGGTCTAGAGAAGCATGATTGGATCTCTACTATATCTAACTGCTAGTCGACCAGACATCATTATTTCTGTATGCAACGGTGTAAGATACCAGGCGAATCCAAGAGAACCACATTTAGTCGCAGTCAAGACAATCTTTCACTATCTCCATCGCACACCCTCTTTTGGATTATGGTACCCTACCAAGTCAGGCTTCTTTCTTCAAGCCTATTCTATTGTTGATCTTGGAGGTTCTCGATGGAAAGATCATTAGTTGGCAATCCAAAAAGCAAACATGTGTTTCCATCTCCACAGCCGAAGCTGAGTACATTGCTACTACGGCCTGCACTTCCTAGATGATATGGATCCAAAGCCAACTTCGTGACTATGCCATACATATACGAAGGATCCTACTCTTATGTGACTCATGAAGTGCCATACGAATATGTCACAATCCCGTCCAACAATCGAAGACCAAACATATTTCTCTCTGCTACCATTTCATTAAAAGTCATGTAGAAGAAGGGAATATTGAGGTTCACTTCGTCCATACGAACGACCAATTGGCAGACGTCTTAACCAAAGCCCTTGACGAGAAAACCTTCACACGCATCGTCCATGGGTTAGGCATGCGTGAGTCATCCACAGTTCCATCAACTTAATCTGATAAGTGCTTTCAATCTCGTACCTCTGTTATTTATTTTTTATTCTTTATCTATTATTTTTATTTTTCTTAAATTATTTTTAAGTTTTTTCCATTTCAGTACAAAATTTGTTTCTCTAAGCTTTGGAAAAGTTTTTTTATCAGAAGGGATACTGTTCACAAACGAACCTTCAATTCTATTCGGATAACATCTTTCAAAAATGCAACGCAGACTACAGATGTTACATTTTTTCAAAGTTACTATTCACATCCGAACCTTTGGTTCCCTTCCAATCTAGTTTTTTTTACTGAGTTCTGCTTCTTCACTCACTTATGTTTCTTTCATCCGGATCCTCACTTGCAAAATCAAAAAATACACCTTAAAGGACAAAACGATGATTTTATAATCTGTGAAAACATATCCCATTGCACTAAGGGATATTTGTGTTGTCGCCAAATATTCTAAGTAAGTACGGAAATGAAGATTGCGGAAAGTAAAGATCCGAAACTGGAAGTTTCGGATGGACAAGTCCTGAGACTTGAGATGGAAAAGTCTGAAGACTTGATGTGGTTGCGGAATTATAAGGAGTGATACTTAGAACAGATCTTAATAGCTTAACAATAAATAACAGGAATTGGCAGTTATATAACTTGGAAATATAAAGACTAGAATTAAAGAATGCTAGAAATGTAAGGACAATAAGAAATGCAGATGAGAGTGTAAGAGTTGATGGAATGAGAGATTGTATTGATAAGTGAAATTGTTACATGAAGTCTCTCAAAACCATGAGGAGTGAAGATGAACTTGGTCTCCCTTTTATAGACTAAGGGAGGACCTTCAGATAATAACCTATGGACTGAAGAGGAGACAACACGTCTCTCTTCAGTCAGATAAGAAAGGGTGAATCTAATATAAAAATACAATGTCAGACTAGGGTGGCTTGTCTATAATTTAATAATACTCTAAAGTACAACAGAAATGCTTCTAGAGGGTCACGCCTGATCTAGTCTAATCATATCCTATAAGTTGAAGTGCTTATCCCTTGCCTTATCTTCGTGATGTTCTTTGGTCTTCAGTCTTCTTTGTTGAATGTTTAAGTGTAATATTTCCTTAGATATGTTGATATTGATAGTCTGAAATTCTGACTGGATTTTGGAGTCCTGGCTTGTTTGATCAGAGTGTCTTTGGAAATATAGTTGAGAATATCTTGATCTTCTGAGTTAGTTCGGAATATGGTCTTCCGAACTCTTTCTTCTGGGTGAGATACTTTCTGATTATGAGTTCCTTTGAAGGTCTAAAATCCAATACTGGATTTCGGATAGTTACAATATTATCAGAACACAACTTATCCCAGATATAAGTTAACAACATACACAAGACATAAGTATTCGTTCATTACTTAAAACATTCATACAAAAGTAAATTCATTCCATCAAAATAAGAAGTTTGATAATACAATCCTAACATATCAAACTACGAGTTGGTCAACGATTTGACTTTCAGTACTAACAATTCCCCCTTCGGTGACCAATCGAGGGGTTTGAGTCATTTTTAACGTTGATCCATTACTCCTTGTTTTGCAGCATATTCCCAGAACTTTCTGACTGCCAGTAGCCACTTCATTCTGATAAGTAGTTCTTTCTTGGCTTCAAGATCTGATGAGGTTGACTTTTCCACGGCTTTGATGTACTTATTTAGCATACTATTAGCAACTCTTTTGAGTTGATCAGCACGAAGGAAAAGAAAGGACCCTTTCTCTTTTGCATTCTTGTATACTAAGCCAAGTTCTGGATCGAAGGTTGCACCTTTCTTCCAGTTGTCTCGTTTGTCTGGCAGAGATAAGTCAGGTTTGGGAATGATCTGTGGTTCAGGGTGATCTATGATGATTTTATACATTTCAGCATCATTGTAGCAGAATTCCTCTACTAGACGGTGTAAAAATCTTCTTGCTACGACATAAGCTTCTCTAGCATTTTGACTTTCTTTGTGAGATAGCTTTACGGTTATTGAGAAGATGTCGGCAGGATTCATGTTTCAGAAGTCTGCTTCTGTAATCAGAGTCGTGTTGTCGTAGTTGTTGTTTCTGACTAGCTCGTATTCGATGTAATCTGATTTCTGAAACTTTCTTCTTTTGATACTTCGAACGGCTGTTACTACTTCATTTGACCATGTATCAACTTGAGGTTTGGTCCATTTCTTGAGGAAATGCAGATTCCTATAGTAAGCAGCTAGCTCTTTGTCAGGTCATGATGCTGTAGAGAAGTTTAGAGTGTATCGGTATTTTTCTCCATTGGGCGTCAGAGGTATGTCCCAATTGTGTCAGGACGTGGGGGGAGGATTGTATGTCTTGAAGGGTTGGAAATCCAAGTCGGTCAGCGGTTGATAACTGGTGATGTTGGAAAAGATGGATCTGCTGGGATCAGTTGGGTCAGCTTGGTTTTGATCAGGTTCTGACTTAGTGCTGAAGTTTTCAGCATGTTCATTAGCTTGAGAGTCGAAGAACTTTGATTTCTTTTCCTTGACCTCTGGGGGATCAGATACTTTGATCGGCGAGTATACGAAAATCTCGTCGTCTTCTGAGTGATCTTTATTGGAAGGAGATTTTGGGGAAGGAGAAATCGGGGGAGGGGATTTTTGAGAAGGGGATTTCTGAGAAGAGGATTTCTGAGGAGAAGGAGATTTCGGAGGAGGGGATTTTGGAGGAGGAGATTTTGGAGCTGGAGATTTCGAAGGAGGATTGATAGGATGATCGTTTTCTGATTCCTTATTATGAGTTTCATCCTCATCAATGTTCGTGTCTTCTTGATTTTCTCCTTTAGCAATTATGTTGTCTTGCTGAGTGTCTCCTTGATCTTTTGTTCCACTTGGGTCGGCAGTAGAGTCTATTACCATGTCAGTCGTTTGGCCAAGTTCTACTTTGTCATCCGCCTTTCCCCCTCCTGGGCACCTATAGGAACGGAAGGGGTCACAGGCAGGTGGGCCAGAATGGAATCAAGTTTGTCGGAGAAGACGGTCACTTCCTTCTTGATACAATCAGGAAGTGGCGTATCATACATGTTTTGGAGGGCTTCCATGGCTTCCATATTCTGCTTTGTGCAGAGTTTGATTTGTTCAATGGGACCAGCCATGGTGCCGATGATGTTTTGCAGGGTTTGGGTAACCATCTGAAGGAGAAGGGCATTTGTTCTTCTAAGTGAGTTATTTTCGGCTAGAACTCCATTCAGATAGTTGGACATATGGTCCATGGAATCTTTGAGTTTGGTTTGCACATTGGTTAGGAGCTTAGGAACTTATTGTTGACATTTCTCAACCTCAGTGAGCATCGTTTGTGCAGTCTTCATCATGTTGACTGCGTCGGATTGTCTTTGAGTGTGACATCCCGGAAATTTATACCTAGAACTATAAATAGTTAATTCACCGCAAACCTCTTTATAACCAAACCTTTTGAGCTTCAATGCATACTTTGGAAAATATAGTGTCATTGCGAGTAAAATAAGATACGAGATGAAATCTTACTTCCTATAATGGAATATCTCAAGCACAGACTGAAACCCTAGTTAATACGTCTGAAAAATTGAAAATAAGTATTAACCATTTGTGAAACAAAACAAGCAATCTAACCTCAGAGTACATGTTTCCCTGATTCCGGAAATATAAATAACATTCAAAACGGAGCTCGTATGCAAAAGTTACGACTGTTATAAGAAAACAAGCCAAAACAAACCAGTGTAACACTGATTTTCTTTAACTACATAAATCGTTTCGATCCGTTGAGGCACTTGCGCACCTCATATGGAAATTCCGAGAACATTATTGGACTCAGACTATGGTCTATTATTGGATTCCATACTCGAAATATTTTTAGTAAAAATATTTATAAAAGTCAACAAATCGGATACTGCGGATAAATGAACGCAATATTTAAACGCGATTTCCCGATGTTCTGCGACTCGAAAAAAATTATCTGTTTAGGTTTCTAGAATCAGTGCACTCGGCTCGACAATTTTCCGGTCTCGAAAAAATTATTAGACATCGGGATCTTGCGCACGAATTATGTCATCCACGACATCACCTTCACCAACCCCAACTACTCCATTAGACTATAAATAACAGGCTTTTCATCTCATTTTTCTTCACCAATTCACCAAAGCTTCTAGCTTTTTCTTTCTTTCTCCAATTGCTCTCCTTTTGGCCAAGAACACCACCACCATTGGCCATCGCTCCACTACCGTCGCACCATCACTTCGCCGCACAAAACCTTGTTGTTTTGTAGTGTTATTTCGCGGTGCTTCTCAAACACGATCGTTCTTATATCTAAACTGAATTCACGCTTCAAATGTGAGTGTTACGGCCCCTTTGTCTATGTTTTTTTATATATTATGGGGGAGAATACATGTGCAATATAAACATTTACCATTTTCATATCATGTTTTATAAATGTTATTATAGCTTTATATAATGTTTTCAACAAGCGAGTATTGTACACTATTACGTATATACTTATCAACATACTCGGCTTTTATAACAAAAAACCATTTTGGGATGACACTTGTCTCTCCTACATTTATCAATGGCTTAGATAGTGAGACACTATTCATAACTAAGTAGAAATACCTAGACCCCACACTACTATAACCGTTAATCAAGCAGAGCAAGATACATATGTATAGATCTATACTGGTTGACACCCCCACCTATGGTTGTTAGCTACAACTTCGACTTGCAAATCGATGTAGGTGATACTTATCTTTTTCATTACTACGACGTCCATGAAGCGTTGTAGGGGGTACATTTCAGTCGAATAGCTCGGTTATAGGACTTAACTATACACATTGATGGTTTTCTCATAAACGTACATATCATTTATAAGTATGGTATTACTTATGGTTTTCAAAAACTCTATACAATTCATTTATAAGTATGGTATTACTTACGATTTTCAGCAACTCTTTACAAACTCATTTACAAGTATGATTATACTTACAAAAGGAATACTTTTAGTTATTTTAAAAGTATCAGTGCTGTGTTCAGCATAAAACCTGTAACTCTCACCAACCTTGTGTTGACCCTCAAAACTACATGTATTCTCAGGAAATCAATGAGACTTTCAGAAGATGGAAATCTTCACGGATTTCAGGCAACCTAGTTTTGTTATATCTGTTAAGGCATTTCATGTACTCTACTATGATTATTTGTAAGAACCATGTATTCAAACTTCAAGATGAAATACAACTATCCTTTGGTTTATTGTTGTACTTGTACTGTATATTCAATTGCCTGTGATCCAAGAACTTAGTCGCACAGCCCGGCATGTTCCGCCGCCTCGGTCGGGGGTGTGACAGAATGGTATCAGAGCTAAATTGGCTATAGAGAACTCGTATCCTCGAAAGAGGAATACAACTATAGCAACAGGCTTCTAATAAAAGTATTATTATTAATTACACTACTTCTCGACTACTTACGGGTGAGGTGTCTAGTTTGAACTATCGCTTAGGTTTTGGATTCAGAACAGCTTTAATGCCAAAATGATCCTGCCCACCGGTACTTCTCATCTGGCCGATCCTTATTTGATAGTCTTGAGGTACAAAACAAAAACTAATAATACTGCAAACCCCACCAACAATATATATAGGAGTTATATATATACTCTGACCCGCGATGAGAACACTATATACAACTATAAATACAATAAGACTAAAACTCTCTAAAACATTTCGTACAAAGTATACTTTTAACATACAATGATATTTTTATAAAGTATAAGTACATACATAGTAGAACAGTGTCATAATCAGAACAATAAAAAAGTAATAAGATGAGTTGAACACTACGAGTAGGCCTAGGTAATTATGTAATCATACCTAGGATAGATAGAGCCTGATCAACTATATTGGTCCAATGTGTGACTAACATGTACTTAGGAATAATAATAGTGAACAACAAGTCTAAAAACTTACCAAGAATCATATACAAAGAAACTCTAAAATAGAATATGAAGCTAAAATACTATAGGAATATTTTATAATACTATAGAACCATACATTTAGACACTTTATCTGCCCCTGTCCTTGCACAGTCAACCTGATATTTTGATAATACCTGATCAGTAACTATTATCGAAAACCTACCATCATTCCTACCAACAATTCCATTAAACTAATATTGGTAGAAATTCAATCTGAAAGTCGAAGGCGGGCTATGTCACCTGCTAAGTCTTCTGGGTTCTCTTCACTTATGGTCTTGAAAAAATCATGGTTAAAAACACTCATAGCAGAAACAGAAGGCAGAGATTGCTGCTGTGTATGGGTCCCTGATGAAGCTTCTTCCCTCTTCTTAACCTTTCTTTTCTTGTAAACAGACTTATAGGCAGCTTGCCTCAATCTTTTTATGGTATCAGTTATCTTCGAACTGAAACTCTCGACTATTGCTCTTTTCTCGTTCTCTAGACCAAGTATTACGTCTGCTCTACTAGGATTATTATCCAATTCCTGTTCCATAAATACTTTCAGTCATTACAATCTCATGGTATTAAAATTGTGGAGAAAGAAATACAATTCTTAACCTGAGTATGGCTAATAAGAGTTTGTAGACTCTTAATCTGTCGTCGAGGCCAACTTTTGATGCCTAACTTCCTACAGCGTTGCTTCAACTGTGTTGATCCAACGTTGAGTTCCCTTGCAGCTTCAAAAATGGGCTTATCAAAATGCATGGATGTTGTTTCCTTACTCAACGCATGTCCAGAACCCCTTTTTCTACGAATTTCAAAGGTTCTTGGAATCGAGGTTGAAACGTTTTCATTTTGGATCAATTGTGTATGATCCTGATCACTAACACTTTCATTGTTACCTATTATGGGTAATATTTCTTGATTTCCAAAATCAACCATAAACCCAGAATTCCCATTCTTGAAACTTTCTAAGTTACTTTGGATCAATTGAAAATGATCCTGATATTGAAAACCACCCAAGGACTCAAGATTCTCTGAAGCGAGCTCGATAGTATCATCATGGATCGGCTGTATTTGATCCTGATTTTGAATGTCAGTTTGAAACCCCTGATTTGTTAGACGTACTCCACTATGCAGTATGGGCACGTTCATGCTTAGATTATCATTAGTAAGGTCATCTACAAATGGATCTGTGTATAACGTATGTTAGATAATTAAGAAAAATAAACATAAAGCTCAACAAAATGACTTAACCTGGAAGTATATATTGAGATTGCCCAACAGCGATGTCTTGATTTAAAGGTAGTGGATCTTCAGGGAGAATACCCATCAGAGGAAAAATTTCAGGATCATCTTGAAGTTGATCCAGCGGTAATATATCTGGAAAATCTATACCTCACATAGTTTAAAACAAAATCAAAACGCTAGAGAAATGAATAAGAAATAAAAGGAGTTAAGGATATTATAGTTACCAGACTCCAGTAGAGATATTTGATTAAACGATAGTGAGGTACCCTCTTCCCTTAGGAAATTCCGCTCAGCGTCTGACAAGTTTTCCATATGAGATCTGTTTTCCATGCCTCGATTTGGAAATCTGAGATTATATAAGAATAAACTAGTAGTAAAAAAATGAGACTGAAAAGAATCTTAGGTACAAATGATTATACATACCCGTTTATATAATATCTTACAGCTAGAACTGAAAGGACAACCCCCATTATAACTACCGAAATTCAAAACATCTATAGTAGGTGCGACATTTCCATTACCCTAAGTGCCATTTTTTTCAACATTCGCTGCTTAAATCCGATAAGGACAAGATAATGAAAAGACTTTTTTTTTAATAAAAAAAATATATCTCTTGATAGCGGAAATAGTTCAAAGAATTTTCAGTACTCATTTAAAAATGTAAATTTTGATGTGAAAGGTGGATTTCTTAGGACACGAAGTCAGCAAGGAAGGGATACATGTGGATCCCTCCATGTAACTCCCATTTTCCTATCTCCAAATTACACCAATAAATACTCTAATAACCAAAAGGGTTTAATGATGTAATCAAAGTTAAGAAACAAAAGCACAAGCAGTTATCATAAACACGATTACTTAATACAAATATGTCCCAAAACTAGGTTACAAAAGACCATTTTTTTTACAAAACTATACAAAAGAGCATTCCATAGTTCACAAAAAGTCCAAAAGTCTTGCCCCAAGTTAGTCATTCATCCCTCTGCAATCTTCTTGCCCCTGTCATCTATAATACATACAACATAACCATTTTTATGAGCTAACTAAGCTCAATGAGAAATAATTAAGACTTAGTAAATCATTTCATCATTTCTCAACGACTACTTAAACAAAACATCATTGATCTCAATCTCTTTAATTATCCCAGTCACTTAGAGTTCTCAATCACACCAAGTACTCGTTCATGATAGGAAATTCTCAACCTTGTATAACTCGTACAAATTGATTATCTCAATCAATTAAGATTTACAGTTAATTCAATTATATCATAATATAATCATAAATAATGAATTAGAACTACTCACCTGGCATAGGTGCATCTCGTGGTCCACCTGTATCTTACGTACTTCCTTCCATCCTACGAGTATCAACTGTAAAATGAAATCACATATCATATCTTAAACATCCTCAGGCATTTCCGGAATACTTAACTCAAATGATTAAGAAATAAATAGCTAATACAAATCACAATTAGTGAATATCATATGATATCAAACCGAAACCCCCAATTTCATGGTTTTACCAAATCAACCGTTAAAACATCACAATATTCGCAATGAGGACTCAATACAACATATATTAGCAATCCACTAACAACACATGAGATGAATCGAAGCATACTTTCAGATTTGGACATCTAGAGTTTGAAACCCTAAAACTCAAAATAACTAACCTTGTGAATTAAGAACTATAGAACGCATTTCGGGTGTTAAATCCAACCTCCACAAACTTTTACTACACAAAATCCTTGATCAAAATGACCAAATTTCACACCTTTTTCTATGAAAATAACCTAGGAGGATTTTGGTTCGTAAATGCGGTAAATGAGGAAAGCTGTCTAAATAACCCCACCGAAGCAGGTTAGCGACTCTAACCTTTAAAGTTAGCATCGTTAACTTTTAAAAATCCGACCCGTGCTTCGAAACCCGACCCGTGTCAGTCCACTTGATGCTACTGGATGCTACAGTAACTGAAACACGACCCGTGTGACTTCTACATGATCGAGCAGAAGTGTTATGTTACGAAATAATTTCGGGACGGAATTCCTTTAATGGGGAGGTAATGTGACATCCCAGAAATTTATACCTAGAACTATAAATAGTTAATTCACCGCAAACCTCTTTATAACCAAACCTTTTGAGCTTCAATGCATACTTTGGAAAATATAGTGTCATTGCGAGTAAAATAAGATACGAGATGAAATCTTACTTCCTATAATGGAATATCTCAAGCACAAACTGAAACCCTAGTTAATACGTCTGAAAAACTGAAAATAAGTATTAACCATTTGTGAAACAAAACAAGCAATCTAACCTCAGAGTACAAGTTTCCCTGATTTCGGAAATATAAATAACATTCAAAACGGAGCTCGTATGCAAAAGTTATGACTGTTATAAGAAAACAAGCCAAAACAAACCAGTGTAACACTGATTTTCTTTACCTACATCAATCGTTTCGATCCGTTGAGGCACTTGCGCACCTCATATGGAAATTCCGAGAACATTATTGGACTCAGACTATGGTCTATTATTGGATTCCATACTCGAAATATTTTTAGTAAAAATATTTATAAAAGTCAACTAATCGGATACTGCGGATAAATGAACGCAATATTTAAACGCGATTTCCCGATGTTCTGCAACTCGAAAAAAATTATCTGTTTAGGTTTCTAGAATCAGTGCACTCGGCTCGACAATTCTCCGGTCTCGAAAAAATTATTAGACATCGGGATCTTGCGCACGAATTATGTCATCCACGGCATCACCTTCACCAACCCCAACTACTCCATTAGACTATAAATAAGAGGCTTTGCATCTCATTTTTCTTCACCAATTCACCAAAGCTTCTAGCTTTTTCTTTCTTTCTCCAATTGCTCTCCTTTTGGCCAAGAACACCACCACCATTGGCCATCGCTCCACTACCGTCGCACCATCACTTCGCCGCACAAAACCTTGTTGTTTTGTCGTGTTATTTCGCGGTGCTTCTCAAACACGATCGTTCTTATATCTAAACTGAATTCACGCTTCAAATGTGAGTGTTACGGCCCCTTTGTCTATGTTTTTTTATATATTATGGGGGAGAATACATGTGCAATATAAACATTTACCATTTTCATATCATGTTTTATAAATGTTATTATAGCTTTATAAAATGTTTTCAACAAGCGAGTATTGTACACTATTACATATATACTTATCAACATACTCGACTTTTATAACAAAAACCATTTTGGGATGAGACTTGTCTATCCTACATTTATCAATGGCTTAGATAGTGAGACACTATTCATAACTAAGTAGAAATACCTAGACCCCACACTACTATAACCGTTAATCAAGCAGAGCAAGATACATATGTATAGATCTATACGGGTTGACACCCCCACCTATGGTTGTTAGCTACAACTTCGACTTGCAAATCGATGTAGGTGATACTTATCTTTTTCATTACTACGACGTCCATGAAGCGTTGTAGGGGGGTACATTTCAGTCGAATAGCTCGGTTATAGGACTCAACTATACGCATTGATGGTTTTCTCATAAACGTACATATCATTTATACGTATGGTATTACTTATGGTTTTCAAAAACTCTATACAATTCATTTATAAGTATGGTATTACTTACGATTTTCAGCAACTCTTTACAAACTCATTTACAAGTATGATTATACTTACAAAAGGAATACTTTTAGTTATTTTAAAAGTATCAGTGTTGTGTTCAGCATAAAACCTGTAACTCTCACCAACCTTGTGTTGACCCTCAAAACTACATGTATTCTCAGGAAATCAATGAGACTTTCAGAAGATGGAAATCTTCACGGATTTCAGGCAACCTAGTTTTGTTATATCTGTTAAGGCATTTCATGTACTCTACTATGATTATTTGTAAGAACCATGTATTCAAACTTCAAGATGAAATACAACTATCCTTTGGTTTATTGTTGTACTTGTACTGTATATTCAATTGCCTGTGATCCAAGAACTTAGTCGCACAGCCCGGCATGTTCCGCCGCCTCGGTCGGGGGTGTGACATTGAGCATCAAGGGTACGGTTGTGAGTCCATCGTGGATGATCTTTTCTGCTTGATCGTCGCAACGGAGAAGAATGTCTTTGTCTTTCTTCTCAAGTGCAGCTACTCGATCTTTAATTTCTGCTAGTTCTTTGATCAGAGCCTCCTGATTTTGTGATGATTTTAAGTCAGTCAGGAGGGTGGTCAAGGTGTCAACTTTCTGATGAAGAGAGTCATCCTTGAGTACGGAGTTGACTGATGGAGCCGGATTATCTTTGGCAGCTTTGTCGGAAGATGAGTTAGTGTCACTCAAATCGACCAAGTGCATTTGAGATGAGGAGGGTTTATCGACCTCCTGATCAACACCAAAGAGTGAGGTGTCGATTGGGATCGATTGAGTCCCGGAGATGAATACTCGGGAGTCGGACTCAGTAGGTTGCTCGACTGTGTGCTTCTGTTGAGTCTTTTTCTGAAGATCTTGTGCACAAAATCTGTCCCAGGTGAGAGGGACGATTGCTGAGGCAATCTTGGACCAGTCGGTTTCAGTGGTATCGAAGAGATAGAGTGAGGAGTCTACCAGTTTTTCAAGAGAGGAATGAAGGAGGGAATCAAGCTGGTGAGTGAGTGCATTGATTTGTTTTCTTTCGGACTTGACATGGTCTGAGTCCTTGTCGGATGGGGGACCAAAGACGAATAAGGTTTGAAGTTCCTTTTGTTTATGCTCGAATTGATTTTGAATACGTTTAACCAATTCATGTTGTTCTTGAACTGCTGTCTTGAACTTCCATTTAGCAAATTCGGATGCATTAGGTGGAGGTTGAGTGAGATTTGGGATGAGATCAACTTTAGGGTTCTCTTTGGTGATTGGTGATTTCTTTTTAGGAGGTGAGTTCTGTTTTTCCTCCATTAATGTATCTTGCAGAGTGTCTTCCGAGTCTGGAGAGTTCTTTCTTTCCTCCAAATGTTCTGACTCAGAATCTTTTGAAGATGGTTCAGACGTCGTTTTTACTTTTTGTTGCTTCTTTTTGGGTTGTTGCTTGGATAAAGACGATTCAGAAGCTTTCTTTTTGAGTTTCTTGGGGGCCTCACATTGTTTGAGAGTGTGAAGTGGATTATCAGCTACTCCTTCAGTAGAAGTGATGTGAGAAATGACTGCAGGGTCTGTTGAATCAGCCAACTTCAGTAATTTGGCAGGCAGTCTGCGGATTTTCCCAAATATAGAGTCTGTTTTGGCAGTGTAGGGTTTGTCTTTAGGCATAACCAATTTTTCGTCCTCTGATCTGGGTGTAGGAATGGTGATTTGAAGCTTCTGATAGATGTGCTCGATGCACATAGCCCAGAAACGTGCTGAATGAATTTGACCAGTTGGTTTCAAGGAAGAGGGTATGTAGATGAGAAAGTCATCAAACATAATTGATGCATATTCAACTTTGTGACCAGAGTAGAGGCTCCAAAGGAGACCTATGAGACGTCTGTTTAACTGGTCTGTACCGCCCATCTTACTAGTTAAGCACTTAATGATATAGTGTATGAGGCATTGCCATAGAGGGGACATGTGTCCTTTAGACATGTGAAATAATTTAGGCAAATCGTACATATACCCCATATGGTAGATCATGGATTTGAGGTCACCGTCGGTTGGTTGGTCAAAAGTTGATTCATAGTATGGAAGATTTAGGGCTTCTGTAAAGATTTTCTTGTCGATGACGATACGTTGATCGTCGTGTAGTGATACGGCGTAACCGGAGGGACACTTGGTGGCGGAGGAGACGATTTCTTGTAGTAAGGAGACTGGAATAGAAGGAGGGTGATGAAAGAAAGCTTTAGCCAGTGTGTGTCTTAAGAGTATGTGAATGAGAACACGTAGATGTGGTTTGTAAGCTTTGAGATCCTCTGAAAGGTAGAGGTTGGAGAGTGGAACATTGATAGTGTCATTGTCGCTCTTAGATTGAGAAGCCATTCAAGAGTTTGGATGTAAGAGATGAAGAGTGATGGAAGATTTTATATTTTTAGGGTTGAGAGATTGAAGACGACGGTGAGAGAGATATGAGAATAGAGAGGAATTGTTGTGGAAGATGAAGAAGTGTGGGGGATTTAAATAAGAGGGAACGGTTATAGCTATTTGAAAAAGTGTAAGAAACCGCCGGGTTGCGGAAATGAAGGGACGTGTGAACAGTTGTGTCAGAAGAGCGTATGCTTGGCATTAAATTCAAAGAACTGATGAAAAGGGATGGTCCATTAAAGGACGGACATGTGTGGCAGAGAGAATATCCGTTGGAGAAAAAATGGATCATATGGATTTTAATTATTGGGTATTAAATGTTTTCGTATTTAATTTTCATTCCTGTATTAAATATGTCGTGGTGAGGTGTCTAGGGTATGGACTCGTATGACTGTGATAATTCTGCCTTGATCAGAAAGAAGAAATTCTGAGTGAAGTCGAAAGTCAGTAGAGTTGTGCGCTCTGAGATGGTGAGAAAACTTGAAATTGTAAGGTTGTAGGTCCGGAGAGGAAATGTTCTGACGAGGATATCAATGTGAGAGTTCTAAGATGTGAAAAGGAATCAGAACTAACTATTCCGAGGGTTAGGTTCTGAGTTTGAAGGTTCGGAGAGTGAGGTAGTATCTCGGAGAACTATTGATCAGAAGCAAAAAGTTCGGATTGTGGTTCGGAGAGAAAAATTCAGAACTTGGTTTCTGAGTGTAGCTGTGCAATGGATAACTTTATGAGTTGTCATATCATTTCTGTGGAGATAAACTATGATGCAGACTATATAAGATAGGTAGTCAAATCATGTATCGTATCTCTAAATTACTGATCTCGAAGTGATGAGGTGTCAAGAAGTGGTAAGTGGGAAGTGGTAATAAAAGGGGGTTGTTCATGACACTTAGAAATCACACAAGTGAAGATTTTTAAGAATTAACATGGCTTCAAGACGTCCGTTTAATCGTGATGAGAAGGAGGATGTTAGAATACAAAATGGTGAGTTTGCTGGTGCAGTTTATGGTGGTGTGATCAAGTCTGTATGGAATCATCGTTATGAGGTAAAGATGACAACGTTGACTGATGGATCCACTGGTAGTCCTTTGATTGTGCATGTGGACTTTGCATATCTGCAACCTGTTCCTCCTAAGGTTTTGGTGGAGTTCAAGCACTTTGATTTCGTGGAGGTGTGGTACCGGCGAGGATGGTGGCCAGCTGCTATTTCGAGAAAGACACAATTCAATCAGTTCCATGTGGTGTTAGTGGATAGGACTCGTCTGTTTGTTGATGAGTCGGAACTGAGGATCCATCAGAGGTATCATCTTGGAGAGACTCCGATGCGGCAATACTATAAGCTCTGATGATTGGAGAAGACTGTTGATCTCTCGGTGTTTTATGTGTCTTGTATCAGACTGTATGTTTGCTTGTATTGCGAGGATTATGTAAAAATTGCTTTTGTTGTAGGTTGTAATGTTTTGGGTGTTATGAATGAAAGCATGTCATGTTGTTTGTTTGTGTGTGTATGGGATTCAGAACTTTTCATGCAGAAAGTGTGTAGGAAGAAGTCGGAGATGAGAGAAGTTCGGAGAGAAGACAGAGTTTGTCGTTTTTTTAAGGGGAAAATGTATAGAGAAAGTGGAATTTGGAGGGTTAGGTGAGGATGTGTCAATAGGAGCAAGAGCAGTTTATCCATTACGCCGTCAAAGTTGCCGAACCGTCTAATCAACGGTTTAGGCCATGATGTTGATGTGACGGGTGCATTAACTGCCCACTAGGGTCATTATGACCTCTAAGTAAATGTATTAGAGAAGATGAATGGGCATGTTGGTTGGTTATAAAAAGGAGGTTTTGACTGAATATTTAACCACTCGTATCATGAACAAAATTTACCAAACTTAATTTGCTTTCAACATGGCTCGATTTTTCTTCAATTGTTTCTATGAGGTCGAAGTGAAGCTGACTCATGGAGATTTTGCTGGAGGATTTTACGAAGGGGTGATCACAAAAACCTGGAAACGGCGGTGTGAGGTGCAGCTGAGGTGTTTGTCGTATAATACCACCAGAAGGATGATGATCGTGAGGGTCAAATACAGTCTTCTTCGTCCTATTCCACCGACTGTGACAGTGGAATACAAAGTCGGTGACTATGTCGATGCATGGGATCGACAAGGGTGGTGGAGCGGTGTCATCGACGACGTGATCGGCGATGATGCTTATGATGTTGTGCTGCTAGACGGGAAGACTGTGCGAGTGTGGGATTCGTCTGTGCGAATCACACAGAACTTTTCGTATGGCAATCCTCCAAAGTGGCAGTACAACAAGCATTAAGGAGAAGGGGAGATGAAGTGATCATCTTTTGTTTTTGATGTTATCTAGTAGTCTTTTTGTATTAGAATCTTAAGTCATAGTTTTTGTTTTTTGATATGTTTAGGTGTATGACTTAATAGATTCAGTGAATGTACTGTTTATTTTAATGAAAGTAGATTTGGTTTTTATATGTGTGTTGGTAAACCTAAAATGAAGAGTGTGACAACTTGTGATTAAGAATTTTGAGATAAGTTTTCTGAGACTATTATGAGAGAAGTCGGAAGGCTTAAAGTTCTGAGAGGATAGTCAGAGATTGCTTTAGAGCTGACTGGTCTGCTGAGAGGATGATGATTAGAAACTGACGATCATTCTCTGAAGAAGTCAGAGTCAGGATTTAACATACCCAATTTATCCAGAAAATTGTTGAATTTAGTGGAATCTAAGGCTTTTGTGAAGACATCAGCCACTTGTTCATCGGTAGGAATAAAGTAGAGTTCGATGTTACCTTCTAAGATTTGATCCTTGATGAAATGATATCTCAGATCAATGTGTTTGGTCATAGAGTGCTGAATAGGATTGTGAGAAATAGCTATGGCACTCTTGGAGTAACAATAGATAGGAACTTGAAGTAATCGGTAACCATAATCCATTAGCTGAGTTTTCATCCAGAGAACTTGTGAACAGCAGGTGGATGCAGCCACATATTCTGCTTCTGCTGATGACAATGCAACACAGTTTTGTTTCTTGGAGGACCAGCTGACTAATCTTCCACCAAGGAATTGACACCCTCCGAATGTGCTTTTCCGATCCAATTTGCATCCGGCATGGTCCGAATCGGTGAATGCTTGGAGTTTAAAGTTGTCTCCGATTGGATACCATAGTCCCATTGCCTTAGTTCCTTTGAGATATTTGAATATTTGCTTCACTGCTGTCAGATGTGACATTTTCGGAGCAGCTTGATATCTGGCACACAGGCAAGTTGAAAACATGATGTCGGGTCTACTTGCGGTTAAGTACAATAGTGAGCCTATCATCCCTCGATACAACTTATAGTCTACTGGCTCGCCTTCGGGGTCTGCAAAGATGTTATGATTGGTGGATATCGGAACTTTGGCAGTAGAACAATTTTCAAGAGAAAATTTCTTTAGAAGTTCATTTGCATATTTCTCTTGATGTATGAAGATTCCTCTGTTGGTTTGTTTGATTTGAAGGCCTAAGAAGAAGTTATTTGTCGATTCATGCTCATATGGAATTTGTCTGTCATCACCTTTGCAAATTCATCAGCCATTGCTTGATTTGTTGATCCAAAGATGATATCATCTACATAGACTTGTACGATCATGATGTGATTTTGATGAGATCGGACAAGAATGTCGGATCAATGACTCCTCTTCTGTATCCTGATGAGACTAGAAAGGTTGATAATGTTTCATACCAAGCTCTAGGTGATTGTTTTAGACCATATACTGCCTTATTCAGACGATACACATGGTTAGGTCGTGATAGATCTTCGAAACCTGGTGGTTGTTGAAGATAGACTGTTTCTTGAAGATCACCTTGAAGAAATGCACTTTTTACATCCATTTGATGTACAATAATATTTTTGTGTGCAGCGTAGGCTAGAAAGATCTGAATGGCTTCTAGTCTAGCAACTAGTGCATACGTTTCATCATAGTCAAGTCCTTCGATCTGACTATATCCTTTTGCCACTAATCTGGCTTTGTTTCTGACTACAGTGCCCATGTCATCAAGTTTATTTCGGAAGACCCATCTAGTATCGATGACTCTGTGATTGGAGGGTCTCGGAACAAGATCCCAGACGTTGTTTCTTTTGAATTCTGAGAGTTCTTCTTGCATGGCTTTGATCCAATCGTCGTCGTCTAGAGCGTCTAGGACTGTCTTTGGTTCAACTTTGCTGATGTATGCAGCATAGTGACATTCATCCTGAATTGATTTCTTTGATCTTGTTTGAACCTTGGATGAGGGATCTCCGATGATTTGGTTCGGAGGATGACTCCGAGTCCATTAGTGTAAGCGTGGAAGAAAGGCTGGATCAGAAATAGGTGGGGAGATATCTTGAATGAAATGGGAGTCTTCAGGAGTGGTGTTTTGAATTTGTGATTCTTCAGCTGATGTATTCTCATCGGCTTCAAAGATAAAGACCGGTGAATTGTGTTAGATTAGGTGTCTAAGCCATGACTAATAATTAGTATTTACCTAATTAATAGAAGCACAGTCCATTTGGGTTGCCCTCATGGCTGGAGGTTTGGTAGAAAATTCGGTAGAGAGAAAATGTTGATTTATTATGGGATTAATAAATCAACAGGAATTAAATATATGGTTTATTAATATATTAAAGTCATAATATATTAATTAGAAACTATATTAATTAATTAGGAATTAATCTGGAATTAATTAGATTTAATTCAGTGATTAATTAATTAATTAAAGGTGCAGGGACTAAAACTGTAATTATTCAATAGTTGAGTAAGTGACAGTGGGAGTGACCAGTGGATTTCGATTTCTATATATGGTATATAGAAATTTCGAAATTGATATATTAGGATATATAGGAGTTTGAATTATAAGATAAAAGGTTTATCTTATTTGAATTCAAAAAAGGTTTATCCTTAAGGCTTATCATCGGTCATCTGGTAACTATAAATAGGGGTCCCTGGAACCCTATTTTCTGTGCCAACTTTGACTGAAGAATCTCTGGAATTTTCGATCCACATATCTCCTAGCTTGGGTGTGACTTTCATTAGAGGCAGGATATTTTTGCTGCTCAACTTCCAAGAAATAAAGGTGGGTTTTTCTGTTTCGATCTTTAGTTTCTTTTATTGGCCTCTAGGTTTTTGTTATATGTTCAATTAGAAGAAAACATAGATCCTTATAGGTTGCATGTGAACTTAGGTTATTTAGTTCATGGTTTGCTTAAAACCTTTCAGTGGTATCAGAGCCTCTTTTGTTTTCTTGTTGAATTGCTATAACTGTTTTAGGGTTTAAAGCTTCTAAACCCTATTATTGTATGGATCGATTTCTAGGATTAGGGTTTTGGAAACCCTAACCCCCCCCCCCCCCCCTTTCTTTTTTCGAAATTTGCAATTAGGGTTTTAGGAGGTTTTCTATTTTTGGTAACTTTATTTGTTAATTAAATGGATAACCTTAAACCCCATTATTTGATTTCGAAATCTAGGGGGTTTAGGATAGGTTTTAATTAATTTGATTAATTTGGATAAACCTATCTTCATTAAATTAATTTAATTAATTGTTAATTAAAAGATAATTTAAAAAGGATTTAATTAATTTTAAATTATCGAAAATTAATGGAAAAATTCAGAAAAATATTTTAAAATGTTTAAAATATTTAGATTTAATTAATTTAGTTAATTGGTAATTAAAATTGATTAAATTGATTTTAAGGTTTAATTTAATTTAAAATTTAATTGTTAAATTTGGTAAAATTAAAAGATAAACCTTGAATATTTTAAAGGGTTTTAAAATACATCTTATATATGTTATTAAAAGTTAATACTATATATATGAGATAAATTTGGTTAGTCAAATCAATAGTAGGCCTCATTTACGAAGCTGGTCTATAAAGTGGGTATAAGGAGACTGCCTATAAAATGGTAGTCTAATGGGTGAACACTCTCACCCACCGCTCGCCTGATCAGTGGAGGGTCGTTAGCTGAACGGGTTTGACAGAACCACTTAATCATTAAAAGTATAATGATCAAAGTACTAGAACTATTTACGAAAATCCCAATCTAGTTACTTTAGGAAAAAATGTGAATTTGATGCTAACCCATGAAATTGCACATTGCACTTTATGAAACGTTGGTGGAGCGTGTGTGGTTTACCGGCACACCAATGGGGGTTCATAAAGAGTGGCAATGGGTGTCTCGGGTGTTATCATTGTTGATGGAGCGTGTGTGGTTTACCGGCACATCAGTTTGAGATGATAATGGACCCCGAGAGTACCAAGCTAATTTGCATGGTTATTCACACCCGGTTTGTGATCCTCGGCATCCCAGTCACAAACGGTGGGGCATATCCGAGATTAAACATGCTATTGAACAGTTCAATAAATCTCAAAAGAAACTAGGAATTCCATTTATAATAAGATTATTTTTCTGCAGTGGAATTGTCTGAATCGTCATTCGCCTACCTTTATAAAATTTGCTTATAGATTACGGCATCCCTCTTCTATGTTGCAAATTGTTATAGTTGGATCCTAGCCTTATTTTATATTGGGTTATTATAAGGACCGACAAGTATCTAATTAAACTTACCTTCTTTTATAGATGTCTTCTGCTGATCAATCCGCTCCCCACTCAAACTCCAGTGTTCCCTCTATCCTCTCACTTTGTTCCAAGGTTCAATTGAACGGGAAAAACTACAATGACTGGATTAGAAATATCAAGATAGCTCTGAGGTACGAGAACAAAGAGTATGTCCTCGAAACCGAGCTTGTCGATATTAACCCTGAAACTGCTACTCCCGAGGAAATTGCCTCGTACCAAAAACATTCTGATGATGCGACCAAAGTGGCCTGCATCATGATCGCCACAATGAACCCCGAATTACAAAGGATATACGAAGACTACTGGCCCTTTGAGATGCACAAGGAGCTTACGGAAAAGTTCCGCAAGCAAGAGCGCATCGAGAGGTGCGAGGTGGTCAAGGACTTCACGAACAGCAAACCTAAAGATGGAGAGTCCATCTGCACTCATGTGCAAAGAATGCAAGGTTACGTGGAGCGGCTTAGAAAGCTTGCAATGCCTGTACCTGAGGAGTTGGCCGTTGACATAGTGCTTAACTCCTTACCGGTTTCTTATGACCAGTTCAGGCTGGATTATCATTTGAACAACAATCAGGCTAACCTGACTGAGTTGGATCATATGCTTCGGGTTGCTGAGGACGGGATGAAGGGTAAAAGTGTACCCTCGGTCAATCAGCCCGTCTTAGCCATTGGAAGTGGCAAAGGAAAGAAAAGGAAGGGCCCTCCTCAGCAAAATTGGAGGGAAAAGGTTCAGGTCGGGTCGTCCAGCAATGGCTCGAGAACCAAGCCTTCTCACATTCCTTGTGTAGCCAACCCCAATGAAGCCGACTGTTTCTACTGCAAAGAGAAGGGCTATTGGAAGAGAAGCTGCCCCAAATACTTGCAGGATGTCAAGGATGGGAAAGTAAAGCCATCGACAGCAGGTATATACACTATCTCTAAAAACTCACCATCTTTTAATTCTTGGGTCCTTGATACAGGATGTGGTTTTCACATCTGTTCTGATCTGCAGGGCCTAAAGGAAAGCAGGGAGGTGGAGCACGGTAGACTAAACTTGATCATGGGCAATAGGAGATCGTCCCCTGTTACCAAGATCGGCGTTTACAGTTTAGTGCTTAGTAGTGATGTTAGTATAGAGTTATTTAATTGTTGCTATTCGCCAGAAATGGCAAGAAACATTATTTCATTTCACGCATTGTTCAGACAAGGATTTCAATTTTCTTTTGATAATAAAATTGGTTCGATTTCTTTTTACAAAAATGGTATTTTGATTTTTACTGCTTATCCTTGTGATGGTGTGTATGAAACTATTGAATGTGTTGACAATTTAGGACATAGTGTAAATTATATTGATTCTACCAGTGGTGTAGAAAAGACATGTCTGTGGCATAGTCAGCTCGGGCACATCAGCAAGAAACGCATCGCCCAACTCCAAAAGGATGGAGTCATTCGACCTCAGGTCGGATGATGTATGCGAATCTTGTCTGTTGGGCAAGATGACTAAATCACCTTTCAAAGGGTCTTTTGAAAGGGGTGAGGGTCTGCTGGACATCATTCACACGGATGTGTGTGGTCCATTCAGATCAACCACAAAGGATGGCACGCGGTTCTACGTGACCTTTACCGATGATTTTAGTAGATAGGGTTACATCTACTTGATCAAGCACAAGTCGGACACCTTCGAAAAGTTCAAAGAGTTTAAGAACGAGGTAGAGAATCAATTAGGCAGGAAGATAAAGATGCTCAAGTCCGACAGAGGCGGAGAGTATCTAAGTATCGAGTTCCTAGACTATCTAAAGGAATGCGGAATAGTTTCGCAGTTGACACCTCCCCGGACACCACAGTTGAACGGTGTTGCAGAGAGGCGCAACCGAACCCTGTTGGACATGGTTCGTTCCATGATGAGTCGAGCTTCACTTCCCATTCACTTCTGGGGGTATGCCTTAGAGACTGCCACCCATATCCTCAATCTTGTCCCAACTAAGAAGGTTGCTAAAACACCTCATGAGATGTGGACGGGGAAAGTTCCCTCGTTAGCACACATCAAGATCTGGGGTTGTGAGGCTTTCGTTAGACGAGAGACTTAAGACAAACTCGTAGAAAGAAGCGAAAGGTTTTTCTTCCTTGGTTATCCTAAACAGTCCTTTGGATATCTATTCTACAGACCGAGCGAGGACGTGGTCTTTGTAGCTAGACGAGCGGTCTTTCAAGAGAGAGAGAGCTCATATTCAAAGAGGACAGTGGGAGTACCATTGATCTGGAAGAAATTCAAGAGTCATCAGATGACACAACCTTAGGAGAAACTAGCAACCAACATGAGGAAGAAGTTCCTGTTGGTCCGACAGATGTATCCTTACCTCTTAGGCGTTCCGATAGGGTTAGCATGCCACCCGAGTTTTATGGGTTCCATATAACTTCGGATGGGGACACGTTTGTCAGTGATAGGACACTGATAAATTTGGATGAACCAGCTAACTACCAGGAAGCAGTGGCGGGCCATGAGTCTGCCAAGTGGAAATAGGCCATGGATAGCGAGATCAAGTCCACGTATAACAATCAAGTTTGGAACTTGGTTGACAACGTACCGGGTCGAAAGACAGTCGGATGCAAAAGGATCTTCAAGAAGAAGACCGACATGGACGGAAAAGTACACACTTTCAAGGCAAGACTGGTTGCGAAGGGCTTTACTCAAACCCCAGGGGTTGACTATGACGAGACCTTCTCACCAGTAGCCAAGATAAAGTCTATTAGGATCGTGCTGGCCATAGCTGCATTTCATAACTATGAAATTTGGCAGATGGACGTCAAAACCTCTTTCCTTAATGGGAAGTTGACTGAGGATGTTTACATGAATCAGCCAGAGGGTTTTTGTCGATGCAAAGTATCCTAATAAGGTGTGTAAGCTTGAGAGATCAATCTACGGATTGAAGCAAGCTTCTCGCAGCTGGAATCTTTGTTTCCATGAGAAAGTAAAAGAGTTTGGCTTTTCTAGGAGCAAGGATGAGTCCTGCGTATATGTCAAGGATAGTGGGAGTATAGTCACCTTTCTGGTACTGTATGTCGATGACATACTGCTCATGGGAAACGATATTCCAACCTTGCAAGATGTCAAGGCTTGTCTTGGAAAATGTTTCGCCATGAAGGACCTAGGAGAGGCTGCCTATATTCTCGGGATAAGAATATTGAGAGATAGGAAGAAGAGACTAATTGGACTTAGTCAGGGTACATACTTGGAAAAGGTACTGAAAAGGTTTAGTATGGAAAATTCCAAGAAGGGAGAGCTACCTATCCAAAGTAATGCAAAATTGAGTAAGACTCAAAGTCCGAGTACAGACGAAGAAATAGCTGAAATGAGTCGGGTACCTTACGCTTCGACTGTAGGATCGATCATGTACGCTATGACGTGTACTCGCCCTGACGTGGCCTTTGCTTTAAGCATGGTCAGTCGGTACCAGGGTAACCCTGAAGGGCGCATTGGATAGCTGTGAAAAATATACTCAAGTATCTGCGAAGGACCAAGAACATGGTGTTAGTCCTCGGTGGCAGTGATACCTTAAGAGTTGAAGGATATACAAATGCCAGTTTTCAGACGGATAGAGACAGTGGTCGGTCTCAGTCGGGCTGGGTATTCCTCTTGAATGGTGGAGTAGTTACTTGGAAAAGTTCCAAGCAAGAAACAGTGGCTCATTCTACGTGCGAATCAAAGTACATAGCAGCAAGTGAAGCGTCAAAGGAAGCGGCTTGGATGAAGAACTTTATAGGTGACTTTGGAGTAGTCCCGAGTATTCAGGAGCCCTTGGAACTATTCTACGATAACGAAGGTGCGGTCGCCTTGAAAAAGGAACCGCGAGATCATGGAAAGTCCAGACATATCGACAAAAAGTACCACTACATCAGACATAGGGTAGAAGAAGGTCACCTCCTTGTAAAGAGGGTATCATCGGAAGATAATCCTACAGATCCCTTGACAAAGGCTCTGAGTAGGATTAAGCATAATCAGCATGCTAGGAGCATTGGATTAAGAGATGATATAAGTTTTTGTAATTAGATAGATTCTTGAAACTTGTAACAATGTTATTGTATTTGACTTTTGTGATTTAATAATGGAGATTTATTAATGAGTAATAGTTTACTAATTTTGTCAATAATATATCATTGTGTTTCATTTTGCATGTTTTACTCCCTGAATAATTGGATTATTCAAATATCCACAGTCGCTCATACTTTTAGGGAGTAGGTATGAAGCAAGACTGTCATGAATTAGTTGTAGATTGTCTAAGGAGTTAGACATTGCAATATCTGATGATCTGAATGATATATTTTAATTGCTTCTATTAAGATAAAAATTTAAGCACAACATAAAAATCCACTAATCTTAAAAATATTCTAGCTATTTATGATTTAGGATCAAAATCCACATTGTCCGATATATCATCCTCCACACGTCAATGCAAACTTTTTGGTAGGATAATCAAAGACAAGTTTTAAGAGCATATTCAAGGAGAAATTTTCGGATTTGTCAAATATATATATATATATATATATATATATATATATATATATATATATATATATATATATATATATATATATATATATACATATATATATATATATATATATATATATACATATATTTAAATATATATATATATATATATATATATATATATATATATATATATATAATGGAGATTTGAGTATTGGATAAACCCGCACTCAATGGATTGCCTCATGGATTACATCACGAGCAATATTGAGACGATAATATCTTTTGATCTTTAAGCTAAGACATATGAGTTATGATTTACTAGACGGTTGTTCATTGATAATATGAAAACGCATCGGTAACTCGGTGTTATAAAACGTGTTGTTGTGAGTAATTTGTCTTGTAAAAGACATAAGTATATGAGTCAAAGTTTATTCGTCCCTTGATCCTAACGGGGAACAGGTATCTATAAGCCTCTCGATGATTTTGAAGTTGACTAAAATGGTTGGCCAACCGGGACTAAATTGGTAGTATAAGAGTCATATGCAAATCGGAAATCGAGGAACAGTAAATCAGACCAGATTGATTTTATCCATGTCTTGAGTCTGAAAAATATCTTGTTGGACGGAGGATCATCTGATCACTTATCTTTGGACAGAACGGACTAGGTCAGAGTTTCACGTAGTTTCTAGGAAGCTTAAGGTGCTGGTTAATTAGAGGCTAAATTGGTAATTATAGTCATAGACTTATCCAAGTAGGAGACTGTTGGATTAGGTGTCTAAGCCATGACTAATAATTAGTATTTACCTAATTAATAGAAGCACAGTCCATTTGGGTTGCCCTCATGGCTGGAGGTTTGGTAGAAAATTCAGTAGAGAGAAAATGTTGATTTATTATGGGATTAATAAATCAACAGGAATTAAATATATGGTTTATTAATATATTAAAGTCATAATATATTAATTAGAAACTATATTAATTAATTAGGAATTAATCTGGAATTAATTAGATTTAATTCAGTGATTAATTAATTAATTAAAGGTGCAGGGACTAAAACTGTAATTATTCAATAGTTGAGTAAGTGACAGTGGGAGTAACCAGTGGATTTCGATTTCTATATATGGTATATAGAAATTTCGAAATTGATATATTAGGATAAATAGGAGTTTGAATTATAAGATAAAAGGTTTATCTTATTTGAATTCAAAAAAGGTTTATCCTTAAGGTTTATCATCTGGTCATCTGGTAACTATAAATAGGGGTCCCTGGAACCCTATTTTCTACGCCAACTTTGACTGAAGAATCTCTGGAATTTTCGATCCACATATCTCCTAGCTTGGGTGTGACTTTCATTTGAGGCAGGATATTTTTGCTGCTCAACTTCCAAGAAATAAAGGTTGGTTTTTCTATTTTGATCTTTAGTTTCTTTTATTGGCCTCTAGGTTTTTGTTATATGTTCAATTAGAAGAAAAAATAGATCCTTATAAGTTGCATGTGAACTTAGGTTATTTAGTTCATAGTTTGCTTAAAACCTTTCAAATTGTTAGTTATTGCATCAGAGGAGTGGGCTGTGACATTTTCTGATGGGATATCTGCTGATGAGGTATCTTCTGAGGGTTGATGGTCACCCTCGGATTGAGGTATTCCATCTACATGTGTAGGGAGTCTAGACTCCCCCTCAGAGGTTGCTGGGATTGATGGTTCCTTCTGAGTCTGATGATTCGAAGAAGGGAGCAGAGGCTCCCCCTCAATTGTTGGAGTGTTAATCGGAAGATTTGTCTGATTGTCGGATGCAGTATGTTCTGATGAATTTCAGGGTCCTGATGCTGAGATGAGTTGCTGAATAGCATCTGGAGAGTGAACAACTTCGGCTTCTTTTGCTGTTTCTGATGATCAAAGAGTAAGTCGTAATCAATTTCAACTGTATGAATGGGTCGATGTCCTACTGGAACATCATTTTCCATTACATATAGAATATCTTGATTCTTCTTTCTCCATTGGTATTGATCATCGAATTCTATGTCAAAACTTTCTTCGATGACTCGTGTTCTTTTGTTTAGAACACGATATGCTACTGATTTTGATGAATATCCCATGAATATTGCTTCATCGCTTTTGGGTGCAAATTTTCCAAAATGATCTTTGTTATTTTTTATGAAGCACCGGCAGCCAAATATATGAAAGAACTTGACATTAGGATTTCTTCTGTTTAAGACTTCATAGGGAGTCATTTGTAGTCTTTTGTTGACAATGGATCGATTTTGAACAAAGCATGCAATTGCTATTGCTTCTGCTTAGAAGGTTAGAGGAAGATTTGCAATGGTCAGCATTGATCGAGCTGCTTCCACTAATGTTCTGTTTCTTCTTTCTACGACACCATTTTGTTGAGGTGTATATGGTGCTGAAAAGTTGTGCTCTATTCCTTTGGATGTCAGAAATTCTTCAATTTGCTTATTGTTGAACTCAGTTCCATTATCACTTCGGCTTCTTCTTACTGGAAGTTGAATCTTGAGTTCGATTGATGTAATAAAGTTTCTGAGTTCTAGGAAGGTGTCTGATTTCAATCTTAAGAAGAATACCCAGGTAAATCGGGAGTAATCGTCCACGATAACCAGGATGTATTTCTTGTGATTTATACTAGCAACTGTTGATGGACCGCAAAGATCCATGTGAAGAAGTTCTAGTGGACGAGTAATGCCTGTGTCGGTGATTGATTTGTGAGGTTTCTTCTTTTGCTTGCCAAATGCGCATGCTGAACATAAGTTTTCATTGTCAAACCTCAGAAGTGGCATTCCTCTGACCATTTCTCCTGTTACCAACTGATTCATGTATCGGAAGTTGAGATGAGCTAGTTTTCGATGCCATAACCAACTAATTTCGGAGTGTGCTTTTGACAGTAGGCAAAGTCTTGGTTTTCCGATAAACATAGAGATGTCTAATGGAAACATGTTGAGTTGTCTTGGAGATTTTATTAGACATCTGTCTCTGTTGCCTGTCATGATATAACGGAATTCATTGTCGAATTCAACTCGAAGACCGGTGCTGACCAGCTGACCTACGCTTATGAGATTGTGCTTGAGTCCGAGAACGTAGGCAACCTTATGAATGGTGAAGTTTCCATTTGTAAGTACACCATAGCCTTTAATGATGCCATTTGCGTCATTTCCGAATGTGACGTATCCTCCAAAGCTGACTTCTCTGTAATCTCTTAGAAATTCCAATCTTCCGGTCATGTGCATTGAGCAGGCACTATCTATTAGCCATTCGTCATCCTGCTTTTCAGTACTAAATGCCTGAAAGATTAGACAGTTAGTTTGGGTACCCAAACTTGTTTGGTCCCATTTGCTTTTACAGACATGGAAGATTTATTTTTGACAATTGATTTGATGGGAATTTCAATTTCATGAGATAATTTTGACTCAGAAGTGGGTGTTTTTACGATCCATTTTTTAACAAATCTCTTTGGAAGATTTGGAGAGTAGTTTTTCATTGGGTGCCTAGGATCCGTGACACTGATTGTTTTAGAATGATGTTTGCAACAATGACAGCAAGTATTATTTTGTTGTCGTTTTAAAATTCTCGGAGTAGTTTCAGAACGATTGTAGTTCTGAGTCTTGGTTCCGATAACATTTGAGGTTGGCTTGTTGCTTCTGATGATACTTGAAAATGATATTTTTGGTTTCACGAATTCGTTTACATGTTGCTTAGAAGTTGAGGGTCTGTTTTGAGCTATTTTTGAATTTCTGGTTAATTTTGGAAATTCTGAGTTGTAGATTGAATTTATGATATTTTGAAATTGCTGAATGGGTTTGATTTTAGGAGTCGGAAGTAATCCTTTGTGGATGTACTTTCGTGGTGTGGAAGAAGGTGATCTCTGAGTATGACTTGGAGTGATAATAGTTGAATGAGTGTAGAAGCATTTTTTCTGTTCAAATCTTGCATGAGATCGAGGAGATCTGAGATCTTTTTTGTTAAGGATTGGTTTTATTCCTTGTTTGGTTAGATTCTTTCCTTTTCCTCTTTGAAAAATTTCTCTTGGGGAAGAGTCAGATAAAGAATCATTCAGGGAACTTGTCCCCTCATAATTGACTTTAAGTTTTTTGAGCGAAATTTTGATCGGATTGTTTGAGGAATTATGTTTTGATCTGTCTTCAGATGACTTAGTATCAGAACTTGAAGGTTCAGAAGTCACATTGGACATATCAGCAACATTAGGGTTTCTGATTATAATTTTGTTGAAATCATTTTTAACGATGATACTGCCTGGGGACTTTTCCATTTCAATTTTCTCATCAATTTTCTCTTTATCTGAATCTTCCAAGTTCTTAGAATTTGGAATGCATTCTTCAGTAACAAAGTTACTTTGTTGGTTTTTTATTAAAGAGTGTTGCTAAGAATTTGACGGTGGATAGTTTGTGACCATGGCCATATGTCTAGGCATGAATGGGACTGAAGCTGTAGACAATTTGCTGATTTCGACAGTGTCTGCTTCTGAGAAATATGAGAAGGCAATGTTAACTCCTATTTTTGACTCAGAAATGGCATTTTCTGATTCATTGATACGGTTTTTAGAAAGATTATTGGTTGTGTCCTCATCGTGTTTATCATCATATTCATTTGAAGGGTACTGAAAGAATGGACTTTTTCTGTTGTAATAGGATAGGTTTTATTTGTGGTTTTTCTTGCCCATCCCTAATTGAAAGTGTTTTATGAAGAGTTAGTATTAGCAGGAGATTTGAAAACTTCAGTTACATGATACAACTGATCTACTAATTTGTTTAATCTTACATTATCACTTCGGGCTAAATCCCTTTGTGATGTCAAAAGCTGATTTGAGTTTTCTAACAAAGTCCTAGAAGTTTGTTCGATCTTCAAATTAGCAGTAAGTTTATCACAAAATAGCTTTTTATCTTCTAGTCTATTCTTCAACTTTATCACTTCGTCATACCCATCGTCCCTTTATTCCAAAACCTGCTGGTATACAGCTAAGGCATCTGCACAAGTGTTAGATATTTTTTCTAGAGCAGGTTCTAGATTATTAGAGTAAATTTGATGTGTATGGAGCATGTTACGTACTTGTTCGATGATACTTACACATTTGCCTGTTTTGTGGTTGACCATGAAGGCGTAGTTCTTTGGCATGTAAGAAGATGACGATTCGGCGGTGTTTTCGAGATGTTTGGAGCTTGCCAGCCCTGGGATTGGAGTTTCTCTACCATCATGCATTCTCCAAATCCTTTTCCTCGTTTTTGCTTGTTTTCAAACTGCTCATCATCATCTCCTGAGGACCAGATCTCGACGTTTTCGGAAGCTACAAATGCTTTGACCTTTTCTTCTTCTTTTGCTTTCGGATAATTTCTTGGTGCTCTGCAGTCAGCAGCATAATGCCGTAGGCCTCCGCAGTTGTGGCATTTGATTACTTCTGATTCTTTCTTCTCAGAGGTTGGGGCTTGATTGGTGCTATCTGCTGGGGCTGTCTTTCGTTTCTCTTGTTGTTGATTTTCTGGTTTCTGATAGTAACAATTCTGACCTGATTGTTGATGCCCTTTCTGATAATTGCTTCTGGGTTGATAGTCAGAATTTTGATTTGAAGGACGGTAGTTCTTCTTCGGGCCGGAATATGATGGTATTCTGTTGAACTTCTGACTGATCATAGCAATCTCATGTTGATAAGCTGCTTCTTCTGCTTCATCGTATTCTGAGTAGTATGATTCAGTAGTTTGTATTGGTGCTGGGAGTGCAAGAGTTGGAGATTTTGATTGAATGGATGGTTGCGAGACTTGTGATGATTGGTATTGAACCGATAGGTTTTGATAGTTTGAAGGGTAGGAGATTTGAGGCTGAGAAGGATGATATGAAGGTATATGATTTGGTTTCTGAGGTTGTGGCAAGTTTTGAGTGGGAGCAAGCTGTGGTGGAGGAATGTTCTGGTTGGTTTGTTGCTGAGATGCTTGCTGATATTGTACCAGTTGCTGAGGGTTCTTGCCCATCGTTGGATAGTTATGTCCAGCAACTAAAGCAAGAGGTCCACCAAGTTATTGTTGTTGTTGATTGTTTTTATATCGTTTTCTTGTCCAATGAGGTTGTTGTACAGTCGATACATGTTGAAAGTTTTCAACTTTCCTGAATCTTGGAGTATCATTTTGACGAGCATCCAGTCCTTTACAAGTCCTTCAAGAAATCTATGGTTGATTTCCTGATTGGTTCTTTCTGCTCCTGAACTTAGAAGTCTTGTCACAATTATGGAAAACCGGGTGAATGCTTGTCTCAGTGACTCTCCGGGAAATGCTGAGAAGTGGGTGTATTCTGAGAGACTTGAAACCAGCTTTTGATCTTTTGCTTCTTCTATACCTAAGTACATATTTTGCAAGAGAACCCAGATCTGTTGAGCTGTGGTACAGTTTTGTATGAGATCGTAGAGTTCTGGAGGAATTCTACACTGGATTTCGGTGAAAGCGATTTGATCGTTATCCATTTTCTCTATATCCAAGGGAGTTAGCCTTGGATGAGAAGTACCACCTAGAGCCTCTTCTGTAGTGTCTGGTCTAGGGGTGTACATTGGAAGGTGTGGTCCTTCTTCGACTGAACGCCAAATATCTTTCCCTTTGGTTTTGAGATAGTTGCGCATACAAGATGCCCAGCCATTATACTCTGTTGGAATGAGTATAGGAGCTCGATTAGAGCCTCCAACGCTGTTGACAACATTCAGAGAGTAGTTCATCTGCATGATGAAAAGAATTTCTAGAGAGAGATTAAGATTTTAAGAGCTATAATAGCATGCAATGATCCATAGAGGATTCTAAGGTTGTTGCTACAGCCAGGGTCTTGAGCAAACTAGGCACTTAGAATCTTATGAACATCTATTCAGGCTCTGATACCAATTGTTGTCGCCAAATATTCTAAGTAAGTGCGGAAATGAAGATTGCGGAAAGTAAAGATCCGAAATTGGAAGTTTCGGATGGACAAGTCCTGAGACTTGAGATGGACAAGTCTGAAGACATGATGTGGTTGCGTAATTATAAGGAGTGATACTTAGAACAGATCTTAATATCTCAACAATAAATAACAGGAATTGGCAGTTATATAACTTGGAAATATAAAGACTAGAATTAAAGAGTGCTAGAAATGTAAGGACAATAAGAAATACAGATGAGAGTGTAAGAGTTGATGGAATGAGAGATTGTATTGATAAGTGAAATTGTTACATGAAGTCTCTCAAAACCATGAGGACTGCAGATGAACTTGGTCTCCCTTTTATAGACTAAGGGAGGACCTCCGGATAATAACCTATGCACTGAAGAGGAGACAACACGACTCTCTTCAGTCAGATAAGAAAGGGTGAATCTAATATAAAAATACAATGTCAGACTAGGGTGGCTTGTCTATAATTTAATAATACTCTAAAGTACAACAAACATGCTTCTAGAGGGTCACGCCTCATCTAGTCTAATCATATCCTATAAGCTGAAGTGCTTATCCCTTGCCTTATCTTCGTGATGTTCTTTGGTCTTCAGTCTTCTTTGTTGAATGTTTAAGTGTAATATTTCCTTAGATATGTTGATATTGATAGTCCGAAATCCTGAGTGGATTTCGGAGTCCTGGCTGGTTTGATCAGAGTGTCTTTGGAAATATAGTTGAGAATGTCTTGATCTTCTGAGTTAGTTCGGAATATGGTCTTCCGAACTCTTTCTTCTGGGTGAGATACTTTCTGATTCTGAGTTCCTTTGAAGGTCCGAAATCCAATACTGGATTTCGGATAGTTACAATATTATCATAACACAACTTATCCCAGATATAAGTTAACAACATACACAAGACATAAGTATTCGTTCATTACTTAAAACATTCATACAAAAGTAAATTCATTCCATCAAAATAAGAAGTTTGATAATACAATCCTAACATATCAAACTGCGAGTTGGTCAATGATTTGACTTTCAGTACTAACAATTTGGGATTCAACTTGCAACAATGGTAAATCTTCGGATGACATGATCATGGTTAAGGACCTTCTTACATGTTCATTCTTTGGATATGTTTGGGTGCATCACTACTGTCATATCTTACTTGCACCCAGTGGTTCTAACCTTCGCTTTGTTACATAACTAATCAAAAAGACTTGCTCTTTTCAGGATCTTAAGTCTCTTGTCTTGCTTAATACTATACATTTGACTGTTCTTAAAATGAAGAATCATCACTACACTTGCACTTAAAATCAGCTTAGGGGATAAACTCTTTTTCAAGAGAACAATGTTATCATGACAGTTCCCCTCTAGCAAAACCATACAAAATATCTACGAGAGTCCAAAATGCTTAAAACACAACTACCAACAAAATAAAATTCAAAAGACCAGGGAACTATGCCGATCATTAAAGGTGCTCAATAAAATTTTCAAACTTGGATTATCTTCGGATGCCATAATCTTCGCACCAAATATCATGTTATACAAACATATCAAGGCTTACCCCTGACTTAAATGCAACAATCTGGATCTCATATGACATAGTTGAGAACCGGATTAGGGGTATGAACATCTCACTAACCCGTCTTCAGTATCATGGGTAGAGTAGTGCATGATTCTCAAAGGCTTGTCATCCGAGAAAAGTGTCCAAATACTCCATCTGGTGAATCGAGATATATTTTTCTACTTTTTCCAATTTTAAAAGTCCTTTGCTGTAATAATTAAAGTGTATTGATTCATATTCTTCGGATCAAGAGATGTCATCTAAGTTTGTACTGAGTGAGTATTTGAAATCACAAAAGCTTAACAATATTTACTTGTACGAAGGTGGACTACTCACACTGGGTACATCTATCGTATGATTCCTAAGTTCCCTCCGTCGTCTTTGGGAATGCACATGTAATTGGGACTTCCTAGAATCATCAGCTCTCATCCCCGAACCCAACCAACAACTTGGTTTTCACTATGATTAACCAGTGATTTTTTCTAAAACTTCGGATGACGAACCATGCAGTCTTTATAGGAAACTTCGGTTGTACACTTCAAATTTAAAAATACCAAAAAGATTTTTCTTTCTTTGTTTTTTATTATTTGTTTAGTTATCTAGTATTTATTTTTAAATAATCGTCTGGTTATAGTGTTTATTGGGATTATACGAGAAATTAGGGATTCTCCTTGATCCTAGTTTTCCTTGGGAAATGCAGGAACCAATCACGTTGCAGCATAATGGTTACTTCTGGATGACGCATCTGTCACGCGACAAACAGGGAATGTCCCCTCCACTTACGGATAAAGTGGATGAGTCTTATCCAACCGTATCACACGAGCATTAAATGCCCACATTCTCTCTCCATTCATTACCCCACTATAAATAATGGATAAACCCTTCAGTCATCCCTTTCGTTTCCAAAACCCCTGAACCTACAACTATTCTTCTTTCTTCTTCAACCCTCAACACTCACAATAATCACCATGTCTGCCAATGCTATTCCTTCACTGCCGTCGATGCTGATTCTGTTCCTGATCTCAGGATAATGTCGGCTAATCACATCGCAAATCTGGACACTGAAGCTTACTCCTCTATAATGGTGATGCTTGTTGTCTGTTTACGGTACTCTCCTCTACACTTTGCAATGATTGCAAACCCAAAAGTTCCAAAACTCTGGTTCAATCGAGCACACCATACCGCATGACTGAATGCAGACAGTCAATCAATTGCTTTTGAAATCATCACTGCTGTAAAGATCAAGACAACGATCACTGTGGGGAGGCTCAATTCGCCAAGATTCTCCGTCTATCGGTGTCTGGAACTTTTTAGATGGCCTCTCAATCTGAGATTTTGATTATGCTTAACGAGATGGGTCATACTCCAGTTACACGATCCATGAGCTTATTCATGAAGAAGAACTTGCCTTTAGTTTGGGCTTATTTATTTAGCATCATCCTGAGGAGCCTCTCTGGCAGGACCTCTGGATTGGATTCTGCTGCATACACATTCCTTCAGCTTCATTATGGTATTTACTACAGCTGTCCTGTTGATTATCCTAACATCTTATGGACAGACTTCCTTTCTTAGCTCAATCATGCGAAGCGGGCAACTGACATCGCTTCAGGACAGTTCTAGGCTATTATTTTCCAAGCCGCATATGCTCATGAGAAGGTTCCAGTGCCTTCAGACCTTCCCGTTCATGACCATGTGGATTTTATATCCCAAATTCCTGAAGCTATGTTGTACAAAGTACCTGCTGGCAATCTCACCTTGATCGCCTACCGTTAAACGCTCACCATTCCACACCCTCTCCGAGTTTTCACAAGGGTGATTGAATCTGAGTTACCAAAAGCCATGAACCATCCGAACCCCAAGCAAAGAAACCCAAGACGAAGAAAAGCAAACCATCAGAGAAGATATCTGCTCAGTCTTCACGTCCATCGACACCTCGATCAGAAGAAGAAGAACATTCTCAAGCTGATGATACCGCGATACCACCTTCACCAACTGAAGCTACAACTACCACGGTACCACCTTCTAATCCAATTACATCTTTAATTGACAATCCAGTGGAGTCCGAACATATGACCTCTGTTGAAACATCCAATGTGGAGACAAGCCAAATTGAGACCACTATGCACACATCTGATGTGGACATACGTCTCACACTAGACGATCAGACTGCAACCAATTCGCCATCACCACCACCACAAAATACGATGCCTCTAGATACTTCGACAACCGAATTCCCTCTCAAAAATGCATTCTTTATGGACGATCTGGCTGACTGTCCATCTCTGAATGGATCTAAGAAAAATGAATAAGATTATTTTGAAATAGCGCCAGTACATATTCAAGATGATGATGATGATGAACCTGACACCAGTCCAGTTTCCATGAAGCAATTTCGTCAGCTCAACAACAAGCTCAATATTTTGATTCAAGCGCAGACAACATACACTTCGGATACTGCATCTAAAGTCTCAGCTGAACTTCTCTCCGAATCTCTCAAGTTCATTGAAAGTTCAATCACCAAAAGTGTTGAAGAAGCTGTTAAACTAATTGGGACGGATGTCACGACGATTACACGCAATGTCTTGGAAAAAAGTCGACTTGCGGTGTAAATCAGTTGAGAAAATGGTTGAAGACAAATTCCAGCACCTCCTGGACCAGTATAATGAAAAACTCACTAAATTGGTCATAAAGCTCAATTCTACCCATTCTGAAGTTCAAGACAAGCTTACTTCACTGTTCACTTCTGTTGAAAACTCATCCAAGCGAAGCGCTGAGGAGTTTGATGTCTAGCTCACAAGTCTTCGGATCTGGAAACTACAAAGAACACTATTTCCAAATACGAACTGAAGGTACACGAGTTTACTACGTACAAAGAGGCACACAAGATATCGGATCTACAAATGAAGATTCTTGTCTCTCAAACAATTGATTCTATTCAAAAGGATATCACGCCTCTACTATCCTTGGTTAGTCAATTATTGGGTGCTCCGAAGTCCTTCCAGACTGCGTCACAAGGGGGAGACTTATATCGACCAACTGGAAGAATAACCACCTTCGTAGCAACTGCAACAATAACACTAGTAAAGACCTTCACACCAGTCACTCAAACAACAACCACCACTGTTCAGATTACAACAAAACCATTATTCGGTTTACCTCAGCACCATCTTCAACAACCGCTTCTACTACTAAACCGGTTAGTACAAATCCTCTCACATGGGGACATTCATCTTCCACTCTAATTTCAACTGAATCAACCTCAAGTATCATAAAAATATTCTCAAGTGGAATCAAAATTGGAGTAAGTTTTGCACCAACATCCACCTCAACAAAAACAACCACTTCCAAAGTTCCACCTAAAACCAGGTCTTCTGTTGACAAGGGCAATAAGATTTTACAAAAGCCATGGAGAGTAGTGTATAGAGGAAAACTCACAAGAAAAGGAGCTATGAAGAAAAGGAGCTATGAAGATTTTACAAAAGCCATGGGGAGTAGTGTATAGAGGAAAACTGTTCAAAGAATTTCCAAAGTTCCACCTAAAACCAGGTCTCTGTACGATTACGAAGTGGCAAAACTGTTCAAAGAATCTGTTCCAGCTGCGGATAAGGAGCTTACAGGAATAAACAAATTCAGTGATGGAAAGATTTTACAAAAGCCATGGGGAGTAGTGTATAGAGGAAAACTCACAAGAAAAGGAGCTATGAAGAAATTATTTTTTGATATGAATGAGAAAGAGAAATTTCCAACAACTTTCTTGGAAGGAATGGTGACGAGAGTAACGATGAACAAGGAAAATTAGGATGATGCAAAGAAGGAGTTGTGTGATCATCTGAAATGGTAGATTGTTGTTCGGAAGGAACTGATAAAAGCCTTTAACATGTTATATACTTCGGATACCTGGCATCTTCACCACAAAGGGGGAGAATGTTAGGGTGCAGATTGTGTTGATATTTGATATCTGAAGTACAAGTGTTCTTGTCCGAAGCTAGTGAAGTATACCAAGCTCAAGTCTGATCCGAAGCAAATGCTAGCTGTCATATTTTGTGTTTATGTTTTAATTAGAGATAATGTCTAGGGTTTTTGTACTTATCTGTAATCGATGGGCCTTGTGTGTTTGGTCCATTAGTTGTTAGTATATAAGCACAGGAAACCCTAGATAGTTAACATGTTCATTAGCATAGTCGTGATATTCATTGTAACGATCCTTATAGTTGCTCATCCTTTTGAGATTTGGAGCACTATCTTATTTACAATGAATAAAATCATTCGACTAGTTCAATATTCAAACCTTATTTGTTCTCATTGTTTGCATTAGACATATTTTGATCTTACAGTGTTATTGTTTGAAAATATTTGGATGTACTTTGTATAAGAAACCGGACGTTTCAAATACATCACCCAACTCGTGGGTGTAGTTATTCCCTGCAACAACATATAAGTATCGGTTAATATAAGAATATTAAACCAACGATAATTCTTTATTAATAACTAATAGAACTCTTTATGTAGTCACACAGGTATCTTCCGAACCTAGGCTACTAAATAAACAAGCATAGTGTATTACAAGTAACACAAGTATACACCAATCTGACAATTCGGTACCACTACACGGTACTTTGTCACATTGACTTCCAACATGGATTCCTCCACTCTACAACATTTTTGACCGTAAGCCACTAGAAGTTCTATCTATCTCCTCCCAATCCTCTATGGTTTCGAGTCACTAGGACTCACGACTACCCCTATTGTAGTATGAGCACAAATGCTCTAACTTCATATGTTGGACAATTAAGACCAACCTCATAGCCACGAAAGCCGATATATATATATATATATATATATATATATATATATATATATATATATATATATATATATATATATATATATATATATATATATATATATATATATATATATATATATATATATTGGCCAATTAAGTCCAATCTCCTAGCCACAAAGGTCGTATGATTGGGGTATCAAATCCAATTTCCTTGCCACAAAGGCTGTATAATTTGGATATCAAATCCATATCAAATCCAGTCTCCTAGCCACAAAGGCCGTATAATTTGGAACTATATAGGTCCTCACTCGACCACTAAGGTCAGCATGAACCGTACAAGTTGTCACAACATATATTGGGCGATTAAACCCAATTGCTTGGCCACATCATGAATATAAAGTACTCGTACACAATAGTCATACAACAACTCCCGACATTTCTAACCCTGTACCTTTCTACAAAATGGGACGTAATTACAAGATATCTATCGTGTAAACGTCCAACTTACTCAAGGGTGCATGTAAAGTACCTGTTATACATCCACGTAACTCTAGAGTATTATCTTGTATTTAACTACAATACTCACCTGTAATAACAAGTTATCTCTCTAATACTTGGTATTCCCGGTTTACATAGTACTCATACATAGTAATCTCTACATACTTTTGAATCAACTAGCATGAGATACACACAACATCATACTACACACACACATACACACACACATATATATATATATATATATATATATATATATATATATATATATATATATATATATATATATATATATATATATATATTCATCATCTGTACTCCTCCATGGTTGCTAAGTAGTTGCTAAGCAAACCACTAATATCATAGTTGTACCTAATCACAAAGTACTCATCTTCTGATAGGTAAACCTTACTTCATGTGAATACGAGATTCTCATCCCGATGCCGGTTACTACACATCATAATCACAAACTTCTAACATATGTAATGACAAATGATTCTCTACGTATCTACATAGTTTACACATATTCTAGTATATGTATTATCAACAATAAGGCACATACAACATGTTACAACTAACATGTTAAGTAGAGTTACTCACCTAGATATAGCAGCTTTACCCCATTCCAGATGGTACAATTGATAGGCCAAAGTGTCTTCTCACCACTTTCAACACCTACACCATACCACATAAACACCACACATTTGTGAACACCTTGTATTCACTTGCTATAGTTCAACTCAATCAACTATAGTTTAATTCACACTTAGGAATTCAAATCACAACCCAAGTACACATCCAATTCGAGAATTGAATTACATGCAACAACTTCCATAGTTGCAGGTGGGTTATCAACACCACCTGTAACTCAGCCCTTCCAAGCTCAATCTACTCTTAGTTTCAATAAAAACATGAAATCATACCTCTTAGATGCAAAATGTCACACTTTACTTCAAATCCTCAAGCTCTATGCTTCCAATTCGACATCTTGAGTTTATATAGTTTTTTCTAGGGTTTTGAGATAGTTTTCATGAACTAAGTTTTCACCTAAATGACCCAAAACCTGCACTTAAAAAGTGGGTTCTGCGACATTAGAGCCGCTAATGTTCCCATTAGCACTGCTACCTTCAGCAGCACGACCTGTTTTGCTTTAAATGACCCGTGTAAAGCTACTTCTTGCTCGGTTCACATTCTACACAGCACGTGTTACCTGACACGACCCGTGTAAGTCCAAAACATTCCCAAACAGGTTTTCTAAGCAGTTTTACACGACCCATGTGACTCCACACGACCCATGTAGCTTTTTCTTGTCATTTTCAAGGAAAAACTTCATCCAAAAGGGTTTCTAACCACCCTAACACCTATAACAACATGATTAATCTTAATCACACTAAGATTAACACAAAACCCTTATCAAAAGGGAACATGGTGTTAGAAATTCTCCTCCCATTCAAAAGATTCCGTCCTCGGAATCTCATAGCAACTTACCACAATGTTTAGCACTTCTCTACACACCAGCATTCCCATTTAGATTAAAGTTCCCATTACTCACTAGGGACTTTAACTTCTATTCATCTCTCGTCTTGGTGGTGATGGTTTTGATTGCTAAGAAAATGGTCCTATCAATCACAACCGACATCACCTTCATATAGTTCAATACATACTATATTAATCTACTTTTCCATGTTGTATACGTAGATCTATATCCATGTTGTTGGATTAGTTGTCTAAGCCATGACTATAATTGGTGTATATTTGATTGATAGTAGCAAAGTCCTTTTGGGTTGCCCTTATAGCTGACAATTTGACAGAATAACTTTTGGAGAGAGAGAGATTGATTTATTATGTGATTAATAAATCAATATAAATAATTTTGTTAATATATTATGAGGATAATGTATTAATCCAAATAGTATTATTTAATTAATAATTAATCAGAAATTAATTGGAATTGATTTCGGGATTAATTGGATTAACTAAATGGGCAGGGGCTGAATTGTAATTGTTCAATAGTTGAGCAATAGATAATTATATATATATATATATATATATATATATATATATATATATATATATATATATATATATATACTATAATTATCTATTGCTCAACTATTGAACAATTACAATTCAGCCCCTGCACATTTAATTAATCCAATTAATCCCAAAATCAAATAAAAGGTTTATCCGGTTTGAATTCAAATAAGGCTTATCTGCTAAACCATTGAGGCTATAAATAGGGAGCCCCACTACCCCCTAAGAGCCATGAAATTTTAAGGGTTTCTCTCCCTCTGGTTTTTCTTGTTGCTAGCTTTGTGTGTGAACCATTGAGGGCACGACGCTTGTGGTGCTCGCTTCGAGAAGATCAACAAAGGTTAGTAATTCTTGAATTATTCTTCTAATAGAAATTGAAATGCCTATAGGGTTTTAGTTATAGATTCAAATAGAGAAAACATAGATCCTTTAGGTTGCATGTTAACTTAAGGGTTTAAGTTTATCTATTTGCCTATTTACCATCAATGGTATCCGAGCTTTTTGGCTTGTTTTCTTTTGAATGTGCTATAATTGTTGAACCTTTTGGATTAGGGTTTATAGAAATTAAACCCTAATAGCCTTATTTTTGTTTTTTGGGCTAGGGATTCAGAAACTCTAGCCTCTCCCCTTTATTTTCGATTTTCACTAGGCTTCTTAGGGTTTTTCTATTTTTGGTAATTATGATTAATTAATAAATGAAAAACCCTATACCCTTTTGTGTTTTTCAAAATTAGTAGGTAAAGGATAGGATTAAATTAATTTGATTAATTTGTTGATCCTTATCTAATTTAATTTATTTTATTTATTTAATTAATTGTTAATTAATTTATTGATCCTTATCTGATTTAATTTATTATTAAAAGTTAATATTTATATGTCTAAGAACTGGTTAGTCAAATCGCTAGTATGCCTCATTCACGAAGCAGATCTATAAGGGGGGTATAAGGAAACTGCCTATAAAATGGTGGTTAAATGGGTGTCCATTCTCACCCACTGCTCCCTCGATTAGTGGAGAGTCGTTAGCAGAACGGATTTGATAGGACAAATTTTAATCTCATTAAAAGTATAATGCTATTAAAGAAAGTACTAGAACTGTTTTATAAAATCCCAAATCTAGTTATTTTAGGAAAATGTGAAAAGTATGCTAACCCATGAAGTTGCACATTACACTTTATGAGACATTAGTTGAGCGTGTGTGGTTTACCGACACACTAGTAGGGGCTCATAAAGAGTAGTAATGGGTATCTTATGAATTATCATTGTTGATGGAGCATGTGTGGTTAACCGGCACATCAATTTGAGATGATAAATGATATTGTGTTTACCAAGAACATTTGCATGGTTATTCACATCTTGTTTGTGACCGTCGGCATCCCAGTCACAAATAGAAGAGCATAATCTGAGATTAAACATGCCATTGAATAGTGTAATGAATCTCACAGATCTAGGAATTTCATAATTTTGAAATCGATAAATGTATATCTACCTTAATGACCATTATGTTGTGATTACGCCATCCCTCTTCACACCATAGTTGGGGTATTTTGGGTCCTACCCTTGTTAAACAATAATTGGGTAATTATTTAAAAGGATTAATTAAACTTATAACTTATGATTTTATAGATGTCTGAAGTCGGTGTCAACTCTCCTACTCCTCCTACTCCTCTTCCAACACCCATTACTGAAAGGTTCAGAAAGTATCTATTGAATATGGAAAGCCTGATTGGCCTGAACTATGTAAAATGGCTTCGCAAATGGAGAATGGTTCTTAGTTTTGCTGGCAAGCCATATCTGATTGAGTATTCGCTCCCCGTTCCACCAAAGTATGACATCACACAGCAACTTTGTGATGAGCATGACTTCTTGATTGATGAATCCGAAGAAGTTCATAGCCCTATGCTAATTGACCATTGACCCCGAGTTCCGCAGGGATTTCAAATTACTGGGGCCATATGAGTTAGCATAACTGGTTGAGGAAAGGTTCCTAGTACCAATTGAAAATGGAACGAACTAGGATCTTCAAGGCGCTTGATGTGTGCAAGCTAGAAGAATGAAGTGGCATCGGTCCACATGTTCTCAAGATTGAGGGATACATATGCGAACTATATATACTTGGTAACACTGTCAATCAGGAGTTCAGCTTTAACTCGACTCACTGACTAGCTAGCACGATCTGTTCATCCAGACGTACAGGAAAGCGAACCAGGACAAGACTATCATGGAAATGCATTCGATGTTGACTTTGTATGAGTCATTTATAGAGATGCATAGTTCCACTGAGCCAGCTGCTTCGAGATTAAGTACAGGGATGAGACACATCAAGAAACAATCCAGATCGTCCAGACTGGTTATAAGATGCCTCATAGTAGGAATCCATAGGGTGGGATACAATCACAGAGAGATTGGAAAATGCTCCTAAGCCAAATCGTTTGGCAACTCAGATATATCTAAAAACTCAAAACTTCTGATCATTAATTCCCTGATACAGGACGTGATTGTCACATTTGCTTTGTATGCAGGGACTCGGTAGGATGCAGGGCATTGACGCATAGGAGTACGTTTGGATTGGATCATGAGCTCGTGCATTTTTGAAGCTTATTCGGATATTTTGATCTTGTTATTAGCTTATTAGATGCATATAGTACATTGTTCAAGGATATTTTGATTTAATAAAATGTTAATTTTTCTTTTAATTCATGGTTGTTTAAATTATCCTTGAAATGTTGTATGAATGTGTTAATAGCATAAATAGTGACAACTTGAATGTTGATGCATCCAAAGTGTATTGGATTCATGAATTATGTTTTTATGATTATTAAAGTCAAATTTTAATAAGAATCGCTTCAACCAAAGGTCCAGGTGGACAAGACTTTGGAATCATTTGACTTGGAGTCACATGATGAATAGTGTTCTTAATACAATTAATTATTACAAGAAATGTATCACCCAAAGATCCAACAGATAGGATTTTGGAATCGGTTGACTTAGATTCAAACGAAGAATGCACATCTTGAACAAAATTAACAAGTCATAAATTTACATGGTGATGTAAAAGACGTTAAGATTATGAGCATTGGACACATTAGTGAATTGCTCGAATCTACACAATTAGTTATACTTCATAATATTTGCCAATCAGTATGACAAATATGACTTCGATCATTAGGGTAAGCGTTTGATTAAAACCTTAAACTATTCAAGGACTTCAAAGGAAGTATAAAGATCAACATAGTCTGAGTGAAAAACGTAAACTGAGAAAATATTTCACAGTTCATCCTCTTCTAAGAACATTAATGGTTATAATGTGTCTTAGGGAAGAAGATCGAGCAGTGGTCAAAATAGTTCGATCCTCGATGTATTAGATACACTTCCAATTAGTTTTCGATAAATTAGATATTCAACCACTCAAACCATAAAAGTATATTCCGACCATATCTTAGACTAAGTAGGTTTAGCAGACACCGTCTGAAATGTGAAGCAGGGTTCCTCCCACTTGCATATAGGGGTCCAGGGTCATGTAGTGTTCATCCGAACCTCATGACTGGCCTCAACCTGATCAACAATGTCGTTTCATTGACTATCCTGCAAGCACTTACGAAATAAGATCCCTTTTAGAAAGGATTCACATTCTAAGGAAACAGTGGGAGCAATAGTAATCCTGAAGAGTTCAAGGATTAGACAAGTGAAAGAACCTCTAGTCATTATTGGGACTTGACCAGGGATCGGAATCTTGTTAAACCTGAGATACCCTTCTCGTTGCAGACCAGTAGTATTAGTCACCGTCATAAGGTGTTATGATCTGAGTGACATACCGATTAGTGGTAAAACACTAAAGTTGGTGCGGATAAGCAATCCTACTACTTGGAAGCGTTAGTGAGCCCGGTTGCTGCCAAAATAATAGAACCTAAGGGAGAAACTCAATATCTGTGATAATTTGTTTGATGTTACACGTGGCCTAAGAACCAGTGGGAGTAATTGGATCATCAAAATAAGACAACATAGATAGAAATGTACCCGCATTCTGAGCAAGAATGGTTGAGTGAAACGATACTTAAAGTCATGAGATTGATTTTCAGAGAAACACTCTCAACAGAACTAAAATAAATCTGAAGGGATATCATCTGCTGTAACTGCACTTCGTGAGTCATAGCAAGATTGGATGATCTGAACCGCTTTCCTTAAATGGAAAACACAAAGGTTGTATGTAGAAGCAATAGAAGGGGTTGAGAACATGTCAATATATCCAAACAGAAAAGGTACGTGACCCCGAGATTCATCTTACGGGGACCTCGCAAGGAAGGATATTCGAATTCTCAAAATGTGCCAAATGTTTGGATTTTGTGAATAGCCTTAAAGAATCCTATGATTATGTCAAAAGTTTTGGATTTTAGAATCTCAAAATATGACAAATGGTTTGGATTTTGTAATAGTCTAAAAGAGTCCTATAACCGTGTCAAATTTAGTGGGAGTGTCATTGTGATCTGTCTATTAATGTATACCATTTCTAGGAAACGTCTCTTATTATTGCAAAGTGTGATGAGTTGGCATTAAGAGATGATTCACTGTGAAAAGTCTAGAACAGATACAACATACTCAGGTGGTCACAAGCATCTATCAGATAGATGACATCATCAGTATAGCTCATGCCAATGTAAGTGTGATCTTGATGAGATTCAAGATGCATGACTTCAAGAAAAGAGGTTCTTATCGTTACAAGGTGTAATGAATCGGCATGATCTATAAGAAATACGACGTAATCACGTTGTTGCCAACATCTATCAGATAGATCAAATTGTCAATATAGACCTTGCCATTATGAGTATGATATTTATAAGACTCAAGATGTATGAAACAAAGAGTCTTCAAAAAGAAAATAGTTTTTGAAAGTCATGACACAAGGATAATGAGTAATCCATAGGTTCTAAAAAGATTCAGAATGGAACAGATCGGATTCCGTGAGCTTCTGCAAATTGGATTGATCATAGGTGTCATGGACTTATCCTGATGACTTGATGCTTGGAGCATAGTAAGTTGGATTCAGGATACAAGCTGGCTAAGAATACTGCACAGATTATTTGAGCACACATGAGAAAATTATTGAGAAATGATTGGGGTAAATGTAATAATAATTTGAAAGGAGTTTCCAATCTGTAATTATTAACACCGGAATATGGTGCTAAACGACTTCATGGTTAAAGAGTTTCGTTGGTATTCTGACGGAGCGTGTGTGGTCCACCGGCACATCATAACATCTCGAAATAGTCTTAGGGTGTAGTTATCTGGACTAAAGACCCCGAGAACCATGAGAAGTCGCAGTACACATCACCATTTCTGATATGGAGTTGCGAGAGAGGAAGACAGAATGACATATTCAGATATCATCGGAAGAGTATCCGATTGGATTACCTGCAATGAAGTGTATAAATATAAGACATTTTGGATACATAGAAAGAGTGAAAGGTCATTTTGGATATAAAGACATAGATATAAAACTTAAATTGAAAGTTTAAAAGAAACCAAGAAACACATAACAGTATTATGACAGATCCAACTAGGTGATTACCTCGTGGAGACTTGTTAATTAGTAGGAGTAGCTGCCAGTCAGATTATTCAAAAGTCCACAGTCGCTCATACTTTCGGAAGTAAGTAGTGAATTAAGACTATCATGAATTGAATTCTAGATTGTCTAAGGAGTTAGGCATAGCAATAGAGTTGCTGCAATGTTCGTGAGTGCTTAGAAATGGAGATTTGAGTATTGGACAAACCCACACTCAGAAATTACTTCATCGATTATATCACGAGTAATTCTGAGACGATAAAATCTTATGGTCTTGAAACGGAGACATATGAGTTGAAATTTACAAGTCGGTTGTACATTTATTTGTTCCTTTTACCCTAATGGGAAAAGCGATATCTGTGGGCCCCTCGGCGATTTGGTGTTGACTAAAGTACTTGCCAGCCAAGACTAAATTGATGTGTTCAATTAGAAGTCTTATTTCATTACAAATCAGAAATAGGGAAACAAAGTATCGGACTGAGATTGATCCTAATCCATGTCTCTAGTCGAAACGATATCTTGTAGAACAGAGGATCATATGATCACTTATCTTAGGACGCGTAACTGACTGGGTCAGAGTTCGGCAGTGGCTTTTGGAAGCTACAATTTGATGATCGATTTAGAAGTTATACTGGCAGTTATAGTCATAGACTTATCCAAGTGGGAGACTGTTGGATTAGGTGTCTAAGCCATGACTATAATTGGTATATATTTGATTGATAGTAGCAAAGTCATTTTGGGTTGCCCTCATAGCTGGCAATTTGACAGAATAACTTTTGGAGAGAGAGATTGATTTATTATGCGATTAATGAATCAATATAAATTATTTTGTTAATATGTTATGAGGATAATATTAATTAGAAACAGTATTATTTAATTAATAATTAATCAGAAATTAATTGAAATTAATTTTGGGATTAATTAGATTAATTAAAAGTGCAGGGGCTGATTATAATTGCTCAATAGTTAAGAAATAGATAATTATAGTATATATATATATGGTGAACGAAAATTAGGATAATTATATCCATAATTTTCGAATTATATATATATATATATATATATATATATATATATATATATATATATATTTAAGACATATGTGCATTAAGATATTCATATATATATATATATATATATATATATATATATATATATATATATATATATATATATATATATATATATATATATATATATAAGTATCTTAATGCACATATGTCTTAAAATTAAGATAGTACAACACATAGAAGCATTCATTATCCACCTTTGTCTCATTACCCGACTTAAAATTTATAAGGCGCTAAAACGGAATTGAGCGGATGATTTGAATTTCAAAATGGTTTGCTGAAAAAGTTGAAAGGGTGTACTTGTATGGATATGTGTGCGGTGAATGTTACCCGTCGATGCATTGTACAATCTAATGGTTTGTAATAAATATCACTCGGATCGCCAACTCTCATGACTAGCTTTAAAAAGGGATGACAGCTTCTCTTTCCAAATTCAAAACTTTTTTGAATTCTCTCAAAAGTCTCTTCCATTTCTGTGAAGTCCTGCACATCGCTTTGTACCCACCAGCCACCATAGCCACGGTGAGGTCAGGACCATTGAACAACGTCACCACCATCGTTTTGTTGTTGTCCCTCTCCATACATCTTTCGATCAAGAACCCCTAAACCGCATATCCTCACCACCACTACTTCTCTTTAGCAGCGACCTTCACCACCACACCCACCGTTCTCTTAATATGCTCTCCCTCTCTAGCCGACGAAGACGAACCACCACCATTACAAAACATGTGTGCACGCTTCTTCATATGCATCCTATTGTTTGGTCTTTTACATTTTATAATCGATTTTTTATTTTGATTTACCAGAATCTAATATTGTCTGTATTTAGAGTTTATGAAGATGAAGAAGAACGGTCTTCCTCTCCATCTGGTCGCGTTTTCATATGGTTCGGAGTTATGAGACGACAGAAAGTAAAGGGTGAATTAGCATCCAAATCTGAAATATTGTGCAGGTTTTTACTGATTGTTATCGTAGTCTAGGGTTGGTGGCTATTATATGGAAGCATATGAAGGTTACAATGTTGAATCCAAATTCGTGGGACAACCGATGCTCTGTTTCAAGCTATTATAGTTTGTCGTGCTTATGGTAATTACTGGAAGATGCGCCATTTCTCACGACATCCCTAATCACCGACTCCCACTTCAAATGCGCGACCGTCATTGCTCAATCCGCCATCGCCACCTTCAACACCACTTTTTGCCGCCACCACTTCTCACAACTAAACAACATATGCTGTCAGGTACATCAATTTTGGAATATTCCTTTTTCCATCAACATCCACTATATGTTCCTTGTGGATCTCTGTATGTATTAGTGTGTGTAGGTGGGTCTATGTGTGTATTTGGCTCTAAAGCTGTCTATTGTGTGTTTTTTCTATTTATGTATGTGAATTTAAAAATGGCGTTCTTAACCCACGCATTGCTCTTACAAACCTCATAAATGATCCCTAAGCTTTGACCTAATCATATATTCTTCTCACAATACAGACCACGCTAGCTTGCAAGTCGATTTCTTACATTTATGTGTGATTTTAATGGATTTCTTACACTTGTGATTTTGTTTCTAGAAGAAGATTTAAAGTTCATTCCTATTTCTGGCTGACGGCTCAAAGTTCATTGCTGTGAAGGGTGAATCTATCATACTTGATTTTTCTCTGTATCTTTTCATATTTAGTGACACTTTTATTTTGTGCAACTTAAATAAGTTTCAGATATACTGAAAGATGGGATATAAAAATACCGATTAAATCTTGGAAACTGGTAAATGCATTGTTTTTTACTATTTTTGTAAAACTAGAATGATTTAATTTGTGGTTTTTCTTTGTGTGCAGAAATTGAGGATGGAGAGATTGACGTGTATATATATATATATATATATATATATATATATATATATATATATATATATATATATATATATATATATATATATATATATATATATATATATATATGGGTTAATGGCATGAAAGCACAATAAACTTTCGTTTTTGGTTATAAATGGTCCCTTAAATAAAATTTGGTCCTTATAAGTCATTGAAGTCATAAATGACTTGCTTAATAAACCATTGATCGTAAATATGACGGGTTTAATAGGTAAAGATGCTTATGTGGACATTCTCCTTACAAATGTTTTACGTGGCAATCCGAATAGGATGATCTACGTGGCCAAGTGAGACTTAAAAGGTTAAAAGCGGATGGCTTTAATCGTCCCTTATACAAAACTAGGGTTTTTATGTTCGTCCCTTCAAATTCAGATATATCTCCCGAGCAAGAGTAATTTTCGTTCTTATAGGAAAGCATGGCAGATCCTGAACCTGTATACTTGAAAGTGGATGTTAACTTCAATGGGGGTTTTATACGACATCCGTGTTCGTATGCTGGAGGGGAACGTCATTTGTTTACGGATGTTGATTTTGCTGGAATGAATTTCGAAGGATTTGTTTTTTTTCTCCAACATTTCTTTGGACAAGATTTTGTAAAAGTGTACTACCGTCATCGTGGTCGTCCTTTGTCAACCGGTATCAGGTGGTTAGAAAACGACCTTGATTATGCATTATTTCTCGATACTGCTTATGAAGAGCCCGATGAAATAATATCTGTTTATTTGGACCACTCGGGGGATGGTTTGGAGGATTGGTTTGATACAAGTACAGAGGAAGAAGGTTCAGTAATTCAGGGTTCAGACAACGAGGGTTCAGAGAAGGGAGAAAAAGATAAAGAACCTTCACCAATACCCCCCCCCCCAATGAAGAAAACGGTTTGGTTGATGAAATGTTTCCAGATGAGACAGTCCCTCTAAACAAGACTTCTGATGACGAATTTCTAAACAAATTGTGCCCAGAAGGACCAAATGAGGTTGATAATGATGAGGGAGATCATGCTGATGCTGTAGTCCATTCTACTTTCAATCCCCTCTTATCCTGGAAGTTACAAAAACCAGTGTTAGGTATGCGATTTGAGAATCCTAAACAACTTAAGAGTATGCTATGTAATTATGCAGTGGCTAATGGATATCAATTATGTTTCACAAAAAATGATAATAAGAGGCTACTTGTGGTGTGTTGTAAAGGAGAATGCACATTCAGACTTTGGGCTTCCTGGATGAGTGTAGAACAGTCGTTTCAGATCAAATCACTAAAAGATGAGCATAGGTGTGCCAGAAACTACAAGTTAGGTTCTATTGTCAATTACCAGTGAATAGGAAGTCACTACACCAAGGAGATATTACATAGGCAAACCCTTACCATTAGACAGTTGAGGTTAGAGGTGATTAAAAAATTTGGTATTGATGTCAGTTTAGGTCAATGTAGAAGGGCAAGGAAGTTTGCCTTTAACATTATAGAGGGTAATCTGATTGAACACTATGCAAAACTATGGTCCTATGGGGAGGAGCTAAGAAGGTCAAATCCAGGAACAACTGTGAAGATGGATGTGCTGTCAATGCCATATGGTAAAAACTACTTCAGCAAGTTTTATGTTTGTTTTGATGGTGTGAAAAAAGGATGGCTTGAAGGATGCAGAAGGGTAGTTGGGATTGATGGATGTTTTTTGAAAGGGATATGTTCTGGGGAGTTGTTGTGTGCTGTTGGCAAAGATGCTAACAACCAAATTTATCCTATTGCTTGGGCTGTAGTTTGTGTAGAAAACAAGGAAAATTGGAAATGGTTTCTCTCCTTGCTGAGTGATGACCTGAAACTAAACTTGGGTCAAGGTTTCACTCTAATGTCAGATCAACATAAGGTACTCCTATCCCCATATATAGTATCTAATATAAATTTGATGTGCTAATGTTTGCTTGTTATGCAGGGTTTAATGGAGGCTGTAAAGGAGTTGTTGCCTGAAGCTGAACACAGGCAATGTGCTAGAAATATTGCTTCAAACTTCAAAAAGAAGTTTAGTGGGGCACACTTTGAGAACTTGTTTTGGAAAGCATGTAACTCAACTACAGAACAATCATTCAAAGTTGTTATGAAAGAGATGGAGACACTTAGTCCAGAGGCCTTTAAGTACTTAATGGACAAGGACCCTAAGACTTGGTCAAGAGCATACTATGAAACTGGAAGATGTGATGCAGCAGTGGAAAATGGAACATCAGAAAGTTTCAACGCAATTATAGTGGAAGCAAGAAAAAAGCCAATAATTAGTATGCTTGAGGAATTAAGAATGTACATGATGGAGAAGTTGTTCAAATCAAAAACCAAGGTTTGGACAAGTGAAGTTGCCCCTTCAATTAGGCAGAAGTTAAATGTCTTGAAGCTTGACCAAAGGTATTGGCAGGTGCTTCCTAGTGGCCTTAATCAATTTGAAACAAGATCAGGTAGTGAGGCTTTTGAGGTAGACCTAGATAAACGGACATGTTCTTGCAGGCTTTGGCAGTTAAATGGGTATGGTTGTGTGCACTCAGTGTCAGCTATTTGTTTTCTAAATAGGGATGTTGAGAAGTACGTGGACCCTATATTCACTAGAGAGATGTACTCAAAGACATACCAATACTCCATTCATCCTATGAATGGAAGTACAATGTGGCCTGAGACTGATTATATACCACCATTACCCCCAAAGAATAGGAAAATGCCTGGAAGGCCACCTGTTAAGAGGAAAAGAGATGTCACAGAGAGAGGTGATAAGCATAAAGTATCAAAGCGGGGAAAGAAGGTGGCATGCAACATTTGTAATCATACTGGCCACAACAAGGCAACATGTCCCACAGTAGACAAACTAAGGAAGTTAAAAGTAAAGAAACCCATCAAACCAATAGTAACACAGGTATCTACTTCAGAAGCATATCTCTTTTGATTTATGTATTAATATGTTTACATTGTTTCTTATTAAATTTATAAGGTTGGAATGGAAGCTGGGAGTGCAAGTAATTGTATGGAAGGGGGCAATGTAGAGTCTACACCAAGCACAACGAAAACTGTGGAAACTAACTTAAGGAAAAGAAAGTCAGAAAGGATTATCAAGAGCAAATTAGCAAAACAAATTGGAGGAATACATGATGAAGGAAATTCGACCACGAATGCTGTTAATTTGGATTAGGTTTTATGAAAGGGTGTTAGGTATTAGAATGTGGATCATGATGTTTAATTACTTTTGAATGTGGATGTTTAAGTTTGTCTTTATGGGTTAATGTTTGTTGGAAGTAGTTGGTAACTTATTAAGTCATGCATGGACGATTGGGATCTTTTCCACTTTTGACTGTAATATATGGAAAAGTTCAATTTGCATTATGTTATTGTTCCTTGTTGTTTTTTCATAAAATCTGCATATGATAATGTGTAAGTGGACCACAGTGTATTCAATCCCATGGACCACATTGTCATTAAAGCCATGTGCTATTGTCTTTACAGAGACAAAATGGACCCCTTTATGAAAAAACAATTCAGATCTATTGTCCTTTTTACTGACAAACTATTTTTATAGAAGGAAAACATTCCTTTTTACCATTCCAGTCATAACCTTTTACATATACTTCCAACAAAAGGGCCTTTTCAATGGCCATCTCTCCTTTACAGTTGACTAACCCACAAAATGTCCCACGTTAGCATACCTGCATGCATAAAACCTACCCATCTGCATGCATCTATCTGTTATCCAAATACATAATTTAGAGGGTACCCTAAGTTAGCTTATCCCAAAAACACCAACCATTACACTAACATAAATATATACAATACCCAAAACCCCCCACCATATTAACTTCTATGCCACCAGAATCAGTACACATGGTTGATCAACAACCATATGAACACCGCAACAAAGAGCACCATTACCACCAAACTGAACTGGAGTTTGTTTTTCAAACTTTCGTTTTCTTCAACCAACTTACCCTTTTCAGCAGCTGCACGACCTTTCTCTTCTTCCAGCTCAACCTCCAAATCCTTTGTACGACTTTTCTCAGCCTCCAGTTGATTTTCTAAAGCAGTTATCCTCCTTTTGAGTGTACCAGGGTAAGAACTATATCTCCAGTTATCCAACTCAGCCTTCATTTCAAGGAAGGTTTTCTTGTAGTGACCATGTGGGTCATTCAGTTCAGGGTCCAGCCAACGGAAGAACAAGCAACTCTTAACGTTTTTCTGTACACATAACCACATCAAGATCAATATCTCATACAAATAACCACATTACGAAATCGAACTCGATACACATAACCACATTGACTGAAATCGAACTCGATAACCGAAAACCGATAACCACAATGACTCAAATCGAACTCCCATTTACGAAATCTGACCCATTACAGTGTTAGGGTTTCGAGTAACTCCAAATTAGGGTTTCAATTTCATGTGTGATAACCGACTAATAAACACATTACAATGATCGCAAACACGTAAACAAACTAAATAAATTTCTTACCAGTGAGTTCACACAATTTTTAAAGCGCCTTGCCGGGTGATCGTCCGTCCATGAGATACGAAATTTAGGCGGCAAGTCGCAATCACACAGACGACCGTCGTCCGGGGGAGGAGGGCGTGGTCGAATCGTTGACGCCCCTGAGCTTCCAGATCCAGATGCAGCCATTCCCTTCCACTTAAGCCTTTCTTCGCGATTTTAGGGTTACGAAAAGGTAACAATGTTTCCTATGAGACTTCATTTGCACCTTTCCCGATTAAGTAAGCCTTCCAAGTCACACCCGGTACATAGCTGTCGTCCACCTTCATGCTTACGTGGCAATGTAACCGGATACCAACCGGTTACATTGGGCAAAAGGACCATTTAAAACCCTCTTTTAATACTTCAATGACTTATAAGGACCGAATTTTATTTAAGGGACCATTTATAACCAAAAACGAAAGTTTATTGTGCTTTCATGCCATTAACCCTATATATATATATATATATATATATATATATATATATATATATATATATATATATATATATATATATATATATATATATATATATATATATATATTTGTGAATAGAGGAAGTCTGGTTGAATTGTGGTTTTTAGTTATTGAATCTTTTTTCTATTTTAGACAAATTAATTGAATATATTTTAGAATTTTATGAAATTAAAAATTTGGTATATTCTTGCTTTATGATAAACCTGCCTTGCATTTCCCAGGAATGCACATTTAATTGATGTATGTGCTACGTTTGTGTGTGGTTGTATGGATGAAGTTGTGACAAGACTGGTTGACAGAGTGGGTGAAGAGAAATCTGCAGCAATCGTTTGGTTTTTGCTATAATTAGGGATTTTTTATGGCTTTTTCAGCGATCTTCCATATACACTCAACAAATTGCAAAAAGATTCATTGCCCCTTTATCCTACCGGTGGCCCTGGAACTTCCTACTTTGTTTCCTTTCTATATTGAATAGGTATCTTGATCTAAATGATAATTGAAGAAAAATAGGATCATATTGCATGTATCTGTTTGTTGGATGAACAAAGATTGTTGTGGGTTTTTAATTAATTTCGTAGACTTTTAAATTAATGTCAAATATATGGAGTGATGGTGAAGAAAACCATCATGTATTGTAGATATATATAATTCTTTTAGAAAACCATCATTTATTTAATTGAAGTGTTGGTATGACGTTATAGAAGTTACAAACATGAATGTTTTCAAAATGCACAAATAGAGAATAAATATTGACGTTAAAACTATAGAGATTAATATAAAGTATAATAAAAGTCATATTTGATAAAAAATCAACAAATAAAAAATATAATTAGATAATAAAGTAAAACTTGCACCGATAGTCATATTATTATATTTTTTATGGTATAAAATGCTAAGTACATTCCTAATATGGTCATATCTATCTATCTCTTCTAATAAAGTAACCTTATAAATGCCACATGTCCTTCTTCTAAGAGTTCATTTAGCCACGTGTCAACATAACAAGCAATCGTAGAATTTTTTCCCGCCTAGAAATTAAAGGTTTAGGTTCTATTATTCGGTTTATGCCTCTCCTAATCCGTCACTAAAATTAAGGACCATCTAAAATCTCGGATATCATACCTTGAATAGAGAAGATATGTTTAATTTCAAACATTTAAATCCCGTAATTCTCTCCCCATTCAGTTTTCTTCTATAAACTAGAAACCTTCGATGCTTTCTTCTCCCGCCCTTCCCAAACTCAGAACGATACCACCACTAAAACCCTCAACACAATCTCCTCCATCTGCCACTGTCGAAACTCCGCTCACATATCTTCCATGACGCCTCTCTCTCCCTCTTTCTAAACCCTCTCTTTAAGAAACTCCAATTCAATTTAATTGGACCACGAGCCTCTATCACAGACGTGATCAGGTATATTCTTTGAGTTCTTTTTTTTCAAGTTCTGATTTTGAATATGTGTTGTGTCTTCTGATTTTGGGTTCCAGCCTTACACCACTCAACCTCCTCTTATTATTCACCACAATGAACACCACCACCATGATCTCATAACTCACCTTACTCACAAACTCAGTGACATCGCATCACAAAGATATCGTTAGATCTATGCTTCACCACCCACCACCGCCCAACATCGACAACCGTCACTTTATCCTCTCTGTACGTAAATAAGGTATGTTTTTATATTTTTTGGTGTTTTATTTCTCATATCCATACTCCCACAGACACACGTACGTACCACCACGAACTTCGTTGTATGTGAAGTCATGTTGTGTTTCTTCATTGTCGACAAAGTTCGTTGCCTTTTTTTGTTTTTTTGGTGCTAGATAAGTGGCTTTTGGGGTTTTGAGGTACTGTAATGCTTTTGGAGTCTGATAGGTGCTGCTTTGCTTTTTTGATTTCCCCTGTGATCTTGGTGCTGATGCATTCGGGGGGTTATGGACGAATTTGCCCCTAGGACATGCTAGGGCTCGGTTTGTAGGTGCAGTTAAAGAATCGAATTGTTCTGATGCTGTTTAATCTTCTTGAAGTCCGGCTTCTGTATTCTTGGAGGAACTGGACGAAAATGCCCCTTGAATAATATGGGGCTTTTGATTTATCTTGGCGCAAAGAAAGTTCAAGGTTATCGATTGGGGCTGTTGCTTTTTTATTGCTTTGAGGTTATGTGGATGTTAAAGGACTGGTTGAATGGTTTATTGCTATCGAATGGGAGCTGCTGCTTTTGTTTTGTCTTTTCTGGTAGGTAGCAAAGTTCATTGCTTTTGGTTAATATTGTATTTGGTTGTTCTTTATACTCAACTTGTACTCTGTTTTGCTCCAGCTACCCACTGGAGCATTTTGTTTTTTAATAAAATTAGTTTGCCTTGCCGTTCAAAAAAAAAAAAAAAAACACCACGAAGTAATTTGGTAACATCGATACTTCTCACTCCTTTTTTGTTTCCAGCTTTGGATCACAGATCCAAACACACCAGAATTTGGGGGTTTTATTGATTGAAAATATAAGAAATATAAAATTAGTGACCATATATGGCCGAATCAACAATATTTATTTCATCATTTTGTCTCTGATAACATCTGATTGAAGAATATGTTTAATATTTCTTTATTTTGTAAATTATGAGGGTTTTGTTTTAAGCTCATCTATTGAGCAGTTTCGGGTATGTTATTTTGCCATTAAAGTTTCATATTGTCTCCGGGTCAGAAACTACTATCCTTCTATTATATTTTTGTGTCTGTTAAGATTTTGATATGTAGAAAGAATGTTGCAGATCTCAATATCTAGGAAAATCAAAAGGAGATAAACCTCAACTGCAGATCCGAAAGATATGAAAAGCTTTGCTGATAAAAATCTTGACATCTTATGACTTTTTGTTTTTAAGATTTTGTTTGTTTTGATATTTGAAGGTTTGAAAAACATGTCATAGACGACTTTAAAACCATTTGCAGTTATTGGCATGTTGCAAGCAATCAATTAGTTCTGCAAGTATTTTATTGTTCTATCTCTCATCCCGTGTTTTAAATATGATTGTATTACCATTAGACCCTCTATTGGCATGATCTGCAACGAACAATTAGCGATATTTTTACGTCTTGATGTTTTAGGTACAAAAAGGAGGGTTACGATTTGCGATGATTTAAGGGCTATCCAGTAACACAAATAATTGGCTACATTTTTACATTTGATCACACAATTCTAATCTCTACATTTACATTGCTTTCCTGTTTATGTGGTAACATGGGTATTTTTGTTTTTTTACAAAATTTAAAGGTTTTGGTACAATGCTATTTCAAAGTAGTTTTGTCTTCATCTGCCACGTTTTTTTTATTTAGTAATTACTTTCTCTCATTTTGCTACTATTAACAATTTTCGTGTTTGGTTGTTGAATCCAACGAATGTGCAGTTACATTTGCAGTTGCATTTAGCGAATTCAGCCCAGTTTTTGTTGTTTGATTCGTCAAATCGAGTGAGATGGAGTTAAACAAATATACTCTTTTGGAACCGAAGCTCAACCATTAACAGGAAAAATATCGACTTTGGCTCTTTTTGTGGTTTATGAGCATTTAACATTTCTTATTCTTATCAACTCACCAAGCCCGATTCTTGGCCTGCATTGATTTTAGGAGCGGTGTGTATATCTGGTAATGCAAATGTAACAATAGAATGTACTGAAGTGGAGAAATAAACCTTTTCCAGATTCAAAAACTGTTGTAATATTTATAATGTAAGATGATAATTTGCAAATCTCTTTCAAGAAATCTGATTTAATATTCAACTTTATGATTCAAGATTCTGATTCCATATCTGTAGAGGGAGATATTCGATGATGAGCAGATTCTGATTTCAATTTCATTCCCACAACCCCTACTTTATCTATATTACGAGTTTCAACTATTTTTCTATTGCCCTGTTTCACATATTCTTAGTCCATGCATTTTTTTTATTGTTTTTACTATATATATTGCTTTGGTGGATCATCATCTTTTTGCTTGGTAAATCTTCATCTTTTTTGCTTTGGTGATGTTGTAGATCTCTCTAAAACTCGATATTAGATTCTCTATTTGGTAAATCTTCATTTATGGGTATTTATTTCTTATCAATCTGATTTTTTTCGTATTTCACACTGCAAAGATTTGGCGACGATGATTGACTTATGGCAAGCTCAAGTTACTTCTAAGCCTCTGGTAAGTTTTACACTTTTTATTTTTTTATATTGAGAGTCGGAGCCATTTAAAAATGATTAATATTACAGCAGCTCGAGGAAGAAACAAAGAAGGCAGTCATGCTTGATTTTCGGTAGTTTGGAACTTTTTCGATACACCGCACCACCACGAGTAAGATAAAAAGAAGTGTTCATGGCTTGGTTTTTGGTTTTATAGACTTTGTTTTAATTGGGTAGTTTTTCAAAAATAGAATGTTGTAATATGAAAAAATGGTAGTAGAATGTTATAAAAAAACATAAAGATGAAAGTATGTTTCTAACTCTCACATTTAATCATTTGTTTATTATAGAATTCAAATTCTTGTGATTGGTTAATATTTACCGCCTCAAGTGCCTTTTTTATTCTTGGATTTTGAACTTCAACCCGCCTTTGAGCTTAAAGTTGTTAAATGTTTGAAATGGGGTGTGAAGTCTAAAACTATAGTATTTGATGTTATTAAAGCTAACCTTGGTCTTTCTTAATGGTGGTAATATGTTGTTCAGCAACCACGTTTTGATCACGAGGTTTTAATTAGCAACCTACTTTGTAATGCACTTTTTAGAACATGTATTCATTTAAAACAAATGAAAACTGTGAATAAGTACTGTAACATACAAACTGATTTTAGAATAGATGTTCATTTTACCAACCAAGTTTTAGGTCCTTACACCACCAGTTTTAGCATCCTTATTTGTAAATAGTGCTACAAATAGCAACCTACTTTGACAATGAACATTAGAATTTAATTTTTTGGAAATGCATAACAATTAACGAAGAATTACTGCAAATTATATAAATGGAATAACATTGGATAATTTTTCCACCTAAAATTACAAGCTGATCCATGATTTACACAACTGGTTTTACCATCCTACTTTGTAAATAGTGCTAATGATAGCAACCGACTTGGATAGATTGATTAGTTGGACCCGTTAGATATTTGATTTTTGTTTATGTAGAAACAAATGAAAATTTATAATTATAGTCATGTGGAAAACAAACAAATCATTAAAATATGACAATTTACGAAATAGCCAAATGACTCAACATTTGAACTTTAAATTTAGAGTTTCTTACTTTTCGTTATTATCAAAGTGACAATGAAAATCAAAATACTCATAAATTGAATGGAATAGTTCATATATTAATTTTCTTGACAAAAATACATGAACAAAAGTACAATTCATAAACGGAAGAAAACTATATCAATGTTTCATTTCTAACAAAAAACAAAAGTATAGTTCTATTTTTAACTAAATACAACAATATGTTTTTTTAACCCAGATCCCCTAACATATTATTATTTTTAACCTAAAGCAAAATGTATGTTTATTTTTAACTAAAACAACATTGTATTTTTAATTTTAACTTCTAACAAATACAATTCTATTTTTAAACTTAAAAAGAAATGTACTTATGTTCGTCGGTCGAATACTCTTTGCTAAAATTTATGACATTTTACTATGCTTTTATCTTTTATGACATCATTTTCTGATGCGTGACTTTTCAAAACGACATAAAGGTACTACTATGTATGATTTTTAGTTTCGTTGTTGCGGGGACTCTATTAAATTTTTTATGTCTCATACTTTCGTCTTTCAATAAAACGTTAATCACAATCTAAATATTTTTTTTTGTTTTTTGATTTATTATTTATTATTTATTATACACATAGGTTTGAATTTTGTTGTCTATTTTACCTATTTTTATTTCACAATCCGTGTACCACACGGGTTTTAACCTAGTTGATAGATATATAAGTACATTATTATTAAACATCATGCGGACTACCGACTACCAAATCCCCTTCCCCTATTTTGTGTGCGTATATAAATGAAATTATTCATCACAAATAAAGTATTCTCCGTGCTTGCATTGCGTGAACAACAAAAACTCAAAACCCGATATTCTAAACCATATACAACGATTGCTTAAAGGAATCCATTTGCTGCCTAAAACTATTTGACACATTGAAACTAATCGCAATCACTGCATTATGCAAGTACACCACCGGAAACTATACACGTTACCTCGACCAAAGGAAACTATCCACCAACATATTGTTATTTTCAACCCAAAACAAGTTAGTACATATTTTTAACAAAAACAAATGCATTTTTAACCAACACCAGGCATATTTTGAATTTTAAACCAAAAATAACATACTTTTATTTTTAATGCAAAACAACAAACATTTTTTTAACCAAAAATATATGCCAAAAAGTGATTAAATGCAGAAAGAAATCTATACGTCGTCGTTGAAAAAAAACTATTATTTGAAAGGATACTATTCACCATACACTGCATCGGTTGGGTATTTCGAAAACTACCATGGGAAAAAACCGTTCATAGAAAGACAAGTATTTATTGAAAAAAACATCATAACGTCTTAAATTTTTTATGCTAAAAATTTATGGCCCGCCGCATTGCGCGGGTACACAACTAGTATATATATATATATATATATATATATATATATATATATATATATATATATATATATATATATATATATATATATATATATATATATATATATATATATATATAGGGTTCCGTTCTGATGAGGACTTTTTTTTCGGTGAGGACTCGTAAGGACACCTTAAAAAATTGAAAAAAATATAAAAAAAATACAAATCAAAAAATCGAGAATAGTACTATATCATTATCAAAAAAAATTTGGAAACAAAATTTGGATCATTGAAAAACAACAATGATCCAATTTTTTTTTTTTTTTTTTTGTGGATCATTGTTTCATTATAAAAAAAAAATAATGATCCAAAAGTTTTTTATCGAATTTTTTTCTCCAATATAGTACTATGATCCATTTTATTATTTATATCTTTTGTTTATTTTTTTAAGGTATCCTCACGAGTCCTCACTTTAAGAAGAGTCCTCTCCCGATCGCTTATATATATTGTTGGGAATATTTGTGATGAAGTGCTGACGTATCCGAAGTCCCCTCTAGAAGACCTTTTGCAGAAAAACCCCGAAGTAAGAAATCAATAAAAGACACCGAAGTCTAAAGACTCCGAAGTGCTACGCATGGAGGATCCGAAGACTTCATAGCCTGTCCATCTGTCTTTTGTGTGCACGCGTATAGTACAATACGTGTTGAATGAATCTCTTATCATATTGGCTAGTACACTGATAGGATATTCTCTGTAATAGTTGTACTATTCGTATCACTGATTCAGTATAAATATCAGTGATACCTTGCCGTGTAGAATGAGTGATTACGAGATTGTAAAACCACAACATAGAAAACCCCATTGTAAAACCACATCTTATAATCAAGCATTCGGCACATGTTATCCACTTTCACCTTGTTCATTTAACCTTCTTATATTGTTCTTGTGTGATTGATTGTGTTATTGGTATAATCTTTGTTTTAATTCATCTATTAACTGATTTCAACACCCAACAAGTGGTATCAGAGCAAGTCAGCTCAAAAACCTGATAGTAGAGCTTAAAATTCATTGCTCCAGTTCTAGATCTGAATCGATTCTCAGATCTAGCTTTCTGCAACTGTTGCAAATCTCTGTTACCTGTTTTTGCTGAAAAGATCCTGTTGAAATACATCAAGATGACTGATTTCACAGCAACTTATGCGAATATGCTTAACTATGCTAACCTCATTGGTTCTACAACAAAGGCCCCTGTTCTAGTAACATCTTACTATGATTACTGGGCTGGTCGAATGAAGGATTATCTTATTGGACTCGATAAAGACTTATGGAGGTCTGTGACTGAAGGTCCACACACAGACATTGCTGGTCGATTCATTGTTCCTGACGGAGAAGAAGTCGTTGTCCTTAATGCAGTTGACATTAAGAAGCTTGAAAACGATGAGAGGGCTATGCATGAATTTCGAAGTGGCTTGGGTCCTGACGTAAGCCATCACATTACTGATGCGAAATCTGCAAAAGAGATGTGGGACAATCTCAAACTCCGTTTTGGAGGAGATAAAATCCTTCATACCAGCAAAGTTCAAGAAATCCTTGCGGACTTCGGGAACTTTAAGCAAGAAGAAAATCAGTCCTTAGAAGCCTGTTATGAACGTCTGAGTAACATGATTTACACTTTAGACAAGTATGGGAAACAAGAAGCCAACAAGAGATAAATATCAAATTTCTTTATAGTCTTCGCAAGGAGTGGAGACCAATTATGCTCATGGTCAAATTATATGAGAATATTGAGAAATACAAGTTGGCTGCCCTATACAATCTACTGAAATCACACGAACCCGATGTGGTATGTCGAAGAAGTGAAATTGTTGGTTCTGGACCACTTGCCCTCGTTTCAAAAGAGGAAGAAGAATCAAGTGATGAAGACATTGCTGCCTATATGGTGGATGCTAATGGAGAAATTGTTGCTCTCTATGCCGCCAACAATCGTAGATTCAAGAAGCCCTTCTTCAAGAATAACTCTGGAAAACCATTTGTGAAGAATTTCAACAAATCAAACTTCAACTCCAAACCTAAACCAGAATTATTCACTCCGAAGGAGGAAAACTTAAAATTGTCAACCCCGAAGCCATCTGAAAAACCGGCTTCGGAGTCATCCAAAGAAAAGACCGAAGAGAAAAAGGTCTCAGGTGATTCTGGTTATGATTGCAACTATTGCCATGACAAGAATCATTTTGCAAAAGACTGCATGCTTCACAAGCAAAACGAAAAGAAACCACAAGTGAAGGACGAAGCATACAACGCAAGAAAATTGGAGGAAGTTAGAGTGAGGACCAAAGACCTAGCTTTAATGGCTGCTGATGATCGTCAAGGATCTTATCAGGTTTGGTCTTCGGACTCAGATGATGACGAAGTAAGAAAGTCATCTCATAGTGCTTTCATGGCCTATGATGTCGGTAAGAGCTTTTTAAAGGACACTTCGGAGAAGTTTGGTGATAAAGAGATGTTGGAGGTTGAAGCAACTGCGGGGTCTTGGGTTTGTGACTTCGGAGGGATTTGAGATGATTGCTGCTGGTACTCCGAAGACTTGGTTTGAAGACTCTTCTGATGATGATTAGGAGATATGCTTGATGGCAAACGAAACTCGCCTAACAATCCCAGAACAGGTATCAAAACTTCTTTCATCTCTTAAAATTCCTATTTCTCATTCTACTCCAATTATAAATGAAATAACTCGTGATTGCTCTGTTATGCATAAATTACTCATTGATGCTAAAAATAGGGAAGTACTCACTGAGCAGGAGCTTCTAAGCTTGAGGGGGAGAGTAGAGAGCCTGAAGCTAGCATTAGAAAAATCCAATCTTAGAATCTCCTTGTTAGAAGAAAATAGAGAAAAATTTGTAAACAATCATGATGTAATCTTGAAACAGCGAAACATATTTTGTGAAACAGCCAAACGATTATATGCGCATATTACTAGAATTTATCATTCAGCTGATGTTTGCAATGTCCAACATAGACAACTATTTCCTTTCATTGAGTTCAAATTAAAGGAAGTTGATAGTATATCCTATGAGTGTGAATCCATAGTGTCAGGTTCCGAAGTTACAAATCCCTCATACAAACATGGCCTGATATCTGTAGAAAAACATCTAACTGCTAATAATTTGTTGAAAATATTGCCGCAAGAAATTCCCATCCTGAAAAAGGCTGTACCTCAAATTGAAACAAAAGAAAAGGAATTTGTCAATAACTTGTCTGAGAAGGATTCTGAAAGCGATTCGGACATGGAGGAAATTGATTGTTCTTCTTTGACTTTATTAAAGTCATCATCTGTATCCGAATCGACCTCCGAAGACATTTCACAACTGTCTTCGGTGGACAAAGGAAAAACAAAATTGGGTTGTGTATCAAAAATTTTTAAAACCAAAGAAACTTCAAACTCCAAAATGCAAATCACAGATGAATGCACCTTTTATGATCAATATCTGAAGGACAATTCAAAAAGACTAGTCAAAGTGGCCTGTATCTATCCTAAGGTTTCTTATTTCAAAAACATAATTTTTGTAAAACCCGGTGGACTACCCTCAATTGACAACGATTTACAAAAACTTCTTGAAAAGGATAACTCCACGGTTAGAAACGAATGAATTTTCTCTTCTTCCAAAATGGTCGAAAACAAAATGAATGAAAGAATGGAAGTGAAAATAAATATATGAAAACAAGACCTATATGGTCACAACGTGTATAATCGTCTTTGTTTTGAAAAAGAGAAGATACCTGAAAATATGTCATACTTATTGCATCTCAAAAACGACGATCACATTTACACAAATCAAAACTACAAACAAATTCAAGTTGTGGAAAAACCCACAGCTCCGAAGATGGATATATTTTAATTGATGGAATCTTGTGAGTGTGTACCTTTATCACAAAATTCAGAAAATGCAGTGTCAAAATCAAAAGGATTTACCAACAAAACCACCGTACAAAAACCTCAAATTTTGAAAAGACCACAAGTTCCACAAAAATCAAAACCAACAATAGTAATTTCAAAACCAATTCAAAAACCTATTGTTGTGAACTTGAAAACCAAACAAACTTTGAATCTTGTGAAAAGAAAAGTTCCCTTAGGAGATTTGAAACAAAATGAAGCAATCGCTTCCACTTCTGGTACAAAACCCATTTGTTCAAAAATCTCAGAAGTCAAAGGTCGAAATGAAAAACCAACGTTCAATCCTGCAAAACCTAACTTTCCAAATCCAAGATTTCAAAAACCCACTAAGAAAACGTTTTCAAAAGGAAACAATTTGATAGATACATTCCATCAGTGGCTAGACAAAAATTTGGATCTATTTAAAGATAAGAATCTTTCACTAAATGACTTTAAAATGGCATACGAAGAGTATCTTTATACCTCTACGTTGTGCAGCTCAATCTCAACGAAGTCAACATTTGAAAAACCAAAACAAAATTGGAAAAGGAATGATTTGAAAGAAAACTTAACTGCAAAAAAACTTCAAAATCCTCAATAACGTCAAATCTTTCAAGTAAAAAAGAAAACTTCAAAAACACCAAAGTCAAAATCATCCATTCAAAAATGGGTTCCGAAGTCTGCCATTTTGTCAGTCACTTCGGACTCATCCATTTTAACTAAAAAGTCTTCGGAATCATGCTCAGATACTTCAGAATCTTGCTCATCTCATGAGGCTTCGGAGAATCTGATTAATTTAAATGCTAATGAAATTACTGAAGAGGCCGTAGAAAAATGGATCCAAGAATCCTTTGCTTACCCTGAGGACCCAAGATTGATTGGGTACCAACTTCTTGTTGAAGGTTATGACAAATGAGCGGTATGATTCAAAATGGTGCATGGATAGTGGCTGCTCAAGACATATGACTGGGAAGAAGGAATATCTCATGGACTACAGAACTTTGGATGATGCTGGAAATGTTCGCTTTGGTAATAATGAAACATGTCCAATTCGGGGATATGGCAAGATAACAAATGGCCAATTCACAATCAGCCGAGTGGAATTTGTTGAAGGATTGAAACATAACCTTGTGAGTATATCTCAATTGGTGGTTGGAACGGGCAATGATGTCACATTCAACAACCAAGGGAGTGTAATCACCAAAGAAGCAACAAAAGAAGTCTTACTGAAATCAGAAAGGAAGGGATCGATGTTTCCCTTAAATCTAAAGCCAGTAACAGGTGGGCAATCTCTATGTCTTCTCTCTAAAGCCAACTTCGGTGTCAGTTGGTTATGGCACTGAAGACTTGCCCATCTGAACTTCAAAGACTTGAACAAATTGGTGGCTATGGATTTGGTTCGAGGTATGCCTGCACTCAAATTCGATAATGACTCTCTTTGTTCTGCTTGTGAACATGGGAAGCAAACAAAACAAAGGCATCCAACAGTGATCAATCCCAAAATCACCGAACCGCTTTCACTTCTTTACATGGATTTGTGTGGACCATCCGCAGTTGAGTCAATTGGAAAGAAGAAATATATTCTTGTGATAGTTGATGACTATTCAAGATTCACTTAGGTTTTATTCCTAAGAAACAAATCAGATGCTGCTAAAGAAATCATCAACTTCATAAAGAAAATGGAATTGATGCTCAACAAGAAAGTCCAAACTGTGCACAGTGACAACGGTTCGGAGTTTAAAAATCAGACCTTGGATGGATTCTTGAAAACGAAGGGAATTAGTCACAACTTCTCTGCACCCTATACTCCTCAACAAAATGGAGTTGTGGAAAGAAGAAATCGTTCCTTATGTGATGCAGCTAGAACTATGCTAAATTTTGCAAACTTGCCCATGTACTTCTGGGCCGAAGCCATTTCTACTGCATGCTTTACTCAAAACAGATGCTACATTCACAAATGATTTCATATTACACCTTACGAAGTGCTCAACCGAAGAAAGCCAAATGTCAAATTTCTTCACATCTTTGGTTGTAGGTGTTTTATCTTGAACTTGAAGGATCACTTGACCAAGTTCAATGATAAATCAGAAGAAGGAATCTTCCTTGGTTACTCTCAAGACTCAAAAGCCTACAAAGTCATGAACAAGAGAACTCGCAAAATCGAAGAAACCTTCTATCTAAGGTTTGATGACTACTACATCAAGAAGTCTTTGCATCTATTTCCCATGTTATCTATCTTTCCAAAGCCTGCTGTAGATGCTGTTCCAATCACAACATTTGACACAGACTTCGAACTTTTGTTCGATCCACCTATGAGAGCTATGGACTCCGAAGCTAGGGCACCAGATAACCATGAATCTGAACTTTCCAAGCTCACAGATGGACCTGATGACTCCTCTACAAGCAGCGTACAAAGACCATCATCTGTTGAGGGGGAGCCATCCAACCAAAGTATGGGAAATGCAAGTGTTGAGGGGGAGCCATCAAACCGAAGTGAAGACACAGCTAGTATTGATGGGGAGCCAAATAATAGTCCAAGGAGAGCCAACACTCTGATCTCATATCCTTAGTCAATCTCAAATATCATATCCTTCTATCCAACAATCCAGGGGGAGCCAGAGATTGTCACTCCGAATTCGGCCACAACAATCGCTTCGGATAGAGCTACCACTTCCTCAACACCAACACATACCCAGGGGGAGTATACTTTAAACTCAACTTCACAAATGCACACACCACAAACCAACACAAATTCAAATAATCACTTACTGATGGGTGATTTTCCTTCCACTTCGGGATATCCCTCAGACATCAAGGACATTGATGCTGAAGGACCTCCTGACTTTGATCCAAATTATCCTCCTTTGGATAAATGGACGAGAAATCATCCACCATCACTTGTCATCGGTAATGTTCAGGACAGAGTATTGACTCGTGCACAAGTTCATCAAAAACAAATCGATTTAAACAAAACTTCGGAGCTGTGCATGTTCAATGTCTTTATTTCCAAGGTAGAACCTAAGAACGTTAAAGATGCATTTGATCACTCAGACTGGATTGAAGCAATGCAGTTGGAATTAGAAGAATTTGAAAGAAACAAAGTTTGGAGGCTAATTCCAAAACCTGCAAATGCCTCAATTGTCGGTCTCAAGTGGGTATACCGTAACAAACTAGACACGCAATGTGGTTCGGAACAAGGCTAGGCTGGTTGTCAAGGGTTATTGTCAATAGGAAGGGATTGATTATGAAGAAACTTTTGCTCCTGTTGCCAGACTCGAATCAGTTCGGATATTTGTAGCTTATGCTGCACACAAAAACTTTGATGTCTATCAAATGGATGTCAAATGTGCTTTTCTGAATGGTGATCTCGAAGAAACCGTTTTTGTTGAACAACCACCTGGCTTTGAAAGTAAAATCCACCCAAACCATTGCTATGTGCTAGACAAAGCAGTCTATGGTTTAAAACAAGCACCAAGGGCTTGGTATGAGACCTTGACTAAGTTTTTGAAAGAATCAAACTTTAAATAGGGCTCAGTGGATCCAACACTATTTAGAAAGAAAGTTGGATCTCACTTAATGTTAGTCTAAATTTATGTGGACGACATAATCTTTGGATCCACTGACCCTATTTTGTCAAAAGATTTTGAAAAACTGATGAAAAGCAAATTTCAAATGAGCATAATGGGAAAGATTAATTTCTTTCTTGGATTACAAATCAAATAATCTAAGGAAGGGATATTCATCAATCAACAGAAGTATACGAAGAGTTTGCTTGAACGCTTCGGGATGACTAACTGCTCCAAAGCAAAAGTTTCATTTCCTGCAGGTACAAGGCTAAATCCTTCATTGGATAAACTGAAGACAGACATACAACAATACCGAAGTATGATTGGATCACTGCTCTATCTCACAGCCAGTCGCCCTGATATCATGTTTGCAGTCTGCAATTGTGCAAGATATCAGGCTGACCCTAGAGAACCTCATTTGGTTGCAGTTAAGACAATTTTTCGATATCTTCATGGGACTACTGCTTATGGCCTGTGGTATCCAGCAAACTCCGGCTTTTACATACAAGCTTATTCAGACTCTGATATTGGTGGATGCTCTATTGACCGGTGGATGCTCTATTGACCGCAAGAGCACTTCGGGGGATTGTCAATTCTTAGATGGAAAGCTAATTAGCTGGCAATCCAAGAAGTAAACTTGTGTCTCTATCTCCACAGCAGAAGCAAAGTATGTAGCAGCTGCAGCGTGTACCTCACAAATCATTTGGATCCAAAGCCAACTGAAAGATTATGCCATCAACATGAGAAAAATCCCTTTGTTCTGCGACTCTCAAAGTGCAATTCGTATATGTCACAATCCAGTTCAACATTCCAAGACGAAGCATATAGCTCTGCGCTATCACTTCATCAAAAGTCATGTTGAGGAGGGGAATATTGAGATACACTTTGTTCACACTACAAAACAATTGGCAGATATCTTCACAAAGGCTCTGAATGAAGAAGCATTTACAAGAATAGTTCGTGGACTTGGAATGATAGATTGATCCACTCTTCCTTGAATCTCATATTTGCTCACTCTTACTCTTTTCCTTAGTTCAATAATTTGCAAAATCACAAAACTCCGCAACACTCCGAAGTAAAATATCACTTCGGAACTCTGCGGAATAAATCAAGAAAAATCACTTCAAATACCACCACAGCACACCGAACTAAAATATCACTTCGGACCTCTGCGGAACAAACTTTCCTTCAAAACAAACTCTTCAAATTTAAAAATCACTTCAACATATTTTGACTTCGACTCTTAAGGACAAAAATAAAAAGGTTATAAGTCAAAGAAAATTCAAAAACAGGAAAAATCACACCAAGTTATGAGAAAAATTTCATGAATTAACCAAGTAAAGGACAAAACTTTGATTTTAGATTCTGATAATCATACCTTATTGCACTAAAAGGTATTTGGGAATCGACTTGAAACATTGGTAAGACAACAGACTTCGAAGTGAGGTTAAGGATATTTTACAATTTGAAGCCTTGTTTGATTCCTATATACTTAACATAATGTCTATTTCTAACTACCCTTCGGAACTTGACTCGTTTCAACTTCAAATTAATCATGTAGCCTCAAAACTACACAGGATAACTCAAGTGCTCCGAACTTTTCCTCAAAAATAGTACCAACATTGTTTGATAAGTAAATATAAATCTCTTTTCATTAGTGCTACAAAATTGAACTACAAGAAGATTTTCACCCATAAGGATTGTTTAAAACAAAAATAAAAGGCACCAAAGAAGAAAACTATATGGTGATGTTTTATGTCTTCGGATAAAGAAAATCCAAAATTGAAAAGATAAAATGGAAAATTGAAAAAGGATCAAAAAGATAAATTGAAAACAATTGTCAAAAGAATCAAAGACAAACAAAGACAAAAAGATAAACAAGAGAATGCAAAAGCAAGAAAAATCAGCATTCAAAGGCTTATTCTTCTGTTTTAAATAACGATATAAGCAACTCCTATAACATAGTCGAGTACTTTGTAGAGAATATGAACATTTCAAGTAGTCTATCTTAAATAATAAAGTTAGAGTGGTGTACGAAGCTCAAAGGCTTGTCATCAGAGTATAGTATCCAAACACTTCAACTGATGAAAGGGAATAAATTTTTCAAAAGAATCTTCAAAACAATCCAATTTCTAAAACACTTCTAATGCTCAATTCATGAATGAAAACTTCTTTAAATTTCAAATGCAAAGGATGTTATCATTATTATATTTGAAAATTTTGAAGCACATAAGCACAACTCAAAACATGCTTCCAAATGCGAAATCAAGTTAGTGATGGGGTGATTAGACTTATACATTCATGACTGATATTGTCAAACAAACTTTGAAATGAAAAATGGACTTCCAACATGATTCGAATGATTCTGAACATTAACTGGTTAAAAACCTCGTTTCATAATATCCATGGAAGTTAAGGATAAAAGTCATATTGCATCTTCAAAAAAAAAAAAAAACCAAAAATTCACAGAAAATCACAGTGAAAACAAATGGACTTCGGCATATCAGCAAACACTTTACAATCACCGAAGTGAAACAAAACCCTTTGGAGTTAAACATAACACTATGCTTACACTCCGAAGTTCAACTACAACGGTCATAATTTTTTCCATAAATACAAAGTCAATTTAATGTTCAAATGATTTCCACATTTATGTTCAATCTCAGAGACAAACATTCCTTGAAATATATAACCGTTTGTTTGCAGCTGTCAATGAAATTTTAATGGAAAATCTTAACCATAAAGATTTCTCAAAAGTGGCGGTTCAAATTTTGAATCACTGCAACTGACAGCCATACGTTTCTCCTTTTTGTAGAGATAGTGGGACGAGCAGGTGCTGAGGTGTCTGTCACACCCCCAAACCATGATGGCGGAATCGTCGGAGGGTGGAACGGCACATAGTATCACAACCATTGCATACATTGAAACATAAGTAGATAAACAACCATCATACATTATAATTGGAAATTTACATTGTTCAATAATATGTTCTTAGGCCAAATACATTATGATATCAAAATAATCAAAAGAGACGTCTTCGCGTCCCATCCAAAGGTTAGTCGTACCTGACTAATTGTTACCTGAGAATACAAGTAATTTTGCAAGTGTCAACATTACGTTGGTGAGTTCATAAGATTTTTGTAGTGAGAAAAATAGTGATTCCTTTGTAAAAGCTCGTAGTGTAATAGCGAAAACGTTCGTAGTGTAATAGTGAAAACGTTCGTAATGTAATAGCGAAAATGTTCGTAGTGTAAAAGCGAAGATATTCGTAGTGAAATAGTGAAAAGCTCGTAGTGTAATAGTGTAAAACCATACTCGTTTGTATCTTGTTGGAATGTAGTTTTAAACTTCATAAAACTCGTATGTATAAGTAAAATAGTACTTATATTTTTATGTTCCGAAACATGGTTTTAATTTCCATAAAACCCGTACAGAAATAGTGTAAACCTTCTTAGCGTAATAGTGAAAACCCATAGTATCATAGTGAAAAACCCATAGTGTAATAGTGAAAGTTCTCGTAATATGATAGCGATATATGTTTCGTAGTGAAATAGTGAAAGTTCTTGTTTGAGTCTTTGAAAAGTGTAACATGTAGTTTCACACTTAAGTGAAACCAATTGAAGATATTTTCCCAAATATAGGACGTTCGTTGTTAATTTGTGAGTTATTAAAACCTTGCTAAGACCTAGTGACCTGGCACGACGTTCTTCAGGCATCGTAATAGTGAAGACATTTGTCACCCTTGATCCGTCGATCGTAGTTGTAGCTAACAACCATAGGTGGGGATTGTCAATCCCATATAGATCTATATACAACTATCCCGCTTATACATGATTAAGGTTATTATCCAGGATTTAATGTGTACTCTTTTTAGTACCGTGAAGCAATGTCTCACAATGTTACCCAACGCACATGTCATATCCTTATTTGTAGCGTAGTGAAAACAGTTTTGTATTGAAATGAAAATCCCTTATGTTTTGTAACTATCAAATTTCTCCATGATAATTATAGTGTATAAGTGTACTGAAAATCCGTTTGTATTTGTAATTATCAAATTTGTCCATGATAATTATAGTGTATAAGTGTACTGAAAACCCCTTTGAATTTGTAATTATCAAAATGTCAATGATAATTATAGTGTGTAATATTTATATTGTTACATAATTATCTTTAGCATATCTACCGTTTCTTGTCGTTCGTTCCATAAATTATACCCTTTATAATTTATATAAATGTTTCCCGTCGTATTGATATATTTAGATCTAAAAGATGTCGATGAGTTGAAATGTACGATTTCTTACATCTAAAACACTAAATATATACATGTCGAAGATAGTTTTAAAGTTCATACAATATGTCATGGTACGAAGTTTATTTTAGTCATTTTATTTAAGTGATGGCAACACTTTTTAAATATCATCATTTTATAGGAAATAATAGTGGTTTTTCTAAATGGTCATTCTTGTACTCATTACTAAAAATATAGTTCCTTTCATTTTAAATACCCACTTCTTTATAAAACAACATTTCCAAAACTTATTATGACGTTATAAGTCCAAAAGTCATTATTACGTCGTAATAACAATCTTTTTACTAAATAGTAGTTTTGACGTAAAGATAGCGGCATCTTGTTTACTTAGACCATTTTAATAAGTGTATTTTCACATCCTTTATCAAATATTCATATAAAGTATCATTTTCATGACCATTTTGTCAACCACATAAACTATAAAGTTTTGTTGGTGACAAATATGTGTAAACGTCTAGATGGTTATTTCCTTTGACTAAATGTGTATTCTAGCTTGCCATAATCCATTTTGTTTATGCCAATCACTTTATAATAAGATGACTAAACCATAAACACATAATATTTCAAGAACATATCATAAACTTTTCATAAATACATCATATTTATGGTTAAAACTTGTATTCTCCCCCTAAAACTTGGATAAAAGTGAAAATGAGGGGTATGAACTCACATTAGGTGATGGATCTAAGGATCTTGGTGGAAAGGATGAAGATCTTGGCTTTGGAGATCGAAAGACTCTTGGACAAAACTATTATCCAAAGGATTTCCGTGAGTGTTATTGTGTAAAAGACATGAAAAGGTAGTAGAAGTCTTAGAATTGCTAGATGAACATAACTTACCAAGTTGGTTTGCAAGATCTTGAAGGTGATGAATGGTGGATCTTGGAGAACCTTTGGACAAAGCTATTATCCAATGGATTTTAGTGAATGTTAGTGTGTGTAAATGGAATGAAACTTGTGTAATAGTGTTTAGAATCACAAGAGGGAGTTGTCTTACCAAAAAGATTGCAAAAACACTTGAAATTGGTGGATGATGGTGGTGTATGGTGGTGGCCGGCGGTGGTTGTGGTGGGGGAGGAGAGAGCCGAGAGTGAGGGAGAGGAAGGGAGAAGAGAGTGAGATGTGTTGGTTGCCCTTGGTTTATATAGGATGCCTTATTCCTTAAAAGATATGAATGATTTGATTTGTACATTATTTTAATGCTAGCCTCTTCTTTTCAAGCTAGATTTGAATAGTGTTCTCAAGATTTGATGTTGATGTGTTGGGTTCTAGGGTGGCTGCCGATGGGGGGTAGGGGGGTAGGGTGGGTTGGGTTTATAAAATATAACAATCTACTTATATAAATAAGTAGTTTTTATAAAATTGTAAGACGTTTTTGTGAAATTTTATGTGTTTTTGACTAAACGATGTTTCTAATAAATATTTTATATAAAAACATTGTTAGACATCTATTTAGGTGGCGTCATAACTCGTTAGGCGACGAAATACGCGTTTAAGAGCTGTATTCTTCCGATTACGCGATTTTCAGCATTTTACCGGAAAATACATTTGGCTTTGAAATTAAATACTAGATAATATTACGCTTCATACTCTATGATTTATTATCACATATTTAATGTTTAAGGTACCACGATTTGTATCTTAGGTCTAAACCCTGTGTACATTTACCTTTCACAGCGATTTAACTTGTTGTAACTTTTGCATACGAACACCGTTTTCGACGTTCTATATATCCACAGGTTCGTATTCACGAATACATCGCGTTATGAATATTATTTATATAAAAATAATATTTGTGTATTTATCGAATTTCCATGCTGCTGTAATTTATTATACGTATTTATAGTGTTTATTCGATAACTGTTTTCAACTAGTGCACGTAGTATTATAATATTCAAAAATAATACAAAGATTATGAAGTTTACACTTCAACATGTTTATCTAATGAGCGCTCTAGTTGACTTTTCTTGACTACTGTTGACTTATGTTGACTGATTTTTTAGGGTTGTCACATCATCCCCTCGTTAAAGGAAATTTTGTCCCGAAATTTAGTTTTAGGCATTGGTTACGGAGGTCTCCGGGGATAAATGGAGGTACTTCTGTTCTATTTGATCCTTGCGTTTCGAAGTAAACTCAGGTTCCCACTTAGCGTTCCAGCGAACCTTTACTATGGGAATGCGACTTTGTTTTGTTCTCTTACTTCCCTATGCATGATCTCCACTGGTTCCTCTATAATATGCAAGCTTTCGTTGACTTCGATCTCGTCCAGAGGAATGACCAAGGTTTCATCAGATAGTCGTTTCTTGAAATTCAATACGTGAAAGGTGCTATGTATTTTGCTTAGCTCTTGGGGTAACTAAGGCTTGTAGGTTACAGGACCAATTCTAGCTAGAAGTTCGAAAGGTCCTAAATACCTTGGGTTAAGCTTTCCCCTTTTTTCGAAACATGTCATTCCCTTCCAACGGGAGACCTTTAACATGACCCGGTCACCCACTAGGAATTCTAGAGGCTTGCATCTTTTGTCTGTGTGGCTCTTCTGCCGATCATGAGGCACTTTCAATCGTTCCCATTTCCACTCAGGTATTACCGGTTGTTGCAACAGTCCCGAGGGCTTCTAGTATTCTACCTTGACTTTTGCACAGGTCAGGCACTTGCTCACGAAGGTGGCGATTCTTGCCTTCATGTTTAGCCACCAATAGAACTTCTTTAAGTCAAGGCACATTTTATCCGACCCAGGATGGATGGAGTATTTTGTCTTGTGAGCCTCTTCTAGGACCAACTCTCTGAAGCCACTGAACTTTGGTGTCTAGATTCAGTCCATGAAGCATCGTGTCCCGTCCTCTCAGAGTTCAAAACTTTTGTCCATTCTCAAAGAGCTTCACTGGTGACGTTCTCTAGTTTCAAGGCCTCAAGCTGAGCATCCCTGATTTGGGTAGGAAGGTACGAGTGTATGGTAATCGATAGTGACTTTACTCAACGTCCCGAGTATTCTTTCTAGCTCAAAGCATCTGCTACATCGTTTGCCTTGCTCGGGTGATAACAAATATCACATTCGTAGTCGTTTAGTAACTCGACCCATCTCTGTTGCCTTATGTTGAATTCTTTGTGGTTGAGGATGTGCTGGAGACTCTGGTGGTCGGTGAAAATCGTACACTTTGCTCCGTAGAGGTGATGTCTCCACATCTTTAGCGCGAATACCACGGCTCCCAACTCAAGGTCGTGAGTGATGTAGTTGACCTCGTGAGACTTGAGTTGTCTAGGAGCATAAGCAATGACTTTCTCTCTTCGCATGAGCATGCATCCCAAACCTTGTTTTGATGCATTAATATACACAACAAAATCTTCCATGCCTTCCGGAAGAGATAGGATTGGCGTGCTGCATAGCATTTGCTTTAGTGTCTGAAAGGTAACCTCTTGTTTGTCTTCCCATTCGAAATTGACGCCATTCTCTGTCAATGCTGTGAGAGGTTTCACTATCTTGGAGAAGTTCTCGATGAATCTTCGGTAGCAACCACCAAGACCCAAAAAAATGACGTATCTCAGTCGGGGTTCTTGGTATCTCTCAGTTTTCTATTGCTTAGTCTTGGATGGATCGACATGAATCCCTTCTTGGCTAACCACATGGCCCAAGAAGTCTACTTTTCGTACCCAGAATTCACATTTTGAGAATTTTGGGCATACAATTCCTCTTTTCTGAGTAGTTCCAAGATTAAACGCAGGTGTTGACAGTGTTCTTCTTCGTTTCGTGAATATATCAATATATAATCGATAACTACAATCACGAATTTGTCTAAGAACGGTCTGCATACTTGGTTCATAAGATCAATGAATACTGCAGGGGCGTTGGTTAATCTGAATGGCATCACGACAAATTCGTAATGACCATAATGTGTTCTAAATGCTGTCTTCGGAATGTCATCTTCTTGAACTCTAAGTTAATGATACCCGGACCTCAAATCGATCTTTGAAGAGTAACTAGATCCTTGTAACTGATCGAATAGGTCATCGATTTTTGGAAGTGGGTATATGTATTTAACAGTCAACTTGTTCAATTCTCTATAGTCAATACACATTCTAAAGGATCCATCCTTCTTTCCGCAAATAAAACCGATGCTCCCCAAGCGGAGAAGCTCGGTCTAATGAATCCTTTTTCTAGTAGTTCGTGTAGTTGACTCGATAGTTCTTGCATCCCTGTCCGAGCTAATCTGTATGGTGATTTTGCTATAGGGTCTGCTCCCGGATTAAATCGATTCTGAATTCGACTTGACGGGTTGGTGGTATTCCTGGGAGATCTTCTGGGTATACGTCAGGAAAAATCACGGACCTCTGGCATGTCAGTAATTTCTTTCATTTCCTTCTTCTTGTCGATGGCGTGGGTTAAGAAGGCATAGGAATCCTGCCCGCCCTACTACGTTACTATGACAGAATTCCTCTAGTGTTGACGAGTTGTCTCGCATTTGCACAACCATATACAGTGTAGAGTTAAATAGGTATTCGAATAATAGATCTTAGCTTAAGGCAACAACCAAACAAGGAACATGCAATAAGGCCAAATCGGGTATTCTCAGACTACTCAATATCCTACTGTATACTACTTTGACGGTACTCATACACATGAAGAGGGTTTCGTTATTCGATAAGTTTTCCTAGAGGTACGAACTACGAATAGGCAGCGAAGTTTTTGGTGTGTCTCCAGACGTAAGGACTATTCAAGTACCATCTACCAATCACTTTACGAAATGATCGAGGATTTCTGGAGCTACGATTACTGTGGCGGGTACTCTCACCATAACGGAACCATATTCAAAAAATATGTTTAGGGGGTCATTGTCTCTAGTGAAGGCGGTGAAATTTCATGATGAAATAAACCACATGACCTAGGTGATGTTTGAAGAGTTTAGAATGATAAGCAACTTTACTGTTATCAAAATGCGTCGTAACTTCAAGTGAATGAAGGTACTCTTGTGATAACCAAACGAAGTAGTAAGACAATAAAGAAGTTCGTTATGATAAATCGTCAATGAGGGAACTCATATAGGACTATTTCGATTATTATTTCGATAAATTATCCGACTGTTTAAGTTAATTCAATTGAAAGAAGCAAGGAGTTGGAAAAATATAAGTTTAGGAGTTAGGAACTCATAGGAAATCGTAAGGTAGAATGCTACCTTAAAGAATGGTGTGAAAGTATTGATCATTGAAAATGAGCACATTCTCAATTTAGTGATTCTAGGAAAACAATCCTTTGGAGGATAGAGAATTATACATCTAAAACTTTCTCTCCTCAAAATAGAGGACACGTCAAATTGTTTATACGACGTTTCATGGTGTGAATGTAGTTCTGTACCTTCTATAGAGTCAACAGTTCTGTTATAGGTTTGACGTGTGGCGTAAGAGGATGTAATCCTTGATAACAATAAAGATACCAGCTATGTCAGAAGGACTCAAACGAATGTATGAAACGATATGAGTCGAAGGAGAGCTCGAAGTTATAGGAAATTTCCGTAGGTCGACAAAGTGTGAAGTTGAACTGGGAATGAAAAGCGTAAGGTCAAAGATTGTTCCAAAAACATGTGAATAATTTGGAAAGTGTAAGATGATAGTACACTTAAGAATATCACTCATGTTTCTGAGGGCTTGAAATAAAACTTAGAGATATTGACATAAGCGGACGCGGTTTTGTGCATTGAATTATGATACACGAAGTAAAGATGGTCGGGTATGCATCCCCAAAGAGAAAGGTTAGAATCAAGAAATATCCTAGCTTAAGTCTTAAGCTCGAGATGAAAACGATCCTAAGGCTAAAATCGTAGCGCAAAAAGGAAACTCTCACGTATCGGTCAACTATGGGTTAACTCCTATGTCTCCTCGTGAGTCATATCGAGAATACTCACCAATGGTTTTCAAGTCGTGACTACACTTGGGGACTCAACTGTCCCTTAACGTGTAGCTCCTGTTGTCGCCTTTGCCGGCATCGGAACCCTTTTCTTAGTCGTAACTCAGGTATGCGGACGAGAAAGATGTATTGCGATAATGTTGATACTAGTGTCGACTTAGGATTGTCAATAGTGGCTCTTAATAATACTAATACTATCGAAGTATTTATGTTAAACATTGACGTGGTTACTCATTACTGTTTGATTCCCGAGTTTTTACTCCGTTGCCCATTATGCTCACACTTGGTTATGTGTCGGTCAAACCGTAGTTAAACGTAGTTGATCAGGCTACGTATTTCCATGATTTGATAACATATTATACTAAGTCTAACCATAATTTTCAACTTAAACTCCAACGTTCTTGTATTGTGATACTATTTCTGTTTGTATATGTATACATTTATACGAATATTTTTATATTCTAAAAATATTATCGTATGTTTAAAATTTTAGCAGAGGTATAAGTCCCCGTGTCTATAGTTGTATTTCTTACAGGGAAGAATATACTTAGTTCGCTATAGACAATTGCTCTGATACCAATCTGTCACACCCCCAAACCACGATGGCGGAATCGTCGGAGGGTGGAACGACACATAGTATCACAACCATTTCATACATTAAAACATAAGTAGATAAACAACCATCATACATTATAATTGGAAATTTACATTGTTCAATAATATGTTCTTAGGCCAAATACATTATGATATCAAAATAATCAAAAGAGACGTCTTCGCGTCCCATCAAGAGGTTAGTCGTACCTGACTAATTGTTACCTGAGAATACAAGTAATTTTGCAAGTGTCAACATTACGTTGGTGAGTTCATAAGATTTTTGTAGTGAGAAAAATAGTGATTCCTTTGTAAAAGCTCGTAGTGTAATAGCGAAAACGTTCGTAGTGTAATAGTGAAAACGTTCGTAATGTAATAGCGAAAATGTTCGTAGTGAAAAAGCAAAGATATTCGTAGTGAAATAGTGAAAACCTCGTAGTGTAATAGTGTAAAACCATACTCGTTTGTATCTTGTTGGAATGTAGTTTTAAAGTTCATAAAACTCGTATGTATAAGTAAAATAGTACTTATATTTGTATGTTCCGAAACGTGGTTTTAATTTCCATAAAACCCGTAGAGAAATAGTGTAAACCTTCTTAGCATAATAGTGAAAACTCATAGTACCATAGTGAAAAACCCATAGTGTAATAGTGAAAGTTCTCGTAATATGATAACGATATATGTTTCGTAGTGAAATAGTGAAAGTTCTTGTTTGAGTCTTTGAAAAGTGTAAGATGTAGTTTCACACTTAAGTGAAACCATTTGAAGATATTTTCCCAAATATAGGACGTTCGTTGTTAATTTGTGAGTTATTATAACCTTGCTAAGACCTAGTGACCTGGCACGACGTTCTTCAGGCGTCGTAATAGTGAAGACATTTGTCACCCTTGATCCGTCGATCGTAGTTGTAGCTAACAACCATAGGTGGGGATTGTCAATCCCATATAGATCTATATACAACTATCCCGCTCATACATGATTAAGGTTATTATCCAGAATTTAATGTGTACTCTTTTTAGTACCGTGAAGCAATGTCTCACAATGTTACCCAACGCACATGTCATATCCTTATTTGTAGCGTAGTGAAAACCGTTTTGTATTGAAATGAAAATCCCTTATGTTTTGTAACTATCAAATTTCTCCATGATAATTATAGTGTATAAGTGTACTGAAAATCCGTTTGTATTTGTAATTATCAAATTTGTCCATGATAATTATAGTGTATAAGTGTACTGAAAACCCCTTTGTATTTGTAATTATCAAAATGTCAATGATAATTATAGTGTGTAATATCTTTAGCATATCTACCGTTTCTTGTCGTTCGTTCCATAAATTATACCCTTTATAATTTATATAAATGTTTCCTATCGTATTGATATATTTAGATCTAAAAGATGTCGATGAGTTGAAATGTACGATTTCTTACATCTAAAACACTAAATATATACATGTCGAAGATAGTTTTAAAGTTCATACAATATGTCATGGTACGAAGTTTATTTTAGTCATTTTATTTAAGTGATGGCAACAGTTTTTAAATATCATCATTCTATAGGAAATAATAGTGGTTTTTCTAAATGGTCATTCTTGTACTCATTACTAAAAATATAGTTCCTTTCGTTTTAAATACCCACTTCTTTATAAAACAACATTTCCAAAACTTATTATGACGTTATAAGTCCAAAAGTCATTATTACGTCGTAATAACAATCTTTTTACTAAATAGTAGTTTTGACGTAAAGATAGCGGCATCTTGTTATGAATACATCGCGTTATGAATATTATTTATATAAAAATAATATTTGTGCGTTTATCGAATTTCCACACTGCTGTAATTTATTATACGTATTTATAGTGTTTATTCGATAACTGTTTTCAACTAGTGCACATAGTATTATAATATTCAAAAATAATACAAAGATTATGAAGTTTACACTTCAACATGTTTATCTAATGAGCGCTCTAGTTGACTTTTCTTGACTACTGTTGACTTATGTTGACTGATTTTTGACGGTTGTCACAGTGTCCGTCTCCTACAGGACCATTTCAATCGTGCATTAAATGACCTAGGGACCACGAATACTATAGAAACCTTTCACCGCTTCAGTTACACTCTTTACGCAAACACAACATTCGAATTCTTTCTGCAAACTTGCTCTCAAAGAAATTCCTAATTCTTTCAACTTCTTCATCTTCCTCATTTCACCATCAATGGCAGCTGAAGCTTCATCTCATACCACGGAAGCAATGTCGATCCCAAATATCAAGAGCCAATCGGCTAATCTGGTTCTTCGCAACAACCTTCAACTCTACCCTCAACCAATCGATGCCTTGGTTGAATGCCTGAAGAACTCTGTTCTTGGCTATGCCCTAACATGTACTCCTTCAATCCCTGCAACTCTGGTTTACAGGGCTCACTATACATCGAATGCTCTGTTCGATTCCAACAATCAAGTGAAATCGGTGTTCTATGAGGCCATCGATTCGAAAGGAAAAACCAAGAAGGTACAACTGACAAAAGAAAATTTTATTGAAGCCCTGCGTCTCCCAGTCTACAACTCCAAAGAAATGGTTGTTCCCTCGGCTGAACAACTGGTCGAGATGTTCAATGAGATGGGATATTCACCCCTCTCGAAAGGATCAGTACCTTCAAAAAGAACCAACTACCTGACCTGTGGCGATACTTCTTCAGCATCTTCCTCAGATGTCTATCAGGAAGAACTTCTGGACTAGACTCAGCCAGTGTATCCTTCCAATCTATACTCTATGGAATCTACTACGACGTTAAGGTAGATTACGCAGCCATACTCTGGACTGATTTCTGTTCACATATCAATCACAGCTTGAAGGGAACAGAAATGGTGCATCCAAGATTTTGGGCAATTGTTGTTCATGCCTACTATCAACAAACTGGAGCTGTTCTTGATGTTTCTCTTCCTGAATTACGATATACTCCCATTGCCATTCCTCCTTTGGATGATGAACCTGCACCCTTCTGTGCTCAAATTCCACAAGCCATGCTCTCCAAAGTGCCTATGGAGTGCAATGAGGTAAACACCTATCGTAACACTCTAGTCATTCCATACCCAACTCGTGGCCTAAGTCAAGAAGCACCTGTCATGGCAAATCCAAAAGGGAAAGGAAAAAGGAAGATTGCTGGTGGACCAAGTGGTCCGAAGAGAGATGACAAAAAGAGAAAAACATCGGTGAAAACTACTCCGAAGAGAAAACAGCCGAAGAGGCAGAGGAAACCAGTTGCTGTGGATGAGTCTTCAGACTCAGAAAAGACTCCATCCACAGTCCATGAAGAAGAACATGAAGAAGAACAAATCGAAAATCAACCTCCTTCACGTCCACCAACAACCAGACCACCCACTCCACTGCAAACCACTATTCCTCCATCTCCACCAAAAACAACCCAACCACCCTCACCACCACATATATCTACATCTCTTCCACCACCACCCACAACAGCTCAACAAATCACCACCATTAATACTACATCATCTGATGTACCACCACCACCTCCACCTACAACTGCCCCTCAAACATCTACCATATCTTCCTCTGGTATTGATTTTTCATTACCAGAGTTTGACTTGCCTCCATCACCCTCAAGACAAAACCCCACTTTGGCAGCCTTCTTTGAAGCTTTTCATTTGGCTCCTTTGGCTGTTGAAGGAGTCTCAGACGAAGACCTACCAGATGAAAGCTTTGTACTAATGAAGCAGTACAAAGTCCTCAACTCCAAGCTTGACACTCTGATTCAAGCACAAACTGGCTTCGATCCCACCAAACGAACCCTGGGTGACATCACTGAAGAGATAGAGTCTTTGGAGGTTACCATGTCCAAAGAAGTAAGGGAGTCAATAAAGAAACTCGAGAAGAATCTCACGGATCAACAAAATATGATCCAATCATCTTTTGAACAAAAGCTTGAATCAGTTGTAACAAATGTCGACAAGAAAATCGGAGCCCTTGCCGAAAAGTTTGAAAAATCACATTCCGAAGTCATGCAAACTCTACAAGGACTTCGGAGTGAAACTCAGAAGAGTACTGAGTTTGAAAAACAACTCGATGAGGCTAGAGCAAAAATTGAAGAGCTCACAGCCGCCCCAGCCGCCTCGGACATCTCGAAGTTTACTGAAGAACTGCAAAAGACAAATGCAGTTCTTACCCAAGATTTGGTTGCCAAGTTAAGATCTGCACTATAGCCCTTGATAAACTTTGCAGACAGGATATCTAGGCCACATGGCAGGCCTGCATCTGCTCAGCATACGGGCCATACTTCACAAGGGGGAGAAAGGCCTAGATTAACCTCCGCAGCCTCAGCAGGTCCTTCATTTTCAACCATCACAATGACTACCATGGGAACTAGTGGATCAGCTAGAGCAGGAATCTCAACAGACAGATCACTAGAAAGCTTAATTGCTCCACACATGGAGGAAGTCTACAAGGCCAGACGTGCTGACTACAACCTAATGATCAAAATGAACGAATTCGCACGTGATGATGGGGAATGGACTATAGAAGCAATCAAACTCTTTGGATTTCAAGATCCAAATGTACTCAACAGACTAGCTCTTCGGAGTTTTGCAACAACCGACTCCGAAGACATTCAACTTGACATTCCTTTTAATCCAAAGACGTTTGCTTTTCTCCAATTTGTTCAATATATACCAAATGAACAGAGAGCAACCTTTTGGACCAACAAAATCAACTTCCATGCCAAATACATTCAACGTCAGAGTGTGGTATGGAGCTTGAACAAAATCAAGCAAATCATTTCAATCAAGGAGACAGAAACATATAAGGGGTTCGTAAATTATGAATTTCTTGTTCTCTGAGGTGAAAATAATGTTGAGTCAAGGTTTACGATTGCTGACTTTCCGATAATGAATCCAATGGAATTCATACAAATTCTTGATCTTCTGCAAAGCGGTGAAGCAGCTCAAGCCGGATTGCATGTGTTTGCAGTCAACAGTCATGTTATGGATTTTCTGAACAATTACTTGATGAGATTTGCCAAACATGACATTGAGTTATGTTCCTTCTACAGACAACCATTGAACACTCCTCCCATTGTAGTTCGAAACATAACCAGATTCAAGAATGGAGAGATTCTCGATGAACCCTACGGCGTAGTCTTCAAAAGACTTCGAAACGAAACCGAAGTCATGATCAAGTTCTTTGAAATAGGCTATATTGGCCTCCATCCCTCCTCTTTTATCTCCGGCATGATCTCTCATGTTAATGCTTGTCACACGAATTCAGAAGAAAAGAAGAAGAAGTTCACGGATCACATGAACTACTTGACGATGAGGAAAACTTTAAAGAGGGCTTACAAGAGAAATTTCCGTACATAGACTTCGGATGCACTTCACACAAAGGGGGAGATTGTTGGGAATATTTGTGATGAAGTGCTGACGTATCCGAAGTCCCCTCTAGAAGACCTTTTGCAGAAAAACCCCGAAGTAAGAAATCAATAAAAGACACCGAAGTCTAACGACTCCGAAGTGCTACGCATGGAGGATCCGAAGACTTCACAGCCTGTCCATCTGTCTTTTGTGTGCACGCGTACAGTACAATACGTGTTTCATGAATCTCTTATCATATTGGCTAGTACACTGATAGGATATTCTCTGTAATAGTTGTACTATTCTTATCACTGATTCAGTATAAATATCAGTGATACCTTGCCGTGTAGAATTAGTGATTACGAGATTGTAAAACCACAACATAGAAAACCCCATTGTAAAACCACATCTTATAATCAAGCATTCGGCACATGTTATCCACTTTCACCTTGTTCATTTAACCTTCTTATATTGTTCTTGTGTGATTGATTGTGTTATTGGTATAATCTTTGTTTTAATTCATCTATTAACTGATTTCAACACCCAACACACACACACATATATATATATATATATATATATATATATATATATATATATATATATATATATATATATATATATATATATATATATATATATATATATATATATATATATATATATATATATATATATATATATATATATATATTGTTACAAGTAATTGGTGAATGACAACATTATGTCATCACTTTGTCATCACTTTGCATTTACCAATTAAACAACTATATTTGTATAGTAGACGTGGTAGTATAAATAGACCATCAATGTAAGGAAGAAAATGCATCTCATATCAACTCTTTCACAAGTGATATAAACTCTCTTTACTCTCTCCAAGCTCTCAAGCTTTCTTTCTTCCTTCATCTATATTCTATTTTTTAGTTTGTTCATAATTGTCGTGGTAACGCTGAATTTATAACACATTATCAGCACGAGGCTCTAACGAAGGCGATTAAAAGACACATCGATCTAATCAAGGTATGTAATTTTATCAAAACTAGAATGTTAATTAATAATAATAATAATAACAACGATAACGAAAAAAAAAAACATTTTATTCTCGAAGTTATGACTACTAACAAATTTCTTTTCTTATTTATCCTTGACGTTATCACTACTAACAAATTCCTTTTCTTATTTATCATTGACGTTATGACTACTAACGAAGTTCATTTCTTATTCTAAATTTACTTACGATTTATTAACATTTATTATTGCAAACTAACTTTTGTTATCGCATACTAATTTTTATTTATGCAACTAACATTTATTTATGTATACTAACGTTTATTTATGCAAACTAACATTTATTTACGGCAACTAACGTTTGTTTATGCAAACTAACGTTTATTTACGACAACTAACATTTATTTATGCAAACTAACATTTATTTACGCATACTAACATTTATTTATGTATACTAATGCTTATTTATATAAACTAATGTTTATTTACGCACACTAACATTTATTTATGTATATACTAACTATTATTCATGCTCTGACATCTATTTATATATACTAACGTTTATTTATGCGCAATCGATTAAAAAAATAACATTTTAAATTTTAAAATAAAAGGAATTTGAGAAGATTAATCAATTTAATTATGTTTGTAACTATAATAGAAATAGTAAAACTCATCCCCACCTTTAAACGACAAATTTAATGAGTTTTATTTTTCTTAGGAACTACAATATGTCAAACATTGCAAAGCTTGAATTTACCGCTCTTGAAGTCAGCGGAAAGAACTACATGCCTTGGACTATAGATGTTACGATGCATCTTGAGTCCATGGATTTATCTGAAACTATAAAAGAAAAAAATAAGTGCACGTCGCAAGATAAAGCACGTGCAATAATTTTCCTTCGCAAACATATCGATGAAATGTTGAGGTATGAATACCTCAATACCACCGATCCTAGCACTCTTTGGAAAAGCTTAAAAGAAAGATTTGACCACCAAAAGGAAGTTATACTTCCAAGTGCTAGGGCTGAGTGGTTATCGTTGAGGTTTCAAGACTTCAAAAAGGTACATGACTATAATTCCGCATTATTTCGAATATGTTCACAACTAAAATTTTGTGGGGAAGAGGTTTCTGATGCTTCAATGTTGGAGAAAACTCTCTCCACATTCCATGCATCAAATATGACATTGCAACAACAATATCGTATGCAAAAGCTCAAAAAATATTCTGAGCTTAATACACTTCTCCTTGTTGCTGAACAAAATAATGAACTATTAATAAAGAACCGCCAGTCCCGTCCAACAGGTTCAGTAGCACTTCCTGAAGCAAATGCTACTATCACTTATGAACCTAGAAATAATTCGTATGGACGAGGACGTGGTCGTGGTCGTGGTCGTGGTCGTGGTCGTGGACGAGGCCGTGGTCGCGGTCGAGACCATTTTAACCAAAACCAAAATTTTGGGCGCGGTTATATTCAGGGTCGTGGACGCGGTCATCCTTATAACCGTGGGCGTGGTCAAAGAAACAATAATCAACACACTCCACAAGGAAATAATGTCCAACCACAAGAAAAAAGAAATGATGCCGGAACATCACAGAACCCCGGAGGTTCTTGTTATAGATGTGTAGCACAGGTCATTGGTCAAGGACCTGTCGTACAGATCCCCATCTTTGTAAACTTTACCAAGATTCCATTAAAGGAAAGGGGAAAGAAGTCAATCTCATCGATGGTATTGATCTAGGAAACGTTGAACTAAACACTATTGACTTTTGCAATGATTTAGACATCCTAGAAAACTAGTTTCCTTTTTGTAACATGTTTTTAATTTTGCATTGTAATGTTTTTCTTTCTTAATGAAGTTTTTCGAGTAACTTTTATTAAAATTGTGTTCATAACTCATCATTTATTTTTCTTATATGAAGTTCAAAATGAGTTCAACTGGAGCACAAAACCAAGGAAATCTTGGCGAACTCTTAATAATTGATTGTGGTACCACACACACCATCTTGAAAACAAAGAAATATTTTCCACACTAAAACCCGTAAAAGGGCACATAAATACAATATCAGGTCCTATAGACTTGATTGTAGGAGCTGGAAATGCTTGTTTCATGTTACCTAATGGTACGAAGTTTGTAATCAGTAATGCGTTATTTTCCCCAAAGTCAAATAGAAATTTATTGGGCTTTAATGATATATATCTTAACGGATATGACACATTCACCAAAAAAATAGGAAACAAGAAATATATGTTTATAATAAATGAAAACGATATATTGGAGAAATTACCACAATTTGATTCTGGTTTACATTTTACATATATAAATATAGTTGAGTCAAATTTGGTGGTTAAAGAAAAATTTTGTGATCCTAGAATATTTAGTTTGTGGCATGATAGGCTAGGCCATCCAGGATTAACAATGATGCGCCGAATAATTGAAAATACATTTGGGCATCCATTGAAGGACCAGAAGTTCCCTCAAATAGGTAATAAGAACCCGTGTATTTCTTGTTCGCTTGGGAAATTAATTACAAGACCTTCACCAATGAAAGTTGAAAGGGAATCACCTAGATTTCTAGAAAGAATTCAAGGAGACATATGTGGACCAATTCATCCACCTTCTGGACCATTTAAATACTTTATGGTCTTAATAGATGCATGAACTAGATGGTCTCATGTTTGCCTATTATCAACTCGTAACATGGCATTCGCAAAATTCCTAACTCAGATTATTAAACTAAGAGCACATTTTCCTGATTATAACATCAATAAAGTGAGACTTGATAATGCAGGTGAGTTTACGTCTCAAGTATTTAATGATTATTGTATGTCTATAGGAATTACTGTTGAGCATCCAGTTGCACATGTACACACTCAAAATGGTTTAGCAGAATCACTGATTAAACGTCTCCAATTAATAGCTAGACCATTAATAATGAGAACAAAACTTCCTATTTCCATTTGGGGTCATGCAATTTTACATGCTGCATCACTGATTCGTATGAGACCAAGTGCATATCATACACATTCTCCCCTTCAACTTGTTTCTGGAAAAGAACCAAATATATCCCACCTTAAAATTTTTGGAAGTGTAGTATATGTTTCTATTACTCCACCACAACGTACAAAAATGGGTCCTCAAAGGAGGTTGGGAATATATGTTGGTTTTGAAACAAATTCAATAATAAGATATCTTGAACCTTTGACAGGTGATATGTTTACAGCACGTCTTGCTGATTGCCATTTCAATGAAGAAAATTTCCCAATGCTTGGGGGAGAAATGAAAACCCAAGAAAAGAATGTTTCATGGTATGAACCTTCTTTATCATATCTTGATCCTTGCACACAAGGATGTGAGATGGGTGTTCAAAAAATAATACATTTGCAAGAAGTTGCAAATCAATTACCTGATGCATTTACTGATACAAAAAGAGTTACTAAATCATATATACCTGCTGTTAATGCTCCAGCTCGAATTGAACTCCCAGATAGACCTGACATTTCTTTTGCAGTAAATCTATTAGCAAGATTTAGTTCATCTCCAACAAAAAGACACTGGAATGGAATCAAGCACATATTACGATACCTTTGCGGAACTACTGATTTAGGTTTATTTTTTCCTAATAGTTCAAAACAAGGCTTGATTGGTTATGCAGATGCAGGTTACTTGTCTGATCCTCATAAAGCTAGATCTCAAACTGGATATGTATTCATGAATGGAGGTACTGCAATATCTTGGCGTTCTCAAAAGCAAACACTCGTCGCCACATCTTCAAATCATGCAGAAGTAATTGCTCTAAACGAAGCTAGTAGAGAATGTACATGGTTAAGATCGATGACACAACTTATCCTGAATTCTTGTGGAATAGATAAAGATAAATCTCCAACCTTAATCTATGAAGATAATGCAGCATGTGTCGCTCAAATGAAAGAAGGGTACATCAAAAGCGACAGGACAAAACATATTCCTCCAAAGTTTTTTGAATACACTCAAGAGCGTATAAAGAATCAACAGATTGAACTAAAATATGTTCAATCTAGCAACAATGCAGCAGATCTTTTCACAAAGGCACTTCCTACCAAGATCTTTAGAAAACATGTTCATGGTATTGGAATGAGACATCTACACAATACATAATGGTCATTCGATATCTAAATGAGGGGGAGTCAACTAGACACTGCACTCTTTTTCCCTTCGCTAAAGTTTTTTCCCACTGGGTTTTCTTTAGCAAGGTTTTTAATGAGGCAGTACTTCAAAGTTGAACTCTGATGTAGAATGATGTCATTCAAGGGGGAGTGTTACAAGTAATTGGTGAATGACAACATTATGTCATCACTTTGTCATCACTTTGCATTTACCAATTAAACAACTATATTTGAATAGTAGACGTGGTAGTATAAATAGACCATCAATGTAAGGAAGAAAATGCATCTCATATCAACTCTTTCACAAGTGATATAAACTATCTCTACTCTCTCCAAGCTCTCAAGCTTTCTTTCTTTCTTCATCTATATTCTATTTTTTAGTTTGTTCATAATTGTCGTGGTAACGCTGAATTTATAACATATATATATATATATATATATATATATATATATATATATATATATATATATATATATATATATATATATATATATATATATATATATATATATATATAAGGGTTTGAATTTAAAGATAAAAAGTTTATCTGGTTTGAATTCAAATAAGTCTTATATGTAAGGCTTATCTGCTAAACCCTTGAGGCTATAAATAGGGAGCCCCAGTACCCCCTAAGAGCCACGAAATTTTAGCGGTTTCTCTCCCTCTCTCTGGTTTTTCTTGTTGCTAGCTTTGTGTGTGAAACATTAGAGGCACGACACTTGTGGTGCTCGCTTCCAAAAGATCAACAAAGGTTAGTAATTCTTGAATTATTCTTCTAATAGAAATTGAAATGCCTATAGAGTTTTAGTTATAGATTCAAATATAGAAAACATAGATCGTTTAGGTTACATGTGAACTTAGGAGTTTAAGTTTATCTGTTTGCCTATTTCCCATCACATGCATCATATAATATAATCATTCAACATGTCTCCATGGTATACTCATGACACACATATACAACCATAATCTACTATATGGTTGCAAAATACTCATTATGCAACCACCACATAGTTACACTACAACTTACGATTACAAGATATTCATGATGTGACCACTACGCATTATATCATCGTAAACATCTGTTGCACATCTATTTTGTTCTCAAACAATTCATTACATATTCTTGTCTCGTCACTATGTACAACTTTTGTCATTATCATTACAGTACCTTGAGATGTGTTCCTCTGCTCAGCACTATGAGCCACACATACTCATTTCATCGAACCATGAGTATCCGCTCAGTGCATCTAGTCGGGCACAACATTGTTGTACTTATTTGCTCTGCATATCGAGCCACAACATCTGCATACTAGATTTAAACATGTCTAGTATTAGCTACACATTAAAATATTATACATGGTATACTATACCACAAAATCAGTTGGTTTACACTTAGCATACAAAATCCCAACCAATTACTACTTAACTCGTAGCTCTTACATCGTATACAACGTTATACTATCATTCAACTTCGCTACATAGTACCCCGGTACTGTACACTGCCTGGTATATTCGTACCAATTATCACTAACTGTCACCGATTGATACCCAGTGCCAATCGTTACACAATATTAAATCACGATTGATACCCCGTGTCACTCAATACTTATTCACGGTACCTCATACCGTCCTCCGATCAGATCATGGCACCTCGTACCGTTCTCCGATCTCAGATCCATTCCTTCTCCAAATAATCTTCGGAGAGATTACTAGTTTCTCCTTAGCTAAAACACACTTTTTCTATCTAAGTATCACCATACTTCAACTACTATGCAAATTATACCACTTATACTCTTTAGTGGAAATTTTGTTACATAGTAACCAATTAAATTCCTTGCACAAAAGAAACACAAACTATTTGTTATGTGTTACTTTTCAGCTACTACTATCACCGCTTATACACAGAGTTCCTCAGAATCACTAACAGCGGATATATATACACATATACAATACATAGCAATTTTAGCTAGTACACATACTTCATTCTTAACATTTTTCGTCCTTGGTAATAACCAATTTGAGTTTTAAGAAAACAAGATTTCCTCAATCATAACTGAAATCGCTGTCGTACTCATTTCCAGTATAAATCTACTAGCTACTTCGTTCCAGTCATACACAACTCTTTAAAACTAACTCTCTCTTTTTCGCATTCCCAACTTGGAATGATTACAATCAGCTGACAAGTTATACACAACAGAACAACTACATTCAAACACTCTGACACAACAGAAAAACTACATTCATACATCTATTACACTAATAGACAATCAGAAGTGACTCTAATTTAAACATCTGAGACCACTTACTCTAACGTATCACATTTTATAGAATTAAGCCATATAAATTCCACAATAACGGTTCACAACGAACCTAAATTCCGCTAACTATAATATTTCAGCCACATTAGCATAACTACATAGCACATAAGGCTAACCGCCACTTCTTTAACATCTTAACGCTGCCTCACAGCATTCTACTAATACTTGCCACCGATATTATGCAAGTCTTACTAAGGAAAATTGGTAACAACTCTACCTTACAATATTCCACCCATTGACTAACTCTAAAGACTTCCTCACATTAGTCACTTTCTACCAGCAACAGCTGTCCCACTCTTATCTTAACCCTCATGATGGTGTGGTCTACTACTCACCCTTCTAGTCACCTACTCCAAATATATATTCATTATATCAAGAAATAACTTACATATCGCATCTATAACCACTGTCTACAACTCTAGTGGACATTCTACTACCTTCCTTCTATCTATATTCACCGAGCCCCAAAACGGGCTCGTCCGCTTCTTTGTGTATACCTACAACAATAGGTATTAATTTACTTACAACATCAAAATCATTACCTGCAATTCTACCGGATTTCTTTTTGCTAGGCCACTAGCACCTCTTTATACCGAGTCTTAAAACAAACCTGGCCACCACTCGGGCTCTCAGCCTTGGATTTCTAAAATCGGATTACTCCGAGTACTTCACATACTTCAAAATTCAGCAATAATCAGGTCATATATATATATATATATATATATATATATATATATATATATATATATATATATATATATATATATATATATATATATATATATATAACACATGTTTATATATACCTAATTTAACAACACAATCTACTATCTCTCAAGGTTTAAGTCTAGGAATCTACTCTACAGACACCTAGTTCACTTAAACCACGGCTTTGATACCAAGTTGTAACGTCCAGTTTTAGCACAGAGTATACCCAAAAAATTTCGCATTTATAACATAAATATTATATTTGGATACTCGTGTGATCTGCATACTACAAGAATTATCACCGAGAATCATCCCACGATCCGAGCCGGGCGCTACAGCTGCTAACCTGCACATAACACAACACACACACACACGTAAGCTACAAAGCTTAATGAGCAACAATACGAAGGCATGAATAACTTATTTACAATGTAATACATCACCCAACTCGTGGGTGTAGTTATTCATTGCAACAACTTATAAGTACCGGTTAATATAAGCATATTAGACCAGCTATAATTCATTATCAATAACTACATGTACTCTTTGTGTAGTCCCACAGGTATCTCCCGATACCTAGGCTACTAAATAAACAAACATGGTGTATTACAAGTAGTACAAGTATACACCTATATGACAATTCGGTGCCACTACATGGTATTTTGTCACACTTACTTTCAACATGGAGTCCTCCACTCTACGACCTTTCTGATCCTAAGTCACAAGGACTTTATATCTATCTCCTCCTAATCCTCTATGGTTTCAAGTCACTAGGACTCACCACTACCCCTATCTTAGTATAATCACAAAAGCTCTAACTACATATGTTGAGCAATTAAGCCCATCCTCCTAGCCATGAAGGCCGATATATATTGGGCAATTAAGTCCAATCTCCTAGTCACAAAGGCAGTATAATTTGGATATCAAATCTAATTTCCTAGCCACAAAGGCCGTATAATTTGGATATCAAATCCAATCTCTTAGCCACAAAGGCCGTATAATTTGGAACTATACAGGTCTGCATGAACCGTAAAAGTTCTCACAACATATCTTGGGTGATTAAACCCTATCGCTTGGCCACAAAGGCTCAACATCATGACTGTAGATTACTCGTACACAAGAGTCATACAACAACTCCCGACATTTCTAACCTCGTATCTTTCTATATAATGGCACGTAATTACAAGACATCTATCGCGTGAACGTCCAACTTACTCTAGGTGGCATGTAAAGTACTCATTATACATCCACTTAACTCTAGAGTATTATCTTGTATATAACTACAAAACTCACCTGTAATAACAAGTTATCTCAAATACTTTGTATTCCCAAATTAAATAGTAAACATACATAGTAATCTCTACATACTTGTGAATAACTAGCATCAGATACACACAACATCATACTACACACAAACACACACATATATATATATATATATATATATATATATATATATATATGTATATATATATATATATATATATATATATATATATATATATATATATATATATATATATATCATATATATTCATCATGTGCACTCCTCCATGGTTGCTAAGTACTTGCTAAGCAAACCACTAATATCACAGTTGTACCTAATTACAAAGTACTCATCTTGTGATATGTAAACCTTACTTCATCTGAATACGAGATTCTCATCTCGATGGCGATTACTACACATCATAAGTACAAACTTCTAACATATGTAATCACAAATGATTCTATATGTATCTACATAGTTTACACATATTTTACTATATGTATTATCAACAATAAGGCACATACAACATCTTATAACTACCATGTTAAGTAAAGTTAATCACCTGGATATAGCAGCTTTACCCCATTCCAGATGGTGTCTTCTCGCCACTTTCAACACCTACACCATACCACATAAACACCATACATATGTGAACACCTCGTATTCACTTGATATAGTTCTACTCACTCAACTGTAGTTTAATTCATACTTAGGATTTTGAATCACAACCCAAGTACACATCAAATTCGAGAATTACATGCAACAACTTCAATAGTTGTAGGTGGGTTATCAACACCACCTGTAACTCAGCCCTTCCAAGCTCAATAAACTCTTAGTTTCAAGCAAAAACGTGAAATCAAACCTCTTAGATGCAAAGTATCACACTTTACTTCAAATCCTCAAGCTCTATGCTTCAAATTCGACATCTTGAGTTTACAGAGCTTTTACTAGGGTTTTGAGAGAGTTTTGACGAACTAACTTTTACCTTAAATGACCCAAAACCTACACTTAAAAAGTGGGTTCTGTGTCATTAGCACCGCTAACTTCAGCAGCATGACCCGTTTTGCTTTACACGACCCGTGTAAAGCTACTGCTTGTCCAGTTCACATTCTACACGACTCATGTTACCTGACACGACCCGTGTAAGTCCAAAACAGTCTCGGACAGGTTTTCTGAGCCTTTTACACGACCCGTGTGACTCCACATGACCCATGTAGCTCCTTTTTTGGAATTTTCAAGGAAAACATCATCCAAAAGGTTATCTAACCACCCTAACACCTATAACAACATGATTAATCTTAATCACACTAAGATTAACACAAAACACTTATCAAAAGGGAACATGGTGTTAGATGTGTCGCATACGAATATTATTTCAAGGATAGTTCAAAAAGACTAGTCCATGTGGCATGTGTATATTCGAAGGTTTCATACTTCAAAAACTCAATATTTATATGACCTGGTGCTTTACTTCTTGTTGACAATGATTTGGTCAAAAAATTTTAGGAGGATAATTTTACAATAACTGAGGAAGGATTCTTCTCATCATCTTAAATTATTGGAAACAATTTGAATGAACATATGGAAGTTAAAATAAATGTATGAAAACAAGATTTGTATGGTCATAATATATACAATCGTTTATGTTATGAACAAGACAAGATTTCAAATCATTTGAAACCACTTCTGAAAAATGAAAATAAAAAATAAATTGATAGAAATTACAAACAAATTCCAATCATGAAAGAGACTGTTCAACTGAAGATGGATGTTTTTGAAATTCTTGAATCAAACGAATGTGTACCAATTGGAAAAATGAAAGACTCTTCAAAATTAAAATACACTTCAAAGCCAATTGTGCCAAAACCTTCTTATTTGAAAAACCATCAAAACCAAGCTTGCACTTCGAATTTAAAACCGACTGTTGTGATTTCAAAAGCAAAACCAAAACCAACAGTTGTGATTCCAAAAACCAAACAATCGATTTCTATTTCAAAACAAATAGAAACAAAGGTTGATACGAAGACTTCATACCCCAAAAAACAATTTCCAAAACAAACCTTCGTACCAACTAAACCAAACTTGCCAAATTCAAAGTATCAAAAACCTTCAAAAGAAATTTTTTCAAAAGGAAACAATCTGATTGGCACATTTCACGTATGGCTAGACAAAAATTTTGACCTATTCAAGGATAAAAATCTCTCATTAAATGATTTCAAGCTAGCATACGAAGAGTACCTTTGTACATCTACATTGTGTATCTTATTGTCTAGAAAATCTACAATTGTTAAACTAAACTGGAAAAGAGATGACTTGAAAGATAATCTCATAACAAAATCAAAAGGTTCTTCAAAACATGAGATAACTTTAAAATCATAAAAACAAACAAAATCCAAGAAATCCAAGAAATCTTCCAAATCAAAATTTCCAAAAAGAACGAACAGATTTGGGTTCCGAAAGCTTCAAATTCATCAAATTCTATGTTATCAAGTTCCTCTATAAAAACTCAAAGTTCATCAAATTCACTTTCACATCCCAGTTTTTCTTTAAACGACAAAACTGAAAACTTGATAACCTTTTATTCAAATGAAATATTCGAAGAGGCTATTGAGAAATGCATCGAAGAATCATTCACTTACCCCGAGGACCCGCGATTGATTGGGTACCAAACTTCTCATTGACTAACTGCAGATCATGTCTGAAGAGCAATACGACACGGAATGGTATATGGATAGTGGCTGCTCCAGGCACATGACGGGGAAGAGAGAATACTTTAGTGATTTTCGGACGTTAGATGATGCTGGGAATGTTCATTTTGGGAGTAATGAAACTTGTCCAATCAAATGCTACAGAAGGGTTACGAATGGGAAGTTTACAATAAATCAAGTTGCATATGTCGAAGGTTTAAAACACAATCTGGTAAGTATTTCTCAATTGGTTGCTAGAACTGGGAATGTATTTACTTACAACAATCAAGGGAGTATAATCACTAAAGAAGAAACACAATAAGCATTGTTAAAATCAAAAAGTAAAGGATCTATGTTTCCTTTGGATCTAAAGCCAATTACTGGTGGCCCTTCATTTTGTTACTTTCTAAGGACAATTCAGATATTAGCTGGCTATGGCATTGAAGGTTGGCTCACCGAAACTTCAAAGCAATCAACAAGTTAGTAGCTATGGATTTGATTCGTGGTATGCCTGCTCTCAAATTTGATAATGACACTCTTTGTTCTGCCTGTGAACATGACAAACAAACAAACCAAAGGCATCCAACTGTGATTGATCCGAAGATCACCGAACCCCTTTCACTTCTTTATATGGATCTCTATGGTCCATCAGCAGTTGAGTCACTAGGGAAGAAGAAATATGTTTTGGTTATTGTTGATGACTTTTCTTGCTTTAGTTGGGTTATATTTCTAAGAACTAAATCTGATGCTGCAAGAGAAATCATTTACTTTATCAAAAATAGGGAAGTCACATTGAAAAGGACCGTCCGAATGGTACATAGTGATAATGGAATTGAGTTCAAGAACCAGGCCTTAGATGGATTTTTGAAAGACTAGGGCATTACACACAACTTGTTAGCACCTTACACTCCACAAAAAAATGGTGTAGTTGAACGTCGTAATCGCTCCTTGTGCAAAACAGCAAGAACTATGTTGAACTTTGCCAACTTACCAATGCATTTTTGGGCCGAAGCTCTCTCAACTGCATGTTTCACTCAAAATGGATCTTACATCCATAAGCGATTCAATATCACTCCTTATGAAGTACTTAACCGAAGAAAACCAAATGTCAAATATCTTCATATCTTCGGATGTAGGTGTCTATCGAGTCCTGAACAAAAGAACAAGAAAATTTGAAGAAACATTCAATCTTTCGTTCGATGATTACTACATAAAGAAGTCTCAAACAGCCTTTCCAATGTCTTCAATTTTTCCTGAATCTACTTCAGATGCATTACCACTCTTATCTTTTGATGTTGATTTTCATCTTCTCTTGGATCCACCTGTGAGAGATGTGGATGCTGAAACGAAGGCAACTAACAACCAAGTGTCCGAATTATCCAATGTCTCCGATAGTCTAGAAGTTACTCCGTCAAGAGTGTTCACAAACTCTCTTCGATTGAGGGGGGGTCTTCCTATAGGTCAGCAGATATTTTAGGTTTCGAGGGGGGGGGGGGGCTTCACAACTCGAATATCAACACCCCTTCACATGAAATCTCACATACCATGTCCCTGTGTTCAAAAATCTAGGGGGAGCTAGAAGCTTTATCTCCAAAGTTATCTCCACAAGGAAGAAAGAACTCCCCAAGTGCTTTAATCGAGGGGGAGCAACTTCTGAACTCTACTTCTAATTCTTCTAAATTAAATACATCTGAATCAAATGCAAGAAACATAATAAATGATGAATATCTGTTCACTTCGGGTTACCCTTCAGACCCTGGAGATGTCAATGTCGAAGGACCACATGAGTTTGATCCAAACTTTCCTCCATTGGAAAAATGGACAAAGAATCATCCACAATCACAAGTCATCGAAAACATTCATGATTGGGTTATGAGACGTGCACAACTTCATAAAAAACAACAAAATTTAAACAAAAACTCTGAATTGTGCATATTCAATATTTTCATTTCAAAAATTAAAATCAAGAACGTTAAATGTGCTTTTGATCATCTAGACTGGATCGAAGCATTGCAATTGGAATTAGAAGAGCCTGAAAGAAACAAAGTTTGGAGATTCATTCCAAAACTAGCAAATGCTTCGATTGTAGGTATGAAATGGGTATATCGTAATAAACTTGATACCGAGGATAACGTAGTATAAAATAAGGCAAGGTTTGTTGTTAAAGGCTACTGTCAATAAGAAGGAATTGATTATGAAGAAACCTTCGCTCTTGTTGCCAGACTCGAATCAGTTTGGATTTTCCTAGCTTATGTCGCACATAAAAATTTTGATGTCTATCAAATGGATGTCAAATGTGCTTTTTAAATGGGATCTCGAGGAAACAGTCTTTGTTGAAGAAGGTTGTCTATGGTTTAAAACAAGACCCTGGTGCTTGGTATGAGACCTTGACAAAAATTTTAAAAGAATCAAAGTTTAAGCAAGGTTCAATGGATCGAACTCTTTTTAGAAAGAAAGTTGGACAACAACTAATGTTAGTTCAAATTTATGTTGATAACATTATCTTCGGATCTACTAAACCGAACTTAACAAAAGATTTTGAAAATCTGAAGAAAAGCAAATTTCAAATGAGGATAATGGGGAAATTTAACTTTTTCCTTGGATTGCAAGTTAAACAAACAAAGGAAGGAATTGTCATCAATTAAAAAAATACACCCGAAGCCTCTTTGAACGCTTCAGAATGACCAACTGTTCAAATGCCAAAGTTCCAATGGCTGTAGGTACTAGGTTGAACCCTTCGTTGGACAAACAGGAGTATTATTGGATCACTACTTTATCTTACAGCTAGTCGTCCAGATATCATGTACTCTGTATGCAATTATGCTCGATATCAATCCGATCCAAGAGAACCTCATTTGGCAGCTGTAAAGACAATATTTTGCTATCTACATCATACACCTGCATACGACCTTTGGTATCCTGCAAACTCAGGCTTCTACGTTCAAGCTTATTCTGATTTGGATCTGGGTTGATGTTCTATTGATAGCAAGAGTACATCTGGAGGCTGTTAGTTTTTGGATGGTAAACTCATCAGTTGGCAATCAAAGAAATAAACATGTGTATCCATATCAACTACTGAAGCTTAATATGTAGTTGCCGCTGCCTGTACTTCATAAATCATTTGGATTCAAAGTCAACTAAAGGATTACGCAATCAACATGAGAAAAATTCCTTTATTCTATGACTCACAGAGTGCAATCCAAATTTGTCATAATCCTGTTCAACACTCCAAGACGAAGCATATAGCTCCTCGTTATCACTTCCGAAAGAGTCATGTTGAAGAAGGAAACATTGAAGTCCACTTTGTGAATACCATAGAACAGTTGGCTGATATCTTTACAAAAGCTTTGAAAGAAGTGTCATTCTCAAGAATTGTTCATGGACTAGGGATGATTGATGGATCAACTCTAACTTGACATCAAATTTGCATCTTCTTTCCTTATCTTTTCCTTTCGTAAATAAAGAAATTTTCAATCCGAATCCATCTGAACCTTCAGGATGTCTTCGGAACAATAAAATCATCCAAAAGGTTGTTATAAATGTCAAAACTCATTTTAAACAAGTATTCTCAAATCAAACAAAGAAAAATTTTCAACTTGTGACATTTTGAAGTTGTAATCTTTTTGTCTTGCAAACCAAACAAGTCAAAACATGATTCGAATCTTTAGTTAAGCAAGAACATTCTAAAATCTGTTTTCATGATATGCAAATGACAAAAATGACTTACTTCTTTGGAAAATCATGATAAAGGACAAAACATTGATTTTAGATTATGTTGATCATATCTTCTTGTACTAAAAGATATTTGAGAATCGAATTGCAACAAAGGTAAACAAACAGGCTTCAGAGTGAGGTTAAGGCTATTTTACAAACTGATGATATGTGTGATTTTAATATCCTTAACATCATGTTTATCACGAAGCTCCCTGTTAAATCCAACTTGCTTCATCTTTACATTATTCAAGAAGTTTAATACTTCTCAAGATAAATTCATGTTCCGAAGCTTTCTTCAAAAATAACACCTGCAATGTCTATTAACAAACTTAAGAATGTTTTCTTCTTTTGTTACACAATTGAGCTATAAGAAGTTAAGGAAAAGTTTATGAGAAATCTCAATATCACCAACAAATCAATTAATTGGTGATATTTCTAATTTCACATTTCAGACAAGAAATCCAACAAAAGAAAACGAAGTTAAAAGAAAGCCAAGTTCCATAAGAAAAAACCAAAAATCAAATTGCAAAATGTGCAATCATGAGTACAAAATCTTTACTCCAAGGGATACCACTCTTTCTTAAATGAAAATAGAAGGAGCTCCTATAACATAGTTGAGTACCTTCTAGGGAGTATGAACATCTCAAGTAATCTGTCTTAAATGACAAAGATGAAGTAGTGTATAAATCCCAAAGGCTTGTCATCAAGGAAATGTATCCAAATACTTCGTTTGATGAAATGGGATAAGTTTCACAAAAAGTCTTCAAAGTTCTAATCAAAATTCCCCAAAATATTCTAATGCTCAATTAATGAAAATGAAATCTATGTTAAATTTTAACATAGTGGTTTCTAACTTTATTTTTGTAAGGAAATTTTGAAACAATCAAGTGAAACACAAAATCAATTGCAAAATGCGAAATTGGGATTAACATTGGGTGGTTACACTTAAACAATTTTTTACTGATGTTCAATCACGCATGATTCAGATTGAAAAATGGACTTCCAACATGATTCGAATGCATCTGCATACAAAAATGCTAAATCTTGGTTTTATACAAGTTTCAACGAAGAAAACTTCATTGTGATAATGCATTCACACTGTAAAATCATTTTATTGCTTATTGTAACGATCTTCATTGTTATCACAAACATTGATTGTCTTTACAAAAATCCTTCTCGTCATCCAAAGACACATCAATTGTCATCTGAAGAATTGCATCACAATTGAAGCATTCACTTCACTTTGTCAAAAGTCTTCACAAATATCTTCAATGATCAAAAGTTATAAAATGTTTAAGGATTGATGCCATTTATGAAAAATAAATTTCAAAGGACAAACATTCTTCAAATAAATGATCGTTCAGTTATTATGGAATTTTTGTTTTTATAAATTTCATAAAATCCCAACAGAAAGATATTTCCAACGGCGGTTCAGTTTTTTGAAATTTAGACTCATCATGACTGACACAGTGACGGTTACGTTTTGCAGAGATAGTGGGATGTTGCATCGCTGACCTGGCATACTCTTAGTGGACCCTTTATCATGCGCATTTAATGCTCTTGGGACCACCAAGAGTATATATATCACGATTCAAAACGCTGCACTAAGAGTGAAACACAAAATCAATTGCAAAATGTGAAATTGGGATTAACATTGGGTGGTTATACTTAAACAATTTTTTACTGATGTTCAATCACACATGCTTCAGATTGAAAAATGGACTTCCAACATGATTCGAATGCATCTGCATACAAAAATAATAAATCTTGGTTTTATACAACTTTCAAGGAAGAAAACTTCATTGTCATAATGCATTCACATTGTAAAATCATTTTATTGCTTATTGTAATGAACTTCATTGTTATCACAAACATTGATTGTCTTTACAAAAATCCATGTCATCATCCGAAGACACATCAATTGTCATCTGAAGAATTGCATCACAACTGAAGCATACACTTCACTTTGTTAAAAGTCTTCACAAATATATTCAATGATCCGAAGTTATAAAATGTTTAATGATTGATGCCATTTATGACAAATAAATTTCAAAAGACAAACATTCTTCAAATAAATGATCGTTCAGTTATTATGGAATTTTTGTTTTCATAAAATTCATAAAATCCCAACAGAAAGATATTTCCAACGGTAGTTCAGTTTTTTGAAATTTAAACTCATCATGACTGACATAGTGACGGTTCCGTTTTGCAGAGATAGTGGGACGTTGCATCGCTGACCTGTCATACTCTTAGTGGACCGTTTATCACGCACATTTAATGCCCTTGGGACCACCAAAAGTATATATATCACGATTCAAAACGCTGCACTCTTTACGCGAATAGATCTTCAATCTTCTCTTTACAAAATACTCCCAAATCCTCTCACTGTTCATCATCTTCTTCCTTCCAAACTCCACAAAAATGGCTGGTGCTCATGATGCTTCTTCCGAAACCCTGAAAAAGGTATGTCTATTCTGGTCCTCAAGTCACAATCATCCAACTACCTTCTTCGATCTGATTCAAAAATCTATCCCAAACCCTATGATACCTTGGTTGAATGTCTGAAGAACATTGTGTAAGGTTTTAAGCAATCAATGAACTAAATAATCCTAAGTTCACATGGAACCTAAGATGAGGATCTATGTTTTTCTATCAATGAACATATAACAAATCCTAAAGGCCAACAATAATTTCTAAAGATCAAAATTATGAAAATCCAACCTTTGATTAATCTTCTTCAAGCTAGCAGCAAAAGTATCCTGCTTCAAATGGAGTCACACCCAAGCAATGGAGGAGAATAAAGCAGAGTTCCAGAGAGACACACAGATGGCGCAGAGAATTAGGGTTCCCTATTTATAGTATCCAGGTGGCACAGCTTAAACCCTAGAGCCCAACTTTGACAAGCCTCTTTATCAAATGGACAAGGCTTTCTCTAAACCCTAATTAGGGTTTCGAGATTTATGTGGAGGCTCCACAAAATCTCGCCACCTATAGACTTCCACTGGCCAGTCAATATTCAACTATTGAATAATTACAAAACCAGTCCCTGCACTTTTAACTAATTAAATTAATCACTAAATTAAATCCAATTAATTCTAGATTAATTTCTAATTAATTATTATAGTTTCTAATTAACATATTAACACTTAAATATATTAATAAACTATTTATTTTATTTCTACTGATTTATTAAACAATTAATAAATCAACCTTTCTCTCTACTGAACTTTACACCAATCCTCCAGCTATGAGGGCAACTCAAATAAACTTTGCTTCAATTAATAAGATAAATACAATATATAAGTCATGGCTTAGACACCTAATCCAACAGTCTCCCACTTGGATACGTGTATGACTTTAATTGTCAATTTATATTCTGATTAATTAACAAATCTCAGTTTCCTAGAAACTGCTACTGAATTCTGACCTAGTCAGTTCTGTCCAAAGATAAGTGATCATATGATCCTCCGTCTAACAAGATATTTTTCAGACTCAAGACATGGATTAAGATCAATCTTGGTCCGGTACTCTGTTTCTCGATTTTCGATTTTGCTTTTGACTTTAAGACTACTAATTGAACACATCAATTCAGTCCTGGTTGGCCAACTCTTTCAGTCAACTTCAAAATCATCGAGAGGCCTACAGATATCTGTTTTCCATCGGGTCAGGGGACAAATAAGTTTTGACTCATATGGTTATATCTTTTACAAGTCAGATCACTCACAAGAATCCGTTTTATAACACCGAGTTATCGATGCATTTTCGCATTATCAATGAGCAACTACCTTGCAAATTACAACTCATATCTCTCTACTTTAAGATCATAATATGTTATCGTCTCAATATTGCTTGTGATGTAATCCATGATGCAATCTGTTGAGTGCGGGTTTATCCAATACTCAAATCTCTATTTTTTAAGTACTCATGAACGTTGTAGCAGTCTCACTGCAATGTCTAACTCCTTAGACAATCTACAAACCAGTTCATGACAGTCTTCGTTCGTACTTACTCCCTAAAAGTATGAGTGACTGTGGAACTTTGAATAATCAAATTACTTAGGAAGTTAAACATGCAAAATGAAACACAATAATAAACAATTGACAAAAGCAGTAAACAATACTCATTTATAATTCTCTATTATAAAATCGACAAAGTCAATTACATTTATATTTTTACAAGTTTCAACCTATCTAATTACTAAAACTAATATCATGTATCAATCCTATGCTCCTAGCATGTTGATTGTGCTTAATCCTACTCAGAGCCTTCGTCAAAGAATTTGAAGGATTGTCTTCAGATGATACCCTCTTTACATGAAGGTGACCTTCTTCTACCCGATGTCGAATATAGTGGTACTTTCTGTCGATATGCCTGCACTTTCCATGATCTCGCGGTTCGTTTGTCAAAGCGACCTCTCCTTCATTATCGCAGAACAGTTCCATGGGCTCCTGAATACTCGGGACAACTCCAAGGTCACCGATAAAGTTCTTCAGCCAATCCGCTTCCTTAGATGCTTCACTCGCTGCTATGTACTCTGATTCGCACGTTGAATCAGCCACCGTCTCTTCCTTGGAACGTTTCCAAGTGACCGCTCCACCATTCAAGAGAAACACCCAGCCCGACTGAGACCGGCCATTGTCTCTATCTATCTGGAAGCTGGCATCTGTGTATCCACTTAATTTCAAGTCATCACTGCCACCAAGGACTAACACCATGTTCTTTGTCCTTTGCAGATACTTGAGTATGTTCTTTACAGTTATCCAATGCGCTCTACCGGATTTCCCTGGTACCGACTAACCATGCTCAATGCAAAGGATACGTCGGGTCGAGTACATGTCATAGCATACATGATCGACCCTACAACCGAATCATAAGGTACTCGACTCATCTCAGCTATTTGCTCATCAGTACACAGACTCTGAGTCTCACTCATCTTTGCATTACTTTGGATAGGCAGCTCTCCCTTCTTAGAATTTTCCATACTAAACCTCTTTAGTACCTTTTCTAAGTATGTACACTGACTAAGACCTATTAATATTTTCTTTCTATCTCTTAATATTCTTATCCTGAGAATATAGGCAGCTTCTCCAAGGTCTTTCATGGCGAAACACTTCTCGAGCCAAGAGTTGACATCTTGCAAGGTCGGAACGTCGTTTCCCATGAGCAGTATGTCATCAACATACAGCACTAGAAAAGTAACTATACTCCTACTTGCCTTGACATATACACAGGACTCATCTTCACTTCTAGAGAAACCAAACTCTTTGACTTTCTCATGGAAGCAGAGATTCCAACTGCGAGAGCTTGTTTCAATCCGTAAATTGATTTCTCAAGCTTACACACCTTATTAGGATGCTTTGTGCCTATAAAACCCTCTGGCTGATTCATGTAAACATCCTCAGTCAACTTCCCGTCAAGGAAAGTGGTTTTGACATCCATCTACCAGATTTTATAATCATGAAACGTAGCTATGGCAAGCATTATCCTAATCGACTTAATCTTGGCTACTGGTGAGAAGGTTTCATTATAATCAACCCTCGGGGTTTGAGTGAATCCCTTCGCGACCAGCTGAGCCTTAAATGTGTGTACATTTCCATCCATGTCGGTCTTTTTCTTGAAGATCCACTTGCACCCGACTGTATTTCGTCCCGGCACATTATCAACCAAGTTCCAAACTTGATTGCCATACATGGACTTGATCTCGCTGTCCATTGCCTCTTTCCACTTGGCAGACTCGGGGCCCGCCACTGCTTTATGGTAGTTAGCCAACTCATCCAAATTTGTCAATGTACGATCACTTACAAACGTGTCACCATCCGTAGTTATATGGAAACCATAAAACTCGGGTGGCATGCGAACTCTACCGGAACGCCTAAGAGGTAATGAAATGTCTGTTGGTCCAACAGGAACTTCTTCCTCATGTTGGTTGCTAGTTTCTTCTAAGGTTGTTTCATCGGGTGTCTCTTGAATCTCTTCAAGATCAATAGTACTCCCATTTTCCTCTTTGGAAATGAGCTCTCTCTCTCGAAGGATTCCTCGTCTAGCTACAAAGACCACGTCCTCGCTCGGTCTGTAGAATAACTATCCAAAGGACTGTTTTGGGTATCCGATGAAAATACACCTCTCACTTCTTTCTGCGAGTTTGTCTTGAGTCTCTCGTCTCACGAAAGCCTCACAACCCCAGACCTTGATATGTGCTAACGAGGGAACTTTCCCCGTCCACATCTCGTGCAGTGTTTTTGCAACCTTTTTGGTTGGGACAAGGTTGAGGCTATGGGCGGCAGTCTCTAAGGAATACCCCCAGAAATGGATTGGAAGCGAAGATGGACTCATCATGGAACGAACCATGTCTAACAGGGTTCGATTTCGCCTCTCAGCAACACCGTTCAACTGTGGTGTTCTAGGAGGTGACAACTGTGAAACTATTCCACATTCCTTTAGATAGTCAAGGAACTCGATACTAAGATAATCACCGTCTCTGCCAGATCTAAGCATCTTTATCTTCCTACCTAATTGATTTTCTACTTCATTTTTAAACTCTTTAAACTTTTCAAAGGTATCTGACTTGTGCTTGATTAAGTAGATATAGCCGTATCTACTAAAATCGTCCGTAAAGGTCACATAGAACCGTGTGCCATCTTTTGTGGTTGTTCTGAAGGGACCACACACATCTATGTGTATGATGTCCAACAGACCTTCACCTCTGTCAAAGGACCCTTTGAATGGTGATTTTGTCATCTTGCCAAACAAACAAGATTCGCATACATCATCCGATTTAAGGTCGAATGATTCCAACACTCTATCATTTTGGAGTTGGGCGATGCGTTTCTTATTAATATGGCCAAGGTGACAGTGCCACAAACACGCCTTTTCTACACCACTAGAAGAATCAATATTTAACACATTATTACCAAAATGGTCAACACACATAACAGTTTCATACACCCCATCACAAGGCAAAGCTTCAAAGATAGAAAAATCATTTTTAAAAACAGAAATTGAACCATTCAATTTATCAAAAGTGTAATAAAAACCTTGTCTAAACAATGCATGAAAAGAAATTATGTTTCTAGCCATATCTGGTGAATAGAAACAATTTTGCAAATCTAAACTAACTTCACTACTGAGCATTAATCTATAGACACCGATCTTGGTAACAGAAGACGTTCGCCTATTGCCCATGACCAGGTTCAATCTACCGTGCTCCAGCTCCCTACTTTCCTCTAGGCCCTGCAAATTAGAACATATATGAAAACCACATCTGGTGTCAAGGACCCAAGAACAGGAAGATGATGAGTTATTAGATATAGTGTAAGTACCTACTTGTGATGGCTTCACTTTGCCACCCTTCACATCTTCCAAGTACTTAGGGCAGCTCCTCTTCCAGTGACCCTTCTCTTTGCAATAGAAATAGTCGGCTTCCTTGAGATTCGTGACATGCGGAATGCCGGAAGACTTGGCTCTCAGGGCTTTGCTGGATGACCTGACTTGAACATTTTCCCTCCAATTTTGCTTGGGAGGGCCCTTCCTTTTCTTTCCCTTGCCATGACCAATAGCTAGGACGGGCTGACTCACAGTGGGTACACTTTTACCCTTTAGCCCGTTTTCAGCTATTTGCAGCATGCCATGTAACTCAGCCAAGGAGGTCTAAGAGTTGTTCAAATGATAAGCCAGTGTGAACTGGTCATAAGAACTTGGTAAGGAGTTAAGCACTATGTCAACGGCCAACTCCTCATCAACAGGCGTACCCAGCTTTCTAAGCCTATCCACATAGCCTGTCATTCTTTGCACATGAGTGCAGATGGACTCTCCATCCTTAGGCTTGCCATTTGTGAAGGCTTTGACCACTTTGCACCTTTCGACACACGCTTGCATGTCCAATTGTTGAAACACAAGAGTCAGATCGAGATTCAAATAATGCGGAATAATAAAAATAAACAAGATCAAGAACAGACAATATGAAGAACTGATGTCGAATGATTTATATGCAACTCAAGAACAATTCGATGTGAACTATTCTGTATGAGTGTCGTAGAAAAGATTACAAAAGTTAACACTAATTAGGGTACGTGCATGCTATTTATACTAAAAACTAAGTATGGAAGGACAGACCCATTCCATAACCGATAGCTAAACTAATGGCATTAAATCTAGCGATAAATCCGATCAGCATCTTTGACTCAATCTTTATTTATGACTCAACAATCTCCCCCTTTGAGTCAAAAATGCGACTTGTCTTCATTCTTCAGGTTTCACTTCATTTGCTTGTCTATCAAACACCCTCGGAATCATGGCCAGGATCCTCTTTCGAAATTCTATGTACCATCTCAACATGTCGTTGATGCATGTTTTATCATCAGTGGTGTTGGATTGGAGTTTGTTGGTGATGTGAAGAATGTGTTCCAACACTGGAGTTCTGTGAAGATGTTTGTCCGAAAGATAGAATATCCTTTTAATATTCTCAAGCCCTTCCTTTGAGTTGTATGCCACACTCCAATTTGAGTTGACAATTTTACCGGTTTTATGCTTACCAAGATTTTTGGGAGGAGGGCGTCTTACAGTCAAAGGAATCTTGTCCAGAACACTAGCAACTTCAACATCCAACTTTGCAACTTCAAGGATATAGTATCCAATCATTCTTTTGAGATGATCGGAGAGGGGATGATACTTTTGTTCTCTCGACAAGATGTTGAACAGAGATATCCAGTCGAATGGATTCATAAATGGTAGATCAGCAAGAGAAAATTCCATCTTCTCTTTATCATTGCCTCTGAATGCCAAAAATCTTGCGTTTTGGAATGGAACATTAACCTCAGGAAGAAGGGGAGTCAGTTGTATAATCTTCTTCAAACTCCAGGTTAAATGTTGAGCAAGCGCGTTTTTCCAATAAAATGTGAACAACAAGTCATTCACTTCCGAATTAGAGAGACGAGTGTCTTTGAGTTCCTCAAACCCTCGGAACAAAAGTGCTTTCGCCGTCATCGGAAAGTCAAGCTGAGAGTTTACGTCATTACTTGTGTTATACGAATTAACTGGTTGAAGCCAGTTCTCCACAGGCTTAGTAATTGCTTTCAATGCCATCCTTTTATAGTGCCAGGGAGGAAATAATGACATCTGAGTTTTCAAGAGTAATTCAGCCTCTCTTTTGGCGGCTTCCTCAGCATCAAGTTTGCGAGTGAGGTTGAGGATTTCATCAATTTCCTTATCCCTGGTTGATTTGGCAGCATCCTGATCAGAGACATGTTCTTCCAATATCTCCTTGCCTTTTCTTTTTGATGGATCTGTAGAGGATGGACCAACATCTCCTTCAGCATTCATCCTTTTGAACCAATCGAAATCGGGGTTCTGAGTAGCATGTGTAGCCCCTTTTTCATTGTCTTTTCCGATAGTAGAAAAGGAGGTTTTGATCGGTTTGTCTTTATTCGGAGTGTCCTGATTGAACATACTATTGAACGTACTTTCTTCATTGATCTCGTCTCCCCCTTGTTTTGGAGAGGCAACACCTTCCGAAACACCCTTTAATGCGGCTATAAGATTGAATATAGGATGAAGCTTAAGGGTTAGATGTCTGCGCACCTGAGGAGTGAGAATCGGATCAGTGTCTTCAACAATTCGATGAAGGAGAGAGTCGATTTTAGATACACCGTTTCGAACAGCTTTGTTCTGAGAGACAGCCGAGGTGAGAATGGCAGACTTGTGTCGGATATCCGACTTGAGAACCTGGATTTTGGTTTCTTTGGCTGCTAAGGTATCCATCAAGGAATTTTCCGTGGCCAAATCCGTTTTTAGTTGGTCAAACTTTGTATCCATAGAGGATACCCATTCGGAATATTCTGTCTTCAACTCCGAATGTAAGGTGGAAAGCTCCTCTCTTTCTTTCTTCAGAATGCTCCCAAAGTTGGAGATGACTAGTTGCATCTTTTCATTGTTCCTGACATGAGAGTCTCGGAAGTCCTAAGTAAATTTGAGAACATCTTTTTCCAACCTGCCAATAGAGGTGGCAGAATTTTGCATTTAGGTATCTGATTTCTCTATGAGGGAGGAGAATTCACGCATGAGTTTTACATTTTCGGTGATCAAAGTGTCCACCGAGTCCTTGTGAGCATTCAACTGGGATTGCCAGTCGGAGACAGAGGGATTCGCCTTGGATTGAAGAAGTAAATCCAGTTTCTCGGAGATTTCCTTGAGCTGATCAGACGCCATCGGAACAGAGGAACTGTGGGTCTTGAGTTTAACAGTGGATGGGGATTCAAGGAAGTCTGAAAGATCATCCTGGTCATCATTAAGCAGAATATCTTCCTCGTCATCATCATCTGAAGGAGGGTTGACGTGAGGCGAATTTGGAATGGTAGTTTGTTTGGGTGATATGGATGGAGACTTTTGAGTGATAGTGGGTCGGTTGGGTGAGCGTTCAGGAGTTGATTGTGGGCTAGAATGAGGAGTGGTTTTTGGTGTGGGGTCATGAGGCGGCGATTGTGGAGGATGAGAAAGCTTGGCAGTGGGTATACCTTCAAGATTTTCTGTAATCGGAACATCATGTGGAGAATTCGGAAGAAGTTAAGTATCAGAGAGGTCGTTTTCCGAATCAAAAGACTGGACAAGCTTCCGAAGCCTCCTTGGACGTTTGGGCTGTTTTTCGGTGTCGGACGCTGCACCTTTACCTTTTCGTTTAACCATTTTCTTTGGATTTTCAAGTCTATCAAAAGCGTCTTGATGTGGTTGGTCAACATTACGAACTCCCGATGGAGATATCAGTCTATAATCAGCGATGCATTGAACCTCCTTCGGAACTCGGTCCAACATCGTGATCGGAATTGATCCAATGAAATCGAAATCCTCCGATTTTGTGGTTGCAAACTGAGTGGTTGACAATGTCGGAATAACCGCTAAAACAGAATCGGTCATGACATGGATATGATTTTGCTCAATAGCCCGTTTCACCACAATGGACCAAAATCGAGCACAAGATATTTCAGAGTGACGGTTCTTGTAGTTTACGCTCTCGACAAATTGGCTCCAGAGAATAGACCCGTAATCAAGATTGATATCATAATAGAGTCCATAAAAGATAGAGTAAAAGAGCTTACTTGCACTGTCTGTGCCTGTCGTGCGTTCAGAGAAGCTTTTGAACAAGATGGTGAAAAGAAAGTTCCACAGAGGTGGTAGACCCTTCTTTGTGAACTTGGAAAGTTGCGTTATGTCGCCCTTGTAGCCTAGTTGGTAGAAAAACCGTGGAAGAGTAGCAGGCGGAAGGGAATCAGGATCGACAATATCATTTTGATCAGTAAACCCTAGCAATTTTCCAAAACGGGACTTGGAAATACGCGTCTTGATAGATCCCACTTCAAAAGTAACAACATCATCAGCCTTGTTGTAGAATGCTGACGAGTACGCAGAGGAGAGATACACGATTGGAATCTCCTCTGAAGCAGTTAAGGCTTTGCAGATCCTGGAATATTTAAGACACTCGATCATCGGCTGAAGAGCTTCATTATACTTGGAAGAGTGAAGATCGATGATCATATTCTGATTTTGTTTGATCTTCAGCATAAGAGAGGAGGATGTATTTTCGTTTGCAGAAGATGAACCAGCCATTTGAGAGTTCTTGAGAGTTCGCGAGAAAAAGAGGGCTTTGAAGATGGAGAGTTCTTGCGTGAGAGATGAAGAGTGGAGAAGAAGGAGAGTAACCCAAAAAACCCTTTATATATCCTTTGAAGATTATTTGGAAAAGGAAATCCCGGTTGAGTCGATTTCGTTTCCCAAGAATCACGCTGTATCATCATGAGTTGCCCCTAAAAGTCGCATTGCAGACGCGTGAAAAGCGAGAAAGTAGCTGCTGTGGAGATGACGTTGTAACGGCCATGCCTTGATTACCTGTAACACCCGGCTTTTAAAACAAAAACACCCCTGAAAAATTTTTCATTTAAAACACAGGTTTCAATACATAAAACCATAACAAGGGGTATATTTTAATAAATACGGGTACAAGTGTATCAAGGAGAGTATAAAATACCATAACTCCTTTAAAGCCGGGCTGCTACTAACAGCATCTACGAGTCCTACTTCACGAGTCACGGACTCTATCTTGTCCCCTACCAGTATCATGCTAACCTGCAGGAACAGTAACAAACGGTATGAGCTACAAAGCTCAGTGAATAATCAAATCTACAAATAACACGTATTAAATACAATTATGTATTTGTCTGGATATCGAATCCAAACTCCTAGCCTTACTGGCTGACCGAATATCTCTTAGGATTTTACATCCTAAATTATAGTCTTACAGACTATAACATAATAACCTGCATTTATCAATCCACGTCAGTTATTTGCACATATAATCATATACGACTATTTCTGTCCCATATCTCTTAGTCACACTAGACTGCATTATATTTTATGGCTAACAGCCGCACCCTATGTCATAGCTATACAAGCTACACCAAAACATTATCAATATACAATTCATAGCCCGTAGGCCGTACCAGCTGAGTTTGATAACCCGATAACATAGCCAAAAGGCTGCAACATGTACCTGTAACAAAATCATAGCCAAACAGGCTATACCATGTACCTGTAACCAAATCATAGCCAAACAGGCTGCAACAAATATCATAGCCCGAAGGCCACATCGGAGACATAGCCCGAAGGCCGCACCGGAGTCATCGCCCGAAGGCCACATCGGAGACATAGCCCGAAGGCCGCACCGGAGTCATAGCCAACAGGCCGCATCAAATCATAGCCCGAAGGCCGCATCGGAGACATAGCCAACAGGCCGCACCGGTTGGACATACAATCCAAAAATCATTGCCCGTAGGCAGCATCCATTGGATAAAAAATCCAGAATTAATTATGGCTCACGGATTAGCCGCTATTGCCTAGACTCACGGTTCCGTTCTTGTCATCGTAATGACTCACGGCTTATCCGGTCTTGTCTCTTCAAACGTATCTTTGAACTATCCATTTCGTCCCACAATCAGTTTCAACCTGTAACAAATCAATCATCATATATCACATATGGTATCAGTGAGATTACTCACCTGAAGGATTATTACAACTAATTTGTTGTTCCTTGCTTTCCGATACGATCCGTAGAATTTTGTCCCGCACCTATAATTTAATCATTTTCAACATAATTATAGGTTAATACCCATTTCAACTAACTCTAATACACTAGAGTTCAATAAAACATTGTTACAAACAATGCCTAGTTAATAAACTTTCCGTTTACTAACTTTATATGAATTTACTATTCACCGGGACATTCGGATCGGTCTACAGTGCCCCCGAGGGGTCGGAAACTCAATCTAAAATTTTTCCCAAACTTTTCAGACCATAACGAGCCTATGGTCCAAATTTGAACTAAAACGGACAAGCAACGCAAAAGATAGCGTTTCAAAGTGTCTGTCTGAGGGGCGCACCCCGCCCAGGCATGGGCGCACTGCGCCTGGGCGCACCCCGCCAGGCTTTTGGGCGCACCGCGCCTGGCACCTGCAGGTGCCTCCTGTCCAGCCGCGATTTATGCACTGTAGCATGCTGTTTTTGGCTCATAAGTCCTTAATCAGGTCCTTAATCGATTGGGGTTTGTTCTAGGACCAAAACCCTTGACTAATAACTAGTTTTAAACCATTACAAACACCTTAATCACACCAATTCATGATTTAGGGTTCTTGAGCAATAACTCAATTTATCAACAATAGCAATGTACTTTGCTATTTTTATCATATGTTCTTACTACTTGAACATGCTTAAGCCCAGAAATCATATAAACATCATGGATTATGGCTGAAATCATAAATTCCCGTCCACTCCATTAAGACTCACCAAGAACACACAAAAGCTTGGATAGAAATCAAGTTACTAACCTTAAATTGTTTAGGAATCACCCATTCCAAACCTTGATTCCAATTCCTTGTCTCAAGCTTCATGATCTTCCAGAAATTTCTCTCCAAAATCCACTCCCGTAGCTGCACAATGAGCTGGTCAAAGAGGAGAGTCAAACTCTCTATATTTATACTCCAAAAATTTACATTTTTGGTCCTAAAGTTCCATTTCTTGAACTTTGTCCACAAAATCAAGTTTTATTACAATAAAACTTCCATTTCTTACATTTTGGCCACAACCAACAATATTTTTTACATAATTGGTCGTTGACTTGGTCAAATGACCAAAATACCATTTTTCGGTAAAACGACCAAAAATCAGTTTTTATAACATTTTAAGTCCAAAACTCAAAATATTATTTCAAACCAAATACTTTTCTGTCCAAAAGACCATTTTACCCTTCCAAGGTAAAATGACCAATTTACCCTTTTATAATAATTATAAAAAGAGTATCTTGGCGTTACAAATTCTCCCCTCCTTCAAAAGATTTCGTCCCCGAAATCATACAAACAAACGAGGGTAATTCTTTCTCGTTACAATTCCGGTTTCTCATATCACATGGAAACCTTCATGGTTTTGCTACAGCTCTTTAACCATACCAAACTTCGTATCTCGTGGTTATATCACCACGCACATATCACTCATCCGGTTGTCCCGGGTACCATAATCACTTATCTTCCTCATTTCCACATGAGGGATTCGTTAACATCTATCAATCTATGTTCTCAGAACCCTGAGACCCATAGAAAACTTTACAATCATCTTGAAGTTCATCAAGGATATTCAATCAATACACTGCAATTCTTGCTTTTGGGACATACGGAAAGGTCCAATCAACAAGGACTCATCTTTCCTTTTTGTCCCACATCAATTTCTAGTCTTTCCGGAGTCACTTTGAGTTCCACTTTCTTCCCTTACTTGGGGTTTCAAAGGTTTTACTCGACAATCCGCATACTACTCTTGTCGATCTTGGTCTATTTCCAAGCTTTCTCGAACTTGCCAAATCTTTTCTTCAGTTTGAGATACAATATCAGGTTTAGTCAACGGCTTCTCCCCAACTTCTGTCTAGCAAATCGGCGTACAACACGGTAGTCTAAACAATACTTCCTACGAGTCAATAAAACACTAGTATAGTACCTATACTAATCTACAACTTCTACCAAGGATAGACGGTCATCTAGTCTTCCGCTAGGGTCTGTTATGAAGATTTCAGGTATATCTCCTAAGGTCTGCATCATTATCTCACCTCATCAATCCATCTGGGATTCGCACACAGTATTTACTAGTACTTTTGAGCTAATAATTCTAAGAATTAATGCTAAATTCAGCAAATAATTCTAGTATCTCGATCCGATACAGTCGTCACCTGTGGTGCACGTCAACAGTTTTCTTTATCTTTGTAGTTTTTCACTACTTTTCGATCTTAATTTCTTCTTAGCCAGTATAAACATACACTGATTTCATCAATCAACCTGCAATTCACCCATATGGTGTCATACCCATACGGTATTTGCAAAGACTTTACTACAAAGTCTATGATATTTTTCGTCCCATTTCATTTTTGGGACCGACAGTCCACATACTTCTAATGATTTGACTGTAGTTACACACAAGTCAAACACTTTTCACATGTCTTTCTTCAGCCCCGGCCGCCAACACATAGGTTTTATCGACCTATAGTGTTTGGTATCGCCCCGGGTATGCTGCATATCTGATACAAAATGCATCTTTTCAAGATGATTTTTATATTTCACTTGGCTTTGGAACTCACATTTACAACCGCCACGGGAGTTAAATCACTGTGATATTCAAACCAACTTCCGCTACTTTTCAATCATTTCTTCACTTTTCACTTTTTCAGACTTGCACACATCTTCCTGTGCTACCCGAATCAACTCAGGTAATCAATTTGCCACGTTCATACACGTGGATGTAACCTACAAAGGTTACTCTTTCTAATCCAAGGCATCTGTAACCACATACGCCTCTCTGAGATGGTACAAGATTTCATACCCGAAATCTCTAAGTAATCCATCTATCTTTGCTATCTCATCTTCCGTTTCTTTTGATCAATTAAGTATTTCAACTTTTATGATCTTATTGCTATAAGCTTTACACCATACAAGTAGTGTTTCCAAAGCTTAAACGCCACGTTCATAATTGCTACCGCAATCTCATGCATTCACAGTCAACGTTGGATACCTTTCAATGATCCAATCCATCTTCTCTACTTAGCATCATTGCTAATGTTAGAGGTTCACACAAGGTTCATTCCAAACCTTTACAACATATCTGTGGTCTTTCTACCACTCAGACTTTACACTTTTCTTGGTCAACTTTAGTCAGCTAACCAGCAATCAATGAGCAGTTTTCTACAACTCTCCTATAGTGACCCGCCAAATCCAAGGAACTACAATGTCAGTCGGATTCCTCAGGCGGTTCCAGTTTTACCACATCATCTATCCCACTGGATTTATTTCATCATCTATGGCAGTATTATCATGCCTAAGGAGTTGAAACTTCTTTTAACCAAATTTTCATACTTGGAGAATTTACATATCACTGAACTCAGTGAAGTAACTCCAGTATCTGGTACAATGTACCTCACATTTAATCTGGTTTCGAGAATATCACATTCTCAGTAGTCAATGGACATACACATTAATTTATTTTTCTTCTTTTCAAGCAGATAGGGCTCCATCTGATGACACTACAGTCACATGAGATCCCAATTTAAAAACAATTTCTTCCAATTGTTTTACCACTCTGCCATCTCTGCAGAGGCCAATTAATACAGAGCCTAGATAACAGGAACGGCTCCCAATACCAGCTTAATCATAAGCTCTTCTTGCCAATCTGGCAGAAATCTTGGAAGTTCTTTTCAAAAGAATCATCCGAAAATTATTTAAAGTAGTACACTACTTTCACCACTTTATTAAGCTTGGCCCATACCACGTATGCCTACTACAACATCATTCCTTTACTAACTCTTTTCCGAGTTTAAGCAAAGAAGCTAACCGGTATTCTCAACAACGGTCATTCACCATGGATTTTCATCCGTTCATTTCTGCTTTCTGAACCTTCATGTTCATATTTCTACAAATCATGTTAGCATAATTCATTGCTAACCAATTCATAAGCACAATTGCTTCAGATTCACTGGTAGTCATCGGCTTCAGATTCATAGGGAAAAGGGTCCCGTAAATCCTAGGCAGACTACTTTCCAGGTGTTCAATATCTTGAACATACTTGCTATCTACAATAGCTATTTCAAATATTTCATCCAAAATCATTGATGAAAAATTCAAACAAAACATCGAATCATCGATCCAAAGCATAGCTTCATGGATCAAATATAACATACACGAGTTATATTCAGAACGATGATATCTACGACCATATCAGTCTCCTCACGAGCTTCTCCCACAATCTACTAGGATGCTCATGGTACCATGGGTCCTTTTCGACCATTCGTTCCTTCTTTCTTTCCTGGGTTCATCACCCGTCACTCCACATTCAGCACGTGAGTATTTCAATAAGAAGTGATCTATAGTTCCACACTGGAACCACTTCCGTCCCATACAACAAGCTCGAGCAATCTGCTCCTATCATCTGCAATTTCAGCATGTCACGGTATAGTGGCTCTGTTTTGGTCCTTTCCCTATAAGGTTGGACCCAATTTGTGACAATTTCTTCTGAGAAGTCCACTGCTTTTCACGTAGTCTCAGCTACTGTTCTTTCACCTTGAATATCAATCAAGGTGAGCAACCGTTTCATTTACTTGACCACATCAGCTAACATTGCTCGTCATGTGGATTTTTCCGCTACTTGTCTCGTTGCCCCTCGTTCAATGGAGTCTTGAGAAAAGGCTGATCCGCCTCTTAAAGTGACACGCACTAAATTCCTCCCAGTAATACCCGCTGCTCATACTTCTTATACGTTAAAAGTCAGCAATAGTTAGGTTATATATGTATACTAACAACTATATACACCTAACAGTTCATCATGTCTACTGTTTCAGGGTTTAAGTCCAGGAATCTACTCTATAGACACCTAGTTCACTTAAACCTCGGCTCTGATACCAACTTGTAACACCCGGCTTTTAAAACAAAAACACCCCTGAAAAATTTTTCATTTAAAACACAGGTTTCAATACATAAAACCATAACAAGGGGTATATTTTAATAAATACGGGTACAAGTGTATCAAGGAGAGTATAAAATACCATAACTCCTTTAAAGCCGGGCTGCTACTAACAGCATCTACGAGTCCTACTTCACGAGTCACGGACTCTATCTTGTCCCCTACCAGTATCATGCTAACCTGCAGGAACAGTAACAAACGGTATGAGCTACAAAGCTCAGTGAATAATCAAATCTACAAATAACACGTATTAAATACAATTATGTATTTGTCTGGATATCGAATCCAAACTCCTAGCCTTACTGGCTGACCGAATATCTCTTAGGAATTTACATCCTAAATTATAGTCTTACAGACTATAACATAATAACCTGCATTTATCAATCCACGTCAGTTATTTGCACATATAATCATATACGACTATTTCTGTCCCATATCTCTTAGTCACACTAGACTGCATTATATTTTATGGCTAACAGCCGCACCCTATGTCATAGCTATACAAGCTACACCAAAACATTATCAATATACAATTCATAGCCCGTAGGCCGTACCAGCTGAGTTTGATAACCCGATAACATAGCCAAAAGGCTGCAACATGTACCTGTAACAAAATCATAGCCAAACAGGCTATACCATGTACCTGTAACCAAATCATAGCCAAACAGGCTGCAACAAATATCATAGCCCGAAGGCCACATCGGAGACATAGCCCGAAGGCCGCACCGGAGTCATCGCCCGAAGGCCACATCGGAGACATAGCCCGAAGGCCGCACCGGAGTCATAGCCAACAGGCCGCATCAAATCATAGCCCGAAGGCCGCATCGGAGACATAGCCAACAGGCCGCACCGGTTGGACATACAATCCAAAAATCATTGCCCGTAGGCAGCATCCATTGGATAAAAAATCCAGAATTAATTATGGCTCACGGATTAGCCGCTATTGCCTAGACTCACGGTTCCGTTCTTGTCATCGTAATGACTCACGGCTTATCCGGTCTTGTCTCTTCAAACGTATCTTTGAACTATCCATTTCGTCCCACAATCAGTTTCAACCTGTAACAAATCAATCATCATATATCACATATGGTATCAGTGAGATTACTCACCTGAAGGATTATTACAACTAATTTGTTGTTCCTTGCTTTCCGATACGATCCGTAGAATTTTGTCCCGCACCTATAATTTAATCATTTTCAACATAATTATAGGTTAATACCCATTTCAACTAACTCTAATACACTAGAGTTCAATAAAACATTGTTACAAACAATGCCTAGTTAATAAACTTTCCGTTTACTAACTTTATATGAATTTTACTATTCACCGGGACATTCGGATCGGTCTACAGTGCCCCCGAGGGGTCGGAAACTCAATCTAAAATTTTTCCCAAACTTTTCAGACCATAACGAGACTATGGTCCAAATTTGAACTAAAACGGACAAGCAACGCAAAAGATAGCGTTTCAAAGTTTCTGTCTGAGGGGCGCACCCCGCCCAGGCATGGGCGCACTGCGCCTGGGCGCACCCCGCCAGGCTTTTGGGCGCACCGCGCCTGGCACCTGCAGGTGCCTCCTGTCCAGCCGCGATTTATGCACTGTAGCATGCTGTTTTTGGCTCATAAGTCCTTAATCAGGTCCTTAATCGATTGGGGTTTGTTCTAGGACCAAAACCCTTGACTAATAACTAGTTTTAAACCATTACAAACACCTTAATCACACCAATTCATGATTTAGGGTTCTTGAGCAATAACTCAATTTATCAACAATAGCAATGTACTTTGCTATTTTTATCATATGTTCTTACTACTTGAACATGCTTAAGCCCAGAAATCATATAAACATCATGGATTATGGCTGAAATCATAAATTCCCGTCCACTCCATTAAGACTCACCAAGAACACACAAAAGCTTGGATAGAAATCAAGTTACTAACCTTAAATTGTTTAGGAATCACCCATTCCAAACCTTGATTCCAATTCCTTGTCTCAAGCTTCATGATCTTCCAGAAATTTCTCTCCAAAATCCACTCCCGTAGCTGCACAATGAGCTGGTCAAAGAGGAGAGTCAAACTCTCTATATTTATACTCCAAAAATTTACATTTTTGGTCCTAAAGTTCCATTTCTTGAACTTTGTCCACAAAATCAAGTTTTATTACAATAAAACTTCCATTTCTTACATTTTGGCCACAACCAACAATATTTTTTACATAATTGGTCGTTGACTTGGTCAAATGACCAAAATACCCTTTTTCGGTAAAACGACCAAAAATCAGTTTTTATAACATTTTAAGTCCAAAACTCAAAATATTATTTCAAACCAAATACTTTTCTGTCCAAAAGACCATTTTACCCTTCCAAGGTAAAATGACCAATTTACCCTTTTATAATAATTATAAAAAGAGTATCTTGGCGTTACATTACCTCATCCAAAATTTCAAAAAAAATGCCAGGTCATTAATCTTAATCCTTATCATAAAATCAACCAGAGTTAGAAAAATCAATAATGATTTTCGTGCAAGAGTGTGTCAAAGATAAAGAAGAAAATCAAATTTTATGTGGTAACTTGTGATGTCGGAATGACATAAAACTGATTGACCCCGGGCAATGATCTCTTCCTTCAGAATCATGAGAGACTCGGAAGTGATTTTGTGGTTTCCCGTTGAATTACGATCAATTGATTGATAAGAATCATTGAAAGGTTTCTTTTAAGATTTTAGTTTTATGAGGTGGGTTTAACTTTCTTTCGAATTCCGAAAACATGAGAAATGTCCGAAATCGGAAGAAAGGACTTGTTTGACCAGAGAAGTCATGAAAACAAGTGAGGGTAAGGAGAATTTTGTCTGACTTGGGAAATATTTTGAAATCTCAAAAAAATGAAAAACTGTATCTCTTTGGATAGAAATTACTTTGGTGGAGTAGATTTCATAAAGATCACGCAAAAATAAAAGATTGAGATTTCCTGTGAAGTTTTCGTCAATTCCTTAGCGTGTTCGGATTTTTGGGTTTCATTCGAAACTGTGGTGGAAACAATTCCGAAATCATGAACACAGATTTTGTATAACCATCAGTTTTCAGTGGTAATGCTGAAAGCCTTCATAAGGGTTACAATTATATGGAAATGTATTAAGTGTGGAGAATTAATAGAATGGTCGAGAGAGGTTGTTTGAGTCTCACAGCTTCTCATGGTGAAAATGAGTTGCGATCTTTGACTAGACTTTTCGAAATCATATATTGAAATTGGTTTTTATTTCAATAATCATAGATATTCATTAGATAGATAGACAGGTGGAGAGAGAGAAAAATTTACTGCGAAATACTGCTGAGAGATAAAGTCATTATGAGAACTCATTAAATGCTCAGGAGAAAAGAGTGGAAAACGTCTAATCAGCTGCTAATCAGCCGTCTCTGCTTTGATGACGCGTAATAATTGTAATAGATTTGCATCATTACTCCCAAAAAGTAATTTAATATCCACTATTGGGAAGCCTAATCGGTGTCCTGTTTGCCTATAAAAGAAAAATATTGTTAGCAGAAACAGCACACACTCACGAGAGATTACCTTCAGACGGTTCATCAAATGGCTCAGCGTCCTTACAACCGTGGTGACAAGGTTGAGGTGAAAATGCGTGAAGGTGAATCCGTAGGTGGCACTTATGGTGGAGTCGTCATGGCGGTTTGGAACCATTGGTATGAGGTCAAGATGACGACGCTCAAGGATAGTGATGGTGGTGGTCCCCTTACAATCCAGACCAGTTATCCCTACTTGCAGCCTGTCCCACCAAAGATCTTGGTGGAGTATAAACAGTTCGACCTCGTGGAGGTCTGGCACAAGCGGGGATGGTGGCCAGCGGTGATCATCCGGACAACTCCTCACAACCAGTTCTTGGTGGGATTGGCGGATGAGAGTCGTCTCTTCGTGGATGAGTGTGAGGTGCGAATCCATCAATCCTTCCACCTTGGTGATCCTCCGATGTGGCACTATTATAAGCTGTAGTATGAAGTAGTTTTTGTTTTTCCTTTTGATGTAATGAACTACGTTCCTTCAGCTTGAATAAATAGTTTCTTGCTTTTTGTTTATGGATTTCTCTTTGAATTCTGTATCTGCATTCTCAAGTGGAGTTGACAGCAAGAATAAAAAAAAATAAGAATTAAAAACTTGAGATAAAAAATAAAACACACAACATACGAAAACAAATTTTTTTTTTAAAGAACTAGAAAATATTTTTGGTATTTTGATATATATAAAGAAAGTAAAACACACAACAAAATAAATTTGAAGGAAAGTATTTTTGATGTTTTGTTTGAAAAAAAAAATAAATAACAAAAATTCAAATGAAAGAAAAAAAATAAAACAAAATTCCAGAAAGGATACATGCATTCCGAATCATTATTGTCTAAATTCCGATTCCAAGGCATTCCGAATTTCAGAATCAATCGGAAAATTAGTTGGATTTCGGAACAGATTCAGCTTCCATCATTCCGAGGCCTTGAAGAATTCTGTTAAATGCTAGCTCTGGAAGTGCCTTGGTGAAGATGTCTGCCAGTTGATCATTTGAGCGAACAAAATGAATCTCGATGTTGCCGTCTTCAATATGATCTTTGATAAAGTGATATCTGAGTGCAATATGTTTAGTCTTTGAATGATGCACTGGATTGTGACAAATCCGAATCGCACTTTCGGAATCACAGTAAAGAGGAATACGTTTCATACTGACTCCATAGTCTCTCAGTTGGTTTTGAATCCATATTATCTGAGAGGTGCATGAAGTAGCAGCAATGTACTCAGCTTCAGCTGTTGAGAGTGACACACAAGTCTGTTTCCTTGATTGCCAGCTTACGAGTTTTCCATCGAGAAGTTGACATCCTCCTGAAGTGCTTTTGCGATCCAATCCATAACCACCAAGATCAGCATCAGAAAATGCTTGAACGAAGAACCCAGATATCGGAATATGTTCTTCACAGCATTGTGATGTGGCTCTCTAGGATTAGCCTGATATCTAGCACAGTAACAAACAGCAAACATAATGTCAGGTCTACTTGAAGTAAGGTAGAGAAGTGAACCTATCATTTGACGGTAAAGAGTGATATCTGCTACAGGTTTGTCTAGTGAGGGAGTGAGTTTGGTTCTGAAAGCCATCAGAACTTTGACTTTAGAATATCCCTTCATTCCGAATTTCTCTAAGAGAGACTTGGTATAAGCTTCCTGATTGATGAAGATGCCTTCTGAGCTTTGTCTGATGTTAAGGCCTAGAAAGAAATTGATTTTACCCATCGAGCTCATTTCAAATTTTGTCTCCATCAGTTTTCGGAATTCAGCCGTTAGGCTTGGATGAGTAGATCCGAAAATGATGTCATCGACATAGATTTGAACAATCATCAGGTGACTTCCTTCCATTTTGCGAAAGAAAGTTGGGTCGACAGAACCTTGCTTGAACTTGGATTGCTTGAGAAACCGAGTTAAAGTTTCATACCAAGCTCTTGGAGCTTGTTTTAAACCGTAAACAGCTTTATCTAACACATAGCAATGATCAGGATGTTTACTGCTCACAAAGCCTGGTGGTTGTTCAACGTAGATTGTTTCTTCTAATTCTCCATTCAGAAATGCACACTTGACATCCATCTGATAGACATCGAAACCCTTGTGTGCTGCATAAGCAAGAAAAATTCGAACGGACTCCAGTCTGGCCACTGGTGCAAACGTTTCTTCATAATCAATTCCTTCTTCTTGACAGTAACCTTTAACTACCAGTCTTGCTTTGTTCTGAATGACATTCCCTTCTTTGTCTAATTTGTTTCGGAATACCCATTTCATTCCGAGAACTGAAGCCTTCTCCGGAGTCGGAACTAATCTCCACACCCTGTTGCGTTCAAATTCATTTAGTTCATCTTGCATTGCTTGGACCCAGTCAGCATGATCGAGTGCTACTTTAACTGTTTTAGGTTCAATCTTGGAGATGAACGAATAAAACATGCAAAATTCCACTTTTGAAAATAATGCGGCTTGCTTTTCTTTAGCTTGAGCTCGAGTGAGAACGCCAGCAGATGTCGCTCCGATGATTTGAGATTTTGGATGATCTCTCGTCCATTTTACCATTGGAGGATAATTTGGATCATATTCAGGATTAATTTCTGGAATAATTTATTCTGCTTCCGATTGTACCTCTGACTGTGTGTCAAGGGCATTGTTTTCAATTTCATTCTCCCCCTAGAAGTTTGCATCGTTTCTTATATCAGAGTGATCCTGTTCAACCGAAGGAGTGGTTGATTCTGATTCAGGAGCCATACCCTCCCCATGAATGGGTGCTGAACCCTCCCCCTGGATAGGAGCTGGGTTCTCCCCCTGGATGGTTGCATCAGAAATAGGAGGTGGACCATTGTTCGGAATCAGAACATCAGTGGAGTTGTCGTGTGAAGTTTCGTTTTCACTGACAGTACTTTCTATAATCTTTAACAGCTCATCTCCTTGGTTATCTCTTGCGTTTTCTTCTGCTGATTTTGCGTTTTCTTGTTCATCGAACAAATTCATGAATTCCTCATATAGATCCATAAGAGGAATTGTTGATGTATTTGATTCGGGAAATATTTCTTCAGTCTTTGTAGTAAAGTGCTTTGCTCTTGAATTGTACCTATCATCAAAGGTGATGTAGTATGATTCTTCAATCTTCCGAGATCTTTTGTTTAGAACACGATAGGCCTTTGAGGTAAGAGAGTATCCCAGAAAAATACCTTCATCAGCTTTTTCATCCCATTTAACTCGTTTCTCTTTTGAGTTAAAAATGAAACACTTAGATCCGAAAACATGAAAGAATTTCACGTTCGATTTTCTTTTATTAATGATTTCATAGGGAGTGAGATTAAATCGTTTGTTGATGTTTGATCGGTTCTGAGTGTAACATGCAGTTGCGATGGCATCGGCCCAGAAGTATAGAGGAAGTTTCGCAAAAGAGAGCATTGTGCGAGCAGCTTCACAAAGAGTACGATTTCGTCTTTCTACCACTCCATTTTGTTGAGGAGTGTAGGGGGCAGAGAAGTTATGCGAGATTCCTTTAAAATAAACAAGATCAAGAACAGACAATATGAAGAACTGATGTCGAATGATTTATATGCAACTCAAGAACAATTCGATGTGAACTATTCTGTATGAGTGCCGTAGAAAAGATTACAAAAGTTAACCCTAATTAGGGTACGTGCATGCTATTTATACTAAAAACTAAGTATGGAAGGACAGACCCATTCCATAACCGATAGCTAAACTAATGGCATTAAATCTGTCGATAAATCCGATCAGCATCTTTGACTCAATCTTTATTTTTGAATACTGTGCCATTATCACTTCTTATCATCCGAACTTGCTTTCGGAGAAGAGTTTCTATCTGTCTGATGAAGTTAATCATGTTGATCGCTGCTTCAGATTTTTGCTTGAGAAAGAACACCCATGTGAAGCGGGAGAAGTCATTTACCACAACCAGAATGTATTTGTTGTGAGCAACGCTTTCGATGGCAGACGGACCACAAAGATCAATGTGCAGAAGTTCCAATGGTTCGATGATCTTTGTGTTGATGATTGTAGAATGACTCTTCCGGCTTTGTTTTCCCAGCTCACATGCATCACACAGTCGGTCTTTGTCGTACTTGAGTAGCGGTAATCCTCGCATAAGATCACCAAGTACCAGTTTATTAATATCACGAAAGTTCATGTGAGATAAACGCCTATGCCATAACCAACTATCATCGTTCGTAGCTTTTGTGAGTAAGCAGATGGCAGGTTTTCCTTGGATGGGTCTCATGTCTAAAGGAAACATCTCTCCTTTTCTTTTTGACTTCAAAATGATCTTCTTGGATTCCTTTTCAACTAGTTCAGAGCCATCTTCATCAAATGAAACTTTAAGACCTGTTCCGACAACTAGTTGCGAAACACTGATTAAGTTATGCTGAAGTCCTTCAACATATGCCACTTTCCGTATCGAAATTTCACCATTTGTGATCATGCCATAGCCTTTGATGTTTCCGGTTGCATTGTTTCCATAGCTAACCTTTCCTCCATTCGTTAGCGAGTGATATTCTCGTAATTCCTCCTTCCTCCCTGTCATGTGACGTGAACAGCCGCTATCAATGTACCATTCCGGATCATACTGTTCGTCACGTAGAACCTGCACAAGTTAGAGAGATTTAGGAACCCAAACCAATATGGGCCCATGTGAGAATTTACGAGAGATGGGAAAAATGCATGATCTTTCAACCCAAAAGGATTTTCTCACAGATGGTTGATTTTTCTTATTTTCAATTCGGAACACTTTCATTTTTGTGGATTGCCATTGTTCTTTAGCAAAACGAGATTTCGTTGGAGTGAACGTGTTGGAAACTTGATAATAATGGGTTTTCTGACTGCGAGAGTGAAAAGTAGGATTTGGAAGTTTAACTAACTGAGATGAGAATTTTGGTTTAAAAAGAACTGTTGGGGGAATCTTGTTGGTTTTGAGATCCTGAGTGGTTTCAGGATAGAGCTTTGCCTTCCCCTTTGAATTATTTGAACCGAGAACACAAGTGGGATTCTTTGTTGTTGTTGTTGAAACTGAGGCTTTGGGTGTTGGTTTTGGAGTATGCTCAAGTTTCGGAATTGGAATTGGATTGATTTTCTGAGTTGTGTTTAAGTCGTTTTTGTTTCTCCAAAACTGTTTTCTTTCTTTCAAATTCTTTTTGTACCTGGCATTCATTTGTTTCCTTTTGGCTATCAGCTCTTCAGGAGACTTATGAATACAAGATGTCGAGCAGTGATTAGAGTCAGATTTGAAAGTACTTGTCTTAGAGTTTGAAGAATTGAATTTCAAATTCTTTGTACCCCACAAACCTTTTTGAGAGACAAAATTTTTACAATTCAACGATCCAGAAATGTAGTTACCACGAGACTTCCACGAGGTCATTTCAGAAAGACCTTTGGTCTCATCCGAGTTGTCAATCGGTTCCGACCAAAAGAAAGAATCACAGACATCGGAATTATCGTTATCGACTAGGACTTTAAGTTCAGTTACATCTTTTGTATTTAGGCCTGGTTTAACAAAAACTTGATTTGGTACTATCTAAATCTTTGGAAAAACAGTGGCCTGTTCGTTTAAAGTATGTGATCCTTCATTTTCAACAATTCTCGCAAAAACAACTGAATTTTCAGAAATGAGATTTTTCTTAGTTTCAGTGGAATTGGATATGAATTCCGAACAGTCAATTTCATCCTCAACAAATATCTCACTCATATCACTTTCATCAAAATCAGAAATATTCTCATTAATGGGAGTATTATCAGAATTTAATTTAGAGCATAGTGAGTGAAAATTCTTTAAGGTCGCTGTTTTAATTTCCTCATGATCATTTTTTGAAAAATATTCTTTAACCATATTTTTATGTTCTTTGGACTGAATATAGCTTTCAATTTTATCAAGTTCGATTCGATAAGCTTCCGAAACCTCATCGGATGAAACAATGGTTTCACATCTGTGGCGTTCTTCATCGATTTCATCCTCTTTCAACTCAAGAAAGGGCAAAATCATTTTGTGTAAACCTCTGCCTATATCACAGTCAAGATGCAATTGACTAATATTATTGTAAAGACGCTTTGCGATTAAACAAAAAATATTTCGCTGTTTGACAAGAACTAGATTATCCCTTTTGACATAAATGATATCATCTCGTGCTCTAACTAACTCACTGTCTAACGCCTCGATTCTCATTCGTCTCTCCTCATTCTTATTCGATACCCTGCTCAATTGATCATTTAGGTTAGAATTGCTTAGACGTGTTCTTTTTAAGCTATCGCTCAAACTAGAAACAGTGAATCTAAGATCATCTAATTCAGTATCATAACTAGAAGAGCAAATATTTAAAGATTTAAGGATAGAGCGTACCTTGTTGACCACAGCCTCACATTCCTCTACTTGTTCAGAAACAGGTTTCGCAGCAAAACAACTTGCTGAGGTTTGGCACCCATCGGTAGAGTACCCTCTGCTGTCGGAATGATCAGCCTTCACCATCAAACATCGGCCATGCGTCGGATTTCTCACCTCCTCATCTTCCGAGTCTGTTGACCATACCTCCATGGCACCAAACTCGCTATCCTCCTTTACCACAAAGGCTGCTTTGGTAGATGAAGCATCATTCTTTTTCAGTTTCGCAATCTTCTTTGCATAATAAGCTTCATCCTTTACCTGCTCCTTCTTCTCAGTTTGCTTTCGGAGCAAGCAGTCTTTCACAAAATGGTTCTTACCTTTACAGTAATGGCAATCATAGCCTGAGTCGCCAACGAGTTTCTTCTCCTCATCACCTTTCTTTTTCTGGCTTTCTTCCAATGACTTTTCAGAATTGAAACCTCCTTGTCGAGTTCGGTTTTTCAATTTGGAGAAGCTTTTCTTAAATAACTTCTTGGGATTTGATACCATTAATACTTTGTCTTCTCTAGTCAGATCATCGTCGGAAAAATCTGAATCGGAATCGATTTCAGCCGATTTCTTTCCAGCAGCAACTAGTGCGAGTGAACCAAGACCGATGGTCGCTTTGGCTTACGAAATGACTTCCTTTTCATGGGACTTGAGGATTCCCACAACTTTAGCTAAAGTGTAAGTTTTAAACTGTTCATGCGCTTTTATGGTTGATACGATAGCCTTCCATTCGGAACGAAGACCATCAAGAAAAGTAACCTTTTGCTCAATAACAGTCCGATCCAGATTGTATTTTAATAATCGACTGAGAAGATGATTGTATCGATTGAATGTCTGGGTTAGAGTTTCTTCCGGACCTTGTGCAAAAGATCCAAAATCAGAAAGAAGAGTGGTCTGAATCGAGTACTCAAGGTCAGCATCTCCGGAGTACAATTCTTTAAGTCTATCCCAGATCTCTTTAGCCGTCTTGCATGAACTAGCCAGGCGAAGAGTGTCTGCTTGGAGAGCGAATCTGATAATTCTGAATGCTTTAATGTTGCACATTAGTTTATCTTTTTCGTCTTGAGGAATGTCTGTGTGAGTAACAAGCAGATTGTTGTATTCTTTTAGGGTTTTGATAACCCTCCTTGTGGCCGTGTGGACATGAGTTTCTTCAGTAATAGCTTGCCAAATCGTTGCTCCATGTTCTTCAATGCCAAGAACATAATCTTCAAAATGCAACGCCCAGACCTCATATTCTTGAGTAAATAGAATTCGAGTCCTGGTGGTGGATCCAATGCTGCTTGAAAGATTGAAAGACTGAGTGTGTGAGTCGTCAAAAGCCATTGAAACTAGTTTACTGTTTGAATCAGAAGTGTAAGAACAGATCAAAAGAATCTAACGTAAAGATCAAAGTCTGATATCCAAAATCGATCAAAACGATAAAGATAATCAAAACAGATCTGTGAATAACACAAACTCCTGCTCTGATACCAATTGTTGAAACACAAGAGTCGGATCGAGATTCAAATAATGCGGAATAATAAAAATAAACAAGATCAAGAACAGACAATATGAAGAACTGATGTCGAATGATTTATATGCAACTCAAGAACAATTCGATGTGAACTATTCTGTATGAGTGCCGTAGAAAAGATTACAAAAGTTAACCCTAATTAGGGTACGTGCATGCTATTTATACTAGAAACTAAGTATGGAAGGACAGACCCATTCCATAACCGATAGCTAAACTAATGGCATTAAATCTGGCGATAAATTCAATCAGCATCTTTGACTCAATCTTTTTTTATGACTCAATAGTGGAACTTTTCTGCAAGGTCCTTGTGCATCTCGTAGGGCCAGTAGTCCTCATAAATTCCTTGCAATTCAGGTTTCATGGTAGCGATCATGATGTATGCCACTTTGGTTGCATCATCAGTATGTTTTTGGTACTAGGCAATTCCCTCGGGACTAGCTGTATCGGGATCGACTTCAATCAGCTCAGTGTCGAGAACATACTCCTTGTTCTTAAACCTCAAAGCCATCTTGATGTTTCTAATCCAGTCATTGTAGTTAGTGCCGTCCAACGTCACTTTGGAACATAATGACAAGATTGAAGTCACGTTACTGGAGTTTGAGTGGGGAACGGTTTGGTCAATGGAAGACATCTATAAAAGAAGGTAGTTTTTAATTAGATACATATATATAATCCTTATATTAACCCAAATATAATAATAAGGCTAGGACCTAACTATAACAATTCACAATAAAGAAGAGGGATGTCGTAATCTTATTGTAAATTTTATAAAGGTAGGCGAATGACGATTCAGCCAATTCCACCGCGGAAAAATAATCATATTATAATGGAATTCCTAGTTTCTTTTGAGATTTATTGAACTGTTCAATAGCATGTTTCAATCTCAGATATGCCCCACTGTTTGTGACTAGGATACCGAGGATCACAAACCAGGTGTGAATAACCATGCAAATTAGCTTGGTACTCTCGAAGTCAATTATCATCTCAAATTGACGTGCCGGTTAACCACGCACGCTCCATCAACAATGGTAAGATCGAGAAACCCATTACAACTCTTTGTGAACCCCTATTGGTGTGCTGGTTAACCACACACGCTGCACCAATGTTTCACAAAGTGCAATGTGCAATTTCATGGATTAGCATCAATTAACATTTTACATAAAGTAACTAGATTGGGATATTTATAAGTTGTTCTAGTACTTTCAATTACAACATTATACTTTTAATGAGAATTAAGCGGTTCTATCAAACCCGTTCGACTAACGACACTTGACTGACCAGGAGAGCGGTGGGTGAGAGTGGACACCCATTAGACTACCATTTTATTGGCAGCCGCCTTATACCCTCTTTATATGACAGTTTTGTAGATGAGGCCTGCTAACGGTAACACTAACCAATTTTATCTTATATACAAAATATTAACTATTAATCATAAAATATATAAGATGTATTTTAAACCTTTTAAATATTTTAGATTTAATCTTTTAATTATTTCGCTAATTAACTATTAATCTCAAAAAAATTAAATTTAAATCTTTAAGTGATTTAATTTATATTTTAATTAACAATTAATTAAATTAATTAAATCAAAGATAGGCATCACAAAATTAATCAAATTAATTACCTATCTTTATCCCCTAATTCTCGAAAGTTGCAAGTAATGGGATAAAGGTTTCTAGTTATTTAATTGATCACAATTACCAAAAATAACAAGCTACTTTCCATAGCATGCAAAAAACGCCAACAAGGGGTGGAGGATAAGGTTTTTCAAAACCCTAGCCATCATGGTCGATCATGGCCTCCCAAGGGTTATGTTTTTCGCAAAAACCCTTGACCAAATAATCAGTTATAGCAATTCACAAGAAAAACAAGCAGGCTCTGATACCACTGTAAGTTTTTAAGCAATCAATGAACTAAATAATCCTAAGTTCACATGCAACCTAAGATGAGGATGTATGTTTTTCTATCAATGAATATATAACAAATCCTAAAGGGCAACAATAATTTCTAAAGATCAAAATTAAGAAAAACCAACCTTTGATTAATCTTCTTGAAGCTAGCAGCAAAAGTTTCCTGCCTCAAATGGAGTCACACCCAAGCAATGGAGGAGAATACATCAGAGTTCCAGAGAGACACAGAGATGGCGCAAAGAATTAGGGTTCCAAAGGGGTTCCCTATTTATAGTTTCCAGGTGGCACAACTTAAACCCTAGAACCCAACTTTGACAAGCCTATTTATCAAATGGACAAGGCTTCCTCTAAAACCTAATTATGGTTTCGAGATTTATGTGGAGTCTCCACAAAATCTCGCCACCTATGGACTTCCAATGGCCAGTCAATATTCAACTATTGAATAATTACAAAACCAGTCCCTACACTTTTAATTAATTAAATTAATCACTGAATTAAATCCAATTAATTCTAGATTAATTTCAAATTAATTATTATAGTTTCTAATTAACATATTAACACTTAAATATATTAATAAACTATTTATTTTATTTCTATTCGTTTATTAAATAATTAATAAATCAACATTCTCTCTACTGATCTTTACACCAATCCTCCAGCTATGAGGGCAACCCAAATGGACTTTGCTTCAATTAATAAGATAAATACAATATATAAGTCATGGCTTAGACACCTAATCCAACACACTGTTCTTGGATACGTACTGACCGGTAGCCCGACTGTTCTGGCTACACATGTGTATCGATCACACTACACAGCTATCTTTGTAAACAACGCCGATAATAACATAATAACCCTGAATCTGTCACCTATCATGCCATTCAACCTGATAACTCGATCAAATGTCTTAATATCAACAAAATACATTTTGCAAGAGCCCTTAAAATCCCCATACCCGCTGCTCCCATTGTTCCAACTCTTAAGCAAATTCTGGGAATGCTCAATGAAATGGGCAACACACCTGAGATCAAGACTATCGGATGTTTCAAAAAGAATAAACTTCCAGGATTATGGAGATTTCTCTTTGGCATCTTTCTCAGATACCTATCTGGCCGCACTTCGTGTATTGACTCTGCTAGTCAGACCTTTATGGGTTTACTTTATGGTATATACTATGATGTGGAGGTGGACTTCACATCAATCTTATGGGCTGACTTCTGTTCCCACTTCAATCACAGCAAAAGAGGAACAGAAATGTCAAGTGTGAGGTTATGGGCAATCGTCGTTTATGATGCCTATCAAAGGCCAGCCATTCCATTTCATACTAACCTTGAATTGATGACCTTTGGGAATATCACTATTCCTCCAGTTGATGAGAAGGAAACCGGCTTTTGTGCTCAAATACCATCAACAATGATTTCCAAAGTCCCCCTGCCAAACACCGTGATTGATATATACCGGACCACTCTTACCCTGCCATATCATATCCGAAACCTGGCGGCTGAACGCCAAACCGAAGGGGCATCTCGCCCTAGGGTAAGAAGAGGACTACTGGTTGTACTAGTGGTCCGAAGGAAAAAATCATCAAAAAAAGGAAGGCACCAGAACAACAACCCAAACGAACCAACCTTAAACGTGTTGAGCAAACTAGAAGAGGCAACAACAGAAATCCTGAACAAGTTAAAACTATGATCCTGCAATCTGAGAAGAGAATTTTGTATAATCAACTTCGGATCCAAATTGCTCATGAACAAAGGCTCTCCACTTCTGTGAGTGAAGTTGAAACACGTCAATCACTCTACGAGTCTAGAAAAGAAGATTGAAGAGGCTATTGCAAGGTTTGAGTCCTCAAATACTGATCTGAAGAAGTTTCTTGATGATCTTCGGACCGAAACTTAATCTGTCAACACGCAATATAAGGATCGCTTCGTAGATGAACTGCAAGTAGGCAATGCCAAAATCATAGAACTGACTGCTGCTCAGTCTGTTACTTCAGTTCAACAGTTTGCTGCTGAGATCTGAAGCACAAACGACCTGATCATTGAAAATGTTGCCAATAACTTAAAATGAGTCCTTCAGCCCCTTCTTCAAGTTGCTGATCAAATGCGTTGTACTCAACCTGCCCAAACAGGATCCCGTACTGTTGCTTAATCTGCACCTTTGGGTCCATGTTAGGTCTTATTTTAGTGGTTTAATCTTTGCATTTATAGGGTCTAAAATAGAAAATATCAAAGTTAAAGGGTCTGTTTGAGGAATTTGGCCAGGGACCGAAATCCCCCTGGATTTCGGTCATGATGACCGAAAACCAAGGGTTTTTGGTCAGGCTTGGCCAGTCGATTTCGGTCTGGCCTGGTCCATGGGCTTAGGATTTCGGTCAGAATAGCGTAGATATGTATGTATGTATATATATATATATATATATATATATATATATATATATATATATATATATATATATATATATATATATATGTATATATATATATATATATATATATATATATATATATATATATATATATATATATATATATATATATATATATATATATATATATATATGTGTGTGTGTGTGTGTGTGTGTGTGTGTTTAGCCTTCATTTGTAGGGTTGGTTGTTTTGGAGTATTAGACTAGCATAGCGAAATTCTATGTGTTCAAGCAACCTTAGCGATCTTATGCAGCCGTTTATCAAAGATTAATAGAGTGCATTGAAGATTGTTTGTGATTTGATTGTTACCATTTAGATCCGTATTGAGTTATTTTGGGACCTACAATTGGTATCAGATCCTGAAAACCTCGTGTTTTTTGTATCAATCTCATCATTACCTTTTATTGGATTTTGAAGATTCGGAAGTTTAGACCGATTTGGACCATTTTTGATCATTTTGGGTGTTTTTGTTCTTCGTTTTCTTCGTGTTCTTGTCATATTCAAGCAAAGATCATCCAAAAACAGAGTTTTAAGAGGTGTGTGTACGATTTTCAGATGTGAAGGAGGTTTTCGGTCACGCTCTAGACGATTTCAGTGGTGGCGGAATTTGTTCTCGATTTCAGTTAGGGTTTGTCTTATTTTCGGTCCTGTAGTGTAGATTTTGGTCAGCCCATCAAGCGTTTTCGGTATCCTTCTAGGGTTTCACAGATTTCGGTCCTCAGTCGATTTGGGTCAAGTATTTGCTTCTTTGTTTTCGGTTTCTCCAGCTTTTCGATGCTAGTTTTCAGTCGAAGGGTGTTTTCGGTGGTAGTTTTCGGCCTAATCAAGTGATTTCGGTCCTGTTGCTGATTTTTGGTTTATTTTCCAATTGATTTTTTGTTGTGCTTTTCATAGTTTTATTCTCGATGGATTCAGCGACTACAAACATTAACAATGATCTCAATTCAGTTATGGGTACGGTCACCCGTATCCCTAGACTGATCAAAGTTGAAGGCTTCTCTGAATGGAAGTACAAATTTGAACAGTACATCAAGATGAAGGATGTCAAAATGTGGAGAACTTTCTTACGCCCTCCAGTCAAAATTACAATAACCATAGATGATGTTGTAATTGACAAACCTTTTGAATATTATTCTGACTTGGATTTTGAAAAAGTTGAATTGGATCAAAAAGCTCTTGCTACTCTCTCCATGGCACTTTCGCCAGAAATTGCTCAGGGTTTTCATGAATATAAGTCTGCTAAAGAACTTTGGGATGCGTTCATTGATGTATATGAGGGAAATGAAGATAAGAAACACAGCATGCAGGATCTGCTTTGTCAGAGGTTCAACTTGTTTAATCATATACTTGGAGAATCCCTTGAAGCTCAATTACAACAGTTCATTACTTTAAACACTAAAATGACAACTGCTGGGATCAATTTGTCAAAAACTGAGGTAAACAAGAAGCTTTTGAACTCCCTCCCAAGAAGTTGGGATATGAATGTGACTGTCATTAAGAAGACCCGTGATTTATCTAAGCTTTCTCTCTCTGAAATAATGGCTATCATCAAGTCATGTGACATGTACAATAAACAAAGAGAGATTAACCACATCACGTCATATCAATCCGCTAATCTTGGAGTCTCTACTAATAGTTCTTTCTCTGCTCTCCCTGCTCAAGTTCCAAATCATCAAGCTCCTTCCTCTTCCAGTATTTCAATTGCTGCTCCAGCATTTGCTGCACCTGCTCCAACTGCCAAATCTGCAACTCAAACTCCATCTCTTCCCAAAGGAGATGAAGAAATCTTAAGCATGATGGCTGGTCTTCTCAACTGCTATAATGCTCTTATGGTTGGTGAACTGGTTCAACCAATGATGGTAGGAGATATTGATCAAGTCAACCTTGATGATTTGGAAGAAATGGATATCTCATGGCATATCGCTATGGCGGTATTCAGGGCCAAGAAGTTTACTCAAAGCATGGGAAGGAACAATTCGGTTAACAACAATGCTGACAGGAAGGTGGGCTTCAGCAAAGCAAATCTCTGATGTTTTGAATTGTAACGAGCCTGATCATTGTGCTCATGAATGCACTAAGCCTATAATGGAGAATACCGAGAGGACTCTGGTGCCTGTTGGAACAAACCGTGATGCTGCTCCTCAACCTCAGAATGCAGAAAGAGCCATGGTTGCTCAACAGCTCACATGGGAGAACCAGCTGCAGGATCTGAATCTCAATGGTGATGGTAGAGCTCATCTTACTCAGATTGAAGGTGACATGGACGTTGATGCAGCTGAAGAGCAAATGATGGATCACCAGTTCACCTTCATGGTTTCTACCAAACCTGATTATGTTCCCGCCAGTGATAAGCTTAGTGAAGCTTCTTGTTCCTCTAAATCTTGCATTGATAAAATTGCTAAATATCGTGAATTAAATGATAATCTTGTTAGACAAATATTTGACCTTGAAAATCTTGTGCATAGACATAAAAAGAAACTGGAACCTTTACTAGAAAAACTAGATGCTAAAATCTCAGACTATCTCAAAATACAAGAGGAGCTTTCTATAAAAAATTGCCATCTTAAGTTCGCTAAAGAAGACATTTCTAGATTTACTGCTGAACTTGATACATTTGAAATCAAAATTTCAAGATACCGAATCCAACCTTAAGAAAATTTATGTATCAAATAAGGTAGTTGAATCTATAATTGAACATCAAACAAAGTGGTCTAATATACACAGTGAAGGACTTGGATATAGTTCTGTTCCCCCTCGCTATAATAATAACTTTTTTACATCCTTAGAGACCGATGAATCAAAAGAATGTTATCTTTCAATTTTTATTCAAAAGGATAAATCTGGCACCGCTAACAGTTCTGAAATGAAATCTACTGATGCTTCTACCTCATGTGCAGATAAATTGAAATTGAAGATTGATGACAAGGAAGACTCACCTGCTTCTATTTCTGATAAAAACTATTTGAAAACTGATGCTTATATTTTGCCTAATGATTGTGTGCCTGTAGACATTAAAACTCCTGATGTTGTCAAAAAACCATGTGATGTTAGTTTTAAAACTTCTAGGACAAAGATTTTGGTTAACAAATCTGTTGCATGCTTGTGTGTGTGTGGAAATAATTTCAGTAAACCTGGACCTGGACAGAATTCCAATATCCCCTAGAAAAGACAGACTTGTTTTAACTGTGGAATTGCTGGTCATATAGCCATAAATTGTCCCCGACACTTATATGCCTCTCAGCATGAATAGGTTTGGCAGAACGTGCCAAAAGGGATATCTCATAAAAGAAAACCCTCGTGGTCACGTTCCCGGAATAAAAAGTCTAATGACACAAATGCCAGGAATCAAATTGCTCAAAACAAAAAATCTGTTTCAAGAGATGACTATGTCTTACCAAACTTTGTTAGGTCAAAGTCATCTCAAGAATCAACTTCCAGTAGCAGTTCTGATTATAGATTCAATTCAAACATTCCCATTTGGTCCAAAGACAAACGATTTAAATCACATTATAAATGGGTTCCTAAAGGCAGTGTCCAAAAATCTTCTGCTGTTTCACCTTTCTTGATCAACGTGATATGAGTTTGGAATCAATTAAGTGCATCGATAGCAAGGGTCAACCCAGTTTCCGTATGGACTGGGTGCCTAAATCTAATTAATCCCGCAACTTGTGTAGGAACAGTTACGGAGGAATATCATCAGACCATGGTATGTTGATAGTGGTTGTTCCAGACACATGACAGGCGACATGTCCCAATTGCACAACATAGAAAATTTTAATGGTGGATGTGTTTGCTTTGTGGGAGGTGAAAAGGGAAAGATCACACAAAAGGGAATTGTCTAAAATGGCGTGTTGAAGTTTGAGAATGTCAACTTTGTACCTGAACTCAAGCACACTTTGCTGAGTGTTTCTCAGGTTTGTGACAAGTGTTTCTCAACCCACTTTACAAAGAAGGAATGTCTAATTCTCAAACCTGGTGTAGTCATACCCGAGGAGTGGATTCTTGTCCGATCAGAACGACAAAACAATGCTTACATCATCGACATGAATCACAACACTCCAGAGAATGTCACTTGCTTATTCTCAAAAGCTTCAGAACAGAATGCCATGTTGTAGCATCGATGTCTCGGTCATGCAAATGCAAAGAATCTGAACCGTCTTGCAAAGAATGATCTTGTCCGGGGGCTTCCAATCAAGGACTTCATTACTTTTGAAAAATGTGTTGCCTGTGCTCAAGGCAAGCATTATCGGAAGCTGCATAAGCCTAAAATGATCAATTCCATTTATTCGCTCCTTCAGTTGCTTCACATGGATCTCTTTGGCCCTGTTAATGTTCTCAGTATTAACAGAAGTTCTTATTGCTTAGTTATTATTGATGATTACTCACGTTTTACTTGGGTTTTCTTTTTGAAGAACAAAAGTGAAACTATAGAGGTGGCCATGAAATTCATCACTCTTATCGAGAATCAAACGAATCTGAAGACGAAGGCCATCCGATGCGACAATGGAACTGAGTTCAAGAACGTGGTATTGAATAAGTTTTATGCAGATAAGGGAGTGCAGCGTCAGTATAGTGCCGCTCGAACACCTCAACAAAACGGTGTTGCTGAACGTCAGAACAAAACACTTATTGATGTTGCACGTACCATGCTGTGCGATTCAAAATTACAAGTGATCTTTTGGGTTGAAGCAATTAATACAGCTTGTTATGTTCAGAATTAGGTCATCATCAACAAACCTCAAATGAAGACTCCGTATGAGATTCTGTATGGCCGCAAAACAAATGTCTTGCACTTCCGCACTTTTGGTTGTCCTTGACCCTTCTTCATCTTGAAGCTACTCCGAAGTTCAACTCCAAAGCGGATGATTGCTACTTCGTTGGATATACTGTTGGATTAGGTGTCTAAGCCATGACTAATAATTAGTATCTACCTAATTAATAGAAGCAAAGTCCATTTGGGTTCCCCTCATAGCTGGAGGTTTGACAGAAAGTTCTAGAGAGAGAAAGATTGATTTATTATATTATTAATAAATCAGTAAAAATAAAATAAATAGTTTATTAATACATTAAAGTGATAATATATTAATTAAAAACTATATTAATTAATTAGAAATTAATCTGGAAATAATAGAAATTAATTTGATGATTAATTTAATTAATTAAAGGTGTAGGGGTTAAATTGCAATTACTCAATAGTTGAGTAAGTGACAATTTTAGCAGGTAAATAAGCCAATAAAATTTATATATAGAATATATATATATATATATATATATATATATATATATATATATATATATATATAATTTCGATAATTATAATAAAGAATAAATAGATTTGAATTAAAGATAAAGACTATTTTGATTTGAATTAAAAAGGTTCATATCTAAAGGCTTATCTGGTTATTTGCTGGAGGCGATAAATAAGGAGCCTCAGACCCTCATTTGTATGGACCATATTATCCTAATCTCTCTGGATTTTGGGACCTAATTCCAAGCTCCGTGGGTGTGACTTCATTTGAGGCAGTAAATTTTTGTTGCTTAGCTTGCAAGAAAACCTAAAGGTTAGTTTTCCTGATTTATTTCTTTAGTAATTTTTCCTGTTGTCCTTTAGGAATTATTTATATGTTAAATGTTAGAAAACATAGATCCTTTATAGGTTGCATGTGAACTTAGGGTTTTAGTTCATAGATCTGCATAAAACCTTTCATATACAAGTAAGACTGTGTATCGGGTGTATAACAAGGTAACCAAGCAGATCGTGGAATCGTATGACGTGCGTTGGCTAGAAGAGAACGAGACGGTCGCCCGTGTTGGACCTGACTGGCTGTTTAATTATGCTGACTTGTTTAAACCATTCTATGTGCTTTCTGGTGATGTTTCAGGTACACAACCATGTTCTAGTGGAGTTAACAGAGATGATGATGCAGAAACCATCCCAGATCTCATCAAGCCGTTAGTTATCCTTGAAGACCCTGCTCTAAATGATGGTGCATCTCCCGCCTCCACTATCGTAACTGAAGATGCTCCTACTGACTCATCTCAAGTTGTTGGCGAACCTCCTGTTGTCAATTCATCTGCTTCTCATGAAGATGCTCTCAACTCTGATCTTGTTGATCTTTTCGACTCCATTCTCATGGGCTCCCTCTTTCCCGAGAGAATCCCTGACGAGTATGTTGCAAGTACCTCTCACGACTTCAGAGATTCTAACAGAGGTTCTTCAAAATCAGGCAATGTTGAGAATATAACTGTTGAGGCGTTAAACTCAACAAATGAATTGAGATAAAAATAATTAAGAATAAATACACACTGCTCAATCCACTAAAAGAATAGTATATGATAAGCAGGGGTCGATCCTCAGGGACAAGGGACAAATTCTTGTACCGATATTTACTTAAGATACGAGTAACAAGGGGGTTTTGGAATTATTAAGTTAGATTGCTAAACATAAAATTGATTAGAATGCAATATATCAAATGGATTGCGATTCCGTTCAACACAATTGATTAGGCAATCATTATAAGACTAGAATTTATGTCAATTTCATCTAAAATTGGTTTCAAAGTGTTAACGAGCTCTAACACTTCAGTCCTTTTAAGTAATTACATCAAAATATGCTCTTTGAAGTAATCCAATTTTCCTTTAGTACAAATCAAACAAGCTCTTGAATTTATATCAAGGAAAATGAGTAAAGATTCATCTAGACAAACCAATTTACATTCAATATTTCTCGTAAGCTCGGAAATGTAAATTGTGTATTTTGAATTACACGCGAATTCATCCAACAAAGATCAATTCGGTGTTGTTACTTACATTCATTGATGAAACAATTACGGATTTCTAGAATGAAATAACGAATTTGACAAACATATCAATTCTAGTGGCCAACATGAACCAACATGAGAATCAAATGGAACTTTAATGCATAAATTCAAATACTAGATGAAGAACACAACGATAGTCAAATGATTTGTGCCAAATCTTGTGTCTACAAAACCGGAATGAAGAAAGATTTAGCCACACATGACATGGCTAAATCTCCTTGATGAAAAGCAGTAAATTGTTCCTAAATGTACTTACAACGAGTGATTAAAACAGTAAATCAAGTGTTCCCAAGTGTTTTTGATCAATGTTCTTCTTGAAAGTCGTCCTCCTTTGCTCTCCAGAAGTCTAACTGCCCAAAAATAACGCACAACAGCCCTTAAAACCGTGCAGGAAAACTGTAATTTGAAATCAGTTTCGCGCGCCACACGGCCTGTGTAGGGTCACACGGGTCGTGTAGGCCTGAATGAGTTGACTGATTTTTGGGCTACAGCTCACACGACCCGTGTAGGGTAACACGACCCGTGTGAGGGTATTTCACATATTTAGCAGTCTTCTGGAGAGGTCACACGACCCATGCTAGGTTACACGACCCGTGTGAGTCTGTAACTCCATTTTCCTTCAAGTTTTCAACTCCACAAGCTTCCATACTATGCTCCAAGCTCATTGCTTCATCCAAGATCCATTCCAAGCTTCCATTCCTCGTTCCGTGCTCCAAGTTTCATTCAAATCTCCACGTTCCACCTTTCGGCTCTCCGATCTGCTCCAAATGCTCCTTTACCTGAAATTCAACACAAATTTATGAAGTATCGAAATTCCCGGAAAATAACTAAAAATGCATGTAAATGGTTAAGGAAATAAATAAAATAAAGGAAAAAGGGCTTAGAAAAGATGCATAAAATGCATCTAACAAATCTCCCCAAGCTTAAGACCTTACTTGTCCCCAAGTAAGAGAATCAATAAGAACGAGTCAGGAATAGATTTGATGACTAAGATCCTAAGCCAAAACGCAGAAAGAAATCTAAATGAAATGAAAATGCAAATGCCATGATGAAAATAATGCAAAATTACTAAACTAAAAAGAAAATAAACTAAAAAATGAAAATCTTTTTGGCTGTTTAATTGACCCAGTTTCTGAGTTTATTATCCAATGTCCCACATCCCATGTAGCTTTACCATATATATAGATTTTTCATTAGAAACACATGGTTATTTCTTACTCCAAATTAGCTTCAACGAAATCACGGACAAAAGACATTCTCCTACAAAACTCCTAGCGTAAAATCAGCCTTTACGGTCGGAAAGGTATAAAATTTTTGACCAGGCCTTACCAATCCAACTTTTGAAACATTAAACACCTCCTTAAGGCAAGCTAACTCATAACAAGGAAACATCATATTGTAAAGGGTTCATCTCGACCTAAACCCCCCAAAAAACGCCTCAGTTTAAATCTCGCTTTTTTGTTATTACCCCTACCTATCACCTCACTCAGCCTTGGCTTGCACACTTCACTTGAATTTGACTTTGACTTGATTTGATTTCTTGAAATGTACTTGCTTGTAGGTGTAGTTTTTGTGTTACACCTTCTTCAATCTTTTATCTTTTAATTTTTGATTTCTTCATTTGAATTTGCTTGATTTGATTGAATTTTTCTTCATAATGATTTGGACTCTCCGTCTTGATTATTTGTAAAGGACTTCTTGATTTGAGTTTGACTTTGGTTTCTTGAAGTCCTCCTTGACTTTGATTACGGTTTAGAGAGCCCGCCATTTGAACACTTCGGGAAGACTGAGTGAATGGACAAGTAGGGTCCAACGAGACTTTAAACTAAGATGTACAAACGGGAGTAAAAGGATATGAACCTTGTTTACAACTGTTTTGCCCCTTCCTAGTTGTTACTTTGCTTCAAGAAAATGTTTAACCCTTCTCGTTTTGCATCAACAAGGCTTATTCAAAAATTTATAACTTTCACATTGTAAAAACAACTTTTACGCCTAGAGAAATGAGGCTAATGCTTCCGTCCCTGTCATTTTCCGTCTTAACGAAGCATGTTGGAGTAAGCTCAATTTTCATTTATTTTAATATAATGAAAATACAAGCATACCGGGACGTAAAACACTAGACAACAAACTCTATGAAAGGTCAACTAAACAAATTTTATTTTTTTTGAATTTTTTTTAAGATATGAAATTGCATGAAATGCATGAGAATATGGAAAATGAAAATTAATTTGAAAATAAAAATCTAAGTATTTACAAAAATTTTGTACAAAAATGTAATGCATGAATGAATGAAGAAATGCATTCTCCTCCCCAAGCTTAAGATTGAGCATCGTCCTCGATGCTTGGAAAGGGGAAACGCGCCTAGTTTTCCGGGGGTGGTGGCGGGATTGGGGCGGAAAGGGAGACCAACTTTGGAACAGGGAATACATGTCTGAGTACTGTTTTTGCTGCTGTTCCCAGTGGTTTGCTTGTCGCTCCCAATATTGTTGTTGTTGGCCCCAATTGTTGTTGTACGCGGTGTAGAAGGTGTTGAAGTCGGTGCGACGACCAGAGAGATTTTCTTCAAGACGGGATAACCGGTCGTCTACGGAAGATGCCCCGTCCTCCTGAAACAGGGAAGAAGGAGGAGCAGGAGCAGCGGAGGAGGAAGCAGCACGTACTTCGTGTCGCCGATAAGGATTCGTAGAGCGGAGATCGGTGAGGAGCCAGTCAGTTTGATAGACCGGCGAATGTAGGGACAGGGAGTCGGCACGATCAACCCAAATCGGATCGCCATCAAGGTGTTCGGGTTTAGCCCATGGGAAGCCGGTGGGAGAACGGGTGAACATCCTATCTGACTCAAAGGCGGCGGTGGTTAAGAAATGACCACCCAGAAGGGTCTGTTCATCTGGGGAAAAGATGAGTCCGATAGCTGGACTTTTTACAATCAAAGTCAATATACCCCCACAATGAATTTGGCCACGGGTGGAACGGGCAGTTTCTAAGAGGCGATAACCTATACATTTACCAAAGTGTAGCTTGTTTTTAGAGTTGGCAATCATGTGGTAAAGGAGTCGAAGCTCAAGAGAATTTACTATACTTCGCTCCTCGCGTGGAAAAATGATGGAGGCCAAAATGCGATGGGCTACACGTAAGACGGGATGGATGATGGATGAGGCCTTGGCCGCGCTTGGTGAATAGTCATATGGTCCGTAATTGCCCCCCAAACGTTGCTAGGATCGTATTTGGAATGCGCCTTGACCTTATAAATGTCGACTGTACGACTAAGGTCTTGCCCAACTAACTCGCCGATTTGATCGGCATGGATGCGATATGTATGATTATTTAGACGAAAGGAAAGAATGTCTTTCGCATAATTGAGAGACGACAAAATTTCCCGCGGGGGACGGACGTACGAAGGAGCGTGGATGTTAAGGATGTCAGTCCAACCAATGTTGTTAAACAATGTTTGAACCCCATCGAAGACGAACATATCGCGCAAAGAATCCGGGTGGGCGAATTTTTGAGACACAAATTGTCTTTGAAGCAAATTTTGGAAGCGACTTCGTTGTTGATCAGTTTCAAAGACAACCTCCCAATGTTCGGGAATGTATGGAGATGGAGATGGGGTGCGCTCGGGAGGTGGGTCCGGGACATTTCTCCGATTGTTACGTTTACGGGATAAAGTCTTTGTACGTTTAGAGGGACCCGCTCCCATTTTGAAAAAGAGAGACAACAAAGAAAATTGGGACAATTATTGTCAACAGTCAACGGAATGGTCAAAAGTCAACGGGACCACAAGATCTAGAATTTAAAATTCCATTTGTTCGCAGGAAAAACCGTTGGTTAAACAAATTTCTGCACAAAAACAAGTTTTGTATACCCCCAAACACACCAAATCTACAACTAAATGAACACCAACAAAGGTATGAACAAGGAAGGAATTTACCGGGCAATCTCGCGAATCTTCACATAAAATAGTTCCTTGGCTCCAATCTTGCCTTTCCCCAAGCTTATCCTACGAAGAAAGTAAGAAATTTCAAGATTTTTTTCAAAAATTTCGAACCTAGGGTTTTGGAGAAAACCCTAACCGCCATTGTTGAGTTCTTGAGCTTGAAAGGTAGAAGAAAGTGAAGTAGAGTTGAAGATTTCATACCTTAGTTGGACATTATCGCTAAAAAAATCGATATTGGTGGGTGTTTTTGACTGAAAATCGCGAAGTGTAGAAGGTGGGAGAGGAGAGTGTGCGTAAAAATGAAAAGGGGAAAAGAAGATGTGCAGAAAATGATAATTTTCGGACTTAAAAATCAAAGTGGGCATTTACGCTACACGCCCCGTGTAGCCAGGCACGCCCCGTGTGGGTGGAAATAATCAAAACAGTGAGGTCCGAGCCTCCTACACAACCCGTGCACCCCTACACGCCCCGTGTAGGACTGTAAAACATTTTTTTTTTTGAAAATTTTCGTTCGTGTCACATTTTTGTGCCTGATTTCATTCGCGGTTTTCAAAAATTGTGCCAATGTTTCCCGATTACTTTTTGTACACTTCTCTCCTAAGTCATGTTTCACCAAAAATCCTTGGAAAACTTAAAACAAAAACAAATTGCTTAAAATAAAGTACGAAAAAGTCTGTAAAAGAAAAACAAACGAAACAATAAACATTCGGGTTGCCTCCCGAAAAGCGCCTTTGTTTTAAGTCGTTAGCCCGACTTAGCCCAAATTTGCAACTTTAATCCTCGTAGTGTGGGCTCTCGACCTTCTCCTCTTCTTCGTTTTTCGTGACAAAACCTTCGTAATAAGGTTTCAAACGGTGACCATTCACTTTAAATGTCTTTCCGGTTTGCGGGCTAACAATCTCTATGGCTCCATGATAAAAAATGTTAGTAACCACAAAAGGTCCCACCCAACGGGACCGTAATTTACCCGGAATTAATTTAAATCGAAAATGGTAAAGCAATACCTTTTGTCCTTTTACGAATACTTTCCTTGAAATCATTTTGTCATGATACGCTTTTGTTTTCTCCTTATAAGTTACCTCATTTTCGTACGCGTCATTTCGGATCTCCTCAAGTTCTTGAATATCAAGCTTCCTCTTTGTTCCAGCTTCATCCTCACTCAGGTTGAATTGTTTGACCGCCCAAAAGGCTTTGTGTTCCAATTCGACCGGTAGTCGACATGGTTTTCCGAAAACGAGACGGTATGGGGACATGCCAATAGGTGTTTTGAACGCTGTGCGGTATGCCCATAACGCGTCCTCCAATTTACACTCCAGTCCTTCCGAGTTGGATTCATTGTTTTCTCCAGAATTTGCTTGATTTGGCGGTTGGTAACTTCAGCTTGGCCATTTGTTTGTGGGTTATAAGCAGTGGAAATGCGATGCGTGACTCCATATTTCTTTAACACTGCTTCCAACGTACAATTGCAAAAGTGGATCCCTCGGTCACTTATGAGGGCTCGTGGTGTTCCGAATCTTGAAAAGATCTGTGATTTGAGAAAATCTACAACCACTTTCGAATCATTAGTACGGGTGGCCTTAGCCTCCACCCACTTGGACACGTAGTCCACCGCCACCAAAATATAAGAAAAACCAAAAGATAGCGGAAAAGGTCCCATAAAGTCTATACCCCATACGTCAAAGATTTCATAAACTAAAATTGGGGTAAGTGGCATTTGATTTCTAGAACTTATGGACCTGGACTTTTGACATCTATCACAACTCGCACAAAAAACATACGAGTCATGAAAGATGTGTGGCCAATAGAAACCACTTTCAAGGACTTTTCGTGCAGTTCGTTGGGGACCAAAATGTCCCCCACACGCATACGAATGACAAAAGGTTAGAATAGATTGTACCTCCGATTGATCAACACATCGGCGGATTACCTGATCCACACAATATTTCCACAGATATGGCTCATCCCATACGTATCTCTTAGCTTCTTTCTTGATCTTGTCCTTTTGCCATCGGGTAACATCTTGTGGAAATTCCTTGGTAACCAAATAATTAACTAAATCTGCATACCATGGCGCCACTTTTGTTGCGAAAAGATGTTCATCTAGGAATGTATCACGAATGGGAGTGGAATCTTCAAGTGCTATGATGCGGCTGAGATGATCTGCGACCAAATTCTGCTTTCCACTCTTGTCCTTTATTTCAAGGTCGAACTCTTGAAGTAGCAAAATCCATCGAATGAGTCTCGGCTTAGAGTCCTTCTTTGCAAGCAAATATCTAAGGCCTGCGTGATCGGAGAAGATGATCACTTTGGAACCCAAGAGATATTGTCTAAACTTTTCCAAGGCGAAAACGATTGCCAATAGTTATTTTTCTGTGGTGGAATAATTGCTCTGCGCGTTGTCAAGTGTCTTGGAGGCGTAATAGATGACATGAGGTACCTTTTCCTTCCTGTCCCAACACCGCACCCACTGTGTGATTGCTTGCATCACACATGATCTCGAATGGCAAACTCCAATCCGGTGATTGAAGTATTGGGGCGGTAATCAACATCTCCTTCAATTGGTCAAATGCCTTCTTGCATGCCTCGGAAAACTCAAAGTCTACATCTTTCTGCAGCAACTCACACATCCGCCTAGCTATCTTTGAGAATTCCTTGATAAATCTTCCGTAAAAACCTGCATGACCAAGAAAAGAGCGTACCTCTCTGATACAAGTGGGGTAAGGTAACGATTGAATAACATATATCTTAGCTTTGTCGACCTCTAACCCTTTTGAAGAAACAATATGACCGAGTATAAGACCTTGATCGACCATAAAATGACATTTTTCATAATTTAAAACAAGATTGGTCTCAATACATCGTTCCAAAATTTTTGTTAAATTTTTCAAGCATTCTTCAAAAGAGTTTCCATAAACCGTAAAATCATCCATAAAAACCTCAATGATCTCCTCAACATAATCCGAAAAGATGCTCACCATGCACCTCTGAAATGTGGTGGGGGCATTGCAAAGCCTAAATGACATCCGCCTATATGCAAACGTACCGAAAGGACAAGTGAAAGTAGTTTTCTCTTGATCCTCGGGTGCTACAGAAATTTGATGAAATCCCGAATACCCGTCAAGGCAGCAATAGTGAGTTTTTCCCGCTAAACGTTCTAACATTTGGTCAATAAACGGCAGTGGAAAATGATCTTTTCGGGTTGCATTGTTGAGTTTTCTGTAGTCTATACAAACACGCCACCCGTTTTGCACACGGGTGGGGACTAGTTCTCCATGGACATTTTCAGTTACGGTTATACCTGATTTTTTCGGGACAACTTGAACTGGACCTACCCATTTGCTATAGGAAATTGGGTAAATCATACCGGCATTTAATAACTTTAAAATCTCCTTCTTCACCACCTCCATCATCGGTGGGTTCAACCTCCTTTGAGCTTCTCGAGTTGGCTTGAAATCCTCCTCCATGAGGATCTTGTGCATGGAAAGTGAAGGGCTTAGTCCCTTGATATCGGCTATTGTCCAAACGATGGCTTCTTTGTAACGCTTCAAAGTGTGCACCAACTCATATTCCTCATCTTTTGACAACTTGCTTGAGACAATCACCGGTAATGTCTTCTCATCTCCAAGATAAGCATACTTGAGGTGGTCGGGAAGAGTTTTTAACTCAAGCTCGGGTGCTGGCACTATCGATGGCAACAACTTTTCTGTAGGAGTCGGTAGTTTAATTTTTGGGGCATTGTACCTCTCCTTCTTCTTCTCGTCTAAAAATGCAGCAACTTCAACTATCTCATCATCCACCGTGAACTTTTCTGCTAGCGCCTTCACTGTCTTAACATCAAAATTTCTGTCTAGAACCAATGCTAGCTCATCGGGGTAAGATAAACTGAAACATTCTTCGGTTAACGGTTCGATAATATCCATAAAATTTGCGGACGATTCATCGGTAGGGTATCTCATGGCATCAAAAATGTTAAAGTTCACTACCTCCCCATCAAATTCCATGGAAATAGTACCCGCACGAACATCAATTTTCGTAGATGCGGTACTCATAAATGGTCTCCCTAGTAGAATGGAATTCAAGTTCGGGGCATCATCATCGCCCATGTCCACAACAAAGAAATCTGGTGGAAAAAGTAACTCACCCACTTGGACTAACACGTCCTCCAATACACCCTTCGGGTGTACTATTGAACGGTCGGCCAATTGGATAAGTACACTGGTTCTCTTTAATGTTCCCAAATTTGAAGTTTTAAAAACAGAAAATGGTAGAACATTAATTGAGGCACCGAGATCCAACATGGCACGTGGAACGGTAAGATTTCCCATTTTACAAGGAACCGCAAAAACTCCGGGATCCTTGTATTTTTTCGGTAGGCGTTTCTGTATGATTGCGGAAACATTTTCACCTACCCTTACCGTTCTTCTACCTCTTAATTTCTTTTTTGATGAGCAAAGTTCCTTAAGGAACTTTGCGTATTTTGGGACATGTTTAATGGCATCAAGTAGAGGAATATTTACCTCAACCTTTCGAAATAGCTCCAAAATCTCTTCATCTTCTTTTTCGCGTTTCATGTTCCTCAATCTTGACGGGAACGGTGGTGGTGTAACTTGAGCTTCAATTTGAACTTGCTTTTGCTTCTTGTTGTTGCTTGATGTTGTTTCATCCTTCTTCACCTCTAACTCGTCTTCCTTATCCTCGGGCATTCTTGGTCCATCATATGCCTTTCCACTTCGCAAGGTAATAGCGCATGCGTTGTGTTTCGGGTTCTTTTCTGTTTGTGAGGGCAATTTACCTTGTGTCTCCATCTTACTCATCGAGTTTGCTAATTGTGAAACTTGTTGCTCTAGACTTTTGATGCTTGCTTTTGTCTCGCTTTGAAAGGCTTGAGTGCTCGTAGCTAGGCTTTTCACTATGTCCTCCAAAGACATACCCGAATAACTACTACTTCCTTGATTGTGATTTTGAGGAGGAGGGGGATAATTGTGTTGATGTAATGGCTGAAAATTTGGTTGGTGATGGTTATTAGGTTGGTAAAGTTGTCTTTGTGTTGGTGGTCTAGGTTGGTAATTCGAGTTTGGTTGAAATCCCCAGTTTTGGTTTCTCGGTTGATCAAAGTTTCGTTGATTTTGGCCTTGGTATCCACCAACTGCTTGTACTTTCTCCGTATCTTCTTGAAGCATAGGGCACATGTCGGTTGGATGCCCATATTGGAGGCAAATACCACAAGCTCTAATCGGTGGTGGTTCTACTCCCTTGTCCTTTGTAAGTTGCATCACTGCCTTGGTCAACTCAGAAATTTGGTTTTCTATGTGCGGAGTTGATACTTCCTTGACTCCTCTCGGTGGGTCTGCGTACCATTCATCTTCCATTTTCGTGTGCTTTGAATCTTCGGACATCTTTTCTATCAAAGCTCGTATTTGAGACGATGTGTTATCTATCAAAGAACCTCCACTAGATGCATTGATAAGTCTTCTCTCCATCGGGGTGAGACCTTCACAGAAATAACGAAAAAGTTGGTATTCGTTAATCCCGTGTTGCGGGCATCATGCACAAAGTTTCTTGAAACGCTCCCAATAGGTGTAGAGAGCTTCTCTTTTCCCTTGCTTTATGCCAATTATCTCTCGCCTCAAGCTCGAAGCTCTTGTCTGTGGGAAATACTTATCAAGGAAGAGTCGTGCTAGATCATTCCACCTAGTGACCGACCCCGGTGGTAGGTCATATAGCCACTCCTTAGCTGCATCTTGAAGTGAAAAGGGAATGCCTTTAACTTGATTTGGTCTTCAGTCACGTCGTGCGGCTTCATACCAACGCAAACTACATGGAATTCTTTTAGGAACTTGTGGGGGTCTTCGTTCTCCAGACCACAAAAACTCGGTAACAAATGGATCAATCCTGACTTCAGCTCAAAGTTCATCATCGCGGGATAAGTGATGCATAAAGGTTGTTGGGTGACATCTTGAGTCGCCCAATCACGTAAGGTTCTCTCGGCGGCCATATCTCGGGTAGGAGATCCGATGATCTCTACCTCGGGTATTATGGGGATTGTGAAATTTGATTGTGGAGTATTTTGTATTGGTGATGATGGTGGTGAAGGTTCTTTAGATGAATATTGGGATTATGAATATGGTGTATCTGTTTCGGTTTCACTTGAAAGGGGTATTTCCTTCCAAATGCTGATGATTGGAGGGTTTGATGATGTAGAAGTTCTGGAACCCGGCTGTTGCCTCTTCCGAAGCTTAGCTTGTTTCCGTAGCTTCTTTGCTGTCTTTTCAATCTCCGAATCAACTGGAATTAGTGTACCTGTACGTAAAGATCTCGGTATAAACAATTAGTACTACTGTGTCCCCGGCAACGGCGCCAATTTGTTGAGGCGTTAAACTCAACAAATTAATTGAGATAAAAATAATTAAGAATAAATACACACTGCTCAATCTACTAAAAGAATAGTATATGATAAGCAGGGGTCGATCCTCAGGGACAAGGGACAAATTCTTGTACCGATATTTACTTAAGATACGAGTAACAAGGGGGTTTTGGAATTATTAAGTTAGATTGCTAAATATAAAATTGATTAGAATGCAATATATCAAATGGATTGCGATTCCGTTCAACACAATTGATTAGGCAATCATTATAAGACTAGAATTTATGTCAATTTCATCTAAAATTGGTTTCAAAGTGTTAACGAGCTCTAACACTTCAGTCATTTTAAGTAATTACATCAAAATATGCTCTTTGAAGTAATCCAATTTTCCTGTAGTATAAATCAAACAAGCTCTTGAATTTATATCAAGGAAATGAGTAAAGATTCATCTAGACAAACCAATTTACATTCAATATTTATCGTAAGCTCGGAAATGTAAAAATGTGTATTTTGAATTACACGCGAATTCATCCAACAAAGATCAATTCGGTGTTGTTACTTACATTCATTGATGAAACAATTACGGATTTCAAGAATGAAATAACGAATTTGACAAGCATATCAATTCTAGTGGCCAACATGAACCAACATGAGAATCAAATGGAACTTTAATGCATAAATTCAAATACTAGATGAAGAACACAATGATAGTCAAATGATTTGTGCCAAATCTTGTGTCTACAGAACCGGAATGAAGAAAGATTTATCCACACATGATATGGCTAAATCTCCTTGATGAAAAGCAGTAAATTGTTCCTAAATGTACTTACAACGAGTGATTAAAACAGTAAATCAAGTGTTCCCAAGTGTTTTTGATCAATGTTCTTCTTGAAAGTCGTCCTCCTTTGCTCTCCAGAAGTCTAACTGCCCAAAAATAACGCACAACAGCCCTTAAAACCGTGCAGGAAAACTGTAATTTGAAATCAGTTTCGCGCGCCACACGGCCTGTGTAGGGTCACACGGGTCGTGTAGGCCTGAATGAGTTGACTGATTTTTGGGCTACAACTCACACGACCCGTGTAGGGTAACACGACCCGTGTGAGGGTATTTCACATATTTAGCAGTCTTCTGGAGAGGTCACACGACCCATGCTAGGTTACACGACCCGTGTGAGTCTGTAACTCCATTTTCCTTCAAGTTTTCAACTCCACAAGCTTCCATACTATGCTCCAAGCTCATTGCTTCATCCAAGATCCATTCCAAGCTTCCATTCCTCGTTTCGTGCTCCAAATATCATTCAAATCTCCACGTTCCACCTTTCGGCTCTCCGATCTGCTCCAAATGCTCCTTTACCTGAAATTCAACACAAATTTATGAAGTATCGAAATTCCCGGAAAATAACTAAAAATGCATGTAAATGGTTAAGGAAATAAATAAAATAAAGGAAAAAGGGCTTAGAAAAGATGCATAAAATGCATCTAACAATAACAAATCTTCCGGTCTCTACTGCTTCGCTCGAACATGTTGTGCCTTCTGTTGGAAATCATGTGTTCATGTAATTAGTTTCAAAAACTTGAAGTTGCAACGGAAGCATAAAATCATGAACACAAGTTTCACTTCCAAGAGGATCATGCTACATGCATGTAGAGATAAGATGAAGAAGAAGCACAGATAGAGTTCATGATCATAACCTTTCTTCTTGGTCTTTATATGGACGAAATTGATGGCTAGAAATCAAGGAAGATCTCCTCTATAGCTTAGTCCACCACAAGCTTGAACACACTTGAATGCTAGTTCTCAAACTTGCAAGATAAACCTCCTTTCAACTTGAAACCAAAAAACGATTTTTGCTAGTGTTCATGGGAGTTTTTAGAGAGTGTTTTGGCTGATATTTTTGCATGAAAGAATGGTTCGTAATATCCCAAAATGGCCAGCCAAGTTAGAGTAAGAAAGTGAGAAGAATAATCATACTTATTTGAAACAAGAGCATTGATATTTGACATGGTCAAGTCTTGGGGACCCAAAGAATCTTACTCTCCTTTCTATGTTGAAGCACATGGTGTTGGGGAAGCATAAAGGGCCGGCCATGCTTGGTTCAAAAAGAAAAATTCCATTCTTTTATTATTTATAAAAGTTATCCAATAAGATTTTATAAATAATAAACTTTCATGTTTTTGTTTAATGGAGTAACATTTAAACCATCATAATGTATATATATATATATATATATATATATATATATATATATATATATATATATATATATATATATATATATATATATATATATATATATATATATTGTTACAAGTAATTGGTGAATGACATAATTATGTAATCACTTTGTCATCACCTTCCATTTACCAATTAAACAACTATATTTGAATAGTAAATTTGGTAGTATAAATAGACCATCAATGTAAGGAAGAAAATGCATCTCATATCAACTCTTTCACAAGTGATATAAACTCTCTCTACTCTCTCCAAGCTCTCAAGCTTTTTTTCTTTCTTCGTCTATATTCTAGTTTTTAGTTTGTTCATAATTGTCGTGGTAATGCTGAATTTATAAAACGTTATCAGCACGAGGCTCTAACGAAGGCGATTAAAAGACACATCGATCTTAATCAAGTTCAAAATGAGTTCAACAGGAGCACAAAACCAAGGAAATCTTGGAGAACTCTTAATAATTGATTGTGGTACCACACACACCATTTTGAAAACAAAGAAATATTTTTCCACACTAAAACCCGTAAAAGGGCACATAAATACAATATCAGGTCCTGTAGACTTGATCGTAGGAGCAGGAAATGCTTGTTTCATGTTACCTAATGGTACGAAGTTTGTAATCAGTAATGCGTTATTTTCCCCAAAGTCAAATAGAAATTTATTGGGTTTTAATGATATATATCTTAACGGATATGACACATTCACCAAAACAATAGGAAACAAGAAATATATGTTTATAATAAATGAAAACCATATATTGGAGAAATTACCACAATTTGATTCTGGTTTACATTTTACATATATAAATATAGTTGAGTCAAATTTGGTGGTTAAAGAAAAATTTTGTGATCCTAGAATATTTAGTTTGTGGCATGACAGGCTGGGCCATCCAGGATTAACAATGATGCATCGAATAATTGAAAATACATTTGGGCATCCATTAAAGGACCAGAAGTTCCCTCAAATAGGTAATAAGAACCCGTGTATTTCTTGTTCCCTTGGGAAATTAATTACAAGACCTTCACCAATGAAAGTTGAAAGGGAATCACCTAGATTTCTAGAAAGAATTCAAGGAGACATATGTGGTCCAATTCATCCACCTTCTGGACCATTTAAATACTTTATGGTCTTAATATATGCATCAACTAGATGGTCTCATGTTTGCCTATTATCAACTCATAACATGGCATTCGCAAAATTCCTAACTCAGATTATTAAACTGAGAGCACATTTTCCTGATTATAACATCAATAAAGTGAGACTTGATAATGCAGGTGAGTTTACGTCTCAAGTATTTAATGATTATTGTATGTCTATAGGAATTACTGTTGAGCATCCAGTTGCACTTATACACACTCAAAATGGTTTAGCAGAATCACTGATTAAACGTCTCCAATTAATAGCTAGACCATTAATAATGAGAACAAAACTTCCTGTTTCCATTTGGGGTCATGCAATTTTACATGCTGCATCACTGATTCGTTTGAGACCAAGTGCATATCATACACATTCTCCCCTTCAACTTGTTTCTGGAAAAGAACCAGATATATCCCACCTTAAAATTTTTGGAAGTGCAGTATATGTTCCTATTGCTCCACCACAATGTACAAAAATGGGTCCTCAAAGGAGGTTGGGAATATATGTTGGTTTTGAAACAAATTCAATAATAAGATATCTTGAACCTTTGACAGGTGATATGTTTACAGCACGTCTTGCTGATTGCCATTTCAATGAAGAAAATTTCCCAATGCTTGGGGGAGAAATGAAAACCCAAGAAAAGAATGTTTCATGGTATGAACCTTCTTTATCATATCTTGATCCTCGCACACAAGAATGTGAGATGGGTGTTCAAAAAATAATACATTTGCAAGAAGTTGCAAATCAATTACCTGATGCATTTACTGATACAAAAAGAGTTACTAAATCATATATACCTGATGTTAATGCTCCAGCTCGAATTAAACTCCCAGATAGACAATCTGATGAAAAAGTAACTCAAGAATCCAAAGCACGCCTGAAGCGTGGAAGGCCATTTGGTTCTAAGGATGCAAATCCTAGAAAAAGAAGAGGAATGGAAAATATATTTGAGCATAATGAAAATGTTCATGAAGAAATACAAAATAACATTACTTCCCCAGTTGAGGAAATAAATGATAAGGAGATTGAAATTAATTATGGTCATATAAAAATAGTAAGGAGCCAATATGAATTAGAAGATATAATATTTTCTTATTCAGTTGCATGCAATATTATCAATGAGGATCCAGAACCACAATCTGTCATTGAATGCCAAAATAGGCAGGATTGGGGTAAATGGAAAGAGGCCATGCAAGCTGAATTAACGTCTCTCAATAACAGAAAGGTTTTTGGACCTATTATACTCACACCTGGAGTTGTGAAACCATTGGGATACAGATGGATTTTTATACGAAAAAGAAATGAGAAAAATGAAATTGTGAGATACAAAGCCAGGCTCGTTGCTCAGGGTTTTTCTCAAAGGCCGGGAATCGATTATGAAGAAACATATTCTCCTGTTATGGATGCAATCACTTTCAGATATTTAATCAGTCTAGCAGTTTCTGAAAATTTAGATATGCATCTTATGGATGTTGTTACTGCTTACTTATATGGATCACTTGACAGTGATATATATATGAAAATCCCCGAAGGATTTAAAATGCCAGAAGCATTAAGTGCAAAACCCAAACAAATGTATTCTATCAAACTGCAAAGATCATTGTATGGGTTAAAGCAATCTGGACGTATGTGGTACAATCGTCTAAGTGATTACTTAATAAGCAAAGGCTATAAAAACAATACTATTTGTCCGTGTGTATTTATTAAGAAAACAACATCTGGATATGTGATTGTAGCCGTCTATGTTGATGATCTAAACATTATTGGGACGAATAAAGAAATCCTTGAAGTGATTGAATTTTTAAAGAAAGAATTTGAAATGAAAGACCTTGGGAAAACCAAATATTGTCTTGGTTTACAGATTGAGCATATGCCAAATGGGATACTTGTCCATCAATCAAACTATACAGAAAGGGTCTTGAAACGTTTTAATATGGATAAAGCCAAACCTTTAAGCTCTCCAATGATTGTTAGATCACTAAATATTGACAAAGATCCATATCGCCCTTGTGAGGAAAATGAAGAAATTCTTGGTCCAGAAGTACCATATCTTAATGCAATTGGAGCTCTTATGTATCTTACTAATTGTACTAGACCTGACATTTCTTTTGCAGTAAATCTATTAGCAAGATTTAGTTCATCTCCAACAAAAAGACACTGGAATGGAATCAAGCACATATTACGATACCTTCGCGGAACTACTGATTTAGGTTTATTTTTTCCTAATAGTTCAAAACAAGGCTTGATTGGTTATACAGATGCAGGTTACTTGTCTGATCCTCATAAAGCTAGATCTCAAACTGGATATGTATTCATGAATGGAGGTACTGCAATATCTTGGCGTTCTCAAAAGCAAACACTCGTCGCCACATCTTCAAATCATGCAGAAGTAATTGCTCTAAACGAAGCTAGTAGAGAATGTACATGGTTAAGATCGATGACACAACTTATCCTGACTTCTTGTGCAATTGATAAAGATAAATCTCCAACCTTAATCTATGAAGATAATGCAGCATGTGTCGCTCAAATGAAAGAAGGGTACAACAAAAGCGACAGGACAAAACATATTCCTCCAAAGTTTTTTGAATACACTCAAGAGCGTATAAAGAATCAACAGATTGAATTAAAATATGTTCAATCTAGCAACAATGCAGCAGATCTTTTCACAAAGGCACTTCCTACCAAGATTTTTAGAAAACATGTTCATGGTATTGGAATGAGACATCTGCACAATACATAATGGTCATTAGATATCTAAATGAGGGGGAGTCAACTAGACACTGCACTCTTTTTCCCTTCGCTAAAGTTTTTTTCCCACTGGGTTTTCTTTAGCAAGGTTTTTAATGAGGTAGTACTTCAAAGTTGAACTCTGATGTAGAATGATGTCATTCAAGGGGGAGTGTTACAAGTAATTGGTGAATGACATAATTATGTAATCACTTTGTCATCACCTTCCATTTACCAATTAAACAACTATATTTGAATAGTAAATTTGGTAGTATAAATAGACCATCAATGTAAGGAAGAAAATGCATCTCATATCAACTCTTTCACATGTGATATAAACTCTCTCTACTCTCTCCAAGCTCTCAAACTTTTTTTCTTTCTTCATCTATATTCTAGTTTTTAGTTTGTTCATAATTGTCGTGGTAATGCTGAATTTATAACATATATATATATATATATATATATATATATATATATATATATATATATATATATATATATATATATATATATATATATATATAAACCCTTTTGAACATGTAATATTTATGATGTAAATATATATTTACAATATATATATATTACATTTTTATTTAATTTACCATTTAAATTAAATAATGAGGCTTACATATAATTCAATTAAATCATTTAGCAATATAAATAATTTAATTGTTATACTTAACTAATTCATCACATATGAATTATCAATCAACCTTTAATTTTTGGAGTTATTATTATTTACCTCAAATAATAATAACTTACAAAATTAAATTGCAAGTTTAGTATCATTTGATGTTAAATCAAATTTAACATTCTAAATGATCAATTGGTGTCAAACTTGTTGTTGGTGTGACCCTATAGGATCATGTGTTATTAGTAATATCATTTTATGATCATCCTTGGGCATATAGAACTAACAATCTCCCACTTGCAAAAGGTTGCATCATAGAATGACATCGACAGTGATAGACGTCTAGCAACACTTCAATGTCCCCAATAACACATGACATAATGCCATTCAACAACATCCAATTCTTCAGAAAGCTCGACGCTCTAATTGATGTACAAGGTTATCTATCAATTATCCCTTTGTCACAGACATCTTGTTGAACATGAGACATGGATCTTAATCATTCTCATTTTATGTTCAACTTTCAATCAGGCGCCTTAGATGTCTAACTCTCAACACATAAGAGGAACAAATCCCGTCTTGACTACATACGCCCCTTATGTAGTTTGTACTATACTTGAGTATGGTCTGTATGGTTGTCTATTTTTCAAGAACAACGGTGAACCATATCAAAGCATAGCACTCTCTACACTCGAGTCCCAAATATGCATCTCAGGTCTAAGGATACAATGATAATACCTTTATTCAAGAATCACTTATGATAATGATCCATGGAGTGATCTTGAAGCGGGTCAAGTCCAATACTTGTTCACTGACAAGTACCTATGAATTTGGTTGCAACCTTTTGCTACTTTTACCCATAAAAGTCAACCAATCCAATTCATATTAGTCTTACTTCATAATTGCTCCCACAACTATGATCGACTATGGACGTTTAGAATAACTAAATTATTCAAGGATTAAACATGCTAATATAGAACACAAAATTATGAATGAAACATCATCTTTCATATATTACATAATTCTTGTTGTTTACATAAGTTCATATTCATAAAACACTAAACACAAATCAAATCCATTCATTAGAATAACGAAGTCCTATACCCTTAGCGTGACTTTCATGCTTAGCTTGTGGTAAAGGCTTCGTGAATGGGTCTGCCAAATTATGATCTGTATGAACCTTGTGAATACTTATTTCACCATTCTTAACTTCATGTTGTATGTAGTTATACCTTCGGTGAATGTGTTTGGTCTTTTGATGTGATCTAGGTTCCTTTGCTTGAGCTATAACACCTAGATTGTCACAGAAGAGTTCTATAGGGTCCCGAATGGAAGGAACAACCCCTAGATCTTCAATGAACTTTCTCATCCAGACAGCTTCTTGAGCAGCTTCCGAAGCAGCAACATATTCTGATTCTGTAGTGGATTGTGCAATCACTTCTTGTTTGGAACTCTTACAAGATACGGCTCCTCCATTTAAAATAAAGACATACCCAGATTGAGATCTCGAATCATCCCTATCTGTTTGGAAGCTTGCGTCAGTGTAACCCTTTACCTTTAAGCATTCTTCCAAACCACTGTAAACTAAGAACATGTCTTTAGTTCTTCTCAAGTACTTAAGAATGTTCTTTACAGCAGTCCAGTGGGCTTCACCTGGGTTCTGTTGATACCTACTAGTCATACTTAAGGCACATGAGAGGTCGGGCCTAGTGCATAACATGGCATACATGATGGATCCAATTGCTGAAGCATATGGGACATGTTTCATCCTTTCAAGTTCAGTCTTAGTGCTTGGGCATTGAGACTTACTTAGGATGGTGCCATGTGGTATTGGCAAGAATCCTCTTTTGGAGTCTTGCATCTTGAACCTTTTCAAGATTTTATCAATATATGCACTTTGGCTTAGACCAATAAGTCTCTTAGATCTATCTCTATAGATCTTTATGCCTAATACATAAGCAGCTTCTCCTAAGTCCTTCATTGAGAAACAGTTCTCAAGGAACGTTTTGACACCTTTCAAGGTTGGGATGTCATTTCCAAATAGAAGTATGTCATCTACATACGATACTAGGAATATGACTATGCTCCCACTAGCTTTCTTGTAAACACAGGAGTCATCCTCATTTTTAATGAATCCAAAATTCGTAATCTTTTCATCAAAGCGGATGTTCCATGTTCGAGACGCTTGCTTCAATCCATAAATAGATCTTTTAAGCTTGCACACTTTGTTTGAATGCTTAGGATCGACAAAACCTTCAGGTTGATCCATATAGACATCTTCCAATAAGTGTCCATTAAGGAAAGCGGTCTTGACATCCATTTGCCATATCTCATAATCATAGTATGCGGCTATGGCAAAAAGTATCCTAATTGACTTGATCATTGCCACTGGTGAAAAGGTCTCATCATAGTCTATACCATGAGTTTGTGAGTATCCTTTAGCGACAAGTCTAGCCTTAAAAGTGTGAACATTTCCATCCACGTCGGTTTTCTTCTTGAAAACCCATTTGTTCCCAACAGTCTTACAATTGCTGGGAAGATTAACCAAGTCTCATACTTGGTTATCGTGCATGGATTGCATCTCAGTGTTCATGGCTTCAAGCCATTTATCAGATTCAGGATCTGACATTGCACTCTGGTAGTTGACGGGTTCATCAGAATCTATCGTATAACATTCCTCTTCCATCATTAGGTAACCATACCTTTCAGGTTCAAATCGAACCCTACCAGATCTGCGAACATCTTGTGTTACAATTTGTTCCTGATCAACCGTTTGTTCAGGTTCAACAATCTCTTGTTGAATGCTAGATCCAATTTCTTGTGTATTAGGCTGTGGTTCCTGAAGTTCCTCAAGTTCCACAAACCTCCCACTAGCCTCTTCCGTCAGAAACTTGTTTTCTAGGAATTCAGCTTTTCGAGAAATAAATATCTTATTCTTTACGGGATTGTAGAAGTAGTATCCAAGACAATCTTTCGGATACCCTACAAAGATACACTTGATTGAACGAGGTTCTAGTTTGTTTGAAGCTTCCTGTCTAACATAAGCTTCACAATCCCATACCTTGAGATAGGATAAAGATGGAACCTTTCCATGCCATATCTCATAAGGCGTTTTATCTACCTTCTTGGTAGGTGCCATGTTTAGGAGACGAGCGGCTGTTTGTAAAGCATAACCCCAAAATGATAAAGGTAGAGTACTTCTACTCATCATGGATCGAACCATATCCAATAGTGTTCGGTTCCGCCTTTCAGATACACCATTATGTTGTGGTGTTCCAGGTGAAGTAAGTTGTGAAACAATTCCACAACTCTTAAGATGATCCATAAAGTTTGTATTTAAGTACTCACCTCCTCTATCAGAACGTAGAACTTTAATTGTTTTGTTGAGTTGATTTTCCACTTCACTTTGAAACGTTTTGAACATTTCAAATGCCTCATGTTTATGTTTAATCAAATAAACATATCCAAAACGACTAAAGTCGTCAGTGAAAGTGATGAAGTATCTTTCACCATATCTAGTCATTGGCTTGAAAGGACCACATACATCCGTATGTATGATTCCTAACAAGTCCTTTGCCCTCTCATTGGTTCCGGAGAAAGGAGCTTTAGTCATCTTGCCATGTAAACAAGATTCACATATATCAAATGAGTCATTCTCATTTGCCTTCAAAAGTCCACTCTTTTGAAGTTGGGATATGCGATTCTTGTTTATATGGCCAAGTCGACAATGCCATAGATAAATTTGACTCAAATCACATTTGGGTCTCTTGGTGAAAGTGTGGTATAAAGAGCCATGGTTAGTCTTTTCATCAAGGTTTACTTCATAAATTCCATTTAAAGGCCTAGCCTCAAAATAGAACACATTGTTTTTATAAACACAAATGTCATCATTCATAAAGCAAAGATCAAATCCACACTGTCTCAACTTAGGAACTGAAATAATATTCCTAGTCAAGCTAGGAACATAATAAACATTCGTTAATGTCAAATACAAGCCATTAGGTAGTAACAAATCAAAATTTCCTATTGAATCCACCGCAACCCTTGCACTGTTTCCAACCCGGAGTACTACCTCGTTTGCCTTCAGTCGCCTACTCCTTTTGAACCCCTGCAACATATTACAAATGTGAGTTCCACAACCAGTATCAAATACCCATGTGTTAGGAGATAAATTATAAAGTTCTAGGTCTATCACATAGATACCTGAAGTGCCCTCACCGGCCTTCTTCTTCTTCAACTCCGCAAGATAGGTAGGGAAATTTCTCTTCCAATGCCCAACTTTGCCACATTCGAAGCACGCGTCTTCTTTGGCAACCTTTGCCTTCTTTTTGGGCGGACGAGATGTTTGGACAACTTTCTTGCCCTTTCCTGTGACAACCTTTGCCTTCCCCTTGCCCTTGGAGTTGGTGGGGTGTTCGGGTCTAGTTCTCTTTGTGCCACCTTCCTTGATCATGAGAACTTGAGTGGTCTTCTTAGGCAAATTCTTTTCCGCGGTAATTAGCATCCCATGCAATTCCGGGATAGTCTTGTTCAAACCATTCATGTTATAGTTCATGACAAAGGGATCAAAATACTTTGTCAAGGAGTTAAGGATCATATCCGTTGCTAGCTCTTCGGGCATCACAACTCCAAGACGTGCCAAATGATCAATGTGACTCTTCATTTTGAGCACATAAGAGCTTACCGTCTGTCCATCCTCCATCTTGCAAGTATGGAAAGCCCGAACAGTTTCGAACCTTTCCGTTCTTGCAAGTTGTTGGAACATTTCCTTCAATTGATTAATCATGTCATAGGCCGAATGATTCTCCAAATCCTTCTGAAGGTCAGGAATCATGGTTGCCAACATTAGACATGATGCATCAATGGAGTCATCCATCTTTTTAAGCCATGCATCATGTGCGGGCTTAGGAATGGTAGGGGTCTCTTCAGGAAGTGGTTCATTGAGAACATATTCTTTCTTTTCCTGTTTGAGAACTATTCTCACACTACGGTACCAATCCAAGAAGTTGGTATGGTTGAGTTTTTCTCCCTCAAGGAGAGACCGTAGTGAAGTTTTGTTAAGAGCCGGGTTTGTTGCGTTTGGTGCCATCTACAAAATTTTAACAAGGTTCAATTTAGTAATTTATGATATTAAGTCCTTAATAATTAATACCCTTTGTTGTTTCATAAACTTTAATTGATTAAGGTCTAGAATCCAAGTTGCATTACGAATAAGTGGTTAGGTGCCCTTTATCCCGCCTATTTGAATCAACAAGGTAGGTAACGGTTTACCAATTATATCCAAATATAATTTCTAGAGTTATGGGATCCCATTATAACATTTATAAGTTTGGCATGTTTGATCCCATCTATGCCTTGGATTTCTAATGCTTAGGTGACCTTTATCACAAGAGATTTCCAAACGAATCATCCTACTTAAACGGACGTGTAGTTTTTGACAACTATTAATGGTTAGGTGTCCTTTATCCCATCAATATTGCAAAACTACTTCTTGTATCACAAGAAGACTCCAAGTGGTTAGGTATACTTTATCCCACAAGGAAATACAAGTGATACATGAGTGTCTTTAAGAGGGACGGCATTGATTCGTATTTCGAAAGGGATTTGTATGTTTTACAATTCTAATTTTGAAAAACATATGGTATCATGTAGATTGCATGCATCCAATGAACATGGTACCATTAATATTATTTTGTCAATTGGTTCCTTTAATCATAAAATCTCCATTTTATTAATTCTTTGATTGCGGTCAAGATTATAACTAATATCCAATATCAAGTTTGAGTTTGATCACATACAAGAGAACCAATTTTAATCCTAAATAATTACCATTATTACTTAGGGTTGGAGTTTGTAAGAATTCATAAAATCTCCATTTTATTTGTTTCAATTATTTTTAAAACTTGACTTTATAGGTTTTATAACAAAACCCATTTTTAATAAAATCAATTTTATTACATCTTATGTTTTTAAATGTCAATTTGAAAATTACAAACTCCTTGATGATTATGTTTAATTATCTAGGTTGTCTAGCATGCAAAATCTTATTTTCATCCACAACATAAAATAACAAAACATTCAATCATCACATGCATGCATGGGTGCATAAACACAAGCCAACTAGTTTGATATTTCATGTGAGCCATACATGAAATATCAAGTCCAAACCTAGGGACATAAGGTGACAAAAACTCAACCAAATGATCTTCGATTTGGCTACAATTTTGCTAAGCTTCTTATATCATCAAATGACACTTGAACCACCATTTCTTGACACCATGGAAGAGCTTGTGAATTTTCCTTTTGCCTCCTATAACTTGCGACAGAAACAGCCCTTGACAGGAGGGTTTTTGTTGTTTTGATAACTTTCTTCACTTCATCCTTGGTCATATTGATGCTTATACTTGCTAACACCTTTTGTATATACTAGATATTAAAGTTACCAACAAGTATAGCATCAAAACACCAAGATATGAATTTTATAAACCCTCCTTAACAGGTCCGAAAATGGCAGCCATGGCAGGAAAAATGTTGTTGTTTGGTAGTTGCTTCTCATGCCTTTATCTCCTTCTCTTGTTACATTTTATAAAGATATACAAGAATAAAACTATTCTAATACTTACAAAAATAAATAAAAGAAGGAAATAACTAATTATTATTACAAACCATTTGAATAAAAGAATAGATTACAACCATATCGAATATAAACACAAAACATGCATCATATTGTCCTTGGCTTGTTTATGCACCATTTTATCACATAAAATCATAAGAAAATCAACACTTTGTTTTTCTAAGGCAAAAATTATGTAACCAAATGCATGCAAACATAAAATATAGTTGGTTACATAAAATCATAGATTAAACACTTGCATTTTGCCAAAGAAGCCATGCATGAAACTTTCATTCAAGAAGATGAACATTCATGGCTTCCAAAAACCAAGTTTATCCAAATAAACTTATTATCTAAACATGCAATATAGTCATGGCTCTGATACCAATTGTTGGAAATCATGTGTTCATGTAATTAGTTTCAAAAACTTGAAGTTGCAACGGAAGCATAAAATCATGAACACAAGTTTCACTTCCAAGAGGATCATGCTACATGCATGTAGAGATAAGATGAAGAAGAAGCACAGATAGAGTTCATGAACATAACCTTTCTTCTTGGTCTTTATATGGACGAAATTGATGGCTAGAAATCAAGGAAGATCTCCTCTATAGCTTAGTCCACCACAAGCTTGAACACACTTGAATGCTAGTTCTCAAACTTGCAAGATAAACCTCCTTTCAACTTGAAACCAAAAAACGATTTTTGCTAGTGTTCAAGGGAGTTTTTAGAGAGTGTTTTGGCTGATATTTTTGCATGAAAGAATGGTTCCTACTATCCCAAAATGGCCTGCCAAGTTAGAGTAAGAAAGTGAGAAGAATAATCATACTTATTTGAAACAAGAGCATTGATATTTGACATGGTCAAGTCTTGGGGACCCAAAGAATCTTACTCTCCTTTCTATGTTGAAGCACATGGTGTTGGGGAAGCATAAAGGGCCGGCCATGCTTGGTTCAAAAAGAAAAATTCCATTCTTTTATTATTTATAAAAGTTATCCAATAAGATTTTATAAATAATAAACTTTCATGTTTTTGTTTAATGGAGTAACATTTAAACCATCATAATGTATATATATATATATATATATATATATATATATATATATATATATATATATATATATATATATATATATATATATATATATATATATATATATATATATATATATATATATATATATATATATATATATATATATATATATATATATATATATATAAACCCTTTTGAACATGTAATATTTATGATGTAAATATATATTTACAATATGCATATTACATTTTTATTTAATTTACCATTTAAATTAAATAATGAGGCTTACATATAATTCAATTAAATCATTTAGCAATATAAATAATTTAATTGTTATACTTAACTAATTCATCACATATGAATTATCAATCAACCTTTAATTTTTGGAGTTATTATTATTTACCTCAAATAATAATAACTTACAAAATTAAATTGCAAGTTTAGTATCATTTGATGTTAAATCAAATTTAACATTCTAAATGATCAATTGGTGTCAAACTTGTTGTTGGTGTGACCCTATAGGATCATGTGTTATTAGTAATATCATTTTATGATCATCCTTGGGCATATAGAACTAACACCTTCAAGAATACAGCGCGATCACCCAATTCATAATGTGATTGGCTCTTTAGATGAAAGGGTTCAAACCAGAAGCTAAAGTGGTCCAGTCAACGAGTGCCTCTATTCATGCTTTATCTCTCAAATAATGCCAAAGAATGTTCAGATGGCACTCAATGAACCAACTTGGGTGGATGCCATGCATGAAAAGCTTAATCAGTTTGAGAAGTTGAATATCTGGCAATTGGTGGAACTACGTACCCGAGGGCAAGAAATCTCTTGACACGCGATGGGTGTTTCGCAACAAGCAAGATGACTTGGGAGTTATCGTGCGCAACAAGGCACACCTGGTGGTTCGTGGATTTCGTCAGATTAAACCCCTTGGTTATACTGAAGTTTACGCTCTGGTGGCACGACTTGAAGCAATTCGAATTTTTCTCGCCTACACATCGTACATGAACTTCACTGTATACCAAATGGATGTCAAGACCGCCTTCTTGTACGGAGAAGTGAAAGAAGAGATTTACGTTGATCAACCTTCGGGTTTCGTCAACTCAAAATTTCCGAATCACGTCTACAAGCTTGATAAGGCTCTCTATGGTCTTCATCAAGCTCCCTGTGCCTGGTACGCAACATTGACGGATCATCTCTTGCAGCATGGTTACAAAAGAGGCACAATTGATCAGACTCTGTTCATTAAGCGACAAAATGCAGACCAAATCGTTGTCCAGATTTATGTGGATGACATCATCTTTGGTTCTACAAGCGAAGCCTTATGCAAAGAGTTTGAGCAAGTGATTAGGAAACGATTCGAGATGAGTTCGTTGGGTGAGATGATGATGTTCCTTGGGTTACAAGTTAAGCAAAGCTCAACGGGTATACTGCTTCACCAAGGCAAATATGTGGAGGATATTCTCTGGAAGTTTGAATTCAAGGATGTAAAAGCTACCAATACCCTGATGTCTAAACGACCACTGCTATCTTCAGATCCAGATGGAGAATCTGTCGATCAGACATTCTATCTTTCTATGATTGGATCTCTAATGTATTTGACGACTAGCAAACCGGACATTGTTTTTGCAGCCTGCCAGTATGCTCGACATTAGGCTAATCCTAAAAACTCTCATTTAACTGCTGTCAAACAGATCTTTATACACCTTAAAGGGATACCTAAATTGGGTCTCTGGTATCCAAAGAACTGTGAATTTGATCTTTATGCTTTTGCAGATAGCCATTATGGGGGTTGCGACATTGACAGAAAGTCCACAAGTGCTGGATGTCAATTCTTAGGAGACCGACTGATCTCCTGGCAATGCAAGAAGCAGCAGACCATGTCGACTTCTATAGTTGAGGCTGAGTATATTGCCGTATCGGCCTGTTGTTCTCAGGTCATCTGGATGTAGCATCAACTCCTTGATTGTGGTATGAACTTTCTTGACACTCCTATATTTTACGACAATGAGGCAGCTATCCAAATTGTGAATACCCCGGTTCTACATTCTATGACAAAGCACATTGACATTAAAGTTCATTTTATTCGATTATTGCTACGAGCGAAAATTGATCCATTTGGAATCAGTCCACACAGACAACAATGTGGCGCACTTATTCACAAAACCTTTCGCAAAAGCTCGGTTCAATGTGCTGGTCGAAATGCTTAAAATGATACGTTTTAATGACTGTTAAATCAGTTATTTAAATACTGTATATTATTTTTGTGTTTATTAAATTTATTCATGGTTTGATTTTCTCAAAATTCTTTCCCATACACAAATTTAGGGGGAGATTGAATACAAAACAAAATTTTCAAAATTAAAAATTACAAAAATATGTCTTCTACCTTTATGTCTTTACTTTTAAGAAAACTTTAAAATCCAAAAATATATTTTTCGTTTCATGTCTTTCCTTTCAGAAAATTACAAAACTCAAAAATATTATTCTTTTACATATTTTGCATGATCGTTAATGTTTCTGATCAATACCAATCAGGAATATAGATCAAATCTTTATGTCAAAGATGTGACTCACTATTACCGTGACTCGCTAAGACATTCCTTACCTACCAACGACGCACCGAGTTATACCACTCACTACTGAGGTAACACTTAAGTGCTAGTGATTCTTACTATTACACCATAGCAAGTATGAAGCACTGACAACCGTTTCTTAACCAAATCTAAAAGTTTCTTCTGCAACACAAACTTCTAGACACTTTGAGTAAAGCCACTCAGAGTCGAGAGTTAAAAAGTCTGTGTCGAAGGTTAGATTACATACCGTAATCTATCACACGCACCAATCTATTCTCAACCATCTCTATCTTTCTGTTGCAAGAAATAGACGATTCACCACTTTAAACCTAGTGGTGATTATATTTCGAAACTCTATGCCAGTGATCGCTGCTACAACACAAGTAGTAGATGAGAGGCATCAACAACCATTCTTACCTACAAATCTTCTAATATAAGACTTGAATGACTTAGTGTAATAAACCATACACCGATGACAATTCGAAAGTCGTGGCGATGGGTATGTTAAGCAACCAAGACATATTACACGCTCACACCACTCTTGACCTAAACTTCTTCTAAATAAGATGTTCGTGAATCAATGTGATATTACCTTGCATTGATGAAACATTGAAATTCTGGGTCAGTGGTCGTTGTTGTTCACCACAATAGTTGTGAGACCCCAACAACTTCTCCAGATTCAAATTGGCACTAGGATGGTACACTCCGTAGAGTTTGGATACCATTGAACGTCTCGCCAAGAGCCAAGTCAACTTTTTGACTTGTTAACTGCATTGAGATCTTTGATCAAGGATATGCAGAGGCCTAAATCAAAATGGCCATGAGTAGTTCACCGATACTCAAACAATTGTAGTGCGTTCCCTTGGGTTCACAAAGATACTACGATAATTCTCATTCTGAGCCAAGGATGAATCCTTGAACAACTGTGGCAAGAGTTTATAACTCCATGACCCACAGAATTTGCTGTCAAAAGTTTGTATCGGGAAGCGCCAGCTAAAGTGAAGTACAAGAATTTCGACACGAATTTCCATTCCTGAAGAAGGTGAAGCCTAATTCCATGTGACAGACTGCTTGAATTCCTCCTCAATCAGTTTGTTGCTACATCTACACCTGTATGTGATGTAGACGATATGAAGAGTCAGACTCCAGTCAAAGTCAAAATCAAATCAAAAGTTGGATGTGCAGATTGCAGACTTATGTAGAAAACCAGCTTGCCCAGAGAACTTTCAAAGTCAAATCTGAAGAGAGTCTGATACCGAAGATGAAGTTGGCTCTGCAACGCGCTGAAGGTTACCACCCTCTACATCCGTCACCTGCAAAGGGGGAGATTATTTAAATGTTCTGCAGTGTACAACGGAACCAAGTTCAAGACAGAGCTCAAAGATAAATGGAAGCGTTAAACCAAGGGGGAGATTGTTAGGTCTTATTTTAGTGGTTTAATGTTTGCATTTAGAAAATATCAAAGTTAAAGGGTCTTTTTAAGGATTTCGGCCAGGGACCGAAATACCCCTGGATATCGGTTATGATGACCGAAAACCAAGGGTTTTTGAGGGTTTTCGGTCAGGCCTGGCTAGTCGATTTCGGTCTGGTCTGGCCAATGTGTGTGTATATATATATATATATATATATATATATATATATATATATATATATATATATATATATATATATATATATATATATATATATATATATATAAAGCATATATAAAATACAACACCATCAATGCATTAAGATCTTATTTTTAAGATAGTACAACCTTTGAATGCATGCTTACATCACCAATACATCATCACATCTTAAAAGGGAACGGACAATTCAAATTTCAAATGTCATTTGAATTTCAAATTTGCCGGTTGATAATAAAGTCCCAATCACATAGCTTTGAATCTCAAATGTTATGGTCCCGCCTTCCCTCTCTCCCCTTAAATTAATACTTTGATCTCACCAATCCTGACCGTAGAAAATCTTTGATTGATCAACGGCTGAAAGTAGCATATACAATTTCACATGGATCGCAAATTCAAACCAAAATCTAAAAGACTTGCTGAGTTTTTACTCTATAAATACTAGGAGGCGCATACCCATTTATTTACTCCATATCTCCTCTCTGTCTCTCACTCTCTCCATATGCAAAAGCTCGTACAACCTACATGATAGTTTCTTCAGCTCTCAAGAAACAGTAGCAAGATCATTTCTTATCAAATATGAATGCAAATGAAGGAAGCTGTAAGAAACTTGATATCGTACAAGCTGCAAGCAAATAAAAAGGGGCTTTTAACCGTTCTCCATAACAAAAATACATCATTTTGTTAATCTTTTGTGCTAAAATAGTTTAAAAGTGGCCATCTTTAGGTATCCTTCAATATTTATATCAAATGCGATTCACTTTCTTATGTTATGAAGATGTAGAAAACATTTAGCAATATTTAAAATTTGTAAATGATACATTATGTATGTTTCTATTGGATTTGTAAATCAAAATATCTATATTTCTTTCTTAAATTTCATTTCTATTTCAGGCTTCCTGAAAACAAACCCACATGTTGGTATTAGCTTTTCTTTGTATTTTGTTTTTGGAATCCCGAAAGTATGCCCAATATAGAAAACCTTTTATTAATTGATGAATTTAAAAGAAATTGGATGCAAAGTAAACCAATTTCAATTCAACTGTTGGAAAAATGGGTATCGGTAAAATCATATTAACATCTATTATTTGAACCGAAGGGAAGTAAAATCAGTATACTTAATTTATAGTTTACCTTATAAAATTGGTAGCTTCAAATGAACAACTTTCTGTTGGAAATCCTTAAAATGGTGGCACAGTCCTAGCCTCGATGTATTAGATGTGGCTGAATTTGAAGTAGGGAAAACTCAACTAAAACTACTAAATAATCAAACCAGATTGAATTGGGTAAATATAAGAAAAAAAGCGACATGTTTACTTTTCAAATCATACCTTACAAAAGTAGCGCAGGCCAAAAAGAACCTCAGATGTCCGATTTTGATTGTCAGAAGGAGACATTAAGCAACGGTTGACAAGAAACGATTGTTGAGCATAGTTGTTTCAATTTTCTTTCAGATCCGATTTGCTGAGAACCCATATTAACAACATCCGGTTCAACTGAAAATCAGATGGGTTCTAGGGGCAACAACAGAGACATTGTAGAGAGATAGTTGCAGTGGAATCATTAGAATACAGGCGTGAATGGGTTCTAGGGCCAACAACTGAGACACCGATAAGGTAGAAGCACAATGAACATGGAGCATATGTCAACATCGGATGCGACTATTTAGTCGTTGCGATAAAGGCGTTAGATTTGGCAGATGATGGCGATATAGGCGGAGACAGAAGAGTTGGTGGTGGATGGGTTACCGGATGCGACTATTGAGAGTCATTGCGATAGAGGCGTTGCAATAGTGGTTACCGAAAGTGGTGGTCGGTGGTATGGCCTAGCAGGAGATCTCGAAGGGTTGACTTGACTGATCTGGAGGCGGAGGAAGTTGGCTGTGGTTGTGGTTCAAAGAAAAGCAAAATGTTTTAGGGTTAGGATTAGTATCAAATGGTAGAAAATAAAATATTTAAATAAATTGTAATTTTCTATAAAAAATTTTGTATAAAAAGTATTAAGTGAATTTTGAAACTCAAAATTTTGAAACGAGTCATTTATAAAAACCAAAAGTAAAAAAATGTGTTTAAGTGATTTTAGATTTTTTTAACTTGGGTTCAAATTCCAACAATAACAATAACGCCACTATTTTACTTTTCATATGTTTAAACAAATTTTTTCAGTAAGATTTAAACCCAAAACCACATGCCTATTAACAAATTTAATTATATATTTTATTTTTATATCTCCCAAAAATAATTATTTTACCCGGTTCTAAAAATGAAAAGTATATAACACATATTCGTGGATATGATTTTGGTTAATTTGCGACTAAAATTAGTGATTTTGTGTGTTGTGATCAAGTTTCTTTTATATCAGAAAAACTAAGTTTACATATTCCTTAATATAGTTAAATAAATAATAATCAATTTTTCATTTAGTAATGTGATATAATAAATTAACTAAGAAGTGGTAGCTATCAAACGTTGAGAAGTAGCTATATTTCATATCTCCAACAAAAAAATAATTAACATATTTTTATTTTAAACTAAAACAGAAATAAATTTTTATTGTTGTCCCATCCGAAATGATATTCATCACTAAAAAGAAAATATACACCAGAAATTAACTAATTTGCACCTCACGAAAAAAATTATTTGCTGAAAAAAAACAATTTTTATACAAAAACTAATCATTGCAAAAATTAATAATAATAATAATAATAATAATAATAATAATAATAATAATAATAATAATAATAATTTTTTTGGAACGGCAAACTATCATACTCCTACTCCTACTCCTAAATACACCTTAATACCACATATGTCTCCAACGAGACTTGAACCCTCAACAATTAATACATCATTTGAAATATTACATGTTTACAAAATGAATTGTGGAAACTATTTTATGAAATTATCGTCGTCCGCTGTATTGTGTGGTTATTATTAGCTGAAAGGAAGCATTCTTTTATTTTTAACCTGAAACCATATTCCAAAAAAATACTATTAACGAATACAATGTCTTTAATTTTGATTGTCTCTTCACTGTACATTGCATGTTGTTTGTAATATGACTTCTATTTGAAAAAAAACTACTTACTATACGCCTATGAGAAACTACTGATGAAACTTCACTATCCCATGTTTGATAAATGAAAAATAATCGCCGTCCGAAACTATTCACGTAAATAAAATGAATCGTCCGCCGCATTGCGCGGGTACACACCTAGTATATATATATATATATATATATATATATATATATATATATATATATATATATATATATATATATATATATATATATATATATATATATATATATATATATATATATATATATATATATATATATATATATATATATATATATATATATATATATATATATATATATATATATATATATATATATATATATATATATATATATTGTTGGGATATAACAAAACGAGTTAAGCACCTCAAACGAATCGATATTTGATTTCGGTGACACGAGCGGAATAAAATTACCGAAATAAACGGTAAACGAAAATGTAAAATCGGAACACAATATTTAACGTGGTTCGGTCACGGGATCACGACCTACGTCCACGGGCGAACGAGAGAGAGAGTTTTATTAACACCAAGAAAACACTACAATCATACAAGGCTAAACTGCACTTGTAGTCTGACCACTCACAAGAAAATATCTCTCGCATTTTTGGCTGCCAAACTGGACCTACACAAAAGGCTACCTCACTGGATTGTGATATAAATACCTATGTATTTATATTTGTGTGTTGTTGTGTTGGTGCATTTCTCTACAAGTAGAACCACCTATTTATATAAATTTGAGAATGTATATAATATAATAAATCAAATGTAAAAACGAGAAAAATTAAAATCGAAGAAAGGGGCACACATAATATTTGAAAAAATCTGCACCAAATTTTCCAAATTTCACCTAACAATCTCCCACTTGAAGATTTTGAACAACGTAGTCTTTCTCTACCGTCCAATTCTTGCAACATTTCTTCAATCTCTCTCGTTCCTGTCATGCCTCTTTTTCAAAATTCTAGAAGGCCAGTTGAAGCCATACAAAACTTCAACTTCTCTCTGGTAACCCCCTTGGTGAACATATCTGCTGGATTCTTCGTTCCAAGGATTTTCTTCAGATTCAGAGTTCCATCATTGATTAACTCTCGAATGATATGATACCTCATCTGAATGTGTTTCGTTCTATTGTGAAACACCGGATTCTTTGCCAGGTGAACTGCACTTTGGTTGTCACAATGCAGTACACAATCCTCCTGCTGAAATCCAAGTTCTGATAAGAAGTTCTTCAACCATATAAGCTCCTTGGCTACTTCTGCAATAGCCGTATACTCTGCTTCTGTGGTTGAAAGAGCAACACTCTTCTGTAACCTAGACATCCAACTGATTGCGGTACCTCCGATTATGAAAACGTATCCCGTTGTGCTTTTACCCGAATCTGCACATCCACCAAAATCTGCATCGGCAAACCCTTCTAAGACTACCTCCTTTCTTCTGAAACATAGGATAACCTCAAATGTTCTTTTCAAGTAGCGTAACAGCCATTTTACTCCTTCCCAATGCTTTTTTCCTGGATTTGACAAGAACCTACTCACAACTCCCACTGCTTGAGCAATATCTGGTCTGGTACAGACCATTACATACATCAAGCTACCTACCGCAGATGCGTAGGGGACTTTGGCCATCTGTTCTTTGTCTTCTTTCGTCTTTGGGGATTGCTTCTTTGAGAGTTTCTGACTTCCCAAAGGTGTACTTCTTGCTTTAGCATCTGCCATGCTGAACTTTTCTAAAACTTTCTTGATGTACCTCGTTTGTGAAAGTTTTAATGTACCGGTAACTCTGTCCCTGGCTATGCTCATTCCCAATATCTGCTTAGCAGCTCCTAAGTCCTTCATCTCGAACTCTCTAGACAACTGCTTCTTAAGCTTGTTGATGTCCTGCATGTCGGATCCAACTATCAACATGTCATCAACATATAATAACATGATGATGTAAGAGGAGTTGAATTTCTTCAAGTAGCAACAGTGATCCATCTCACATCTGTGATACCCACTCCTCTGCATGAAGCTATCAAACTTCAAGTACCACTGTCTTGGAGCTTGCTTCAATCCATATAGACTTTTCTTCAATTTGCACACCAGATTTTCCTTACCAACTGTGAGAAAACCTTCCGGTTGCACCATGTAGATCTCTTCTTCCAGGTTACCATGGAGAAAAGCTGTTTTCACATCTAGCTGCTCTAGATGGAGATCTTCAGAGGCTACAATACCCAATACCATTCTGATTATAATCATCTTCACAACTGGAGAGAATATCTCATTATAATTGACCCCTGTTTTCTGTTGGAACCCCTTGAACACTAATCGTGCCTTGTATCTTTTACTGCCATCAATCTCATCCTTTACCCGAAACACATACTTGTTCTGCAGTGCTTTCTTCCCTGCTGGGAGCTTGACTAAGGACCAAGTCTGGTTCTTGTCAAGTGAGCTCAATTCGTCTTCCATAGCCTTCTTCCACTGTATGGAATCTTTCATCCTTAAGGCCTCTGGATAGGACTCAGGTTCACCATTCTCAGTCAACAACAAGTAATTAGCTGAAGGAGAATACCTAACTGGAGGTCTTCGTACTCTAGTGGATCTACGAACAGTAGGAGTTGAGGTCTCTACATCATCTGCAACCCCGTCTTCAGAACTACTGTCATATGTGCTCCCACTATCTCCATATACATCAGAGCTCCCACTACTTCCTGAACTTTCACCTATCTCTGGAGTACTGATAGGTTTCACAACGTTATCTTCAGAGATTTCTTCAAACTCGACTTGACTTTCTGCTTTCTCTAGTGGCTTGTTCCTGCCTGAGCTCTCTGCAAGTTCATCTTTATATAGGACATTCTCGTTGAACACCACATCCCGGCTTCTGATAACCTTTTTATTTTGGTTATCCCAGAAGCGGTACCCCATGTCATCCAACCCATAGCCTATAAAAGTGTATTTCCTTGCTTTTGCCTCTAGCTTGTCACTCTCTGAGTCTTTAACTTTGACATAAGAGACACAACCAAAAACCTTCAAGTGTTTGAGAGAAATATCACGACCTTGCCATTCCTCTTCTGGAATCTTGAACCCTATGGGGACTGAGGGTCCTCTGTTGATTAAATATGCTGCTGTGTTGACCGCATCTGCCCAGAACATGTTGGGTAAACCTGCATGCAGTCTCATGCTCTTAGCCTTTTCGTTTAATGTACGGTTCATCCTCTCAGCTACTCCATTTTGCTGAGGTGTCTCTGGAACCGTCTTCTACATTCTAATTCCCTGGTCAGCACAGTAATCAACAAATTCTTTACTACTGTATTCGCCCCCATTGTCTGATCTGAAACACTTGATCTTCAAGTCTGTTTCATTTTCCACAGTAGCTTTCCATTTCTTGAAAGTGCTGAAAACTTCAGACTTATGCTTTAAGAAATAAATCCAAACCTTCCTTGTGCAATCGTCGATAAACGTGACATAGTATCGGGATCCTCCCACTGAAGAAACTGAAGTTGGACCGTAGACATCTGAATGAACTAGCTCCAATTTCCCGGACTTGGGCTGATGACCAACCTTCTTGAAAGTAACTTTCTTCTGTTTGCCAAGAACACATGGCTCACAGAAATCGACTTTCACAATCTTCAACTCTGGTATTCTTCCTTTGGAAACTAGCATCTTCATTCCCTTCTCACTCATATGCCCAAGTCTTTGGTGCCATAGAGTAGATGCCCCAACTTCTCAACAGCGTGTGCTTCGGCATCAGAAACTTCCACCATATAAAGTGTACCCCGCTTCTGGCCTCTAGCAACAACTAAATTACCTTTTGTCACCTTCATCATCAAGCTGCCCTACGAATATTAACATCCTCTTCAAGTCAGGAATGAACTTGACATTCTTCAAAGTCCAATCTGTACCTAAAGTTGTCTTGAGGACCACATCCCCAACACCTGTAATATCCAGGCTCTTGTTGTCTGCTAGTCTGACCTTTCCTTTGTACTGCCGGAAATTCTGCATTACTTCTCTGGAATGACTAGCATGGAACGACGCACCAGAATCCATGATCCAGGATTCTGTTGAGTTTTCAACACAGCAAATGAGTGCATCATCTTCAGAATCTACTGCCATATTGACTTCCTTCTTGCCTTTGTCTGCCGAAGGCTTTGGGCACAGATTTCCGAAGTGACATTTCTCCTTGCAGTTCCAACAGGTAATATCCGACCTGTTCTTTTATTGACCTCTCTTTCTCGACTTTGATCTTCCTCTACCACCGCCTCCTCTGTTGGACTTCCTTCCCCTGTCTTCAGCGCTTAGAAGACTACTGGAAGATTCCCCGATACTCCGTCTGCGTACATCCTCACTAAGGATTAAATTTCAAATGCTTTCGAACGTCAGCTTAGCACCTCCGACTGAACTGCTGACTGCTGTGACCGTACCGGACCAACTTTCAGGCAAAGATGATAGTAGCAGCAATGTCTGAACTTCATCTTCAAATTTAATATCAACCGATATTAACCTCGACAATATTGACTTGAATTCATTTATATGATCAGTTGCTGAACTACCCTCCATCATCTTCAAATTTACCAACTGTCTGATCAGAAAAACTTTATTCGACGCCGAGGGTTTCTCGTACATGTTAGATAGCGCCTTGATCAACCCATGAGTTGTCTTCACATTGACAATGTTGTAAGCAACGTTCTTTTCCAATAACAACCTCACCACACTAAGAGTCTGCCGGTCTAACAATTCCCAATCCTCCGGCCTCATACGAAAAGGCTTCTCTTCAGACAGAGGTTCATGTAACCCTTTTTGGTAGAGATAGTCTTCGATTTGCATTTTCCAGAAACCGAAATCGTGACCATCGAATTTGTCGATCTTAACTCTCCTATCTTCAGCCATAGCTAAAAAAAATATTTTATAAGGCCAATCGTAACCTCGTTTCTGATGTGGAAGATCAGACTAAGCTGCAACCACAGAGCATCCGCAAGATACGACTTCCTTTAAACCCGGAGCTCTGATACCAGTTTGTTGGGATATAACAAAACGAGTTAAGCACTTCAAACAAATCGATATTTGATTTCGGTGACACGAGCGGAATAAAATTACCGAAATAAACGGTAAACGAAAATGTAAAATCGGAACACAATATTTAACGTGGTTCGGTCACGGGATCACGACCTATGTCCACGGGCGAACGAGAGAGAGAGAGAGAGAGAGTTTTATTAACACCAAGAAAACACTACAATCATACAAGGCTAAACTGCACTTGTAGTCTGACCACTCACAAGAAAATATAACTCGCACTTTTGGCTGCCAAACTGGACCCTGCACAAAAGGCTACCTCACTGGATTGTGATATAAATACCAATGTATTTATATTTGTGTGTTGTTGTGTTGGTGCATTTCTCTACGAGTAGAACCACCTATTTATATATATATATATATATATATATATATATATATATATATATATATATATATATATATATATATATATATATATATATATATATATATGTATATATATATATATGTATATATATATATATATATATATATATATATATATATATATATATATATATATATGTGTGTGTGTGTGTGTGTGTGTGTGTTTGTGTGTTTTTAGCCTTCATTTGTAGGGTTGGTTGTTTTGGAGCATTAGACTAGCATAGCGAATTTCTTTGTGTTCAAGCAACCTTAGCGATTTAATGTACCCGTCTATTGAAGATTAATAGAGTGTATTGAAGATTTTTTGTGATTTGATTGTTACATTTAGATCCGTATTGAGTTATTTTGGGACCTACAGTCCATCCTTTGTAAGGGGGAGAAGCTAGTGGTTTAGGGTCCCATGGCTCAACCGCAACGATGACAACAACAACAGCAACAACAATAGCAAACAACAATGGTAGCAACCTTGGCCACCTTAAAAAAATTCCTCCAACTCCTATACATTCGGACGACATCCTCAGTGCAAAATCCAAATGTCTGAAAGAGAATTGTTATCAAACCAATCTCTTCAGGTCCAACCTTCGCAACAGTCACTTCTACTCATGGAACCAGACCATCTAGGTTAGGGTCTTCAGGTGCTGGTGCTTCAGGTTCAAGACCTCCTGCTGACAAAGGGAAATGTGTGCGTATAGACCAGAGCAAGTAAGAGACATAGAAGAAAAGGGAAGCTGAGTTCACCAAATGCTTGTGATCAATTCTTTGGCTAGAGACAGAAAACAAGACATGGGGCCAATCGACAAAACATGGAATGCCGAACAGATTGTGGCACATGGTTTTGGAGATTACAAAATTTTTAACTGTCCGCCTTTAGAAAGCTACTCAACTGCAAACACTATTGATCAACAACTTGACATCCTATACAATCCGAATACATTCTCATACTTTCTGTTTGTCAAGGCTGTATAGGAGAATCAAATGGAATCATTTCGGTCAAGGAAGATATGCTTTCATGCCACTTTTATTCAAGAACCGAAGGATGTATGGAGTGACAAACACATTGCCAAGTTGATATCAATAAAAAAGGGACTTATTCGAAAAGTTTTTTCAGAATTATGAATACTTCGTTCTCAGAGGTTCGGATGAAGTGGAATCAAGATTTTCTGTTGCTGATTTCCCAATCATGAACCCTCATGATTTCATTCAAATGTTAAATCTGCTGAGGGAGCCCCCTGCTTATCTCGCCTCAACAACGCCCATATTCAACAAGGCTAAGGAATACTTATCAGGATTTTTCTTCTATTACTTGGAACGCCTTGTTGAGTATGATATTGAGATTGCAAAATGTTTTGGTAATACACTGGCTCCTCCCATACGTGTCATTAAAAATTTGGGTACCTTTGAAAATGGAGAGATTCTCGACAAACCCTAGGGAATTGTCTACAAGGGAAGGGGACGAGATGGGCGAACCGTAAGAAATTTTTTTGATGTGGACTATAAGGGTCTTTACCCTACCGAAGTAATATAGGTTGTCGTTGCTCGTGCATACGCATGTAGAATCAGCACATCTGTTGACAAAAAGAAGCTTAAAGAACACCTTGACTGGTGGATAGCCGTTAGAAGATGCATGGTTGATGCTTATAAATGTCATTATTGCTAAAGCTTCAGATGTCACTTCATACAAAGGAGGAGATAGTTGAAGATAATTTTGTGATGAAGTGTACTTGTCCATCCGAAGTCCCAATCAAGCAAAGAGTCAAACTTGTCTCTGAAGATCCGAAGGTCTTGTACTTGAGGATTCGAAGACTTAAATAGCAAACCTTATCCATACAGCATGTTGACATGTCAGGCTACGCATCGCACGTTGCTGTATTGTTATTGGGTAGAACTACGATACAATATTTTCTATTGTACTAGGTATCAATTTTGTACTATTGATATCACTGATCATGCATAAATATCAGTGATTTTATACCAGTGATCATCTGGGTTGAGTGTGCGTTTTATCACCAACATTTTAAAACCTCTAAACGTAATGTCAAAGCATTCGACACCGTGTTTACTCATATTCTCATCTCTTCTTCATTATAATTGTTTAGTTGATTGATTGAATCGTCTTCTATCATTTCAATACAATCTCCATTGTTCGAATTCCTTACTCAACACAATTTCTCAAACATTCATTAGAATCATGATGAAGAGGATGGTGGAACCAATTCCAGACTTATTATTCAAAATATGCGATATTATTGTATCATCTATGATTCTTCATCATCACTAATTAGAGTATTTGGTCAAAATCAAGCTTAAAATATGATCTCCAAACTCTACTAACGATTTTACAATAGATTTTGCTTCTATTTTAGATCAGACTTCGAAAAGATTAAAAGAATTTGAAATTCTCTGAAGAGATAAAGTAGATCTTGAATGAGATCTAGAAAGGGAAAGTAGATTTGGAAAGATATCCGACGAGAAAGTAAATCTAATGATGAATAACTAATAAAATATTAATAGCTTATTCTTCTATACTTCTTAATCACAAAATAAGAACAGACATGGAGAAATTAAACAACACGTTTCTGATGACAAATCTGGATTTGATTTTGAGTTTTCAAGAACAATTTGATTTCCATTTAAGATAACTTGCAAATCTTGAAGACCACAATAAGATTCATGCGAGATAATTATCACTTCTAATCTCTGACTCAAAAAAATCGCTTAGATCCTCAATTACACACTCTAATACCACTTGTAGAACTACAAATTAAATGACGATACGAAATTAAGAATAAATCATCATGTGTCAAATAGTACTTGTGCAAGTAATTGATCAAAGCTTTTGTATATTATTAATATATCTCATGAACATGAAAGAACTTTGAGGTTTAACTCAAGTGATCTCATGTTGATATAGATCAAGTATTATAGGAAGCTTAAAGCATAATTAAGCACTATTTATAGTGGTAAACACATCAAAAGATAATAATAAAGTGCTAACCACTATAACTCAATAACATAACAATATCACATATTCAATTACGAGATTTGAAACTCAACACATAGTATTGAGAACTAAAAACTCAAAATAAAGTTGCTCTGGATGGTATGCATTTCTAAGAAGCTAAAAAAGCTTAAAACATGAATATAATATGAAAAGGAATATGACGTTTTATATAGTTGACTGAGTTTAACATAATGAGGGGAACAATATTAGTGTAAGCATAATATTATTCATAATTATGCAAAAATATACATATTTATTAAACGTTCTTTTTAATTTTCTTGAAAAGAAACGAAAATAAAACATGACGCAATAAAATCAACAAATTAGACCGCTTCCGGCTCTCGCTTACTTGGTCAACACGTGAAGCCTTGCCTTCCACTTACCGCCATTCAAAAACATACAAAATTAACGATCCGTTCAAAATCAAACATCCACCTCAACCCTATTCTAAGTCAATATCTATGTACGTATCTATATATAACTACTACTGCTAAGTTAGTATTTATAAATACCTCCTACTTATAAATACCCCCTACCTTCCGTAGCTTAATATTGCACATTGATTTAAACCATCGCAGAAACAAACCGTAGAAAGTTTAAAGTCATAAGCTTTACTAGCATCTCGGTGTCCGTTTATAACCCGATTGAAGATGGCAATCAAGAAAACATGCACGCTTTTTGTTTTTCTGGTGATATTGATCGTTCTAATGACCCCACTTGTGGTTCAAGGTAGAGTTTTGTCTGAAGACTTTGCTGGTACGAACAATCTTGCAGCGTACTCATCATTTTATGAGAAAACCAAGAACGGGATGTCTTTTTGGCTCCAACGACTGGCATCTGGGCCTAGCCCTAGAGGACCTGGTCATTAGGTTGATTAGATGTATTCATAAGTCGACGATCGTCAATTAATTAATGCTGCCGAATGAGATATTTGTTAATTCTTTTATTTGTTTATTGGTATTTAGAGATATGGAGTATTGAAAATTTTCAATGTATAACTTGTAAGAAATTGGTGGTGTAATATAGAGGCTTCTTGTTTGTATTTCTTTCTTTTTTTTTTTTTAGTTGGAGTAATTGTTTTCACCTTGTGAGTCCACGACTATTAATAACTTAATAAATTTTGATAAAATTGTAAAGATACAAATTTATTAGTGACAAGCAATTGAAACCTGTAATAGTTATTGGAAATATATTTGATTATATGTGGATTTTCGGTTATTATGCATATTGGTTGATTTGGTTATGATATACTATATACATAGAAGCTATATTATTATCGCAAATGCATTAGATTCGATTGAAACTGTCATCTACATAAGAATGTAGGGAAGATTGCGGATCATGGATTGTTTTTAATCTACCGGATGTAATTAAAGGCAACTAAGGGTAATATAGTCATTAGGCTGAACGGTATGGTGTCGGAGGCACCCACCTCCACACCAGCAAATACCCCCCGCAAAACTGAACATGCTGCCGGAAAAGCTTCTCAAGTGGCGGTTGTTGGGGGCAAGAGAGAAAGAAAGAGAGGGAAGAGAGATGGAGAGGAGAGAGATCTAGAGAGCGAGAAGAAAGAGAGCACGGTGAACTGTTGTTGTTCAGTCTCCGTCGTTCACCGTTGCCGCTATCATGGGCCAGTGTTTGCCCGCGGCAAACTCTCCAACATGGGATATCGACGACGTTTTTTTCTCCATATTGTTCGGTCTTAGTTATATGAAATTTAGTTAACCTAAGATAACTCGTTTAACTATAGTAATGTGGTTTGACTTTTTTGAAAGAAAAAAGTTATTTAATATTATGATCTAATCATTTACCAGATGTAAATAAAAGCAACTAAGGGTAATATAGTCATTAGTTATATGAAGTTTTAGTTAACCTAAAGATAATCCCTTTAATTATCGTAATGTAGCTTGACTTTTTTGAAAGAACAAAGTTATTTGACATTACGATGTAATCATTTATAAGGACCAATAACTACTCATCTTCATGAATTGATTCGATTTATACTTATCAAATGTTCATCATCTGCCAATGACTTCCAGCCTAGCTGGTTTGAGGCACCGGGTTATATATCCATGCGGGACAAAGGTCGGGGGTTCAACTCCTGACTTGAGCAACATGTGGGGGATTTTCCCTAGGTGAATGAGGGGAAAGGTGTGTGCTTCCGGGCCGCCGGTTAAATGCCGACCTGATTTACCACGCCCGAGTACGCTCCGTATAAATTATTGGCCGGTTCCAAAAAAAAAAATGTTCATCATCTTCATCGATTTGTTACATGTCTAAAAGGGAAATTTGTCAAAAAAAAATCCTTAAACTTTGCCTCTATTTTATAAAAAGCCCTTTTCGATTTTTTTTGGTGGTTTAACCTCTTTTGACCTGAAATAGCATAAGCTTTTTCGCAAATAAAATGATTTTTCTTCATTTTTGTGATTGGCATAATTTTCAAATACAATATCCAAATTCTACAAACTTTACATTCCTGGAAATGTGTTAAGTATTACTACAACTTTGTTTTATTGACTTTTGTCTGAATATGTTCAGATCTTTCACTACATCCCCTTAAACATGAGTATAAACTCGTTTAGATAACTTTTTAGCCATTTTCAAACTTTCATATCTCCTTCATTATAACTCCAAAACTTTTACTTATGTTTTTATTACTTCAAATACTATAATTTTCATATTGCTGACTTTTTACCAATTCTTCATAGATTTTGTGATATATGACTATAAACATGGTATCCCACAATACTTCAATATTTCATTGCTTGAATACCTATTTTCAAATAAGCATCTTTATTTAAACATATTTGTTTCACTTGATTCTTTCTTTTATGAACTTATTGAAATATACACTAAAACTTTCATTTAGAAAGTTCCATTTTAGTAGCCTAGATCTTAATTTATTTATCTCGAAACATGGCCTGTTGATAACGCTTATTCTCCATCAGCATTACTTGATTTTTCTTCTAATTTTACAAGTTCATAGTTTCTTTATATGAACTCCAATTGTGCTTATTCTTTTTATCCGTTTTTCACATTTATGCCTACCACAAACGCTTGAGCACATGGGCAGTTTGTGCATTTACTCACTTCCCTGGATATTTAAACGCTTGAGCAAATGGATGGTTTGTGCCAAGAAGGAAGGGGAGCGAATCGCCAATTTCTTCTATCAATAAATAAAATGTTCCCCTAGATTGCATTACCGGCTGTAATGTACTCTTGAATGCTATGATTATTAATGTATGATAATATTGTTTTATTCAATTTGGTAGATGTTTACTTGCATTAAAACCTGAATTCACTATCCTTAGGCTTACCCATTATAAACTTTAAGTATGCACAACCAAGGAAATGTTATATCAAGCGACAGTTGGAAAAGGAAGGAGAAGACTTAGACTTGAAGACGATGACCGAATTCTAAGATGACCTTAAAATCCAAGAGTTAACTTAAATTTTTGCATGCTTCCGCTGTTGTAAAGATGAAATTAATAGTTTGAATTAGATGTTGAAAAGTATTTGAACCGATGTTGATGATACTTTGTATTTAAGACCATTAGGTGTTACATAATTATGTTTGAAACTAATAAGAAAATACGCGTTATATAATTAAGTTCGAAAATAATAAGAAACCGAAGCATTACATAATTAAGGTAAAAAATAGTAAAGAAACTACAAATGTTCTGATCATAATTTCAAAAACCATAAGTACAAATGACGTGTTCTATACAATTCTAGAAACTTGACTCAGTCGTCTACACTTCTTGTCTAACAGGTTTCCTCTGAATTCTATCCTAATTTTCGCAAAACAGTTTGCAATCAAGAAACAAACCATAGAAAGTTTAAAGTCATAATCTTTACTAGCATCTCTGTGTCCGTTTATAACCCAATTGAAGATGGCAATCAAGAAAACATGCACGCTTTTCGTTTTTCTAGTAATATTGAAAGTTTAAAGTCATAAGTTTTACTAGCATCTCTGTGTTCGTTTATAACCCGATTGAAGATGGCAATCAAGAAAACATGCACGCTTTTACGTTGATTTACACCATCGCAGAAACAAACTGTAGAAAGTTTAAAGTCATAAGCTTTACTAGCATCTCTGTGTCCGTTTATAACCCGACTGATGAAGTTTGTTGTTACGAACTTTTAAGGTATTTATCATAATTTTAGTTGTTTTACTTGAACATTTAGTTGCTACTATACCCACTAAGCTATTAATGGAGTATAATCTGATTAGTAATATTAAATGAAGCGTTTTATCAACATCTTAGTTGGTCAAGACATGCTCTTGAAACCGATTTCCATAAGGTTGCAACACATGAAATCATAACTTCTAAATTAAATGACAACTTTGTACCCAATATTTGATTTGTAAATTAAATACACCAAGCCCCAAATCATTAACCCAAGGCTTTAAAACCTCCCCAACAATAGCCACCACTCGGTGGTGGCGACCCAATGACAATACGACGTCTATACGGTGGTCGTACGATGGTGTAACCAATGACATAACAAAAACCCTAAAAGAAACATAATAACTTTAGGTTTTGTTGTTGCACTTCTAGTCAACGAATTGAACTAATAGTAACCAACAAGAACCACCAGCATGTGGTGGTCTGATGGTGTCCTACAGTGGTGTAAGCCCATAATGACTAATAGTTGAATTTTATATCAACAATATCACCCATTAGGATTAATGATGGTTAACTAGAACTAGCACCACCACAATACCACCCACTAAGGTGGTCCACCGGCAGCATAAAGGTGGTTAGTCGGCCATTATGGCAACCGGTGGTGGAAACTCGTAATAACTAAAAGATGAATTTTATAGCAACAATATCACCCATTAAGATTAATGATGCTTAACTAGAACTAGCACCACTATAATACCACCCACTAAGGTGGTCGATCGGCGGCATAAAAGTGGTTAGCCGGCCGTCATGGCCGCTACTGACAGCGGTGTTAGGTGATAGAGAGAACGGTAAAAAAACAAACATAAAACGTATAATAATGAGGTTGATACAATATGACTGGAATTAGAATCATCACATCATCACCCACTGTAGTGGTTAACTGGAAAAACAGTGGTGTCCCGCCGGCAGCCATGGCTACCGGTGACGGTTAAACTCACGGAACTAAGAGAAAAAAGAAGAACATGAAAGGAAAATTGGGATGAGAGCTTACTTGATCTGACCACAACCAACCACCAAGCTAGCCTTAGTTCGTGTCCTTCCTCCACTAGCCACGAGCTCCGACAACCAACACCACACAACTCGTTCTCCAACGACTGCAACCAGCAACCTTGCTGTTAGGAAATAACGGGTGAGATCGTAAAAACTCAATCTCTCAAGAACAAGATTCTGGCCAAACAACCCTCGATAGGGAGTACTCGGCGCACGCAATCTTGCATCAAGAAATACAAGAAGAACTAGCAAGTAAATCGACATAGAGAATTAGGTGGTTCACTCGATCTAGAGATCAAGCTATGTCTACTGTGGAACTAAAGAGATTTTATATATATTGATAGAAAGCTATACAAGAAATTACAAGTATGACTGCTCTATACAATATTCACACATCTATATCTCTTACCAGGAACACGATGATGGGTATATATATAAGAAGGGGGTGTAGAAATCGTGAAGATATGGCGGACATCACAAGCCGACAATCTGCACGTTGAGGGAAGGTGCCAGTACAAAGGAACATGCTATGGCAGACAAACAGTGTATGATCAGCGTGTGAAGCATGCCCACTATCCTGACACCAGATGTCCTTTTGTACTTCTGCCAGATAGATGCTTCAAGCTGAAGCAACAAACCCTTCGGATCGGGTAAGCCCTCTTGCCTTCGGTCGTAGAGTCATTCTGCTTCGGATTAGATTCCACATACTCAACAATAGCATCGTATAGCAGTGTATGCATAGAGTTTAGGAGGAGGAAACCGTGCGAGAGATCGGGAGGAACGCTCGATTGCACCAGCCATCCCGATTATCATGCAACAGTTCCATATTTTGCAAAAGTGCCCCTTTTCTTTCGATGATAATGTAACGTCCTAGTTTTTATGACAATTTAAAATTTTCAGAAAAATATATTTTTTATAATAATACATCATTCCATTTAAAACTTTGAAAACATGACTTATTATTTCATTCATCAAAAGCATATAGTGTTAACACTAATCCAATACAGTCAGCAGAAGTCATAAACTCAAATAACGTCACCACAAAACAGAATCCAAAAGAGAAGTCGTGCCGGTGTGTACTCATCCATCTTTGTCATCACCCATACCAGAATTACATAAAAAACATTTTTAGAGGGAAAGGGTAAGCACATAGCTTAGTGAATTCCAACACATACACAACGTATCAATCATACATGCTTTACCCCAAACAGAAAGAATAAATCACAAGCATCATAGCAAACAATCGTATACTCCAACATGTACATTAGGTCGTGCAATTTGCTCAGCACTTCGAGCCGTGCATACAATTCTGCTCAGTGCGTCTTGCCACCTACTCAGCACTCCGAGCCGTGTATGCAAGTCTGCTCAATGCGTCTTGTCGGGAAAGTCTGCTCCGAACACAACTACCTCCATTCATACATCTACTAGATATCACAACTTCCTAGTACCACCCACATACATCCTATAATCACACGCAAGCTATAGTAAAGGATGAATGACACCAACACGGTGTAGTGAGAAACTCACTTGATATGGAGCTGTAGATCACCACTATAAACAAAATGGTGAGTTAAGATTGCTCCTCCTTGAGACGACCTATAATCCCATAAATGTCACTAACTCGGAACGGAATTTGTATTTCACTAGACATATACTTACTTGTTATACTTTCCTATCTTAGTTATACCATATTCCAATCTTGAACCCATTAACCCCTTACCCCTAATTCACCAATATATATATATATATATATATATATATATATATATATATATATATATATATATATATATATATATATATATATATATATATATATATATATATATATATATATATATATATATATATATATATATATATATATATATATATATATATGCAAAATTTGCAACCTGGTCTAAAATTTCAGCAAAATCGAGATTAACATCATTGTAGAGACCATAGAAGAGAGAGTATAGAAAAGCTTAGTTGCACTGTCAGTGCCTGTGGTTCGTTCCGAAAAGCTCTTGAAAAGAATCGTGAAAAGAGCATTCCAATGAGGGGGTAATCCTTTCTTAGCAAACTTTAATAATTGAGTAATGTCACCTTTGTAGCCCATCTGGTAGAATAGTTTGGGTAGGGTGCTTGGCTGAACGGATTCAGGATTACTCGTGTTTTCATTATCTGTAAACCCTAAAAGTTTACCAAATCATGATTTTGAGATCTTCGTCTTCACTGACCAAACTTGAAAAGTAACCATCTCCTTCGTTTTGTTGTAAAAGGCGGTGGAGTAGGCGGCGGAGAGAAGAGCAATGGGGACTGATGCAGATTCAGTCAAAGCTTTGGAGATCCTCGAGTATTTCAGACACTCGATCATTGGGCGAATGGCTTCGATGTAGTGTGATGAGTTCAGATCGATAACCATGTTCTGGTTTGCCTTGATCTTTAGCGTCAACATGGAGGAGGTGTTGTCGTTGGCTGAAGAAGAACCCGCCATTGGAGAAAGCTTGGAGAGAGATTTTGCGGTTGGGAGAAGACTAGTTTTCTTGAGCGTAAAAGTGTGCAGAGAAGAGAGAGAGGTCTTCAAGAAATCTTTAAATATCTTTAGGATTTCAAACGGAGAGATAAAATCCCGAGGAAATCGATTCAGTTTCCCCAAATATCGCTTTGTCATCATGAGTAGTCCCCCAAGAGTCGCCTTGTCAGACGTGTGAAAAGCGAGGAAGTTGCGATAATTTTGGTGACGTTGTAACTGACACGCGTTGATGACATCATCCAAAGGAATTCAAAAAGTTCGCGCCTGATAAGCCTTATCATCCAAGTCATCAAATAGAACCTTATCACAATGGAGCCAGAGTTAGAAAAATCAAAAGTGATTTTTGTGCAAGAGTGCACCAAAGAAAAAGAAGTAAAGAAAAATAAGTTTCTAGGAAATTTGTGATGTCGGAAAGACATAAAAGCAGATGGATCCTGGGCAACGATCTCTTCCTTCAAAATCAAGAGAGATTCGGAAGTGCTTGTGTGGTTTCCCGATGACCTACGATCACATGATTGTTAAGAATCATTGAAAGGCATCTTTTAAAATTGGGGTTCTCTTTGGGTTGGTTTAGCTTCTTTCGGATTTCGAAACGTGAGAAATGTTCGAAATCGGAATAAGGTACTTGTTTGACCAGTGTAGTCATTAATAAAAAGTAAGGCGTGATACGTTTTATCTGACTTAGGTAAGTGTGGAAATCTCAGAAAAGTTAAAAATGGGATCTTATGGGTAGAAACAACCTGGCTAAGGTGAACTTCATTAAGATCACTAAAAAAGAAAATGAGATTTCACAATTAAATCCGTTAATTCCATAAGAGTGATCGGATTTTTGGGTTTCATTCGGAAGTGCGGTGAAAGCAATTCCGAAATTATAAACACAGATTTTGTGTAACCATCAGTTTTTAGTGGTAATTCTAAAAAGCTTCATAAGGGTTACAGTTATATGGAAATGAGTTGAATGGAGAATTGATAGATGGGTCAAGAAAAGATGGTGAGTCTCACAACGCATCATGGTGAAAATGATTTACGATCTTTGACTAGAATTTCTGAAATCATATATTGAAATCGGTTTTTATTTCAATAATCATCTAATTTCATATTTGGTACCTAGAAGATTTAGTGAGAAGAGTTCCATCAATTCGAAAGTTTCATACGGAATAAAAAAAATATTTTTGAGTTTTTAAAGAAAATAAAAGAAAAAGAAACGTCATGCGAAATGGCTGACGTAGACGACAGTCATCATGATGAACCCATTAAATGCTCAGGAGAATATAAGGGAAACGTCCAATCGGGCTTCCAATAAACCGTCTCAGCATTAATGAAGTGCACTAATGGCTGTAGAAAACATCATTACTCCAAAAAGCAATTTAATATCTATAATTAGGAAGACAAACTGGTTTCATTCCTGCCTATAAAAGGAACATTCGTTAGAAGCAAAAATCCACACCAAAGAAAAATACCATCAGAAGGATAGACTAATTGCTCTTCGTCCCTACAATCGCTTCGACAAGGTGGAGGTCAAAATGCTGGAGGGGGAGTACTCCGGTGGCATTTACGGCGGTGTGATCATGGGCGTGTGGAATCATCGCTACAAGGTGAAGATGACCACGCTCAACGACATAGAGAATGGTGGTCCTCTGACCGTTCATACCAGTTATCCCTACCTGCAGCCTGTCCCACCAAAAATCTTGGTGGGGTACAAAGAGTTCCACCTTGTAGAGGTCTGGCACAGGCGAGGTTGGTGGCCAGCGCTGATCACTCGCACAACTCCCCACAGTCAGTACCATGTGGGTCTGGCTGACGAGACACGGCTCTTCGTGGATGAGAGCGAGGTGCGAAGCCACCAAGCTTTCCATCTTGGTGATCCTCCAATGTAGCACTACTATAAACTATAGGAAGATGATGTAATTTCTTCTTTGGATGTTATGTACTCCTTCCTTCAGTAATAATAAAAAGTTGCCTTCTTTTGCCTTTTTGGTTCTTTTTCTGCAAGTAAAACGCAGACAAAAACAAAAACAAAAACGAAAATAAAAACACAAAAACAATATCAAACAAAACAAAGGAAAATCTTTTTGGAAATTTTTATGAAAGAAACTTTGAAAATTAAGGCATGTTTTTGTTGTTTTAATAAGTGCAAACAAAATAATGATTAAAAAGTATATATAAAAAAATTAAGAAAAAAAATAAGTATACAAAAGGATACATCCATTCCAAATTCATTAATTCTCAGTTGCGATTCCGAGGCATTCTGAAATTCGGAATCAATCGGAACTTTAGGTAGATTTTGTAACAGATTCAGCTTCCATCATTCCAAGTCCTTGTAATATTCGATTGAAAGTGAGTTCAGGTAAGGCCTTGGTGAAAATGTCTGCTAGTTGATATGTTGAGCGAACAAAATGAATTTCAATGTTGCCATCTTCAACATGATCTTTTATGAAATGGTATCTGAGTGCAATGTGCTTGGTTTTTCAGTGTTGTACAGGATTGTGGCAGATCCGAATCACACTTTCAGAATCACAGTAAAGGGGAATACGTTTCATACTGATTCCATAATCCCTCAGTTGGTTTTGAATCCAAATGATTTGAGAGGTGCAGGATGCAGCAGCAATATACTCCGCTTCAGCTGTGGAGAGTGAAACACATGTCTGTTTTCTAGATTGCCAGCTCACAAGCTTGCCATCTAAGAGTTGACATCCTCCTGAGGTTCTTTTCCGATCAAGTCCACATCCTCCAAGATCTGCATCAGAAAATGCTTGTACGAAAAATCCAGATCCTGAAGGATACCATAACCTAAGTGAAGTTGTCGGACATCGCAGCGGTCGTCATGCAGTCAAAAATAGTAAAATAACCTCACTCTCACTCAGCACAGTGGTAGTCAGGGTCGATCCACAGGAGTTACGTGGTTAGGATAAGACGATAGTATACCAACTGAAGTGTCACTCTACAGTCAGCGGTATTGTTTCTACTTTTCCAAAAACCAACTAAAAACACAATTCCAAGACCAATGCCAAAACCTAACTCAAGCATGTACTAAACTAACCCAAATCAAATCCTAGACTAAAGTTCCTTACTGAAATCAGAAACTAAATTCAGAATTCAGAAGAAAACAATCAATCCAATACAATCAAAACACATCCAAACATCAATAATGCAAAATAACATCAAACCGAATGATTACTTTTATTAATCGAAATCAAACATCAAACCAATATCCAAACAATCAAATCAGATCTAAACTACCAACTATTTACTACTGAAATCAGAAACTACAAATCTAAACGAACATCGAGTAATCGATGGAAATTCGAATTGCGGAATACCTCGATACCGAGTTGATAAAACAAGAGAAAAACTAAATTACTAACCAAAATAATGATTCCCACTGAAAAACTGACAAAATTGGGCCTTCGGATCCCTCCTTCGCGTCCCGGGATGAGTGAAAAGTCGGACGGGACTCCGGTATTTATAGTTGTGCGAAATTAGGGTTTCCGCGTCGCGGCCAAGCTAAATCCGCGACGCGCGTGTTGCCTTATCCCGCAATCTCGGAATTTAAAATTCAAAAACGAAGATTTTATCCGGTCGCGAGATAGCGGCGCTATCTCTGCCAGGTCCATTTTTTCGCCCCTTTTGCTCCATAACTTCTCCAGAATTGCACTAAAACCCATGCATTTACACTAAAAACATTTCCAAGCACTTTGACACAAAAGTAAGTGATATTAGCCAATTAATAATGATAAATTAACTAAAACACGGCTAAACAACGCCTAAAATACTTGATATTACTAGGCGTTGTCAAACACTCCACACTTGTGCCTTGCTTGTCCCCAAGCAAGAGAGTTTTTAACAAATTCTAATTAATACTCAAACAATTTTTGAATGCGTTTAATTTCAAAGCTTATTGTCCTAAGAGTTAGATTGAAATAGTTTGTGAAAACATAACTAGAATATTCTTTGGAATTCATGACTTTCTAGAGAACCATTGATTACAAATTTTCTGTCCACAAAAAGTGTACGTACTCATTCAGATTCTAAAGGCCATTAAAGAACTATCCATGACTTTCGATGTTGTCCGTGTAACGAGCTTTCAGAAATACCATCCCAGACCAGACGATCTTAGGTGGCAAGGTGCATAAGCCCGACCCATTTTAGACTTACCGGCTCGAACAACAAAGGCCACTGATTGACAATTCCTTCCTAAAATCCAAACTTAAAATACTCCAATCTTCTAACTCCTAAAACTGAACTTATTTGACTAAACTCAAAGCATGATAACAACTAAACAGTATTTCTTGAAAAATACCAATGTTAAAACATTCAGAAACTATTCGTTTCAAAATTCAACCTATTAAAAATTTTGAAAAATTGCTAAATTTTTTGAAAATGACTCATTTCCCGCAAAAATTTCAAAAAATACTCTTTCGACCGTCCACACCCCACACTTAAAATCGTACAACGTCCCCGTTGTACATAAAAAATGTCAAAAAAGGGAGAAAGAGTTACCCCCTTAGGAACGGCGAATTGCTTGATTGTCGGGACCATTTGTAGCAGAGCTGATTGTTCACGTCATTCACGCTGAAATCCGGGAGTCGGGGCGCAGCAGCGAACACGTCGGCATAACACGAGTGTAGGGGTACGGTGACCCCACACTTGCGTTATGCAACTCCGTCAGTTGGTGCAGCAATCACAATTTGGCAAGATACTAACAAACATAAAAATTGCAAAATACACAATAAAATTATATATTGCGAGTTGTTGTCCTTGCTGATTCCGAGTCTCCGCGACGCCGAAGCGTCAAGGTCGCGACGCGTAGATACGATGAAATCCGGTGTCTGTAGATCAAGTTTGAAGGTCCGCGGCGCCAAATGAAGATGACCGCATCGCGATGCACGAAAAGCCCCAGATTTTTCAAATTTAGTCCGTTTTTCAAATTGATTGCACCAATATGTTCCTAAACTAGAGACTAACGAAAGCCCTAAGTTTAATTTCAGAAAAACAAGCTAAAATGGCCCTAATTTCTCATTTAGGTCAAAAACCCCAATTATGAACCCTAGATTTCTTGATTTTCGATTCCAACCTGTTTTTATCAAATTGAACACACCAATAGCATCCTAAACTAACCACTAACAAAAGCCCTCTATCAATTTTTAGAAAAACAAGCAACAAAGCCACCAAATCGAGCAAAAACCCAAAGAACCCTAATTTCGACCCTAATTCACAAATTTCTGAAATTTTTGTTGTTTTTGTCAAATTGAATGCATCATTCAGTAGCTATAGGACCGATTAAGAAACCCTAGGTGGTAATTTGGCGAAAAACAAACAAGAAATCGTTTGATTTGAGGATGAAGGGTCCGATTTCGCGAAACCCCCCATCGGCCCAAAAACTCTCAAATTCGACTTGTTTTGCTCAATTGATTGTACCAACGTGTTGATAAATGTCCGACTAACAAACCCTAATGTTCAATTTCATGAAAAACACCACAGAAATGGGCTGAATCGGGGTTAAAGGTTGCGAAACCCGAAACCCCAAAATCGGCTTAAAAATTCGAATTCAGCCTTGATTTTGCATGAAACCGTGAAAGGGAAAGTTGAGATACATACCTTGGATGCTTAATTGTAGATTGGTTGGATCAATTTCACGAAAAATCGAAAAATCGATGGGTCTCGGGTGTGCTCGGCTCGACAGACGTGAAGAGGGGGACGGGAGGGTCCAAGTTAGCGACGAGAAGGGCTGGAGAGGGTTAACCACGTGTTGACCAAGGGTTAGCGTCACTAATATTAAAATTAGTGGCGCTAACTTGTATTTTTCCATTTTTCGCGATTTTTCTGTATTTTTAAAACCCGTTCGACCACCCCACACTCGAGTTATGCCAGGACATTTTGAAAAAATTTTCCAAGTGATATTTTGACAAAATAAGAACTAAAAATTAAAAACAAAAATTACAAATACTTACCGAAATGTCGGGTTGCCTCCCGAAAGCGCTTCTTTGTTCGGTCTTTTAGCTGGACCGTTGTTCTGCGGCTACGGTGGGTGGTAAGCCATTTGAATCCGCTGATTTTCAGTCATCACCGTCCCCTCGTTGATTCCATACTCCAATTTCCCCGGGTCAAATGGTTTGTGTTAGTACTGAAAGTCAAATCGTTGACCAACTCGTAGTTTGATATGTTAGGATTGTATTAATTATCAAACTTCTTATTTTGATGGAATGAATTTACTTTTGTATAAATGTCTTAAGTAATGAACGAATACTTATGTCTTGTGTATGTTGTCAACTTATATCTCGGATAAGTTGTGTTCTGATAATATTGTAACTATCCGAAATCCAGTATTGGATTTCGGACCTTCAAAGGAACTCAGAATCAGAAAGTATCTCACCCAGTAGAAAGAGTTCGGAAGATCACATTCCGAACTAACTCAGAAGATCAAGACATTCTCACCTATATTTCCAAAGGCACTCTGATCAAACCAGCCAGGACTCCAAAATCCACTCAGGATTTTGGACTATCAATATCAACATATCTAAGGAAATATTACAATTAAACATTCAACAAAGAAGACTGAAGACCAAAGAACATCAAGAAGATAAGACAAGGGATAAGCGCTTCAACTTATAGGATATGATTAGACTAGATCAGGCACAAGCCACCCTAGTCTAACATTGTATTTTTATATTAGATTCACCCCTTCTTATCTGACTGAAGAGAGACGTGTTGTCTCCTCTTCAGTCCATAGGTTATTATCTGAAGGTCCTCCTTTAGTTTATAAAAGGGAGACCAAGTTCATCTTTAGTCCTCATGGTTTTGAGAGACTTCATGTAACAATTTCACTTATCAATACAATCTCTCATTCCATCAACTCTTACACTCTCATCTGCATTTCTTATTGTCCTTACATTTCTAGCACTCTTTAATTCTAGTCTTTATATTTCCAAGTTATATAACTGCTAATTCCTGTTATTTATTGTTGAGCTATTAAGATCTATTCTAAGTATCATTCCTTATTACAATTCCGCAACAACATCAAGTCTTCAGACTTGTCCATCTCAAGTCTTAGGACTTGTCCCTCCGAAACATCCAGTTTCGGATCTTTACTTTCCGCAATCTTCATTTCCGCACTTACTTAGAATATTTGGCGACAACAATTGGTATCAGAGCCAGAATAGCTGTTCATAAGATTCTAAGTGCCTTGTTTGCTCGAAACCCTGGCTGTAGCAACAACCTTAGAATCCTCTGTGGATCATTGCATGCTATTATAGCTCTCAAAAATCTTAATCTCTCTCTCTAGAAATTCTCTTCATCATGCAGATGAACTACTCTCTGAATGTTGCCAACACCGTTGGAGGCTCTAATCGAGCTCCCATACTCATTCCAACAGAGTATAATGGCTGGGCATCTCGTATGCGCAACTATCTCAAAACCAAAGGGAAAGATATTTGGCGTTCAGTCGAAGAAGGACCACACCTTCCAACGAACACCCCTAGACCAGACACTGCAGAAGAGGCTCTAGGTGGTACTTCTCATCCAAGGCTAACTCCATTGGATATAGAGAAAATGGATAACGATCAAATCGCTTTCACCGAAATCCAATGTGGAATTCCTCCGGAACTCTTCGCTCTCATACAAAGATGTACTACAGCTCAACAGATCTGGGTTCTCTTGCAAAATATGTTCTTAGGAATAGAAGAAGCAAAAGATTAAAAGCTGGTTTCAAGTCTCTCAGAATACACCCACTTCTCAGCATTTCCCGGAGAATCACTGAGACAAGCGTTCACCCGATTCTCCATAATTGTGACAAGACTTCTAAGTTTAGGAGCAGAAAGAAACCAATCAGGAAATCAACCATAGATTTCTTGAAGGACTTGGAAAGGACTGGATGCTCGTCAAAATGATACTCTAAGATTCAGGAAAGTTGAAGACTTTCAACATGTATCGACTGTACAACAACCTCATTGGACAAGAAAACGATATAAAAAACAATCAACAACAGCAACAACTTGGTGGACCTCTAGCTTTAGTTGCTGGACATAACTATCCAACGATGGGCAACAACCCTCAACAACTGGTACAATATCAGCAAGTATCTCAACAACAAACCAACCAGAACATTCCTCCACCACAACTTGCTCCCACTCAAAACTTGCCACAACCTCAGCAACCAAATCCTATACCTTCATATCACCCTTCTCAGCCTCAAATATCCTACCCTTCAAACTATCAAAACACATCGGTTCAATACCAATCATCACAAGTCTCTCAACCATCCATTCAATCAAAATCTCCAACTCTTGCACTTCCAGCACCAGTACAAACTACTGAATCATACTACTCAGAATACGATGAAGCAGAAGAAGCAACTTATCAACCTGAGATTGCTATGATCAGTGTAAGACCCGTATCCTAATTATAAAATATACTTAAAATAAGAGTGTTAGGAATTATATATGATCATTGGTAGTTATAAAGCTAAGAAAAACTTTAGGTACAATTTCATATGAAAATCAGCATTTTGTGTCGTTTTTAGAAAAATCATAATTAATTCTAGAAAAATCGTTTGGACCTCAAACCAGTGCACAAAGTTTAAAAATTGAGTCTACTACAATTACCAAAAAATGGTAAGCTTGAAAATGATTTTATCTATGGTAAAAAATGCAATCTTTACTGATTGGTTCGGAATTGACAGATTAGATAGTCTGTTTTCAAAAATTCATAATAAATCATAGAAAAATCGTATAAATACGTAAAATACATACCTGGAAAGGTATTGAGATAAATTTCTGGAATATCACATAAAAACGTGAATTTCATGGGTTTAAAGTCGGCTAAACCAGTCTTGAACAGACTGATTCTAGAAGGTATTAATTTCAACAAAGTTATATTATTAAAATCTTTTGTCAAAAGTGTCATGCCATTTTTTATTCAAGAATTCAAGTATAAATACCCCTCAAAACATCTCATAAACCACACAACTAAATCTCAATCCAATATATAGAGGTTTCTAAGCACTAGAGTGTAAGCAAGTGAGCGGAAGGAAGCTTAAAAGCCTAACGAAGGAGTTATAGATCTCGACGACTGGTCATAAGGTAACTACAACCCTTTCTATAGCTTAATTAGGTATTATAAAATAGTTTTTGTTAAGAAGTAGAATATTTAATAAGTATAACATATGTTATATTATACTAATTTCTAACAAAAGTAAACAAAAACCTTAAAATGTCGTTATTATAACAATTCGTAATTTCCGAAAATAATACCGATTGATTTACTTACGAGGATGGTGACTAGGCCGATTACTTGGGATCTGGTTGTTGGATTTTCCGAAAGGCTAAAATGCTGAAAAGATCCTGCCACCCCATCTAATCTTCTAACTGGCCGTTCTCTACTTGATAAATCATGGAGTATCATATCAGAATTATTGAAGGGTTTAATGATGCGACTATAATATAGTTAAAGATTAAGAAATGATAGATTTATTATTATGTTAACAGTTAAAGTTGAAAGGAAATACAAAGGCGAGAAAGATAAACGATATAGTCAACTACAATCAGGTGAGTCTTCTCACTATACTATAGGTGATATTGCATGCGTAGGAAGGAAGATATGTTAGACTAAGGTGATCTTACCTGTTATGATAATTTTATGAATTATTGCTATGATAATGCTTGTTTGTGGACGGAACGGGATAGCCCGCGAGCCAATAGGTGGAACGGGAATAGCCTGCGAGTCATTAGACGGAACGGGAAAAGCCTGCGAGCGATAAGACAGAACGGGAACTGCCCGTGAGTCTTCAGGCGGAACAGGGATAGCCCGTGAGTCTCACAGACATATGAATGGTTATTGTGTGTTGTATGTTATGTGATGGATCGTATGGTATTTTGAGGAACTCACTAACCTCCGTGCTTACCCTTTCCATATATAAACTACTGTTTCAGGTACATCAGGTACAATGGATGGCAAGGCGTGACGTGTATACACTGTGCTGCTTTATTTGAGGACTATTTTTGAATTAATATTCCGCTATATTGTGATTTCGTTAACTTCTGTTAATCCTGGGGTGTTTTCATTAAACTTATAAGTTATGGAATTTTATGAAAATTAATTAAGTGGCTTTTCTTATATTGAAGTTTTCGTTTAAAAATTTTTAAATTTACTCAAAAATTTTGGGATGTTACAAGTTGGTATCAGAGCACAGCTTGAGAGAATCAGGCTCACTTAGTGAGTTCTGGACTCAAGTTGAGGCTTAAGAGTTTTCTTAAAACATTTTTACGAAAGAAAGATGTTTTATGAAGGGTAAACTGAAGACACAGTGTGTACCGCCAGCCGACGCCAGTATGAGAAAAGGGTTAAGTATTTAATATTTAGATGTTAAAAAAAAACATATGGTATATGTTTGCTGAAATGCCTGGTAGAGATCACACATTGTTGTATTATTATCTGCTATTTGCTAATAGAACTGTATGCTAGTGCCGATAGGTTGCTTAGAGATTTCCACTAAGTTGTATACAATATGGACTGAATAGTCATAGAATGTGTGAGTTGACCATATTGCATGTTCCTTGTTTGGTTGTTGCCTTAGGGAAGATTCTATTATTTGAAAGACTGTTTAGTTCGATATTGTATACAACTACGTTCGCGAAACAATCTGTCATCACTGGAGGAAGTTCCGTCTTAGTTAGAATAGCAGGGTGGGGGTGGGATTCCAAATATTCATAGAAGGGTTGACATATGCCTTGTAAGGGCATATGTGTTAAAATTATCGGTGAGAAGCGAATTGGATATTTCGAGACGGGTCTTGGAACGAACATGGATAGGTGTGGAAGGTAGTAGTAGAGCACCTACTATCGAAAGCACAGGATCTGCGTTTGAGTCGGGAGTTCGTCACGAAGGATCCAAGGAGCTGAGTATGTGAGTGTCTAGCATAATTAACTTAAATGCTAGTGTAATGTGGTAAACTTTTATCCATTCGATTTTTGAATGTTGATTGCGAGGATCAGTAGGAACAATTAAGATGCGATCATACCAGTTTGGTTGGACCGATCATGCTTAAGTTGATTACTGAGCTTAAAGACTGTTGAAAGGGAGAATGCCAAAATGCTATTGTGGTAGCTATTTTTCATGCAACTAATGGGCGCACAAGTCAGCACAAGTCAGACAGGGACTAGAGGATGCAAGGGTGAGTTTTCCAACTCACGGTCAAAAAGGTGCAAGCGGCGCCTGAGATGATGGCGGGTATTTTTGAGTCAACTATGTACATGCCTAGTGCTGTGTAATAGTGGGGCTACCTACCCTTGTATTGATCTTGCTTGAGTGATTGATCAGGTCGTGTGGGTTGAGAGTTTGGATCACTCACTCGTGATTGAGGTAACTGACGATAGAGGTGTTGCAAGTTAACTAGGTTAACTATGTATATAGGTAGATTAGAAAGTACTAAATATGTACTGTATATAGTAGTCGGTCAAGTCGATGAGTGGGATTGTGAGAAACAGTTAGAGTTTTTTTTGTACATCTAGAGTAATTAGAAGAAAAGAAGTATGGAGTGAATGAGAATAATAGGACCTTAAGCATTATTACAGAGGTATGTGAATGTTGAAAGGGAAAGATAATTAAATCTTGTAAAGTTTCGGCAATAAGACGAGGAGGATTTTTTAAGGACACAAGGACTCGATGGGAAATACATAGAGGCGTTCGAGAATGCGGATTTCGGGACGAAATCCAAATAAGTGGGGGAGAATTGTAAGACCCGTATCCTAATTATAACATATACTTAAAATAAGAGTGTTAGGAATTATATGATCATTGGTAGTTATAAAGCTAAGAAAAACTTTAGTTACAATTTCATATCAAAATCAGCATTTTGTGTCGTTTTTAGAAAAATCATAATTAATTCTAGAAAAATCGTTTGGACCTCAAACCAGTGCACAAAGTTTAAAAATTGAGTCTAGTACAATTACCAAAAAATAGTAAGCTTGAATATGATTTTATCTATGGTAAAAAATGCAATCTTTACTGATTAGTTCGGAATTGACAGATTAGATAGTCTGTTTTCAAAAATTCATAATAAATCATAGAAAAATCGTATAAATACGTAAAATACATACCTGGAAAGGTATTGAGATAAATTTATGGAATATCACATAAAAACGTGAATTTCATGGGTTTAAAGTCGGCTAAACCAGTCTTGAACAGACTGAATCTAGAAGGTATTAATTTCAACAAAGTTATATTATTAAAATCTTTTGTCAAAAGTGTCATGCCATTTTTTATTCAAGAATTCAAGTATAAATACCCCTCAAAACATCTCATAAACCACACAACTAAATCTCAATCCAATATATAGAGGTTTCTAAGCACTAGAGTGTAAGCAAGTGAGCGGAAGGAAGCTTAAAAGCCTAACGAAGGAGTTATAGATCTCGACGACTGGTCATAAGGTAACTACAACCTTTTCTATAGCTTAATTAGGTATTATAAAATAGTTTTTGTTAAGAAGTAGAATATTTAATAAGTATAACATATGTTATATTATACTAATTTCTAACAAAAGTAAACAAAAACCTTAAAATGTCGTTATTATAACAATTCGTAATTTCCGAAAATAATACCGATTGATTTACTTACGAGGACGGTGACTAGGCCGATTACTTGGGATCTGGTTGTTGGATTTTCCGAAAGGCTAAAATGCTGAAAGGATCCTGCCACCCCATCTAATCTTCTACCTGGCTGTTCTTTACTTGATAAATCATGGAGTATCATATCAGAATTATTGAAGGGTTTAATGATGCGACTATAATATAGTTAAGGATTAAGAAATGATAGATTTATTATTATGTTAACAGTTAAAGTTGAAAGGAAATACAAAGGCGATAAAGATAAACGATATAGTCAACTACAATCAGGTGAGTCTTCTCACTATACTATAGGTGATATTGCATGCGTATGAAGGAAGATATGTTAGACTAAGGTGATCTTACATGTTATGATAATTTTATGAATTATTGCTATGATAATGCTTGTTTGTGGACGGAACGGGATAGCCCGCGAGCCAATAGGTGGAACGGGAATAGCCTGCGAGTCATTAGACGGAACGGGAAAAGCCTGCGAGCGATAAGACAGAACGGGAACTGCCCGTGAGTCTTCAGGCGGAACAGGGATAGCCCGTGAGTCTCACAGACATATGAATGGTTATTGTGTGTTGTATGTTATGTGATGGATCGTATGGTATTTTGAGGAACTCACTAAGCTCCGTGCTTACCCTTTCCATATATAAACTACTGTTTCAGGTACATCAGGTACAATGGATGGCAAGGCGTGACGTGTATACATTGTGCTGCTTTATTGGAGGACTATTTTTGAATTAATATTCCGCTATATTGTGATTTCGTTAACTTCTGTTAATCCTGGGGTGTTTTCATTAAACTTATAAGTTATGGAATTTTATGAAAATTAATTAAGTGGCTTTTCTTATATTGAAGTTTTCGTTTAAAAATTTTTAAATTTACTCAAAAATTTTGGGATGTTACAATCAGTCAGAAGTTCAACAGAATACCATCACATTCCGGCCCGAAGAAGAACTACCGTCCATCAAATCAAAATTCTGACTATCAACCCAGAAGCAATTATCAGAAAGGGCATCAACAATATGGTCAGAATCGTTACTATCAGAAACCAGAAAATTAACAGCAATAAAAACCAAAGACAGCTCCAGCAGACAGCACCAATCAAGCCCCAACCTTTGAGAAGAAAGAATCAGAAGTAATCAAATGCCACAACTGCGGAGGCCTATGGCACTATGCTGCTGACTGCAGAGCACCAAGAAATTATCCGAAAGCAAAAGAAGAAGAAAAGGTCAAAGCATTTGTAGCTTCCGGAAACATCGAGATCTGGTGCTCAGGAGATGATGATGAGCAGTTTGAAAACAAGCGAAAAATAAGGAAAAGGATTTGGAGAATGCATGAGTGTACAGGCAAATCGAGAAACTCCAATCCCAGGGCTGGCAAGCTCTAAATATCTTGAAAACACCGCCGAATCGTCATCTTCTTACATGCCAAAGAACTACGCCTTCATGGTCAACCACAAAACAGGCAAAGGTGTAAGTATCATCGAACAGGTACGTAACATGCTCCATACACATCAAATTTACTCTAATAATCTAGAACCTGCTCTAGAAAAAATATCTAAAACTTGTGCAGATGCCTTAGCTGCATACCAGCGGGTTCTGGAAGAAAGGGACGATGGGTATGACTAGGTGATAAAGTTGAAGAATAGACTAGAAGATAAAAAGCTATTTTGTGATAAACTTACTGCTGATTTGAAGATCGAACAAACTTCTAGGACTTTGTTAGAAAACTCAAATCAGCTTTTGACATCACAAAGGGATTTAGCCCAAAGTGATAATGTAAGATTAAACAAATTAGTAGATCAGTTGTATCATGCGACTGAAGTTTTCAAATCTCCTGCTAATACTAACTCTTCAGAAAACACTTTCAATTGGGGATGGGCAAGAAAAACCACAAATAAAAACTATCCTATTTACAACAGAAAAAGTCCATTCTTTCAGTACCCTTCAAATGAATATGATGATAAACACGATGAGGACACAACCAAGAATCTTTCTAAAAACCCTATCAATGAATCAGAAAATGCCATTTTTGAGTCAAAAATAGCAGTTAACATTCCCTTCTCATATTTCTCAGAAGCAGACACTGTCGAAATCAGCAAATTGTCTACAGCTTCAGTCCCATTCATGCCTAGACATATGGCCACGGTCACAAACTATCCACCGTCAAGTTCTTAGCAACACTCTTTAATAAAAAACCAACAAAGTAACTATGTTACTGAAGAATGCATTCCAAATTCTAAGAACTTGGAAGATTCAAATAAAGAGAAAATTGATGAGAAAATTGAAATAGAAAAGTCCCCAGGCAGTATCATCGTTAAAAATGATTTCAACAAAATTATAATCAGAAACCCTAATGTTGCTGATATGTCCAATGTGACTTCTGAACCTTCAAGTTCTGATACTAAGTCATCTGAAGACAGATCAAAACATAATTATTCAAACAATCCGATCAAAATTTCTCTCAAAAAACATAAAGTCAATTATGAGGGGACAAGCTCCCTGAATGATTCTTTATCTGACTCTTCCCCAAGAGAAATTTTTCAAAGAGAAAAAGGAAAGAATCTAACCAAACAAGGAATAAAACCAATCCTAAACAAAAAAGATCTCAGATCTCCTCGATCTCACGCAAGATTTGAACAGAAAAAATGCTTCTACACTCATTCAACTATTTTCACTCCAAGTCATACTCAGAGATCAACTTCTTCCACACCACGAAAGTACATCCACAAGGGATTACTTCTGACCCCAAAAATCAAACCCATTCAGCAATTTCAAAATATCAGAAATTCAGACTACAACTCAGAATTTCCAAAACTAACAAGAAATTCAAAAATAGCTCAAAACAGACCCTCAACTTCTAAGCAACATGTAAACGAATTCGTGAAACCAAAAATATCATTTTCAAGTACCATCAGAAGCAACAAGCTAACCTCAAATGTTATCGGAACCAAGACTCAGAACTACAATCGTTCTGAAACTACTCCGAGAATTTTAAAACGAAAACAAAATAATACTTGCTGTCATTGTTGCAAACATCATTCTAAAACAATCAGTGTCACGGATCCTAGGCACTTAATGAAAAACTACTCTCCAAAACTTCCAAAGAGATTTGTTCAAAAATGGATCGTAAAAACACCCACTTCTGAGTCAAAATTATCTCCTGAAATTGAAACTCCCATTAAATCAATTATCAAAAATAAATCTTCCATGTCTGTAAAAGCAAATGGGACCAAACAAGTTTGGGTACCCAAACTAACTGTCTAATCTTTCAGGCACTTAGTACTGAAGAGCAGGATGACGAATGGCTAATAGATAGTGCCTGCTCAATGCACATGACCGGAAGATTGGAGTTTCTAAGAGATTACAGAGAAGTCAACTTTGGAGGATACGTCACATTCGGTAATGACGCAAATGGCATCATCAAAGGCTTGGTGTACTTACAAACGGAAACTTCACCATTCAGAAGGTTGCCTACATTCTCAGACTCAAGCACAATCTCATAAGCGTAGGTCAACTGGTCAGCACCGGTCTTCGAGTTGAATTCGACAATGAATTCAGTTATATCATGACAGGCAACAGAGACAGATGTCTAATAAAATCTCCAAGACAACTCAACATGTTTCCATTAGACATCTCTATGTTTATCGGAAAACCAAGACTTTGCCTACTATCAAAAGCACACTCCGAAATCAGTTGGTTATGGCATCGGAAACTAGCTCATCTCAACTTTCGATACATGAATCAGTTGGTAACAGGAGAAATGGTCCGAGGAATGCCACTTCTGAGGTTTGACAATGAAAACTTATGTGCAGCATGCGTATTCGGCAAGCAAAAGAAGAAACCTCACAAATCAATCACCGACACAGGCATTACTCGTCGACTTTTCATATGGATCTTTGCGGTCCATCAACAGTTGCTAGTATAAATCACAAGAAATACATCCTGGTTATCGTGGACGATTACTCCCGATTTACATGGGTATTTTTCTTAAGATTGAAATCAGACACCTTCCCAGAACTCAGAAACTTTATTACATCAATCGAACTCAAGATTCAACTTCCAATAAGAAGAATCCGAAGTGATAATGGAACTGAGTTCAACAATAAGCAAATTGAAGAATTTCTGACATCCAAAGGAATAGAGCACAACTTCTCAGCACCATATACACCTCAACAAAACGGTGTCGTAGAAAGAAGAAACATAACATTAGTGGAAGCAGCTCGATCAATGCTGAACTTTGCAAATCTTCCTCTAACCTTCTGGGGCAGAAGCAATAGCAACTGCATGCTTTGTTCAAAATCGATCCATTGTCAACAAAAGACTACAAATGACTCCCTATGGAGTATTAAACGGAAGAAAACCTAATGTCAAATTCTTTCATATATTTGGCTGCCGGTGCTTCATCAAAAATAACAAAGATCATTTGGGAAAATTTGCACCCAAAAGCGATGAAGCAATATTCATGGGATATTCATCAAAATCAGTAGCCTATCGTGTTCTAAACAAGAGAACACGAGTTATCGAAGAAAGTTTTGACATAGAATCCGACGATCAATACCAATGGAGAAAGAAGTATCAAGATATTCTATATGTAATGGAAAATGATGTTCCAGTGGGACATCGAACCATTCATACAGTTGAAATTGATTACGACTTACTCTTTGATCCATCAGAAACAGCAAAAGAAGCCGAAGTTGTTCACTCTCCATATGCTATTCAGCAACTCATCTCAGCATCAGGACCCTCAAATTCATCAGAACCTACTGCATCCGACAAACAGACAAATCTTCTGATCAACACTCCAACAATTGAGGGGGAGCCTGTGCTCCCTTCTCCGAATCACCAGACTCAGAAGGAACCATCAATCCCAGCAACCTCTGAGGGGGAGTCTAGACTCCCTACACATGTAGATGGAATCCTCAATCTGAGGGTGACCATCAACCCTCAGAAGATACCTCATCAGCAGATATCCCATCAGAAAATGTCACAGCCCACTCCTCTGATGCAATGACTAACAATTCACCGGTCTTTATCTTTGAAGCCGATGAGAATACATCAGCTGAAGAATCACAAATTCAAAACACCACTCCTGAAGACACCCATTTCATTCAAGATATCTCCCCACCTATTTCTGATCCAGCCCTCCTTCCACGCTTACACAAATGGACTCGGAGTCATCCTCCAAACCAAATCATCGGAGATCCCTCATCCAAGGTTCAGACAAGATCAAAGAAATCAATTCAGGATGAATGTCACTATGCCGCATACATCAGCAAAGTTGAACCAAAGACAGTCCTAGACGCTTTAGACGACGACGATTGGATCAAAACCATGCAAGAAGAACTATCAGAATTCAAAAGAAACAACGTCTGGGATCTTGTTCCGAGACCCTCCAATCACAGAGTCATCGGTACTAGATGGGTCTTCCGAAACAAACTTGATGACATGGGCACTGTAGTCAGAAACAAAGCCAGATTAGTGGCAAAAGGATATAGTCAGATCGGAGGACTTGACTATGATGAAACGTATGCACCAGTTGCTAGACTAGAAGCCATTCGGATATTTCTAGCCTACGCTGCACACAAAAATATTATTGTACATCAAATGGATGTAAAAAGTGCATTTCTTCAAGGTGATCTTCAAGAAACAGTCTATCTTCAACAACCTCCGGGTTTCGAAGATCTATCACGACCTAACCATGTGTATCGTCTGAATAAGACAGTATATGGTCTAAAACAATCACCCAGAGCTTGGTATGAAACGTTATCAACCTTTCTAGTCTCATCAGGATACAGAAGAGGAGTCATTGATCCGACATTCTTTGTTCAATCCCATCAAAATCACATCATGATCGTACAAGTCTATGTAGATGATATCATCTTTGGATCAACAATTCAAGCAATGGTTGATGAATTTGCAAAAGTGATGACAGAAAAATTTCACATGAGCATGAATCGAGAAATAAACTTCTTCTTAGGCCTTCAAATCAAACAAATCAACAGAGGAATCTTCATACATCAAGAGAAATATACAAATGAACTTCTGATGAAATTTTCTCTTGAAAATTGTTCTACTGCCAAAGTTCCGATATCCACCGATCATAAAATCTTTGCAGACCCCGAAGGCGAGCCTGTAGACCATAAGTTGTATCAAGGGATGATAGGCTCACTATTGTACTTAACCGCAAGTAGCCCCGACATCATGTTTTCAACTTGCCTGTGTGCCAGATATCAAGCTGCTCCGAAAATGTCACATCTAACAGCAGTGAAGCAAATATTCAAATATCTCAAACGGACTAAGGCAATGGGACTATGGTATCCAATCGGAGACAACTTTAAACTCGAAGCATTCACCGATTCGGACCATGCCGGATGCAAATTGGATCGGAAAAGCACATCCGGAGGCTGTCAATTCCTTGGTGGAAGATTAGTCAACTGGTCCTCCAAGAAACAAAACTGTGTCGCATTGTCATCAGCAGAAGCAGAATATGTGGCTGCATCCACCTGCTGTTCACAAGTTCTCTGGATGAAAACTCAACTAATGGATTATGGCTACCGATTCCTTCAACTTCCTATCTATTGTGACTCCAAGAGTGCCATAGCTATTTCTCACAATCCTATTCAGCACTCTATGACCAAACACATTGATCTGAGATATTACTTCATCAAGGATCAAATCTTAGAAGGTAACATCGAACTCTACTTTATTCCTACCGATGAACAAGTGGCTGATGTCTTCACAAAAGCTTTAGATTCCACTAAATTTAACAATTTTCTGGATAAGTTGGGTATGTTAAATCCTGACTCTGACTTCTTCAGAGAATGATCTTCAGTTTCTGATCATCATCCTCTCAGCAGATCAGTCAGCTCTAATGCAATCTCTGACTATCCTCTCAGAACTTTAAGCCTTCCGACTTCTCTCATAATAGTCTCAGAAAACTTATCTCAAAATTCTCAATCACCAGTTGTCACACAATTCATTTTAGGATTACCAACACACATATAAAAGCACACATATAAAAGCCAAATCTACTTTCATTAAGATAAACAGTACATTCACTGAATCTATTAAGTCATACACCTAAACATCTCAAAAAACAAAAACTATGACTTAAGATTCTATTACAAAAAGACTACTAGAAAACATTAAAAAAGAAAGATGATCACTTCTTCTCTCCTTCTCCTCGATGCTTGTTATAGTGCCACTTTGGAGGATTTCCATACGCAAAGTTCTGTGTGATTCGCACAGACGAATCACACACTCGCACCGTCTTCCCGTCCAGCAGTACAACATCATACACATCGTCGCCGATCACGTCATCGATGACACCGCTCCACCACCCTTGTCGATCCCATGCATCGACATAGTCTCCGACTTTGTATTCCACTATCACGGTCGGTGGAATAGGACGAAGAAGACCGTATTTGACCCTCACGATCATCAATTTTTCCGGTGGTATTATCTGGCAAACACCTCAGCTGCACCTCACACCGTCGTTTCCAAGTTTTTGTGATCACCCCTCGTAAAATCCTCCAGCAAAATCTCCATGAGTCAGCTTCACTTCGACCTCATCAAAACAATTGAAGAAGAATCGAGCCATGTTGAAAGCAAATTAAATTTAGTTAATTTTGTTCTTGAAACGAGTGGTTAAACATTCAGTCGAAACCCCCTTTTTATAACCAACCAACATGCCCATTCATCTTCTCTAATCCATTTACTTAGAGGTCATAATGACCCTAGTGGGCAATTAATGCACCCGTCACATCAGCATCATAGCCAAGACCGTTGATTAGAGGGTTCGACAACTTTGACGACGTATTAGATAAACTGCTCTTGCTCCCATACTGATTATTCTCTTTTCCCAAAACTGACACATCCTCACCTAACCCCCTAAATTCCACTCTCTCTATACATTTTCCCCCTAAAAACTACAAACTCTATCTTCTCTCCGAACTTTTCTCATCTCCGACTTCTTCCTACACACTTTCTGAATGAAAAGTTCTGAATCCCATTCACACAACAAACAAACAACATAACTTGCTTTCATTCATATCACCCAAAACATTACAACATACAACCAAAAGCAATTTTCACATAATCCTAGCAATACAAGCAAACATACAGTCCGATACAAGACACATAAAACACCGGGAGATCAACAGTCTTCTCCAATCATCAGAGCTTATAGTATTGCCACATCGGAGTCTCTCCAAGATGATACCTTTGATGAATCCTCAGTTCCGACTCATCAACAAACAGACGAGTCCCATCCACTAACACCACATGGAACTGATTGAATGGTGTCTTTCTCGAAATGGCAGCTGGCCACCATCCTCGCCGGTACCACACCTCCACAAAATCAAACTACTTAAACTCCACCAAAACTTTAGGAGGAACAGGTTGCAGATATGCAAAGTCCACATGCACATTCAAAGGACCACTAGTGGATCCATCAATCGACGTTGTCATCTTTACGTTATAACGATGATTCCATACAGACTTGATCACACCACCATAAACTGCACCAGCAAACTCACCATCTTGCATTCTAACCTCCACCTTCTCATCACGATTAAACGGACGCCTTGAAGCCATGTTTAAATCTAAAAAATCTTCACTTGTGTGATTTCTAAGTGTCATAACCAACCCCCTTTTATTACCACTTCTTGACACCTCATCACTTCGAGATTAGTAATTTAGAGATGCGATACATGATTTGACTACCTATCTTAGACAGTCTGCATCATAGTTTATCTCCATAGAAATGATATGACAACTCTTAAAGTCATCCATTGCTCAGCTGCACTCAGAAACCAAGTTCTAAATTTGTCTCTCTGAACCACAATCCAAACCTTTCGCTTCTGATCAATAGTTCTCCGAAATACTACATTACTCTCAGAACCTTCAAATTTAAAACTTCACCCTCGGAATATTTAGTTTTGACTTCTTTCCACATTTCAGAACTCTCATATTATTATCTTCTAAATTTGTCTCTCTGAACCACAATCCAAACCTTTCGCTTCTGATCAATAGTTCTCTGAAATACTACATTACTCTCAGAACCTTCAAATTCAAAACGTCACCCTCGGAATATTTAGTTTTGACTCCTTTCCACATTTCAGAACTCTCATATTATTATCCTCACTCAGAACATTTCCTCTTCGAACCTACCACCTTACAATTTCAAGTTTTCTCACCATCTCAGAACGCACAACTCTACTGACTTTCGACTTCACTCAGAATTTCTTCTTTCTGATCAAAATACAACTATCACAGTCATACCAGTCCGTACCCTATACACCTCACCTCGACATATTTAATACGGGAATGAAAATTAAATAAGAAAACATTTAATACCCAATAATTAAAATCCATATGATCCATTTTTTCTCCAACGGATATTCTCTCTGCCACACATGTCCGTCCTTTAATGGACCATCCCATTTCATCATTTCTTTGCATTTAATACCAAGCATACGCTTTTCTGACACAACTGTTCACACGTCCCTTCATTTCTGCAACCCGGCAGTTTCTTACACTTTTTCAAATAGCTATAATCGTTCCCTCTTATTTCAATCCCTCACACTTCTTCATCTTCAACAACAATCCCTCTCTATTCTCATATCTCTCTCTCACCGCCATCTCCAACCTCTCAACCCTAAAATATCTAAAACCTTCAATCACTCCTCATTTCTTACATCCAAACTCTTCAATGGCCTCCCAATCCAAGAGCGACAATGACACTATCAATGTTGCACTCTCCAACCTCTACCTTTCAGAGGATCTCAAAGATTACAACCACATCTACGTGTTCTCATTCACATACTCTCAAGACACACACTGGCTAAAGCTTTCTTTCATCCCCCTCATTCTATTCCAGTCTCTTTACTACAAGAAATTGTCTCCTCCGCTACCAAGTGTCCCTCTGGTTACGCCGTAACACTACACGACGATCAACGTATCGTCATCGACAAGAAAATCTTTGCAGAAGCCATAAATCTTCCATACTACGAATCCACTTTTGACCAACCAACCGACGGTGACCTCAAATCCATGATCTACAATATGGGGTATATGTACGATTTGCCTAAATTATTTCACATGTCTAAAGGACACATCTCCCCTCTATGGCAATGCCTCATACACTATATCATTAAGTGCTTAAATGGTAAGATGGGCGGTACAGACCAGTTAAACAGACGTCTCATGGGTCTCCTTTGGAGCCTCTACTCTGGTCGCAAAGTTGATTATGTAGCAATTCTGTTTGATGGCTTTCTCGTCTGCATACCCTCTTCCTTGAAACCCACTGGTCAAATTCATTCAGCACGTTTCTAGGTTATGTGCATCGAGCACATCTATCAGCAGCTTCAAATCACAATTCCTACACCCAGATCAGAGGAAGACAAATTGGTTATGCCTAAAGCCAAACCCTATACTGCCAAAACAAACTCTATATTTGGGAAAATCCGCAGACTGCCTGCCGAATTACTAAAGTTGGCTGATTCAACAGACCCTGCAGTCATTTCTCACATCACTTCTACTGAAGGAGTAGCTGATTATCCACCTCACTGTCTCAAACAATGTGAGGCCCCCAAGAAACTCAAAAAGAAAGCTTCTGAATCCTCTCTATCCAAGCAACCACCCAAAAAGAAGCAACGAAAAATCAAAACGGTATCTCTTTCATTAACTCTTTCTATTCTGAATCCCCCTTTCTCTTTGTCAGAAGTCTCATACTTCTGCATTCCCCCCTCTACTTATCAGAAGTTTCTCACTTCTGATATCCCTCCTTATACTTATCAGAAGTTTCTCACTTATGATATCCCTCTTTCTACTTGTCAGAAGTTTCTCACTTCTGATATCCCTCTTTCTACTTGTCAGCAGTTTCTCACATCTGATAATCCTCTTTCTACTTGTCAGCAACCTCTCACTTCTGATATCCCTCTTTCTATTTGTCAGACGTTTCTTACTTCTGATATTCTCCCTTCTTATTTATCAGAAGTAACTAACTTCTGAGTTTCCCCTTCCCTGTTATCAGAAGATTCTTATTTCACTTGTCTCTGAATCAACTATTCACTTCTTGACAAAAATTCTCTGTCCTCAAAGAACATTGATCACCACATCTTAAAATCACTGGATTCCATATGTCTCACCTTCTCTCCATGCTCAATTAACAGAAAATAAAAATAACAATTGATTACTTCATCCTAATCTCACAGTTTCAACGAAATACAAAATTAATATATCTATAATACTGTGCATTCAAATCAATTTTAATTCTCTAAGGTATGTATTACATCTAGAATACACAATTGTTATCTAACTTATATTCTTTCATGTTAGACGTCTGAACCATCTTCAAAAGATTCCGAGTCAGAACATTTAGAGAAAAGACAGAACTCTCCAGAATCGGAAGACACTATGCAAGATACATTAATGGAGGAAAAACAGAACTCACCTCCTAAAAAGAAATCACCAATCACCAAAGAGAACCCTAAAGTTGATCTCATCCCAAATCTCACTCAACCGCCACTTGATGCATCCGAATTTGCTAAATAGAAGTTCAAGACAGCAGTTCAAGAACAACATGCATTGGTTGAACGTATTCAAAATCAATTCGAGCATAAACAAAAGGAACTTCAAACGTTATTCGTCTTTGGTCCCCCATCCGACAAGGACTCAGACCATGTCAAGTCCGAAAGAGAACAAATCAAGGCACTCACTCTCCAGCTTGATTCCCTCATACACTCCTCTCTTGAAAAACTGGTAAACTCCTCATTATACCTGTTCGATACTACTGAAACCGACTGGTCCAAGATTGCCTCAGCAATCGTCCCTCTCACCTGGGACAGATTTTGTGCACAATATCTTCAGAAAAAGACTCAATAGAAGCACACAGTCGAGCAACCTACTGAGTCCGACTCCCGAGTATTGATCTTCGAGACTCAATCGATCCCAATCGACACCTCTCTCTTTAGTGTTGATCAAGAGGTAGATAAACCCTCATCACCCCAAATGCACTTGGTCGATCTGAGTGACACTAACTCATCTTCCGACAAAGCTGCCAAAGATAATTCGGCTCCATCAGTCAACTCCTTACTCAAGGATGACTCTCTTCATCAGAAAGTTGACACCTTGACCACCCTCCTGACTGACTTAAAATCATCACAAAATCTGGAGGCTCTGATCAAAGAACTAGCAGAAATTAAAGAACGAGTAGCTGCACTTGAGAAGAAAGACAAAGACATTCTTCTCCGTTGCGACGATCAAGCAGAAAAGATCATCCACGATGGACTCACAACCCGTGATGCTCAAAGACAATCCGACGCAGCCAACATGATGAAGACTGCACAAACGACGCTCACTGAAGTTGAGAAATGTCAACAACAAGTTCCTGAGCTCCTGACCAATGTGCAAACCAAACTCAAAGATTCAATGGACCATATGTCCAACTATCTGAATGGAGTTCTGGCCGAAAATTTCTCACTCAGAAGAACAAATGCCCTTCTCCTTCAGATGGTTACCCAAACTCTGCAAAACATCATCGGCACCATGGCTGGTCCCATTGAACAAATCAAACTCTGCACAAAGCTGAATATGGAAGCCATGGAAGCCCTCCAAAACATGTATGATACACCACTTCCTGATTGTATCAAGAAGGAAGTGACCGTCGTCTCCGACAAACTTGATTCCATTCTGGCCCGCGTGCCTGTGACCCCTTCCGTTCCTACAGGTGCCCCAGGAGGGGAAAAGGCGGATGATAAAGTAGAACTTGGCCAAACGACTGACATGTTAATTGACTCTACTGCCGGACCAAGTGGAACAAAAGATCAAGGAGACACTCAGCAAGACGACGTAAATGCTGATAAAGGAGGAACCCGAGAAGACACAAATATTGATGAGGATGAAACTCACAATAAAGAATCAGAAAATGATCATCCTATCAATCCTCCTCCGAAATCCTCTTCTAAATCCTCTACTCCGAAATCCCCTCCTCCGAAATCCCCTTCTCCTCAAAAATCCCCTTCTCAGAAATCCCCTCCTCCGATTTCTCCTTCCCCGAAATCTCCTTCCAATGAGGATCACTCAGAAGACGACGAGATTTTTGTATACTCGCCGATCAAGGTATCTGCTCCCCCATATGTCAAGGAAAAGAAATCAAAGTTCTTCGACTCTCAAGCTAATGAACATGCTGAAAACTTCAGCACTGAGTCAGAACCTGATCAAAACCAAGCTGACCCAACTGGTCCCAGCAGATCCATCTTTTCCAATATCACCGGTTATCAACCACTGACCGACTTGGATTTCCAACCCTTCAAGACATACAATCCTCCCCCCACGTCCCGACACAACTGGGACATACCTCTGACACCTAATGGAGAAAAATACTGATACACTCCGAACCTCTCTGCAGTATCAGGACCTGACAAAGAGCTAGCTGCTTACTACAGGAATCTGCAATTCTTCAAGAAATGGACCAAACCTCAAGTTGATACATGGTCAAATGAAGTAGTAACAGCCATTCGAAGTATCAAAAGAAGAAAGTTTCAGAAATCAGATTACTTCGAATACGAGCTAGTTAGAAACGGCGACTATAACAACACTACTCTGATTATAGAAGCCGACTTTCGAAACATGAATCCAGCCGACATCTTCTCAATAACAGTAAAGCTATCTCACAAAGAAAGTCAAAATGCTAGAGAAGCTTATGTCGCAGCAAGAAGATTTTTACACCGTCTAGTAGAGGAATTCTGCTACAATGATGCTGAAATGTATAAAATCATCAAAGATCACCCTGAACCACTGATCATTCCCAAACCTGACTTATCTCTGCCAGACAATCGAGACAACTGGAAGAAAGGTGCCACCTTCGATCCAAAACTTGGCTTAGTATACAAGAATCCTAAAGAGAAAGGATCTTTTCTTTTTCTTCGTGCTGATCAACTCAGAAGAGTTACTAATGGTATGCTAAAGGAGTACATCAAAGCCGTGGAAAATTCAAAGTCATCAGATCCTGAAGCCAAGAAAGAAATACTTATCAGAATGAAGTGGCTACTGGCAATCAGAAAGTTCTGGGAATATGCTGCAAAACAAGGAGTAATGGATCAATGTTAAAATGACTCAAACCCCTCGATTGGTCACCGAAGGGGGAATTGTTAGTACTAAAAGTCAAATCGTTGACCAACTCGTAGTTTGATATGTTAGGATTGTATTATCAAACTTCTTATTTTGATGGAATGAATTTACTTTTGTATGAATGTCTTAAGTAATGAACGAATACATATGTCTTGTGTATGTTGTTAACTTATATCTCGGATAAGTTGTGTTTTGATAATATTGTAACTATCTGAAATCCAGTATTGGATTTCGGACCTTCAAAGGAACTCAGAATCAGAAAGTATCTCACCCAGAAGAAAGAGTTCAGAAGATCACATTCCGAACTAACTCAGAAGATCAAGACATTCTCAACTATATTTCCAAAGACACTCTGATCAAACCAGCCAGGACTCCGAAATCCACTCAGGATTTCGGACTATCAATATCAACATATCTAAGGAAATATTACACTTAAACATTCAACAAAGAAGACTGAAGACCAAAGAATATCAAGAAGATAAGGCAAGGGATAAGCACTTCAACTTATAGGATATGATTAGACTAGATCAGGCGTGACCCTCTAGAAGTATGTCTGTTGTACTTAGAGTATTATTAAATTATAGACAAGCCACCCTAATCTGACATTGTATTTTTATATTAGATTCACCCCTTCTTATCTGACTGAAGAGAGACGTGTTGTCTCCTCTTCAGTCCATAGGTTATTATCCGAAGGTCCTCCCTTAGTCTATAAAAGGGAGACCAAGTTCATCTTCAGTCCTCATGGTTTTGAGAGACTTCATGTAACAATTTTACTTATCAATACAATCTCTCATTCCATCAACTCTTACACTCTCATCTGCATTTCTTATTGTCCTTACATTTCTAGCACTCTTTAATTGTAGTCTTTATATTTCCAAGTTATATAACTGCTAATTCCTGTTATTTATTGTTGAGCTATTAAGATCTATTCTAAGTATCATTCCTTATTACAATTCCGCAACAACATCAAGTCTTCGGACTTGTCCATCTCAAGTCGCAGGACTTGTCCCTCCGAAACTTCCAGTTTCGGATCTTTACTTTCCGCAATCTTCATTTCCGCACTTACTTAGAATATTTGGCGACAACAGTTTGCCGGTTCCTCTGCTGCTGCCCGGTTGTCATTTTCTGATTATTTCGCACGAATGCTTAGAAATAGATTTAAACCTCCAAGCTCGGTCCTTCCTTCAGTATCTCTTCAAGATCACAGGCTTGACATGAAGCGCGCCCAGTGCCTTTCCCAGTAATTGTTTTGTAGATTTCATTTTGCTTGCGTCTCACGTGCTATCTTCAGTTTGCAATTTTGGCTTGCAGTACCAATAAAGGTTTTCCAATCGAATAGGATTGGAAGGCAACATATCGGTATGCTTCCATATATCCTCATCGATGGTATTGATTACATCTAATTTTCCATTCATGAATGGATCATGAGTGCCAAAGAAATCATGTTTATTATTTTCAAAGACTAACTCGTCAGCATCATCTTCCTGATCATCGTCCAACAGGTGGATCGGTACCAAGAGTGAGCGACTGGTTTGATCTGGTGAAGGTACAGATTCACTCATCACCAGATCCTCACTTTCAAAATGCTCAAAATTTTCAAAATTTTCAGGAATTATTGGGCTGGGGTCTGTACTGTCACTAGTAGCCTCTTCCTCAACATCCTCATCAACCAAATTGTCTGGGGATGGTATGGATTCACTCATCACCAGCTCAACATTATCAACATTTTCAAAAACATCAAAAACATCAAAAACTGTTGAGTCAGAGGTAGCATTGTCACCTACAACCTCTTCCTCAACAACATTTTCGACCCTCTCAATGGTCTCTTAATTTTCCCAAGGTGTATGCCCTACCATCACATGCTCAGATGATGCAGGTTCACACACCATATCATTGGTATTAAAATCACTCGCCTCAGGTTCTAGCGAGGTTGGCGGATATTTCTAACTTTTCTCTAAATTATCTAATGAAACTTGCAATTTTTCAAGAGCATCAGCCTGGTCCTTCTACACTTGGTAGGTGTTATACACGAGTACCCAAAGTTTGGCCCAAGTTGCAGAATTTTCAGGTTGAGATGACTCCTCGGTCTGCCATCCATTGTCATCGAATGATCCATTGTAGCAATAATCCACGTAATAGTTGTCGGCCAGATTTTCATAATACTCATAATACTGATCCGGGTACATGTAATCGCCCATTATGAGGACGTAAACATACCAAAAATCAAAAAACTAAAATCAAACATCAAAAGAAACAATCCTACTGATCGTCTATCCTAAGCGCACAACTCCCCGGCAACGGTGCCAAAATTTGACATCGTAGCGGTCGTCATGCGGTTAAAAATAGTAAAATAACCTCACTCTCACTCAGCACACTGGTAGTCATTCGATCCACAGGAGTTACGTGGTTAGGATAAGACGATAATATACCAACTGTAGTGTCACTCTACAGTCAGCGGTATTGTTTCTACTTTTCCAAAAACCAACTAAAAACACCAAGACCAATGCCAAAACCTAACTCAAGCATGTACTAAACTAACCCAAATCAAATCCTAGACTAAAGTTCCTTACTGAAATCAGAAACTAAATTCAGAATTCAGAAGAAAACAATCAATCCAATACAATCAAAACACATCCAAACATCAATAATGCAAAATAACATCAAACCGAATGATTACTTTTATTAATCGAAATCAAACATCAAACCAATATCCAAACAATCAAATCAGATCTAAACTACCAACTATTTACTACTGAAATCAGAAACTACAAATCTAAACGAACATCGAGTAATCGATGGAAATTCGAATTGCGGAATACCTCGATACCGAGTTGATAAAACAAGAGAAAAACTAAATTACTAACCAAAATAATGATTCCCACTGAAAAACTGACAAAATTGGGCCTTCGGATCCCTCCTTCGCGTCCCGGGATGAGTGAAAAGTCGGACGGGACTCCGGTATTTATAGTTGTGCGAAATTAGGGTTTCCGCGTCGCGGCCAAGCCAAATCCACGACGCGCGTGTTGCCTTATCCCGCAATCTCGGAATTTAAAATTCAAAAACGAAGATTTTATCCGATCGCGAGATAGCGGCGCTATCTCAAGAGATAGCGGCGCTATCTCTGCCAGGTCCATTTTTTCGCCCCTTTTGCTTCATCACTTCTCCAGAATTACACTAAAACCCCTGCATTTACACTAAAAACATTTCCAAGCACTTTGACACAAAAGTAAGTGATATTAGCCAATTAATAATGATAAATTAACTAAAACACGGCTAAACAACGCCTAAAATACTTGATATTACTAGGCATTGTCATTGTCCTCTTTAGATATCGGAATATGTTTTTAACAGCAGTGAGATGTGGCTCTCTAGGATTAGCCTGATATCTAGCACAATAACATACAGCAAACATGATGTCAGGTCGACTAGAAGTAAGGTAAAGAAGTGAACCTATCATTTGACGATAAAGAGTGATGTCTGCTGCAAGTTTCTCCAGTGAAGGAGTGAGCTTAGTTCCGAAGGCCATCAGAACTTTGACTTTTGAATCTCCCAACATTCCGAATTTCTCTAAGAGTGACTTGGTATAAGCTTCTTGATTGATAAAGATTCCTTCTAAAAATTTTATGATGTTTAGACCTAAGAAGAAGTTGATTTTTCCTATTGAACTCATTTTATACTTTGTTTCCATCAGTTTTCGGAACTCAGCTGTTAAGCTTGGATGAGTAGATCCGAAAATGATATCATCAACATAAATTTGAATGATCATGAGATGATTCCCTTCCTTTTTGCGAAAGAAGGTCGGATCGACAGAGCCTTGCTTGAATTTGGACTGCTTGAGGAAGCAAGTCAACGTTTCGTACCAAGCTCTTGGAGCTTGCTTTAGACCATAAACTGCCTTATCCATAATGTAGCAATGATCTGGATGTTTGCTGCTGACAAATCTAGGCGGTTGTTCGACATAGACGGTCTCTTCTAGTTCTCCATTCAGAAACGCACACTTAACATCCATTTGGTAGACATCAAATCCCTTGTGTGCTGCATATGCAAGAAAGATCCAAACAGATTCCAATCTAGCAACAGGTGCAAAGTTTCTTCATAGTCAATTCCTTCTTCTTGGCAATAACCTTTGACTACCAATCGAGCTTTGTTCCGAATGACATTGCCTTCTTTGTCAAGTTTGTTTCGGAATACCCACTTCATTCCGAGAACATATGCGTTATCCGGAGTTGGAACTAATCTCCAGACCTTGTTACGTTCGAACTCATTCAGCTCATCTTGCATAACTTGGACCCAATAAGCATGATCAAGTGCAACCTTGACGGTTTCGGGTTTAATCTTTGAGATAAACGAATTGAACATGCAAAATTCCACTTTGGAAAATAATGCACTCTGTTTTTCTTTGAGCTGAGCTCTTGTAAGAACACCTGCTGATGTTTCTCCGATAATCTGAGATTGTGGATGATCTTTCGTCCATTTTAACATTGGAGGATAGTTTGGATCATACTCAGGATTGATTTCTACAAAAATTTCTTCTGTTTCCGATTGAGCCTCTAATTGAGTGTCATCTACATTATTTTCATTCTCATTCTCCCCCTGGAAGTTTGCATGAGATTCGTTATTTGCGACACTAGTGTGCTCCCCCTCGAGATCAGGAACAGTCTCCTCTAGTGTAGTGGATGGTCCCTCCCCCTAGATAGGTGTTGAATTCTCCACCTGGGATAGAGATTCTGAATTAGTTGTCAGAGGTTGATTTTCTGTAGAAATCGAAATCGGAATTTCTGGAGTAGGTGTTGGGTTGTCCGAATTCGGAATCGGAACAGATGATGCTACTGGAGTACTTTCAGATTCGTTGACAGCATTGTCAATAATCTTCAGAAGTTCATCACCTTGGTTGTCTGTCGCATGATTTTTTGCTGATTTCGCAGTTTCAGGTTCATCGAACAGATTCATAAATTCCTCATACAGGTTCATGAGAGGAATCGTTGTTTGATTTGACTCAGGGAAGATTTATTGCGATTGCATTCCCGGATGTTGTGCTCTGGAATTGTGCTTGTCATCGAAGGTGACATAGTAAGTTTCTTCAATCTTCCGAGATCGCTTGTTCAGAACACAATAGGCTTTAGAAGTGAGCGAATATCCCAGAAATATTCCTTCATCAGCTTTCTCATCCAATTTAACTCTTTTCTCATTCGAGTTGTAAATAAAGCACTTTGATCCGAAAACATTAAAGAATTTCACATTCGGTTTTCTCTTGTTGAGAATTTCGTAAGGAGTAAGAAGAAATCTTTTATTTATGGTTGACCGGTTCTAAGTAAAACAAGCTGTTGCGATGGCATCGGCCCAGAAGTACAGAGGAAGTTTCGCAAAAGAGAGCATGGCGCGAGCAGCTTCACATAGAGAGAGATTGCGTCTTTCCACAACTCTATTTTGTTGAGGAGTGTAGCAGAAAAGTTATGAGAAATTCCTTCCCCAATCAGAAAATCATCGAGAACCTAATTCTTGAACTCCGTGCCAATATCGCTTCTTATCATCCGAACTTGCTTTCGGAGAAGTACTTCCACTTTCTTGATGAAATTGATCATGTTTGAGGCGACATCGAATTTCTGTTTTAGAAAGAATACCCATGTGAAGCGTGAAAAATCATCTACTACAACAAAAATGTACTTGTTGTGAGCAACACTTTCGATTGCTGATGGACCACAAAGATCAATATGCAAAAGTTCCATAGGTTCAATGATATTTGTGTTGATTATTGTAGAGTGACTCTTTCTGCTTTGTTTTCCGAGTTCGCAAGCATCACATAAACGATCTTTATCATACTTTAGTAGCGGTAACCCTCGCACAAGGTCACCAAGTACGAGCTTGTTAATGTCTCTGAAATTCATGTGAGACACTCGCCTGTGCCATAACCAGCTATCATCGTTTGCAGCTCTGGTAAGTAAGCAGATGGCGGGTTTTCTTGTGATAGGCTTCATATCCAGAGGGAACATTTCACTTTTCGCTTTGACTTCAGAACAATCATCTTGGTCTTCTTTTCTATCAGTTGGGAGCCATCTTCATCAAATGATACTTTGAGCCCAGTTCCAACTACCAGTTGCGAAACACTGATTAGGTTGTGTTGGAGACCTTCCACATACGCCACTTTCCAAATTGAGAGTTCACCATTAGTGATCATGCCATAGCCTTTGATTTCTCCAGTCGCATTGTTGCCGTAGCGTATTCTTCCTCCATTTCGTAATGAACGACATTCTCGCAGTTCTTCTCGTCTCCCTGTCATGTGACGCGAACAGCCACTATCTATGTACCATTCTGGATCATACTGTTTGTCACGCATCACTTGCACAATTTAGAGAGATCTAGGAACCCAAACCAATGTGGGTCCATGTGAGAATTTCTTGGAGATAGGAAATACATACGATTTATCAACCCAAAATGGTTGATTTTCCTTATTGTCAATGCGAAATACTCTTGTTTGGTGGTTTGCCAAACTTCTTTAGTAAAATGAGATTTTGTAGGAACAAAAGAGTTTGAATGTTGAGCTTTTTGATTCGAGAGTTTTCTGAACGATTTAGGAATTTGGGTGTTTGAGTAACGGGTCTCTGTTCAGAATATAAGATCTTTTGAACCTTTGCGAACTTGTTCCCTTTGAAATTTTGTTTCAGTTCTGGTTTAGGATAGAGCTTAGATTTGCCTTTTAAATCGTTAGACTCGATGACCAGTGTAGAATTCTGTGGCTTTGAAGGCTTGGGAGATTTTTGGAATTTTGGTTTTGAAGTTGAGGTTTATTGAGATTTCAGAATAGGAACTGTATTGACTTTTTGAGACGAATTTGGGTTAGGAGTGAAATAATTTTTTTCATTTTTATTTCTCCAAAATTGTTTTCTCTCCTTTAAATTCTTTTTGTATCTTGCATTCATCTGTTTCTGTCTTGCAATAAGCTCTTCAGGAGACTTATGAATGCGAGAAGCTGAAGTTGGACATTTTGTTGGTATGGGTTTAAAAGCACTAGAGTTAGAGTTTGAAAATGCTTTGTGCCACTTGAGCCTGGCTGCGAAAATGAATCTTTGCGATTCAGAGATCCTAATATATACTTGCCTCGGGACCTCCAAGAGGTCATTTCAGAAAGACCTTTGGTTTCATCTAAATTATCAATTGGCTCTGACTAAAAGAACGCATTTGTAACGCCAAAAACATGTTTATTATGTAGTTATAATAAAAAGGGCAAAATGGTCATTTTACCTCAAAAGGGTAATTTGGTCTTTTGGACAGAAAAGGACTTGTTTCGTAATAATATTTTGAGTCTTGGACTTAAAATGTTATAAAAATCTGATTTTGTCATTATTTGTGTAAATTGTGGCAAAAGTCTTAAAAATGCAACTTCAAGGACCAAAATGTAATTTTTGGAGGTATAAAAGCTTGGAAGCTTCTCCCATTTGTGTGCAGATTTTTGGCACTTACGGGAGAGGTGTTCTTGAGCGATTTCAGTAAGGCTTTAGAGAATTCTTGAAGATTGAAGGTTGCAAATTGGTTATTAGCTTCAAAGGGTAGAATTGGAAGTTTTGGAGGTAAGTTCTTCAAGTTCTTGACTAGTTGTTCTTGATGAGTTTTGTAGAACTCAAAAACTGCATTTGCAGTTATGATTATGTGGTTAAGCTGATGTAATACTTCCATTAAGTCATGTTAATAAAGACTTAATTAAAGATTTTGGAAGTAGATTGCCATTTGTGATGAATTTGAAGTTTTGGGGTTTTTGGAACTAAGAACCCTAATCCTTCATATGATTGATTGAGCGGGTTTAGATGGTTGAAAACCTTGCTAAAGTGTAAGGTTTTAGCCTAGGAACAAACCCCAAACGATTAAGAACGGAAATAAGGACTTAATGGACCAAAAATGCAAGCTATAGTGCACAAATCGCGACTGCCCAGGAGGCTGCACTGGCGCAGGGCGCAGTGCGCCCTATTCTAAGTGCAGTGCGCCTCCAAGGCAGGGGCAGGCAGGGGATCAAAAATGCTAACTTTTGTTTGGTTTGTCCGATTTAGCTCAAACTTGAACCGTAGGATCGTTATGGTCTGAAAAGTTTGGGAAAATTTTTATATTGAGTTTTCGACCCCTCGGGGGCACTGTAGATCGATTTGAATGCCTCGGTGAATAGTAAAATTCATAAAAAGTTAGTAAACGGGAAGTTTATTAACTAGACATTGTTTATAATGATATTGTATTGAACTCCATTGCATTAGAGATAATTGGAATGGTTATTAACCTATAATCATGTTGATAATAAATGGAATTATAGGTACGGGACAAAATCCCACGGATTTCATTTCAAGACAAGGAACAACAAACGCTAGTTGTAGCAAACCTTCAGGTGAGTAATCTCACTGTTATCCGTTGTGATAAACGTTATATGAGCAGCTGCAGATGAATATGATTTTGGGGGACAAAAATGACAAACTACATGATTTGAAATATGACAAGACCAGATAAGCCGTGAGTCTGTTATAGAGAAGAACGGAGCTGTGAGTCATTATATCTATGTAAATTGTGATATGACAAGACCAGATAAGCCGTGAGTCTTTAATAGACAAGAACAGAGCTGTGAGTCAAACTTATATAGACAAGACCGGATAAGCCGTGAGTCTAGGCAACAGCGGGCTAACCCGTGAGCCAAGGCAACAGCGGGCTAACCCGTGAGCCATATGTGATTTTGTATTGCATGACAGTACATATTTGACTTTGTATAGAGAATTTTATTCTTATACATGTTATACTTGATTTGATTACTCATTGGGCTTTATAGCTCACCGTTTATTTGATATGTCCCTGCAGGTGAGCGTGATCCCGCCAAGGGAAAGGATAAAGTCCGTGACTGAGGACTTAGTATTTGAAGTAACGACCTGGCTTGAAGAATGTATAATATATTATGTATTGTACTTCGTGATACTCTTGTACTAGTATTGTATTAACTAATACCCCCTAATTATGTTTTAATTGTAAAATATTTGGTTGAAAAATAAAAAAAAAATTTGGGGTGTTTTTGGTTAATAAGTCGGGTGTTACAAGTTGGTATCATAGCCGTGGTTTAAGTGAACTAGGTGTCTTAGACTAGATTCCTGGACTTAAACCTTGAGAGAAGAACAGATAAATGGACTGTTAGATATATATAAGTTTGTTATTATATATGTAATCTAACGGTTTGCTAAAATTTTGAAGTATGAGAAATACACGAAGCAATCCCACTGGTGCGAATTCGCGTGGAACTGCAAGAAGTGGACCAGCTCGGTCACGCGGCTCTGTTGGGCGAAGAGAACCAGCACGGGAACCGGTGGGAGAAAATCCACCTGATATACGAGCTATCGTGGAAGAAGTGGTTAGGCAGATGATGCCTACATTAACAAATAATCCCAACCCGAGTGGCAATCCTAATCCGAGTGCCAATCCTAATCCTACTGAAGAGGCTGCAAAAAGCGTTCATGACAGGCAGCCGGAAGATGAAAGCCAGGGAGAAAGTCATGCCCGGGCAGTAAAAGAAACTCAAGGTGGGGAAGCCTCGATAAAGAAAGTTGGGTGTACGTATAAAGCCTTCATTGGTTGTAAACCAAAGGAATTCTCGGGGACAGATGATCCAGTTAAAGCTATGGAATGGATCATGCATATTGAGAAGGTGTTTCGAGTAAGCAAATGTGCGGATGATGATAAAGTAGAATTTGCCACGAACCAACTCACCAGCGGTGCACTACACTGGTGGCAGATTTACTACAAGTCTTTGAATCTTGATCCAACCGAATCAGTACCGTGGGAACAATTCAAGAATAAATTCAATGAAGAATATTGTTCTGAAGTTGCAATAAAGAAATTGGAGGATGAATTCCTGCATCTTGAACAGGGTTCCCGATCTGTTCAGGAATATACTCTTAGCTTTCTGGAGAAAGATAGGTTTGCAGAACACCACATCTATACTGAAAAGAGAAAGATCGATAAGTATGTCTGGGGGTTGACGACCCGAATTAGGGAAATCGTGCAACCGCTGAAACTACCTACTTTCCGGCAAGTGGTGGATCGAGCCACGGAAAGAGAAACAGAACTGAAGCGACAAGAAGACGAAAAGAAAGTCTTGGAAACAAAACGAAAGGCGGAAGACCAAGGTTGGACACCTCAGAAAAAGTCGCAACAATCCGGGTCTAGGGGAAAAGGCCAGAAAGATGAAGGCAAGTGGTGTGAAAAATGCAGAAAAAGGCACACGGGCAGTTGTCGCAGCGATACTGGGTCAGTTAGCTGCCGAAATTGTGGAAAAACGGGTCATCTTACACGGGACTGTCGGGCGGACCGTAGGTGTTTCCAATGCGGGGCTACGGATCATATTCGCCTAAACTGTCCCCAACTGAAATCTGGAGTATACAGTGAAAGACCTAGGGAAGATCAAGCGGGAAAGAAAGAAGAGTCGAAGAACAGGGGACGACCGGTGGCCTCGTGAGTTTTCCAGATGACCGTGGAAGAAGCCCGTGAGAAGACGGATGTGGTTACAGGTATCTTTACTCTCAATACCATACCTGTATATGTTATATTTGATCCAGGAGCAACACACTGTTTTGTATCGGAGTCTTTGTTGCCTCGCCTGAATGTACCGTTAACCCCAATGGATGAAAGCTTGGAAGTGGCTATAGCGGACGGCCGATATGTTTGGGTTTCTGAACATCTGGAAGGTTGTCAGCTTAAAATCTACGGGACCGTTTTCCCTATAGATTTGAAGCCGATGACTACCAATGAATTTGGTGTGATTGTGGGGATGGATTGGTTAGCAACGAACTATGCTAATATGGACTGCAGAAATAAAAACATCACAGTATTATCGCCGGATGGAAAATGGATAAAGATTCAGGGTGAACGACCTCGGTTAAGAATGCCAGTTATCTCCTTTGCTCAAGCCCGAAGCTGTGTTAGTAAAGGAGGGATTTCTTATTTGGCCTATGTATCGGTGGCTCAACCAATTAAAGTGGGGGTAGCGAATGTGAATGTGGTAAACGAATTCCCAGATGTGTTTCCAGATGAACTTCCAGGGTTGCCACCAGATCGACAGGTTGAGTTCACGATTGAACTGATTCCGGGAGCTGCACCTGTTGCCTGAGCTCCATACCGTTTAGCACCTTCAGAGATGGTGGAACTACGAAAGCAACTGGAAGAATTGTTAGACAGGGGTTTCATCAGACCGAGTACATCGCCTTGGGGAGCCCCTATCCTGTTTGTCAAGAAGAAAGATGGGTCAATACGCATGTGTATTGACTATCGGGAATTAAACAAGATCACGGTGAAGAACAAGTACCCGCTATCCAGAATAGACGATTTGTTTGACCAGCTGCAAGGCGCGTCATACTTTTCCAAAATTGACCTGAGGTCGGGTTACCATCAGCTGAAGATACGTGAATCTGACGTTCCAAAGACGGCTTTCCGCACACGATACGGTCACTATGAGTTTTTGGTGATGCCTTTCGGGTTAACCAATGCTCCAGCCGTATTTATGGATCTCATGAACCGGGTGTGTCGACCGTTCCTGGATACCTCGGTGATAGTGTTTATAGATGATATCTTGGTGTATTCGCGAAGCCAAGCCGAACATGAAGGGCACCTGCGACAAGTGTTGGAGTTACTTCGCTGGGAGAAGTTGTATGCAAAATTCTCCATGTGTGAATTCTGGCTAAGAGAAGTCCAATTTCTTGGCCATGTAATTAATGTGGAAGGGGTGAAAGTTGATCCAGCAAAAGTTGAAGCCGTGATCAAATGGGAACCGCCTCGAAGTCCAACTGAAGTAAGAAGTTTCCTTGGGTTAGCAGGCTATTATAGAAGATTTGTCGAGAATTTCTCTTCGATAGCTGCTCCGTTGACCAAGTTAACTAAGAAAGGTGAAAAGTTCACATGGGCTGAAAAGCAGCAAGAAGCATTCTAGAAGTTGAAACAAGCTTTATATGAAGCACCGGTGTTGGCTTTACCACAAAACGGAGAAGAGTATGTGATCTACAGTGATGCTTCTAGAATTGGTCTTGGGTGTGTGCTAATGCAGAAAGGTCGAGTCATAGCCTATGCGTCCCGCCAATTAAAAGATGTCGAGAAGAAGTATCCAGTTCATGACCTAGAATTAGCTGCGGTAGTTCTAGCATTGAAGCTGTGGAGGCACTATTTATACGGTGTGAAGTTTGTCATTTACACTGATCATAAAAGCCTGAAGTATTTATTTGATCAAAAAGAGCTTAATATGAGGCAGCAAATGTGGATGGATCTGTTGAAAGACTTTGATTGTGAAATTCAGTACCACCCTGGCAAGGCGAACGTGGTGGCAGATGCTCTAAGCAGAAAAGAAGCTCCTCTGAAAGTTACATCTGCATGCATGGGTGTAGTAAGCCGGTTACCAGAATTGATTCGTTCAGCACAAGAAGAAGCGTGTAAGCCAGAAAATGTAAAAAGTGAAAGAATGGTTGGATATTTAAAGCATTTGGAAGAAAATGCTCAGAAATTGAAGACCTTCAGAGGTAGAATATGGGTCCCAAAACAAGGAGAGGCACGGAATTTGCTTCTAGAAGATGCACACTATAGTCGTTATGCAGTTCATCCGGGCAGTACCAAGTTGTATCGGACGTTAAAACCGATGTATTGGTGGCCTGGAATGAAGAGAGACATTGGAAGATATGTGGAAAGATGTTTGACTTGTCTGCAAGTTAAGTCAAACCATCAGAAACCGTACGGGGAAATACAGCCATTGCCGGTTCTAGAGAAGAAATGGGACCATATTACCATGGATTTTGTGACAAAGTTGCCGCGGACACCGCGAGGTTATGATTCTATATTGGTGATTGTTGATCGATTGACCAAATCGGCACAATTTATACCATATAAAGAAAAGTACAGAGTAGATCAACAGGCGAAAATCTACATAGATGAGGTGATTTGTCGGCATGGATTCCCAGCATCGATTGTATCCGACCGAGACAGTAGGTTTACTTCTCATTTTTGGCAGAGTCTTCAAAAGCAACTGGGTACAAAAGTACTTATGAGTACAGCATATCACCCGCAGACCGATGGTCAGAGTGAAAGAACAATCCAGACTTTGGAAGACATGTTGAGAACTTGTGTCATAGATTTCGGTGGAAGCTAGGAAGATCATTTGCCTTTAGTGGAATTCGCGTACAATAACAGCTATCATTCCAGCATTCAGATGGCCCCGTATGAAGCCTTGTATGGAGCACCGTGCCGTACTCCGACCTGCTGGACTGAAGTTGGGGAAAAGCCGTTGGCTGGACCCGAAATTGTAGCACAGACTGAAGAAAATATCAAACTGATACGCGAAAACTTGAAGGTAGCTCAGAATAGACAGAAACAATATGCGGACAAACGGGTGAAATCGATAGAATTCCAAGTTGGAGACATGGTAATGCTCAAAGTATCTCCTTGGAAAGGCTTAATTCGTTTTGGGAAGAAAGGGAAGTTGAGTCCTCGCTTCATTGGACCTTTCCGTATATCCCAAAGAATTGGAGCCGTAGCGTATAGATTGGAGTTACCTGATGAACTTCATGGTATACATGATGTATTTCATGTGTCCCATTTGAGAAAAACTTTGTTTGATAAGTCTCAACATATACCTCTTGCTGAAATTGAGGTGGATGAAAAGTTGAGATATCCGGAACAACCCGAGAGGGTGTTAGACCGCAAGATAAGACAGCTACGAAATAAGAAGATCAGTATGGTAAAAGTACTTTGGCATCATCACAAAGGTTCCGACATGACGTGGGAGACCGAAAGTGAAATGAGGGAGAAATACCCTCAACTTTTTGTATGATTTCGGGGACGAAATCTCTTAAAGGAGGGGAGAATTTGTAACGCCAAAAACATGTTTATTATGTAGTTATAATAAAAAGGGCAAAATGGTCATTTTACCTCAAAAGGGTAATTTGGTCTTTTGGACAGAAAATGACTTGTTTCGTAATAATATTTTGAGTCTTGGACTTAAAATGTTATAAAAATCTGATTTTGTCATTATTTGTGTAAATTGTGGCAAAAGTCTTAAAAATGCAACTTCAAGGACCAAAATGTAATTTTTGGAGGTATAAAAGCTTGGAAGCTTCTCCCATTTGTGTGTAGATTTTTGGCACTTACGGGAGAGGTGTTCTTGAGCGATTTCAGCAAGGCTTTAGAGAATTCTTGAAGATTGAAGGTTGCAAATTGGTTATTAGCTTCAAAGGGTAGAATTGGAAGTTTTGGAGGTAAGTTCTTCAAGTTCTTGACTAGTTGTTCTTGATGAGTTTTGTAGAACTCAAAAACTGCATTTGCAGTTATGATTATGTGGTTAAGCTGATGTAATACTTCCATTAAGTCATGTTAATAAATACTTAATTAAAGATTTTGGAAGTAGATTGCCATTTGTGATGAATTTGAAGTTTTGGGGTTTTTGGAACTAAGAACCCTAATCCTTCATATGATTGATTGAGCGGGTTTAGATGGTTGAAAACATTGCTAAAGTGTAAGGTTTTAGCCTAGGAACAAACCCCAAACGATTAAGAACGGAAATAAGGACTTAATGGACCAAAACTGCAAGCTACAGTGCACAAATCGCGACTGCCCAGGAGGCTGCACTGGCGCAGGGCGCAGTGCGCCCTATTCTAGGCGCAGTGCGCCTCCAAGGCAGGGGCAGGCAGGGGATCAAAAATGCTAACTTTTGTTTGGTTTGTCCGATTTAGCTCAAACTTGAACCGTAGGCTCGTTATGGTCTGAAAAGTTTGGGAAAATTTTTATATTGAGTTTTCGACCCCTCGGGGGCACTGTAGATCGATTCGAATGCCTCGGTGAATAGTAAAATTCATAAAAAGTTAGTAAACGGGAGTTTATTAACTAGACATTGTTTAAAATGATATTGTATTGAACTCCATTGCATTAGAGATAATTGGAATGGTTATTAACCTATAATCATGTTGATAATAAATGGAATTATAGGTACGGGACAAAATCCTACGGATTTCATTTCAAGACAATGAACAACAAACGCTAGTTGTAGCAAACCTTCAGGTGAGTAATCTCACTGTTATCCGTTGTGATAAACGTTATATGAGCAGCTGCAGATGAATATGATTTTGGGGGACAAAAATGACAAACTACATGATTTGAAATATGACAAGACCAGATAAGCCGTGAGTCTGTTATAGACAAGAACGGAGCTGTGAGTCATTATATCTATGTAAATTGTGATATGACAAGACCAGATAAGCCGTGAGTCTTTAATAGACAAGAACGGAGCTGTGAGTCAAACTTATATAGACAAGACCGGATAAGCCGTGAGTCTAGGCAACAGCGGGCTAACCCGTGAGCCAAGGCAACAGCGGGCTAACCCGTGAGCCATATGTGATTTTGTATTGCATGACAGTACATATTTGACTTTGTATAGAGAATTTTATTCTTATACATGTTATACTTGATTTGATTACTCATTGGGCTTTATAGCTCACCGTTTATTTGATATGTCCCTGCAGGTGAGCGTGATCCCGCCAAGGGAAAGGATAAAGTCCGTGACTGAGGACTTAGTATTTGAAGTAACGACCTGGCTTGAAGAATGTATAATATATTATGTATTGTACTTCGTGATACTCTTGTACTAGTATTGTATTAACTAATACCCCCTAATTATGTTTTAATTGTAAAATATTTGGTTGAAAAATAAAAAAAATTTTGGGGTGTTTTTGGTTAATAAGTCGGGTGTTACAGCATTGCAACCATCGGAATTATCGTTATCAACAAGGACTTTGAGTTCAGTAACATCTTTAGAGTTCAGGCCTTGTTTAATAAAAACTTGATTCGGAACTGTTTGAATTTTTGGAAAAACTGTTGCTTGCTCATTCAAGGCTTGTGGTCCTTTATTTTCAATAATTCTTGCGAAAACTACTGAATTTTTGGAAATAAGATTTTTCTTAGATTCAGATGAATTATTTACAAATGCAAAACGATCAACCTCGTTCATAATGGATATCTCACTCATTTCACTTTCATCAAAATTAGAAATATTCTCATTAATGGGAGTATTATCAGAATATAATTTAGCGCATAATGAATGAAAATTCTTTAAGGTTGCGGATTTGATTTCTTCTTTATCACTTTCAGAAAAATATTCTTTAACCATGTTTTTATGTTCTTTGGACTGGATATAACTTTCAATTTTATCGAGTCCGATACGATATGCTTCTGAAACATCATCAGATAAGACAATGGTTTCACACCTGTAACATTCAGCATCGATTTCATCCTCTTTCAATTCAAGAAACGACAAAATCATTCTGTGTAAACCCCTGCCTATATCACAATCAAGATGCAATTGAGTGATGTTATTATAAAGACGTTTCGCAATCAAGCAAAAAATATTCCTCTGTTTAACAAGTAACAAATTATCCCTTTTAACATAAATAATATCATCCCTAACTCTAACTAACTCATGTTCCAACGCCTCGATTCTCATTCGCCTCTCCTCATTTTTATTCGATACCCTGCTCAATTGATCATTTAGGTTAGAATTGCTAAGTCGTGTTCTTTTTAAACTATCACTAAAATTAGAAACAGTGAACCTTAGATCATTTAATTCTTTATCATAACTGGAGGAGGAAATATTTAATGATTTTAGAATAGAGCGTACCTTATTCACAACCGCCTCGCACTCTTCAACCTGTTCCAAAACTGACTTTGCAGCGAAACAACTCGCCGACGTCTGGTATCCATCGGTGGAGTACCCTCTTTGTTCGGAACTGTCTCCCTTTACCATGAAGCATCGACCATGGCTTCCTTATCTCTTCATCATTAGGATCCGTTGACCAAACTTCAACGGCCCCGTACTCACTGTCCTCCTGCACCACAAAAGCTGCCTTGGCAGTTGAAGCATCATCTTTCTTCAAATCTGCGATCTTCTTTGCGTAATATGCTGCGTCTTTTACATGCTCCTTCTCAATTTGCTTTCGGAGCAAACAGTCTTTCACAAAGTGATTCTTGCCCTTACAGAAGTGACAGTCATAGCCTGAATCACCAACTAGCTTCTTCTCGTCATCAGATTTTTGCTTTTTCTGAACGTCCTCATTGGGTTTTTCTGAATTATAGCTTCTCTGTCGACTCCTGTTTTTGAATTTTGAGAAATGTTTCTTAAAAATTTTCTTAGGATTAGACACCATCAAAGCTTTTTCCTCCCTTGTTAAATATTCATCCGAAAAGTCAGACTCAAAATCATCGTCATTGACTTTCTGTCCCTTTGCAACAAGAGCAAGGGAGCCCAGACTAGTGGTTGTTTTTGCTTCCGAAGTGATCTTCTTTTCATGGGACTTAAGGATGCCCATCACCTTGGCCAGAGTGTAGCTTTTGAACTATTCATGCACCTTAATAGTTGAGACGATAGCCTTCCATTCCGATCGAATACTGTTCAAAAAGGTGACTTTTTCCTCAATAACTATTCGAGCAATATTGTACTTTAACAACCTACTTAGAAGATGATTGTAACGATTGAAGGTTTGTGTTAGGGTTTCATCTGGAGCCTGTTCAAAGGATCCGAAATCGGAGAGAAGAGTGGTTTGAATAGAGTGCTCCAGATCAGCATCTCCAGATTACAATTCTTGTAGCCTGTCCCATATTTCTTTCGCAGTCTCACAGGAACTGACCAAACGAAGAGTATCTGCTTGAAGAGCAAATCGAATAATCCTGAATGCCTTTATGTTGCACATCATTTTATCCTTTTTCGTCTTGAGGGATGTTGGTGTGAGCGTGGAGAAGATCGTTGTATTCTTTTAGGGTTTTGATAACCCTTCTTGTGGTGGTGTGAACAAATGTTTCTTTAGTGATGGCTTGCCATATTGGTGCTCCGCATTCTTCGATACCAAGGACGTAATCTTCAAAATGGAGTGCCCACACCTCATAATCGTGAGTGAAAAGGATCGGGATTCTAGTAGTAGAACCGATACTGCTAGACAAGTTAAAAGATTGAGTGTGATGATCGTCGTGAGCCATGTGATCTTGTTGAAGTTTGAACCAGATGTGTATCTTTGAATCGAGAAAAAAAAATTTAACAAAAGATTAGGATCTAATATCTAAAATCGATTAAGACGAAGAAGATAATCAGAGATAGATCTATGAATAAAAGATTAAAACTTGACAGAAGAGATATGTATGAAGTACACAATCTCCTGCTCTGATACCAATTGTTGAAACACAGAAGTAGGAACTACATTCAATAATGCGGAAAAATGAATAATAAACTATAACACACAATATGTAGAACTAATGTCGAATGATTAAAATGCAACTCAAGAACAATTCAACGAGAACTATTCTGTATGAGTGTCGTGAATGCGATTACAAAAATTAACCCTAATTAGGGTACGTGCATGCTTTAAATACAAAACTACGTATGGAAGGACAAGCCTATTCCATAACTGATAGCTAAACTAAAGGCACAAAATCAGGCGCTAAATCAAATTCGCAGTTGACTCAATCTTATTAATGACTCAACACTAACTGTCACACCCCCGGCCGAGGCGGCGGAACATGTCGGGCTGTGCGACTAAGTTCTTGGATCACAGGAAATTAAATATACAGTACAAGTACAACAATAAACCAAAGGATAGTTGTATTTCATCTTGAAGTTTGAATACATGGTTCTTACAAATAATAATAGTAGAGTACATGAAATGCCTTAACAGATATAACAAAACTAAGTTGCTTGAAATCCATGAAGATTTCCATCTTCTGAAAGTCTCATTGATTTCCTGAGAATACATGTAGTTTTGAGGGTCAACACAAGGTTGGTGAGAGTTACAAGTTTTCTGCTAAACACAGCACTGATACTTTTAAAATAACTAAAAGTATTCCTTTTGTAAGTATAACCATACTTGTAAATGAGTTTGTAAAGAGTTGCTGAAAATCGTAAGTAATACCATACTTATAAATGAATTGTATAGAGTTTTTGAAAACCATAAGTAATACCATACTTATAAATGATATGTACGTTTATGTGAAAACCATCAATGCTTATAGTTGAGTCCTATAACCGAGCTATTCGACTGAAATGTACCCCCCTATAACGCTTCATGGACGTTGTAGTAATGAATTAAATAAATATCACCTACATCGATTTGCAAGTCGAAGTTGTAGCTAACAACTATAGGTGGGGGTGTCAACCCGTATAGATCTATACATATGTATCTCGCTCTGCTTGATTAACGGTTATAGTAGTGTGGGGTCTAGGTATTTCTACTTAGTTATGAATAGTGTCTCACTATCTAAGCCATTGATAAATGTAGGATAGACAAGTCTCATCCCAAAATGGTTTTTGTTATAAAAGCCAAGTATGTTGATAAGTATATACGTAATAGTGTACAATACTCGCTTATTGAAAACATTTTATATAGCTATAATAACATTTATAAAACTTGATATGAAATTGGTAAATGTTTATATTGCACATGTATTCTCCCCCATAATATATAAAAACATAGACAAAGGGGCCGTAACACTCACATTTGAAGCGTGAATTCAATTTAGATTCGAGAATAATCGAGTTTAAGAAACACCGCGAAATAACACCAACGAAGACTTTAGCGGCAAAGGGGCAAAGGGAGAGAGAAAGAAAGCTAGATGCTTGGTGAATTGGTGAAAATAAATGAAGAAGATGCATCTTATTTATAGGGTTGAAAATCACTATTCGTCACTATTCACGAGATAAGCGCTTACATAATCATTACGCTATGCTTTCCGATTTTATAATTAGTATTATTTTTGAGACCGGAGAATTGTTGAGCCGAGTGCACTGGTTCTAGAAACCTAAATAGATAATTTTTTCGAGTTGCAGAATATCGGGAAATCGCGTTTAAATATTTCGTTCATTTATCTACAGTATCCGATTAGTTGACTTTTATAAATATTTTTACTAAAAATATTTCGAGTATAGAATCCAATAATAGACCATAGTCTGAGTCCAATAATGTTCTCGGAATTTCCATATGAGGTGCGCAAGTTCCTCAACAGATCGAAACGATTTATGTAGTTAAAGAAAATCAGTGTTACACTGGTTTGTTTTGGCTTGTTTTCTTATAACAGTCGTAACTTTTGCATATGAGCTCCGTTTTGAATGTTATTTATATTTCCGGAATCAGGGAAACATGTACTCTGAGGTTAGATTGCTTGTTTTGTTTCACAAATGGTTAATAATTATTTTCAGTTTTTCAGACATATTAACTAGGGTTTCAGTTTGTGCTTGAGATATTCCATTATAGGAAGTAAGATTTTATCTCGTATCATATTTTAATTGTAATGACACTATATTTTCCAAAGTATGCATTGAAGCTCAAAAGGTTTGGTTATAACGTGGTTTGCGGTGAATTGACTGTTTATAGTTCTAGGTATAAATTTCCGGGATGTCACATTACCTCCCCGTTAAAGGAATTTTGTCCCGAAATTATTTCGTAACATAACACTTCTGCTCGATCGTGTAGAAGTCACACGGGTCGTGTTCTAGTTACTGCAGCATCCAGTAGCATCAAGTAGACTTACACGGGTCGGGTTTCGGAGCACGGGTCGGATTTTTAAAAGTTAACGATGCTAACTTTAAAGGTTGGTGTCGCTAACCTGCTTCAGTGGGGTTATTTGGACAGCTTTCCTCATGTACCCCATTTACGAACCAAAATCCTCCTAGGTTATTTTCATAGCAAAAGGTGCGAAATTTGGTCATTTTGATCAAGGATTTTGTGTAGTAAAAGTTTGTGGAGGTTGGATTTAACACCCGAAATGCGTTCTCTAGTTCTTAATTCACAAGGTTAGTTATTTTGAGTTTTAGGGTTTCAAACTCTAGATGTCCAAATCTGAAAGTATGCTTCGATTTATCTCATGTGTTGTTAGTGGATTGCTAATATATGTTGTATTGAGTCCTCGTTGCGAATATTGTGATGTTTTAACGGTTGATTTGGTAAAACCGTGAAATTGGGGGTTTCGGTTTGATAGCATATGATATTCACTAATTGTGATTTGTATTAGCTATTTATTTCTTAATCATTTGAGTTAAGTATTCCGGAAATGCCTGAGGATGTTTAAGATATGATATGTGATTTCATTTTACATTTGATACTCGTAGGATGGAAGGAAGTACGTAAGATACAGGTGGACCACGAGATGCACCTATGCCAGGTGAGTAGTTCTAATTCATTATTTATGATTATATTATGATATAATTGAATTAACTGTAAATCTTAATTGATTGAGATAATCAATTTGTACGAGTTATACAAGGTTGAGAATTTCCTATCATAAACGAGTACTTGGTGTGATTGAAAACTCTAAGTGACTGGGATAATTAAAGAGATTGAGATGAATGATGTTTTGTTTTAGTAGTCGTTGAGAAATGATGAAATGATTTACTAAGTCTTAATTATTTCTCATTGAGCTTAGTTAGCTCATAAAAATGGTTATGTTGTATGTATTATGGGTGACAGGGGCAAGAAGATTACAGAGGGATGAATGACTTAACTTGGGGCAAGACTTTTGGACTTTTTGTGAACTATGGCATGCTCTTTTGTATAGTTTTGTAAAAAAATTGGTCTTTTGTAACCTAGTTTGGGGACATATTTGTATTAAGTAATCGTGTTTATGATAACTGCTTGTGCTTTTGTTTCTTAACTTTGATTACATTATTAAACCCTTTTGGTTATTAGAGTTATTATTGGTGTAATTTGGAGATAGGAAAATGGGAGTTACATGGAGGGATCCACATGTATCCCTTCCTTGCTGACTCCGTGTCCTTAGAAATCCACCTTTCACATCAAAATTCACATTTTTAAATGAGTACTGAAAATTCTTTGAACTATTTTCGCTATCAAGAGATATACATTTTTTTTATTTAAAAAAAAGTCTTTTCATTATCCTGTCCTTATCGGATTTAAGTAGCGAATGTTGAAAAAATGGCACTTAGGGTAATGGAAATGTCGCACCTACTATAGATGTTTTGAATTTCGGTAGTAATAATGAGGGTTGTCCTTTCAGTTCTAGCTGTAAGATATTATATAAACGGGTATGTATCATCATTTGTATCTAAGATCCTTTCAGTCTCATTTTTGTTACTACTAGTTTATTCTTATATAATCTCAAATTTCCAAATCGAGGTATGGAAAACAGATCTCCTATGGAAAAATTTTCAGACACTGAGCTGAATTTCTTAAGGGAAGAGGGTACCTCCCTATCGTTTAATCAGATACCTCCACTGGAGTTTGGTAATTATAGTATCCTAAACTCCTTTTTATTTCTTATTCCTTTCTCTAGAGTTTTGATTTTTGTTTTAAATTATGTGAGGTATAGATTTTCCAGATATATTACCGCTGGATCAACTTGAAGATGATCCTGAAGTTTTTCCTCTGATGGGTATTCTCCCTGAAGATCCACTGCCTTTAAATAAAGACATTGTTGTTGGGCAATCTCAATATATACTTCCAGGTTAAGTCATTTTGTTAAGCTTTATATTTGTTTTGCTTGATTATCTAACATACGTTATACACAGATCCATTCGTAGATGATCTTACTAATGATAATATAAACATGAACATGCCCATACTGCATAGTGGAGTAGATCTAACAAATCAGGGGTTTCTAACTGACATTCAAAATCAGGATCAAATACAGTCGATCCATGATGACACTATCAGGTTTGCTTCAGCGAATCCTGAGTTTGTGGGTGGTTTTCAATATCAGGATCACCTTCAGATGATTCAAATGAATCTAGAGGGATTTAAAAATCCTGGGTTCATGGTTGAAAATCAACCATTACTACCGACAACAAGTACTAATTTTACTGAACCAAAGTTTATCTTTGGATCAGCAAATCAGGATCATGCTCAAATGATCCCGAATTATAATAGTACAACCGCATTTAATTCTTTGAGTCAAAAAACCACAGTAATTGGCAGTGGAAGTGGTTCTAGACATGCATTGAGTAAGGAAACAATATCCATGCATTTTGACAAGCCCATTTTCCAAGCTGTAATGGAACTCAATGTTGGATCAACACAGTTGAAGCAACCCTGTAGGAAGTTAGGCATCAAAAGTTGGCCTCGACGACAGATTAAGAGTCTACAAACTCTTATTAACCATACTCAGGTTAAGAATTGTATTTCTTTCTCCACAATTTTAATACCATGAGATTGTAATGACTGAAAGTATTTATGCAAGGAATCGAATAATAATCCTAGTAGAGTAGACGTAATACTTGGTCTAGAGAACGAGAAAAGAGCAATAGTCAAGGGTTCCAGTTCAAAGATAACTGATACCATAAAGAGATTGAGGCAAGCTGCCTTTAAGGCTGTTTACAAGAAAATAAAGGTTTAGAAGAGAGAAGAAGCTTCATCAGGGACCCATACACAGCAGCAATCTCTGCCTTCTGTTTCTGCTATGAGTGGTTTTAACCATGATTTTCTCAAGACCATAAGTGAAGAGAACCCAGAAGACTTGGCAGGTGACATAGCCCGCCTTCGGCTTTCAGATTGAATTTCTACCAATATTAGTTTAATGGAACTGTTGGTAGGAATGATGGTAGGTTTTCTATAATAGTTATTGGTCAGGTATTATCAAAATATCATGTTGACTGTGCAAGGATACGGGCAGATAAAGTGTCTAAATGCATGGTTCTATAGTATTATAAAATATTCCTATAGTATTTTAGCTTCATATTCTATTTTAGAGTTTCTTTGTATATGATTCTTGGTAAGTTTTTAGACTTGTTGTTCACTACGATTATTCCTAAGTACATGTTAGTCACACATTGGACCAATATAGTTGATCAGGCTCTATCTATCCTAGGTATGATTACATACTTACACATACCTAGGCCTACTCGTAGTGTTCAACTCATTTTATTACTTTTGTATTGTTCTGATTATGACACTGTTATACTATGTATGTACTTATACTTTATAAAAATATCATTGTATGTTAAAAGTATACTTTGTACGAAATGTTTTAGAGAGTTTTAGTCTCATTGTATTTATAGTTGTATATAGTGTTCTCATCGCGGGTCAGAGTATATATATAACTCATATATATATATATATATATATATATATATATATATATATATATATATATATATATATATATATATATATATATATATTGTTGGTGGGGTTTGCAGTATTATTAGTTTTTGTTTTGTACCTCAAGACTATCAAATAATGATCGGCCAGATGAGAAGTACCGGTGGACAGGATCATTTTGGCATTAAAGCTGTTCTGAATCCAAAACCCAAGCGATAGTTCAAACTAGACACCTCACCCGTAAGTAGTCGAGAAGTATTGTAATTAATAATAATACTTTTATTGGAAACCTGTTGCTATAGTTGTATTCCTCTTTCGAGGATACGAGTTCTCTATAGCCAATTTAGCTCTGATACCATTCTGTCACACCCCCGACCGAGGCGGCGGAACATGCCGGGCTGTACGACTAAGTTCTTGGATCACAGACAATTGAATATACAGTACAAGTACAACAATAAACCAAATGATAGTTGTATTTCATCTTGAAGTTTGAATACATGGTTCTTACAAATAATAATAGTAGAGTACATGAAATGCCTTAACAGATATAAAAAAACTAAGTTGTCTGAAATCCGTGAAGATTTCCATCTTCTGAAAGTGTCATTGATTTCCTGATAATACATGTAGTTTTGAGGGCCAACACAAGGTTGGTGAGAGTTACAGGTTTTCTGCTAAACACAGCACTGATACTTTTAAAATAACTAAAAGTATTCCTTTTGTAAGTATAACCATACTTGTAAATGAGTTTGTAAAGAGTTGCTGAAAATCGTAAGTAATACCATACTTATAAATGAATTGTATAGAGTTTTTGAAAACCATAAGTAATACCATACTTATAAATGATATGTACGTTTATGAGAAAACCATCAATGCATATAGTTGAGTCCTATAACCGAGCTATTCGACTGAAATGTACCCCCCTATAACGCTTCATGGACGTTGTAGTAATGAATTAAATAAATATCACCTACATCGATTTGCAAGTCGAAGTTGTAGCTAACAACTATAGGTGGGGGTGTCAACCCGTATAGATCTATACATATGTATCTCGCTCTGCTTGATTAACGGTTATAGTAGTGTGAGGTCTAGGTATTTCTACTTAGTTATGAATAGTGTCTCACTATCTAAGCCATTGATAAATGTAGGATAGAAAAGTCTCATCCCAAAATGGTTTTTGTTATAAAATCCAAATATGTTGATAAGTATATACGTAATAGTGTACAATACTCACTTATTGAAAACATTTTATATAGCTATAATAACATTTATAAAACTTGATATGAAATTGGTAAATGTTTATATTGCACATGTATTCTCCCCCATAATATATAAAACATAGACAAAGGGGCCGTAACACTCACATTTGAAGCGTGAATTCAGTTTAGATTCGAGAATAATTGAGTTCGAGAAACACCGCGAAATAACACCAACGAAGACTTAAGCGGAAAAGGGGCAAAGGGAGAGAGGAAGAAAGCTAGATGCTTGGTGAATTGGTGAAAATAAATGAAGAAGATGCATCTTATTTATAGGGTTGAAAATCACTATTCGTCACTATTCATGAGGTAAGCGCTTACATAATCATTACGCTAGGCTTTCCGATTTTATAATTAGTATTATTTTTGAGACCGGAGAATTGTTGAGCCGAGTGTACTGATTCTAAAAACCTAAATAGATAATTTTTTCGAGTTGCAGAACATCGGGAAATCGCGTTTAAATATTTCGTTCATTTATCCGCAGTATCCGATTAGTTGACTTTTATAAATATTTTTACTAAAAATATTTCGAGTATGGAATCCAATAATAGACCATAGTCTGAGTCCAATAATGTTCTCGGAATTTCCATATGAGGTGCGCAAGTTCCTCAACAGATCGAAACGATTTATGTAGTTAAAGAAAATCAGTGTTACACTGGTTTGTTTTGGCTTGTTTTCTTATAACAGTCGTAACTTTTGCATATGAGCTCTGTTTTGAATGTTATTTATATTTCCGGAATCAGGGAAACATGTACTCTGAGGTTAGATTGCTTGTTTTGTTTCACAAATGGTTAATAATTATTTTTCAGTTTTTCAGACGTATTAACTAGGGTTTCAGTTTGTGCTTGAGATATTCCATTATAGGAAGTAAGATTTTATCTCGTATCATATTTTAATTGTAATGACACTATATTTTCCAAAGTATGCATTGAAGCTCAAAAGGTTTGGTTATAACATGGTTTACGGTGAATTAACTGTTTATAGTTCTAGGTATAAATTTCCGGGATGTCACACTAACACTCCATGACAATCTTAAATCACTACTTGCTTCCAAGAATACAATCGACTGTGGAAGTTTGAGTAAATTATTACTCAGGAAGCGGGTTGTAAACATGCTAAAGTGAAACACGGTATTAAACTAATGTAAATGGTAGCAATCCAACTCATTATCAAGTCTCCACATGATAGTCACCAAATCAGATAAAATTTTATATAGCTATATGTTTCAATTTTATCAAACTAACAACTAAAATACTTAAGTCATATTGCTTATAAACTTAACGCCTATGGACCATAGTATGACCTTCATGCTTGATCTGCGTCAATGTCTTCGTGAAACGATCAACCAAATACTCTTCTGATGAGTCCCTACTCACTATGATGTCTGAACTTGGTTTCTAAACACAACATCAATACCTGAGTGTATGCTTCGACTTATCATGGTCCTCGAGTTCCTTAGTCAATTAGACTGCACCCTCGGTATAAAGAAGATTTCAAGGAGTTCGTTGGTGTTGAATACAACACAAATATTACTAACCAAATCCTTGAACCATGTAGTCTTCTTCACAACTTCACTAGTTGTTATATACTCGGGCCTGCATTAATTATGACTTTGAACTTTTCTAAGTTATTACTCCTTTATTTATCAGGAACATTATCCTGATAGTGAACAAGAGTCATTTCTGGCATCACTATGATCAATTACTCTTAGTTCTTTCTTTTCCTCCATAAACAAAGAACACATTTCTTGTTCTCCTTAGATACTCTAAGAATGCTTTTCACTACTTTATATTGACTTTTGCCAGGGTTGTCCTGAAATCAACTCACCATGCTCAAAGCATATAGGATATCAGGTCAAGTACATGTCATGGCATACATGATCGATCCTATAGCAGAAGCATATGGGAATCGACTCATTTTTCCAATCTTTCTCTAGTATCGGAGCAATGATTCTTAATCATTTTTATGCCATGGACAAAAACCTTTTCTTAGAGTCATGCATCTCGAATTTCTTCAAGATCATACTAAAAATGTACTTTGGCTAAGTCCCTTTCTAGACATTGTGATCTATCTCCATAGACCCTTATTCCACATATGTATATTGTATCTCCTAGGTCCTTTATAGAGAAACATTTGTAAAGCCAAGTCATTACAGTTTGTAACAATGAGAAATTGTTTCCTATAAGTAGTATGTTATGGACATACATTATTAGGTAGACTTCAATAATACTCCCACTAGCTTTTGACATAAGCACATGACTCATCTTTGTTTCTTGAAAATCCAAACTCTTTTGACATTTTCATGGAAGCAAATGTTCCAGCTGCGAGGTGCTTGTCTGATTCCACAGATGAATATTTCAAGCTTTGTACACTTTATTTGGATATTTGGCATGTTCAAAACCCTATGGTTGTGCCATATGCATAACCCCTTTGTTTTCCACTTAAGGAAAGTAGTTTGACACGCCTAGATCGTCGTGCGGTCAAAAATAAGAAAAACCTAACACACACACTAACACAGTGGTAGTCAGGGTCGATCCGCAGGAGCTATGTGGTCAGATCAGATAACAGATTACCAACTATAGTGTTACACTATAATCGAAGGACTTTAGTTTCCAAACCCTCGACACTAAAAATCATAAACTCTAAACTAAAACAATCACAGAACAAGCATAGACTAAGCTAAGCTTCAACCCAAACCTAGTTACTTTCTGAAATCAGAAGTGCATCTCTAATTCAGAAGTAAACAAAGGCATCCAACAATCCAAAACATAAACCAAAACAAGGCATAAACCACACCAATAACTAAAATCCAACTGGACAGTCACTGGCTATAGTTCAAACCTAGAAGGCTAACCTAATTGGGTACTGAAATCAGCAAAGGAAAACAGTCCAACAAGGTCAAAACAAACATCCAAACACAATTCAAACACAATACAAGCATTCAAAACCAATAACAAACATCAAAACACCGAAAAACCAATATTACTTGTAACCAAATGATTATTATAAACTCAAACTGAATTCCAATCATCCAATACAGTAACAAAGATCCAAAAACAGTAACTAGAATGCTCAAGGTCAGTGGTTGTAACTCCCGAAGACCCTAGCCACTAATGCTAACTATTAAGCTAAAAGAAATTAAACATAAAAACCTGAAATGCCAAAAGGTAGTTGCTGAAAACGAATTCTTGGAGTCAAAGAGCCTCTACGGTCGATTTTTCACCAGGGTTTTGTTCAGGGTTTCGGCTGTAATTGCCTCTATTTATAGTTGAAATTTCCTGCAGCCACGCCGCGCATTTAAGTGAACCGCGGCGCGCGTACTTATCTTCTCCCGTTTTCATTATTGTCTTCCAAACAAGTACTGGCACGAAAAGTGATAATACCACGATATATATGATATAATTTCACTAAGAATAAGGCTCAACAATGACTAAAATATGTAATATCTCTAGGCGTTTTCAAACACCCCACACTTGTGCCTTGCTTGTCCCCAAGCAAGAGAGTGTTTAATAAATTCTAACTAAGACTCAAACAATTTTTGACTGTGTTTAGTTTCAAAGCTTATTGCCTCAGGAGTTAGAGTGAAATAGTTCATGAAAACCTAATCAGAATGTTCTTTGGAATTCATGGCTTTCTAGAGAATCCTTGATTACAAACTTTCTGTCCACAATGAAGTGTACTTACTCATTCAGATTCTAAAGGTCATTAAGGAATTTTCCATGACTTTCGATGTTGTGCGTGTAACGAGCTTTTGAAAATACCATCCCAGACCAGACGATCTTAGGTGGTAAAGTGCATAAATGCCTCTTCGAGGCCACCCTTTTCGGAGCTACCAGCTCGAACAACAAAGGCCACAGATTGACATTTCCTTCCTAAATTCCAATCCTAAAACAATCCAATCGTCTAACTCCTAAAACTCAACTTGTTTGACTAACTAATAGCATAATCACAAATACATAGTATTTCTGGAAAAATACCAGTGCCATCACAATCACAAACCATTCGTTTCAAAATTACAATTTAATAAAAATTTTGAAAAAGTTGCTAAAATTTTTGAAAATTGGTCATTTCTGCAAAAATTTCAAAAATACATTCTTTCGACCGTCCACACCCCACACTTAAAACCGTACAACGTCCAAGTTGTACAAAAAATATTTTAGAACAAGGGAGAAAGAGTTACCCCTTTGGACGGTAGACTGCTTGGTTGGTACTCGGTATCACAGGTACAAATTCGAACAAAAGAAGTCTTTATTTCGCATTCTGGAGTTGTGGCACAACAGTGAACACGCCGGTGGTCAAGACAAGTGGAGGGGCACGGTGACCCCACACTTGTCTGAGACAACTCCTTCCCAATTTGGTATATCATGCTGACTCAACAAAACATTAAAAGCAACATAAAATATAAACAGACAAAATATAAAGGTATGTCATAGATTCAGTACATATATCCCAAAAAATTAAAGAAAAAGAAAAAGAATACATCAACTGCCACCTGGTGGCCTGGAAGATCCTGCCTCATGATCGTGGGCTCTGGTTGGGAATGGTCGGGGACGCTGACCCTGCTGGGCAGCTAAATCCAGAAGTACCTCCCCGATCCACTCAAGCTGGTCCTCTATCCTGGTAACTCTAGCCTCCAATCGGTGGATGGCCGCTGAGTCCTCCTGTGGCTGTGGCTCTACTGGTGCTGGCTCTGGTGCTGCTGCTCTCCGGCGTCTCCTGCCAGGCTGAGCGTACGCTGGCTGGGGTGCCTAGGGTGGCTCTGTCGGTGCCCGCACAAACTGTCCTGGGCGCTGCTGCTCAATCTGCCCCATCTTCTCCAGAGCTCGCGCCGTAGTGCGAGATGGAGGTAAAGCGGTCAAGGTGGCAACAGTTCTCGCAGGGAGGATCCGGTATGATCGGGCCAGGCAGGTGATGAAGTATCCCTGCCCAGAGGACTGCTGGCGGAGGCACCCGTCGCACGGGTGGATAGGGCAACTGCTAGGGCGTAGGGAAGATGAATGAACCTGGAGGGGTCGAGGAGAACCCAGAAAAACGTCATGTCCTCCCCGGACACCTTCTCGCCCCCTCCCGCTGCATGATGGAGGTGGAGACGATGCGGTGCATGAGGTGGTGGAGTGGGTCGCGGAGGTGTCTCTCTTGGGAGGTCCCTGCCTCGTAGATGACGTTGGACAACGGTGCCCAAACCTCCATATTGGCAGCCCGCTCCGGCTGCCCCTGAATACATGCATCAAAGAACTGAGGAAAATGGCGGTGCTGAAAATCCGCCTCCACATATATCCCAGTGCGCCTCGCGAACTCCCGAAGGCTGCACTCCCTGTGCACGCCCCCCAACCTGAATCGAATCAACCTCGCCCGCGGGTTTGTCGCCCTCGGCGCGTACTCAATCGTCGAAAGGAACTCCAGGAGGAGCTCCGTGTACACGACATCCTCGTCGGTGGCCATGATCCTGTCCCAGCCCCGACATGTGAAGGAAGAGTCCCCATGAGTCCAGGTGCGGTGTAGAAACAACTCTATCTTGCCCCATAACCCGGCCTCCCCGAGGATGGCCCTATCAATAACGGTCGCCTCAAGAACCCGGCGACTCGTCAACGCGTCTCTCTATGATCTATACTCGACAGAGGCCTCTGGCCCCTCTGGAAACTGAAGGAAGTCATGGTTTAGTCTGAACATGATCTGCACAAACGAAATTTTTTGCAAAATAAGTCCTTTATCTTCTCCACCGAACCGCGGCGCGGCCCAAGAGTAAGGGCGCGGCGCGACGAGCGGCTGTTTCCAAAAACCAACCCCAAATCAAGTTTTAACCTGTTTAAACTCAATCCAAATACACCACAAGGTAGCCTAAGTGCCGATTAACTCATCTAGGGTCTCTATTTGGCGAAATAAACACCCTATGAGTCTGCATTGGCGATTTCTAAGTTTTGAACTTTTTGAACAAATCACTCAAATTAACTACCTAATCAGTAGTTTAAACGAGTAATAGCTACTTAGAATGACATACCGTAGTAGTGGGAAGGAAATGAGCAAGAAAAAACGCGGGAATTTTTGGTTGATCAGAGCTCCGAGTCATGGTGTGTGTGAATAGTGTCGCGGCTTACCTTAATATAGGAGAAAACTGACCGATCGATTCCCGCATCGCGCAAATTTAAAACCCGCAGCGCGCATGTCACCAAATCAACCCCTGCGCATCGGGTTGGTTTACGATCCCACGTCGCGCAAATAAGAAAACCGCGGCGCGGTCATTAAAATTTCCAAAACTTCACACAACCCCACACTTGCATTGGACCAATGGTACCTGCAATTAATGATAAGATTTTTCCTAATTATTCCTAAGAAATACAGAACCTAACCTATGACACGATGGGTTGCCTCCCAACAAGCGCTAAGTTTAACGTCTTCAGCCAGACGTGGAACTCCTCCTTCTATTCTTCCTCTTCTTGAACTTCTGATGGCATCTGGTTGAACCCAGGTATGAAATTATGGGCCATTATTGACATTAGGGATGTGAGCTGAGTCATCCTATCGCTTACTCCACTAATCCATTGCGGTTGCGATTCCAGAAGCTTGAAGACTTTGCTTCCCTTTCTCTTGATTCTTTCTCATATTGCTGGTGTCTCGCTTCTAGCATCTCCATCATATCCAGCAACTGCTCCTTATCAATAGTAGCCAATGGATGATTCTTTGTTCCTTTTAAAATCTCTTCTTTTCCTCCTTCCCCTGTTCGCGTCCATATTTTTTCTTTGCTCCTAATACCTGGCTCCATTAACACACTTTTGTCCAGTTGCTTGTCACTGTTCTCTGAACGTAAGGATATAGGATTTCCAAACACATTCAGCCTTCTTTTTCGCTTCCCAAAGGAGATATCCACATCCCCCGTCTTGCTGTCTATCACTGCGCAAGTCGTAGCTAGAAATAGGCGTCCCAAAATGAGCGCAGGCGCATCATCCAAACTTTCATACTCCATAACTAGGAAATCTATAGGATAGAAGAAGTCTCCAACCTTCACTATGACATTAGTCAATTTTCCCCGGGATACCTTTGTTGACTGGTCAGCCAGCTGCACTATGACTTTTGCTGGTTCTAGTTCTTCATTCTTGTACTTATCATATAAGTACCCCGGTAGCACATTTACACTCGCTCCCAAGAATAGCAAAGTGTTCCGAATGACCACATCTCCTACAGTAGTAGTGATGAGTGGTGATCCAGGATCCTTCTCTTTTTTGGGCAGTGTTCCCAACAGTGCCTTGCTTGCCTTGATAGTCAATCTCACCATGTCTGGTGTGGGAACTTTACTTTTTCCATTTCTTTCACACATTTCCTGAAGAATTATTGTATCTTCAGGGGCATCCTTAAGTTCATCCCACAGATGTTGGTTTATCAAAGGCCCTATTGGTTTAGGTGCTTCTTGTTTCTTCTTCCCTTTCTTATCTTTCTTTCTCTATTTAAATCCTACTACCGTCGACTGCTCCTCTTCCTGAACCTCCGTGTCCTCCTCTGGTTGAGTTCCCTCCTCAATAGGAGTTTCTTTTTCCTTACCTTCCTCTTTAATCTCCTTAGTCTCCTCCTTCTCCTGGACTATTTCTCCTTTCTCAAACTCTACATTACTTCCTGAATCTAATGAGTCCTCTAAAGTAACTTTTCTCCATTCAGCGTCAACAGTATTTACGTGCTCTTTCCCAGCTCGCTGATTAAGGGTTGGATTAACTTCCGTAGTACTTGGCAACTTTCCATTGTCCCTTTTTTGCTGATCCTCAGTCATTTGTCCAATTTTCCTTTCCATGTTTGCGATAGCTTTTGCATTGGCCTGGGACTACTGCTAAGTAGCACTGAACATTTCATACATTTTTGCAATCATCTCTTCTTGAGTTCCTGGGGCATTGTTGACAGAATTGTTGGGCCCCCTATTATTATTGTTACCACTCCCACTCGCATTTCCATTATTGCTTGTGGGCTGGTATGACCTAGGCTGATTAGATGATTGACCTTGGTAATTATTCTACCTCTGGTTGTTGAAGTTCTGCTGCTGCCCTTGATTATATGGTCTGTAGGGTCGTCCATTGTTGTACTGTCCTTGACACTGGCCATGAACTTGGTTTGCCTCCTGAACTTTCGGTCCTCCTTGACCTCTTTGTGATTGACCCTGAGGTCCATTTTGCAGTGTTGACATGAGCCTATCAAACTTCTTATTTAATTCGCTTATTTCCTTTTTCACTTCCTTCTTCCAATCAGCATCAGCTCCCACTGCTGCTGCTGTGCCTACAGTCTTTCTCGTAGAAAAGTTTTCTTTGGAGCCATTGCTCAACTGCTCCAAGAACTGCCAAGCTTCCTCTGGATCTTGCCACATAAATGTCCCGCTTGAAAAGGGATTTATCATAGCCTGATGTGTTTCACTGACTCCTTCGAAGAACAACTTTACTACCTGCCATTTGGGAATCTCATGATGCGGGCAGGATCGTAACAACTCCTTCAACCTATCAAAAGCTTCATGGAAAGCTTCTCCTGGTTTCTGTTGGAAGTCCTGAACGACCCTCCTGATCTCCGTTGTTTTGCTTGCCGGATAGAATTCTTGTAGGAACTTGGCCTTGAGCTGATCCCATGTGGTAATGCTATTTGATGGTAAAGACATAAACCAATATTTGGCTTTTTCTTTAAGAGTGAAGGGGAATAACCTAAGCCTAAAGATGTTCATATTAACATTCCTAGGGGTATTAGCATTGGCAATCGCTATAAATTCATATAAGTGATTGTACGGGTCATCCTGCTTGTACCCCCTAAACTCTGGCAATATCCCTAACAACTGAGGCCTTATTTCTACTTGAGATTCAATATTGTCAGGAATATAAATTGGCGACGAGTCATTATATTCCCATGGCTGGAAATGTGATGCAACCGATTGCCTTCTCGGTTGTGCAAAATATAAAGGTTGGGCAGGATTACCGTAAGGATGATGACCGTTATATTCCTGCTGACCTTGTGGTGGTTGATACTATGGTGCTCTTCTCAGAGGTCCTCGACCTCGGTTCCTTAGTTGCTGAAGTGCTGGTGGAACCCATCCTTCATCTTCTTCATCATATCTCTCCTCTGTCTCTGGATACTGGTACTGTTGCTGAAGAGGTGGGTATTGTTGTGGTTGAGTAGGTTGAGGTCTGAAAAATAATGGTGGTGGTTGAGAAAATGGTTGAGAGGTTGGTGTCTGCTGTCTAGAAACTGGGGTGCGATCACGGGTCAGCTCTCCCCAAGACATTGCAGAGGTAAATGGATTGGTGGATTGTGGTTGTGATACTGGTGAAAATGGTGGAATCGATGGTGGAGTGCATGATGGTATGGGTGCAGGGGCTGAAACTACACCTCCAGAAGCACTCGTGCTCCCGAATTGAAACTCCGAAACCGGGGGAATAAAAGACATCCCCGATTCCTCACCTGATGGTTCCTGGACAACACCTACTGTACTACTACTAACTTAACTGAAACTCATGATATTGGAACACCTACGGGCACGGATTTTGCACGCAGTTCGCCCATTCTCAGGATCAAATTGCAAAGGGGATAATTGCTCACCCCTGCGGGGTACGCATGCACTAATGCAACACGCCCGCAAAAATCAAAAACAAAAACTAACCAAAAGAAAATTAAGAAACTGGAATTCCTACTAATCACCTAATCTAAGCTCACAGCTCCCCAGCAACGGCGCCAAAATTTGACACGCCTAGGTCATCGTGCGGTCAAAAATAAGAAAAACCTAACACACTCACTAGCACAGTGGTAGTCAGGGTCGATTCGCAGGAGCTACGTGGTCAGATCAGATGACAGATTACCAACTATAGTGTCATGCTATAGTCGGAGGACTTTAGTTTCCAAACCCTCACCACTAAAAATCATAAACTCTAAACTAAAACAATCCCAAAACAAGCATATACTAAGCTAAGCTTCAACCCAAACCTAGTTACTTTCTAAAATTCGAAGTGCATCTCTTATTCAGAAGTAAACAAAGGCATCCAACAATCCAAAACATAAACCAAAACAAGGCATAAACCACACCACTAACTAAAATCCAACTGGACAGTCACTGGCTATAGTTCAATCCTAGAAGGCTAACCTAATTGGCTACTGAAATCAGCAAAGGAAACAGTCCAACAAGGTCAAAACAAACATCCAAACACAATACAAGCATTCAAAACCAATAACAAACATCAACACACCGAAAAACCAATATTACTTGTAACCAAATGATTATTATAAACTCAAACTGAATTCCAATCATCCAATACAGTAACAAAGATCCAAAAACAGTAACTAGAATGCTCAAGGTCAGTGGTTGTCACTCCCGAAGACCCTAGCCACTAATGCTAACTATTAAGCTAAAAGAAATTAAACATAAAAACCTGAAATGCCAAAAGGTAGTTGCTGAAAACGAATTCTTGGAGTCAAAGAGCCTCTATGGTCGATTTTTCACCAGGGTTTTGCTTAGGGTTTCGGCTGTAATTGCCTCTATTTATAATTGAAATTTCCCGCAGCCACGTCGCGCATTTAAGTGAACCGCGGCGCGCGTAGTTATCTTCTCCCATTTTCTCGGCCTTTGAATTTGGTTCACCGCCTTGAAGCCGCGTCGCGCCTTCTTGATTCCGCGGCGCGCGTACGTGTTTTCCTGATTTTATCTTCTTCTCCAAACTTTCTCCAATTTGCACGCTTTTGGTCCCTGTTTTCATTATTTTCTTCCAAACATGTACTGGCACGAAAAGTGAGAATACCATGATATATATCATATAATTTCAGTAAGAATAGGGCTCAACAACGACTAAAATATGTAATATCACTAGGCGTTGTCATGGTTCTAACATCCACTTTGCCATGTCTCATAAAATGTAGATATGGCAAACAACATCCTAATAGACTCTTTATCAGCTGTTGGTGAGAGTGTTTTCTGATGATCAATTTCTTGTCTTAGTGCAACCGTACTCAACCAATTCTTTCTTCGAATGTGTGTACATTCCTATACATGCTGTTTTCTTTTGAAGATCTGATTACTCCCACGGGTTTTTGGCTAGGTGTAAGATCATTAAAACATGTACTGAATCTCTCTTTCTATATCCTCATTTATATGGTAGCAACTGGGCTCACCAATGCTTCTATGTAGTTGGATGACTCATCATTACCAACCAATATTTTACCACTAATCAGTCTGTTACTCTCAGTAATATGGGAACCATAAAACTAACAAGAGTGACTAACTCTACTGGACTTGCGAAGAGGTAGAGATATGTTATTTTACTCAACAGGAGTCTTATCCTATCGTTGAGTGCTAGTGTTAATTAAAGGTTCTTCATTGTTTGAATCTTGAATCTCTTGAAGATATATCTTATTCCTATTGGCTTCTTTGAATTTGAGTTCTTTCTCAAGAAAGACTCTCGTTCAAGCCACATACACTTTGTTCTCAGAAGGCTTGTAAACAAGTATCCAAAGGACTTGCGGGGTTAGCCAATGAGACGACACTTCTCTGATCTAAATTAAAGCTCATCTTGAGCTTTAAAGGCTTAAGAACCCTAGACTTTCACATGTGTTAGTGAGGGATGAGCCCCACTTTACATTTCAGAGAATGTCTTTGCAACCAACTTAGTTGGATATGAGGTTTAAGATACAGGTTTATGTTTCTAGGGTATAACCCTTTGAAACTGATTTGGAAGTCTAGCTCGACACATCATGGATCGAACCATTTCAAACAATTTTCGATTTCTCTTTTCAGACATGCCACAATACTGTAGTGTTCTGAGAGGAGATAACTGTGAAACTGTTTCACAGTCCCTAAGATGTTCATAGAATATAATACTCAGATATTCTAGCCCAGTTGATTTTCTACTTTGTTTCGAAACTTTTTGAACACTTCAAAAGCTTCTCTTTTATGTTTAATCAGATAAACATAACTACATCTACTGAGATCATCAGCAAAGGTAACAAAGTATCAGTCATCATCCCTTATGGCGATTCGAACGGTCCACAAACATCTGTGTACATTAGTTTCAATAAATCCTTTGCCTCTTTCACAGTTTCCTATGAATGACCTTCTTATCATCTTCCAAGTAAGCAAGATTCGCATACATTATCTGACTCTATGTCAGATGATTCCAAGATCCTGTCCATTTGGAGCTTGGTAATGCAATTCTTGTTTAATGGAAAAGGCAGCAATATAAGCCATTGGAAGGATAAATATTTAAATGAAGTATGGGTCATGGTACTCTCTTGTGAGTATACAAGAGAGTGAGATGCAAAGTTTTCTTGTCAACACATTGTTGGACACTCTTGTTCTTTTTCTATCATAAGAGGGTTGGGTGGAGGTTGCTTGTCAACCTTCACCTTTCACACCCACACCTTGAATAAGATCATATCTTTTACATTTAATGATAGCATGGGTCATGGTACTCTCTTGAGAGTATACAAGAGAGTGAGATGCAAACTTTGTATCTAGTTTTTCTCTCATTTTCAAAAACGTGGCCAGCTCTTTTTTCTCCCTCTACTCTCTCCTTTTGTGAAATTTGTTCCAAGCTTGAGAGTGTAGAAGCACTTTTCCTTTCGTGCTTAATTTGTTAAGTACTTAAAGGCTTAAGAAGTTCTTTATACAACAAGGAACTGGCATTCCAAGTGCCTTTACCTTGGTGGTGGATACTTGTACAGAAATCAAGCTTCTTGATTTTTGCCATCTACTTCAACATCCCAATACCAAGAGGGTTCAAAGGCTTCAAAGATTATCTCTTTAAAACATCCTATATATCTTTTAATACCATTCTTTCCAATGTTAATGGATCCTTGATGGTTTTGTATAAAATGATTAAAATAAAATAGGCTTCCGTTTCCATTTTAACATAAAACTCTCTATTTTATTTATCAAAACCCATCACTCCCACTAGTGACCTGAATGAGGTCATTGGTTTCTACTGCCAGCAAAAGGGACATTGGAAACGTAGCTACCTAAAATATCTGAAGGATTTGAAGAAAAAAAAAGTCAAGGAGTTTGGCTGCTCAGGTATATTTATGATTAAATTTCATAGTACAACAACTTCCAATTCTTGGATCCTTGATACACGTCTTTAACTGATATGTAGTGTCTAATGGAAAGTAGGAAGCTCAAGTATGAGGAGCTCAATATAATCTTGGGAAATAAACACAGTACTGTCGTTATAAGGAGTAGGGACTATGAGCTCATGCTGACTAGTGGTGTTTGAATTAGATTATTAGATTGTTGCTACTCGCCAGAAATGGCACAAAACATTATTTCATTTTATGCATTGTTTAAGGATGGTTTTCATTTTTTTTTTTTGATAATGATAATGGTGATATTATGGTTTATAAGCATGGTTGTTTTTGTTTAAAAGCTAGTCCTTGCAATTGTATATATGAAAGTGTTGTTTGTATAAGTAGAAGTAATAATATAATCTTGGATGTTGATTCAACCGAAGGTGTATTGGATAAATCACGTTTATGGCACTGTCGTCTTGGCCATATAAACAAGAATCGCATTGCCAAGCTCCAATCAGACGGGATCTTGGAATCATTTGACTTAAAGTCGGATTATGTATGTGAATCTTGCTTACTTGGAAAGATGACGAAATCGCCATTCACGGGAAGCTATAAAAGAGGCAAGGATTTGTTGGATCTTATCCACACAAATTTTCTTGGACAGATCAGATCCGCTACTAGACACGATGAACGACACTTCGTTACATTTACTGATGATTTCAGTAAATATGGTAATGTTTATTTGATTAAGCATAAGTTAGAATCTTTTGAAGTGTTAAAAAAGTTTCAGAACGATGTAGACAATAAACTCGGCAATAAGGTCAAGATGCTCCGATCCAATATGTGAAAACCTAAAACTTAATATGAGATAATCAATGAAATATAAGTGTGTGATAATTAAAAGTGTATGGTTCTCATTTGCTACTTGTGCGATGCAATGGCAAAATCATCAAAGAAGGCAAAAATATTGAAACTGGTGTTTTAAGACCATTTATTAAGGCATAATAAAGTGCTACTTCATTTGGCAATTAGTTTTAAAGGCCTGAGGGAAAAATAGAAATTTGAGGATAAAATTGAAGAAAATAATTGACAATATTTAAAAATTAATATCTCAAAATCTAAAAGGAATTGGGAAAATGTCATCAAAGGGACTTTTGTAATATTTGATGCAACAAGAATATAGGAAAAAGATTCGGGTCATTTGGAGTTGTAATAAAGAAGTTATGAAGCTTTCAAAATGGCCAAAAATGACAAAAATGACCAAGTGACCATGTTTGAGGGTCTGTATAGGAAAATCAATATAGGTGCAGACTTAAGTCAATAAGGGAAAGTTGTAAAGTTCTTTTCCACATTTCTAATGATATAAAGTTTCTAAAATTTGGATGTCACATTTGAAAGTTATGTTTATGTGAAAATTAGAAAACAAATTTGGTAAAAGCTAGAAAACTTTTCTAAGGCAAATGGTTGAAGGGAAAATTGGTCTTTTGCACCCTTGACTTGGTAAAAATCTGATTATACCTCCTTTATTCTTTCTGCTGGTGCGTATGTCCTCTATTGTGATGGTCGACTAAAGAGAAAAATAGGGGAATCAGATGCTGGATTGGAATCTCATGCACACACTCGATTTTATGTATGTGCGACCTAGAAATTGCAAAGAGGGAGAGAAAGAGAGTTCGACCAGGTGAATCTAGAAGGTAAATAGAAGCCACATTAGCAACAGAATATGGTTGGGAAGGGATTCACGACGACAACAACGTCACCGGTGGTGGTCAGCGGCGGCACTGGTGGTCAGGAAGGGTTTGTAGGTCCGATTTCTCTTGTTGGAAAAACGTCAACGGTGGTGGTCAAGTTAAAATTCTGAATTTGGAACTATGTTTATTAGTTCTTGCTTGTGGACAAAGTATTGTGATGTAGAAATCATGTATACATGGTTGAAAAGATAGTAAAAAGAGTTGTTATTGGAATGTGATTATGCAAGAGAAGGATTAAAGCATGAAATTGTTATGTAAAAAGATAGCTTTTAATTTATTAGTAAAGGCATGTTAAACAACTTGTGTTTCTACTTGTTATGTAAGAAATGGACAAGGTTTTGACGATAAGAAAATACTAACATACTTTATGGCATGTTTATGATGAAAAGAAGTGTTAGTTTGGTAAATATGTCTTAATGGAAAAAGAAGGTAATTGGTTGTTACTCTCACATGCGAAGCAAAATGTAATGTTGTGATTGAATAAGTTATTATAATTCGGCAAAATGTGATTTGAAAAACTATTGCATATGTTAGCATTGGAATGGAATGGAACATTCCAACCTTTTAGGGACCAATTTTTGGTATGTACAAATTAGCACTAAAGAGGACATAAAAACTGAATTTTACTAACATTATGAAATGTAAGGAATGTATGGGTGCCAAGTGAACGGAAAATATCATGTGTTACAACAGTTTCTATTTTTAGAAACTTTATTGTTTTGGATTTGGCAAAATGACATAAAGGAGTAAATTGAAGGATGTTTTGACATCTAATCATCAAAGTGAACTTATAAAGAAGTAATAAATTAAAATGTTGTTCAAATAACCATGTAGAAAACCGAAAATGCCATAATTAGTCGAAGTGGGACAAATGAGTAAAAGTGTCCAAAATGACTATTATGATATAAGAATCACACATAACCCTTGGAATGGAATTAGATGACGATTAAAAAAGAGTTCTTGAATGATTAAACAAATAGTATGTGTTAGTTGTGCATTATGTTCTGTCCTCCTAATAAGTTAATAGAGGTTGAAGGATATTTTGAAGCAAGTAAAAGCAAGAGCAAGTGGATTAGTGTAGCTAGATATACTGTAAGATCAAATTAAGAACAATGCAAACAACGAGAACACAAGTATCTGAGTATTCAATCAGTCGAATGATTTGTATTCTATGTAAAAAGATAGTGCTCCAAGTCTTTTAATGACGAGCAACTATGAGGATCGTTACAAAGAATAAATCGACTGTTCTAAAAGTACGTACTAAACATCTAGGGCTAAAGGTGTTTATATACTAAGATCTAATTGGATAAACACTTAATCCAATTAGTTACAGATAAGCATAAAGACCCTAGACACTATCTATAACAAAAGATAAGTATAAAACGTAACAGTCTTCAGATAAGCACGTAGACTTCATATCATCAACTGCTTCGTATCAACCTTCACTTCACATACACCACAACTTCGGACAGGAACATAGATATTTCGGATAACAAAATATCATCACAATCAGAATCCTAACATTCTCCCCCTTTGTGGTGAAGATGCTAGGTATCCGAAGTCTATAACATACGAAAGGCTTTACTCAATTCCCTTCGAATATGTAGCCACCATTTCAGATGTGTGCACAGCTCAAGCTTCGCATCGTCGGAGTTCTCATTATTCACCGTCACTCTAGCTATCATTCCTTCCAAAAACGTTGAAGGAAACTTCTCCTTTTCATCCATATCAAAGAATAGCTTTTTCAATGGACTTTTCTAGGTGAGCTTTCCCTTGTAAACTACTCCCCATGGTTTCTGAAGAATCTTTCCATCACTGATCTTGTCTATGCCTGTTAACTTTTTATCAGCAGCTGGAACAGATTGCTTAAAAAGTTTTGCAATTTCTAAGTCATACACGACGAAGTTTCAAAATTATGAACCCATAAATCTTCCAATTATTCTCTGACCTTTAGTAAGACCAACTTGCTGTGAGATTCTTACTTGAGTCAGGCTGTAAAATCTTTCAACTAGTACCACGAAATCGTTTGGGTTCATGAGTGGAAAATCAGCAACAGTGAATGAACTCTCTATCTTCTGTTCACCTCTTCGTACATGATAGGTGAAGTTCTGATATATATCTTCAAAGAGAGGTCCGGTTTCTATTTGGTCAATCCCAACAATCTTCAAGCAGGACCAGACATCGGTTTGATCAGCAGCAAGGTTCGCATGAAACCTAGCTTTTTGCTCTTGATACTTTCTTTTCTCTGCTGGATCAAACTCAACATCATAGACATTAGCAGCAAATAGTTTCGGATTGAATGGGATATCCAATTGCAACTCCGTTGTATTCTCATCACTGAACATTACAAGTGGCAACCGATCAAATACTTCCACAGTGCTAAAGGGCAAGTTCATAATCGTCTCATATGTCTAGATTTTGTTCACTGGACCTAAGACCTCCTTCTTCCCTGCTCTATCTCTTGAGATTACGTACAAATGCCTTAACTTTTCGTACTCCTCTGCCTTCTTTTTCTTTTCTTCAGACTTTGACAGCACTTCAGCAATCTTCTTTCCCTTATCGACTGAAGGGCCAGTCTCAGGAGGTACTTGAGAAGTTGTCATTTTTTTTTGAGGTGGATGAAGGTGCAGTACTTGCTCTGATATTGATTCCACCTGAAAATCTTTTTATGAGGCTGGAGGTGGATTCGGTTGTCATCGAAGTTGTTCTTCCCCAAACAGGAGGAATAGTTGTTGAAGTTGAAGTTGTGGTAATAGTTCCTGATGAGGGTGCTGATGTAGATCCAAAGAATGGCTTTGTAGTCGGACCAGCAGTGGTAGTTGTTGTTCGAGAGAGTGGTGCGAGGGTTATAATGGTTGTTGTTGGAGCGAAGGTGATGCGTGTTTCTCTTGTTGGTCGAGGCCCTTCTCCCCCTTGTGACAAAAGCACTGAGGGGTTCGGAGCACATGGTAACCTACTAACAAGAGTAAGAAGAGGTGCAATATCCTTTCGGATGGAGTCGGTGGTTTGAGAGACCAAAATTTTTATTTGTTGATTGGTTATGTTTTGTGCTTCTCTGTACACATTTAACTCTTGCACCTTTGGTTCGTAGATTGCAATGGTCTTCTTCGCATCCTCAACATCTTTCCTTAAACTTTGTAATTGGACATCGAATTCCTCAGCAGCTAGTTTAGATAGATTCTCAACCGAAGTAGACAGTGAGGTAAGCTTAGCTTGAACTTCTGTGTGGGCAGAATTGAGTTTGGTGACCACTCCGGTGAGTTTGGAGGTATGTTGTTCCTGGATTTGCTGTGACTTCTCTTCTACAATCTTTTCAACTGCCTTACATTACAGTTCAACCTTTTCTAAAAAAAATTTTGTCATCTGTTTAACATCGGTTCCCACAACCTTGATTGCCTCATCAATCTTTTTGGTGACTTTCTTTGTAATGGTTTCCTCGAAGGACGTAAGCGATTCCGCCAAGTGATCAGTAGATATCGCTGACCCTTTGTCCGATGTTTATGTGGTCTGTGCTCGGATCAAAACATTCAATTTCACATTGAGTTAACGGAATTGTTTCATTGACACTAGGTTCGTGTCTGGTTCATCATCATCTTCGTCTTGTATGTTTATTGGGGCTGTTTCAAAATAATCTTCCTCTTCTTTTTCAGTTTCGTGGGAAGAGGGAGAATCAGCCAAGTCATCCGTAAAAAATGAATGAATCGGAGGAGGTACTTCGTGTAACACCCCATTACCAACATATACATTTTAACCCATTTTAAATATACAAAACGTGGTTTTAACAAAAGCTTTGAGCATAATTACAAAAGATTGTCATGTTGGGGTATTACAAGTCTAATACATCACCATGGAAAAGCTACTACTAAGGATGTCCCAAAAGTAAAGCTTTAATTCTTCTAAAGTCTTCTAACATTTAAACTCCATCACCTGAGTACATAGCATTTAAAAAAATATACGTGAGACATAAAGTCTCGTGAGCAACATGGGTTTTAGACCCACATAATTTTAATTCAAAACAGACCATTAAACAAATTCATCATAATCAAACATAGTGCAAAAGCTTTCTTAATTAAAACATAGACCAATTGTAAATCGTGATTCATTGTTTATTATTTGGCTTTATACGGGTTTCCCCGTATCCCTTTCCCTCCCCGGAATAGAACTAATCTATCCGTGAGGGCGTGCTAGTTCCCTTTCCTTTCATGGAATAGAACAAATATATCCATAAGGGCGTGCTGAGACAACTACTTCGCGACGGGAGGTACCATCCTAGTAGTGTCTTTTGACCTCCCCTCACTAGGGTGAGATCTTTGTCCAGACGTCTTTCTCATTTCATTCATTTAGTTCATGTTCCAATTTATCGATATCAATTCATTAGAACTTGGTCATAACAACAATATCTTTCAACTTATAGAAAACATAAAGCTTTTTGCATAAAACGACCTGAGAAACATTTTTCTTAAAAATCTTTTGACACGACAATGCTTATAATTTTTTTTCCATGTACTCATAAAATCCACATGTTACTCACCTTGTACTAGAATTGGCTAGCTAGGTTCCCAAGGTCTTCTTGCCCTCACCTTGCTCACCAACAACTTGGTCACCACCTATTAAACCATATACAATTCGTATTCATTAACACTAATACATACTTATTCACCTATGAGGAATCATCATAATCATTTAATCTATTAGCAGTCTTCATAAATTTATACTTGACTAATAAGGACATATTTAATTTTTCAACAATATATCACTTAAATCCTCTCCCTTATCAATAATGTGGTTGTTAACACTTCATAACATCTAATTTCATCAATTAGTTCGGAATCACCATATATATATATATATATATATATATATATATATATATATATATATATATATATATATATATATATATATATATATATATATATATATATATATATATATATATATATATATATATATATATATATATATATATATATATATATATATATATATATATATATATATATATATATATATATATGCATACATTTTGACCTCAAGAGATCTCCAAGGCTTCAAATGGGTTGTTCCCTTGTCAACTCCATATTCCATTGGCATTCTTTTGTCCAACATGACATAATTATCCATATTCTAACTTCATATTTCCATAGAACTTACATACATTCATCAAAAGAATTCTCACTCACTGAAATTCATCCAACCTAATAATTTGATGGTGTTTTGAGTGAATTTTTTATGAACTAAACATAATCTAGGCAATAGGAACACCATACAACCATCAATTTTATAAAACTCTTAACAACCCAAAAATTAGGGTTCATGTCATCATCAAATTTCCATGGAATTAACTAAAACAATTTGTAGGGATATGTTTCTTACCTCAAGAGGATCACTTTGAACTAAAAAGCCCTTTGAAACGCTTGAATTTTGATGCTTGATTTGGTTTACACCTACTTAAACACTAAGAACACACATAGTGTTCTTGGGAGTGTCGAAAACCATATTCACGCCTTTAATCGTCCAAGGGATAGTCGAAAACAGGTGTCACAAGTCTAGGGTATCTAGGTGTCAAAAATGGGGTCAAACAGTCAACTCACGCGCCCACACGCGCTCCAGAAGTCTCCAAAACGCTGATTCGTCAGCTTTTTACACGGCCCATGTAAAAGTGCATATTGATCAACCCGAAGGTTACACAGCCCGCGTAAAAATTACACGATTTTCGTAATTTCTTCATACGAGCTTCAAATTTTACAAACTTTATATGCCTAGAAAGCTAAGAATAAGCACTACAACTTACGCTTACTGAAGTTTTCCCCATTCCCTCTACATTTCTCTCTAGAATTGCTTGAACTTGACCATTTCTTGATTTTTGGTCTATTTTTGCCCAACTTCAACTGGTCATAACTTTTTCATTCCAACTCCAAATGTTCCCGTTCGTTTTCCTATGTCTTTAAAATTTCAAATACTCCATTTTTAATATTCTGAATAATTTCCCCATTCTCACTCTATTTTGAGTTATTAATTTGCAAATTACTAACAACTCCAACTTTCCATAATTCCCTTTTTCATGGTAAAATACACTTCTAATTCAAACCCATCATATTATATTTCATACAAACATCATAGAAGACTTAATACACCAAGTTACACATTATCACATAAATAAATAATTTCCACATAAGTTTTTAACAATGATACAAAAGTTTGGTTGTCACACTTACCTCCCCCTAATTAGGATTCCATCCTCGAAATCAAATTATAGTTAACAACATTTGGGTGCCTTTTCTTCATTTCTTCCAAAGTTTTCCAAGTTAGGTTAGGCCCCAAAGAGTGTTTCCATTTGACCAACACAAGGTCAATTTCTTTATTCCTCAACTTTTTAGTCTTTATCTCCAACATTGCTTCCAGTTCTTTGATTAGTTTGTTAGGAGTCTCTACCTTTAAGTCTTTCAATGGGATGGCTAATTCTTCTTTTCCAAAATACTTTTTCAAATAACAAACATGAAAAGTATCATGTATCCCACTTAATTCTTGAGGTAATTCTAATTTGAAGGCTTGTACTCCAATTTTTCTCAAAATCTTGAAGGGTCCAATATACCTTGGACTTAACTTTCCTCTCTTGCCAAATCTCACAACACATTTCCATGGTGACACCTTAAGCATCACCAAATCACCTTCCTTCGAGTCATAAGGTCTCTTCTTCAAACTCGCGTAACTTCTTTGTCGATCCTGTGTGTGACATCCCGGAAATTTATACCTAGAACTATAAATAGTTAATTCACCGCAAACCTCTTTATAACCAAACCTTTTGAGCTTCAATGCATACTTTGGAAAATATAGTGTCATTGCGATTAAAATAAGATACGAGATGAAATCTTACTTCCTATAATGGAATATCTCAAGCACAAACTGAAACCCTAGTTAATACGTCTGAAAAACTGAAAATAAGTATTAACCATTTGTGAAACAAAACAAGCAATCTAACCTCAGAGTACGTATTTCCCTGATTCCGGAAATATAAATAACATTCAAAACGGAGCTCATATGCAAAAGTTACGACTGTTATAAGAAAACAAGCCAAAACAAACCAGTGTAACACTGATTTTCTTTAACTACATAAATCGTTTCGATCCGTTGAGGCACTTGCGCACCTCATATGGAAATTCCGAGAACATTATTGGACTCAGACTATGGTCTATTATTGCATTCCATACTCGAAATATTTTTAGCAAAAATATTTATAAAAGTCAAACGCTGGATGCTACGGATAATCGAACGCACATATTTAAACACGTTTTCCCAGTGTTCTACAACTCGAGGGTTTCTGAAACCGGTGCACTCGGCTCGACAATTCTCCGGTCTCAAAAAATTTATTAGACATCGGGATCTTGCGCACGAATTATGTCATCCACGACATCACTTTCACCAACCGCAACTACTCCATGAGACTATAAATAAGAGGCTTTGCATCTCATTTTTCTTCACCAATTCACCAAAGCTTCTAGCTTTTTCTTTCTTTCTCCAATTGCTCTCCTTTTGGCCAAGAACACCACCACCATTGGCCATGGCTCCACTACCGTCGCACCATCACTTCGCCGCACAAAACCTTGTTGTTTTGTGGTGTTATTTCACGGTGCTTCTCAAACACGATCTTTCTTATATCTAAACTGAATTCACGCTTCAAATGTGAGTGTTACGGCCCCTTTGTCTATGTTTTTATATATTATGGGGGAGAATACATGTGTAATATAAACATTTACCAATTTCATATCAAGTTTTATAAATGTTATTATAGCTTTATAAAATGTTTTCAATAAGCGAGTATTGTACACTATTACGTATATACTTATCAACATACTTGGCTTTTATAACAAAAACCATTTTGGGATGAGACTTGTCTATCCTACATTTATCAATGGCTTAGATAGTGAGACACTATTCATAACTAAGTAGAAATACCTAGACACCACACTACTATAACCGTTAATCAAGCAGAGTGAGATACATATGTATAGATCTATACGGGTTGACACCCCCACCTATGGTTGTTAGCTACAACTTCGATCTGCAAATCGATGTAGGTGATACTTATCTTTTTCATTACTACGACGTCCATGAAGCGTTGTAGGGGGGGTACATTTAAGTCGAATAGCTCGGTTGTAGGACTCAACTATACGCATTGATGGTTTTCTCATAAACGTACTTATCATTTATAAGTATGGTATTACTTATGGTTTTCAAAAACTCTATACAATTCATTTATAAGTATGGTATTACTTACGATTTTCAGCAACTCTTTACGAACTCATTTACAAGTATGATTATACTTACAAAAGGAATACTTTTAGTTATTTTAAAAGTTTCAGTGCTGTGTTCAGCATAAAACCTGTAACTCTCACCAACCTTGTGTTGACCCTCAAAACTACATGTATTCTCAGGAAATCAATGAGACTTTCAGAATATGGAAATCTTCACGGATTTCAGGCAACCTAGTTTTGTTATATATGTTAAGGCATTTCATGTACTCTACTATTATTATTTGTAAGAACAATGTATTCAAACTTCAAGATGAAATACAACTATCCTTTGGTTTATTGTTGTACTTGTACTGTATATATTCAATTGCATGTGATCCAAGAACTTAGTCGCACAGCCCGGCATGTTCCGCCGCCTCGGTCGGGGATGTGACACTGTGCCGCCTTCATGTTTGCTTGAATTATACCAATTTTCTCATTTGTTATTCTAACAATTTCTGGACCAGTGAGCCTACTTTTACCCGCTTCCAACCAACATAAGGGTGTTCTACAATTCCTACCATATAATGCCTCGAAGGGCGGCATTCCAATGCTTGAATGGTAGCTGTTGTTATAAGTAAATTCTACTAATGGTAGATGTTCGTCCCAACTACCACCAAAGTCAATAGCACAAGACCTCAACATATCCTCCACGGTTTGAATAGTACATTCACTTTGTCCATCCGTTTGAGGATGATAAGCCGTACTCATTTTGATTCTTGTTCCCAATCTTTCTTGTAAAGCTTCCCAAAAATCTGAAGTAAATCTTGCGTCTCTATCTGATACTATGGACAACGACGCTCCATGGAGTCTTATTACTTCATCAATATAAAGTTGAGCTAGATTTTCAAGTGGTTTAGTCTCTTTGATAGCAAGGAATAAAGCGCTTTTGGTCAATCGATCAACTATGACCCAAATACTATCATGTCCCTTTCGGGTCCTTGGTAGGCCAACAATAAAGTCCATAGTCACATATTCCCATTTCCCCGCCGGTATCTGTAGCGATTGAGCACTACCATAAGGTACTTGATGCTCCGCCTTAACTTGAGCACACGTTGCACACCTTGAAATGTACTTTGCTATTCTCCTCTTCATTCCCGGCCACCAATAATGTTGTTTTAAGTCTTGATAATTTTTGAGCTACCCGGGTGAATAGAGTACTTAGTCTTATGAGAATCATCAAGTATCATCTTTCTAAGCCCACCAAGCTTTGGCACCCAAATCTGATTTTTAAAAGTCTTCAACCCTTGACTATTTTCTTCAAACTCTTGGTTCTTACCCAACCTTTCATTCTTCAAGTTGTCACTTGACAAAGACTTTGGTTGAGCCTCTTTGATTTTTCCAATTATACTAGACACTAAGTCTATCCGAATTAATCTTCCTTTGATCTTCTTCTCGTGAATCTTCCGACTTAGGGTGTCTGCCACAACATTGGCCTTCCCAGGGTAATATATGATTTCACAATCATAATCACTAATAAGCTCGAGCCATCTACTTTGCCTCAAATTCAGTTCTTTTTGGGTGAATACGTATTAGAGGTTTTTGTGATCGGTATATAGCTTACATTTTGTTCCATACAAGTAGTGTCTCCAAATTTTTCAATGCAAAAACTATGGCTGCAAGCTCCAAATCATGAGTAGTGTACCTCATCTCGGGATCCTTCAATTGACGAGAAGCATATGCAATCACCTTTCCTCGTTGCATCAATACACATCCTAGCCCTTTACCCGAAGCATCACTGTAAACAACAAAATCTTCGGTTCCCTCGGGTAAAGAAAGAACCGGGGCATTACATAATTTCTCCTTCAACATCACAAACGCCTTCTCTTGATCCATTCCCCATTCAAACTTCACTCTTTTTCTAGTTAGCTTAGTGAGTGGCACCGCAATACGAGAGAAATCTTGAACGAACCTTCGATAATACCCGGCGAGTCCAAGAAAACTTCTTACTTCCGTAGGAGTCTTTGGAGCCTCCCATTTCATTACCGCTTCCACTTTCGCCGGATCAACTTTAATACCTTGCGTGGAGACTATGTGACCAAGGAATTGCACTTCTCTTAACCAGAATTCATACTTAAAAAACTTCACGTATAATTGCTCTTTCTTCAATACTTCTAAAATCGTTTGGAGATGACGCTTATGATCTTCCTCATTCTTTGAATAAATGAGAATATCATCGATGAAAACGATGACAGAATCATCAAGGAATGGTTTGCAAACTCAATTCATCAAATCCATAAAGATAGCAGGAGCATTAGTAAGACCGAATGGCATTACAAGAAATTCGTAATGACCATATCGGGTGCGAAAGGCTGTCTTCTCAACATCAGAATGTTTCACTCGAACCTGGTGATACCCGTACCGCAAATCAATTTTTGAGAAGTAATCAGCACCTTGTAGTTGGTCAAAAAGATCATCTATTCTAGGTAACGGGTAACGATTTTTAATGGTAATCTTATTAAGCTCTCGATAGTCGATACACATGCGCATCGAACCATATTTCTTTTTGACGAATAACACAGGTGCACCCCACGGAGAAGAACTCGGCCTAATAAACCCTTATCAAGCAATTCTTGCAACTGAGACATGAATTCACGCATTTCGGTCGGTGCTAGACGATATGGAGTACGAGCAATAGGAGTTGACCCCGGAATAAGATCGATGTGAAATTCAACTTGCCTTTCGGGCGGCAAACCGGGTAGGTCGTCGGGAAACACTTTCGGGTAATTACACACCACTTCGATGTCATGAATAGATTTCTTTTCTTTTTCGTTTGTCATAACGTAAGCGAGAAAGGAACAACACCCTTTTGAAAGACATTTTCGAGTCTTAACCGTACTAATGAGACTAGGTACATGGTCGCACTTATCACCATAAACATACACTTTACTCCAATCGGGAATCCTAATCGACACGATCTTCTTCCCACAAGAAATTTTTGCATCATTTGCTCCAAGCCAATCCATACCAATCACAATATCGAAAGATTTTATCCCAATTGGAAGAAGATTCAATGAAAATTTCCTATCGTCTATACTAAATTCGCAATCTCGGTACATATGTCGTACCTCCAAAAATTTACCACTCGCTATCTCCACTTCATATAACATATTTAACGATTCTAGGGGTACATTGAGTTTGAGTCCAAACTCATGAGACACAAACGAATACGAAGCACCAGAATCGAATAAAACATATGCAGGTAATGAGTTGACAAGTAATATACCTGAGACCACATCATGAGTTTCTTTCGCTTCCCCTCGAGTAAGTTGAAAGGCCCGAGACTTCACCTTTTTTGGCTCCGCCTTCTTCTTAGCCATGGACATGAGCGTTTCTCCACCCTTCTTCGGACAATTAAAACTATAATGGCCCTTCTCATGACATGAATAGCATTCAACTTCACTCACCGGCTTCATCTTACATTCTTTCGATTTATGACCAAATCGACCACACTTCTTTGCGCTTCCTTGCTATGATTGATTAAAACTGGACTTACCCTTTTTATTTGAGCCACCTCCACCACCGCTAAACTTGCGTTTGCCACCAAAAGCTTGCCTTTCCAGCGCCCGTCTTTTTCCCACGTCTTCCACATTTCGAGCCGCAATAATTGCATCATCAAGTGTTTCAGCTCTTTTAGCCTCTAGTTCATATTCCGACGGTAAGCCCCTAGCGTATCGGTTAATTCGTGAACGAGTAGTAGGGTAAGACTCTCCCACAAATGGTAACATATCACAGAATTTCTTTGTATACTCATCAACGAATGAGTTACCCTTCTTTAAAGTTATAACGTCTTCTTGAAGCTTCTCTATATCCTGCACGGGACAAAACTTGTTCTTCAGACGTGAAGTGAACTCATCCTATGACCACTTGTACACCACATTCTTTCCTAGAGTTTCATACAATGTGTTCCACCAAACCAATGCGTCATCTTTTAGAAGACGAGAGGCATAGTACACTTTATCGTTTTCATGACATTAGCTAACCTCCAAGACTTGCTCGGTTTCTCGGATCCATCTCATTGTGACCTTCGGTTTAAAACTACCGAGATATTCAGTAGGTTTGCATGCAAGAAAAGACTTAAATGAACACCTCTTTTTAGGTTTTGATCCCACGCTTCCATCATCCTTTGAAGAGTCTCCACTCATCGGCTTCCATGAAACATCTTGTGAGGAATGAGTGTGTTGCTCTCCAAGTCGGTTATCGATTATATTATTAACATCCTCCTTCATGTCATCCCTCAAATTATTAATGAGGTTATGAATTGCTTCGATTGTTACGGGTCGCTATGGCGGTTGCGGGTTCGGCTCAATTCCCGCATTAACCACGTTATTGACGGGTACACTTCCATGAGAAGAAGTGTGGCTTGCTTCTTGCCCGTCAACTAGAGGATGTTGTCCACCTCCTTCCATTTACTATATACGATAAATGGAATTTTCGTTTAATACACATTATTTTCATTTAATAACGAAAGCGGTAGCATGTTATGTCCCTAAGTAATCTTCCTAATATAAGGTTCATCTAAACCTATAAATCCTAACTTACAACCATGGTCCAATAAATTTAAGCGTACCTACAAAATTCCTAAGGCATACTGAATTCCTACCTTAATAGTTTAAACCTAGGATGAATTTCCAACCTAATTCGCTTAAACCATGGCTCTGATACCAAATTGCCCATTTTAAATATACAAAACGTGGTTTTAACAAAAGCTTTGAGCATAATTACAAAAGATTGTCATGTTGGGGTATTACAAGTCTAATACATCACCATGGAAAAGCTACTACTAAGGATGTCCCAAAAGTAAAGCTTCAATTCTTCTAATGTCTTCTAACATTTAAACTCCATCACCTGAGTACATAGCATTTAAAAAAATATACGTGAGACATAAAGTCTCGTGAGCAACATGGGTTTTAGACCCAAATAATTTTAATTCAAAACAAACCATTAAACAAATTCATCATAATCAAACATAGTGCAAAAGCTTTCTTAATTAAAACATAGACCAATTGTAAATCGTGATTCATTGTTTATTATTTGGCTTTATACGGGTTTCCCCGTATCCCTTTCCCTCCCTGGAATAGAACTAATCTATCCGTGAGGGCGTGCTAGTTCCCTTTCCCTTCATGGAATAGAACAAATCTATCCATAAAGGCATGCTGAGACAACTACTTCGCGACGGGAGGTACCATCTCAGTAGTGTCTTTTGACCTCCCCTCACTAGGGTGAGATCTTTTTCCGGACGTCTTTCTCATTTCATTCATTTAGTTCATGTTCGAATTTATCGATATCAATTCATTACAACTTGGTCATAACAACAATATCTTTCAACTTATAGAAAACATAAAGCTTTTTGCATAAAACGACCTGAGAAACATTTTTCTTAAAAATCTTTTGACACAACAATGTTTATAAAAATTATTTTCCATGTACTCATAAAATCCACATGTTACTCACCTTGTACTAGAAGTGGCTAGCTAGGTTCCCAAGGTCTTCTTGCCCTCACATTGCTCACCAACGACTTGGTCACCACCTATTAAACCATATACAATTCGTATTCATTAACACTAATACATACTTATTCACCTATGAGGAATCATCATAATCATTTAATCTATTAGGACTCTTCATAAATTTATACTTGACTAATAAGGACATATTTAATGACCTAGACTCTACTACGGTGGTACTTGTTGAATTCTAATTAGATTTCATGAATTGTTAAGTGTTACGAAGTCAAATGTCCTTTTGGATATTGTTGAACTGTATATGCATTCATGTTGTAAGTCCAGACTTGATGACCTAGACTCTACTGCAGTGGTACTTGTTGGGATTCGATCATACAAACACAAAACATATATAGCGGAAGACTTAACAAGATCAAATCACATAACTATCCATGAACAGAGTCCAGCATCATGCAGTTCATATTAGTTATAGCAACTTTAAACATAAACAGAATGTACATCATTTAATCTCCTTCTTTGATCTCTGGTTAATGCAACCGTGCATTGGATGAATAGGATCCAAAGTAGAATCCCTCTAATGATTCACACCAAGGATCTCCAGAAAATGTAAGTCCTGATTCCTAGATCTAACAAGGTATCAATCAATAACTCGATTAATGCAGAATCTTAATCAAGCTATGAATCCAAAACACTTAACAAGAAAACAATTAACCTTCAATGCACTCAATTGTATTGACAAATTGACGGGTACATAAGGTTTACTATGATCGATCTCTCTCTATCTCTCTATTCTCGCACACACAAATCGACCAACAACAATTATGGCTGACAAAACACTATATACACTAACCTAATTACATAAGCCCACCCAATCATAAGTCCACCGAAATCAATAGCCCAAGCCCACCAAAATCACTTGTCATTTCGGTCCAAGTCCACTAAGAACACTACAGTTTTCGGTCCAGGCCGAAAACTCTCTTTTGTCTTGGAACAGCACATTAAGCCTTTGAAATGTAAAGCATAAACCACTAAATTATGTACCAACAGAAAACCAGACAAGTTGTCCAATCCAATCCCTTTCAAGTAATTTCTCCAAATTAACGTGTTGATGACCTTGGACACCAATTCTAACAGTCTCCCAATTGGACAAGTTGTCAACTCTGTATGGTCTAAATATTATCTGATAATTAGCAGAGAGTATGTCATCCAATACAACTGTCAAATTCTGATCAACGATAATAGACGACCCTTAGATAAGTGATCAAGTATTCCTCCATTCTTCTAGATATCGTAATGAACCTGGGTCATGGATAAGGTCAAACCCGAAAGTTCAAAATTATGTTTCCTGATAGTGATTTATGATGACTCTATCAAACTACTGATTGAACACATCAATCTAGACAAGGTTTGGCCAAACACTTAATGTCAGCATCAAATCATCGAGGGGGGCCCACAGATATCAATTCTCCTTGTTAGGACAGAAGGACCAGATAAACTCTGACTATATAGTCTCTGTCTATTTCATCATGTCAAACATGGACATACCCTTTATAACTACCAGTTACGAATAACGTTTGAGTAGACCAATGCAATAGAATCATAGTGCAAATCCTCATGCATCTCGGTTTGAAGAATAAAAGATATTATCATCTTAAATTAGTTGTGACTTAATCCATGAAGTAATCTCTAGATTCAGGTTGTTCCAATACTTGAGTCCCTATCAATACTCATGAGTGTTAGTCGTAATCTCCATGCTATGTCTAATCACTATAGACAATCTACTAACTATCCATGACAGTCTTAAATCACTACTTGCTTCCAAGAGTATGGCCGACTGTGGAAGTTTGAGTAAATTAATACTTGGGAAGCGGGTCCTAAACATGCTAAAGTGAAACACAGTATTAAATTAATGCAAATGGTAGCAATCTAGCTCATTATCAACTCTCCACATGATAATCACCAAATCAGATAAAATTGTATACTCCTATATGTTTCAATTTTATCAAACTAATAACTAAAACACTTAAGTCATATCACTCATAAACTTAACGCCTATGGACCCTAATATGGCCTTCATGCTTGGTCTGCATCAATGCCTTCATGAAACGATCAGTCGGATACTCTTTCGATGATGCCCTATTCACTATGATGTCTTAACTTGGTTTCTAAACACAGTAGCAGTATGCTTCAACTTCTCATGGTCCTCAGGTTCCTCAGGTAAGGAAACTGATCCCTCGATACGAAGATTTCAAGGAGTTCATTGGTGTTAAGGACAACACCAATATTACCAAAAAAAATCATCCAACCATGTAGTCTTTTTCACAACCTCAGAAGCTGTTATATACTCGGACTTGCATTGATTTCAACTTGGAACCTATGCATGTTATTATTCCTTCATTTTAACAAGAACACTTATCCTGATTGTGAGCAAGAGTCGTCTATGGCATCACTATGACCAGTTACTCTTAGTTATTCTTTATCCTCCATAAGCCAAGAACATATTCCTTCGTTTCCTTAGAAACTCTAAGAATGTCCTTCATTGCTGCCCAATGACTTTCGTCAGGGTTGTCTAAAATCAACTCACTATGCTCCAAGCATACGAGATGTAAGGTTAAGTACGTGTCATGGCATACATAATCGATCCTATAGCAAAAGCATATGGGACTCCACTCATTTCGTCCAATTACGTTCTAGTACTAGGACATTGATTCTCCAATCAATTTCATGCCAAGGGTAGAAACCCTTTCTTGCAGTCATGCATCTTCGAATTACTTCAATATTATACTAAATATGTACTTTGGCTGAGTCCTTTTCTGTACGTTTTTATTTATCTCTATAGATTCTTATACCATGTATGTATGTTGCATCTCCTGGGTTCTTTATAGCAAAACATTTCTTGAGGCCAAGTCATTATAGTTTGTAACAATGAGAAATCGTGTCCTATAAGCAGTATGTTATCTACATACATTATCAGGCAGACTACAATACTACTCCGACTAGTTATGACATAGTCACAGTACTTATATTTTCTTCTTCGAAATCCAAACTCTTTGGCATTTTCATGACCGCAAAGATTCCTGCTGTGAGGTGCTTGTTTGATTCTTCAGATGAATCTTTCAAGCTTTCTATCTATCAGGATATTTGGCATGTTTAGAAGCCATTCGGTTGTGGTACAAGCACAACCCCTTTGTTTTCCATTTAAGGAATGTAGTCTCAAACATCCACTTTGCCATGTCTCATAAAATGCAGATGTGGCAAACTATATCCTAACAAAATCAATCTCAGATATTGGTGAGAGTGTTTCCTCATGATCAATTTCTGGAGTCTAAGTATAGCACTTCTCAAAAAATTTTGCTTCAAACATGTGTACATTCATATTCATATTCATGTTGTTTTCTTTTGAATGTATAATTACACCCACTGGTTTTAGGCCAGGTGTAAGATCAATCAAATTAAACATGGACTGAATCTTGCCTTCTATATCCTCTTTTATATGGCAGCATTGGGCTTACTAATGCTTCCATGTAGTTGGATGACTCATACTTACCAACCACTGTTTTACCACTAATCAGTGTGTAACTTTCAGTAATATAGAAACCATAAAACTCGGAAGAGTGACTAACTTTGTTGGATCTGCAAAGAGGAGGTGGAATTATGTCAGTTTCCTCAACAGGAGTCTCATCCTCTGGTTGAGTGGTAGTTGTTAACTAAAGGTTCTTCATTGGTTGACTCTTGAATCTTTTCAAGATCAATCTTACTCCTACTGAGTTCGTTCTCAAGAAAGTCTCTCCTTCGAGCCATAAACACTTTTTTCTCAAAACGCTTGAAAAACAAGTATCCAAAGGACTTGTGGCGTTAGCCAATGAAATGCACTTCTCTGATCTGGGTTCAAGCTTTGTTGGGTGTTGAAATCGATCAAACAGTGAGATATGACAAGTATTCTACTAAGATAAATTATACTAAGCAACACACACAAACAATTATAAGTAAGAATAGATAAGAACACAATGGAATTGAATAACGTGTGCCGAATGCTTTGATTTATCGATTAGGGTTTTACAATGTTGAAGATGCAATCTCACACACGACACGGAATGGTATCACTGATATTTATACATGGTCAGTGATACGGATAGTACAATTATTATAGAGAATATCCTATCAGAGTACTAGCCAATAGGATTCTAGATTCATGCACCACGTAGTCTGCAGACACGCGTGCACCAAAAGTTGTTACTTCAAAATAGCCTTCGGATCCTCCATGATAAAAACTTTGGAGTCTTCAGGCTTCGAGGTCTTCTTTATCAAAATAGCATGTCTTCGGATTGAGTAGCACTTCATCACAAACATAACTCAACAATCTCCCCCTTTGTGTGAAGTGCATCCGAAGCCTATCTCTTATAGTGTCTCTTGAAAGCTTGTTTCAAGGCATGTCGCACGGTCAACCACCAGTTAAGGTATTCTCTCACCTTCTTCTTCTCTTGCCAATTGTTCACAAAACAGTTGTTTACCAATCCCAACACTTGGGAAATGGATTCTGAAGGGTAAAGGCCCAAGTAATCAATCTCGAAAAACTTTGTGACCATAGTTTCATTGTCACTGGATAACCCTTTGAAAACAACACCCCAGGGCTTGTCCACAATCTGCCTGGCTTTCAAATGATCGAAGTTTTCAATTGTAGTTGGTGGGGGTGCAAGAGATTGTCCGAAGAGTTTTGCCACAACAATGTCAAACCTGGCAAATCTCATAAGATAAATTCGGAAGAAGGAGGAGATGTGGTTCTTTACAGCGGTGAAGACCATCACTGACTCGACTTCCTTTCCAGCTGAGAACTTCAAGATATCAAGAAGTATAATATAATCAGTGGGATTCATAATTAGGAAGTCTGCTATTGTAAATCTTGAATCTTCTTTATTGATACCCCGAAGTACAAAGAATTCAATGTTTTGAAATCCAATGTACGTCTCTCTTTCTTTGATGGAGATTATTTTTACTATCTTCTTCTCACTCCATACATAGTTCGGAGCTTGAATGAACTTTGTATGGAATGCAATCTTCTTTTTCTTGAAGGCTGTCAACTTATATTTTGGCACTTGCCTTTTAAATTATAGAAAGGCAAAGGTTTTAGGATCATATGGAAGATCCAGTTGATGGTTGATCTCGGTTTTTGTATCAAGGCTCTTGAGAGGAAGCCTATTGAAGACTGTGAAGTAATTGAAACCAATGGTTATGATCAGTTCCTCAGTCCATGTTTGGTTTTCGTGTGCAATGTTGTTGATCATGAGAATCTTCTTGTAATCTTCCTTACGTTCTTTATGGACTTGCTCCATGTGGGGAGCGATTTTTAGCTCTTTGCTTTGTGATTTTGTACAAGATCCACCTGCCTCTGTGTCCTGGTGGTACCGAAGGTAGGACCAGTGGTGGAGATGATTGGTGGGATAAAGTTTAGTCTTCCCAGGATGGTGGGTTGATAAGTAGTTTGCGGTTCGGAGGTTGTAGTAACCAAAGCTTGAGTAACCATAGCTTGAGATCCAGAGGCTGCGGATTCACCCCCTTGTGAGGGTTGAGCCACTGGTTCAACCTGAGCAATTTCCTGAGGATTCGACTAGGTAGCTTGACAGCGTTCCATTTTGATTGACACATTGATCAAAGGCTGAAGAGTGTTCTTCAGCTTCTCAACAATGTCCGAAGTGATTGCAGAGTTGGTTTTCTTGAGTTCATTTGCAAAGACGGTCACTGCAGAACGTGATTGTTCTGCAGTCAGCTTTTCGATTCACTTGTGTACATCTGACAGGTATTTTGCAAAGCTAGTTTGGTATTGCGAATTGAACGATTTGGTTTCGTCTCGAATGTCATTCAAGGCCTTCATCACTTCGGAGTTCGACAACTCCATTTTCTCCACCAGATCATCGATTTTCTTTTCAATTTGCTCCTTCAGGAGCCGATGCCTCTCTTCTACTTGTTCAACCGCAGTGTTGAACTTTTCTTCTAAGATTCGTTGAATTTGGATTTGTTGATCGAGAATTCGTTTTTCAGATCCCCTAACTAGTTCATCCATCTTTTCAGTCAAGGCTTTTTGGGCTTCAGCCATTTGTTTACCAAAATTTCCCTCAGGCTTCCTCAAGCGATCAAAACCAGTGTTTGATTGGAGAAGAGCATCCAGTTTTCGGTTGAGGAACTTGTATTGTTTGAAAAAAATAAAGTCATTGTCATCCAGGTTGTCATCATCATTGTCTTCTATCATGCTTGGCGCCATATGAAAGGAAGCCATGGTCTCTTCTGAAGATGGTGGCTTAGAGGTTGTGGTGGTTTGAAGGTCAAAATCAAAATCATCTTGGAAAGGATAATCGGGAAGTGATGTATCCAGACCAGAAGAGGAGATATTTAACATTGGTTCGGAAGAGGTGATGATTGGTTCAGATGTTTGAGGGGCTGAAATAGTGGGGTTTTCCATGTAGGAGGTGATAGGTTCAGAGGTTGAGTGGTAGAGATAGGAGGAGTTTCTGTGGTATGGATGGTAGATGTCAGTGGAGCAGTGGTTAGTGGTACATCCGAAGTGGATGTGTGGATTGTAGAGGTTTTTTAGGATGTAATGGTGGTAGTGAAAGGAGCAGATGTTGGAGGTGGTGGAGGTGGAATAGTGGTATGTGGTGGAGTTGGTGGTCTTGTTTCATGAATTAGGGAGGACTGGTGTTCTTCCTCATGTTCTTTCTGAGTGTCTTTGGAGTGTGATTTATTGGACACCGAAGCTTCATCCACAACCAGCAATTTCCTGGTATGCTTCAGTTGTTTTCTTTTTGGAGTGGTTTGCTCTGTAGCCTTCCTCTACCTCACAACCTTCTTCAGGCCACTTGGTCCTCTTGTTGCCTTCCTTTTTCCTTTGGTTTGAATTAGAGCTTTGACTTGTGCAGTTTGGATGATTTCACGAACAAGGTAAGGCACATCTAGTGTATTGCGGTACATGTTAACCTCATTGCACTCTATTGACACTTTTGAGAGCATCACTTGAGGTATTTGTACACAAAATTCAGCAGGTATTTCATCCAAGGCTGGAACTGTTATGTATGTGTATTTCATTTCATGGAGAGAGGGATCAGAAACATAACTTGCTTGCTGGTAGTGGGCATGAGCAACTATTGCCCAAAATCTTGCGTTTGAGATCTCAGTTCCCTTCAATGTATGGTTGATGTGTGAACAGAAGTCAGCCTATAGAATTGATGCAAAATCAACTTTGACATCATAGTAGATTCTATATAAGAGGCTTTGGAATGTTTGACTGGCAGAATCTAGACCTGAGGTCCTTCCAGAGAGGCATCTTAGGAAAATGCTAAAGAAGTATCTCCATAGATCAGGAAGATGCCTCTTCTTGAAAGTGTTGATGCTTTCAAGTTGAGGTTCATAGCCCATGGCGTTGAACATATCCACCAATTGTTCAGCAGTTGGTAACACAATTTCTTTTGGATCATAAACTGGAAGGTGCAGGGCCTCAGCAAATTTGATTTTGGTCAGTTAAAACCTTTTGATTTTGCCCTTAACGTCAACAGCTTCATAGTGAACAGATTTCACATTGTTTTCGAAGTCAAACACGACATTTGAAGTGTAGTGAGTCCTGTGAACAAGAGTTGCTTCAATAGAGGGAGTATAGGTCAAGGCGTGACCAAGAATTGATTGTTTCAAGCATTCAACAAGAGCATTTATTGGTTGGGGATAAAGACTGAGATCAGTGCGAAGAAACAGGTTCGCATACTGACTCTTAAGCACTGGAATCGACATTGCTTCAGTAGTCTGAGATGATGCTTCAGTTGCAGCAGCGGCCATTGTTGATCGGACGAAGAAGACAAAGAGAAATTAGGGTTCTTTGAGAGAAATCTTGTAGAGGAAGTTTGAAAGTTTTGATCGCGTAAAGAGACGAACTGAAGCGGTGTGGGATATATATAGTGTTCGTGGTCCCAATGCCATTTAATGCACGTTTGAATAGGTCCACTAGGAATATGACACCTCAGCATCTGTTCGTCCCACTATCTCTGCATAGACGGAAACATCTGTGTGTCAGTAATGATTATTCAAATTTGAACCACCCTTTTTCACACGATCTTTTTGTTAAGATTCTCCATGATCTCCTGTATGACAGCTGTTTACTAACGTTCATTTAATTTGAATGAATGTTTGTCTCTGGAGATATCATAAATGCGAAAATCATTTGAACATTTAATCGACTTCGGATCAACAAGGATAAGTGTGACATTTATTGGTATCCTTCGGAGTTTGAAAATTGATCAAGTGTTAAGTGACATTCCGAAGGGTATTGACAACACATCGGATAAAGAGTATTTGTGGCAGATGCTATCAATACTCCGAAGTCTTTTGCCTTTGTTGAAAATTTGTTTCCTTTTTGTTTTGTTTTTGATGATGGATTATGACTTCTAACCTTAACTTCCATGAACATTGTGTAAAGAAGTTTCGACATTTTAGCATTTAGAATCATCGGATCATGTTGGAAGTCCATTTTTCATTCTGAAGCCTGTTTGATTGAACATCAGTCATAAGATGCATAAGTCTAATCACCCCAATCTGAACTTAATTTCGCATTTTTGCAAGAAGGTTTGATTTTTCTTTTATGTTTCAAATTTTTCATACTAAATGATGTTGACATTCACTTCATTGAAATTTAGAAAGATTTCACTTTTGAATTGAGCATTAGAAAGTTTGTTTGAAGATTTGGATTGCTTTAAAAAAACCTTTTGAAAAATTTATTCCATTTCATCAGTTGAGGTGTTTGGATGCACTATCCTCTGATGACAAGCCTTTGAGCTTCGTACACCACCCTAACATTACCATTTAAGATAGATTACTTGAAATGTTCATATTCTCTACATGGTACTCAACTATGTTATAAGAGTTCCTTGTATTGTCATTTAAGACAGACGAATAAGCCTTTGAGTGCTGATTTATCTTTATTTTTGCATTCCTTGATTATCTTTTTACTTATTTGTTGTCTTTGATTCTTTTGAAATCCTGAATTTTTGTTTTTCTTTTGGGTTTTTCAATATTTCATTTTTGAAACTTATCTTTTCTTTTGGAGTTTCATATCCGAAGAGCCAAAATTTCACCATGTGATAACATTTGATGGTGTTTTTGTATTTGTTGTTAGTTCTATATGCCCAAGGATGATCATAAAATGATATTACTAATAATACATGATCCTATAGGGTCACACCAACAACAAGTTTGACACCAATTGATCATTTGGAATGTTAAATTTGATTTAGCATCAAATGATACTAAACTTGCTATTTAATTTTCTGTAAGTTATTATTATTTGAGGTAAATAATAATAACTCCCAAAATTAATGGTTGATTAATAATTCATATGTGATGAATTAATTAAGTACAACAATTATTTTGTTTAAGTTGTTAAATGATTTAATTGAATTATGGGTAAACCTTTTATTATTTATTTAATTGATGAATTAAATAAAATGTGCATATTGAAATGTATTATATATACATATATATTTAAAACATATGTATATGTATATATTTTTCAATTCATAAGGCATGTTTATTAAAAGGTTTGTACTAATGATAATGACTTAAATGTTATTTCATTATACAAAATTTGAAAGTTTATTATTTATAAAACCTTATAAGATAAGTTTATAAATAATAAGAGGTTATAAACCTCTTTCTTTTCTTTATGGGGGCCGGCCACAACATGTGCCAAAAGGCCATGTGAGAATATTATAATGAAGCATGATATATTCTCTCTTGAATCAAGGATTGACTATGTGGACATGTGAAACTTTTCTTGAGTGCATGCACCAACATATTCCTTGTGTTTTGTGACCTCATGGCCGGCCATATAGAGGAGAGATGAGTGACTTTCAAGTGTAATAATAATCAGCCAAAATACTCCAAAAACTCTCTTAAGAACATAAGCCAAAAACATTTTTGCTTTGAAGAAAAAAAGGGAGCTTTATCTTGCAAGTTTTGAAGACTAGCATCTTGGGTGTTCAAGCTTGTGGTGGACTAAGCTATAGAGGGATTCTAACTTGATTCCTTGTCACCAATTTCGTCCAAACTAAACCCAAGAAGAAAGGTTATAATCTTGAACTTAATCTATGCTTCTTCTTCATCTTATCTCTACATGCATGTAGCATGATCCTCTTGGAAGTGAAACTTGTGTTCATGATTTTATGCTTCCGTTGCAACTTCAAGTTTTTGAAACTAGTTACATGAACACATGATTTCCAACAATTGGTATCAGAGCCATGGCTATATTGCATGTTTAGATAATAAGTTTATTTTGATAAACTTGGTTTTTGGAAGCCATGAATGTTCATCTTCTTGAATGAAAGTTTCATGTATGGCTTCTTTGGCAACATGCAAGTATATTATCTATGATTTTATGTAACCAACTAAAATTTATATTTGCATGCATTTGGTTACATAATTGTTGCCTTAGAAAAACAAAGTATTGATTTTCTTATGATTTTATGTGATAAAATGGTGCATAAACAAGCCAAGGACCATATGATGTATGTTTTGTGTTTGTATTCGATATGGTTGTAATCTATTCTTTTATTCAAATGGTTTGTAATAATAATTAGTTATTTCCTTCTTTTATTCATTTTGTAAGTATTAGAATAGTTGTATTTTATATATTTTACAAAATGTAACAAGAGAATGAAGTAAAAGGCCAAAAGAAGAATGCACCCAACAGCAACACTTTCTGCATAGTTGCTGTCCAGATTTCGAATCTGTTAAGGAGTGGTTTAAAAATTCATATCTTGGTCCTTTGGTGATATACTTGTTGGTAACTTTTATATCTAGTATATACATTAAGTTTTGACAAGTATTAGCATCAATATGACCAAGAATGAAGTGAAGAAAGCAACAAAATCACAGCAAAAACCCTTCCTGCCACTGTTCCTGTCGCAAGTTTTATGGAGGCCAAAAAAATCACAACTCACTTCATGGTGTCAAGAAATGGTGGTTCAAGTGTCATTTGATGATATAAGAATCTTGGCAAAATTGTAGCCAAATCGAAGATCATTTGGTTGAGTTTTTGTCACCCTTTTGTACCTAGGTTTGGACTTGATATTTCATGTATGGCTCACATGAAATATCAACTTAGTTGGCTTGTGTTTATGCACCCATGCATGCATGTGATGATTGAATGTTTTATGATTTTATGTTGTGGATGAATATAAGATTTTGCATGCTAGACAACCTAGATAATTAAACATAATCATCATGGAGTTTGTAATTTTCAAATTGACATATATAACATAAGATGTAATACAATTGGTTTTATTAAAATGGGTTTTGTTATAAAACCTATAAAGTCAAGTTTTGAAAATGAATGAAACAAATAAAATGGAGATTTTATGAATTCTTACAAACTCCAACCCTAAATAATAATGGTAATTATTTAGGATTAAAATTGGTTCTTATGTATGTGATCAAACTCAAACTTAATATTGGGTATTAATTGTAATCTTGACCACATACAAATAATTAATAAAATGGAGATTTTATGATTAAATGAACCAATTGACAAAATAAGATTTTAATGGTACCATGTTCATTGGATGCATGCAATGTACATGATACTATATGTTTTCCAAAATTAGAATTGTAAAACATACAAATCCCTTTCGAAATACAAATCAATGACGTCCCTCTTAAAGACACTCATGTATCACTTGTATATCCTTGTGGGATAAAGGTTACCTAACCACTTGGAGTCTTCTTGTGATATAAGAGGTAGTCTTGTAATATTGATGGGATAAAGGATACCTAACCATTAATAGCTGTCAAAACTACACGTCCGTTTAAGTGGGATGATTTGTTTGGAAATCTTTTGTGATAAAGGTCACCTAAGAATTAGAAATCCAAGGCATAGATGGGATCAAACATGCCAAACTTATAAATGTTATAATGGGATCCCATAACTCTAGAAATTATATTTGGATATAATTGGTAAACCGTTACCTACCTTGTTGATTCGAATAGGCGGAATAAAGGATACCTAACCACTTATTCGTATTGCAACTTGGATTCTAGACCTTAATTAATTAAAGTTTATGAAACAAGAAAGGGTATTAATTATTAAGGACTTAATATCATAATTTACTAAATCGAACCTTGTTAAAATTTTGTAGATGGCACCAAACACAACAAACCCGGCTCCTAACAAAACCTCACTACGGTCTCTCCTTGAGGGAGAAAAACTTAACCACACCAACTTCTTGGATTGGTACCGTAGTGTGAGAATAGTTCCCAAACAAGAAAAGAAAGAATATGTTCTCAATGAACCACTTCCTGAAGAGCCCCCTGCCATCCCTAAGCCCGCACACGATGCATGGCTTAAAAAGATGGATGATTCCATTGATGCATCATGTCTTATGCTGGCCACCATGATTCCTGACCTTCAGAAGGACTTAGAGAATCATTCAGCCTATGACATGATCAATCAATTAAAGGAAATGTTCCAACAACTTGCAAGAACGGAAAGGTTCGAAACTGTTCGGGCTTTCCATGCTTGTAAGATGGAGGATGGACAGACGGTAAGCTCTTATGTGCTCAAAATGAAGAGTCACATTGATCATTTGGCACGTCTTTTGATCCCTTTGTCATGAACTATAACATGAATGGTTTGAACAAGACTATCCCGGAATTGCATGGGATGCTAATTACCGCGGAAAAGAATCTGCCTAAGAAAACCACTCAAGTTCTCATGATCAAGGAAGGTGGCACAAAGAGAACTAGACCCGAACACCCCACCAACTCCAAGGGAAAGGGGAAGGCAAAGGTTGTCAAAGGAAAGGGCAAGAAAGTTGTCCAAACATTCCGTCCGCCCAAGAAGAAGGCAAAGGTTGCCAAAGAAGATGCGTGCTTCGAATGTGGCAAAGTTGGGCATTGGAAGAGAAATTGCCCTACCTATCTTGCGGAGTTGAAGAAGAAGAAGGCCGGTGACGGCACTTCAGGTATCTATGTGATAGACCTAGAACTTTATAATTTATCTCCTAACACATGGGTATTTGATACTGGTTATGGAACTCACATTTGTAATATGTTGCAGGGGTTCAAAAGGAGTAGGCGACTGAAGGCAAACGAGGTAGTACTCCGGCTTGGAAACAGTGCAAGGGTTGCGGTGAATTCAATTGGATGTTTTGATTTATTACTACCTAGTGGCTTGTATTTGACATTAACGAATGTTTATTATGTTCCTAGCTTGACTAGGAATATTATTTCGGTTGCTAAGTTGAGACAATGTGGATTTGATCTTTCCTTTATGAATGATGATATTTGTGTTTACAAAAACAATGTGTTCTATTTTGAGGCTAGGCCTTTAAATGGAATTTATGAAGTAAACCTTGATGAAAAGACTAACCATGGCTCTTTATACCACACTTTCACCAAGAGACCCAAATGTGATTTGAGTCAAACCTATCTATGGCATTGTCGCCTTGGGCATATAAACAAGAAACGCATATCCCAACTTCAAAAGAGTGGACTTTTGAAGGCAAATGAGAATGAATCATTTGATATATGTGAATCTTGTTTACATGGCAAGATGACCAAAGCTCCTTTCTCGGGAACCAACGAGAGGGCAAAGGACTTGTTAGGAATCATACATACGGATGTATGTGGTCCTTTCAAGCCAATGACTAGATATGGTGAAAGATATTTCATCACCTTCACTGATGACTTAAGTCGATTTGGATATGTTTATTTGATTAAACATAAACATGAGGCATTTGAAATGTTCAAAACGTTTCAAAGTGAAGTGGAAAATCAACTCAACAAAACAATTAAAGTTCTACGTTCTGATAGAGGAGGTGAGTACTTAACTACAAACTTTATGGATCATCTTAAGACTTGTGGAATTGTTTCACAACTTACTCCACCTGGAACACCACAACATAATGGTGTATCTGAAAGGCGGAACCGAACACTATTGGATATGGTTCGATCCATGATGAGTAGAAGTACTCTACCTTTATCATTTTGGGGTTATGCTTTACAAACAGCTGCTCGTCTCCTAAACATGGCACCTACCAAGAAGATAGATAAAACGCCTTATGAGATATGGCATGGAAGGGTTCCATCTTTATCCTATCTCAAGGTATGGGGTTGTGAAGCTTATGTTAGACAAGAAGCTTCAAACAAACTAGAACCCCGTTCAACTAAGTGTATCTTTGTAGGGTATCCAAAAGATTGTCTTGGATACTACTTCTATAATCCCATAGAGAATAAGATATTTATTTCTCGAAATGCTGAATTCCTAAAAAACAAGTTTCTGATGGAAGAGGCTAGTGGGAGGTTTGTGGAACTTGAGGAACTTCAAGAACCACAGCCTGATACACAAGAAATTGGATCTAGCATCCAACAAGAAATTGTTGAACCTGAACAAACAGTTGATCAGGAACAAATTGTAACACAAGATGTTCGCAGATCTGGTAGGTTCGATTTGAACCTGAAAGGTATGGTTACCTTATGATGGAAAAGGAATGTTATACGATAGATTCTGATGAACCCATCAACTACCAGAGTGCAATGTCAGATCCTGAATCTGATAAATGGCTTGAAGCCATGAACACAGAGATGCAATCCATGCACGATAACAAAGTTTGGGACTTGGTTAATCTTCCCACCAATTGTAAGACTGTTGGGAACAAATGGGTTTTCAAGAAGAAAACCGACGTGGATGGAAATGTTCACACTTTTAAGGCTAGACTTGTCGCTAAAGGATACTCACAAACTCATGGTATAGACTATGATGAGACCTTTTCACCAGTGGCAATGATTAAGTCAATTAGGATACTTTTTGCCATAGCCGCATACTATGATTATGAGATATGGCAAATGGATGTCAAGACCGCTTTCCTAAATGGACACTTATTGGAAGATGTCTATATGGATCAACCTGAAGGTTTTGTCGATCCTAAGCATCCAAACAAAGTGTGCAAGCTTAAAAGATCTATCTATGGATTGAAGCAAGCGTCTCGAACATGGAACATCCGTTTTGATGAAAAGATTACAAATTTTGGATTCATCAAAAATGAGGATGACTCCTGTGTTTACAAGAAAGCTAGTGGGAGCATAGTCATATTCCTAGTATTGTATGTAGATGACATACTTCTATTTGGAAATGACATCCCAACCTTGAAAGGTGTTAAAACGTTCCTTGAGAACTGTTTCTCAATGAAGAACTTAGGAGAACCTGCTTATGTATTAGGCATAAAGATCTATAGAGATAGATCTAAGAGACTTATTGCTTTAAGCCAAAGTGTATATATTGACAAAATCTTGAAAAGGTTCAAGATGCAAGACTCCAAAAGAGGATTCTTGCCAATACCGCATGGCACCATCCTAAGTAAGTCTCAGTGCCCAAGCACTAGGACTGAACTCGAAAGGATGAAACATGTCCCATATGCTTCGGCAATTGGGTCTATCATGTATGCCATGTTATGCACTAGGCCCGACGTCTCATGTGCCTTAAGCATGACTAGTAGATATCAACAAAACCCAGGTGAAGCCCACTAAGAACATTCTTAAGTACTTGAGAAGAACTAAAGACATGTTCTTAGTTTACGGTGGTTTGGAAGAAAGCTTAAAGGTAAAGGGTTACACTGACGCAAGCTTCCAAACAGATAGGGATGATTCGAGATCTCAATCTGGGTATGTCTTTATTTTAAATGGAGGAGCCGTGTCTTGGAAGAGTTCCAAACAAGAAGTGATTGCACAATCCACTACAGAATCAGAATATGTTGCTGCTTCGGAAGCTGCTCAAGAAGCGGTCTGGATGAGAAAGTTCATTGAAGATCTAGGGGTTGTTCCTTCCATTCGGGACCCTATAGAACTCTTCTGTGACAATCTAGGTGCTATAGCTCAAGCAAAGGAACCTAGATCACATCAAAAGACCAAACACATTCACCGAAGGTATAACTACATACGACATGAAGTTAAGAATGGTGAAATAAGTATTCACAAGGTTCATACAGATCAGAATTTGGCAGACCCATTCACGAAGCCTTTACCCCAAGCTAAGCATGAAAGTCACGCTAAGGGTATAGGACTTCGTTTTTCTAATGAATGGATTTGATTTGTGTTTAGTGTTTTTATGAATATGAAACTATGTAAACAATAATAATTATGTAATATATGTGACGTGGTGTTTCATTCATAATTATGTGTTTTAATATTAGCATGTTTAATCCTTGAATAATCTAATTATTCTAAATGTCCATAGTCGATCATAGTTGTGGGAGCAATTATGAAGTAAGACTAATATGAATTGGATTGGTTGACTTTTATGGGTAAAAGTAGCAAAAGGTTGCAACCAAATTCATAGGTACTTGTCAGTGAACGAGTATTTGACTAGACCCGTTTCAAGATCACTTCATGGATCATTATCATAAGTGATTCTTGAACAAAGGTATTATCATTGTATCCTTAGACCTGATATACATATTTGGGACTCAAGTGTAGGGAGTGTTGTGCTTTGATATGGTTCACCGTTGTTCTTGAAAAATAGATAACCATACAGACCATACTCAAGTATAGTACAAACTACATAAGAGGCGTATGTAGTCAAGACGGGATTTGTTCCTCTTATATGTTGAGAGTTTGACATCTAAGGCGCCTGATTCAAAGTTGGACATAAAATGAGAATGATAAAAATCCATGTCTCATGTTCAACAAGATGTATGTGACAAAGGGATAATTGATAGATAACCTTGTACATCAATTAGAGCCTCGTGCTTTTGAAGAATTGGATGTTGTTGAATGGCATTATGTCATGTGTTATTGGGGGCAGTGAAATGTTGCTAGACGTTTATCATTGTCGATATCATTCTATGATGCAACCTTGTGCAAGTGGGAGATTGTTAGTTCTATATGCCCAAGGATGATCATAAAATGATATTACTAATAATACATGATCCTATAGGGTCACACCAGCAACAAGTTTGACACCAATTGATCATTTGGAATGTTAAATTTGATTTAGCATCAAATGATACTAAACTTGCAATTTAATTTTTTGTAAGTTATTATTATTTGAGGTAAATAATAATAACTCCCAAAATTAATGGTTGATTAATAATTCATATGTGATGAATTAATTAAGTACAACAATTATTTTGTTTAAGTTGTTAAATGATTTAATTGAATTATGGGTAAACCTTTTATTATTTATTTAATTGATGAATTAAATAAAATGTGCATATTGAAATGTATTATATATACATATATATTTAAAACATATGTATACGTATATATTTTTCAATTCATAAGGCATGTTTATTAAAAGTTTTGTACTAATGATAATGACTTAAATGTTATTTCATTATACAAAATTTGAAAGTTTATTATTTATAAAACCTTATAAGATAAGTTTATAAATAATAAGAGGTTATAAACCTCTTTCTTTTCTTTATGAGGGCCGGCCACAACATGTGCCAAAAGGCCATGTGAGAATATTATAATGAAGCATGATATATTCTCTCTTGAATCAAGGATTGACTATGTGGACATGTGAAGCTTTTCTTGAGTGCATGCACCAACATATTCCTTGTGTTTTGTGACCTCATGGCCGGCCATATAGAGGAGAGATGAGTGACTTTCAAGTGTAATAATAATCAGCCAAAATACTCCAAAAACTCTCTTAAGAACATAAGCCAAAAACGTTTTTGCTTTGAAGAAAAAAAGGGAGCTTTATCTTGCAAGTTTTGAAGACTAGCATCTTGGGTGTTCAAGCTTGTGGTGGACTAAGCTATAGAGGGATTCTAACTTGATTCCTTGTTACCAATTTCGTCCAAACTAAACCCAAGAAGAAAGGTTATAATCTTGAACTTAATCTATGCTTCTTCTTCATCTTATCTCTACATGCATGTAGCATGATCCTCTTGGAAGTGAAACTTGTGTTCATGATTTTATGCTTCCGTTGCAACTTCAAGTTTTTGAAACTAGTTACATGAACACATGATTTCCAACATTTGTTTGTACAATCCTTTGTGTGAAAAGATTCATGTAGTTCAATTTTGAAACAAGAGTGAAAAAGGTTTTAAATTTACTTATCAGTCAATGTCGGTATCACTTTTTGAAGAAAACTTCAGAACATGTGAATTATCCTGAGTAGTTTTTAGGCTACTTGATTAGTTCAATAATGAAGCGAGTCAAGTTCAATAGGGATGTTAGAGATAAACATTATGTTAAGGATATTAGAATCAAACAAGACTTCATATTGTAAAACAGCCTTAACTGTTGGATTAGTTGTCTAAGCCATGACTTATAATTGTATTTATCTTATGATTAAAAGCAAAGTCCATTTGGGTTGCCCTCATGGGTGGAGGATAGATATATAGTTCAGTAGAGAGAATAGTTGATTTATTAATTGTATAATAAATCAATATAATATATATATATATATATATATGGTTTATTAATATATTTAAGTGTTAATATATTAATTAGAAACTATATTAATTAATTGAGATTTAATTTGGAATTGATTGGATTTAATTTGGAGATTAAATTAATTAATTAAAAGGTGCAGGGACTGGTTTGGCATTTATTCAATAGTTGAATTAATGGCCAGGTAAAACCAGGGACCAAAAGTGGCGCCAACCTGGAGGCTTCTCCAGGGTTTGGTGAAACCCTAATTAGGGTTTTGGTAAGCCTGGTCCAAGTGGTCAAAAGCCTTGTCTAGTTGGAGGCTCCTTAGGGTTTCAGGTGTAACCCTAGGAGGCTATAAAAGGAACCCCCTGGCATCTCATTCTTCACGCCATCTTCTCGCTGGATTCACTCTACTAGACTGATTCTTCCATCCCTTGGGTGTGACTTGCATCTGAGGCAGGATACTTTTGCTGCTGCTTAAAAGGATCATAAGATCAAAGGTTGGTTTTTCTTAATTCTTCTTTAGAATTGAATTGTATCCTTTAGGTTCTTAGTTCTAATCTTCATAGAAGAAAACATAGATCAATATTAGGGTTGCATGTAAACCTTAGGTATTTTTGTGTTCATTGATTGCATAGAAACCCTTCAGTGGTATCAGAGCTAGCTTGTTTTCTTATGATTTGATTATGAACTGCATAAACTGTTTGTGCCTAAGGGTTTTTTGCGAAAATAAACCCTTGGGAGGAGGCCAAAATCGATCTCAAGGCTAGGGTTTCCTAACCCTAGCCGCCACCCTCCTTGGTCCCCCCTTGATTGCTTGATTTGCTTGCCTTATTTGTGTGTTGTTATTTTTGGTAATAAGATCAATTAAAATAACTTGAACCCTTTTGTTTGGCATGTGAATTTCGAAAATCAAAGGACCATTACAGATAAATTAATTTGATTAATTTGGTAATCTGTAACCTAGATTTAATTAGTTTAATTAATTGATTAATTAAAAGACCAATTAAATCAGCTTAAAGAATTAATTAAAATTTTCAAAAAATTAGTATAATTTGCGAAAATTAAGAGAAAATTAATTCTTAAAATATTTTAATGAGATTAAAATATATCTTATATGTATTTAAAATTAAAAGTTAATTTAATATGTATAAGAAAATTGGTTAGTCTACCGCTAGTAAGCCTCATTCACAAAACTGTCCTATAAAGAGGGTATAAGGCGACTGACTATAAAATGTTAGTCTAATGGGTATCTACTCTTACCCACCGCTCTCCTGGTCAGTCGAGTGTCGTTAGCTGAACGGGTATGATAGAACCGCTAAGCCTCTTAAAAGTATTATGCTATAATTGAAAGTACTAGAACCTTAAACAAATCCCAATCTAGTTACTTTAGGTTAAAAAAATGTGAATTGGTACTAATCCATGAAATTGCACATTGCACTTTGTGGAACGTTGGTGGAGCGTGTGTGGTTTACCGGCACGCCAACTGGGGTCCGCAAAGAGTCGCAATGGGTTTCTTGATTTTGTAATTATTAACGGAACGTATGTGCTTTACCGGCACGTTAATTGGAGATGACAATTGACTTCAAGAGTACCGAGCAATTTGCATGGTTATTTACACCCGGTTTGTTATCCTCGGTATCCCAATCACAAACAACGGGGCATTCCCGAGATTAAAACATGCTATCGAACAGTTCGATAAATCTCAAAGAAACTAGGAATTCCATTATAATATGATTATGTTTCCGCGGTGGAATTGGCTGAATTGTCATTCGCCTACCTTGTAAAATTTGCAATATTGATTACGACATCCCTTTTCGGTATTGTAGATTGTTATTGTAGGATCCTAGCCTCGTATTTATTCTTGGGTGAATATGAGGATTATTATTATTACTCTATCTAATTAAAACTACCTTCTTCCTGTTCAGATGTCTTCTGACCAATCCGTTCCCCACTCAAATCCCGATAGTGTCACCTCGATTCTGTCATTATGCTCAAAGGTGACGTTAGACGGCACCAACTACAATGACTGGATCCGCAACATCAAAATGGCTCTAAGGTTTGAACATAAAGAGTATGTTCTAGAAACCGAGCTTGTTAATGTAGACACTGAAACCGCTACTCCCGAGGAAATCGCTGCTTACACTAAACACTCTGATGATGCAACCAAAGTGGCTTGCATCATGATCGCTACTATGAACCCTGAACTGCAGCGTATCTATGAGGACTATTGGCCTTACGATATGCACAAAGAGCTCGCGGAAAGGTTCCGCAAGAAAGAGCGCATCGAGAGCCGTGAGGTTGTAAAAGCTTTCACTAACAGCAAGCCCAAAGAGGGCGAGTCCATCTATGCACATGTGCAGAGGATGCATGGTTACATGGAAAGGCTTAGAAAGCTGGAAATGCCGGTTCATGAGGATTTAGCAGTTGACATAGTGCTGAACTCCTTACCCAGTTCTTATGACCAGTTCACACTGGCGTATCATTTGAACAACAACCAGGCAAATCTAGCTGAGTTACACCGCATGCTGCATACGGCTGAGGACGGGATGAAGGGAAAAGCTGTGCTCCCTGTCAACCCGCCTGTCCTAGCTATTGGCCACGGAAAGGGAAAGAAACGGAAAGGCCCTCCTAAGCAGAACTGGAGGGAAAAGACTCACGTCGGGTCATCTAGCGGTGCCCCGAAAGGTAAGTCTTCCGGAATTCCACATGTTCGGAACCCCAAAGATGCCGACTGCTTTTACTGCAAGCAGAAGGGTCATTGGAAGAGGAGCTGCCCAACGTATCTGCAGGATGTCAAGGACGGTAAAGTGAAACCGTCACAGGCAGGTACATATTCTATATCTAATAACTCATCTTTTTCCCATTCATGGGTCCTTGATACAGGATGTGGTTTTCACATCTGTTCTGATTTGCAGGGCCTAGAGGAAAGTAGGGAACTGGAGCATGGCAGACTGAACCTGGTCATGGGAAATAGGCGAACGTCACCTGTTACCATGATTGGTGTTTATGGACTGATGCTGAACAGTGGAGTTAGATTAGATTTACATAATTGTTGCTATGCGCCAGATATGGCAAAGAACATAATTTCTTTTCATGCACTATTTAGACAAGGCTTTTATTATGAGTTTAATAAATTGAATGGTTCAATTTCAGTTTTCAAAAAATGATGTTTTTATATTTAATGCTATGCCTTGTGATGGTGTTTATGAATCTATTATGTGTGTTGATAATAATGGTAAAAATGTGTTAACTATTGATGCTTCAAGCGGTATAGAAAAGGCATGTCTATGGCATTGTCGCCTTGGCCATATAAGCAAGAAACGCATCGCCCAACTCCAAAAGGATGGAGTGTTGGAATCATTCGACCTCGGGTCAGATTATGTATGTGAATCTTGCTTACTTGGCAAGATGACAAAATCACCATTCAAAGGTTCCTTTGAAAGAGGTGAAGGTCTGTTGGATATCATACACACTGATGTGTGTGGTCCCTTCAGAACAACCACTAGAGATGGCACGCGGTTCTATGTGACCTTTACCGACGATTTTAGTAGATATGGATATGTCTACTTAATCAAGAATAAGTCGGATACCTTTGAAAAGTTCAAAGAGTTTAAGAATGAAGCGGAAAATCAATTGGGCGGAAAGATAAAGATGCTTAGATCCGACAGAGGCGGTGAGTATCTTATTATCGAGTTTCTCGATTACCTCAAGGAATGTGGAATTGTTTCACAGTTGTCGACTCCAAGAACACCTCAGCTGAATGGTGTTGCAGAGAGACGAAACCGAACCTTGTTGGACATGGTTCGTTCCATGATGAGTCGAGCCTCACTTCCAATCCATTTCTGGGGGTATGCCTTAGAGACTGATGCCCATATCCTAAATCTTGTCCCAACCAAGAAGGTTGCGAAAACACCGCACGAGATGTGGACGGAGAAAGTTCCCTCGTTGGCACACATCAAAGTCTGGGGCTGTGAAGCATTCGTGAGACGAGATACTTCAGATAAGCTCGCAGAAAGAAGTGAGAGGTGTTACTTCATCGGATACCCGAAACAGTCTTTTGGATACTTGTTCTACAGACCAAGCGAGGACGTGGTCTTTGTAGCAAGACGGGGGTTCTTTCGAGAAAGAGAACTCATATCCAAAGAGGACAGTGGGAGTACGATCGATCTCGAAGAAATTCAGGAGATGTCCGATGAAACAACCTTAGAAGAAACTAGCAACCAACATGAGGAAGAAGTTCCTGTTGGACCCACCGACATTTTGCTGCCCCTTAGGCGTTCAGGTAGAGTTAGCATGCCGCCCGAGTTCTATGGTTTCCATATTACTTCGGACGGAGACACGTTAGTCAGTGATCGTACATTGACTAATTTGGATGAGCCAGCTAACTACCGTGAAGCAGTCGCAGGCCCCGAGTCTGCGAAATGGAAAGAGGCAATGGACAGCGAGATAAAGTCCATGTATGACAATCAAGTTTGGAACTTGGTTGACAATGTACCGGGTCGAAGGACAGTCGGATGCAAGTGGATCTTCAAAAAGAAGACCGACATGGACGGAAAAGTGCATACTTATAAAGCTCGGCTGGTTGCTAAGGGATTCACTCAAACCCCGGGGGTTGACTATGATGAAACCTTCTCACCAGTAGCCAAGATTAAGTCAATCAGGATAATGCTTGCCATAGCTGCGTTTCATGATTATGAAATCTGGCAGATGGATGTCAAAACCGCTTTCCTTAACGGGAAACTGACTGAAGATGTTTACATGAGTCAGCCAGAAGGTTTTGTAGACACTAAGCATCCTGATAAAGTATGTAAGCTTGAAAGATCAATTTACGGGTTGAAGCAAGCATCTCGTAGTTTGAATCTTTGCTTCCATGAGAAAGTCAAAGAGTTTGGCTTCTCTAGGAGTGAAGATGAGTCCTGTGTATATGTCAAGGCTGGTGGGAGTATAGTCACTTTCCTTGTGCTGTATGTTGATGACATACTGCTCATGGGAAACGACATTCCGACCTTGCAGAATGTTAAGGCTTGGCTCGGGAAGTGTTTCGCCATGAAAGACCTAGGGGAAGCTGCTTATATTCTCGGGATAAGAATACTTAGAGATAAAAAGAGAAAATTGATAGGCCTAAGCCACTGTACATATTTGGAAAAGGTGTTAAAGAGATTTAACATGGAAAGTTCCAAAAAGGGAGAGTTACCAATCCTAAGTGGTGTTAAATTGAGTAAGACTCAAAGTCCGAGTACCGATAAGGAAATAGCTGAAATGAATCAGGTACCTTATGCTTCGGCAGTAGGGTCGATCATGTATGCTATGACATGTACTCGTCCCGACGTATCCTATGCACTAAGCATGGTTAGTCGGTACCAGGGTAATCCTGGAAAAGCACATTGGATTGCAGTCAAGAACATACTCAAGTATCTGCGAAGGACAAAGAACAAGGTATTAGTCCTTGGTGGCAGTGATGAGTTAAAAGTGAGTGGATATACAGATGCCAGTTTCCAGACAAATAGGGACAATGGACGGTCCCAGTCGGGCTGGGTATTTCTTTTGAACGGTGGAGCGGTCACTTGGAAAAGTTCCAAGCAGGAAACGGTGGCTGATTCAACGTGCGAATCAGAGTACATCGCAGCGAGTGAAGCGTCAAAGGAGGCGGCTTGGCTAAAGAATTTCATCGGGGATCTTGGAGTTGTCCCGAGCATTCAGGAGCCAGTGGAACTTTTCTACGATAATGAAGGAGCGGTCGCCTTGGCAAAGGAACCGCGAGACCATGGAAAGTCCAGGCATATCAAAAGAAAGTACCACTACATTCGACATCAGATAGAAGAAGGGCACTTACTGGTTAAGCGAGTATCATCCGAGGACAATCCTGCAGACCCTTTGACTAAGGCTCTGAATAGGATCAAGCACAATCAGCATGCTCGGAGCATTGGATTGAAGGATGATATTAGTTTTAGTAATTAGATAGATTAGAAACTTGTAACAGTATAAATGTAATTGACTCGGTGATTTTATAATAGATATTTATAAATGAGTATTGTTACTGCCTTTGTCAATTGTTTATTTCTGTGTTTCTATATTTGCATGTTTAACTTCCTTAATAATTAGATTATTTAAAACTCCATAGTCGATCATACTGTTAGGAAGTAAGTATGAACTAAGGCTGTCATGAAATGGTTGCAGACTGTCTAAAGAGTTAGACATTGCAGTGAGACTGCTGCAACGTTCATGAGTACTTAGAAATAGAGATTTGAGTATTGGATAAACCCGCGCTTAACAGATTGCTTCATGGATTATATCACGAGCAATGTTAAGACGATAATATCTGGTGATCTTTAAGTGAAGAGATATGATCTGTTATTTGTGATACAAGTACATATTGACAATACGAAACCGCGCCAGTAACTCGGTGCTATAAAACGCATTGTTGTATGTATGCACCCGCAAAAGTTATGGATATATGAGTCGAAGCTTATCCGTCCCATGACCGGATGGGAAACAGATATCTGTAGGCCTCTCGATGATTTAGAAGTTAACTGAAAGTGTTGGCCAACTGGGACTTGATTGATGTGTTCAATTAGTAGTCTCTAAAGTCATATGCAAATCAGAAATCGAGAAACAGAGTGTCAGACCAAGATTGATGTTAGTCCATGTCTTGAGTCTGAAAATATCCTGTTGGACGGAGGATCATCAGATCACTTATCTTTGGACAGAACTGACTGGGTCAGAGTTCAGACAATTAAAGTCATAGACTTATCCAAGTGGGAGAATGTTGGATTAGGTGTCTAAGCCATGACTTATAATTGTATTTATCTTATGATTAAAAGCAAAATCCATTTGGGTTGCCCTCATGGGTGGAGGATAGATATATAGTTCAGTAGAGAGAATAGTTGATTTATTAATTGTATAATAAATCAATAGAAAGTATATATATATATATATATATATATATATATATATATATATATATATATATATATATATATATATATATATATATATATATATATATATATATATATATATATATATATATATATATATATATGGTTTATTAATATATTTAAGTGTTAATATATTAATTAGAAACTATATTAATTAATTGAGATTTAATCTGGAATTGATTGGATTTAATTTGGAGATTAAATTAATTAATTAAAAGGTGCAGGGACTGGTTTGGCATTTATTCAATAGTTGAATAAATGGCCAGGTAAAACCAGGGACCAAAAGTGGCGCCAACCTGGAGGCTTCTCCAGGGTTTGGCGAAACCCTAATTAGGGTTTTGGTAAGCCTGGTCCAAGTGGTCAAAAGCCTTGTCTAGTTGGAGGCTCCTTAGGGTTTCAGGTGTAACCCTAGGAGGCTATAAAAGGAACCCCCTGGCATCTCATTCTTCATGCCATCTTCTCTTTGGATTCACTCTGCTGGACTGATTCTTCCATCCCTTGGGTGTGACCTGCATCTGAGGCAGGATACTTTTGCTGCTGCTTAAAAGGATCATAAGATCAAAGGTTGGTTTTTCTTAATTCTTCTTTAGAATTGAATTGTATCCTTTAGGTTCTTAGTTCTAATCTTCATAGAAGAAAACATAGATCAATATTAGGGTTGCATGTGAACCTTAGGTATTTTTGTGTTCATTGATTGCATAGAAACACTTCATTAACCTCACTCCAAAGTCTATGTTCTTACCAATGTTTCAAATCGATTCCCAAATACCTTTTAGTGCAATAAGGTATGATTATCAAAATCTAAAATCAACGTTTTGTCCTTTAATTGATTAATTCAAGAAAGGAAGGTCAAAGTTTTTGATTTTTCCATGAAATAACCTTTTATTGTGAAAATGATTATCCTTGTTATGCAAAGGCAAAGGATGTTTCAAAGGATTTTGACATTTATTAAATTTTATTAACCCAAAAAGTCTGTTCCGAGGGGCTCCGAAGCATCAATGTGCTTCGGAGTGGTGCGGAGCAGCATTAAGTTTATTCTTATAGGCTCTGAAGCGTTAAAGGTCTTCGGAGTGTTGCGGAACAGCATGAAATTTTATTTTGCAATTGAAAAGACTAAAGAAAGAAAGAGAAAATCTGAGATTTATGATAGAGTGGATCCATCAATCATTCCAAGTCCTCGAACAATTCTTGTAAATGCTTCTTCATTCAAGGCTTTTGTAAAGATATATGCTAGCTGTTCAGTTGTGTGAACCAAGTGCACCTCAATATTCCCCTCCTCAACATGACTTTTGATGAAGGGATAGCGAAGAGCTATATGCTTCGTCTTGAAATGTTGAACAGGATTGTGGCATATGCGAATGGCACTTTGTGAATCACAGAACAATGGTATATTTCTCATGTTGATGGCATAATCTTTTAATTGGCTTTGAATCCAGATGATTTGCAAAGTGCAGGCTGCAGCTACTACATACTTTGCTTCAGTTGTGGCGATTGAAACACATGTTTGCTTCTTGTATTGCCAGCTGATTAGCTTCCATCAAGAAATTGACAACCCCCTGAAGTGTTTTTTTATCAATAGAACATCCACCCAAGTCTGATTCTGAGTATGATTGTATGTAGAAACCTGAGTTTGCTGGATACCATAGACCATAAGCAGAAGTGTTGTGAAGATAGCGAAAAATTGTTTTAAATGCAGCCAAATGAGGTTCGCGTGGATCAGCTTGATATCTTGCACAATTGCAAACTGCGAACATGATATTTGGTCGACTGGCTGTGAGATAAAGCAATGAACCAATCATGCTTTGTCTTCGGTTTGTCCAATGATGGATTTAACCTTGTACCTGCAGGCAATGGAACTTTTGCTTTGGTGCAGTTAATCATTCCGAAGCGTTCAAGAAAACTCTTCGTATACTTTTGTTGATTGATGAAAATCCCTTCCTTAGATTGTTTTATTTGTAATCCAAGAAAGAAGTTAATCTTTCCCATCATACTCATTTGAAACTTGCTTTTCATTAGTTTTTCAAAATATTTTGTGAGATTGGGATCAGTGGATCCGAAGATAATGTCATCCACATAAATTTGGACCAACATCAAATGAGACCCAACTTTCTCTCTAAAAAGTGTTGGATCCACTGAAACCTGTTTGAAGTTTGACACTTTTAAGAACTTTGTCAAGGTCTCATACCAAGCCTTAGGTGCTTGTTTTAAACCATAGACAGCTTTGTCTAACACATAACAATGGTTGGGATGGTTTTTGTCTACGAAGCCAGGTGGTTGTTCAACAAATACGGTTTCCTCGAGATCACCATTTAGAAATGCACATTTGACATCCATTTGATAGACATCAAAGTTTTTGTGTACAGCATAAGCCAAAAATATTCGAACTGATTCGAGTCTAGAAACAGGAGCAAATGTCTCTTCGTAGTCAATCCCCTCCGGTTGACAATAACCTTTGACAACCAGCCTAGCTTTGTTCCGAACCACATTACCTTCAGTGTCAAGTTTGTTTCTATATACCCATTTGAGACCAACAATTGAAGCATTTGCAGGTTTTGGAATTAGCCTCCAAACTTTGTTTCTTTCAAATTCCTCTAATTCCAATTGCTTAGCTTCAATCCAGTCTGGGTGATCAAATGCATCCTTAACGTTCTTAGGTTCAACCTTTGAGATAAAGACATTGAACATGCACAACTCCAAAGTTTTGTTTAAATCAAGTTGTTTTTGGTGTAGTTGTGTACGAGTCAAGACTTTATCTTGAACATTACCGATGACAAGTGAAGGAGGATGATTTTTCGTCCATTTGTCCAAACGAGGAAAATTTGGATCAAATTCAGGTGGTCCTTCATAATCGACTTCCTCAATATCTGAAGGATACCCTGAAGTGGATGGAAAATCATCCGTTATTAAATGATTGTTTGAATTGGTGACATTTGTTTGAGGTGTGTTTTGATTTGAGGTTTGAAAAGAAGAGTTTAAAGTATTCTCCCCCTCGACAGCAGTTGGTGTTGAAGTGGTGGTGCCTTTATCCAAAGTGACTGGTGTTGTTGAGTTCGGAGTAGAAATCTCTGGCTACCCCTGGACTGATGGGTACAGGGACATGATGTGAGAGATTTCATGTGGGGGCAAGTTGAGACTTGTGTTCTTTTGCTCCCCCTCAAAACCAGAATTCCCTTCACTTCGGTTGGATGGCTCCCCCTCAACTGAAGATGGTCTTTGTACACTTCTTATTGAAGAATCATAGGCCCATCTGTGAGTTTGGATAGTTCGGATACATTATTATCTGGTTCCCTAGCTTCGGAGTCCGCAGCCCTGACAGGTGGATCGAAGAGAAGAGTGAAGTCTGTGTCAAAAGTAATGATTGGTAATGCATCAACAGTTGGCTTCGGAAAGATAGATGACATATGGAACGGATGCAGGGATTTCTTGATATAGTAATCATCATGAAACGGGAGGTTGAAAGTTTATTCAATTTTACGAGTCCTCTTGTTCATGACCCTATAAGCCTTTGAGTCTTGTGAGTACCCAAGAAAAATTCCTTCTTCAGATTTGTCATTAAACTTTGTCAAATGATCTTTTAAGTTCAAAATAAAACATCTACAACCGAAGATATGAAGAAACTTAACATTGGGTTTTCTTCGGTTGAGTACTTCATATGGTGTGATATGAAATATCTTATGGATGTATGATCTGTTTTGTGTGAAGCATGCTGTAGATATAGCTTCAGCCCAAAAGTACATGGGTAAATTTGCAAAGTTAAGCATAGTTCTTGCTGCTTCACACAAAGAACGATTTCGTCTTTCTACAACACCATTTTGTTGAGGAGTATATGGTGCTAAGAAGTTATGACTAATCCCCTTCGTTTTCAGAAATCCATCAAGTGTTTGATTTTTGAACTCCAAACCGTTGTCACTGTGTACACTTCGGACTTTCTTGTTGAGCTTTACTTCCATTTTCTTTATGAAGTTAATGATTTCTTTAGCGGCATCAGCCTTGTTTCTTAAGAATAGAACCCAAGTGAACCTTGAATAATCATCAACTATCACAAGAATGCATTTCTTCTTCCCAATTGATTCAACAGCAGATGGACCGTAGAGATCCATGTAAAGAAGTGAAAGAGATTCGGTGATTTTTGGGTTGATCACTGTTGGATGCCTTTATTTTGTTTGCTTGCCATGTTCACAAGTAGAACAAAGTGAGTCATTGTCAAATTTTAGAGCAGGCATTCCATGAACCAAATCCATAGCTACTAACTTGTTTAAGTCTTTGAAGTTTAGATGAGCAAATCTTCGGTGCCAAAGCCAGCTTACATCTGAATTGGCTTTGGATAGAAGACACACCGATTGTCCACCTGTCACTGGCTTCAGATTCAAGGGAAACATTGACCCCTTTCTTTCTGATTTCAAAAGGACTTCGTTTGTTGCTTCTTTTGTGATGACACTTCATTGGTTGTTGAATTTGATAGCATTACCAGTTCCAACTACCAATTAAGAGATACTCACAAGATTGTGCTTTAACCCTTCTACAAATGCTACTCTGTTGATTGTAAATTGGCCATTTGTAATTTTGCCATAACCCCGAATCGGACATGTTTTGTTGTTACCAAAGCGAACATTTCCTGCATCATCCAATGCTCTATAATCCCGGAGATACTCCCTTTTCCCTGTCATATGTCTTGAGCAGCCACTATCCATGTACCATTTTGCGTCATATTGCTCATTTGACATGACCTGCAATCAATCAAGAAGGAGTTGGTACCAAATCAATCTTGGGTCCTCAGGGTAAGCAAAGGATTCTTGAATCCACTTCTCAATGGCCTCTTCAGATATTTCATTTGCATTTAGATTAATCATATTCTTCGAAGTCTCATGTGATGAACAGGATGAGTCAGAACATGATTCCGAAGAGCTTTTTGTTAAGATTGATGAGTCCAAAGTGACTGAAGCAATGGAAGTCTTCGGAACCCATATTTGTTTGGATGAGCTTGATTTTGAGGTTTTTGACTTTTTCTTAGTAATTGAGAGTTTTGAACAAATCGATGACTGTAAGACCCATTTTCATTTTGAGGTGCTTACTAAGGTAAGTAGAGTTATTACATTATAATTAGTATGATTCTAGATTTGAATTATTAAGAGTTGTGTGGCAATCTTTTATGATTACCTTTGAGTTATGAGTTGTTTGATTAGTGAGAAGAGGTTAAAACCTTTTTTATGTACTAATCTTCGTGTGATTAAGATTAGTTAAGTTGATGTATGAGTTAGGGTGATTAGAAACCCATTTGGAAGAAGTTTGAGCTTTAAAAACGCAAAAAATGGCTTACACGGGTCGTGTATATGTTACACGGGTCGTGTAACCTTCGGTAATTTTGTGTTTCCTGGTTACTGTAGCAGAACACGGGTGTGTAAATTTTAACACAAGAACTGTAGCGGAACACGAGCCGTGCAAAATTAACACGGGCCGTGTTACGCGTCCAGACCCCTTTAAATGTGCAGAAAACTCATTTCGAGGAAAAACATTTCATTTTCGAATTGAGAGCTTCAAATGGCGATTTTGAGTGAAATGAAGCCTGGAGGTTCGTTGGAAAACATATAGAAGCAGGAATCTAACCCCGTAAACGTGTTCTTGCTTCCTAATTCGTCAAAGGTGAGTATCTCTCGGTTTTGGGGGTTTTAAACCCTAGTTTTCAATCATCATGATTTTGCTATATATTGTTATATATGTTGTTAGTATGTTGTTAGTAAATTCCTTTAGAGTAATTGGTGTGATTATTGTCGAGTTTCTACGGTTGAATGAGAAGAACCGTGGATTTGGAGGTTTCGCTAAATATAGAGTTGATATTTACCGTTTGTACTCCTTTTTCCTGCTTTTGATTTATACATCTTTTGAGCTAGATGTCGTTGAGATAATCGTGGATGTTTGAGAATTGATTCATACTGTGGTGATATAATTGAGTCTAGTGAACAGGAGCCCGATACGTGTAACCTTGGGATTTCATATACTTAGTTGATATCAGGTGAGTACTTTCTAGTACCTGAGTAGAGTTACACTTGTTTTATGCAGAGTATATATATATATATATATATATATATATATATATATATATATATATATATATATATATATATATATATATATATACATATATATATATATATATATATATATATATATATATACATACATATATATATATATATATATATATATATATATATATATATATATATTTCTTTATATATTTCTATGTGTTATGTTGTAGTTATTGTTGTAACCTTTGATTGAGTAAAATGTTACAAGTATGTAACAATGGACGAGTCAAAAATACATATTAATTGTATAATTACAGTAGATGTTGATATGATTGTGTTATATAGTTTCGCGTTGAATAGTATCGCCATGAGGGCTATTGAGTTTAGTAGATTGTTAAAAATAAGTATATGTGAAATGGAAATCGAGTTTACGAGTATTACTGATTGTGGTACTTATGATTGAGTTGATGTTGCTAACAATTAGCTAGTGTTTGTAAAGCTAATATGTCTGTAGGTTCCTAGTTATGAGAAGAGGGATCTTGCTAATGAGCATAGCATGAGAGGAAGTTGAGGATATTTATTGAGAAAGATTCATGAAATATGATTGAGATTACTCACTAAGCTTTATAAGCTTACACTTGAGTTGTTTGTCATTTTGCAGGTATCTGTAGCAGTGATAGGGGAAGGCATGTGATAAAGAATAATGGACAAGTTTAGAGTCTGTCCTTTAAGTACATTAGATTTATTTGTAATGCTTGGTTAATATTTGTAAGGACCTTTTGCGTAATTAATTGTGATGATAACATCTTGATCCGTGGTTTAAGTACAAGTATACCCACTTTAATGTATAAATGTTTGAAAATTTTTGGGTGTACTTCGTATGTGAAACCGGGTGTTACAAGTTGGTATCAGAGCATGGTTTAAGTGAACTAGGTCTTGAGTGTATAGTCCTAGACTTAAACCGAGAAGAGAGAGAGACCCTATCACACGCTTGGAAAAAGATAATGCTGCAGATTTTAGTTTATGAGTTAATTATAACTTTTATGTTATAGTTGTTATTGTTATATTCTGTGTGTGAATATAGATATGGAGACAGATGAGGACGAGTTGATGAATTGGTCATAGACGGTTGGACCAATATTGGATGATGAGACGAGATTTTGGCTGATATGAGATATCAACCAACAAGAAGACGAGAAATTCAGTCAATAATGAGATACCAACTGAACATGAGAAGAGATATAAATTGAGGCGAGATTCCAGCTGATGATCAGATGAGATACTGGTTGAGGCGAAATTCCAACTGATGATGAGAAAGAGTATGAATATAAGTTGAGCATGAGTTAAGAGTTTAGATACATAAGTGTAGCTGAGTACACTCAAGAGTTGAGAGCAGAAGTATGCAAGTTTCAGTTAATGAGGAGACGAGATTTTGTTGATGTGAGGTATGTAAGTAATTTTACTTAACATGTTAGTTGTAACGTGTCGTGCGTATTTTAATTGTTGATAATACATGTAATAGAATGTGTAAAACATGTGGACACATAAAAGATCAATTGAAATTACATGTGTTAGAAAATTGTGGTTATAAAGTGTAGTAATCGGCATCGAGATGAGAATCTCGTGTCTACTTGAGGTAAGGTTTACATATCACCTAACGAGTGCTTGTGATTATGTATAACTAATATTATAAGTGGTTGCTTGGTGAGTATTGGAAACCATGGAGAATTGTGTATAATGAAAATATACATAGTGAAAAATATATATAAATTATGATATTGCACATATATTGCTTGTTGTTTCACAGATGTGACGAGATTTCTATGTATGAGTACTAAGTGGTTGAGACCACATATTTTGTGGGGCTACATAACTAGTACTTATGATTAATCAAGATGAATGACTGAAATAGCCAAAAGAGTATGAGTTGAAAAAGACGATGAGTGTGTGATTGAATGCACACTATACCTGATCGAGAATCGATATATTGAGTATTGAGTTTTTGTGACTTCAAATCGTCACATAATGAGATATTTGTGACAGAGATGTCAGAGGACATTTGAGTAACCACATAAGGAGTACTTTGTGGTATAATTGAGAGAACCTAGGGTGGTTCATATAAGCCTTATTGGCCTAGAGATTGAGTTAATTGTCGAGTAAAGTCGTTGAGACCACATATTTTGTGGGGCCACATAGCAAGTAAATGTGGTTGAGACCACATATGTTGTGGGGCCACATATTGAGTAAATGTGGTTGAGACCACATATGTTGTGGGGCCACATATCGAGTAAAAGTCGTTGAGACCATATATTTTGTGGTGCACCATAACGAGTAAATGTGATTGAGACCACATATTTTGTGGGGTCACATATTGAGTAGTTGAGGTTGAGACCACATATTTCTGTGGAACCACATGATGAGCATCTTGTGGTTAGAGTAGTGACGAGTTTGTGACTCAAACAAAATGAGGAGTGGCGGTGAGTCTATATGGCTCGAGACCGTGGGAGAGACCTGCTAGAGTCTAAGAGGAGATGGATTGAAATCAAAAAATGGTACGAAGTACCATGATTTGATCAGAGAATGGTATGAGATATTGTGACACAGCGATGAGGTCGGCGAACGGTATGAAGTACCATGAGATAGCGTTGAGTAGTGAATTTGGAGAACAATACTGGGTACTGTAAGATAGTGTGAGTGACGAGACACGAGGATGGTATGGGGTACCATAAGCTGAGCTGGAGTGGTGTTGCAGTATTGTGTTTGTGTGTAGACAGGCAGGCATTGTATGATGATGATACAGAGTATTGAGATTGTACTACTTTTGTGTATATGTATGAGTACATTGGTGAGCTTGTGTGGCTCAAAACCTTGAAGGTTGAGGAGAGGACGGAGCTGAGACAAAGTGACTGTATGAGAGTAATACGAGATGGTACTGTTAAATGCTACAGCTAGATGTGCTATCGTAAGTGTTTTTGTGTGTCGTGTCTAGACGATGTTGAGGATGATATTGAATTATAAATGTGTGTTAACATATTAATCTGAGAATATGTGAGATTAACTTGAGTGTTACACGAGATAAAGTTGTATAATTATGTAATGAGTTAAAAAGAGTATAAAAGTAATTGTGATTGTGATTGATAGGATTCGTTCCTTAGCAATCAAATCGATTACTGTTAATAAGAGAAATGTGTGAATGTCGAGATAACAAACCTACTTATTCGTATGAGACAATGTATAGTAGATTTTGTTATAATAATGTTGAGTTATTTTCTTGAGATTAATGAGTTAGTCGAGTGATGAGATATGATCTCACCGTAGAGATTGCGGTGTTGAACATTATTAATTCCTTGCGAGTTGTGTGTAGAGATTACGATGAGTCGTATGTATGTATGATTTATTTTGTGTCATTATGATGATTTAGAAATTTATATGAGAATGACGGAGAAATGGCGAGGGGAGAATTCTTACTGATAATGTATCGGGAGAAATATATGAGATTGTGTTGAGAATTTATTTAATAATAAATTATTGAGTTCACTATGATTATCGATTGAGTGAGAGCGTGATGTGGATTGTACATATAAGTGAGGATATAATAAGTGAGTACATCGAGAAAAACAACATGAGGTATGTTGTTAAACTAAGACAAAGAGGAGCCAATTGGTGGAGGATTGTTAGTTATATATTGGGTGAAAAACCTAATATGTGTGCTCAGGTGGGAGCAGAGATAAATGAGCTTTCAGAGAAGTTATAATCGGTTGTGGTGATGATACAACTGAAACGAGTTAAATAACAAATTCAGAGGAGACGTGAGTGAAACTCAAGATAGTTTCTAATATTTTGTTATTTCTGGATGTTTATCCTGATATTCATGAGTTGTGTTGATGTGGAGTCAATAATTGACATGTTGCATTTAGAATGAGTATTGGAATCGGTGGGACCGTTTTCCTTATTGAAGAATGGTATAATAAGAATGTGGCTTGATGTGAGTCGTAGATATGAATGTATGTAAATGATGATAGTGGTTGGGGTATCACTTGAGGAGTAAGGTGAGATACATTGATGTCGACAAAGCTGAAAGGTTTTCTGCAAACAATGAACTAAATAACCTAAGTTCACATGCAACCTATGAGGATCTATGTTTTCTTCTAATTGAACATATAACAAAAACCTAGAGACCAGAAAAAGAAACTAAAGATCAAAACAGAAAAACCAACCTTTATTTCTTGGAAGCTGAGCAGCAAAATTATCCTGCCTCAAATGAAAGTCACACCCAAGCTAGAGGAGAGGAGATCGAAAATCCAGAGAGAGTCTGAGTACAAAGTGGCGCAGAATAGGGTTCCCCAGGACCCCTATTTATAGTTTCCAAATAACCAGTTGATAAGCCTTAAGGATAAACCTTTTTGAATTCAAATAAGATAAACCTTTTATCTTATATTCAAAACCCTAATTATCCTTATTATATTAAAATCGAAAATATATATACTATATATAGATTTCGATTTCCACACTGGTCACTCCCACTGTCACTTACTCAACTATTGAATAATTACAGTTTCAGTCCCTGCACCTTTAATTAATTAATTAATCCCCAAATTAAATCCAATTAATTCTGGATTAATTCCTAATTAATTAATATAGTTTCTAATTAATATATTATGACTTTAATATATTAATAAACCATATATTTAATTCCTGTTGATTTATTAATCCCATAATAAATCAACCTTTCTCTCTACCGAATTTTCTACCAAACCTCCAGCCATGAGGGCAACCCAAATGGACTGTGCTTCTATTAATTAGGTAAATACTAATTATTAGTCATGGCTTAGACACCTAATCCAACAGTCTCCCACTTGGATAAGTCTATGACTATAATTACCAATTTAGCCTCTAATTAACCAGCACTTGTAGCTTCCTAGAAACCAATGCCAAACTCTGATCTAATCAGTCCTGTCCATAGATAAGTGATCAGATGATCCTCCGTCCAACAAGATATTTTCAGACTCAAGACATGGATAAAATCAATCCGGTCTGATTCACTGTTCCTCGATATCCGATTTGCATATGACTCTTAGACTACCAATTTAGTCCCGGTTGGCCAACCATTTTAGTCAACTTCAAAATCATCGAGAGGCCTACAGATATCTGTTCCCCGTTAGGGTCAAGGGATGAATAAGCTTTGACTCATATACTTATGTCCTTTACCAGACAAATCATTCACAACAACACGTTTTATAACACCGAGTTACCGATGCGTTTTCGTATTATCAATGGATAACCGTCTAGTAAATCATAACTCATATGTCTTAGCTTAAAGATCAAAAGATATTATCGTCTCAACATTGCTCGTGATAAAATCCATGAAGCAATCCATTGAGCGCGGGTTTATCCAATACTCAAATCTCCATTTCCAATTACTCACGAATGGTGCAGCAATCCAATTGCAATGTCTAACTCCTTAGACAATCTATTACCAATTCATGACAGTCTTACTTCACACTTACTCCCTTAAAGTGTAATCGACTGCGGATATTAGAATAATCCAATTATTCAGGAAGTAAAACACGCAAAATGAAACATAATGATAAAGTATTGACAAGAGTAGTAAACCATAATAAATCTCTATTATTAAATCACAAGAGTCAAATACAATACATTGTTACAAGTTTCGAAACCTATCTAATTACAAAAAAACTTATATCATCTCTTAATCCAATGCTCCTAGCATGCTGATTATGCTTAATCCTACTCAGAGCCTTTGTCAAGGGATCTGCAGGATTATCTTCCGATGATACCCTCTTTACAAGGAGGTGACCTTCTTCTACCCTATGTCTGATGTAGTGGTACTTTCTGTCGATATGTCTGGACTTTCCATGATCTCGCGGTTCCTTTTTCAAGGCGACCGCACCTTCATTATCGCAGAACATTTCCAAGGGCTCCTGAATACTCGGGACTACTCCAAGGTCACCGATAAAGTTCTTCAGCCAAGCCACTTCCTTTGACGCTTCACTTGCTGCTATGTACTATGATTCGCACGTAGAATCAGCCACTGTTTCTTGCTTGGAACTTTTCCAAGTAACTGCTCCACCGTTCAAAAGGAATACCCAGCCCGACTGAGACCGACCACTGTCTCTATCCGTCTGAAAGCTGGCATCTGTATATCCTTCAACTCTCAAGGTATCACTGCCACCGAGGACTAACACCATGTTCTTTGTCCTTCGCAGATACTTGAGTATATTTTTCACAGCTATCCAATGCGCCCTTCCAGGGTTACCCTGGTACCGACTGACCATGCTTAAAGCAAAGGCCACGTCAGGGCGAGTACACGTCATACCGTACATGATCGATCCTACAGCCGAAGCGTAAGGTACCCGACTCATTTCAGCTATTTCTTCGTCTGTACTCGGACTTTGAGTCTTACTCAGCTTCGCATTACTTTGGATAGGTAGCTCTCCCTTCTTGGAATTTTCCATACTAAACCTTTTTAGTACCTTTTCCAAGTATGTACCCTGACTAAGTCCAATTAGTCTTTTCTTCCTATCTCTCAATATTCTAATCCCAAGAATATAGGCAGCCTCTCCTAGGTCCTTCATGGCGAAACATTTCCCAAGCCAAGCCTTGACATCTTGCAAGGTTGGAATATCGTTTCCCATGAGCAGTATGTCATCGACATACAGCACCAGAAAGGTGACTATACTCCCACTAGCCTTGACATATACGCAGGACTCATCCTCGCTCCTAGAGAAGCCAAACTCTTTGACTTTCTCATGGAAACAAAGATTCCAGCTGCGAGAAGCTTGCTTCAATCCATAGATTGATCTCTCAAGCTTACACACCTTATTTGGATACTTTGCATCGACAAAACCCTCTGGCTGATTCATGTAAACATCCTCAGTCAACTTCCCGTTAAGGAAAGCGGTTTTGACGTCCATCTGCCAAATTTCATAGTCATGAAATGCAGCTATGGCCAGCATAATCCTAATAGACTTTATCTTAGCTACTGGTGAGAAGGTCTCGTCATAGTCAACCCCTGGGGTTTGAGTAAAGCCATTCGCAACCAGTCTTGCCTTGAAAGTGTGTACCTTTCCGTCCATGTCGGTCTTCTTCTTGAAGATCCATTTGCACCCGACTGTCTTTCGACCCGGTACATTGTCAACCAAGTTCCAAACTTGATTGTCATACATGGACTTGATCTCGCTATCCATGGCCTCTTTCCACTTGGCAGACTCAGGGCCCGCCACTGCTTCCTGGTAGTTAGCTGGTTCATCCAAATTTATCAGTGTCCTATCACTGACAAACGTGTCCCCATCCGAAGTTATATGGAACCCATAAAACTCGGGTGGCATGCTAACCCTACCAGAACGCCTAAGAGGTAAGGATACATCTGTCGGACCAACAGGAACTTCTTCCTCATGTTGGTTGCTAGTTTCTCCTAAGGTTGCGTCATCTGATGACTCTTGAATTTCTTCCAGATCAATGGTACTCCCACTGTCCTCTTTGAATACGAGCTCTCTCTCTCGAAAGACGGCTCGTCTAGCTACAAAGACCACGTCCTCGCTCGGTCTGTAGAATAGATATCCAAAGGACTGTTTGGGATAACCAATGAAGAAACACCTTTCGCTTCTGTCTGCGAGTTTGTCTTGAGTCTCTCGTCTAACGAAAGCCTCACAACCCCAGACCTTGATATGTGCCAACGAGGGAGCTTTCCCCGTCCACATCTCATGAGGTGTTTTCGCAACCTTCTTAGTTGGGACAAGATTAAGGATATGGGCGGCAGTCTCTAAGGCATACCCCCAGAAGTGAATGGGAAGTGAAGCTCGACTCATCATGGAACGAACCATGTCCAACAGGGTTCGGTTGCGCCTCTCTGCAACACCGTTCAACTGTGGTGTCCTGGGAGGTGTCAACTGCGAAACTATTCCGCATTCCTTTAGATAGTCTAGGAACTCGATACTTAGATACTCTCCGCCTCTGTCGGATCTGAGCATCTTTATCTTCCTGCCTAATTGATTTTCTACTTCGTTCTTAAACTCTTTGAACTTTTCAAAGGTGTCCGACTTGTGCTTGATTAAGTAGATATAACCGTATCTACTAAAATCGTTGGTAAAAGTCACGTAGAACCGCGTGCCATCCTTTGTGGTTGATCTGAATGGACCACACACATCCGTGTGAATGATGTCCAATAGACCCTCACCTCTTTCAAAAGACCCTTTGAAAGGTGATTTAGTCATCTTGCCCAACAGACAAGATTCGCATACATCATCCGACTTGAGGTCGAATGATTCCAACACTCCATCCTTTTGGAGTTGGGCGATGCGTTTCTTGCTGATGTGCCCGAGCCGACTATGCCACAGACATGCCTTTTCCACATCACTAGTAGAATCAATATAATTTACACTTTGTCCTAGATTGTCAACACATTTCACAGTTTCATACACACCATCACAAGGATAAGCAGTAAAATTCAAAATACCATTTTTGAAAACAGAAATAGATCCAATATTATTATCAAAAGAAAAATGAAATCCTTGTCTGAATAATGCGTGAAATGAAATAATATTTCTTGCCATTTCTGGCGAATAGCAACAATCTAATAAATCTATACAAACTTCACTACTAAGCACTAAACTATAAACTCCAATCTTGGTAACAGGGGACGATCTCCTATTGCCCATGATCAAGTTCAGTCTACCGTGCTCCACCTCCCTGCTTTCCTTTAGGCCCTGCATATCAGAACAAATGTGAAAACCACATCCTGTATCAAGGACCCAAGAATTAGAAGATGGTGAGTTTTTAGAGATAGTGTATATACCTGCTGTCGATGGCTTTACTTTCCCATCCTTGACATCCTGCAAGTATTTGGGGCAGCTTCTCTTCCAATGGCCCTTCTCTTTGCAGTAAAAACAGTTGGCTTCATCGGGGTTGGCCACACAAGGAATATGGGAAGTCTTGGTTCTCGAGCCATTACTGGATGACCCGACCTGAACCTTTTCCCTCCAATTTTGCTTAGGAGGGCCCTTCCTTTTCTTTCCTTTGCCACTTCCAATGGCTAGGACGGGCTGATTAACCGAGGGTACACTTTTACCCTTCATCCCGTCTTCAGCAACTCGAAGCATGCGATGCAACTCAGTCAGGTTAGCCTGATTGTTGTTCAAATGATAAGCCAGCCTGAACTGGTCATAAGAACTCGGTAGGGAGTTAAGCACTATGTCAACGGCCAACTCCTCCGGTACAGGCATCGCAAGCTTTCTAAGCCGCTCCATGTAACCTTGCATTCTTTGCACATGGGCACAGATGGACTCTCCATCTTTAGGTTTGCTGTTCGTGAAGTCCTTGACCACTTCGCACCTTTCGATGCGCTCTTGCTTACGGAACTTTTCCGCAAGCTCACGGTGCATCTCATAGGGCCAGTAGTCTTCATATATTCTCTGCAATTCGGGGTTCATTGTGGCAATCATGATGCAGGCCACTTTGGTCGCATCATCAGAATGTTTTTGGTACGAGGCAATTTCCTCGGGAGTAGCAGTTTCGGGGTCGACATCGACAAGCTCGGTTTCGAGAACATATTCTTTGTTCTCATACCTCAGAGCCATCTTGATGTTTCTAATCCAGTCATTGTAGTTTGTCCCGTTCAATTGAACCTTGGAACACAGTGAGAGGATTGAGGGAACACTGGAGTTTGAGTGGGGAGCGGTTTGATCAGCAGAAGACATCTATAAAAGAAGGTAAGTTTAATTAGATACTTGTCGGTCCTTATAATAACCCAATATAAAATAAGGCTAGGATCCAACTATAACAATTTGCAACATAGAAGAGGGATGCCGTAATCTATAAGCAAATTTTATAAAGGTAGGCGAATGACGATTCAGCCAATTCCACCGCGGAAAAATAATCTTATTATAAATGGAATTCCTAGTTTCTTTTGAGATATATTGAACTGTTCAATAGCATGTTTAATCTCGGATATGCCCCACCGTTTGTGACTGGGATGCCGAGGATCACAAACCGGGTGTGAATAACCATGCAAATTAGCTTGGTGCTCTCGGGGTCCATTATCATCTCAAATTGATGTGCCGGTAAACCACACACGCTCCATCAACAATGATAACACCCGAGACACCCATTGCCACTCTTTATGAACCCACATTGGTGTGCCGGTAAACCACACACGCTCCACCAACGTTTCATAAAGTGCAATGTGCAATTTCATGGGGTAGCATCAAATTCACATTTTTCCTAAAGTAACTAGATTGGGATTTTATAAATGGTTCTAGTACTTTGATCATTATACTTTTAATGATTAAGTGGTTCTGTCAAACCCGTTCGGCTAACGACCCTCCACTGATCAGGCGAGCGGTGGGTGAGAGTGTTCACCCATTAGACTACCATTTTATAGGCAGTCTCCTTATACCCACTTTATAGACCAGCTTCGTGAATGAGGCCTACTATTGATTTGACTAACCAAATTTATCTCATATATATAGTATTAACTTTTAATAATATATATAAGATGTATTTTAAAACCCTTTAAAATATTCAAGGTTTATCTTTTAATTTTACCAAATTTAACAATTAAATTTTGAATTAAATTAAACCTTAAAAATCGATTTAATCAATTTTAATTACCAATTAATTAAATTAATTAAATCTAAATATTTTAAACATTTTAAAATATTTTTCTGGATTTTTCTATTAATTTTCGAAAATTTAAAATTAATTAAATCCCTTTTGAATTATCCTTTAATTAATAATTAATTAAATTAATTCAAATGAAGATAGGTTTATCCAAATTAATCAAATTAATTAAAACCTATCATAAAAACCCCTAAATTTCGATTTCAAGGAAAAAAGGTTTAAGGTTATCCATTTAATTAACAAATAAAGTTACCAAAAATAGAAAACCTTCTAAAACCCTAATACAATTTTCGAAATTTAGCAAGGGGGATTAGGGTTTCTAAAACCCTAATCCTATAAATCGATTTTGATATATATTAGGGTTTATAGGCTTTAAACCCTAAAACAGTTATAGCAATTCAACAAGAAAACAATACAGGCTCTGATACCACTGAAAGGTTTTCTGCAAACCATGAATTAAATAACCTAAGTTCACATGCAACCTATGAGGATCTATGTTTTCTTCTAATTGAACATATAACAAAAACCTAGAGACCAGAAAAAGAAACTAAAGATCAAAACAGAAAAACCAACCTTTATTTCTTGGAAGCTGAGCAGCAAAATTATCCTGCCTCAAATGAAAGTCACACCCAAGCTAGATGAGAGGAGATCGAAAATCCAGAGAGAGTCTGAGTACAAAGTGGCGCAGAATAGGGTTCCCCAGGACCCCTATTTATAGTTTCCAAATAACCAGTTGATAAGCCTTAAGGATAAACCTTTTTGAATTCAAATAAGATAAACCTTTTATCTTATATTCAAAACCCTAATTATCCTTATTATATTAAAATCGAAAATATATATATATATACTATATATAGATTTCGATTTCCACACTGGTCACTCCCACTGTCACTTACTCAACTATTGAATAATTACAGTTTCAGTCCCTGCACCTTTAATTAATTAATTAATCCCCAAATTAAATCCAATTAATTCTGGATTAATTCCTAATTAATTAATATAGTTTCTAATTAATATATTATGACTTTAATATATTAATAAACCATATATTTAATTCCTGTTGATTTATTAATCCCATAATAAATCAACCTTTCTCTCTACTGAATTTTCTACCAAACCTCCAGCCATGAGGGCAACCCAAATGGACTGTGCTTCTATTAATTAGGTAAATAATAATTATTAGTCATGGCTTAGACACCTAATCCAACAAAAGCTACAACGAAGGGTGTGCTATAAAAGAGTGTGTACTTGCCTATGTGGCAATGATGATAGTCAATGTGGCTATAGAGATCATTTTATAAGGATGATAGCGGGCGTTAGCTATATTATGAGTAAATGAGGTGTAATGATATGTACATGTCATATGAGATGAGGAGAGGATAATATCATTATTGTATGTGATGTGTGATTGCGACGATGAGGTAGTTGCATACACCATACCTATTCTAAGAGATTCCAAGGACGGAATCGTTTGAAGGAGGAGAGAACTTGTAAAACCCATTTTCATTTTGAGGTGCTTACTAAGGTATGTAGAGTTATTACCTTATAATTAGTATGATTCTAGATTTGAATTATTAAGAGTTGTGTGGCAATCTTTTATGATTACCTTTGAGTTATGAGTTGTTTGATTAGTGAGTAGAGGTTAAAACCTTTCTTATGTACTAATCTTGGTGTGATTAAGATTAGTTAAGTTGATGTATGAGTTTGGGTGATTAGAAACCCATTTGGAAGAAGTTTGAGCTTTAAAAACGCCAAAAATGGCTTACACGGGTCGTGTAAATGTTACACGGGTCGTGTAACCTTCGGTAATTTTGTGTTTCCTGGTTACTGTAGCATAACACGGGCGTGTAAATTTTAACACGGGTACTGTAGCGGAACACGGGCTGTGTAAAATTAACACGGGCCGTGTTACGGGTGCAGACCCCTTTAAATGTGCAGAAAACTCATTTCGAGGAAAAACATTTTATTTTCGATTTTGAGAGCTTCAAATGGCAATTTTGAGTGAAATGAAGCCTGGAGGTTCGTGGGAAAACATATAGAAGCATGAATCTAACCCCGTAAACGTGTTCTTGCTTCTTAATTCATCAAAGGTGAGTATCTCTCGGTTTTGGGGGTTTTAAACCCTAGTTTTCAATCATCATGATTTTGATATATATTGTTATATATGTTGTTAGTAGGTTGTTAGTAAATGCCTTTAGAGTAATTGGTGTGATTATTGTCGAGTTTCTACGGTTGAATGAGTAGAACCGTGGATTTGGAGGTTTGGGTAAATATAGAGTTGATATTTACCGTTTATACTCCTTTTTCCTGCTTTTGATTTATACATCTTTTGAGCTAGATATCGTTGAGATGACCGTGGATGTTTGAGAATTGAATCATACTGTGGTGATATAATTGAGTCTAGTGAACAGGAGCCCGATACGTGTAACCTTGGGATTTCATATATTTAGTTGATATCAGGTGAGTACTTTCTAGTACCTGAGTAGAGTTACACTTGTTTTATGTAACAGTGGACGAGTCAAAAATACATATTAATTGTATAATTAGAGTAGATGTTGATATGATTGTGTTATATTGTTTCGCGTGGAATAGTATCGCCATGAGGGCTATTGAGTTTAGTAGATTGTTAAAAATAAGTATATGTGAAATGGAAATCGAGTTTACGAGTATTACTGATTGTGGTACTTATGATTGAGTTTATGTTGCTAACAATTAGCTAGTGTTTGTAAAGCTAATATGTCCGCAGGTTCCTAGTTATGAGAAGAGGGATCTTGCTAATAAGCATAGCAAGAGAGGAAGTTGAGGATGTTTATTGAGAAAGATTCATGAAATATGATTGAGATTACTCACTAAGCTTTATAAGCTTACACTTGAGTTGTTTGTCGTTTTGCAGGTATCTGTAGCAGTGATAGGGGAAGGCATGTGATAAAGAATAATGGACAACTTTAGAGTTTGTCCTTTAAGTGTATTAGATTTATTTGTAATGCTTGGTTAATATTTGTAAGGACCTTTTGTGTAATTAATTGTGATGATAACATCTTGATCCGTGGTTTAAGTACAAGTATACCCACTTTAATGTATAAATGTTTGAAATTTTTTTGGTGTACTTCGTATGTGAAACCAGGTGTTACAATGACTTTGAAGATTTAGTTTTTACAGTAAGATTTTCTTTTAAATCATTTATTTTCCAATTTTGTTTTGAATTTTCAATTGTTGATTTCCTTGATATTGAACTACATAACGTAGAGGTGCAAAGGTACTCTTCGTATGCCAATTTAAAATCATTTAATGAAACATTCTTATCCTTAAACAAATCCAAATTTTTGTCCAGCCATTGATGAAATGTATCTATCAAATTGTTTCCTTTAGAAAATGTTTTCTTTGATGGTTTTTGAAACTTGGGATTTGGAAAGTTTGGTTTTGATGGTACAAAGGATGGTTTAGAAAGCTGATTTTTAACATTTGAATCCTTTGTATCCATAGCTTTTGTTCCAGAAGTTGAAGCCTTCGTAGTGGTCGGTTTTGAAACTCCGAATGGTGTTTTTCTTTTAACAAGGTTTGATGTTTGTTTAGTTTTCACATTCGCAGCAGATGGTTTTTGAATCGGTTTTGTAATTACAATTGCTGGTTTTGTTTTGGTAATTGAAGTAGGGTTGTGAACTTGTGGTCTATTTAGAATTTGAGGTCTTTTCAAAATCTGAGGTTTTTGTACCGAAGGTTTAGAAACAACAATCTTACAGAGAAATAGGATTATCTCAGTATGGGAGTAGTTATTTTGTCATACTTTAAAATGCTTACAGAGAAAATATAATATTAACATAATACTAACTTAGAATCATTGTGTCTAGGATAGAAGTTTGAAACCAGCTGGAACTTTGGACCCGGTATTCAAAATCGAAATCGAACCTTTATAGGCTTAAGAGAAGTTTTGAATTTTATTTTTGGATAAAACAAGAAAAAAATATGAATTTATATAACACTCATCAATTTTGCTGCGTCACTTGTGAAATAATAGTTGCCGGAATAATGCTGTTTTATCAATTCCGCAGCCAAATAGTCATTACAAAATTTATAGCTATAAATAAAAATTGTTAATTTTTAGCTAAATCTTAAAGAATAATTATTTTTTATTAAATTTGTGGTTTTCTATAATTTCTCATTTAGTAAAACACATACTTACACACAAAAAGGGTACTACAATCCAAAGAAAGGCGAGCGTGCCTCGCATTCCATCCATTATCCACAGGGCGTCCAAAGCCAAGCTACAGAGTCTCGCTTAACAATATCCACTTCATATTTGGATAAAAAAATGGCGTCCGCCTCTCTCCCTCTTCCACTAGGTAATACATATATCCTTGCTCTCGATCGCTAGTCTTCTTTCAAGTTACTGTAGTCAATGACCTAGATTTGGCTTTACACATATTTTCTACTTCGATATTGAAATGTGTATTGTTTAATTGCTAACATTTCCGTTTTTACTCATTCCGAATGGGAAATTTTAATAAATTTTGGTTGAATAATGAAAATATGTCGAAAGAAGGAAGCATTGCGATAATGTTAGACATTCAAAAAAGCGACATTGTTGCGATCTAGAGTATATGTATGCTTCACATGAACAAATAGAATTGAAGATTAACCGACCAATGGAGAATTTAATTAAGAAGCGAGTATCTTATTTGTATGAACACGAAATACATTTACATTGTACTTTGGTGGTTAATGAAGTATATCTTACCTAGCAGGTTCTTCTTTTGCTGGGAATTTGTCCAATAAGTATCAAATAACCAGAGGAAGACCAAGAAGAGTTACTGCAAAATTCTTGAACTTGAGACTTAGGACAAAAGCTTCACAGAGTGTTGGGTATGAGGATGACGTGGCATTAATTAAAAGGCGGGATGTGATTGTATTAGGTTTAAGTGCTTCAAGCATTCTAATTCACTCTTTAAATGCCAAGGCAGCTGGCTTGCCACCTCAGGAGATACCACGACTATGCGATGATACATGTGAGAAGGAGCTTGAAAATGTATGGTGAGATTGCGTATATCACTCGACTTTCGTTAAGTTCTAAAAACATAGTTAATTTATGCAACAATATTTTGTCTTTTTTACGGATACAAATTATGCTACCATGTTTTGGTAGTCAAAGAGATTAAGTTTAATGAAGTGTACTCATGTATACATATCTTGATCTTATGAAGGTACCTATGGTTACTACAGAGTCTGGTTTGCAATACAAGGATATAAAAGTTGGGTCTGGCCCTACTCCCCCTGTTGGTTATCAGGTATAGTGCTTTTAAAGCATTTTGTCTCGTAAGATGTCTGTTTGTTCCAGACTTCCAGCCGTAACAAATAGAATAACACAACCTAGTACTGTGTTGGGACTGGAAGTCTGGAACTGAGACAAAAATTGTCCAGCCCGAAAAGGTTTTCGGGCTGGACAGATAATGAGACAAAAATCCTTATCATTGATGATAGCTTGTCTCTCTTGTTCATTTTAGGTGGCTGCAAACTATGTAGCGATGGTTCCATCTGGACAAGTATTTGACAGGTCATATGCTGAACTCTTATTATAATTTTGTATCATATGATTACTCTGCTACAGTGATCTACACTAGCATCGCTTACACCCCTATCACCACCTACACACCTTTTTTTTCATAAATTTGATATATTCCAGATGACCCATGTTCATTTATGAACATATGTAATTTTCATGTTCATAGACGTACATGAACATGTTCAGTCATGAACATATGTTCAGTCATGATCATGAAAATATGTTCAGTCATGATCATGAACATATGTTCGGTCATGAACACATGTTCGGTCATGAACATATGTTCGGTTATCATGTGGTTCTCTGGTTAGGTCGTATTCTACTGAAGTACGTCCCTTTTTGGAAATTTCAGCTCTCTGGAAAAGCGTCAGGTCTATATATTTCGCGTTGGCTCAGGTCAGGTAAGTCCTTTGACATGCATTTGATTTTTCATTTTTCGTAAGCTCAAGACATTTCACATATGTACTCTCTTTACCAGGGGCTAAATGCAAGAAATATACATTTTAAACCTGTTACCCCATTGCTATAATGGGTGGATTTTTCAAAATACAACTGTCTAGTAAACCATAATTTGAAAATACAAAGGTGTAATAAGAAAAAATGAAAGTACGTTGCTGTTTTTTGCATTTAAACTTTTATCATTAAGAAAACATAATTTGAAGATACTAACTTGTATGGCTTAATGAAGGTTGTAAAAGGACTCGATGAAGGGATCCTGAGCATGAAAGTTGGAGGAAAACGTCGATTATATGTTCCAGGATCCGTAAGCTTATTTAACTCTCGATATTTCACAAGATTTCTTTTCTTATTGAAGAAAAAACGATAACTTTATCTAACCATAATAAGTTGTTGTTTCTTTTTTACTGAATGGACTTAATGAGTTTAATCTGATAATAAGAAAGATATTGAAATTACAATGCTATACGGAGATAAAATTTTCAAGGCATAATGTTTAAAGAAGAAAAGAATTGAAACTACAATGTTGTAATGAAAAGAAATGGATGTCGGATGCTATAATTAATAATCAAATTAGAGTATAATGCTATAATTATGGGGTTAACATTGTTTGTGGGAAACATTTATTTCTAGTATCTTCAAGTTGCTAACAAACCGATTTTATTGTATAAAATGGAAGCAAACTTTTGTTTTTTGGTTTTTATTTGCTACCGGGTATAGCAGGTCATTTTACAATTTTACACTTTTGGCCCAACTTTTAAGTTTTGTTACAATTTTGGTCCAAACTTTCTAAACTTTTGTTTATATAAATTTGCCCAAAATTACGTTTTACTTGCAAATTAACTTTCTTACAACTTTTTCTTGAACTTTTTATAAGAAATTACAACTTTTTGTACAACTTTTTTTTTTACAACATTTTTAACCGTTTTAAAACCTTTTAAAAACTTTTTTTTAGAACTTTTTTAAAATTGCTTTACAACAAATACAAGAAATAGATCGGAACTCATAGAACCAACCAACACAAAGAATAGATCGAAGCCCATAAAACCAATTTTGCTATTCGATATATTTCTAGATCAAATGTGGAAAGAGAAACTGCACAGATTGAATAACAAAGTTTCTTTTATGGGTTTCGATTTATTTTGTGTTGGTTCTATGCGTTTCGATCTATTTCCATATTCAATCTATTTTTGTTTTGATTGTAAAACGATTTTAAAAATTCTAAACAAAATTCTAAAAGGTTCTAAAAAACATTGTAAAAAATTGTAATAGAAAGCTTAAAATGTTGCAAAGAAAGCTTTAGAAAGTGTAAAAAAAGGGTACAAAGTTTAAAACGTTGCAAAAAAAGGTTACACAAAGTGTAAAAAAAGTTTAAAATGTTGCAAAGAAAGTTGTATAAACTTTAAAAAGTCTTACTAAAGTTAATTTGCAAAAAAAAAAGTAATTTTGGGGAGATTTTGTAAAAAAAAAAAAGTTGACCAAATCGTACTAAAATTTAAAAATTAGGTCAAAAGTGTAGAATTGTAAAATGACTTGCCCCTGGTATAGTGTAGTATAGCAGGTAAAAACCAAAAACCAAAAAGCAAAAGTTTGTTTCCATTTTATATAATAAAATTGGTTTGTTGGCAAATTGAAAACATCATAGTTGTCAACTCGTGACTTGAAATGTAATTTTTTTTACTCGCGACTCGACTCGTAAGAGTCATGATATTAAAGAAATTATATAGAAATATATAATACACATATAAAGATATAATATTTATTGAATGATAGTGCATATACCTCTTTTTAAATTATCCTAAATTGATAATATATTAAACCGAGAACAGCATCATCAAATAATGTTATATATATATATATATATATATATATATATATATATATATATATATATATATATATATATATATATATATATATATATATATATATATATATGTGGAGAAATATCTACTTTATTAGTTATTACCCGCTGGAAAACAACATTATCTGCTGGAAAACAAGATTACCCACAGGTTATTTGACTCGTCCGAGTCTCGAGTTGACTCGACTCGGTAAGAGTCGACTCGTGACTCGTATTTTTTCTACCGAGTCACAACAATTTCGAGTCATACTACCGAGTCGGTTCGTTTAGGGTTTAAAATGACTCGACTCGTAAGAGTAGACTCGTGACTCGTACGAGTTTAACAACTATGGAAAACACTAGAAATAGTTTGTTTCCCAAAACAGTGTTAACCCTATAATTATGTGATTATTGGGTTCATGTAGTTGGCATTTCCCAAGGGTCTAACTTCAGCTCCGGGACGGCCTAGAGTCGCTGCAAACAGTCCTGTCATTTTTGACGTGAGTTTGGAATACATACCGGGCCTTGACGACGAACAAGAGTAAGCCAACTGTTTTTTTTTTTTTTTTAATTTATTTCACTATATGTTTGTAGAGCTCCCCCGAAAGGAAATAGTCAAATCTCATGCCATCTATTTCATGGTTGCGTAAATTTGTATCTAATTATGGGCAAAATTGTCTTTGTTTAATTGTAAAATGAACTTGTGGTACAAAAAAATTGGATGCGAAAATGGAACTAAAAAGATGTTTGCATAGATCTCATTGTTTATTGATTCATTTTTGGCTTTCGAGACGCCAATCTCTCCCAAGTGATTGTTCACTCTTAACACAAAAACTAGCTAACTGTTTCTTCTCCCGTAACTCACTCTTTATACTCACTGAATAACCAACTTAAGCTCTATAGACATAGAATGACAGAATTACCCCTCGTATAGAACTTTATTACAAATCAACCCAACCTTTACACGCTTCTATTTCTTCTAGCATATGTGAATCTTATTGGGGGTCTACCAATACTCCCCCCAAAACCGAAACCTTGTCCTGAAGGTTTTTATTGGGAAAGGCTGCCAATAGAGCTTCTAAATTTTCCCAAGTGGATTCAAAATCTGAAAGATTTTCCCACTTAACCAAAACCTCAAATTGTGTTGAATTTCCATTTCTAACTAGGCGAATGTCTAAAATATCCTCCGGTTCAGCAGTCAATTCCATAGTTTTTGTCAATTGAGCGGGAATGGTTGGGGAGGAATTACCCATTTCGATTGCCCGTCGAAGCTGAAAAACATGGAATACTGGATGAATAGTTACTTTAGGTGGCAATTCCAACTTGTAAACAACTTTGCCAACTTTTTCAAGTATCAAATACGGGCCATAATATCTTCGCAAGCTTGGGTTTAGGGTGATGAACAAGAGATCGACGTCGATATGGTCGCATTTTTACAAAAACAAATTCTCCCACGTCAAAGGACTCTTCTTTTCTCCCTTTATCCGCAATCTCTTTCATTTTAAATTGAGCTTTTAATAATTCCATCATGGTCTCATCAAGAATTTCATCTCGTTGCATCAAGTCTTGATCGATTTGCTCCAATTTAGACAAATGAGGTGTATAATGAAGTAATGTCGCGGGATCTCGTCCATATAATAGTTTAAAGGGAGAACTCTTGATGATTGAATGGAAAGCCGTATTGTAAGAGTATTCCGCCTAACCCAACCATTTATACCATTGTTTAGGTTTATCATATGTAAAACAACGTAAATATTGTTTGATGCCTTTATTGACCACTTCGGTTTGACAATCCGTCTGAAGATGGTAGGTAGTGCTAAACTTCAATTGAGTACCTTGTAATTTGAAAAGTTCTTTAAAAAGACTTAGAATAGGCGATCGCAATCGAAAATTATAGACTCATGAATACCATGTAACTTGAGAATCTCTTTTGTGAATACCTCCGCTATCGATTGAGCCGTAAACAGATATTTAAGGTCAATGAAATGAGCATACTTTGTCAAACAATCTACCACAACAAAAATTGTCGAATAGTTGTTTGACCTTGTAAGTCCTTCTATGAAATCCATCGAAATCTCTTCCCACACTTTCAACGGAAGCAGGATCGGTTGTAAAAGACCCGATACCGACCCCGATAAATGTTTATTCCTTAGATTTTCTTTATTAATGAAGATGGCTTTGGAATCACCAAATGACCTTTGTAAAGCAACACACGTTGTTGTAAAGAAAAATATTTATGAGCATTAATATCATCTTGTAAATTGTGAGTAATATTCTTTAATAAATCATCATTTTGAATTTCTTCCTTTAACACCTCCAATCACGCCACGTTGGTCCACCAAAGACGAAACATTCCACATCATTTCGAATCCTTCATAACGCGCCCGCCGCTCGATTACTAGCCCCAATTTTATAGACTATTTCAAAATCATATCCCAAAAGTTTACTCACCCATTTTTGGTACTCGGGTTCTATAACTCTTTGGTCAAGCAAAAACTTCAAACTTTGTTGACCGCTTCTTACTATGAACTTGCGGCCGAGAAGATATGGACGCCATTTTTAACTGCTAAAACGACCGCCATCAATTCTTTCTTATAGATGGGTTTTTGTGTTGCTCACTCACCGTGTCTTTGACTAAAATAAGCAATATGTTGCTCTTTTTGCATCAAAACTGCTCCAAGACCAAAACCGGAAGCATCTGTCTAATTACAAATGTTTGAGAGAAATCAGGTAATTGTAAAACATGAGCCTTAATCAAAGCTAGTTTAAGTTGTTCGAATGCTTATTGAGATTTCTCATTCCAAATAAAACTATTTTTCTTGAGCAAATCGGTTGAAGGCACTGCAATTTCACTAACTTTTCACAAATTTTCGATAATAACCCGATAACCCAAGAAAGCCTCATAAATCGGTAATGTTTTTGGGTTAGGGCCAATCGATCATAGATTGCACCTTGGTTTTATCCATCTCTACCCCTTCATTGGAAATCACATGACCCAAATAACCCAATTTTGTTTGACTAAATTCACATTTTTATTAGCATATAACTTGTGATATGCTAAAATTTCAAAAACTTCAGTCAAGTGGGTTATATGTTCTTCTTCCGATTTGCTATAGAACAATATATCGTCAAAGAAAATAAGGATGACTTTTCGTAAATACGGTTTGAATACCTTGTTCATTAGGCCTTGAAACATTGTTGGTGAATTGAGTAATCCGAATGGCATAACAAGAAATTCGTAATACCCCTCATGAGTATGAAAAGCGGTCTTCGCCACATCATCTTAGGGTCATTCTTATATGATGATACCTAGATTTGAGATCTAATTTAGAAAAGTATTTTCCCCCATGAAGTTCATCAAGTAATTCATCAATCACTGGAATTGGAAATTTATCCAATATGATATTTTTGTTTAAGGCTCGATAGTCGATACACAAATGCCAACGTTCGTCTTTTTTCTTTACTAATAGAACCGGACTAGAAAATGACTTTTACTAGGTTGAATGATTTCGACTTCTAGCATCTCTTTAATAAGTTTCTCGATCTCATCTTTTTGATAATGTGGGTATCGGTAGGTCTCACATTGATGGGACCACTTCTTTCTTTCAACACTATACTATGCTCAAAATCATGAATTAGTGGAAGTCCTTTTGGCATGTTAAAGATGTCCTAATATTTGTCTAATACTTCTTTCCATTTATCTTGAATGCTTGAATAGAATGAACCTAAAGTACCAAGCTTACCCAACTCAACCCACACACCATGTCCTTTTTGTATTGATCTACTCATAGCTTTAAGAGACACTTTCCTGTTTCCCAATGATGGATTTCCTTGAAGAGTGACCGTTTTATCTCCCACTTGAAATTATTTAGTTTGAAGTTTCCAGTTATGGTGTGTCGTGCCCAAAGTTTCAAGTCATTGTATGCCAAGAATAAGATCCAAGTTTCCAAGTTTGAGGGGCAAAAATTCTTCTAGCACATGGATACTTTGCAAGCTAAGATTTACCTTTCTTCTACAAATATCTTCACCTTTCACAGCAATTCTCGTTCCCATTATGATACTATAGTCCTCCGTTTTGTCAGTGGAAATTTTAAGAGCTCAACAATGTCTTTGGAAATGAAATTATGAGTAGCTCCACAATCAATTCGAACTATTACTTTCTTTTCTCCAGTTGTCCCTTCAAGCTTCATTGTTTTCGAATTGGCCTAACTCACAACCGAGTTTAGATGAACTTCTATTTTCTTTCCCACTTCCAAAGTTTGAGCTTTAATTTCCATTTCTTCCTTTTCTTCTTGTTCCATTTCATTTTGAGTCACAATTACCCCTGATTCGTTGCGTTTACAAACATGTCCCAGCAGACCTTGAGACCTTTTTGTTTGTAATTCTTGATCTGTGAGTTTTCAAAAAATCTCTTCCTGTTTTTTCTTCCAAGAACTGATCCTATTAGCATTATTATTGACATTCTTGGAATCTATAGTATTGGTATCCATTTTAGGAGAGTAATTATTGTTTCCGGTTCTATCAAGCCCAAAATCTAGTTTTTTCTTCTAATTTACTAAGCATCTCCATAGCATCGGTCAAATTTATTGGGGGATAAAAGCCTAAATTCGGCTTTGATGTTTGTAGATAAACCATTGATAAATTGACTCAAAAAGAGTTCATCAGAAATACCTTCCAACAGAGTTGCTAAATAGACAAATTTCCTGTGATATTCAGCTACCGTGCCATCATGTTTTAATGCTAAAAATTGTTCACATAAAGAACACGCCGTGATCGATCGAAATTACCTCAAGATTAGTGACTTCATTTCTTCCCATCTTGTAATCGGTCTCCTACGGTTCTTCCATTGGTACCATCTGATAGCATCACCTTCAAAATAAATCGCCGCTGTAACGTCCAGTTTCAACACAGAGTATACCCAAAAATTTTCGCATTTATAACCTAAATAGTATATGATTGGATACTCGTGTGCTCTAGATACTACAAGAAGTTATCACTAAGAATCGTCCCACGATCCGAGCCGGGCGCTACAACTGCTAACCTGCAAACAACACAAAACACACACGTAAGCTACAAAGCTTAGTGAACAACAATACAATGACATGAATAACTTATTTACAATGTAATACATCACCCAACTCGTGGGTATAGTTATTCCCTGCAACAAATTATAACTACTGGTTAATATAAGCATATCAGACCAGCTATAATTCATTATCAATAACTACAAGTACTCCTTATGTAGTTACACAGGTATCTCCCGATACCTAAGCTACTAAATGAACATGGTGTATTACAAGTAACACAAGTATACACCTAAGTAACAATTCGATACCACTACACGATACTCTGTCACTCTGACTTCCAACACAGACTCTTTCATTCCACGACTTCTCTGATGCCACAAGGACTTTATATATATCTCCTCCTCAACCTCCATGGTTTCGAGTCACTAAGACCCACCACTATCCTAATTATGAGCACAAAAGCTCTAACCACATATATTGGGACACTAAACCCAATCTCCTAGTCACAAAGGCCGATATATGTTCCACAAAGGTTCTTACAATATGTCTGATAGTTAAACCCAACCGCCTAGCTACAAAGGCCGTTATAAACCACAAAGGTTCCTACAATATGTCGGGTAGTTAAACCCAACCGCCTAACCACAAAGGCCGTTATGAACCACAAAGGTTCCTACAATATGTCGGTTAGTTAAACCCAACCGCCTAACCACAAAGGTCGTTATGAACCACAAAGGTTCCTACAATATTTCGGGTAGTTAAACCCAACCGCCTTACCAAAAAGGCCATTATATATACATTGGGCCATTAACTCCAATCTCTTAGCCACAAAGGCCGTATATGTCAGAAAATTAAGTCCAACCTCCTAGCCACAAAGGTCGTATAATTTGGATATCAATCCAATCTGCTAGCTACAGAGGTCGTATGATTTGGATACCAAAACAAATCTCCTAGCCACAGAGGCCGTATGATTTGGATATTAAATCCAATCTCCTAGCCACAGAGGCCGTATAATTTGGATATCAAATCCAATCTCTTAGCCACAGAGGTCATAAAATTTGGATATCAAATCCAATCTCCTAGCCACAGAGGCCGTATGATTTGGATATCAAATCCAATCTCCTAGCCACAGAGGCAGTATAATTTGGAACTGTACAGGTCCTCACTCGACCAGTAAGGTCTGAATGGATCGTACAAGTTCTCACAACATATCTTGGGTGATTAAACCCAATTGCTTTGCCACAAAGGCTCGACATCATGACTGTAAAGTACTCATACATAACAGTCCCTGCATATCTGTAAAATAACAAGTATCGTGTACATACTACATCATACTGCATATATTTCACCATATATATTTATCATGCACACTTCTCCATGGTTGCTAAGTACTGTTTAAGCAAACCACTAACATCACAGTTGTACCTAATCACAAAGTACTCATCTTGTGATATGTAAACCTTACTTCAAGTGAACATGAGATTCTCATCTCGATGCCAGTTACTACACACTATAATCACAAACTTCTAACACATGTAATCACAAAGGATTATGCATGTGTATGTATAGTTTTCACGTAATCTACTACATGTATTATCGGAAATTAAGCACACTTAGCACATATAACATGTTACATTAACATGTAAGTAGAGTTACTCACCTGGATATAGTAGCTATACCCTGTTCCAGATGGTACAATTGGTAGGCCAAAGTGTCTTCTCACCACTTCCAGCACCTACACCAATACCATAAACACCACACATATGTGAACACCTTGTATTCACTTGCTATAGTTCTACTCACTCAACTATAGCTTATTTCACATTTAGGGTTTGAATGACAACCCAAATACACATCTAATTTGAGAATTTCATGCTACAACTTCAATAGTTGCAGGTGGGTTACCAACACCACCTGTAACCTATCCCTTCCAAGCTCAATCAACTCCTAATTTCAAGCAAAACATGAAATCATACTTCTTGGATGCAAGCTATCACTCAAATATTCAAATCCTCAAGTTCTTAGCTTGTAATTCGACTTCTGCGGCTTTGGGGGTGTTTTTCAAGGGTTTTTTTATGAGAGTTCTCTTTTCTTTCTATTCCCAAAATGAGCTGAAAGTCGGTCTTAAAAATTGGTCTGTGCGACATTAGCGACGCTAACATACCAGTTAGCGACGCTAATTGTCCCACACGGCCTAGTTTACTTTACACGACCCGTTTTCAGCTCACTGCCTGCCTTTGTTCACCTTCAATACGACCCGTGTGGGTCTGGAACAGCCTCAAACAATGTTTTTAAGCCTTTTACATGACCCGCATGGTGCCACACGACCTGTGTAACCTGTTTTTGACATTTTTTGTTACGCCTGGAAGTTCGAATAAGTGGGGCCAGGTGTATCGAAGGAGGAAATAATATTGTTTTTAGTCCAGTTTTATAGTTTTGGTATTTATTGTTTCTTAGGTGTCAAGATTTGTCTTTCCTGTCTTAGGGATTTGGGATTTGTCAATACATTATAAGTATGTCCATTTTTTTTGTTTTTAGGGTTTCCTGTTCTCGAATTCAGGACATATCATCTTGGTATCAGAGCGAGTCGATTCTCGTGGCACTGTTCATCGTGTATTGTTCATCGGAGGTTACTATTAACGGAAAAAAATATGATGGCTGGGAAACTCGAAGGGAAGGGTACCAACGCGGAGCGTTTGGCTTCGTTGGAGACAACTGTCAACCGAATCCTCGATTCCACGGAGGCGTACAAGGAGGAGGTAATGGAAAAGATGGGAGATCTCACCAGGGCGATAACTGACCTAACCTTGGCATTCAAGAAACCCGCCAAGAAACACAAGAAAGACGACTCTAGCTCGTCCTCTGATTCAGAGAGGGACGGCGCCAGTGAAAGTGACGAACCCAGCGACTCAGATCGGGACTCGCAGAGTTCAAAAAAATCAAAGAAGAAGAGTAATAAAAGAAAAGTATTCAAGGATTGCCGGAAATTGCAGATACCTATTTTCAGCAGCGAGGATGTTCACTGGTGGATTTACCGCATTGAAAGGTATTTCGAAGTTCAGAATTTCAGTTGAAAGGACCGGTTGAGGGCGGTGGCCATTTGTTTGGAGGGTGCTCCTCTGTCATGGTTTCGCTGGCACGATTCAAAGAAACCCGGTTTGTTTTGGTGTTTTTTGATGACATATTGATATATAGTAAAATTGAACAAGAACATTTGGAACACCTCGCCATGGTCCTAAAAGTTCTACAACAAAACCGCCTTTACGCCAACCAAAAAAAGTGTTTCTTTAATCAAACGAGGGTGGAATATCTTGGACATATTGTATCCAAAGAGGGGGTGGCAGCGGATTCAAGTAAGGTCTCAGCTATGTTACAGTGGCCTATTCCAAAAACCTTCAAAGAACTAAGGTGTTTTTTGGGATTAACCGGGTACTACCGGAAATTCGTGAAGGATTACGGGAAGATCGCCTGGCCTCTTACCGAACAACTGAAAAAGGATAATTTCAAATGGAATTCTGAGGCGACCGAAGCATTTAAGAGGCTCCAATTGGCGATGACCCAATTGCCAGTTTTGGCGCTTCCAGATTTTTCCAAGGATTTTGTGTTGGAAACGGACACGTCGGGTTTCGGGTTAGGTGCGGTTCTCATGCAAGAAGGCCGACCGGTGGCGTATTTCAGTCATGTCCTTGGCGCCAGAGCTCGCTGGAAGTCGGTCTATGAGCGAGAGCTCATGGCGATAGTGTTAGCCATTCAAAAGTGGAAACCGTATTTGTCGGGTCGGAAGTTCGTAGTGCGTACCGATCAGCGGAGCCTGAAATTTTTGTTGGAACAAAGGGGCGTGACGGAGGATCATCAAAAGTGGCTGTCAAAAATTATGGGGTACAACTTTGACATCGTTTATAAGCCGGGCAGCGAAAACAGAGTTGCCGACGCGTTGTCGCGGCGGGATGCAGGCGTTTCAGTCGCAACAATCACGGCTAGCCACATCGACTGGGAAGCACTGTGGGCCGAACTTGAGTCCGACCCAGATATGGCAGCGATGCGACAGCGAGTGGAGGGCGGTTCCGCACCGGTTGGGCAGGGGCGATTGTTATTCGAAGGGAGACTCGTGATTCCAAAGCGTTCACGTTGGGTCCTGATTCTATGCAAGGAAATTCACGAGGGAGCAGTAGGGGGACATTCCGGGGTACAAAAAACGTACCAACGTTTAGCCCGGGAGGTTTATTGGTCGGGAATGAAGGGTGACGTGCCAACTTGGGTGGCCGAGTGCGACACGTGTCAACGACACAAGTACTCGACAATGGCCCCGGGTGGTTTGTTGCAACCCCTTGAGTTGCCTTCAACGGTATGGTCGGAAATCACGATGGATTTTGTGGATGGATTGCTGAGGTCCGAGGGTAATACTGTCATTTTCGTGGTAGTAGATCGCTTGAGTAAGTATGCGCACTTCCTCCCCCTTAAACATCCCTACACAGCAAGTTCGGTGGTGCAGGTGTTCTTACGGGAGATTGTTCGGTTACATGGGGTGCCGGAGTCCATCGTGTCGGATAGAGACAAGGTGTTTCTCAGATCGTTTTGGAAGGCGTTGTTTAAAACAATGGGAACCAAGTTGCGAAGGAATACGGCTTACCACCCACAAACAGATGGTCAAACCGAGGTAGTCAATCGATGTTTGGAGACTTACCCCCGTTGTTTTACGGCTGAATCACCGTCGAAGTGGGTTACTTGGCTTCCTTGGGCCGAATATTGGTATAACACATCATTCCATACGTCTACCAAGACGACACCGTTTCGGGTCTTATACGGGCGTGATCCACCCCATTTGGTGTACTATGGAAAGTCTATAACTTTGGTGGGCACGGTGGAACAATATTTGGAGGAGAGAGATCGGGTATTACAAGAATTGTAGGGTCATTTGGTCAAGGCTCAGCAGCAAATGAAGAAACAGGTTGATGCTCATCGAAGGGAGGAGAGTTTTCGGTTGGGGCCCGAGTTTATCTTAAACTCCGGCCGTACCGTCAGCGTTCGATGGCGAGGGGCGTAAATGAAAAGTTGGCTCCTATATATTTTGGTCCTTTTGAGGTTATCGAGAAGATTGGTCATGTGGCATATCGACTTTTGCTACCTGACACGGCGCGCATTCACAATGTTTTTCACGTGTCACAGTTAAAGCGGGTCATTGGAAATCGTGAGGCTACATCATAGTTACCGGCTACTCTCACGGAGGAAATGGAGGTCTTACTGCAACCAGATAATATTGAAGGGGTTCGTGAAGGTACTAAAGGAAAGGAAGTTCTGGTCCGTTGGAAGGATTTGCCAGACTATGAGGCCATGTGGGAAGAGTATGATGTGTGAAAAGGGCAGTTTCCTGATTTCAACCTTGAGGACAAGGTTCAAAGTGGGGCGGGGAGTGATGTTATGCCTGGAAGTTCGAATAAGTGGGGCCAGGTGTATCGCAGGAGGAAATAATATTGTTTTTTAGTCCCGTTTTACAGTTTTGGTATTTATTTGTTTCTTAGGTGTCAAGATTTGTCTTTCCTGTTTTTTAGGGATTTGGGATTTGTCAAAACAGTATAAGTATGGCCGTTTTTTGTTATTAGGGTTATCGATTAATAAAAGTAGCCTGCGGGTTTTCTGGAGTTTTCCTGTTCTCGAATTCAGGACCTATCATTTTTCAACTTAAAACTTCATCCAAAAGGGTTTCTAACCACCCTAACACATATGACAACATGGTTAATCTTAATCACTAAGATTAACACATAAACACTTACCAAAAAGGGAACATGGTGTTACAAATTCTTCCCCCCCCCCCCCCCTTTCAAAAGATTTCGTCCTCGGAATCTCGTAGCAACTCATCACATTGCTTAAGATTTCTCTACACACCTGCATTCCCATTTGGATTAAAGTTTCCCATTACACAGTAAAAACTTTAGCTTCTATTCATCTCTCATCTCGGTGGTGATGGGTTTGATTTCTAAGGAAATGGTCCTATCAATCACAACCGAAATCACCTTCATATGGCTCTATACATACTATATTAATCTACTTTTCCTTACTATACACATACATCCATCTTTTCATCATACAGTATAATCATTCAACATCTTTACATTGTATACTCATATACACACATACACATCCACAACCTGTTATATGGTTGCATAGTATTCGATATGCAACCGCTACATACCCTTACTACTACTTATGATCACAAAATACTCATGATGTGATTGTCACGCACCATATATGATCACTAGGTATTCGTTAAGTGATCACCATACACATAACATATGTTATAAAAAACATCTATTACACATCTATTTTGTTCTCAAACAACACATTACACGTAGTAACGATGTTCTCGTCTCGTCACTACTTATAACCTATCTCACTATCACAATAGTGAATTGGACTATGTTCATCTGCTTAGCACTACAAGCCGCACATACTCAGTTCGTCGAACCATGAGTATTCGTTTAGTGCACCTTGCCTGGCACAACAGTTCTGCATTTATTTTACTTTGTACATCAAGTTACAACATCTACATGCTATACTTAAACGCGTCTAGTATTAGCTACACATCAACATATTATATATGGTATACTACACCACAAAATTCGTTGGTATGCACTCAGCATACGCAATCCCAACCAGTTACTACTTAACTCATAGTTCTTACATCGTATACAACATTATACTATCATTTAACTTTACTACATAGTACTCTAGTACTATACACTACATGGTATCTTCGTACCAATTATCACAAAGTGTCACCGACCGGTACCTGATACCAATCGTCACACAATATCAAATCATTCAATACTCGCTCACGATACAATGTACCGTCATCCGATCAGATCACGGTACCTCGTACCATTCTCTAATCTCAGATCATGGTATCTCGTACCGTTCTCCGATCTCAGATTCATTTATTCTTCGAATGATCTTCGGGGAGATAATTACTTTCTCCACGGTTAAAATACACTCCTTCTATTTAAGTATCATCATACTTCAACTACTATGCAATTTATAACACTTATACTCGTCATTGGAAGATTTTGTTACATAGCTAACTAATTGAATTCTTCACACATAAAGAAACACAAAGTCTTCGTTATGTGTTACTTTTCGGCTACTACTATCACCACTTATACACAGAGTTCCTCAGAACGTCTAACATCGGATATATATACACATATACAATACATAACAATGTTAGATAGTACTCATACTTCATCTTATAATACTTCTCATTACAACACTTTCCGTCTTTAATAATGATCAGTTTGATTTTTAAGAAAACAAGATTCCATCAATCACGACTGAAATCACTATCATAATTATTCAAATATCTCTCCTTTATTTGCGTTCCTAACAATGAATGATCAACAGTCTACCAACAAGCTATACATAGCTAAATGACGACATTCTAACACTCTGACTTAGCTGGGCAAAGCGTTTATCTCTATTTTTCCCAACTACATAAGTTGTACTTAGACAGTCCAATTATTCTCTCATACACCCATTTCACTAGCAAGAAAGGGGAAATGATTCTAATTTAAACATTTGAGACCACTTATTCTTACATATCACCTATTACAGAATTTAGCAACATAAATTCCATAATACCGGTTCACAACGAACCCAACTTCCTCTACCCATAATATTTGAGCCTCAAAGGCTTAACTACATAGCACATAAGGCTAACCGCCACTTCTTTAACATCTTAACATTGTTTTACAGCGTTCTACTAACACTTGCCACCGATATGATGCAATTTTTACAAAAGTAAATGGGTAACAACTCCATTTTGCCACAATCCACACATTGACCGACTCTAGTAACTTCTTCAATATACGTCGGTCATTTTCTATCAACTTCGGTTGTTCCACTCTCATCTAGACCCTCACCATGGTGTGGTCTACCGATCACCTTTTTATTCACCGGCTTCGACTATATAATCGTTATATCGAGAAATAACTTACATATCTCATCTATAACCACTGTCCACAACTCTGGTGGACATTTTACTACCTTCCTTCTTTCTATATTCAACGTGCCATAAAACGGCTCGTCTGCTTTTCCGTGTACACCTACAACAATAGGTAGTAATTTATGTACAATATCAACAATCATTAGCCGCAATTCTGTTGGATTTCTTTTTGCTGGGCAACTAACCCCTCTTTGTACCGAGTCTTACGACAAACCCGGCCACCACTCGGGCTCTCAGCCCTGAATTTCGAAATCGGATTACTCGGGGTACTTCACATACTTCAAAATTCAACAATAATCAGGTCATATATATAAACACATGTTTATATATACCAAATTTAACAACACAATCTACTATCTTTTAAGGTTTAAGTCTAGGAATCTACTCTACAGACACCTAGTTCACTTAAACTACGGCTCTAATAACAACTTGTAATGCCTAGTTTCAACACAGAGTATACCCAAAAAATCTTGCATTTATAACATAAATAGTATGATTGGATACTCGTGTGCTCTAGATACTACAAGAAGTTATCACTGAGAATCGTCCCACGATCGGAGCCGGACGCTACAACTGCTAACCTGCAAACAACACAAAACACACAAGTAAGCTACAAAGCTTAGTGAACAACAATACAATGGCATGAATAACTTATTTACAATGTAATACATCACCCAACTCATGGGTATAGTTATTCCCTGCAACAACTTATAACTACTGGTTAATATAAGCATATCAGACCAGCTATAATTCATTATCAATAACTACAAGTACTCCTTATGTAGTTACACAAGTATCTCCCGATACCTAAGCTACTAAATAAACAAACATGGTGTATTACAAGTAACACAAGTATACACCTAAGTAACAATTCGATACCACTACACGGTACTCTGTCACACTGACTTCCAACACAGACTCTTTCATTCTACGACTTCTCTGATCGTAAGCCACAATGACTTTATATATATCTCCTCCTCAACCTCCATGGTATCGAGTCACTAAGACCCACCACTACCCCTATTATGAGCACAAACGCTCTAACCACATATATTGGGAAACTGAGCCTAATCTCCTAGCCACAAAGGCCGATATATGTTCTACAAAGGTTCTTACAATATGTCTGATAGTTAAACCCAACTGCCTAGCTACAAAGGCCGTTATGAACCACAAAGGTTCCTACAATATGTCGGGTAGTTAAACCCAACCGCCTAACCACAAAGGCAGTTATGAACCACAAAGGTTCCTACAATATGTCGTGTAGTTAAACCCAACCGCCTAACCATAAAGGCCGTTATGAACCACAAAGGTTCCTATAATATGTTGGGTAGTTAAACCCAACCGCCTAACCACAAAGGCCGTTATGAACCACAAAGGTTCCTACAATATGTCGGGTAGTTAAACCCAACCGCCTAACCACAAAGGCCGTTATATATACATTGGGCCATTAAGTCTAATCTCTTAGCCTCAAAGGCCGTATATGTCAGAAAATTAAGTCCAACCTCCTAGCCACAAAGGCCGTATAATTTGGATATCAATCCAATCTGCTAGCCACAAAGGCCGTATGATTTGGTTATCAAAACCAATCTCCTAGCCACAGAGGCCGTATGATTTGGATATCAAATCTAATCTCCTAGCCACAGAGGCTGTATAATTTGGATATCATATCCAATCTCTTAGCCACAGAGGTTATATAATTTGGATATCAAATCCAATCTCCTAGCCACAGAGGCTGTATGATTTGGATATCAAATCCAATCTCTTAGCCACAAAGGCCGTATAATTTGTTACTGTACAGGTCCTCACTCGACCACTAAGGTCTGCATGAATCGTACAAGTTCTCAAAACATATATTGGGTGATTAAACCCAATAGCTTGGCCACAAAGGCGCGACATCACGACTGTAAAGTACTCATACATAACAGTCCCTGCATATCTGTAAAATAACAAGTATCGTATACATACTAAATCATACTGCATATATTTCACCATATATATTTATCATGCACACTTCTCCATGGTTGCTAAGTACTCTTTAAGCAAACCACTAATATCACAGTTGTACCTAATCACAAAGTACTCATCTTGTGATATGTAAACCTTACTTCAAGTGAACACGAGATTCTCATCTTGATGCCAGTTACTACACACTATAATCACAAACTTCTAACACATGTAATCACAAACGATTCTGTATGTGCATGTAAAGTTTACACGTAATCTACTACATGTATTATCGGAAATTAAGCACACTTAGCACATATAACATGTTACACTAACATGTAAGTAGAGTTACTCACCTGGATATAGTAGCTTTACCCTGTTCCAGATGGTACAATTGGTAGGCCAAAGTGTCTTCTCATCACTTCCAGCACCTACACCAATACCATAAACACCACAAATATGTGAACACCTTGTATTCACTTGCTATAGTTCTACTCACTCAACTATAGCTTATTTCACATTTAGGGTTTGAATGACAACCCAAATACACATCCAATTTGAGAATTTCATGCTACAACTTCAATAGTTGCAGGTGGGTTACCAACACCACCTGTAACCTAGCCCTTCCAAGCTCAATCAACTCCTAATTTAAAGCAAAACATGAAATCATACTTCTTGGATGCAAGCTATCACTCAAATCTTCAAATCCTCAAGTTCTTTGCTTGTAATTCGACTTCTGGGGCTTTGGGGTGTTTTTCAAGGGGTTTTTTACGAGAGTTCTCTTTTCTTTCTATTCCCAAAATGAGCTGAAAGTCGGTCTTAAAAACTGGTCTGTACGACATTAGCGACGCTAATATACCAGTTAGCGACGCTAATTGTCCCACACGGCCCAGTTCACTTTACACGACCCGTTTTCAGCTCACTGCCTGCCTTTGTTCACCTTCAATACGACCCGTGTAGGTCTGGAACAGCCTCAAACAGTGTTTTTAAGCCTTTTACAAGACCCGCGTGATGCCACACGACCCGTGTAACCTCTTTTTGAGATTTTTCAACTTAAAACTTCATCCAAAAGGGTTTGTAACCACCCTAACACGTATGACAACATGGTTAATCTTAATCACACTAAGATTAACACATAAACACTTACCAAAAAGGGAACATAGTGTTACAAATTCTTCCCCCCCTTCAAAACATTCTGTCCTCGGAATCTCGTAGCAACTCATCACATTACTTAAGATTTCTCAACACACCTGCATTCCCATTTGGATTAAAGTTTCCCATTACACAATAAAAACTTTAGCTTCTATTCATCTCTTGTCTCGGTGGTGATGGGTTTGATTGCTAAGGAAATGGTCCTATCAATCACAACCGAAATCACCTTCATATGGTTCTATACATACTATATTAATATACTTTTCCTTACTGTACACATACATCCATCTTTGCATCTTACAGTATAATCATTCAACATCTTTACATTGTATAATCATATACACACATACACATCCACAACCTGTTATATGGTTTCATAGTATTCAATATGCAACCGCTACATACCCTTACTACTACTTATTATCATAAAATACTCACGATGTGATTGTCATGCACCATATATGATCACTAGGTATTCGTTAAGTGATCACCATACGCATAACATATGTTATACGAAACATCTATTACACATCTATTTTGTTCTCAAACAACACATTACACGTAGTAACAATGTTCTCGTCTCGTCACTACTTATAATCTATCTCAGTATCACAATAGTGAATTGGACTATGTTCATCTGCTCAGCACTACGAGCCGCACATACTCAGTTCGTCGAACCATAAGTATCCGTTTAGTGCATCTTGCCAGGCACAACAGTTCTGCATTTATTTTACTTAGTACATCAAGTTACAACATCTACATACTATACTTAAACACGTATAGTATTAGCTACACATCAACATATTATATATGGTATACTACACCACAAAATTCGTTGGTATGCACTCAACATACGCATTCCCAACCCGTTACTACTTAACTCATAGTTCTTACATCGTATACAACATTATACTATGATTTAACTTTACTACATAGTACTCGAGTACTATACACAACATGGTATCTTTGTCCAATTATCACAAAGTGTCACCGACCGCTACCCGATACCAATCGTCACACAATATCAAATCATTTACTACTCGCTCACGGTACAATGTCCCGTCATCCGATCAGATCACGGTACCTCGTACCATTCTTTAATCTCAGATCATGGTATCTCGTACCGTTCTCCGATCTCAGATTCATTCATTCTTCGAATGATCTTCGGGGAGATAACTACTTTCTCCACGGTTAAAATACACTCCTTCTATTTAAGTATCATCATACTTCAACTACTATGTAATTTATAACACTTATACTCGTCAGTGGAAGATTTTTTTACATTGCTAACTAATTGAACTCTTCACACATAAAGAAACACAAACTCTTTGTTATGTGTTACTTTTGGGCTACTACTATCACCGCTTATACACAGAGTTCCTCATAACCTCTAACAGCGGATATATATACACATATACAATATAGAACAATGTTAGATAGTACTCATACTTCATCTTATAATACTTCTCATTACGATTTTTTTACATTGCTAACTAATTGAACTCTTCACACATAAAGAAACACAAACTCTTTGTTATGTGTTACTTTTCAGCTACTACTATCACCGCTTATACACAGAGTTCCTCATAACCTCTAACAGCGGATATATATACACATATACAATATAGAACAATGTTAGATAATACTCATACTTCATCTTATAATACTTCTCATTACAACACTTTCCGTCTTTAATAATGATCAGTTTGATTTTTAAGAAAACAAGATTCCCTCAATCACGACTGAAATCACTATCATAATTATTCAAATATCTCTCCTTTATTTGCATTCCTAACAATGAATGATCAACAGTCTACCAACAAGCTATACATATTTAAACAACGACATTCTAACACTCTGACGTAGCCGGGCAAAGCGTTTATCTCTATTTTTCCCAACTACATAAGTTGTACTTAGACAATCCAATTATTCTCTCATACACCCATTTCACTAGCAAGAAAGGGGAAGTGATTCTCATTTAAACATTTGAGACCACTTATTCTAACATATCGCCTATTATAGAATTTAGCAACATAAATTCCATAATACCGGTTCACAACGAACCCAACTTCCGCTAACCATATATTTGAGCCACAAAGGCTTAACTACATATCACATAAGGCTAACCGCCACTTCTTTAAAATCTTACCATTGTTTTATAGCGTTCTACTAACACTTGCCACGGATATGATGCAATTTTTACAAAAGTAAATTTGTAACAACTCCATTTTGCCACAATCCACACATTGACCGACTCTAGTAACTTCTTCAATATACGTTGGTCACTTTCTATCAACATTGGTTGTTCCACTCTCATATAGACCCTCACCATGGTGTGGTCTACCTATCACATTTTTAGTCAACGGCTCCGACTATATTTTCGTTATCTCGAGAAATAACTTACATATCTCATCTATAACCACTGTCCACAACTCCGGTGGACATTTTACTACCTTCCTTCTTTCTATATTCGACGAGGCTTAAAACGGCTCGTCTGCTTTTCCGTGTACACCTATAACAATAGGTAGTAATTTACGTACAATATCAATAATCATTACCCGCAATTCTGTCGGATTTCTTTTCATTGGGCTACTAGCCCCTCTTTGTACCAAGTCTTACGACAAACCCGGCCACCACTCGGGCTCTCAGCCCTGAATTTCGAAATCAGGTTATTCGGGGTACTTCACATACTTCAAAATTCAGAAATAATCAGGTCATATATATAACACACATGTTTATATATACCTAATTTAACAACACAATCTACTATCTTTCAAGGTTTAAGTCTAGGAATCTACTCTACAGACACCTAGTTCACTTAAACTACGTCTCTAATACCAACTTGTAACGCCTAGTTTCAACACAGGGTATACCCAAAATTTTTTGCATTTATAACATAAATAGTATGATTGGATACTCGTGTGCTCTAGATACTACAAGAAGTTCTCACTGAGAATCGTCCCACGATCGGAGCCGGCCGCTACAACTGCTAACCTGCAAACAACACAAAACACACAAGTAAGCTACAAAGCTTAGTGAACAACAATACAATGGCATGAATAACTTATTTACAATGTAATACATCACCCAACTCGTGGGTATAGTTATTCCCTGCAACAACTTATAACTACTGGTTAATATAACCATATCAGACCAGCTATAATTCATTATCAATAACTACAAGTACTCCTTATGTAATTACACAGGTATCTCCCGATACCTAAGCTACTAAATGAACAAACATGGTGTATTACAAGTAACACAAGTATACACCTAAGTAACAATTTGATACCACTACACGGTACTCTGTCACACTAACTTCCAACACAGACTCTTTCATTCTACGAATTCTCTGATCGTAAGCCACAAGGACTTTATATATATCTCCTCCTCAACCACCATGGTTTCGAGTCACTAAGACCCACCACTACCCCTATTATGAGCACAAAAGCTCTAAACACATAAATTACGAAACTAAGCCCAATCTCCTAGCCACAAAGGCCTATATATGTTCCACAAAGCTTCTTACAATATGTCTGGTAGTTAAACCCAACCGCCTAGCTACAAAGGCTGTTATGAACCACAAAGGTTCCTACAATATGTCAGGTAGTAAAACCCAACCGCCTAACCACAAAGGCCGTTATGAACCACAAAGGTTCCTACAATATGTCGAGTAGTTATACCCACCTGCCTAACCACAAAGGCCGTTATGAACCACAAAGGTTCCTACAATATGTTAGGTAGTTAAACCCAACCGCCAATATGTCGGGTAATTAAACCCAACCGCCTAACCAAAAAGGCCATTATGAACCACAAAGGTTCCTACAAAATATGTCGAGTAGTTAAACCCAACCGCCTAACCACAAAGTCCGTTATATACATTGGGCCATTAAATCCAATCTCTTAGCCACAAAGGCCGTATATGTCACACAATTAAGTCCAACCTCCTAGGCACAACGGCCGTATCATTTGGATATCAATCCAATCTCCTAGCCATAGAGGCCGTATAATTTTTGATATCAAATCCAATCTCCTAGCCACAAAGGCCGTATGATTTCGATATCAAATCCAATCTCGTAGCCACAGGGGCCGTATAATTTTGATATCAAATCCAATCTCCTAGCCACAGATGTCGTATGATTTGGACATCAAATCCAATCTCCTAGCCACAGAGGCCGTATAATTTGAAACTGTACAGGTCCTCACTCAACCACTAAGGTCTGCATGAATCGTACAAGTTCTCACAACATATCTTGGGTGATTAAACCCAATTGCTTGGCCACGAAGGCTCGACATCATGATTGTAAAATAACAAGTATTGTATACATACTACATCATACTACATATATTTCACCATATATATTCATTATGCACACTTCTCCATGGTTGCTAAGTACTCTTTAAGGAAACCACTAATATCACAGTTGTACCTAATCACAAAGTACTTATCTTGTGATATGTAAACCTTACTTCAAGTGAACACGAGATTCTCATCTCGATGCCAGTTACTACACAATATAATCACAAACTTCTAACACCTATAACCACAAAGGAATATGTATGTGTCTGTATTGTTTACACGTAATCTACTACATTTATTATCATCAATTAAGCATGCTTAGCACATATATCAATTTACACTAACATGTAAGTAGAGTTACTCACCTTGATATAGTAGCTTTAACCTATTCCAAATGGTATAATTGGTAGGCCAAAATGTCTTCTCACCACTTCCAGCACCTACACCAATACCACATAAACACCACACATATGTGAACACCTTGTCTTCACTTGTTATAGTTCTATTCACTCAACTATAGCTTATTTCACACTTAGGGTTAGAATGACAACCCAAATACACATCCAATTTGAGAATTTCATGCTACAACTTCAATAGTTGCACGTGGGTTATCAACATCACCTGTAACCTAGCCCTACCAAGCTCAATCAACTCCTAATTTCAGGCAAAACATGAAATCATACCTCTTGGATGCAAGCTATCATTCAAATCTTTAAATCCTCAAGTTCTTAGCTTGTAATTCGACTTCTGGGGCTTTAGGGATGTTTTTCAAGGGTTTTGAGAAGAGCTCTCTTTTATTTCTATCCCCAAAATGAGCTAAAAGCCTGTCTTAAAAACGGGTCTGTGCGACATTAGCGACGCTAACATACCAGTTAGCGACGCTAACTGTGCCTAGGGTTGCAAATGAGCCGAGCCGGCTCGTGAGCTACCCGGGACAAGCTCAATAAAAGCTCGGCTCGAGAGCGATTTTAAATGAGCCCGAGCCGAGCCTGTGTCGCCAAGCTCGATTAGGCTCGCGAGCCCTAAACGAGCCTATATAATATATATATATATATATATATATATATATATATATATATATATATATATATATATATATATATATATATATATATATATATATTAAAACGTACTTAATCATTTAATCATTTTGGGGCTTAGGGTTTTTATCGCATCTCTCAAACACTCCGATCGTCTTCGAGACTTCGCCTCTTCTATTAGAGTAAACGAGCTTGTTAACAAGCTCGAGCCGAGCTTAAGCTCGTTTAGGCTTGTTAAGAATTAAACGAGCCGAGCCCGAGCCCGAACCGAGCCGAGCCAATGTATTTCTTAACGAGCCCGAGCCGAGCTTAGTTCCATAAAGCTCGTAACGAGCCGAGCCCGAGCCGAGCCCTATATAGTTCTTAACGAGCCCGAGCCAAGCTTGGTCAGGATCAGGCTCGGCTGAGCTTGTTTGCACCCCTAAGTCTGTGCCACACTGCCCAGTTCGCTTTACATACCCTGTTTTTAGCCCACTGCCTACCTTTGTTCACCTTCAACACGACCCGTGTTGTCCTAAATGACCCGTATGGGTTTAAACAACCTCAAACAGTGTTTTTAAGCTTTTACACGACCCGTGTAACCTCTTTTGACATTTTTGAACTTAAAACTTCATCCAAAAGGGTTTCTAACCACCTTAACACATATGACAACATGGTTAATCTTAATGACACTAAGATTAACACATAAACACTTACCATAAAGGGAACATGGTGTTATAACCGCCACTTCTATCTTTTTGTCATTATTCAATCGGTTCAAATTGAAATATGGTTCTGCCCTAAGGATCCATCTGTCAGGATCTGTTCCACCAAAGATAGGGATTTCCTGTTTGCTGCTCTTAATTGCAAGAAACTGATTTTGCTCTTTTTCTCCTGAATCAAATTGGAGATGGTGACGTGAATTGATCAGGTATGAATTCTCTCCTTCAACATTGGTCGGTGTTGTCGATTTAGGCACGCTTCTATCTACCGATTTCTTCCCTAGGTCTTCTGTATTCTTATTATGTATAGTCAATTGGTACATAATTGTTTGTGATGCTCATTCAATTGCTTGAAATCGAGAATCGACTTTATCTTGTCAAGATTAAATCAATTAAAAATCTGGAATCGACTTGATCATGTGAGAATTGGATCGATTACTCCAAATTGGAGATCGATTTCTCTATCTTAGCATGCGCAATAAACAAACTAGAAATTCCACCTTCTAAATCGTCGATTCGAGTCATATTTGATATTGTTTCCATGATCTAACTACTCTGATACCAAATTGGTACATAAAACTTTTAATTGGATACAAAAATGGAACTAAAAAGATGTTCGTATAGATATGATTATTTATTGATTCATTTTTGGCTTTCAAGAGGCCAATCTCTCCCAAGTGATTGTACATTCTAACAGAAAGACTAGCTAACTGTTTCTTCTCCCTCAACTCATTCTTTATACTCACTGAATAACCAGCTTAAGCTCTATAGATACAGAATGACATAATTACCCCTGGTACATAACTTTATCACAAATCAACCCAACTTTACAATATTCTATTTCTTCTAGAATATATGAATCCTATAGGGGTTTTACCAACTTGTCTACTCAGACGGTGAGTATGTATGCTTGTGTTTAGAGGTTATATTAAATGTAACATGCATCCACTCACTATTGTGTTTTTAAAACTAATTTGTATTCTGCTTTGGATTTAACACGATGCTAAGGGTAGACTTTGGATGTGTTAATTATTTGTTGGGCGAATTACGCTAAATATTATCAAACTTTACTAGGTACTTATTTTTTACCCATTTTTGCAACCAACTTGAACTAGTGTTATACCCTTAGGTGTCGGGTATTTGATTGATGAAATATCAACGAAACGTATTTTTCTTTGTCTATTTTTTGTGGCCTGCTCGTGAAATGGGCAATTTAAATTGATTTTTGTTACTGAAAATCAAATGTTGGCATAGGCACGGTAACTGTTTTGGTTAGAAAAAAAATAGCAACAAACTCTCAAAACAACGTTGCTTTCAATCCAACGTGGCTAACAAAGCACATTATACAGTAACCCAACGTCGGTGATAAACCAATGTGGCTAACAAAACAATGCGAAATCTATACTTTCAATGTATCAATAACTAAATGAATAGGAACTCACAAACATTGGCATAAAAAGAGTAACTAATTTTGGTTAGAAAAACCAGCAAGGCTGACAAACACTAGTAAACCAGCATAGCTAACAAGGCATATTATATGGTAAGCCAACGTGGTCGATAAAAGATCATGTTTGTGAAACCAACTTGGCCAATCACCGATGGAGCATCTTGGCTAACAAAGAAAACTTGATGATCAATCGACACCGCCTTAGGAACACATATATCAACATCCACTTCACACTGTATACAAATTCTTCATAAAGAATAAGAAGTCAAATTTATAAAAACGAATGTTAATGAACAAAACAAACATGTAAATACTTACTTTAATCACAATTATTGAAAGTGTAACACAAATAACGCCTCTTAATAAAATTATATTCAGCTGATTCTGACACGCCTAAATCGTCGTGCGGTCAAAAATAAGAAAATAAACCCCACACACACTAGTACAACGGTAGTAAGGGTCGATCCACGGGAGTTTGGTGGTCGAGACAAGACGATAGCTTACCAACTGTAGTGTCATGCTACAGCCAGAGGGACTAACTCCACTTTCCCAAAAACACACTACAATGACAATTTCCAAACAAAGTCCAAAATCCAAATCAAACATAAACGAAACTAAACCAAACCAAGTCTAACCTAAGATTACTTCCTGAAATCAGAAACAAAGCTCAGAATCCAGAAGCAAACAATTAAATCAATTGCATTCAACAAGCATTCAAACACAATAAAAGCTAAAAAGTGCAATGAAAACATAAACCGAATGATTACTTGTATTAAAACTAAAATCAGAAGATCCGAAGTATTCAAAATCGAAAATAACAACTTTAACCTACTGTTACTGGTTGAAACAATCCAGAAACACCAAGCTAAAAGCTAAATAAACTAAACTAATAATGAAATTAAAGTGAAAACATAAGAAATACCAAAAGAGGTTGCTGAAATCTGAAACTTGGAGTCAAAGAAGCCTTAAGTCCACCTTAGGGGTCGTTCATTGCCTGCTGATTTCGACCTAAGGACCTCTATTTATACTTGTGAAAAGTAAGAATCCGCGGCGCATAAAGCATAGAACCGCGTCGTGCGTGTTGCTTATCCCCGTCTTTTCGTGGTTTGAATTTCTCTTCACTGCCTCATCTTTGACATGCCGCGACGCGCATGTCTTGATTCCCGCGGCACGTGTGTTCATTCGACTGATTTGGTCTTATCCTCAATACTTCTTTCATTTGTCCGCTTTTAGTCCATGTTATAAAAAGTGAGAAATACCAATGCATATATGATATAAATTCACCAAGAATAGAGCCTAACAACGACTAAAATATCTAATATTACTTGGCGTTGTCAAACACCCCACACTTGTGCCTTGCTTGTCCCCATGCAAGAGAGTTTTTAAACTAAGATTCAAACAATTTTTGAACGTATTCAATTTCAAAGCTTATTGTCTCCAGAGTTAGATTGAAATAGTTTTTGCAAACATAACTAGAATATCCTTTGGAATTTATGACTTTCTAGAGAACCCTTGATTACAAATTTTCGGTATGCAAATGCAAGCTTACTCATTCAGATTCTAAAGGCCCTTAAGGAAATGTCCATGACTTTTGTTGTTTACCGTGTAACGAGCTTTCGGAAATATCATCCGAGACCAGACGATCTTAGATGGTAAGGTGCATAAGTACCTCTTCGAGGCCACCCATTTTAGACCTACCGGCTCGAACAACAAAGGCCACTGATTGACAGTCCCTTCCTAAAATCCAATCCTAAAATACTTCAATCTTCTAACTCCTAAAACTCAACTTATTTGACTAAACAAATAGCATGATAACAACTAAATAATATCTCTTGAAAAATACCAATGCTATAACATTCACAAACTATTTGTTTCAAAATTACAATCTATTAAAATTTTAGAAAAATTGCTAAATTTTTTGTTAAATTGATCATTTTTGCAAAAATTTCAAAAACAGTCTTTCCACCGTCCACACCCCACACTTAAAACCGTACAACGTCCCCGTTGTACATAAAATATTTCAAAACTAAGGAGAAAGAGTTACCCCTTTTAGACGGTTGATTGCTTGATAGAACTCGATTGTCACGGGATACAAAAACACGAACTGCTCACGATTCAGATATCCAGGAGTTGTGGTGCAACAGTAAAACAACCCGGTAAAATGGCAAGTGGAGGGGGCACAATGACCCCACACTTGCTTGAAACAACTCCTCAGTCGATTCTCATTTGGTATTCACATGCAACACTCACAAACAAATTAAATGCAAAAAGAAACAAACATCCAATATAATACAACAAAAGATAGTAATAAGCTTTATACAATGTTTCAAAAGATAGAAAAGAAAATACATCAGTCATCATCGTGGTGGGTCCCAGATGGACCCGCCTCATCATCATGGGCTCTGGTAGGGAAAGGTCGCGGGTGTCGTCCAGACTGAGAGAGCACCTCAAGTAGTGCCTCCCCAATCCACACCTGCTGCTCCTCTTGCATCGTAATCCTCTCGCTCAAATCCCGTACGGCAGTCAACACGTCTGCTAACTGTGGCTGTGGCTGTGGCTGAGCTGGTGGCTCCATCCTCCTCCTTTTTCGTCTCCCCTGTTCCTCTGCTACCTCGGGACCCTATTCCTGTGGACCCCGTGGTGCCTCTGTCGGCATCCTCAAAATAACACCCGCACGCGGCTGGTGGATGAGCCTCATGGTCACTAAGTAATGGACCGATGTCCATGAGGGTGGTGTCGTTGTCATACTCGCCATGACCCTTGCCATCAAAATGTCGTAAGATCGGGCCAGACGGGTCGTCAGAGAAACCGCCAGTGCGTATGGCAGGTGGAGAAACCTGGTGGGATAGGAGAGCGCCCACATGAACGTCATATCCTCCCCGGACACCTTCTCACACCCCTTCTTCTGCATGACAGAAGTGGATATGATACGGTGCATCAACCGATGTAGTGGGTCGCGGAGCCGGCTCTCCCTGGCCGACCTGGCCTCGAACAACTCATTGGACATTGTTGCCCAAATAACTGCGTTAGCCTCCCGCTAAGGCTGTCCCCTGATGCAAGCATGCAAAAACGGTGCAAAATGATGGCTCCGTAGCTTTATCTCGGTGTATATCCCGGCACGTCTCCCAAACTCGCGGAGGTTGCACTCCATGCTCCCTCCCCAAGTCTGAATCGGACCATCTGGGATCGTGCCTCTCATGATGCCGGTGTGTATCTGCAAGTTGAAAGGAACTCCAGAACGATCTCCTTGTACACCACGTCCTCCTCGTTGGCCATGAGCCTGTCCCAGCCATGTCAAGTAAAGGTGTACTCCCCGTCAGTCCAAGTACGGTGAATGAAGGGCTCAAGCTCGGCCCAGAGCCCTGCGTGTGTCAATATCACTTGATCCAGCTCAACAGCCGCAAGGACCGGTCGGGAACTAAGCTCGTCGCGTCGAGCCTCATACTATAGAGTGTCGTCCAGTATCTGTGTCAATATCCCCGGCAAGGGCGCCAAAATTTGACACGCCTAGGTCGTCGTACGGTCAAAAATAAGAAAATAAACCTCACACACACTAGTACGATAGTAGTAAGGGTCGATCCACCCTGTGTGCCATCTGCACAAAAAGTCACACAAAATATTTTTTCAAAATCAGTCCTTCTTCTCGCACAGACACGCGACGTGGCCCAAGAACTTGGCGCGTCGCGCCGTAGGTCTGGTACGAAAAAAATCCCAAAATCCTTGTTTTCGCCCGTTAAACTCAATCCAATGCTACTACAAGGTTCCCTAACTACCGACTAGCCTCCTTAGGGTGCGGATTTTGCGAATACAACACCCTACGAGTCAGCATTGCAGATTTTCTAAGTTTTCTAGTTTTTACTATTTCAATCAATTTCACCATTCAATTGCACGTAATAACTTGAAATAACTAGTTCCAAAAGACATCTCGTAGTAGTAGAACACTAGAACGCAAGAAAAACGAGAAAAGTCGAGTGATTAGGGGGTGCTCTGTCTCTACGCGGCGTGGTTTGTGTATGGTGCGATGAAGAATACGTACCTTATAAAGTGGTTTTCTGTCCGATCAAATTCCGCGACGCGCCTGGATGTGTTCCGCATCGCGCGTGTCCCCAAATCAACCCTTGCGCATCGGGTTAACTTGTGATCCTGCGTCGCGCCTTACTCCTTACCGCGTCGTGGCTTCTAAATTTTCCAAAGTTCTTCGTTTGACCCCACACTTGCCTCGTATCACTAATACATGTAATGATGATATTTTCTAATTACTTCCAAAAACACTATATCTAACATATTAAAGATGTGTTGCCTCCCAACAAGCGCTAAGTTTAACGTCTTCAGTCAGACGTGCTGCTCCTTATTCCTCTCTTTCTTCTGGTGGCATCATCCTTTTCATCTCGGGTGCAAAGTCATGGACCAATGTCGCTAGCAATGTGGTAAATTGTGTCATCCGATCACTCACTTGACTGATCCATTGTTGTTGCGCATCCAGAAGCTGGAAGTCCTTTGCCTCCCTGCACCGTGTGTCCTTCTCATATTGCTGGTGCTTTAACTCCATCATCTCAAGCATATCTAGAAGCTGTATCTTGTCCACTGTTGACAATGGATGTCTTTTTGCTTCCCACACTATTTCTTCTTCTTCACTTCCATTTCCTTGAACTTGATTTTTATTTTTATCCTTCTCCTTTTGTGCCATAAGTGGTCTGTTATTCAAGTACTTGTCGTCATACCCTGGTAGCAATAATAACGGGCACCCAAACATGTTTAGCCTACGTTTCCTTGTTCAGAAAGTGATGTCCATATCTCCCGTCTTACAGTCCATTACAGCCCCAGCTGTGGCTAGAAATGGACGTCCCAAAATTAACGTAGGCGCATCTTCTAAACTCCTCATACTCGATCACCAGAAAATCTACGGGATAAAAGAAGTCACCGACTTTGACTATCACGTTTGTCAGCTTACCCCGAGAAACCTTTTTCGATTGATCCCCCAACTGTAACACTGTTTTTGCAGGTTCCAGTTCCTCATTCTTATACTTATCATAAAGGTATCCTGGCAACACATTAACACTTGCTCCTAGATCCAGCAAGGTGTTTCTAATGATAACATCACCCACCGTGACAGTGATCAACGGCGACAGGTCCCTTTCTTTCTTAGGCAATGTCCCCAACAGCGCCTCGCTTGCCTTAACAGTCAATGTCACCATGTCAGGTGTAGGCGTCTTGAATTTCTCATTCTTTGTACACATCTCCTGAAGAATATTTGTATCTTCAGGTGCATTCTTCAGCTCGTCCCATAAAGGCTGGTTGATCGAAGGTCCACTCGGCTTGCTTGGTATGTCCTGTTTCTTCTTCACCTTTTAATCCCTCTTCTTTTGCTTAATGCCAGCCACAACTATCGGTTGCTCATCTATCTGGACTTCCTTGTCCTCCTTAATCTGAACTCCTTCCTCAATCTTATACATAGTTTCTTCCATCTTAATTTCATCTTCCTTCCCTATCAAATCTCCTTCCGTGACTTTTCTCCATTCAGCCTCAACAGCATTCACATGCTCTTTTCCAGCTCGTTGTGTATGGTTTGGGATTATTTCTGTACTGCTTAGTAATTTGCCACTGTCTCTTTTCCTTTGATCCTCAGCCATCTGAGCTATTTGCCTTTCCATATTAGCGATAGCTTTGGCATTCTCTTGGGTTTGTTGCTGACTAGCATTCACAAGCTCGTATATTTTGGCAATCATGCTTTCCTGGCTTTCCGGGGCATTGTTGTTGATGTTGGTTGGCCCCCTATTACTGTTTTATTGCTCCCACTAGGACCACTATTATTCCCAGGCTGAAATTGTCTTGTTTGACCAGAAGGTTGTCCTTGATAGTTGGGATGCCTGTTGTTGTAAGATTGGTTGTTGAAATATTGAATTCCCTGGTTATAGGGCCTGTAAGGTCGTCCATTATTATACTGCCCTTGACCTTGCCCAAAAAATTGATTGACATCCTGAGTCCTTTGTCCTTGTTGATTACCCTGCTGCTGATTCTGCGGTCCATTTTACAGAGTGGACATTAGCCTATCAAATTTCTTATTTAACTCCCCAATATCCTTCTTCACTTCCTTCTTCCAATCCTCAGCCGCTCCTACTGCTGCGGATGTACTCACATGTTTCCTGGTGGAGAAGTTTGCTTTCGATCCATTGCTGAGTTGTTCCAAAAACCGCCAAGCGTCATCTGGTCCTGCATCATTATGGTCCCGCTGGATGATGTATTTATCATTTCTTGGTTTGTCAGGTCCACCCTTTCAAAGAATAGCTTCACCAACTGCCATTTTGGAATATCATGATGTGGGCAGGACCGCATCAATTCCTTCAATCGTTCGAAAGCCTCATGGAATGCCTCCCCCGGCTTCTGTTGAAAGTCTTGAATGGCGTGTCTGATTTCAGTGGTCTTGCTAGCCGGGTAGAATTCTTGCAGAAATTTGGCTTTCAATTGCTCCCACGTGGTAATACTATTAGGCTGGAGTGAAGTAAACCAATATTTGGTTTTGTCCTTTAAAGTAAAGGGAAACAGTCTCAACATAAAGATATTTCTGTCTGTGTTCCTAGGAGTGTTCGCATTTGCTATGGCTATAAATTCGTAAAGATGATTGTAAGGATCATCAGTCTTATATCCTCTAAATTTAGGTAATATACCTAGCAGTTGCGGCCTAATTTCTACTTGATTCTCAACATTATCAGGAAGATAAATGGGCGACGCATCATTATATTCCCTGGGTTGGAAATATGATGCAACCGATTGCCCCCTCGGTTGTGCAAAATACAGAGGTGGAACAAAGTTACCGTTATGATGCTCATTGTTTTAAAATTGCTGCCCCTGCTGCTGCTGTGGTTGTTGAAATCACCTCGAAGGTCCCTGACCTTGGTTCCACTGTTGTTGCTGCTGGACTGGATGCTGCGGCATCTATCCCTCGTCTTCTTCATCATATATTGCATCTGCCTCCTGGTATTGGTACTGAGGCTGTTGAGGTTGTATTTAAGGTTGGGTTTGGGTTTGGGTCTGTGGTGGTATAGGTTGAAAAACTGGTTGTGGTTTAAAAATGGGTTGTTGGTATTGTGATGGTAATGGTTGTGAAAGTTGTGGTTGTGAAACAGGTATCTGCTGTCAAGGTAATGGGTTGCCATCACGGGTCGGCGCTCCCCACGCCATCGCAGCGGATATTGGAAAAGGGTTTGTAAAGGTTTGACCTAAAGGCTGGACTAAAGGCTGAGTGCATGATGGTACTGGTACGGGGGTTGAAACCGCACCACCACTAGCACTTGTGCTTCCCACATGAAATTCAGAAATTGGGGCTATAGTTGGAATTCCCCGCGATACCTCGCCCAAGGGCTCATTGGTAACATCTTCTATTATAACACTGCTAGGACTCATATTAACTAAATGCCTATGCACTCGGTTATTACGCGTGGTTCGCTCGATTTCAGAGTAAAAAAGAAAGGGTGATGTATGCCCACCCCGACAGATACACATGCACTAGTGAAAAACGCCTACCAAAACCAAAATGAAAATACTAACTAAACTAAATTACAAAAACTAAATCCAAAAATTAAAAAACAACTCCCTACAGATCGTCTTATCCTAAGCTTACAACTCTCCGGCAACGACGCCAAAATTTGGCACGCCTAGGTCGTCGTGCGGTCAAAAATAAGAAAATAAACCTCACACACACTATTACATCGGTAGTAAGGGTCGATCCACGGGAGTTTGGTGGTCAAGACAAGATGATAGCTTACCAAGTGACAACTGTAGTGTCACGCTACAGCCAGAGAGACTAACTCCACTTTCCAAAAAACACACTAAAAAGACAATTTCCAAACAAAGTCCAAAATCCAAATCAAACATAAACTAAACTAAACCAAACCAAGTCTAACCTAAGATTACTTCCTGAAATCAGAAACAAAGCTCATAATCCAGAAGCAAACAATTAAACCAATTGCATTCAACAAGCATTCAAACACAAGAAAAGCTAAAAAAATGCAATGAAAACATAAACCGAATGATTACTTGTATTAAAACTAAAATCAGAAGATCCAAAGTATTCAAAATCGAAAATAACAACTTTAACCTACTGTTACTGGCTGAAACAATCCAGAAACACCAAGCTAAAAGCTAAATAAACTAAACTAATAATTAAATTAAAGTGAAAACATAAGAAATACCAAAAGAGGTTGCTGAAATCCGAAACTTGGAGTCAAAGAAGCCTTAAGTCCACCTTAGGGGTCGTTCCTTGCCTGCTGATTTCGACCTAAGGACCTCTATTTATACTTGTGAAAAATAAGAATCCACGGCGCGTAAAGCATAGAACCGCGTCCTGCGTGTTGCCTTATCCTTGTTTTTTCGCAGTTTGAATTTCTCTTCACCACCTCATCTTTGACATGGCACGACACGCATGTCATCATTACCACGACGCACGTGTTCATTCTACTGATTTGGTCTTATCCTCAAAACTTCTTTCATTTGTCTGCTTTTAGTCCCTGTTTATAACATTTTCTTGCATACAAGCACTAGCACAAAAAGTGAGAAATACCAATGCATATATGATATAAATTCACCAAGAATAGAGCCTAACAATGACTAAAATATCTAATATTACTAGGCGTTGTCAGATTCATGACAACAAATATTAATAAAGAAAAACTAAACAACATAATGATAAAAAACCGTTCATCATAAAATAGTAATAGTTATGTAAATAATGAATAAATCAACTTCTAAATTTAAAGTAACACATACAAACCAAGAAACATGACCAAAAATGAATATAGTAAACTCTAATAAAACGCAGTAGAAAACTAAAATGGAATTTCCTAAAGAACATCGACCTGATATATACACAAAATTGTTAGAATAGTGTCTAATGTCATAACTAATTGGTAAGGACTTTCCATTAATAGCAGGGTCCTTTTGGGTTGCCCTCAGTAGTCCAAATGGTATTAGGGTTATTTGAGAAAGAGAATAAATAGTTTATTAATTTAGTATGTGATGATAAATTAATTAGAAACTAGTTTGAAATTAATTAGAATTAATTTGAATTAATTTAAATTAATTAAATTAATTTTGGGATTAATTAAAAGTGCAGTGACTAAATATTAATTGTTCAATAGTTGGGCAATGGATAATATTAGTTGGGGGAGGATAGGGAACGAAATTTGAAGGGTTTATCTTCAAATTTTCGTTCACCCTAACAATATATGTGATAGGGTTTTGAATTTAAAGATAAAACGGATTAATTAACCAATTATCATTGTTCAATAGTTGGGCAATGGATAATATTAGTTGGGGGAGGATAGGGAACGAAATTTGAAGGGTTTATCTTCAAATTTTCGTTCACCCTAACGATATATGTGATAGGGTTTTGAATTTAAAGATAAAAAGGATTAATTAACCAATTATCATTTATCCGGTTTAAATTCAAATAAGGGTTATCTCTAAACACCCTTGCAAACAATAAATACTCCTCCATGGCCCTCATTACCTTTTCCCCACTCCTAGAAGTCTTTGAGACTTGGAGTTTTCTCTTATCTCTTAGTAGAATCTATAATCCCTCTATAGGGTTTTATAGCGAGCTTTCTTAAATAACCAATTAACCTAATAATTTAGACTTATTGGGTGTGAACCATTAGAGATATTCTTTTTTGGGTACTACCTTCCTTAGCATGGATTCGATCCACATCAAGGGTTCTTCAAGCAAATTTACTTTGATAGATGGTTGGTAATTTTGATCCCTCTTATAGTTGTAAATTATCATTTAGTAGCATCCTTATAGGTTTTAGTAATTGTTACTTGCCTTAGATTAATTGTGTATGTTTTCGCGGCCATGATTAGTGAATCTAGGGTATATAAAACCTATCAGTGGTATCAGAGCCTATGCTTAGTTTATATTTGCACTACATGATTATCTTCTTGCTAAATTAATTTTCCAAAATTGTAAATATGCATGGATAAATAAAAATTTTTGGAGTTTTATAATTTTAAAGGGTTTTAAAATATTTTTGGTAATTATCTCAAAAAGGTTTATTTATCTTTTGCTTTTATTTGAAATTTTAAAATTATTTCCTTTTGTTAAATTAAGGAAATATGTGATTTAAATTGTTTAAATTATTTTTAAATTTGGTTAGGATAATTGAATTAATATTAATCATTGTCATGTGTCCTCACATGATTTGAATATTTAATTAGTAATGAATTATTGTCATTTGATTGTACATGAATAATTAGGATTAATTAGTTAGTTCAATTTTGATCCTAAATGGGTGCATTGTTTGTTTGATGTTAATTATTAACATGTGTCCTCACATGATTAGAATAGTTAAATGGTGATTTAATATCATCATTTAAACACATAGGTTAATTGAATTAATATAATCAAACAACTGGTAAATTTTAAAAGTCTAAAATATACTTTATACATTATATAATAGTTTATATTATATGTATAGCTATGATTAAATACATCAACTTGGATCAATAGGCTCATCCATTCTAAGCACTTTAAGATGGTTTAAGGAAACGACCTATAAAATGACCATTGAATGAGTGTCCTTTTCGCTCACCGCCATTTGTATGGACAATGGAATTGCCGAAAGGGTATAAACAAAGTTGACGTCAAGTTAGAAGTAATAAGTTAAGAATTATCCAAACAAAATTCTCGTTTGGATAAATAGGAAAATATGAAAATGTATGCTAGTCCATGAAAACGCACATCAATTTCTTATGGTCTATTAATGGAGCATATGTGGTTAACCGGCATATTAATTTGAGATTGTAGGTGAAAGATGATGTCACAATTTGGGTTTATGGTTATTGATGGAGCGTGTGTGATTAATCAGCACGTCAATTTGAGACTGCAAATAGAACGAATGTGCCAATGCAGTTTTTCATGGTTAATTCACAATCTTGTTTGTGGTCCTCGACATCCCAGCCACAAAAGTAAGATAGCATATCCGAGATTAACATGTGTTAGAAAACAAGGATCGATCAACCAAGAATAAAGACAAGAACAAGGCAGTAATTCAACACAGAAAAACCTTTGATCTCACATAGAGATCATTTTGATTAAAATCAAGTAACCATTACAGAAACCCTAGCTATGTATTTATACAACTTCTATGCTACGTATATTTGGAGTATCCCTACAAATCAGGGAACTCCCAACTATAAACATGATAAGTATGGAAACTAGATAAACTACAAAAATACGTTATGTTCAAAGTACGCTTCAACTGATAGTCTTCAGACAAATTCATCAGTAGCAGCGTGTGATCCTTTTGTTTGACAACATCATATTCTAATGTGCTGTTAACTGATCAGCTGATGCTGATGATCAGCTGATGCTGATGATCAGCTGGTGCTGATATTTAACAGCCCAACAATCTCCCCCAATCTGATGATGTCAAAACTTTTCAACTGAAGGAGGATTGGCCAAGTGTAGCAATATACTCAGCCTCAGAGAGGATCTCAGGCTTGATCCATTTGTACTCAGGAGCATGAAGCTGAGGCTCTCTTCTTCCTAGTTCATGAGATATCAGCATATGAAAACCTCAGCTGACTCGGCCTTGAAGCATTCAAGACGAAGATTGAAAAGATGTTCAGTAGAGGCCTTTTTCAGATCAACAGTGCACATGAAACACATCTTTCCGTTTTCGTCTTCATAGGTCATTCCATAGACTGGAGTCCTGACCAGAGTGTAAGCTTCAGTAGGAACACCAGGAGGAGGAATGTTGTTGAAGTCCTTAGTTCCATAGAGAGGCAGATGATAAACCTCCTGAGACTTCCTTTTTAGTTTCTTTGGACCAGACGTGCAGGACTTATCAGAACGAGCAGAGGCAGGGATGAGGTCCAGACTATAAACCTTGTCCATCCATATTTTAATAGCACCACGAAGCTCTTCAGCGTACAGCCCCTTATGTCTTCTTGTTGCAAAGAGCATTTCCTCCCATTCAGTGAACCCAAAACTTCCTACTTCATGAATAAATACTTGTTCAGGAACAAGTACTTCTTTGTATTTCCTCTGACGATGAAGTTTTAGGATTAGTTCCCCTTTGTTCTTGGAGTATCCCACTTTGACGATTGGAAGCATAGAGCGCCTTCTTGAAAACACACCTTTAAACCTTGCCAGATCAATTTTTCTATTTGAGCGTTTAGCTTTACTTGCGATTTTTCTTTGTTCCATAGTCATGGAATCAAAACTGCTCAGAAGATCTTGCTGCTGGCAAATCCCCCTTCCTCTTGAACAACTTGCTTAGCCATCTTAGCATCCTTTGAACATATGATCCGGTTTGTCATGACTAGATTATGTTCAGTGGCTATTTCTTCAACCTGTGCAGTGGACATGCACCACTCTTTAGCCAGCTTGAGAAATTGAGAGGAAGTCTTGTGACGTTTGGATGTTTTAGGAACTGAGGAGGACTCAGTTCGGCGTTTTCTTTTGAAAACCAGGCGGCATCATCATCAGACACGTCAGCTGAAAGGTGATCAGCACTTGCAATAAAGGAACTTTCAGGAGCAGATGTACTTGGTTTCTCAACAGGAAAGGGTTGACCTGGATATAGAACGGCAATAGGAGCAGCATGATAAGGCATATCGAAAAAGCCTTCTTCGTCATCAATATCAGAGGCATGTGCCACCTCTGGCTCCCCCTCAGAATTTGCTTCTTCGTTATTGTCAGAGCTTTCTCTAGACTCCTGCTCCCCCTCAGCAGAAGCAATGATTGAGAGTTGAAGAACAGAAGGTCCTTCAGGATTTTCTACCTGCTCCCCCTCAGAATGAGCCATAATCCTTGAAGCAATGTCTCCTTCTGAAGGAGGATCGTGTGGCCCATATGAGTTCTCCCCCTTTTTGGCATCATCAGAAGGTGGTGGTGGTGGTGGTGGTGGTGGTGGTGGTTGCGGTGGTGGTGGTGGAGGCATGTATAGGTGAGTAGTGCCATCAGGACCTGGTGGTGGAGAGGGAGGCAAATCAGCAGCAGAAGCATTTTCAGGCATCTCATTCACCAAGGACCGGTAAAACAGCTCTTTTAGATAGGCCACATCAGTTTCAAGTTGTTAAAGGCGAGAAGATTGGTTCTGGGAATGTTCTAACAGGGTCTTTAGAGAGGCTTGAATATCATCCAGCTGAGATGAGGAGGATGAGGGGACATGACCAGATGATGGTGTAGGGCCAGATGATGGTCCAGGGTTAGGGGAGGAGAATTATATGTGATGTGATGCAGGAGGGACAGTAACTTTAGGAGTTGGTTCCTGGGTTTCAGGTTGAACATTTGGTTCAGGTTCAGGTTGAGGAGAAGCAAAGCGAATATGTCCAGACCCTCGTACTGGAGATGGAATCATTCGTACTGACAAAAATGTCTGAGGATTAAGCGACACATTTTCAGACACAGCTGCTGGAGTAGTCTCAGGATCTGTGGAGTCAGACGAGGACTCGGATGAAGAACCTGATGGGTCAGAAGAAGAATCAGACTGAGTGCTTTCAGCGTCTGAAGAGCTTTCTTTAGATGGAGACGCCTGGGTGGTTGGGAACGTCGAAGGAGTTCTTTGAGATGTAGGAGGTTGAGACACAGAGGCTGTAGAGTCTTCAGGGTTTGCAAGAGGCACTGGTGGAAGGATAAAATGAGTGGTTCTTGAGAGACATACCCCCTGATGTGGTGTAGAAATCCATCCAGTCATGTAGGCAAGCATGGAGGGGTCTCTTGCTGTCTAGTAGATGGACCAAAGATCTTTGGAGTCAACAATGGAAGAGTGCATGCAGAGTCAACAGCTGAAACATATTCCATTGACTCAAAACTTAGAGCCAGAGCCAGGTATCTCGGAAAGGCGACATAACTTGTGCGAGTCTTGCTTACACAAGAAATACCAACTGATGAAAGATAAGACGAGCATAATCAAGATTATTGTTGAGAACCATCCCATACAGAAGATGAAGTTCAAACGTGTTCAATTGGTCTAGGCTGCTTTGCTTGTACCCTAGACATCTTCCAATGACCCCTGTCAAAAACTTCCAACCTGCAAGAAAACATTGACGAAGAATCGTTTTCTCTGCATCTCGCTTCCCAGCAAGACCAGAATCATACCCCAGTAAATGCATAACTGTTTTTGCATCTTCTTCAGATGGAAGATCGGAGAAGGAAGCAGAGAAGGGAAGACGAAGAAATCGTCTGAAAGTGTCAACGGAGAGAGGGACCTGAGTTCGACCATTGCTGATTGTTCCATGGATTGTGTCGGAATCAGCAATATAGTTGCAAGTGTACCAAAACTCAGTAACCAAGGAGGGTTTAAAGACTTCTGGCATACCCGATATGGCGAAATTGAGAGGATGCCCTTTGAAGAAGTCGACAAACTACTCGAAACCCTGATCTTTGAACTTTGGAGGAATAACGAAGATGTCTGCCACATTTGTTGAGAGAATGAGAACATTTGAGGCGGGAGATGCAGCAGCTTTGGAGAGACCAGAGGAAGTAGCAAACTCGAATAGTCGAGACATTTTGTTGATGTTGCAGAGAGGCTAATTAGGGTGTAAGGTGAGGGAGAAGTTTGCGTGGGAGAGAGGGTTTAAGGAATTTTTTTAAAAAATGTGTGTTTGTGATGAGATATATAGGGAATGTATTTTTGAGCGAGGACGATAAGGAAGGAGAAAAGATCGGGAGGAGATCTTATGATGATTATGGAGCCGAAATGTCAGGGACAGGTGGCAATCATCAATGGTCAAGATCTGAGGCTGAGATACGAGAGATAAAGGCAGAAGCATGAACGGTTAATCTCAGCGACAAATGACCAAATGATCCCTTGACTAAGTGGACCACCCAGTACTGCATGTGCTGAAGACTTTGCATCAGCACATAGGGGGATCAAATGCCTTGCAGGGCGTGCATGCAGCAGCAGCGTCTAGGGACAGGGTCTGGTAAAGAAAATTTCAACAGATGTCTTTTCAGGACCAGACAATACAGTCATCAGTTGATACATTGATCAACTGATGAGGCGGGTCAGTGCTTAATGTCTCAGCAGGACATAAGACTTTGACATGCGGCAGCATGTTTCCAGGGACAAAGTCTGGAAGAAACAAAAGAGAGAGTTATCACTCACGCCCAAGCAAAAATTTTTAACAGAGGGACAGGGCAATCTCTCATCAGTGGATAGACTGTGCTGGAACACTGATGAGAGTGAGTGGCTCTATTACATCTCAGGGCCAATCTTGCCACTGAGGAACGAGACTTAAGACACATACATTAGCATGCTTCTAGGGACGTAGGTGTCAGAGTTGCAGACTAGATCAATGATCACCGTCAAATCGAGGATCTCTGACAGGATCACCTTGAGAAGATTAAAAGGTGATTTGTCACATCAAGTATTTATTCCAGGAGAAATGAATCGCCTAAAAACGGAAGTCTCGAAATCACTGCAAGAGTCTATAAAAGGAAACAAGAATCAGAGAATCAAAGCACACAAATACAATATACAAAAAAATACACTCGATTACTGAAAATGGCTGAGAGTCCATTTAAACATTGGGACAAGGTAGAGGTGAAGATGTTGGAGGAAGGGGAGTTTCAAGGTGGAACTTATGGAGGAGTGATCGACGGCATCTGGCTACACAGGTATGAGATCAAGTTAACCACTTTGACTGACAGTGTAACAGGAAGACCTATAAGGGTTTCTAGACAGTGCCACCAAGAGTGCTGGTGGATTTCAAGCCCTTTGACATGGTGGAGGTTTGGTATAAGAGAGGTTGGTGGCCAGCGACTGTCTTGAGAGTTACAGACCAGAAACAATATGTTGTGAAGATCACAGAAGAACTTCAGCTTTTTGTGGATGAAAATAAGCTTAGGATTCATCAGCTGTACACAATGGGGAATCCTTCGTTGGCAGTACTTCAAGCGTTAGTAGTGGTAGGAAGAAAAAATGTAATAAAAGAATGTAAGAAATTAACTTTAAATGAAATGGAAGAAAGTTTGTTTTGTTTGAGATTTTTTGAAATAATAAAAGAAATACACTAAGAAACAAAAGTAAACAGTTTACTGAGAAATCATTCCTAATTCACCAATGAAGAATAGCATCTTTTGTTCATCAAGGGGTTTGGTGAAGATATCTGCTAGTTGTTGCTTAGTTGGAATGTATAGAAGCTCGATCTTCTCTTTCTGAATAATGTCGCTGATAAAGTGGTGTCTGATCTCAATATGCTTCGTCTTTGAGTGTTGTACTGGATTTTGCGAGATGAGAATAGCACTTGTGTTATAACAGCAGATGGGAGTCTTTGACAGAGTGAATCCATAATCCATAAGCTGGTTCTGAATCCATAGTACTTGAGCACAACATCTACCAGCAGCTACATATTCAGCCTCAGCAGTTGAGCATGCAACTGATGATTGCTTCTTGCTTGACCAGCTGATTAGACAACTTCCCAGTAATTGACACCCTCCAGAGGTACTTTTACGATCCAAGGAGCAGCCTGCAAAATCAGAATCAGTGAAGCCAACTAGATCAAAGGAAGACAAACATGGGTACCAGAGACCCAAGGAAGGTGCCAACGCCTAGTAATATCAAGTATTTTACTCGTTGTTGAGCCCTATTCTTAGTGAAATTATATCATAGATGCTTTGGTATTCTCACTTTTTGTGTCAGTGCTTGTTTGGAAAGAAATGGTATAAACAGGGGCTAAAAACGTACAAAATGGAAGAAGTTTGAAGATAAAGACAAATCAGTCGAATTCGCACGCCGCCGTGGGATTCACAAAGGCGCGACGCGGTGATGCGGTGGTGGAGAAAATTCAAATGCCGAGAAAACGGGGATAAACCCATACGCGCGCTGTGAAATTCATCTGTGCGCGGCGCGGTCGCTTAATTTTTGCAACTATAAATAGAGAGTTTTATGTCGAAAAAAGCAGCAAATACCTGGCATAGTAATGACTCCCAAGGCTTCTTTGACTCCGAGTTTCAGCTTTCAGCAACCATTAATTGGTATTTTATGTTTTCTCTTTTAATTTCCAAATAGTTTAGTTAATTCGGTAGCTTTAGTGAGTGTCTTTAGGTGTGACAACCATTGGCACTAGGTTTTAGTTTTTAAATTTGATGTTTACTGTTTTGAACCTTTGAGATCTGAGTTTTTATGATAATCATTCAGTTTATGGTAATTGGTCGGTTTTCGGTATTTATTGTTCTTGAATGCTTTTGTGGATGTTTGAATTGTGTTTGATGTTTGGTTTGGTCTTGATTGCTTCTGATTTTGAGATATACTTCTGATTTCAGTAGGTAATTAGGATTAGTTATTGGTTTAGTTAGTTAATGCTTGATTTGAGATCCTCTGACTGTAGCTGTGACACTATAGTTGGTCATCTGTTGCCTACCTTAACCACGTAACTCCTGTGGATCGACCCTGACTACCACTGTGCTAAGTGAGAGTGAGGTTATTTTACTATTTTTGACCGCATAACGACCGCTGTGATGTCAAATTTTGGCGCCGTTGCCGAGGAGTTGTGAGCTTAAGAGTAGGTGATCTGTGGGACTTTAGTTTCTGATTTTTTTTGGTTTTGATATTGAGATTTCAGTTGGTTAGTGATTTTTTCTTTTGTTTTGGCGGGCGTGTTGCATTAGTGCATGCGTACCCATCGGGGTGGGCAGGTATCAACCTTGCGTTTTGACTCGGAGATCGAACGAACCGCACGTAAAAACCGTGCACGTAGGCGTTTTGACTCGGGGACCTCCACGAAGAGCACCACAGCAACAACCACCGCAAGGTCAGCAAGGGTATAACGATCGTCAATATCCAGGTAATGTAGTTAGACCTTTTCACTTTACACAACCGAGAGAGTAGTCGGTTGCAACGCACTTCCAGCCATGGGAGTACGATGACTCATCGCCCATTTATATTCCTGATGATATACATTTTTAGGTTAAGGTTGTTCCCATTCACTTTGAAAGACAAGGCCAAATATTGGTTCACGTCTCTTCAAGCCAATAGTATCACTACTTGGGACCAGCTTAAAGCTAAATTCTTGCAAGAGTTCTATCCGGAAAGTAAGACGATGGAGTTTCGGAGGGCCATTCAGAATTTTCAACAAAAACCTGGAGAAGCTATTCACGAGGCTCTGGATCGTTTGAAGGAGTTGATGAGGTCGTTCCCTCATCACGATATTCCGAAGTGGCAGTTGGTCAGACATTTCTTCGAAGGAGCGAGTGAGACGAATCAGGCAATGATCAATGCGTCGTCTAGTGGCACTATCATGATGATGGATCCCGATGAGGCCTGGCAATTCTTGGAGCAGTTGAGCAATGGATCCAAGACGAACTTTTCTACTAGGAAGACGGTAGATACAGCTGCAGCAGTGGGAGCTGATGCAGACTGGAAGAAAGAGGTCAAAAAGGAAATAAGCGAGCTGAACAAAAAGTTTGATAGACTGGTGTGTACTTTATAGAACGGACCTCAGAACCAACAACAAGGAGGCCAGGGAGGACAAAAACTACAAGAGGTAAATCAGGTCTATGGTCAGGGTCAAGGTCAATACAATAATGGATGATCCTATAGACCATACAACCAAGGCCAGTAGAATTTTAACAATCAAAGGCAGAACAACTATCAGGGCCAATCATCTAATCAGCCTAGGCAGTATCAACCCGCAAACAACAATGGCAATGCAAGCGGGAGCGGTAACAACAACAATAATAGGGGGCCCAATAATTCCAACAATGCCCCAGGAACTCAAGAAGATTTGACTGCGAAGATGTATGAGATGTTCAACGCAACACAGCAGCAGTCTCAAGCCAATGCAAAATCCATCGCCAACATGGAAAGACAGATCGCTCAGATGGATGAAGATCAGCGAAATAGAGATAGTGGCAAGCTACCGAGTACCACGGAGATCAATCCGAATCACACTCAGCAGGCAGGAAAGGAGCATGTCAATGCCGTCGATGCAGAATGGAGAAAGGTGACCATTGAAGATTTTCTAGATCATGAAAGTGGAATTGAAGGACCAGACAGAGAAAATAAAGTTAAGGATGAAGGCGAAAAAGTTGAAGTTGAAAAGGAGGAAAAGGAAATTCCAGTGGAGAAGGAACCTCAACCAAAGGAGGACAAGGATGTCCAAGAGGAAAAACAGCCAATAATAGCTGGAATTAAACAGAAAAAGAAGGGTAAGAAAGAGAAGAAAAAGCAAGAAATGCCCAACAAAGTGACCGGGCCATCAATGAACCAACCTTTGTGGGATGAGCTTAAGAACACTCTGGAGGATACAAGAATTCTTCAAGAGATGTGTGAGAAAAATGGAAAAAGCAAGACTCCCACACCTGACACTGTGAGGTTGACAATCAAAGCTAGTGAGGCACCGTTAGGAACACTGCCCAAGAAAAAGAATGATCCTAGATCACCACTGATTACTGCTACCGTAGGCAGGCCCGTTCCTGACGGTGGTCAACACGGGCGACCGCCCTGGGCCCATCGTCTTAGGGGGCCCAAAAATTGTATGTCCAATATAATATATATGTATGTATTAGTCTTCTAACAAATAGAAGTTGTTGAATATTTTTATAATTTTTTAAAGCAAATGATACTTTGGGGATAAGATTTTTTAATAAATTGTTATATCTTAATATGAATTATATAAGGGATTAATGTTATGACAGTAGTTTCAAATATTGAAGGAAAACACCAAGGTATTAAAAAACGACTACTAGTAATTGTGTTATAGCTATATGCATCTTTAAAACTATCATTATGAAAAACGCTAGAAAATATTTTTTTTATAAATGATTTTGCTAAATTTTTTAGGGGCCTTTGTTTATTCTCTCGCCCCGGGCCCCAAAAAAGTTTGGACCGGCCCTGAACGTAGGAGATGTGGTCATTAGGAACACCTTGCTAGATTTGGGGGCAAGTGTGAATGTGCTGCCAGGATACTTGTATGATAAATACAAGAATGAGGAATTAGAGCCGGTAAAGACCGTATTACAGCTGGCTAATCAGTCAACCAAAGTATCCCGAGGTAAGTTGACCAATGTCATAGTGAAAGTCGGAGATTTCTTCTACCCAGTAGACATCTTAGTTATGGAATACGAGAGCCTAGAGGCGCACCCGCACTGATATTAGGACGTCCATTTTTGGCTACGGCCGGCGCTGTTATTAATTGCAAAACAGGAGACTTGGATATCTTCTTTGGGTCGAGGAAAAGAAGGTTAAATATGTTCGGAAGTCCCATATCTCTACCTCAAGGGTATGATGACAAGTATTTGGACAGCAATATGCTGATGGAACCAGGGATTAAGGACAAAAGCAAAATATGGACCCGAACAGGAGAAGGAGGAAAAGAGGAAGTTTTGAAGGAAACAAAAGAGCATCCGTTGTCCACCATTGACAAGGAGCATCTGCTGGACATGATGGAAATGTTGGAGACAAGGCATCAGCAATTTGAGAAGGATGCAAGGAAAGAGAAGCAAAGGTCTTCCAACTTCTGGAAGCCCAGCAACAATGGATTAGCGGAGTTAGTGACAGGATGACTCAACTCACTTCATTGCTGTCAATGATGGCCCACAATTTCGCACCAGATCACAAGATGAAGGCACCAGAAATTCAAGAAGAGTAGGAATAGGAATAATTTGTCTGGCTGAAGACGTTAAACTTACCGCTTGTTGGGAGGCAACCCATCTTTCATAGGTTAGGTGCAGTATTCTTAGGAGTAATTAGGAATATTATATCATCGTCATTGCGGGTATTCTTGGTCCAATGCAAGTGTGGGGTTGTTTTGAGAAAAAATTGAATTTTTAATGACCGCGCCGCGGGATCGTAAACCAACCCGATGCGCAGGGGTTGATTTGGGAACACGCGCGCCGCGGTTTGCTCATATCCGCGCCGCGGGAAACGATCGGTCGGTTTTCTTCGATAAAAAGGTAATCCGCGACACTATTCACACACACCCACACCGCAAAGCTCTGATCATCGAAAAATTTTCTCGTGTTTTTCTTGCTCATTTCATTCCCGCGATCGAGGTATGTCATTCTAACTAGTTTTTACTTGTTAGAACTAGCGATTAGCCAGAAAAATTGGTTGATTTCTCCAAAACTCAAAAACTTAGAAATCGGCAATGCTGACTCGTAGGGTGTTTATTTTGCCAAATAATGACCCTAGATGAGTTAGTCGATGCTTAGGCTACCTTGTAGTGCAATTGGATCGAGTTTAAACAGGTTAAATTATGATTTTGGGTTTGAACGTCGAAGCAGCCGCTCGCCGCGCCGCGCCCTGGTTCTTAGGCCGCGCCGCGGTTCGGTGGGGAAGAAAAGGACTTATTTTGTAAAAAAAAAAATTTGGCTGTTATGTGCAGATGTCTTTCAGAGTTGACCACCCCTTCCTCCAGTTCCCTAAGGGACCAGATAGTTCCGTTGAGTATTGGCACCGTTGCCGGGGAGTTGTGAGCTTGAGAATAGGTGATTTGTAGGACTTTTTAGTTTTTTATTTTAGTTAGTAATTTTTTGGTTTTTGGTTTTTCAGGCGTGTTGCTTTAGTGCATGCGTACCCGTAGGGTTGAGCAATTATCCCCTTTGCGTTTTGACTCAGAGATTGAGCGAACTGCGCGCAAGATCCGTGCATGTAGGCGTTTAAATATAATGAGTTTTAGTAATTTCAGTAGTAGTATAGTGAATGTTGCCCAGGAACCCTCGGGTGAGGCAACGGGGATGTCATTTATTCCCCCGGTTTTTGAATTCCACATTGGGAGCACGAGTGCTACTGGTAGTGCAGCTTCAGCCCCTGCACCTATACCTGCATGCACTCCGCCGTCGATTCCACCATTTCAACCTTTATCCCAACCACAATCCACAAACCCATTTACATCTTCCATGTCTTGGGGAGCGCCGACCCGCGATGGCACCCCAGTATCTAGACAGCAGACACCCATTTCCTAACCCATTTCTCAACCAGCACCAGTACTTTTCAAACCACAAACCACATTCCAGCCTATACCACCGCAACAACAATACCAACAACCACCTCAACAGCAATACCAGTATCAAGAGGCTGATGAGAGGTATGATGATGAAGAAGACGAAGGATGGGTTCCACCACAGCAACCAAGGAACCGAGGTCGGGGACCTCCGAGAGGAGCACAGCAGTATCAACCACTACAAGGTCAGCAGAGATATAATGATCATCACTTTTACGGTAATCCTGCTCAACCCTTGTATTTTGCACAACTGAGAGGGCAATCGGTTGCATCGCACTTCCAGCCACGGGAGTACGATGATTCGTCGCCCATTTACATTCCTGAAGATATAAAATCTCAAGTAGAAATTAGGCCTCAGTTGTTAGGGATATTACCAGAATTTAGGGGGTACAAACTGGATGACCCATACAATGACTTGTATGAGTTTATAGCCATAGCCAATGATAACACCCCTAGGAATACTAATAAGAATATTTTTAGAATAAGATTGTTCCCATTCACTCTTAAGGACAAAGCCAAATATTGGTTTACTTCCTTACCCGCGAATAGCATCACTACATGGGAACAACTCAAAGCTAAGTTCTTACAAGAGTTTTATCCGGCAAGCAAGACGACGGAGATTAGGAGAGCTATTCAGGATTTCCAGTAGAAGCCTGAAGAAGCTTTTCATGAAGCATCGGATCGTCTAAAGGAGTTGATGAGGTCATGTCCTCATCACGATATTCTAAAGTGGCAACTGGTCAAGGTATTCTTTGAAGGAGCAAGCGAGACGAACCAAGCTATGATTAACGCATCATCTAGTGGCACTATTATGATACAAGACCCGGAGGAGGCTTGGCGGTTTTTGGAACAACTAAGTAATGGTTCCAAGGCGAATTTTTCTACAAGGAAGACAGTAGGAACTGCTGCAGCAATAGGAGCCGATGCCGACTAGAAAAAGTATGTAAAGAAGGAGATAAGTGAGCTCAATAAGAAATTCGATAGGCTTGTGTCTACTCTGCATAATGGACCTGAGAGTCAGCCACAAGGAGGTCAAGGAGGACCAAAGACTCAAGAAGCGAAACAAGTCTATGGTCAGGGTCAAGGACAGTATGGCAATGGACGACCCTGCAGACCATATAACCAGGGTCAGCAGAATTTCAATAACCAGAGGCAGAACAATTACCAAGGGCAGTCATCCAACCCGCCCAGGCAGCATCAACCGGCAAACAACAATAGTAATGCCAATGTAAATGGTAGCAGTAACAATAGGGGGCCCAATAACTCCATCAACAATGCCCCAGGGACACAGGAGGATCTGGTCGCGAAAATGTATGAAATGTTCAATACAACACAGCAGCAATCGCAAGCCAATGCAAAAGCTATCGTCAATATGGAGAGGCAAATCGCCCAAATGGCTGAAGACCAACGAAAAAGATACAACGGGAAGCTGCCAAGCACCACAGAAGTCAATCCGACCCATGATCAGCGGGCCGGAAAGGAACATGTCAACACAGTCAAGGCTGAATGGAGGAAATTCACCCTGAAAGATCTGCTAGAATCTGGAAATGAGGTAGAGAGTAAAGAAGAAGAAGTTAAGGAAGAGGTGGAAATTGAAAAGGAAAACAGGAAAGACGAGGAATTAAAGGAAATTCTTGTTGAGAAGGAAACTCAACCAAAGGAAAACAAGGATGGCCAAGAAGAAAAGCAGCCAATCATAGCTGGGATCAAACAAAGGAAGAAGGACAAGAAGTGGAAGACAAAGCAAGAAGTGCCTAAATCGACGGGGCCATCGATAAACCAACCTTTGTGGGATGAACTTAAGAATGCTCCTGAAGATACAAGAATTCTTCAGGAGATGTGCGATAAAAATGGAAAAAGCAAGACTCCCACACCTGACACTGTAAGGTTGACCATTAAAGCTAGTGAGGCACTGTTGGGAACACTGCCCAAGAAAGAAAAGGATCTTGGATCACCACTGATCACTGCTACTGTAGGAGATGTGGTCATTAGGAACACCTTGCTGGACTTGGGAGCAAGTGTGAATGTGCTACCGAGATACTTGTATGATAAGTACAAGAATGAGGAATTAGAGCCAACAAAGACTGTGTTACAGCTGGCTGACCAGTCAACTAAAGTATCCTACGGTAAGCTTACCAATGTCATAGTAAAGGTTGGGGATTTCTTTTACCGAGTAGAATTTCTAGTCATGGAGTACGAGAGTCAGGAAGATGCACCGGCATTAATATTAGGACGCCCGTTCTTGGCTACAGCTGGCGCTCTTATTGACTGCAAAACAGGAGATTTGGACATCTTCGAGTCGTGAAAAAGAAGGTTAAATATGTTTGGAAGTCCCATATCACTACCTCAAGGGTATGGTAATAAGAATTTGGACAGCAATTTGCTGATGGAACCTGGGGTTAGGGACAAAAGAACAATATGGACGCGACCGGGAGAAGGAGGAAAAGAGGAGGTCTTAAAGGACACAAAAGAGCATCCGTTGTCCACCATCGACAAAGAACAACTGCTGGACATGATGGAAATGTTGGAAGCAAGGCACCAGCAATATCAGAAAGATGCAAGGGAAAGATAAGCAAAGGTCTTTCAACTTCTGGAAGCCCAGCAACAATGGATTAGCGGGGTTAGTGACAGGATGACTCAGCTCACTTCATTGATGTCAATGATGGCATCATTATTGGTCCAAGGCAAGTGTGGGGTTGTTTTGAAGAAATTTGAATTTTTGATGACCACGCCGTGGTCAGGAAAATTGCGCACCGCGGGATCGTAAACCAACCCGATGCGCAGGGGTTGATTTGAGAGCACGCGCGCCGCGGTTCGTTCATTTCCGTGCCGCAGGAATTGATCGGCCGCGACACTATTTACACACACCACGCCTCGGAGCTCTGATCATCGAAAAATTCTCGTGTTTTTTCTTGCTCATTTCATTCCTACTACCAACGTACGTCATTCTAACTAGTTTTTACGTGTTTAAACTAGTGATTAGGCAGTTGATTTGGTTGTTTTCTCCAAAAACTCAAAAACTTAGAAATCGCCAATGCTGACTCGTAGGGTGTTTATTTTGCCAAATAATGACCCTAGATGAGTTAGTCGGCACTTAGGCTACCTTGTAGTGTATTTGGATTGAGTTTAAACAGGTTAAATCTTGAGTTTGGATTTGAAATTGGAAACAGCCGCTCGTTGTGCCCCCCCTGGTTCTTGGGCCGCGCCGCGGTGCAGTGGAGAAGAAAAGGACCTGAATTGCAAAAAAAAAATTTCCTTTTGTGCAGATGTCGTTCAGATTAGATCACCAATTCCTCCAGTTTCCCGAGGGGCCAGTCAGCTCCATGGAGTACAATTCGAGGAGGGATGCCTTAGTAGGTCGCCGGGTTCTCGAGGCGACGATCATTGACCGGGACATCCTCAGGGACGCAGGACTTTGGGGAGAGATCGAGCCATTCCTCCACCGCACATGGACCCACGGGGATGCTTCATTCAAGTGCCGAGGCTGGGATAGGCTTATGGCCAACGAGGAGGATACAGTCTACACCGAGCTTCTCTTGGAGTTCTTATCCACTGTCCAGTTTGCACCTGGATCGACAGAGGCCCGTTCCAGGCTAGTACAGTTCAGATTGGGAGGTGTGCACAGGGAGTGCAACCTCCGGGAGTTTGGGAGGCGCACCGGCATATACATAGAGGCGGACCTCCAGCACCGCCACTTCACGCAGTTTCTTACGGCGTGCGTTCAGGGGCAGCCCGAGAGGGCTGCCAATATGGAGGTTTTGGGCACCATTGTCCAACGTATTCTACGAGGCAGGGACATCCAGAGAGAGCCATCTTCGCGATCCGCTTCACAGACTCATGCAGCGCATCATCTCCACCTCCATCATGCATAGGGAGGGGGGCGAGAAGGTGTCCGGCAAGGACATGACTTATCTCTGGGTTCTCCTTGACCCCTCCATGCGACGGGTGCATCTGCCAGCAGTCCTCTGGGCCGTGGGTATTTCATCACCCGCTTGGCCCGTTCATACCGGATTCTTACTGCTCCGGTTGTGGCATCTTTGACCGCTTTACCTCCAGTTCGCACTACGGCGCGAGCTCTAGAGAAGATGGGCGGGGCTTATTGAGCAGTAGCGCTCGGGCCAGTTTGTGAGGATGGCGACTAAGGCACCCCAAGACCCCCAGCCAGCTTACGCCCAGCCGTGCAGGAGACGCCGGAGAGCGGCGGCATCAGCAGATCCAGCACCACAGCCACAGCCGGAGGCGACAGAGATGAGGCGATTGGAGGATCGGGTCGCCAGGATGGAGGAGCAGTTGGAGTGGATCGGAGGGATACTTTTGGAGTTAGCCACACAGCAGGGACACCTCCCCCGACCATTCCCAGCCCGAGCCTACGATCATGAGGCCGGTTCTTCTAGGCCACCAGGTGGCGTTTGATGTAGTTTTTCTTATTTTTCTTTTGAGTATTTGTACTATACTTATGACACTACTATCTTTTGTTTGTTTATATTTTATTTTTTGTTCTGTTTGCGTTTAATTTTTTGTTTGAGTCATGCATGTGATACCAAATTGGGAGGAGTTGTTTCAAGCAAGTGTGGGGTCACCGTGCCCCCTCCACTTGTCTTGATTACCGGCGTGTTCATTGTTGCGCTACAACTCCAGAATGCGAAATCGAGAACCTTTTTGTTCGTATTTGTACCTGTGATACCGAGTACCAACCAACCGATCTACCGTCCAAAGGGGTAACTCTTTCTCCCTTGTTCTAAATAATTTTTTTACAACGGGGACGTTGTACGATTTTAAGTGTGGGGTGTGGACGATCGAAAGAGTAGTTTTTTTTTTTGAAATTTTTGCAGAAATGACCGATTTTCAAATTTTTACTAGATTGCAATTTTGAAACGGATAGTTTGTGATTGTTTATAGCATTAGTATTTTTCAAGAAATACTATGTAGTTGTGATCATGCTATTAGTTGAGTCAAATAAGTTGAGTTTTAGGATATAGAAAATTGGTCTATTTTAGGATTGGAATTTAGGAAGGAATTATCAATCAGTGGCCTTTGTTGTTCGAGCTGGTAGGTCCGAAAAGGGTGGCCTCGAAGAGGCATTTATGCACCTTACCACCTAAGATCGTCTGGTCTGGGATGGTATTTCTGAAAGCTCGCTACACGGACAAAATCGAAAGTCGTGGATAGTTATTTTATGGCCTTTAGAATCTGAATGAGTACGTACACTTCATTGTGGATAGAAAATTTGTAATCAAGGGTTATTTAGAAAGCCATGAATTCCAAAGAGCATTCCGATTATGTTTTCACGAACTATTCCACTCTAACTCATAAGGCAATAAGCTTTGAAACTGAACACAGTCAAAAATTGTTTGAGTCTTAGTTAAAATATATTAAAAACTCTCTTGCTTAGGGACAAGCAAGGCACAAGTGTGGGGTGTTTGACAACGCCTAGTAATATCACATATTTTAGTCGTTGTTGAGCCCTATTCTTAGTGAAATTATATCATATACATCGTGGTATTCTCAATTTTCGTGTCAGCACTTGTTTGGAAAGAAATAATGAAAACAGGGACTAAAAACGTGCAAATTGGAAGAAGTTTGAAGATCAAGGAAAAATCAGGAAAAGACGTACGCGCGCCGCGGAAATCATCAAAGCGCGACGCGGGTACGAGGCGGTAGAAAGAATTCAAATTCCGATAAAACAGGGATAAAACCCTACGCGCGACGCGGGATCCATAAAAGCGCGGTGCGGTCTCGAGATTTTTGCAACTATAAATAGAGGCTTTTAGGTCAAAAAAAACGAGCGAAGACCTGGTGTAAATTCGACCCCCAAGGCTCTTTGACTCCGAGATTCAGCTTCAAGAACCACTTTTTGGTATTTCTATGTTTTGATCTTTAATTTTCATTTAGTTCAATAGTTAGTGATAGTGGCTAGTGTCCTTGGGAGTGACAACCATTGACATTGAGTCTTTTAGTTTTAGTTTTCCAGTGTTTGTTACTGTTCAGAAACCTTGGAATCTGTTTTGGTTAATAATAATCATTCAGTTTGTGTTAAGTGTTGGTTTTTCGGTATTTATGCTTATTATTGGATTGTGAATGTTTGTTTTATGTTTGGATGCTTGAATGACCTTGATTGGACTGATTTCCATTGCTGATTTCAGTGACCAACTAGGGTTAGCTTTTGGTTTGAACTTAGCCAGTGACTGTTCATTTGGACTTTAGTTATTGGTTTAGTTTATGCTTTGTTTATGTTTGATGATTGATTTGCCTTTGTTTGCTTCTGAATTGGAGATGTACTTCTGATTTCAGTAAGTGACTAGGTTTGGTTGATAGTTTTAGTTTAGTTTATGCTCTTTGGAATTAGTAGTCAAAAGTTAGGAACTAGGTCCTCTGACTGTAGCGTGACACTGCAGTTGGTAATCTGTCACCTGTCTCGACCACGTAACTCCTGTGGATCGACCCTGACTTCCACTGTGCTAAGTAAGAGTGAGGTTTATTTTCTTATTTTTGAACACATGACGACTGCTGCGATGTCATAACCGAAGACGATGCCTTCGTCAGACTTAGCTTCAAACTTTGACTGCTGCTCCCCCTATTTTAAGATAAAACAAGCACAACCAAAAACATAAAAGTAAGAAATGTCAGCGGATCGACCTTTCAGCACTTCATAGGTTGTCTTTCCATGTCTTTTAACAATGATAGATCTGTTTTGAGTATACCAAGCAGTGTTCACAGCTTCAGCCCAGAAGGACAGAGGAAGACCAACATCAACTACCATTGTTCTCCCAGCTTCAATTAATGTTCGATTTCTTCGTTCAGCAACACCATTCTGTTCAAGAGTTCTCACAGCAGAGAAATTTTGAAATATTCCCTTTTCTTCACAGAAGTCTTCCAGAGTTTGATTTCGAAACTCGGTGCCATGATCACTTCTCAGCTGCTTTACCTTAAGATTGAAGAGAACTTCTGATTGCTTGATTAGGGAGATGATTTCAGCAGCAGCATCACTTTTATTCCTTAAAAACATGACCCCAGGTGTATCGAGTGACTTCATCCACAATTACCAGAGATTACTTCTTACCAGCAAGAGATACCATAGGAACAGGTCCAAAGATATCCATATGTATCAAGCTGAGGGGAGATACAATAGAGGAACATTGTTTGGATTTGAAAGATGCTTTGACTTGTTTACCTTTTTAAGATGTTGAACACACTTTTTCTTTGACAAAATTCATCTTAGGAAGACCACGAACCAGCTGGTTTTTAGAAATATTGGAAATATTCTTGAAGTTCAAGTGAGATAGACGTTTGTGCCAGAGCTAGTTAATGTGAGACTGTGCTCGAGAGAAGAAGCACCTCTTCAAAGACTGATCAGCTGAGAACATATCCAGGATGTAGATGTCATCACAACGTTTGGCAGAGAGAACCACTTCTTTGGTAGCGTTGATGATATTTCGTTCCTCTTTGTTGAAGCAGACAACGTAATCAGCATCACACAGCTGACTGATGGAGATGAGATAGTGTTTAAGACCTTTGGCATATGATACATTATAAAATTAAACAGATTTACAACGAATGGTGCCATATCCTTTGGTTAGACCATGACTATTGTCACCATACGTAACTACTGGGCCATTTTTCTTTTCAAAATCTTCCAACGGGGACTTGTATCCAGTCATATGACGAGAGCATCCACTGTCAAGATACCAAATATTTTCCTGGTCCTGCAGTTGCTAAAACACATGTGAGAACCTCAGTGAACCCATTTGGAAATGGGTTTGAAACAAGATAGAATATTATAACATTCAGATGGAAGACAGTTTAAAGAATTTTCCTTTTTGGTCCATTTATCACATCGAGTCATAATGTTCATATAGGAGTCAGACCTTGACTAAAAAATGCACTGATCTGCCATATGAGATGAATCACCACATTTGTAACAGGTTCTGATGGGTTTAGATTTCTTTGCTTTTGAAAATCTGAATTTATTTGCTACTTTTGGGAAGGTAAATTTCTTTTTGGAACCATCAGAGGCAGCAGCAAATGTGAGACACTCAGGAGCTTCACAGGCAATGTTTGTGACAGTATGAAATTCACCATCAGAGATTGGAAATCTAATGAGATTTTCAGTACTGACACCAACATTTTCCTGTTCAGATCCTTTTAAAGAGGGATCAATAGCACTAATTTTGGTTTGAATGTTGAAGTCACCTTCTTTGTCAAAAGAACAATGTTTCTCAATGAGTTCTGTTTCTTTTTGAAAACCTGATGGAACAAATTTGTTTTTGAAATCCTTAATCAACTCCGCTTTTGAGGGAAAAATAGATTCAGTTTCAATTTTTTAAAAAATCTTGACAGCAGATTCAAAATCTCCACCAAGAATTTTGGTGGCCTGAAAAGATATCTGATCATTTATTAATTTTGAAACCTTTTTGTAAGAATGGGTCCAGTTGTTGATGATCATTTGAATGTTTTTAGTTATATTTTCAGCAGCTTGTTTTTCCTCAAAAATCAGTTTGTTTGACAAAATAAGGTCACGATATTCAATTTTTAGTTTAGAATAGTCAAGATCTTTGTTTTTTAATTTATTTTTCAGTTTTTCATTTTCAAGAATCAAATGGTGTCTGTTAAAGTTAGAGTTTTCAAGACAAACACTCAAATACTCAAAAGCTTTTATTTTTCCATTTAATGATAAATTAACAAAACATTTGACCTGATACATAGAGGAGTCACAATCTTTGACCATGTCAGCATCAGCAGCACTGGTACTGCTGCTTGACTCTTCAGTAGACCCACTAGTCACAGCCATCAGACACATGTTCTGATTTTCATCATCAGAGGAATCAGCCTCCTCTTCCCACTTCTCTTTCTCTTCTTCAGCAATCAGCACTTTGGATCCCATGTTTTGCCTTTTGAGAGAGGCAACAAGTCTCTTGTACTTAACTTCATAAGACTCATCCTTTGAGTCTCCTTTCTTCACATTGCACTCCTTAGCAAAGTGCTCAGTACTTCCACGGTTGAAGCACTTTCCATCATTCCTCTTGTCACCGGTGAGTTTAGGACTGTCACTCATGGACTTCTTGAAGTTTGAGAAGTTTGGCTTAGATCCACAGGAGAAACGTTGAGACCCATTTCGTCTACTATCTTTGTACTGATTGAACTGTTTTACAATCAGTGCAGCTTGGGATGCAAGGTCTTCCATATGCTTGAACTCTTCATCTTTAGCATCTGACTCTTCACCAGCAGTAATCTCAGACTCAGTATCCTCCTGATTCTTTGAGAATAAAGCAGCTGACCTTTCACACTGACTATCTCTCATAATCTCCTTCCTCTGAGCCTTAATCTCCCCATGGCTACGGAGATTTCCAAATAGGCTTTGAAGATCCATGGTGCGAATATTCTCACGATTTTTTAGAACATCGACATGATGTTCCCATTTGTCGTCTAGAGAGTCGAGGAAGTTAAGAACAAGAACAGAGTCAAGTTTGACAATGTTAAATCTTCTCATGTCATTCACCAGGCAATTGAACTGATTGAAAGTCTGAGTGATGGTTTCGTTTTTGTACGCAAAGAAGTGTTCGTACTTCTGATTAAGGGTATTCTCCTAAGAAGCTCTCACTTCAGCAGTGCCTTCGAAGGCGACAGTGAGAGTGCTTAACATCTCTTTAGCAGATATACAATTTTGAACCAGATGATAAATCTCATATGGGAGAGAGATACCAATAGCAGCTCTGGCTCGTGTGTCAAGATTGACAAGACGCTTGTCATCCTCAGTGAATTCATGAACAGGAGTGGCCTTTTTCTCACCAGGAATGCCATCTTTGGTAACAGTGAAGTGAGGAACATATGGGCCGTTTTTTAGAATATCCAGCATGTGAAAGTCCATGGTTTCAAGAACCATGAGAGCTTTGCTCTTCCATATGCCAAAGTTGTTAGCATCGAACGGAGGGATCTTGTTGCTAGAGGTGGAAGAAAACGAGGAAGACATTCTTGAATGATAGAGAACCTGCTCTGATACCGGTTGTTAGAAAACAAGGATCGATCAACCAAGAATAAAAACAAGAACAAGGCAGTAATTTCAACACAGAAAAACATTTGATCTCACACAGAGATCCTTTTGATTAAAATCAAGTAACGATTACAGAAACCCTAGCTATGTATTTATACAACTGCTATGCTACGTATATTTGGAGTATCCCTACAAATCAGGGAACTCCCAACTATAAACATGATAAGTATGGAAACTAGATAAACTACAAAAATACGATATGTACAAAGTACGCTTCAACTAATAGTCTTCAGACAAACTCATCAGTAGCAACGTGTGATCCTTTTGTTTGACAACATCAGATTCTAATGTGCTGTTAACTGATCAGCTGATGCTGATGATCAGCTGATGCTGATGATCAGCTGGTGCTGATACTTAACAGCCCAACAACATGCCACTGATAAACCCAATAAATCTCATAAGATCTAAGAATTTCATAGTGATTCAAATTGGCAAAGTGTATGCCTACCTAAATAACTTCATGGCGTGATTACGACATACCTTTTCATTAAGTGAAGTGAAATATGGATCCTGACCTTATTAAATAAATTGGGTAATTATTTTTAAGGATAAATCAAACCTACTAAAACATAAATCTACAACTTTATCATGAATGATGTCTAAAATACATATTGTCCACTACAAAGAATAATACTGCAACATAGAGCAAGATATGGCTTCTCATTTAGTCATAGCTAGTTTCTAAGATCATAAGATGATCCTAGATTAAGTAACCAGTTTGTATAATTAGTTCATACCAATCTTGATACAAACAACATAGAAAAGACCATCATGGAGTTGTATGGCGTGTTAAAGACTAAAATTAACATGGGCCACACATAGAAACTGCAGCTCCACTCTTCTATCAAGAAAGGAAATGTCAAGATGAGTAAACGCCAATCACTCCAAGGATTAAGAGGATTGAAGATGGGTTCCCCAACTACAACCTTAATGCCAAGGACTAAGAGAGAGGCTTACTATGAGACACTTCAAACAAACCTAAAATACAATATGTTCCATTACAAGGTAAAAGGAAACAAAAGATTGAAACATAGAGAATTGGGCAAAATCATAGACATCAAGCCCTTGCTATAGTCTATAGGATTAGTGGCCAATTGACTCTAATGTTTAATATATGGTGTTATGATCTTAAATTGTTAAGTTATACAATACTTCATGAGATGGTTCTGAATTCGTTTGTTAAAAGCATATTAGGCTTGTTATATTTGAAAGGACAAAACTTAGTCATGAAATATATGAAACTAGTATAGTAACAATACTCCATGGTTGATTCAAAATGTCCAAGGGCTTTGGATAAAATGTATTCGTGGAGTTATTATCTTGAGAAGTGCATTACCAAATATCCATGTGGATATGATTTTGGATATCATTTCACTATGAGTCTTATGATTAATGCTACTCTTATCAAGATAGATGACAATAGCACCACTTAGTAGGTATATGTCTGTTGGAATTAGTTCACACTAATGGTCCATTCAAATTGACCACAATACATAGTCAAACAAAACATTCATGTTTTTGGAAATTATCATCATGGTCATATAAAGGAAACACATCACTAAGCTCCATTCAGAAAAGACCTTAAATTCATTTGACTTAGAGTCAACTGATGTATCCAATTCTTGCTTACTTGAAAAGATGACAAAGATGCCATTCACAATAGCTTGTGAAAGAGGCAAGGATTTTTTGGACCTCATACACATTGGCGTTCAGATCTACCACAAGGCATAGTGAGAGATACTTGTTACATTTACTGATGAGTTTAGTAGAGATGTTTATGCTTATATGGTTAAACACAATTTGGAAACCCTTGAAGTGTTCAAGGCATTCTAAAACAAAGTTAAGAATCAACTAGGAAAAAGGACAAGATACTCAAAATCCAAAAGGGGATGGGTGAGCATCTTAGTCAAGGCTCATCTAAGGAACTTGGAATGGTTTCACAAGTTAACCTCTTCTGGAACACCACTTCATAATGGTGTAGTTAGAAAGATAAAACAATGTTATTTTATTTGTTTTATGATGAGTCGTAATATGCCTCGGAACATATTTGGAATTGTACTAAAAGAATGTTTCCAAATCCTAAACCTTGTACCAACTAAAACATATTTACGACACCCTCTGAGATGTGAAGCGGGGATTGTACCCTATTAACACATAAGAAAATCTGGGGTTGTGAGGTTTCGTTCATTGCAAAACGCTCAACAAACTAGGTCCCAGATCAGAGATGTGTTACTACATTGGTTATCCTAAAAGTTCTTGGAATAAATTGATTTTAGAAAGCTTCCGAGAACAAAGTGTTTTCTGCTCGAATGGCTATCTTCCAAGATAGGAGCCTATACTCTAAGAAGCTAGTGGGAGCTAGATTGATCTTGATGAGATTCAAGAGTCGACCAATAAAGAACCTAAAGCTAGGACCAACGCTCAACTAGAGGTTGAGAGACCTGTTGAGAATGAGCAAAGAGATTGCTTAGAAATCTGACACATCCTCACATCATGTTTAAAATTTGATAGAGAACATCGTGCACATGAATTCCTTGGTTTCCAAATCAGGAAAGTGATGGCATGTTAAATGGCCTATATAAGCCTATGAACTATCACGAAGCTATGATAGGCCCATAGGCTGCTAGATGAAAGGAAGTGATGGAAAGAGAGATTCAATCTATGTATAATAATCAAGTTAGGAATTTGATTGATCATGAATGATAACCAAGTTTGGAATCTGGTTGATCACACACCTCGTTTCAAAACCATTAGGTGTCAATGGGTTTTTTGGGAAAAGACAAACATGTATAGGAATGTACACACATTCAAAGCTATGTTGGTCGCAAAGGGTAACACTCAAACTCAAGGATATGATTTTGAGAAAACTTTGTTGCCAATAGCAATGATTGAATCTATAAGGATATTACTTGCATTTCATGATTATGAAATATGGCAAATGAGATGTAAAGAAACCACTTTCCTTAACATAAAACACAAAGGGGATGTGTATGTAACATATTCAAAAGGTTTTATATAGTCTAGGAATCCTGATAGAGTGTGCAAGCTTGAGAGGTCCATTATCATACTCAAAAAAGCATCTCGCCACTAGAATTTTGTTTCAATGAGAAAGTTAAAATGTTTAATTTCGAGAAGCAAAATAGGCCAGAAATATGTGTCAAGGCTAGTGGGGGCATTGTAGTCTTCGTTGTTATGGATGTTTGTGACACATCACTTATAGGAAACAATTCCTAGTGTGGCAAAGTGTAAAAGCTTGGGAATGTTTCGATATGAAGAACTTGGGAAATGCATTATATGGTATAAGAATCTATGGAGATAGATACTTGATAGAGAACCTTGTATGAAGATCTATAGAGATAGGTTGAATGACTAATAGTAATATGCCAAAATATATACTTAGATAAGATCTTGAAGGGATTTAAGATGAGAGATTCTAAGAATAGTTTTATACATATACAACATGGCATGACATTGAGTAGGACCCAATGACCCAATTCTAGTGATGCATTGAAAAAGGATGAGTCGAGTCCCATACGCTTCGGCTAGGGGATCGATCATACATGCCATGCTTTATACTTAACCTAATGTCTTGTATGCCTTGAGCTTGAGAAGTCATTATGAGGTTAATCTTGGAAAAGTCATTAAATCACAAAATCAAGAACATCTTAAGTATCTTATGTAGATATAATATTGGTCCTTGGGAAAATATAGATCGCATTAGAGGACATCTTAAGGATCTTAAAAGATGTAAGATTGGTACCTCAAGGAATACAGTGTAAAAGTTTATGTTGATTCATGCTTTCTAAAAGAAAGATACGGTCCACATTTGCAGTCAGGATTTGTGGTCTTGATAAATGGTGACTTGGAGGAGTACTAAGTAGGACACTAAAAAGTGGATTTAACAATATGAGCTAGAGTATGTTGTAGTTAGTGATGTTACAAAGAAATCTATGTGACAAAGGGGTTCATCAAAAATACTATTATTGTTTCATACTTTAATAGTTATGTTGAGATCCTTTTGTGACTAAGAGGGTGAAGTCATTTTGACTTAGAACCCATGTCACTCAAACGCACATAGTATTTACTCGGTAGTTACCATTAAAATTGAAAACTTGTCAAAGTTTGATGTTTGTCAAAAGTTAAGACATCATGGTCAATAGAATTGTTCTAAGCCATTGTCGGTCATTCTGAGTCAATGGACATAGAATTGCCAATGAGTTGGTTTAATGTTTCGTTTAATATATTGGAACTGATACAATATTAATTTTATCTAATTTGGCGATTATTATCTAGAGATCATAATATATGCAAGAGTGCAGTCATTTCATTAGTTTATTATTGTGTTCCGTTTTGCATGTTTAGAACCCACTTCCCGAGTGTTGATTTACTCAAACATCCACAGTCGATCATACTCTTGGAAGTAAGTAGTGATTTAAGACTGTCATGGAGTATTAGTTAATGCCTAATGGATATTAGACATGATATGGAGATGCAATTAATACTCATGACTACTTAAATGGAGATTTAGGTATTGGATAAACCCGCACTTAGAGAGATTACTCCATGGATATAATCACCAGTAATTCTAAGATGATAATATCTTCTATTGTTCAAAGAGGGATGCATGAGTTTTAGTTTACAATTTTGCTATACATTGGTTTAACTTAATGCAACTGTAACTGTGAGTTATAAAATGTATGTCCATGAATGACATGATGAGTTGACTAGGACTATGTAGTGAAAGTTTATATGTTCCTTTTTCCTTTATAGGAAAAGCGATATACGTGGGCCCCTCGGTGATTTGATGTTGACATTGTAGTGCTAAGCCTAGCCCTGGCTAGATTGATGTGTTCAATTCAGTAGTCTGATAAGGTCAACATAAATCGGAAACCGAGAAACATAATCTTGAACCTTGAGATTGATTCTTATCCATCTCTTAGGTTCATACGATATCTTGTAGAACAAAGGAATAGTTTATCACTTTTCTAAAGGGCTGTCTCTAAGGATATGATTTAGAGTTTGACAGTGGCTAAGGAAGCATGCTCTACTGATTAAGTGGGAGATTTGTGACCAATAGTAGTTGATGCCTTGTCCAAGTGGAAGATTGTTGGAATAGTGTCCAAGGTCATAACTAATTGGTAAGGACTTTCCATTAATAGCTAGGTTCTTTTGGGTTGCCCTCAGTAGTCCAAATGGTATTAGAGTTATTTGTGGGAGAATAAATAGTTTATTAATTTAGTATGTGATGAAAAATTAATTAGAAACTAGTTTGGAATTAATTAGAATTAATTTAAATTAATTTGGGATTAATTAAAAGTACGGTGACTAAATATTAATTGTTCAATAGTTGGGCGATGGATAATATTAGTTGGGCAGGACAGGGAACGAAATTTGAAGGGTTTATCTTCAAATTTTCGTTCACCTTAATGATATATGTGATAGGGTTTTGAATTTAAAGATAATATGTAATTAACCAATTATCCTTTATCCAATTTAAATTCAAATAAGGTTTATCTCTAAACACCCTTGCAAACTATAAATACTCCTCTATGGCCCTCATTTTCGCCCCACTCCTAGAAGTCTCTGAGACTTGGAGTTTTCTCTTCTCTCTTAGCAGAATCTATAATCCCTCTCTAGGGCTTTATAGCGAGCTTTCTTAATTAACAATTAACCTAATAATTTGGACTTATTGGGCGTGAACCATTAGAGGTATTCTCTTTTTTATACTACCTTCCTTAGCATGGATTCGATACATATCAAGGGTTCTTCAAGCAAATTGGTTTTGCTAAAAGGTTGGTAATTTTGATCCCTCTTGTAGTTGTAAATTATCATTAAGTAGCATCCTTGTAGGTTTTAGTTATTGTTACCTGTCTTAGATTAATTTTGTATGTTTCCGCTGCCATGATAGTGAATCTAGGGTATATAAAACCTATCAAAAATATGTATCTAAACACTAATTAAAACAATTTATATTAACATAATTTAATGAAGAAATAATACAACTCATTTACTATAAACATACATACTGAAATATTAAAATAACATCATCTCTTATGAAATTCATCATTTTCATCTCAATCAACCCAGATACAATTATTTATTGTCTGGATTTTGATGACAATTAGAAGGACTTTTATCCTTATTAGCGGTGATCGTGAGTCCGCCTTATCATCTGGTCCATCATGCAATGCTTATCAAAATCAAAATATGACATGATTATATTTCAAGGTTGAATAAATGCTAAACAAACATACTTCATTTAACAGTCATCTACTTCCATGAACTCCATAGCATATGAAGAATTCCTCTGTGAGACTACACAATGTAGCTCCTCATCTGGAAAATCTTCAATGGGCAAGAAACATTGGGTTCCCATAAAACAAAAATTGAAGCCAGAACCCAAGTCTAAACCTCCAAAGAATGTCATGAGATGGGTTCTGAAGAACAATCACAAGGACAAACATGTCCATCGCATATGAAGAATTCCTCTGTGAGAGTACATAATGTAGCTCCTCATCTGGAAAATCTTCGATGGGCAAGAAACATTGGGTTCCCATCAAACAAAAATCGAAGCCAGAAACAGAACCCAAGTCCAAACCCCCAAAGAATCTCATGAGATGGGTTCTGAAGAACAATCACAAGGATAAACATGTCCCAATCTCGACCACAGAATAGGTTCTACCTCAGGAACCAAAAGAGTAGATCTAGTCAACTATTGGATCAAGGATCTGGATACTTACCACCTAGGACCTAAAAAAATTGGGTACCTAATAGTTGTTGCTCACTTCACATGACTCGAAGGATAGAAAATAATACTTGAGAGACTTCAGAAGCTTAGAGGATGCATGTGATGTAAAATTCGGCAACAATGAAAAGCATCCCATAGAGGGTTATATGAAGATTACAAATGGGAAGTTTAGATGATCCGAAGACGGTTGTTCAAAGATCATGATTATCTGCAACAACTTTCCTTGTTTATCTAAGGTTTCTTATGTTTATCTTTTGTAATGTGGGCTTAAGCTTTTAGGTCCATTGGTCATGCTTATAAATAGTATTTGTAACCCTATCTTTAGATGTATGTTACAGAGACGGTGAGATATTATTGTAATCAATCCAAGTAGTGAGGTGATCGTCGTGTTGATTAGGAGCCCTATCTTTATACAGTAATAATAATGTCATTCGGCACCGTTTATATTCAAAGTATATATTCCCAGATCTCGTATGTTTGCTTTGTGTTGTTGTGTTAATATTCCTTACAATGATCTCTTTACGTTGAGCCTTTGTCTCTTCAAAGTTTCTGAGATTACCAAACAAGCTCTGAAGGTCCATCGTCTTGATCTTTTCACTATTCTTGAGAACATAAACATGATGTTCCCATTTTTCATCCAGAGTATCCAAGAACTTAAGCACAAGAACAGTATCATGTTTATAAATTTTGAACCTTTGCATGTCATTGATTAAACAGTTAAATCGATTGAAGGTCTGAGTGATAGACTCATTCTTATAAGCAAAGAAGTGTTTATACTTCCTGTTCAGTGTGTTTTCTTGAGTGGCCTTGGCTTCTTCAGTGCCTTCAAAGGAAATTGTTAAAGTGTTGAGGATCTCCTGGGCAGATACACAATTCTGAACAAGATGATATATGTCGTAAGGAAGGGCATTACCGATTGCAGCTCTTGCTCGAACATCCAAATTAACCTTCTTCCTATCATCTTCAGTCCCTTCATGAGTTTGTAGAAATTAGCAACAATCTCATTCTTAACCCTTTATGAGTTTGTAGAAATCAGAAATCAAAATGCTTTATTTAACCAGATTTTGATCTCAGTTTTCTTACTTCTGATCTATAAAATAGATAATTATTTTTGTATACTTTACAATTTTATTTTCTGTTTCATCTTTTCATCTTTTGCACTGTTAGGGTTTGAAAACTTAGGATTTTTTATTATATTAGTCAGATTTTTGCACTTTTGCACTATTTCAATCAGGATTTGAAATTTTCATCTTTTACAATGCTGTTGTTCAATCTTTTAATAAGGGTTTGAAAATTGTGATTTGTTATTGCATATTTCAAGTTTCAAAATTTACTAGTTTTAGAGCCTAAATTTACTAATAGAGCCTCTAAATTTTTGTGGCTCGACCTAACAATAACTATCGTGATTTCAAAGAATACATAATGAAAAACCCGAGATATTCAAACTTTCAACATCACCATGAGGGCCAACCCTAATAGTAGGCCTAGTTTTGAAGAAGGAGAAGCAGTTGGAGATAGAGATGGGAAGTGTGGAAAGAGATGCACCGGTGACCGTTAGATAGGAAGAAGTTGTCAACATTGCGACAGAGGGTTCTTTACTTTTTGTTGGAATCACAATTTAGGTTTCGGAGATGAGTCTCGTAGTGTGTAAATACTAAAAAACGTTTACCATGTACTGTGTGAAACCATTTTGAAATAGGAAAAAGGTTTAGGTTAATGGGTACTCTAAAATGTCACGACCATACCTATCAATAAGTATCCCAATTTCAAAGCACACATAATAAAAGACAAAGACATTCAAACTTTCAACATCGCCATCATGTGGTTGGTGGTTGGAACTTGAGACTTGAGAGGGCGAACCCTAATGGCGAGACATAGTTTTGTAGAAGGAGAAGCAATTGGGAACATAGATCAAACGTGTAGAAGGAGAAGTGTTAGAACACAGACCAGGATCAACACACACGAACACAAGAGGATCAACACACAAGAACACAAGAATTCACACAAAATTGACCAGAAACTTATTTTGATCAGTGATATATTATCTCACATGGAGATGTTACAAAACGTATATCGGCTTTTTACAAAGAACCCTATCAAACACATATATACTAGTGATAAGCTAACTATAGGGAACTATATCGAAAATCCCTACAAATCAGGGATAATCACAACTATATAAGGATAAGTATTTAATTGTTACAATTACAGAATATACAAAAATGGATAAGTCTTCACGCTGCCGCTGGTAGTTACACACTGAGAATCATGACAGTGGGAAGGAACTTTCACAATCATCAGATTTATCAGCGTCAGCCCAACAAGAAGCATCGTCGAACATCATCTATGAAGAAGCCAATGACATCGCGTTAGAGGGTTCTTTACTTTTTGTTGGAATCATGATTTAAGTTTGGAGGATGCGTCTCGATTTAAGTTTGGAGAATGCGTCTCTGAATGTGTGTAGAAACAAAAACGCATGTAGCATGTGCGGAAACACGAAATTGGGTGGGGGTAAATGGGTTTATTAACTATTTAATATATATGCAAGTGAAGCCCAGATCAACTGGGTGGATGCATCGGGTTATATACCCAGTGGGTGAGAGGTCCCGGGTTCGAGCCTGGTTGACGCCCTATGTGGGGGATTTTCCTTGGCGTGGAGGCACATGCTGCAGGACCAGGGCCGCCGGCTAAATGCCGACCTGGGGGAGCAGAAGGTGGTTTTACTGTGTCGCCGGTCCAAAAAAAAAAAAAAAAAACTATTTAATATATATGTATATATTTAATAGATATTGTAATTATAGATTCTTAAACGGTGTTCGGGTTTTCCCTGAATAAGAAATTAGAAACCAGATCCCAGACCGCCTAACCGCTAAGTGGAACTGTTAACCCGAAAACCAAACTATAACCGAATAACCCGAACCTAAAAAACAGATTAAGGTTACGTTCATGTGGGTTTACGATTTAAATCAAATAACACTCAGCTGTGATCCTGAATTCAATACCATTTAGGAGTGGTATATTGGTGAAAGGAGTTGACATCAAAGACTACAAAAGAGTCGCCTAAGTTCCTATTCCCACGTGATTCAACCATTTGGTTGTCATCTGCCTCCACTTGGTTTGAAAAATACTAAGTGGACCAGAGGCAATCCCACGTTATGACTAACGGTGTCCATGGACACCCCATGGTTTTGAGTTGTTTTATAAGTTATATAATGGATTTCATATGGATACCTCTTGCCTCAAATTATTTCCAGTAGCTATGGAAACTTTTTTACATCTAACATACATACCAATATTTTAGGAGTAGTTAACAAGAAAAAAGATATTCTAATTGATATCATAATCTAATGTTGATTCTTTAAATTCGTTAAATATAAGAATAAATTATACGTAAGATAGGTAACAACAAAAAAATATATTTTAATTAATATCATACTCTAATAATCTTTTCATTCTTTAAATTTGTTAAATATAAGAATAAATTATACATAAGATAGGTAAAAATTGAAATACTGAAAAGCATAAAAGCCTAAACAAAAGAAAAATTACATATTTTTTGGTCAAAACATCGTCGTTGTCCTCTGGCACCTCCTGTGCCGCAACCTGCTCCTTTGTTGTTGCCGGTAGACTAGCCGCAATTCGCTCGTTTGTTGTCATCGGTAGACTAGTTGGTTCCCACTCCGAATTTTGTACTTTGTTTGTCGATCACTGTCAATAAAGCTTGGCGGTTTAGCCTATCTGTGCCGCTTGTTGCCTTTTTCCGCCGTCATCTGCCCCTCTCGTGACAGTCAATGGTTGCTTCTCCATTTTTCTGTCTCCGTTTCGCTTGCTCTTATTTTTGTAGGTACTTATTCTCTTTCTAATCTCTTATTTACTTGGTAAATTGAATGTGAAACAAAAAGCAACTATAGAGTTTCACTCTCTCTTATTTCCTTGGTAACCATAATACTATTAGTAAGATCAACCGGAGCCATAAGACCGAACACGGGGGTGTATGGCGTGGACCACCAAGCCCGCACGGTAATACCTCCCCACTTGGGGTGTTACATGCAGGTTATCACCCAGGGATGGTACGTCGCACGGGGAAGAGAATGAGATTTTACAGTTTTAGTCCCCAGTTGGGGTGTTACATGCAGGTTATCACGTGTGCCTAGAAGACGGAGTCCTGATTTACGTAGAGAACGTGATGACGACCATAATCGTTTAATTCAAGATTATTTTTCCGATGACGCCATTTATGCTTGCAAGTTCTGGCACAGGTTCCGATTGTATAAAGAATTGTTTTTACACATTGTTGGGGATTTGGAATCACGATTCGCGTATTTTCAACAACGGTGGATGCAAGAGGTACAAAGGGGTTTACGTCGATACAAAAATGCATATTGGCTATCCGACAACTAGCCAAGGGTTTACAAGCCGACTCGTTGGATGAGTACCTAGAATGTCCGAAAGAATGTCACGTGAGTCACTTTACAAGTTTTCAAAGGCTATCATCTCGGTTTAAGGTCCCTGATATTTATGTAAGCCAACTACGAACGACATGCATCAACTATATATGGCTCACTAAGGAAGGCATGGGTTACCCGGGATGATTGGCAGCATTGATTGTATGCATTGGTCGTGGGCGATGTGATCAAATGCATGGCGTGGTCAGTTTATGCAGGGGGACCACAAAGACCCGACAACAATTTTAGAAGCGGTCGCATCGACGGATCTTTGGTTTTGGCATGCTTTTTTCGGAGTTGCTGGGTCTAACAACGACATCAACGTGCTCGATCAATCCCCCGTATTCAACGATATATTTCAGGGAATATCTCATGATGTCCCGTTTGTAGTGAACGACATTAATTGCAAATGTGGTTATTATTTGACTGATGAGATTTATCCAGAGTACTCTATTTTTGTGAAGGCGTGGTCCCATCCGAACGACGAAAAACGTTTGAGGTTTAAGGCGGTCCAAGAAGGAGCTCGGAAGAATATAGAACGAGCGTTCGGCGTTCTTAAAAAACGTTTCAACATTATTTACAATCCGACACGTACTTGGACGACAGAAAAATTAAGTCTATAATGTACGCGTGCATGATATTAAACAATATGATTTTTGAACACAAAGGCAAAGCTATATGCCGATTTGATGAAAATGAAGTTTTGCCACATCGTGAACCTTTCGGTTTTGACACGCCTCAATACCGAGAAAATAGAGCGGAGGTACGTAGCCGCGAATTGCACAACAACCTTCGAGCGGATTTGTCAGAGCATGTCTACTGGAACGCAATTGACGTCGCCAATATTGAAGATGAATAGTTGTTCTTGTCGACGGATGAATAAGCGGAGGAGTATATGGATGACGACGAATATGAACTATCCGACAATGACTCCTACGGCTCAGGGGATTGACGTTTCTATTTTTTTCATGTTTTATCGTGTGTCATTTTTAATTGTCGGTTTTTTATTATTCGTTCGTCGTTTTAATTTACGTTTGTAATTTTAACTTCTTAATTGAAGTGTTATTTAAAAAAAATTAGTTTGGTTAAATTTAAATTATATTATTGTTTTAATTAAAAAATGAATAGTTAGTTAGGGAATACCATTTCCTAGAATTGAACGGGTGATGGGTTAGTAAATGGAAAATAAGGTGGCGCCCGGCACTCGAACCTTTTGAGGTGAATGGTCACAGCTTCTCTTAGTCTAATTAAACAGATATTGAAAAGTGAATAGTCAAATTACTATTTTATCACTAGCCATCAACAATGCAGTTATGAGTAGTATCTTATCACTTTGACAATATATAATTTTATGGTTTTAATAGTAAGTTTCAAAGCCATTGGTAGTAATTTTATTTAATTGTTTAGTTTATAGTTAGATTTAAATTTTGTATCAACTTTATGAGAATAGTCTTAATTGTTTATTGATTAAGTATCTTTTTATAGTTATTACTCTATTAATTAATTTCCATAATTTCCGTCATATGGTGTACGTTTTTTTCCCAGCGTTTGTGACATGCGCATTTTTATTTCTATGTGACATGCGGATCTGCTCCGGGTCGGATCTTCCCATTCTTATCGACTCCTCGATTTTGCGTCTTCTACGTGGCGAAACCATCGACCACGTCTTTGTGCCTTGAGATCCGCTACCACCGTTTGCTCCTCGGCTCCACCGTCTCCTCCCTTCGTATCCTCTTCTTCCCCTTCCGTGATTCTACTGTTCGGCTTCCTTCCATCATTGGGTCGATCCCTGATATTTGTTGGAATCGGGCCGCCACGATCTAGGGTTTTTGGTGAAAGAGTCGATCGATCGATTGTACCTCAACATTCTTTTCATTTGTAGCAGATATTTGGGTTTGAGCCAATGGAAAGCCCTAAATTCGATTGGAAGGTGATATGGCTTCAACAATCTCCATCTTTCTGTCTCCATTTGATTGAAAGGGACTCAAACACGATTTTTGTTTTTATTTATTTTGTTGAAAACGTTAATGGGTTTTATTTGTGTTCTAGAGTTTATGATGAACTTGGGGTTTTTTTTTTTGTGTTCAGAAATTGAGGATGCTGGTCTATTGTAACCACAAAAATATATGTAACCACAAGTGAAGATTTACAAGTGAAGGTAAACAGTGAATAGCTACATAATTTAGAAAATTTCATTAATCAGGATGCTGGTCCATAATTCCTGATGCATATCTTCTACAGGTCCACAGTCATATCTTCTAGAAAAAGCATTGGAAGTTACAGTCGGTGACTATGTTGACCAATATCTACAGGTCCTGGAAAAGGTATGTCATCATTACTGGAATTTATTAAAAAAAATTGGTGTAATATGTTTTGTTTATAAGAAATTTTTGTTTGGTAATTGGTGTCGTTTAAGCTAAAACAAGGATTGGAAATTGCAATGTGCAGCTCTGCTGATAGGAATGCATCTTTGCAAGTATGTCCACAATCTTTTTAAAACATAATTGATGACTCCAACATCAGACAGAAAAGAACCAATGATATTATCATGATAAACATAGATGATTTATGTGGGAATGTTTACACAGTGGATTATCCTAGAGATCATGACAAACAACCATTGGTGAATCCACTCCTTCTGCAGCTGGTCTTTCTAATGAAATTTGATATGTAACGCTCATTAAAAGTACTATAAAGGACATGGAACTCAACGTACAATCAGGATTCAAGAATAAGTTGGAAGAACAACAACTTCTAGGAGAGGGTACTTCTTTAATGTCTGAGGTATCACCTATTATCCATATTTCATTTTTATTAATATGTATTGCGATAACTCATAAGAAAATGTACCTTTTTTTTTGACCGGCGACACAGTAAAACCACCTTCTGCTCCCCCAGGTCGGCATTTAGCCGGCGGCCCGGGTCCTGCAGCCTGTGCCTCCACGCCAAGGAAAATCCCTCACATGGGGCGTCAACCAGGCTTGAACCTGGGACCTCTCACCCAATGGGTATATAACCCGATGCATCCACCCAGTTGATAAACTCATGTTTTACATGTAGATAGTAACCAAACAGAACTGTACATTGCCCATAGATCTTATGAGAAAAGGAGATTCCGGGAGTTCCAATCGAACAATGAAATTAGGACAACTCACCGTTCATGCAAAAAAATGTGTTGCTTCAAAAACCACAACATAGTTGGTATTTAGGTGCATGGATTTAGAGAACAAGGAACGCTTCACCAAAAGTGTATGAAACTTTTCATCAATCCATTATTTTCTCATGGAATTTAACTATAATGAAGTGCATTGATTATTTGATTAATTTTATATTTTTATAGCAGGACCCCTTTTTGGTAATTTGTAAACGCGTGGAAAGTGCGCATGTTGTTCCAATTTGTAAAACTGAGGTTATACAAAATGATTTAAATCCAACGTGGAAGCTTGTTTCTATAAGTATCTCACAAGTTGGAAATAAGGTATAAACAGGGTATATTGAAGCTTATAATTTCTTTATAAGCAAAGTTTAAGAATTAGCAATTTAGTTTTTAAATTTTCTTAATTTTGCTTTGATGCTATAATTTAAAAACTGATATATTTTATTTATATTTGATATGGACCCTTTTGTTACAAAAAAGATTATAATTTTTCCGCAACGCTTAGTAGCCCAGAATTTGTTTCGGTTTCAGGACATTCCGAGTTTCTTTGGGGAAGCGAAAGCACAGAAAGAAACACAGGGTGGTCAGATGAATCATAGGGAGAGAAGGTGGAGAACTTGATGCAAAACCTGTTGTTATGGGAACTGTAACTTATCGTGAATCAGTGAACCACGTAGATGCTCTAAAAAGAGTCGGGGCACGAGCCGATCTAATACTATATGAGGGAAAAACTCATACAGACTTATTAATTCAAGTAGGTTTATTCAATATTACTCCCTCAAACTCTTACTTAAATAAATAAATATATATCAAAAGTATCATCATAAGACACAATTAAAATAAAGATAGAGTCCGAGACTAAATATCAAATGGGAACCAATATTTTCCTAGGAACCGTAGGAAATTTTTTACTGAAAATTTTTTTTCAAAAAATATTACATAAGACACCTAATCGCTTATATTTAAGACCTTTTTTTAAAAAAATTGAAAAAATAATATATATACACGAAACGTGATCATATACACATGTGCGAAAAAAATGCATATATGCACATTTCGTGTATACATATTATTTTTCAAATTTTTTTTGACAAAAAGTCTTAAATATAAGCGACTAGATGTATTATGTCATTTTTTTGAAAAAATAATTTTAGTCAAAAAGTTCCTACGGTTCCTAGGAAAATATTGGTTCTTCCTTGAAACAGACTCTAGAGTCCGAATACGTTATATATATATATATATATATATATATATATATATATATATATATATATATATATATATATATATATATATATATATATATATATATATATATATATATATATATATATATATATATATATATATATATATATATATATATATATATATATATATATATATATATATATATATATATATACACACACACACACACACACACTTATGTATATATATATATATATATATATATATATATATATATATATATATATATATATATATATATATATGTTATAAATTCAGCGTTACCACGACAATTATGAACAAACTAAAAACTAGAATATAGATGAAGAAATAAAGAAAGCTTGAGAGCTTGGAGAGAGTAGAGAGAGTTTATATCACTTGTGAAAGAGTTGATATGAGATGCATTTTCTTCCTTACATTGATGGTCTATTTATACTACCAAATTTACTATTCAAATATAGTTGTTTAATTGGTAAATGGAAGGTGATGACAAAGTGATTACATAATTATGTCATTCACCAATTACTTGTAACACTCCCCCTTGAATGACATCATTCTACATCAGAGTTCAACTTTGAAGTACTGCCTCATTAAAAACCTTGCTAAAGAAAACCCAGTGGGAAAAAACTTTAGCGAAGGGAAAAAGAGTGCAGTTTCTAGTTGACTCCCCCTCATTTAGATATCTAATGACCATTATGTATTGTGCAGATGTCTCATTCCAATACCATGAACATGTTTTCTAAAAATCTTGGTAGGAAGTGCCTTTGTGAAAAGATCTGCTGCATTGTTGCTAGATTGAACATATTTTAATTCAATCTGTTGATTTTTTATACGCTCTTGAGTGTATTCAAAAAACTTTGGAGGAATATGTTTTGTCCTGTCGCTTTTGATGTACCCTTCTTTCATTTGAGTGACACATGCTGCATTATCTTCATAGATTAAGGTTGGAGATTTATCTTTATCAATTCCACAAGAAGTCAGGATAACTTGTGTCATCGATCTTAACCATGTACATTCTCTACTAGCTTCATTTAGAGCAATTACTTCTGCATGATTCGAAGATGTGGCGACGAGTGTTTGCTTTTAAGAACGCCAAGATATTGCAGTACCTCCATTCATGAATACATATCCAGTTTGAGATCTAGCTTTATGAGGATCAGACAAGTAACCTGCATCTGCATAACCAATCAAGCCTTGTTTTGAACTATTAGGAAAAAATAAACCTAAATCAGTAGTTCCGCGAAGGTATCGTAATATGTGCTTGATTCCATTCCAGTGTCTTTTTGTTGGAGATGAACTAAATCTTGCTAATAGATTTACTGCAAAAGAAATGTCAGGTCTAGTACAATTAGTAAGATACATAAGAGCTCCAATTGCATTAAGATATGGTACTTCTGGACCAAGAATTTCTTCATTTTCCTCACAAGGGCGGTATGGATCTTTGTCAATATTTAGTGATCTAACAATCATTGGAGAGCTTAAAGGTTTGGCTTTATCCATATTAAAACGTTTCAAGACCCTTTCTGTATAGTTTGATTGATGGACAAGTATCCTATTTGGCATATGCTCAATCTGTAAACCAAGACAATATTTGGTTTTCCCAAGGTCTTTCATTTCAAATTCTTTCTTTAAAAATTCAATCACTTCAAGGATTTCTTTATTCGTCCCAATAATGTTTAGATCATCAACATAGACGGCTATAATCACATATCCAGATGTTGTTTTCTTAATAAATACACACGGACAAATAGTATTGTTTTTATAGCCTTTGCTTATTAAGTAATCACTTAGACGATTGTACCACATACGTCCAGATTGCTTTAACCCATACAATGATCTTTGCAGTTTGATAGAATACATTTGTTTGGGTTTTGCACTTAATGCTTCTGGCATTTTAAATCCTTCGGGGATTTTCATATATATATCACTGTCAAGTGATCCATATAAGTAAGCAGTAACAACATCCATAAGATGCATATCTAAATTTTCAGAAACTGCTAGACTGATTAAATATCTGAAAGTGATTGCATCCATAACAGGAGAATATGTTTCTTCATAATCGATTCCCGGCCTTTGAGAAAAACCCTGAGCAACGAGCCTGGCTTTGTATCTCACAATTTCATTTTTCTCATTTCGTTTTCGTATAAAAATCCATCTGTATCCCAATGGTTTCACAACTCCAGGTGTGAGTATAATAGGTCCAAAAACCTTTCTGTTATTGAGAGACGTTAATTCAGCTTGCATGGCCTCTTTCCATTTACCCCAATCCTGCCTATTTTGGCATTCAATGACAGATTGTGGTTCTGGATCCTCATTGATAATATTGCATGCAACTGAATAAGAAAATATTATATCTTCTAATTCATATTGGCTCCTTACTATTTTTATATGACCATAATTAATTTCAATTTCCTTATCATTTATTTCCTCAACTGGGGAAGTAATGTTATTTTGTATTTCTTCATGAACATTTTCATTGTGCTCAAATATATTTTCCATTCCTCTTCTTTTTCTAGGATTTGCATCCTTAGAACCAAATGGCCTTCCATGCTTCAGGCGTGCTTTGGATTCTTGAGTTACTTTTTCATCAGATTGTCTATCTGGGAGTTCAATTCGAGCTGGAGCATTAACAGCAGGTATATATGATTTAGTAACTCTTTTTGTATCAGTAAATGCATCAGGTAATTGATTTGCAACTTCTTGCAAATGTATTATTTTTTGAACACCCATCTCACATTCTTGTGTGCGAGGATCAAGATATGATAAAGAAGGTTCATACCATGAAACATTCTTTTCTTGGGTTTTCATTTCTCCCCCAAGCATTGGGAAATTTTCTTCATTGAAATGGCAATCAGCAAGACGTGCTGTAAACATATCACCTGTCAAAGGTTCAAGATATCTTATTATTGAATTTGTTTCAAAACCAACATATATTCCCAACCTCCTTTGAGGACCCATTTTTATACGTTGTGGTGGAGCAATAGGAACATATACTGCACTTCCAAAAATTTTAAGGTGGGATATATCTGGTTCTTTTCCAGAAACAAGTTGAAGGGGAGAATGTGTATGATATGCACTTGGTCTCAAACGAATCAGTGATGCAGCATGTAAAATTGCATGACCCCAAATGGAAACAGGAAGTTTTGTTCTCATTATTAATGGTCTAGCTATTAATTGGAGACATTTAATCAGTGATTCTGCTAAACCATTTTGAGTGTGTACATGTGCAACTGGATGCTCAACAGTAATTCCTATAGACATACAATAATCATTAAATACTTGAGACGTAAACTCACCTGCATTATCAAGTCTCACTTTATTGATGTTATAATCAGGAAAATGTGCTCTCAGTTTAATAATCTATGTTAGGAATTTTGCGAATGCCATGTTACGAGTTGATAATAGGCAAACATGAGACCATCTAGTTGATGCATCTATTAAGACCATAAAGTATTTAAATGGTCCAGAAGGTGGATGAATTGGACCACATATGTCTCCTTGAATTCTTTCTAGAAATCTAGGTGATTCCCTTTCAACTTTCATTGGTGAAGGTCTTGTAATTAATTTCCCAAGGGAACAAGAAATACACGGGTTCTTATTACCTATTTGAGGGAACTTCTGGTCCTTTAATGGATGCCCAAATGTATTTTCAATTATTCGACGCATCATTGTTAATCCTGGATGGCCCAGCCTGTCATGCCACAAACTAAATATTCTAGGATCACAAAATTTTTCTTTAACCACCAAATTTGACTCAACTATATTTATATATGTAAAATGTAAACCAGAATCAAATTGTGGTAATTTCTCCAATATATGGTTTTCATTTATTATAAACATATATTTCATGTTTCCTATTGTTTTGGTGAATGTGTCATATCCGTTAAGATATATATCATTAAAACCCAATAAATTTCTATTTGACTTTGGGGAAAATAACGCACTACTGATTACAAACTTCGTACCATTAGGTAACATGAAACAAGCATTTCCTGCTCCTACGATCAAGTCTACAGGACCTGATATTGTATTTATGTGCCCTTTTACGGGTTTTAGTGTGGAAAAATATTTCTTTGTTTTCAAGATGGTGTGTGTGGTACCACAATCAATTATTAAGAGTTCTCCAAGATTTCCTTGGTTTTGTGCTCCAGTTGAACTCATTTTGAACTTCATATAAGAAAAATAAATTATGAGTTATGAAGACAATTTTAATAAAAGTGACTCGAAAAACTTTATTAAAAAAGAAAAACATTACAATGAAAAATTAAAAACATGTTACAAAAGGAAACTAGTTTTCTAGGATGTCTAAATCATTACAAAAGTCAAGAGTGTTTAGTTCAATGTTTCCTAGATCAACACCATCGATGAGATTGACTTCTTTCCCCTTTCCTTTAATGGAATCTTGGTAAAGTTTACAAAGATGGGGATCTGTACGACAGGTCCTTGACCAATGACCTGTGCTACCACATCTATAACAAGAACCTCCGGGGTTCTGTGATGTTCCGACATCATTTCTTTTTTCTTGTGGTTGGACATTATTTCCTTGTGGAGTGTGTTGATTATTGTTTCTTTGACCACGCCCACGGTTATAAGGATGACCGCGTCCACGACCTTGAGTATAACCGCGCCCAAAATTTTGGTTTTGGTTAAAATGGTCTCGACCGCGACCACGGCCTCGTCCACGACCACGACCACGACCACGTCCTCGTCCATACGAATTATTTCTAGGTTCATAAGTGATAGTAGCATTTGCTTCAGGAAGTGCTACTGAACCTGTTGGACGGGACTGGTGGTTCTTTATTAATAGTTCATTATTTTGTTCAGCAACAAGGAGAAGTGTATTAAGCTCAGAATATTTTTTGAGCTTTTGCATACGATATTGTTGTTGCAATGTCATATTTGATGCATGGAATGTGGAGAGAGTTTTCTCCAACATCGAAGCATCAGAAACCTCTTCCCCACAAAATTTTAGTTGTGAACATATCCGAAATAATGCGAAATTATAGTCATGTACCTTTTTGAAGTCTTGAAACCTCAACGATAACCACTCAGCCCTAGCACTTGGAAGTATAACTTCCTTTTGGTGGTCAAATCTTTCTTTTAAGCTTTTCCAAAGAGTGCTAGGATCGGTGGTATTGAGGTATTCATACCTCAACATTTCATCGATATGTTTGCGAGGGAAAATTATTGCACGTGCTTTATCTTGCGACGTGCACTTATTTTTTTCTTTTATAGTTTCAGATAAATCCATGGACTCAAGATGCATCGTAACATCTATAGTCCAAGGCATGTAGTTCTTTCCGCTGACTTCAAGAGCGGTAAATTCAAGCTTTGCAATGTTTGACATATTGTAGTTCCTTGATTAAGATCGATGTGTCTTTTAATCGTCTTCGTTAGAGCCTCGTGCTGATAACGTGTTATAAATTCAGCGTTACCACAACAATTATGAACAAACTAAAAACTAGAATATAGATGAAGAAAGAAAGAAAGCTTGAGAGCTTGGAGAGAGTAGAGAGAGTTTATATCACTTGTGAAAAGAGTTGATATGAGATGCATTTTCTTCCTTACATTGATGGTCTATTTATACTACCAAATTTACTATTCAAATATAGTTGTTTAATTGGTAAATGGAAGGTGATGACAAAGTGATTACATAATTATGTCATTCACCAATTACTTGTAACAATATATATATACATATATATATATATATATATATATATATATATATATATATATATATATATATATATATATATATATATATATATATATATATATATATATATATATATATATATAGTAAAGTTCAATTGAAAACCTAAATAAGCCTAGGAACCTAAAAACCCATTTAATGAACTTCTTTTCTACACAATATTTTTCAAAAAAAAAAATCTCAAAATTTTTGTTATGATGCGTCTAGAAGATTTAAAAAAAAATCATTTTTTTATTTTTTTTTTCATATGGGTTTATTGTTTAGGGGTTAGGGGTTAGGGTATAGGGTTCAGGGGTTAGGGGTTAGGGGTTAGGGGTTAGGGGTTAGGGGTCAGGGGTTAGGGTTTAGAAGATTTCGAAAAAAAATTTAAATGATTTTTTTTTTTTTTTCATATGGGTTTAGGGGTTAGGGTTTAGGGATTACGGTTTAGGGTTTAGGGTTTGAAAATCTCTTAGACGCTTTAAATAAAAAAAATTGGATGCAATTTTTTTTGAAAAATATTGTGTAGAAAAAAAATTCCTAGGGTTTGTTAGGTTCTCTCATATATATATATATATATATATATATATATATATATATATATATATATATATATATATATATATATATATATATATATATATATGTAGATATATATATATATATATATATATATATATATATATATATATATATATATATATATATATATATATATATATATGTGTGTGTGTACTCTAAAGAATCTACCAATTTATAGCAGAGTAAATTGCTTTGTATGTGGATGACATTGCTATAATTGAGTAGTCCTATGAGTGAAGGTCATGAAGGCGTGAATGAGACATTTAACGAAAATGCCATTGACAATGATAATTGGATATATTTTTCAAAGTATGATGCTGCCATCAAAGATGTAAATAAGGCATTTTATAAAGTTGTTCCAATGTGTAGAGATGAAGTTAGAGAACAATTTTACCAAATTTGACCACCACATTGTTTCTAATAACACATGAACAACGTTTTTAGTTGGGGACCCATAATGATGATGTACATTTTTTGTTGAAGGCGGGAAAAGAGATATTCAGAAAAGCCGATTTCCTGTCCTATGGCACGCAGTGCGTGTAGGTGCGAAAAGACAGTGTAAGCTTTGTTATGCCGAAACCTGAATGTTAAGTCAGCAACACTTCTAATGGGCATACACATGGTGCCCCTGAAGATGAAATCCGTCATGCGGGTGAACTGGGAAACATAATTGCCAATGCCGATGGTATTCAACTACAATTTTTTTTCTTTTAATTATTTAGTTGTTATTAATGATTTTTTTCTTATTTTTTTATGTAATGTAGGTGTGCCTGAGGCTACAATTCTTGATAATTAGGTTAGAGTTTTTATATTTTTTTGATTTAATTTGTGGATTTTTTTGTTAACATTTTCTTTGTGTTCCTTTTCAGATACCATTGACCGGCCCTAATGCTATAGCTGGCAGAACATTTGTGGTTCATCAACTTACAGATGGCCTTGGAAAGGGTAAAGTTTATATTTTTGCAGATGACCTTCTCATCGCTTTAGCAGCTGTATGCTTCTTTCCTAATCCTTCGAGCTGGCGCCATGACATTTGGGGTATGGATGCTTGGATCTGTCCCGGTAACTTCCATAAATGGCAATGTACTTTAATTTTTTTTAGCATCCTACTTTTGTTTCTTTCTGTTACAGCATTGCACTTTCATGTTTCTTTTTGTGTTTTGAAAAGTGTATCTATTTTTAAAAATTAACCCAATTATGACATTGCTATTCTTCGGCAGAGTACGCAGCTTTTTCTTACATTTATTTGGACCCGTGCTCTAGCAATCCAGAACCCGTGCGGAGCACGGGGTCCCACTAGTTCTATTACTTAAAAACCGTCATTTTTTTGTACATTACGTGCTTTTATTTTTCCTTTGTTACATCCACAATTTGAGGCACGCGGATCTTCTCTTGGATCCGAATTTTGGGTCGGTTTTCTTTGGCTTCCGGATCTTATTTTCATCTTTCTCTATTTCTCTATGCTTCTGTAGAACCACCACCGCCTTTCGTCTTTTACAACAACACTGTTTATGGTCTCGATTTCTCCATGCTTCTGTACAACCACCATCGCCTTTCGTCTTTTACAACAATACTGTGTCGATTTTCCGTCTTCTCCACCGGTAACCGACCACAAAGATGAGATGGAGACTGTTTATGGTCTCTGTGGTTTGCGAGACTCCAAGAGCACGCGAACTGGAAGAGACGTAGGTGTCCTCACCACCGTTATCTGTTGGATTTCGCCTAACGCCAACATTCTTACTCTGGGTCCTGGAGTTCTTACTTGTATCCTTCCTGTTTTTTCTTCACAAATCGACATGTTGACCGCGGCTCTCCATCGATTGGCACAGTCGGTCCACGGTGTTGCGAATCGATAATCAGGTAGCATCGTATTCACAATACGTATGATATCTATATTGTTTATTGTTTCTGTAATTGGTCATTATATAAAGAAATCAGGTTTCAGTGAGGAGTTGTTTAAGCAACGTAACTTCCCCTTTTACCCTAAAATCTTTATCAAGTCAGTTCAAATGATGTTATTTTGAGATAATGGGTTTAATCGGCAGAATAGGGCTAATGACAGCTGGGCATTAATTGAAATTTTAAGGTTTCGTCACATGTATACTAAAGAACATGATTTTCAGAAGGGGTGACGAGGTAACGCATAAGGGGTGAGGGGAAGCAATTGGTTTTCTATCTGAGGTTTTCCAAGGCCTTCACCCAGCAAAATCATCTAATTCTTTTTCTCTCTCTTTAATGTGATTGATCTTTCATCCCCATTGAACACGTGAAGAATCAACCCCTGGGGTCAGCTTCAACAAATACAATTTTAGATTTGAAGGCAGAATTATCACGATTGACGGGTAAGCAACCCCTTGATCCTATCTATTTCTTTTCAGATTCATACTATCCTAATTTTAATCGTATTCTACTTGGGTTTTGCTAGGTTTAGATGTTATCGGTAACGATCACATAATTTAGGTGGGATTATTTAGTTTTTGAATTATTTATTGATTCATTAGAACTTCATCCATTAGCTTTTGGATATTTTCAAATTTTGTAGGGCTTTAATTGAATCTCGAAATTTCTCTTATGGCTATGAGTCCTTTTTTTCTTTTTTCTGAATTTGAAGTTTTGACGTGTACTTTTGAGCTTTTAGGGGTTTTGTGTATTAATTGTTCTGGGTTTGTGGTGGAGATCATCGCAGGTCCAGACAATCAGACTGGTCAAACAATGACCTATATTTTTTTCCTGGATATCAGTGATGTGAATGTGATTAGTACAGTTATGAAGATAGGCTCTCATGAAGTCTTAGGTAAGGTAGTTTTCTTGCATTAAATTAATTGATATTATATGATGGAATGAGGTAATATACAATAAATTTCAACCTACAAAGACCTGTATTGATTCTACTTGTAGGTTCAGTCCTCCATGTGTACACCCTAGCCGAGCTTAAGCTAATCATATCTTTCTTTTGACTTACAATTTGATTTATGTTTCAGTTGACTATTAAAAGACCTGAGATCAACATATTGTTGTGTTTATTTGGATGAAATGTTCAAGAACCAGGGTGATTGTTGTGTACCACAACCATTTGATTCTTTCTCTTTGCAACCCATTGCTGGAGAATAACATGGACTGATGGTTATCTGGGATAATTATATGGAACACAATCTCTCCAGCTTTTGTCATGACTGACTTTTATTGAGGTAATTATTTTATCTTAAAACTCAAACTGAATAAGATGACCCATATGATTGTCTGAAGCTTAGGTCATTCTATTGGTGGTTTTTTAATACATAATACAACAAGAGTTTTTAAGGCACAAAATTCAGTCTCTCTTGATCATCATAATTAGTGCTACAACTGTCAAGGAAAAACTTTAAAATGAGGTAAGCATAAAAACTCTTTATTTTGGAATAATCACAAAGCGGCCAAAATGGGTGGTTACATTTGTGTGATTTCTTTCTGTTACAAATGTCATCTGTCGGACTTCAGTTGCTTGCAATTCAGATATGGATGAGACATTTAAACTTTATGCCCAGGTCAAATTCTGTCCTATGAAACCTTATCCATGACAAATGTTCGATTGTTTGATTGAGTGAGTGATGGAGGTAATTTTTTAATTTTTCAAAGTTCATATCAGTTAACTCATGAATATTTCATTTTATCTATTTTCTGATTTTAGGTGCCGGTGGAATTGTAAGAGTGGTGAGCGTTTCCTATTTGTCAGTTGGGTTGCTTCGGGATATTTGGACTGTAAGTACTTTAGATGCCCTAACCTGGAATAACACATGCTTGATAATTCCAAACATTCGTGTATATAAAAAAGAATACTCATTTCTACTATTTGTTACGTAACAAAATCGTTATTATAAACATCGACTTTCTTTTACTATGTATTGTAATAGCAGCTTTTGTGTAATATACTTTCCATTTATATTTGTTTAAATTTATAGGTAAACTAGAGATGTCATTAAAGCTTTCGTGTGGAAACCTTATTTAGACTAGAGGAGTAAGTGAAACTTGAAACGAAGAGAGCTCTAAGTTGAAGTGACCAATGCTTATTTTTTTTTTTCATGTATGTTCCTCATAAGGTAATCAGGCTTAAATTCCATGTTCTTTTACTATAATCTGTATCTCTTTTCTCTTTCTACATATTAGATCTATTTGTTTGATTGGTCCATTTGAGAAGGAACACGTAGCGGAACATACACCCAACGAGTTCCAAGTTGTGTAGCACTTTCTGGTGAATTTTTTCTTCATTAATCAGAATTGATATTATAGTCATTAAACGATTCATTCCTTATAAATAATGTATTCGTTTGTGTTTTTGATTTCCATTAATTGGCAGATTTTCCATTATTTTTATTATGGTAATATACTTTTCAGTTTTTATAGTAAAGCACTGGAGAATTAGTAGTAAATAGGCGAAGGGAAGTTGCAGCGGAGGTTGAAGGTGTACCAGCACTTCATCAGGAAAGAAAACTGTTACTAAACAAATAGTAAGCTCCCAAAACAAACAACATCTTACCTCACACCTTCTAGACCCAAAAAAAATTCCTGTTCCCCCCGACCCGTGCATAGCACGGGTTCCACGCTAGTTGTTATATAAATGGTGTTGCTTATTTTTTTTTATTTGATTTATTGATGTTAGTTATTGATTGTTTTTAAAATATAAGAATTTCTGGTGAACAATTGTACGATATTTACAAGTATTTATTAACTTATATTTGATCTATGGGATTCAAGGAAATATTATATTTTTTAGATGATATTATGGATAATCCGACTCGATAAAAATAATTTTTGACTCGTTTATTTTGTCATCTCATTTTAATTGGACACCCTTAATTCTGGATTCGCCATTGAAGTAGATCCAAATTTTCTTGTGGGTCGCATGGTATTATGTGGATATGAAGTTTTCTAGGGTCCAACAAAGATAGTTTCGTATAAAGTTTACCTAAGAATGATTTGAAACGAATGCATCTCATAATTGCAATCCCATTCATTCAAAGAACAGGATTTTATAGTCATGTTTAAAATTCTAATACAAACTTCAGATAAATTCTGTTTCTATTTACTCCAAAGTAAGTTAGTATTTTGTGTTACAGAAAAGATCACAATTATATTCGCTTTTTCCTTATTGTTTTATTATAGACATGGTAATTGGCAAACATAAATTAAAAAAAAAAAAAAAAAGTTACAAGTGTATGGTGGTTGACTAAACAATTACATTCTTTTGCAATGACAAACACTAACCACCCAAACTGAGATAAACGGAGGTCGCGATACCGACGGCATAAACTCCGATCAACGTCCCAACGACCTCCATCGTTGACCTAGTTGCAAACCCAATTCCGACGATCCCAGCAACCCCAACAGGCACCTTCACTAGAATAGCCTTCCCGGCGTTGGAAACGATGGTGTCAGCGTACAGATCCATAGCGAACTCCTTGAATTGCGCCTCCTCAAGGGTGACGATTTCATCCCCTTCATCACCCGGGAGGAATTTTTGGATCGTTTCGTCGATTTGGGAACGAGTGGGAGGGGACGTGATCCACTTATCGATCAAAGGGAGGTGGAGATCTGAGAGAGTTTGGTAGAGACGGTCGGAAGCTGAAACGAGCTGGTAGCGGGGGATGCCGGGGAAGGTTTGCTGGGCGAGGTCGAGGAACTGTTCGTAGACTGTGTCGCACGCCGAGCTGAATTCCGGCGAGTCTCGTAGTTTTGCGGCGACCCGTTTTGACGAAGATAACCCCATTCCGTTTAGTGATCGTAGGAGACTAGAGACTATTCGTAGACTATTTCAACCACTTACCACCTTGATTCTTGCAATTTACATTTGGAGTCCTTTTAAAACTGAAATACATGTAAAAATAGCATTGAATATGATTTTGATTTATCTAATTTTAATTACATTGAATATGATTTTGATTCATATAATTTTAATAACGGATAATGACTTGTTAAGGTTACCAACTTCTGAAATTGTTCACATTTGGTCACTGAACTTTTTTTTTGTGTTTAGTTTACCCATGAACTCTTTCAAATTGTTCACATTATACCATTATGATCAGTGATGGAAGGTTTATTCTGATTTGGAATCTTACGTGGCATCCTATAAGACTTGAAAGGGTAACGAACTTTTAAAATTGTTCATATTTGGTCATCGAACTTATTTTTGTGCTTGATTTATCCATGAACTTTTTAAAATTGTTCATATTATACCCTTATGACCGATGATAGAAAGTTTGTGCTGATTTGACATCCGACATGGCATCAGAAAGTAGGGATGAGCTCGATCTGAAAACCGAACAGAACCAGACCGAAACCGAAATGGACGGAAATCGAATTATGATTTTTTAAAAACCAAAGATCGAAATGAATATGTATATTCGGTTCCGGTTCAATTCGGTTATTTCGGTTTTCAATTCGGTTCGATTTTTAATGATCAATAGTAGTGTTAGGATTAAGCATGGTCCGAGGACCGGACCGAAACCGAATTAACATTTTTTAAAAACTGAAAACCGAACCGCATATGTATATTCGGTCCCGATTCGCTTCGGTTTGTCCATATGTTCATCCTTATCAGAAAGTTGAGACCTAAATAAGGGCCAGTGGTTTTCAGTTGGGGTTCGGATGTCAAATCAGCAAAAACTTTCTATTATCGGTCATAAGGGTATAATATGAACAATTTTAAAAAGTTCATGGGTAAATCAAGCACAAAAATAGGTTCGTTGACCAAATTTGAACAATTTTAAAAGTTCGTTACCCTTCCAAGTCTTCTAGGACGCCACGTAGGATTTCAAATCAGCAAAAACCTTCTATCACCGGTCATAATGGTATAATGTGAACAATTTTAAAAAATTAATGGATAAATCAAGCACAAAAATAAGTTCAGTGACCAAATGTGAACAATTTCAAAAGTTCGTTACCCTTACAAGTCATTATCCCTTTTAATAATTATAAGTTTATAACTAAACTAAAATTCGGTCCAACGATCCAACTTACACTACGATTGAATCTGATTTAATATTTCAGGCTTTAAAAGTCGATACATTCCAAAATAATATACACAACTTAAAAATATTATTGTTTTTACTTGAGTTAAAGTAATCTAATTTGATTTATAAAAATAACTCTAATAAATGATTTAATATATAGTGTGTGGGTTCGGTGATGACTCAAAAAATGATGAGGACTGCGAGTACAATTTTCCACCGCCCACTTCGTCAAGGGCACAAATGTCAAACTCAATACTTGGACGTGAGGCGTTCGCATTCGACACACGACCGTGGGACGTAATACGGACTCGAGGATTTTTTCACATGCGACGAACGTCCATGGAAAGCCATTTATTGCCACATGTTCTTCTTATAAAAGCTTGAATTGCCACGTGGCTGTCCCATATTCCTTTACAAGTTTTTTCCCGCCCAACTTAAACGCATCCGTAATCCCTCATTCTGTAAATAGAGATCACAATCAAATCAATTCAATACTATCTAATAAAACATTCCAAACTTACATTTCCTAAATTTATGTTAATTCCTTAATGTAAGGAATAATTTTCGCAATCAACATTTAAATCGTATATACATAGAAGACTAATATTGTGCATCATACTATTACCGAGCATTTTCATTGTTCTTCTACATCTTCTTCGGCATCTCCTTCTTCCACCTTTTCTTCTGCATGTAAATACTTTTTTTACTTCTACTCCTTGGATTTGCAACATGCACACACACACAGAGAGATATAACATGAATAAACGGATAAGAAAAAGTTGCTTTCCGATAGTCGATCCTCTCTACATTCAATCATGTGTGTATTTGTCATTTCATTTTTATTTTTTTCATTTTTTTCGTTGGACTACAACACACACATTGTGTGTGTGTGTGTTTCTGAGTTTGAACCAGACACGAGCTAATCCTTGGTTTCTTTGATCGCTTTTTCGTGATTTGTTAACCCTAAATTTTGCTATGGTCAGACTTTAACAAATCGATAATATCAATGTACTTGATTTTTTTTCAATTTTTTCGTTGGACTGCAACTCACACACACACATTGCGTGGGTGTTTCTGAGTTCGAACTAGACACGAGCTAATCATTGGTTTCTTTGATCACTTTTAAGTGATTTGATATCCCTAAATTCTGCTATTATCAGACTTTAACAAACCGATAATAGTAATGTACTTATTTTTTCAGTTTTTTTGTTAGACTGCAACATACACACATTTCGTGGGTATTTCTGTGTCGAACTACGAGCTAATCCTTGGTTTCTTTGATTACTTTTTCGTGATTTTTTATCCCTAAATTCTGCTATGATTAGACTTTAACAGACCAATAATAGCAATGTACTTGACTTTTTTCATTTTTTTCGGTGGACTGCAACACATAAACACATTGTGTGTGTGTTTCTAAGTTCGAACCAGACAGACCAAATCTGCAAAAAGTTTATTTTTGTATACCACCCAACTTTACTTATAACACCAAATATAGCAACCTACTTTCATATGTTGGATTAGGTGTCTAAGCCATGACTTATAATTGTATTTATCTTATGAATAAAAGCAAAGTCCATTTGGGTTGCCCTCATAGCTGGAGAATTGATATATACAGTTCAGTAGAGAGAAAGGTTGATTTTGAAAGGTTTTCTGCAACTATGAACTAAAATTCCTAAGTTCACATGCAACCTATATAGATCTAGGTTTTCTTCTAATTAAACATATAACAAATCCTAGAAGGCCAGAAGAAATTAACTAAAAGAATAAAATAATGAAAACTAACCTTTTAGGATTTCTTTGAAGCAAAGCAGCACAATTGTCCTGCCTCAAATGAAGTTACACCCTAGCTTGAGGCTTTGGCCGAAAATTCCTTCAGAGAGAGTACAAAAAACGTGGTCCTAGGGTTAGGGAGAGTCTCCCTATTTATAGCCTCCATGTGGTGATCAGATAATCGTTACAGATAAACCTTTTTGAATTGGAATTAAGATAAACTATTATTTTAATCATTCAAACACCATTTATCTGTAGTATATATATATATATATATATATATATATATATATATATATATATATATATATTCGGCCACCACATGGTCACTCACACTGCCACTTACTCAACTATTTAATAATTATAGTTTTAGTCCCTGCACCTTTAATTAATTAATTTAACTGCCAAATTAATTCCAATTAATTCCAGAAAAATTTCTAATTAATTATTATAGTTTCTAATTAATATATTATCACTTAAATATATTAATATACTATTTATTTAATTTCTATTGATTTATTAATCATATAATAAATCAATCTTTCTCTCTACCAGACTTTCTGCCAATCCTCCAACTATGAGGGCAACCCAAATGGACTATGCTACTATTAATTAGATAAATACTAATTATTAGTCATGGCTTAGACACCTAATCCAACAGATTTATTAAGGGTTTAATAAATCAATAGAATATGTATAGATAGTTTATTAATATATTTAATTATTAATATATTAATTAGAAACTATATTAATTAATTAAGATTTAATCTAGAATTAATTGGATTTAATTTAGTGATTAAATAAATTAATAAAAGGTGCAGGGACTGGTTGGCATTTATTCAATAGTTGAATAACTGGCCAGGTAAAAACCAGGGACCAAAATGGCCCCACCCTGGAGGCTTCTCCAGGGTTTGGCAAAACCCTAATTAGGGTTTTGGTAAGCCTGGTCCAAGTGGTCAAAAGCCTTGTCCAGTTGGAGGCTCTTTAGGGTTTCAGGTGTAACCCTAGGAGGCTATAAAAGGAACCTCCTGGCACCTCATTATTCACGCCATCTCTCTCTCTCTCTTACTCTGCTGGATTTTCTTCTCCTTGCTTGGGTGTGACTTGCATTTGAGGCAGGATCTCTTTACTGCTTGCTTGAAGGATCATAAGATCAAAGGTTGGTTTTTCCTAATTCTACTTTAGAATTGAATTGTATCCTTTAGGGTTTTAGTTCTTATCTTCATAGAAGAAAACATAGATCATATTAGGGTTGCATGTGAACCATAGGAATTTTTGTGTTCATTGTTTGCATAGAAACCCTTTAGTGGTATCAGAGCTTAGGCTATTTTCTTGTGATTTGATTTGAACTACTTGCATGATTCTTGGCCTTGGTGTTTTTTGCGAAAAATCACCTCCTTGGAGGCCTTGAAAGTCGACGGCTTGGCTAGGGTTTCCTAACCCTAGCCGCCATGCCCTAATGGTCCCCCTTGATTGCTTGATTTGCTTGCCATAATTGTGTGTTGTTATTTTTGGTAATAAGATTAATTAAATAACGTGAACCCCTTGCTTGGCTTGTTAATTTCGAGAATCACAAGGACCATTATAGAAAAATTAATTTGATTAATTTAGTAATATGTAACCTAGATTTAATTAGTTTAATTAATTGATTAATTAAAAGACCAATTAAATCAATTTAAAGAATTAATTAAAATTTTCGAAAAATTAGTGTAAATTTGTGAAAATTAAGATAAAATTAATTCTTAAATATTTTAATAAGATTAAAATATATCTTATATGTATTTATGATTAAAAGTTAATTTAATATATATAAGAAAATTGGTTAGTCTACCGTTAGTAGGCCTCATTCACAAAACTGTCCTCTAAAAGGGTATAAGGCGTTAGTCTAATGGGTATCTACTCTTACCCACCGCTCTCCTGGTCAGTCGAATGTCGTTAGCCGAACGGGTATGATAGAACCGCTAAAGCCTCTTAAAAGTATAATGCTATAATTGAAAGTACTAGAACCTTAAAACAAACCCCAATCTAGTTACTTTAGGTTAAAAATGTGAATTGGTGCTAATCCATGAAATTGCACATTGCACTTTGTGGAACGTTGGTGGAGCGTGTGTGGTTTACCGGCACGCCAACTAGGGTCCGCAAAGAGTCGCAATGGGTTTCTTGATTTTTTCATTGTTAACGGAGCGTGTGTCATACCCCGATCCTTGGCGGAATTGATCAAGGCATGATATATGTTGGATTAGGTGTCTAAGCCATGACTAATAATTAGTATTTACCTGATTAATAGTAGCACAGTCCATTTGGGTTGCACTTATAGCTAGAGGTTTGTTGGAAAGTTAAAGAGAGAGAAAAAGGTTGATTTATTATATGACTAATAAATCAAGATATTGTTTGTTAATATATTATGGAGATAATATATTAATTAGAAATAATATTATTTGATTAATAATTAATCAGAAATTAATTGGATTAATTTCTGTGACATTAATTGGATTAATCAGGAGGTCAGGGATTAAAGTCGTACAAATTCAATAGTTGAATTGCGGCGCGCGGCGCGCCAATGTAAAGGCTGCGACGCGCGTACATATTCGTACGAATTCAATAGTTGAATTGCGGCGCGCGGCGCGCGAATGACTTGGCCGCGGCGCGCGTACAGATAATCCGAAAAATGGGCTGCGGCTAGGGTTTCTAGCTTTGCCACTTGGTTCCCTATAAATAGGGAACCCTAGGCCTCATTATCAGTTGCTCATTCTGTTATTTCTCTCTGGAATTTCGATCCATAATCCTCTTGGCTTGGGTGTGACTTTCATTTGAGGCAGGATAATTTTGCTGCTCAGCTTCCAAGAAATAAAGGTTGGTTTTTCTGTTTTGATCTTTAGTTTCTTTTATTGGCCTCTAGGTTTTTTGTTATATGTTCAACTAGAAGAAAACATAGATCCTTATAGGTTGCATGTGAACTTAGGTTATTTAGTTCATGGTTTGCAGAAAGCCTTACAGTGGTATCAGAGCCTGTATTGTTTTCTTGTTGAATTGCTATAACTGTTTTAGGGTTTAAAGCCTATAAACCCTAATATATATCATGATCGATTTCTAGGATTAGGGTTTTGGAAACCCTAATCCCCCCCCCCCCTTGCCTATTTCGAAAATCACAATTAGGGTTTTAGAAGGTTTTCTATTTTTGGTAACTTTATTTGTTAATTAAATGGATAACCTTAAACCTCATTATTTGAATTCGATTTTTAGGGGGTTTAGGATAGGTTTTAATTAATTTGATTAATTTGGATAAACCTATCTTCAACTGAATTAATTTAATTAATTGTTAATTAAAAGATAATTCAAAAGGATTTAATTAATTTTAAATTGTCGAAAATTAATAAAAAAATCCAGAAAAATATTTTAAAATGTTTAAAATATTTAGATTTAATTAATTTAATTAATTGGTAATTAAAATTGATTAAATCGAATTTGAGGTTTAATTTAATTAAAAATTTAATTGTTAAATTTGGTAAAATTAAAAGATAAACCTTGAATATTTTAAAGGGTTTTAAAATACATCTTATATATGTTATTAAAAGTTAATATTATATATATGAGATAAATTTGGTTAGTCAAATCAATAGTAGGCCTCATTCACGAAGCTGGTCTATAAAGTGGGTATAAGGAGACTGCCTATAAAATGGTAGTCTAATGGGTGAACACTCTCACCCACCGCTCGCCTGATCAGTGGAGGGTCGTTAGCCGAACGGGTTTGACAGAACCACTTAATCATTAAAAGTATAATGATCAAAGTTCTAGAACCATTTATAAAATCCCAATCTAGTTACTTTTGAAAAAATGTGAATTTGATGCTACCCCATGAAATTGCACATTGCACTTTATGAAACGTTGGTGGAGCGTGTGTGGTTTACCGGCACACCAATGGGGGTTCATAAAGAGTGGCAATGGGTGTCTCGGGTGTTATCATTGTTGATGGAGCGTGTGTGGTTAACCGGCACATCAATTTGAGATGATAATGGACCCCGAGAGTACCAAGCTAATTTGCATGGTTATTCACACCCGGTTTGTGATCCTCGGCATCCCAGTCACAAACGGTGGGGCATATCCGAGATTAAACGTGCTATTGAACAGTTCAATAAATCTCAAAAGAAACTAGGAATTCCATTTATAATAAGATTATTTTTCCACGGTGGAATTGGCTGAATCGTCATTCGCCTACCTTTATAAAAATTTGCTTATAGATTATGGCATCCCTCTTCTATGTTGCAAATTGTTATAGTTGGATCCTAGCCTTATTTTATATTATAAGGACCGACAAGTATCTAATTAAACTTACCTTCTTTTATAGATGTCTTCTGCTGATCAATCTGCTCCCCACTCAAACTCCAGTGTTCCCTCAATCCTCTCATTATGTTCCAAGGTTCAATTGAACGGGACAAACTACAATGACTGGATTAGAAATATCAAGATGGCTCTGAGGTACGAGAACAAAGAGTATGTCCTCGAGACCGAGCTTGTCGATATTGACCCTGAAACTACTACTCCCGAGGAAATTGCCTTGTACCAAAAACATACTGATGATGCAACCAAAGTGGCCTGCATCATGATCGCCACAATGAACCCCGAATTGCAGAGGATATACGAAGACTACTGGCCCTTTGAGATGCACAAGGAGCTTGCAGAAAAGTTCCGCAAGCAAGAACGCATCGAGAGGTGCGAGGTGGTCAAGGACTTCTCGAACAGAAAACCTAAAGATGGAGAGTCCATCTGCACTCATGTGCAAAGAATGCAAGGTTACGTGGAACGGCTTAGAAAGCTTGCGATGCCTGTACCGGAGCAGTTGGCCGTTGACATAGTGCTTAACTCCTTACCGAGTTCTTATGACCAGTTCAGACTGGCTTATCATTTGAACAACAATCAGGCTAATATGACTGAGTTGCATCGTATGCTTCGAGTAGCTGAGGACGGGATGAAGGGTAAAAGTGTACCCTCGGTTAATCAACCCGTCCTAGCCATTGGAAGTGGCAAAGGAAAGAAAAGGAAGGGCCCTCCTAAGCAAAATTGGAGGGAAAAGGTTCAGGTCGGGTCATCCAGTAATGGCTCGAGAACCAAGACTTCCCACATTCCTTGTGTGGCCAACCCCGATGAAGCCAACTGTTTCTACTGCAAAGAGAAGGGCCATTGGAAGAGAAGCTGCCCCAAATACTTGCAGGATGTCAAGGATGGGAAAGTAAAACCATCGACAGCAGGTATATACACTATCTCTAAAAACTCACCATCATCTAATTCTTGGGGTCCTTGATACAGGATGTGGTTTTCACATTTGTTCTGATCTGCAGGGCCTAAAGGAAAGCAGGGAGGTGGAGCACGGTAGACTGAACTTGATCATGGGCAATAGGAGATCGTCCCCTGTTACCAAGATCGGCGTTTACAGTTTAGTGCTTAGTAGTGATGTTAGTATAGAGTTATTTAATTGTTGCTATTCGCCAGAAATGGCAAGAAACATTATTTCATTTCACGCATTGTTCAGACAAGGATTTCAATTTTCTTTTGATAATAAAATTGGCTCGATTTCTGTTTTCAAAAATGGTATTTTGATTTTTACTGCTTATCCTTGTGATGGTGTGTATGAAACTGTTGAATGTGTTGACAATTTAGGACATAGTGTAAATTATATTGATTCTACTAGTGGGGTAGAAAAGGCATGTCTGTGGCATAGTCGGCTCGGGCACATCAGCAAGAAACGCATCGCCCAACTCCAAAAGGATAGAGTGTTGGAATCATTCGACCTCAGGTCGGATGATGTATGCGAATCTTGTCTGCTGGGCAAGATGACTAAATCACCTTTCAAAGGGTCTTTTGAAAGAGGTGAGGGTCTGCTGGACATCATTTACACGGATGTGTGTGGTCCATTCAGATCAACCACAAAGGATGGCACGCGGTTCTACGTGACCTTTACCGACGATTTTAGTAGATACGGTTATATCTACTTGATCAAGCACAAGTCGGACACCTTTGAAAAGTTCAAAGAGTTTAAGAACGAGGTAGAAAATCAATTAGGCAGGAAGATAAAGATGCTCAGGTCCGACAGAGGCGGAGAGTATCTAAGTATCGAGTTCCTAGACTATCTAAAGGAATGCGGAATAGTTTCGCAGTTGACACCTCCCAGGACACCACAGTTGAACGGTGTTGCGGAGAGGCGCAACCGAACCCTGTTGGACATGGTCCGTTCCATGATGAGTCGAGCTTCACTTCCCATTCACTTCTGGGGGTATGCCTTAGAGACAGCCGCCCACATCCTAAATCTTGTCCCAGCTAAGAAGGTTGCTAAAACACCTCATGAGATGTGGACGGGGAAAGTTCCCTCGTTGGCACATATCAAGGTCTGGGGTTGTGAGGCTTTCGTTAAACGAGAGACTCAAGACAAACTCGCAGAAAGAAGCGAAAGGTGTTTCTTCCTTGGTTATCCCAAACAGTCATTTGGATATCTATTCTACAGACCGAGCGAGGACGTGGTCTTTGTAGCTAGACGAGCGGTCTTTCGAGAGAGAGAGAGCTCATATTCAAATAGGACAGTGGGAGTACCATTGATCTGGAAGAGATTCAAGAGTCATCAGATGACGCAACCTTAGGAGAAACTAGCAACCAACATGAGGAAGAAGTTCCTGTTGGTCCGACAGATGTATCCTTACCTCTTAGGCGTTCCGGTATGGTTAGCATGCCACCCGTGTTTTATGGATTCCATATAACTTCGGATGGGGACACGTTTGTCAGTGATAGGACACTGATAAATTTGGATGAACCAGCTAACTACCAAGAAGCAGTGGTGGGCCCTGAGTCTGCCAAGTGGAAAGAGGCCATGGATAGCGAGATCAAGTCCATGTATGACAATCAAGTTTGGAACTTGGTTGACAACGTACCGGGTCGAAAGACAGTCGGGTGCAAATGGATCTTCAAGAAGAAGACCGACATGGACGGAAAGGTACACACTTTCAAGGCAAGACTGGTTGCGAAGGGCTTTACTCAAATCCCAGGGGTTGACTATGACGAGACCTTCTCACCAGTAGCCAAGATAAAGTCTATTAGGATTATGCTGGCCATAGCTGCATTTCATGACTATGAAATTTGGCAGATGGACGTCAAAACCGCCTTCCTTAATGGAAAGTTGACTGAGGATGTCTACATGAATCAGCCAGAGGGTTTTGTCGATGCAAAGTATCCTAATAAGGTGTGTAAGCTTGAGAGATCAATCTACGGATTGAAGCAAGCTTCTCGCAGCTGGAATCTTTGTTTCCATGAGAAAGTCAAAGAGTTTGGTTTCTCTAGGAGCGAGGATGAGTCCTGCGTATATGTCAAGGCTAGTGGGAGTATAGTCACCTTTCTGGTGCTGTATGTCGGTGACATACTGCTCATGGGAAACGATATTCCAACCTTGAAAGGTGTCAAGGCTTGGCTTGGGAAATGTTTCGCCATGAAGGACCTAGGAGAGGCTGCGTATATTCTCGGGATAAGAATATTGAGAGATAGGAAGAAGAGACTAATTGGACTTAGTCAGGGTACATACTTGGAAAAGGTACTGAAAAGGTTTAGTATGGAAAATTCCAAGAAGGGAGAGCTGCCTATCCAAAGTAATGCAAAATTGAGTAAGACTCAAAGTCCGAGTACAGACGAAGAAATAGCTGAAATGAGTCGGGTACCTTACGCTTCGGCTGTAGGATCGATCATGTACGCTATGACGTGTACTCGCCCTGACGTGGCCTTTGCTTTAAGCATGGTCAGTTGGTACCAGGGTAACCCTGGAAGGGCGCATTGGATAGCTGTAAAGAATATACTCAAGTATCTGCGAAGAACAAAGGACATGGTGTTAGTCCTTGGAGGCAGTGATACATTGAGAGTTGAAGGATATACGGATGCCAGCTTTCAGATGGATAGAGACAGTGGTCGGTCTCAGTCTGGCTGGGTATTCCTTCTGAACGGAGGAGGAGTAACTTGGAAAAGTTCCAAACAAGATACGGTGGCTGATTCTACTTGTGAATCAGAGTATATAGCAGCAAGTGAAGCGTCAAAGGAAGCGGCTTGGCTGAAGAACTTCATCGGTGACCTTGGAGTAGTCCCGAGTATTCAGGATCCTGTGGAACTGTTCTGCGATAACGAAGGTGCGGTCGCCTTGACAAAGGAACCGCGAGACCATGGAAAATCCAGGCATATCGACAGAAAGTACCACTACATAAGGCATAAGAAGGTCACCTCGTGGTAAAGAGGGTATCATCGGAAGATAATCCTGCAGATCCCTTGACAAAGGCTCTGAGTAGGATTAAGCATAATCAGCATGATAGGAGCATTGGATTAAGAGATGATATAAAGTTTATGTAAATTAGATAGGTTTCGAAACTTGTAACAATGTATTGTATTTGACTCTTGTGATTTAATAATAGAGATTTATTAATGAGTAATGGTTTGCTACTTTTGTCAATACTTTATCATTGTATTTCATTTTGCATGTTTTTACTTCCTGAATAATTGGATTATTCAAATATCCACAGTCGATTACACTTTTGGGAGTAAGTGTGAAGTAAGACTGTCATGAATTGGTAATAGATTGTCTAAGGAGTTAGACATTGCAATTGGATTGCTGCACCATTCGTGAGTACTTGGAAATGGAGATTTGAGTATTGGATAAACCCGTACTCAATGGATTGCTTCATGGATTTCATCACGAGCAATGTTGAGACGATAATATCTTTTGATCTTTAAGCTAAGACATATGAGTTATGATTTGCTAGACGGTTGTTCATTGATAATACGAAAACGCATCGGTAACTCGGTGTTATAAAACGTATTGTTGTGAGTGATTTGCCTGGTAAAAGACATAAGTATATGAGTCGAAGCTTATTCGTCCCTTGACCCTAACGGGGAACAGATATCTGTAGGCCTCTCGATGAATTTGAAGTTGACTAAAATGGTTGGCCAACCGGGACTAAATTGGTAGTCTAAGAGTCATATGCAAATCGGATATCGAGGAACAGTGAATCAGACCAGAATTGACTTTAATCCATGTCTTGAGTCTGAAAATATCTTGTTGGACGGAGGATCATCTGATCACTTATCTATGGACAGAACTGATTAGATCAGAGTTTGGCAGCGGTTTCTAGGAAGCTAAAAGTGCTGGTTAATTAGAGGTTAAATTGGTAATTATAGTCATAGACTTATCCAAGTGGGAGACTGTTGGATTAGGTGTCTAAGCCATGACTAATAATTAGTATTTACCTGATTAATAGTAGCACAGTCCATTTGGGTTGCCCTCATAGCTAGAGGTTTGTTGGAAAGTTAAAGAGAGAGAAAAAGGTTGATTTATTATATGACTAATAAATCAAGATATTGTTTGTTAATATATTATGGAGATAATATATTAATTAGAAATAATATTATTTGATTAATAATTAATCAGAAATTAATTGGATTAATTTCTGTGACATTAATTGGATTAATCAGGAGGTCAAGGATTAAAGTCGTACAAATTCAATAGTTGAATTGCGGCGCGCGGCGCGCCAATGTAAAGGCTGCGACGCGTGTACATATTCGTACGAATTCAATAGTTGAATTGCGGCGCGCGGCGCGCGAATGACTTGGCCGCGGCGCGCGTACAGATAATCCGGAAAATGGGTTGCGGCTAGGGATTCTAGCTTTGCCACTTGGTTCCCTATAAATAGGGAACCCTAGGCCTCATTATCAGTTGCTCATTCTGTTATTTCTCTCTGGAATTTCGATCCATAATCCTCTTGGCTTGGGTGTGACTTTCATTTGAGGCAGGATAATTTTGCTGCTCAGCTTCCAAGAAATAAAGGTTGGTTTTTCTGTTTTGATCTTTAGTTTCTTTTATTGGCCTGTAGGTTTTTTGTTATATGTTCAACTAGAAGAAAACATAGATCCTTATAGGTTGCATGTGAACTTAGGTTATTTAGTTCATGGTTTGCAGAAAGCCTTACAATATATTGTTCAAAGTCTCATGAAAACTATGTTATAATATGATTAGATTCAATTAAGTACTAAGTATGCAAACAAGATCCACAACATACAAATACAAATCCAAATACAACAACATTTATTACATCAAATTTAAATAGTCTTGTGGGTTTCTAAGGTACACCCTACTTTTCATCAACTTCATTCTTCAAATCTGCATCATGGGTAAAAACAGGTCAACTACGAGAGTTGGTGAGTAATCTAGTTTTATTAAAGAAAATTGTGAGTTTGAATAATTTGAAATTTGTTTTCTTTTGAAGTTGGCAAGCAACTGTTATTGAGATAACAGTTTATAAATCAAAAATTGATTAACAAATGATAACAACAACAATAAGTCCTCACCCTATATATATATATATATATATATATATATATATATATATATATATATATATATATATATATATATATATATATATATAGGATGGAGCATCTAATCATCATACACACTCAACCACGTGCAATCAATCACCTTAGCGTCCCAAGGCGGGGTGGTCAACCCAATAACGCTATTATTGTCCATAACGTACCTCAAGAATACGGGCATAGTCATGGAGATTAGACTAAAAATGGTAATGCACTACAAGTACATGTAGCGTATACAAATAGTAATTATACAAATAATGATTCACGTATAAATGTCCCAACAATGTCTCAATGGTGAAAAAAATAATAAAATGAAGTTGGAACATATTAAAACCACATGATACACCCCAAAAGTATTGAAAATTATAAAATATGGGGTAGATTACTCACTTTAGTCCAATAAGGAATGCGCGTGTTGTATGATAGACGGCTCGAGTCAAAATGTCGTAGAACCTAATAAAATTAATAGTTTTGGCTTAGGAATCGATAAACGGAAATATAGTATTAATAAAAATAATTAGACACATATTCTTATATTAGATGAATTAACAATAATCCAAATTTTGTTATATTAATGTATTCATATGTTAAATGAATTTTAAATTGAATTAATTACTTTGCTTAATTAATTTATATTTTCACTTTAGGCAAGATTTTAATAATTTCTTATTAAAATAATTACTAGTCAAATTATAAGTATTTACATATTTTATATATTATAAACAATTATTTATATGAAATAATCATTAAAAATGCATTTTTACATGCTTAGATATTTAGGAAAATGATTTTAAAAACTAAACAGTAATGAAACATTCTGAAATTATCAGAAATTCATTATTTCATAAAATAGTAATTACTGTAAAATTTTCATATTTTTCTTAACTGCTTTAGTATTTATTTAGTATTTTAATAATTAAACCACAACAAATTTCGGGAAAAATAATAAATGATTCCCAAAAATTCTGGAAAATTAATCATAGTTTTCTAACATTATATTGAGCCTACTGTAAATATTTTGGATATTTTGGACTAGGGGAAGTATTTCTTATGTTTTTCATTATTAACTAATCAATAAAATCATAAATAATAGGAAAATATTAATAGTGTTGGAAATCCATGTTCATGTTATGAGTTTCAAAAACTTGAAGTTGCAACGGAAGCATAAAATCATGAACACAAATTTCACTTCCAAGAGGATCATGCTACATGCATGTAGAGATAAGATGAAGAACAAGCATAGATAGAGTTCAAGATCATACCCTTTCTTCTTGACCTTATTTTGGACGATTTTGATGACAAGGAATCAAGTTAGAAACCCTCTATAGCTTAGTCCACCACAAGCTTGAACACACTAGAATGCTAGTTCCACAAACTTGCAAAAGAAGCTCTTTAAACCTTGATGCTTCAAACGATTTTTAGCATTCAAGAGGAAGAAGTTCTTGGCTGATTTTTGAGAAAGAAAATGGACTCTCTCTCACTTGCTCTTGTCCGGCCACTTACACCCACACAAAGAGAAAAACAATGGTCTTATGCTTAAAAGAAAGAACACTTATGTTTTCTATGGTCAAACCTAGAAGACATAAAGAATATTGCATCACTTTTAAGACATCCAACCATGCCTTGTCTCCTCTATTATGGCCGGATTATGCAAGTCAAAAGGAGGATTATTTTTGGGTTTTATTATTTATAAAGCTTATACATTAAAAGCTTATAAATAATACATCTTCATTTTCTTTAATGGGATAACATTTAACCCATGAATTAATATATAAATAAACCATTTGAACATGCAATCTTAAATGCATAAATATATACATACTTACATATATATATATATATATATATATATATATATATATATATATATATATATATATATATATATATATATATATATATATCTATATATATACATATATATATATATATATATATATATATATATATATATATATATATATATATATTACAATATGTATATTTTATTTAATTTACCAATTAAATTAAATAAAAGGCTTACATATAAATCAATTAAATCATTTAACAATTTAAACAATTTAATTCTTATGCTTAATTAATTCATCACATATGAAATATTAATCAACCATTAATTTTGGTGCTATTATTATTTACCTCAAATAATAGTAACTTACAAAATTAAATTGCAAGTTTAGTATCATTTGATGTTAAATCAAATTTAACACCCCAAATGATTAATTGGTGTCAAACTTGTTGTTGGTGTGACCCTATAGGATCATGTATTATTAGTAATATCATTTTATGATCATCATTGGGCATACAGAACTAACAATCTCCCACTTGTACAACGTTGCATCATAGAATGATATCGACAGTGGTAAGTGTCTAGCAACACATCACTGCCCCCCAATAATACATGACATAATGCCATTCAACAACATCCAATTCTATAGAAAGCTCGAGGCTTTAATTGATGTATTAGGTTATGTATCAATTATCTCTTTGTCACAGACATCATGTTGAACATGAGACATGGATCTTAATCATTCTCATTTTATGTTCAACTTTCAATCAGGCGCCATAGATGTCTAACTCTCAACACATAAGAGGAACAAATCCCGTCTTGACTACATACGCCCCTCATATAGTTAGTACTATGCATGAATATGGCCTTTATGGTTGTCTGTTTTTCAAGAACAACGGTGAACCATATCAAAGCATAGCACTTCCTATACTTGAGTCCCAAATATGTATCTCAGGTCTAAGGATACAATGATAATACCTTTATTCAAGAATCACTTATGATGATGATCCATGGAGTGATCTTGAAATGGGTCAAGTCCAATACTTGTTCACTAACAAGTACCTATGAATTTGGTTGCAACCTTTTGCTACTTTTACCCATAAAAGTCAACCAATCCAATTCATATTAGTCTTAATTCATAGCTGCTCCCAAAACTATGATCGACTATGGACATTTAGAATAATTAGATTATTCAAGGATTAAACATGCTAATATTAAAACACAAAATTATGAATGAAACATCACGTCACATTTATTACATAATTCTTGTTGTTTACATAATTTCATATTCATAAACCACTAAACACAAATCAAATCCATTCATTAGAAAAACGAAGTCCTATACCCTTAGCGTGACTTTCATGCTTAGCTTGGGGTAAAGGCTTCGTGAATGGGTCTGCCAAATTCTGATCTGTATGAACCTTGTAAATACTTATTTCACCATTCTTAACTTCATGTCGTATGTAGTTATACCTTCGGTGAATGTGTTTGGTCTTTTGATGCGATCTAGGTTCCTTTGCTTGAGCTATAGCACCTAGATTGTCACAGAAGATTTCTATAGGGTCTCGAATGGAAGGAACAACCCCTAGATCTTCAATGAACTTTCTCATCCAGACAGCTTCTTGAGCAGCTTCCGAAGCAGCAACATATTCTGATTCTGTAGTGGATTGTGCAATCACTTCTTGTTTGGAACTCTTCCAAGACACGGCTCCTCCATTTAAAATAAAGACATACCCAGATTGAGATCTCGAATCGTCCCTATCTGTTTGGAACCTTGCGTCAGTGTAACCCTTTACCATTAAGCTTTCTTCTAAACCACCATAAACTAAGAACATATCTTTAGTTCATCTCAAGTACTTAAGAATGTTCTTTACAGCAGTCCAGTGGGCTTCACCTGGGTTCTGTTGATATCTACTAGCCATGCTTAAGGCACATGAGACGTCAGGCCTAGTGCATAACATGACATACATGATAGACCCAATTATCGAAGCATATGGGACATGTTTCATCCTTTCAAGCTCAGTCCTAGTGCTAGGGCACTGAGACTTACTTAGGATGGTGCCATGGGGTATTGGCAAGAATCCTCTTTTGGAGTCTTGCATCTTGAACCTCTTCAAGATTTTATCAATATATACACTTTGGCTTAGACAAATAAGTCTCTTAGATCTATCTCTATAGATCTTTATGCCTAATACATAAGCAGCTTCTCCTAAGTCCTTCATTGAGAAACAGTTCTCAAGGAACGTTTTGACACCTTTTAAGGTTGGGATGTCATTTCCAAATAGAAGTATGTCATCTACATACAATACTAGGAATATAACTATGCTCCCACTAGCTTTCTTGAAAACACAGGAGTCATCCTCATTTTTAATGAATCCAAAATTTGTGATCTTTTCATCAAAGCGGATGTTCCATGTTCGAGACGCTTGCTTCAATCCATAGATAGATCTTTTAAGCTTGCACACTTTATTTGGATGCTTGGGATCGACGAAACCTTCAGGTTGATCTATATAGACATCTTCCAATAAGTGTCCATTAAAGAAAGCGGTCTTGGCATCCATTTGCCATATCTCATAATCATAGTATGCGGCTATGGCAAAAAGTATCCTAATTGACTTGATCATTGCCACTGGTGAAAAGGTCTCATCATAGTCAATACCATGAGTTTGTGAGTATCCTTTAGCGACAAGTCTTGCCTTAAAAGTGTGAACATTTCCATCCACGTCGGTTTTCTTCTTGAAAACCCATTTGTTCCCAACAGTCTTACAATTGGTGGGAAGATTAACCAAGTCCCATACTTGGTTATCGTGCATGGATTGCATCTCAGTATTCATGGCTTCAAGCCATTTATCAGATTCAGGATCTGACATTACACTCTGGTAGTTGACGGGTTCATCAGAATCTATCGTATAACATTCCTCTTCCATCATTAGGTAACCATACCTTTCAGGTTCAAATCGAACCCTACCAGATCTACGAACATCTTGTGTTACAATTTGTTCCTGATCAACTGTTTGTTCAGGTTCAACAATTTCTTGTTGAATGCTAGATCCAATTTCTTGTGTATCAGGCTGTGGTTCCTGAAGTTCCTCAAGTTCCACAAACCTCCCACTAGCCTCTTCCATTAGAAACTTGTTTTATAGGAATTCAGCTTTTCGAGAAATAAGTATCTTATTCTCTATGGGATTGTAGAAGTAGTATCCAAGACAATCTTTTGGATACCCTACAAAGATACACTTAGTTGAACGGGGTTCTAGTTTGTTTGAAGCTTCTTGTCTAACATAAGCTTCACAACCCCATACCTTGAGATAGGATAAAGATGGAACCTTTCCATGCCATATCTCATAAGGTGTTTTATCTACCTTCTTAGTAGGTGCCATATTTAGGAGACGAGCGGCTGTTTGTAAAGCATAACCCCAAAATGATAAAGGTAGAGTACTTCTACTCATCATGGATCGAACCATATCCAATAGTGTTCGGTTCCGCCTTTCAGATACACCATTCTGTTGTGGTATTCCAGGTGGAGTAAGTTGTGAAACAATTCCACAAGTTTTAAGATGATCCATAAAGTTTGTAGTTAAGTACTCACCTCCTCTATCAGAACGTAGAACTTTAATTGTTTTGTTGAGTTGATTTTCAACTTCACTTTGAAACGTTTTGAACATTTCAAATGCCTCATGTTTATGTTTAATTAAATAAACATATCCAAAACGACTAAAGTCATTAGTGAAGGTGATGAAATATCTTTCACCATATCTAGTCATTGGCTTGAAAGGACCACATACATCCGTATGTATGATTCCTAACAAGTCGTTTACCCTCTCATTGGTTCCCGAGAAAGGAGCTTTAGTCATCTTGCCATGTAAACAAGATTCACATATATCAAATGAGTCATTCTCATTTGCCTTCAAAAGTCCACTCTTTTGATGTTGGGATATGCGTTTCTTGTTTATATGCCCAAGGCGACAATGCCATAGATAAATTTGACTCAAATCACATTTGGGTCTCTTGGTGAAAGTGTGGTATAAAGAGCCATGGTTAGTCTTTTCATCAAGGTTTACTTCATAAATTCCATTTAAAGGCCTAGCCTCGAAATAGAATACATTGTTTTTAGAAACACAAATGTCATCATTTATAAAGCAAAGATTAAAACCACATTGTCTCAACTTAGCAACCAAAATAATATTCCTAGACAAGCTAGGAACATAATAAACATTTAACAATGTCAAATACAAGCCACTAGGTAGTAATAAATCAAAACTTCCAATTGAATCCACCGCAACCCTTGCACTGTTTCCAACCCGGAGTACTACCTCGTTTGCCTTTAGTCGCCTACTCCTTTTGAACCCCTGCAACATATTACAAATGTGAGTTCCACAACCAGTATCAAATACCCATGTGTTAGGAGATAAATTATAAAGTTCTAGGTCTATCACATAGATACCTGAAGTGCCCTCACCGGTCTTCTTCTTCTTCAACTCCGTAAGATAGGTAGGGCAATTTCTCTTCCAATTCCCAACTTTGCCACATTCGAAGCACGCGTCTTCTTTGGCAACCTTTGCCTTCTTCTTGGGCGGACGGGATGGTTAGACAACTTTCTTGCCCTTTCCTTTGACAACCTTTGCCTTTCCCTTGCCCTTGGAGTTGGTGGGGTGTTCGGGTCTAGTCCTCTTTGTACCACCTTCCTTGATCATGAGAACTTGAGTGGTTTTCTTAGGCAGATTCTTTTCCGCGGTAATTAGCATCCCATGCAATTCCGGGATAGTCTTGTTCAAACCATTTATGTTATAATTCATGACAAAGGGATCAAAAGAGTTTCTCAAGGAGTTAAGGATCATATCCGTTGCTAGCTCTTCGGGCATCACAACTCCACGACGTGCCAAATGATCAATGTGACTCTTCATTTTGAGCACATAAGAGCTAACCGTCTGTCCATCCTCCATCTTGCAAGCATGGAAAGCCCGAAAAGTTTCGAACCTTTCTGTCCTTGCAAGTTGTTGGAACATGTCCTTCAATTGATTAATCATGGCATAGGCCGAATGATTCTCCAAATCCTTCTGAAGGTCAGGAATCATGGTTGCCAACATTAGACATGATGCATCAATGGAGTCATCCATCTTTTTAAGCCATGCATCGTGTGCAGGCTTAGGAATGGCAGGGGGCTCTTCAGGAAGTGGTTCATTGAGAACATATTCTTTCTTTTCTTGTTTGAGAACTATTCTCACACTATGGTACCAATCCAAAAAGTTGGTATGGTTAAGTTTTTCTCCCTCAAGGAGAAACCGTAGTGAGGTTTTGTTTGGAGCCGGGTTTGTTGCGTTTGGTGCCATCTACAAAATTTTAACAAGGTTCAATTTAGTAATTTATGGTATTAAGTCCTTAATAATTAATACCCTTTCTTGTTTCATAAACTTTAATTGATTAAGGTCTAGAATCCAAGTTGCAATACAAACAAGCGGTTAGGTATCCTTTATCCCACCTATTCGAATCAACAAGGTAGGTAACGGTTTACCAATTATATCCAAATATAATTTCTAGAGGTATGGGATCCGATTATAACATTTACAAGTTTGGCATGTTTGATCCCATCTATGCCTTGGATTTCTAATGCTTAGGTGACCTTTATCACAAAAGATTTCCAAACAAATCATCCCACTTAATGGACGTGTAGTTTTGCCAACTATTAATGGTTAGGTGTCCTTTATCCCATCAATATTGCAAAGCTACCTATTGTATCACAAGAAGACTCTAAGTGGTTAGGTAACCTTTATCCCACAAGGATATACAAGTGATACATGAGTGTTTTAAGAGGGACGGCATTGATTTGTATTTTGAAAGGGATTTGTATGTTTTACAATTCTAATTTTGAAAAACATATAGTATCATGTACATTGCATGCATCCAATGAACATGGTACCCTTAAAATATTATTTTGTTAATTGGTTTTTTTAATCATAAAATCTCCATTTTATTGATTCTTTGTTTGTGGTCAAGATTACAATTAATATCCAATATTAAGTTTGAGTTTGATCAAATACATGAGAACCAATTTTAATCCTAAATAATTACCATTATTATTTAGGGTTGGAGTTTGTAAGAATTCATAAAATCTCTATTTTATTTCTTGTTTCATTCTTTTTCAAAACTTGACTTTATAGGTTTTATAACAAAACCCATTTTTAATAAAACCAGTTGTATTACATCTTATGTTTTATATGTCAATTTGAAAATTTACAAACTCCTTGATGATTATGTTTAATTATCTAGGTTGTCTAGCATGCAAAATCTTATTTTCATCCACAACATAAAATAACAAAACATTCAATCATCACAAGCATGCATGGGTGCATAAACACAAGCCAACTATTTTGATATTTCATGTGAGCCATACAAGAAATATCAAGTCCAAACCTAGGGACAAAAAGGTGACAAAAAACTCAACCAAATGATCTTCGATTTGGCTACCATTTTGCCAAGCTTCTTATATCATCAAATGACACTTGAACCACCCTTTCTAGGCACCATAGCATGAGTTGTGAATTTTCTTTCTTCTCTCCAAAACTTGCGACAGGAATGGTGCAGCAGGAAGAAATTTTGGTGATTTTGTTGCTTTCTTCACTTCATTCTTAACAGGCTCGAAATCCTTGACAGCAGCCATGCAGGAAATGTTGCTGTTGAGTGTAATCTTCTCTTGGTCATTATTTCCTTCTCTTGTTACATTTTGTAAAAAATATAAAATACAACTATTCTAATACTTACAAAAATAATAAAAGTGAGGAAATAACTAATTATTATTACAAACCATTTGAATAAAAGAATAGATTACAACCATATCGAATTTAAACAAAAAACATGCATCATATGGTCCTTGGCTTGTTTATGCACCATTTTATCACATAAAATCATAAGAAAATCAACACTTTGTTTTTCTAAGGCAACAATTATGTAACCAAATTCATGCAAACATAAAATATAGTTGGTTACATAAAATCATAGATTATACATAAGCATGTTGCCAAAGAAGCCATGCATGAACATTGCATTCAAGAAGATGAACATTCATGGCTTCCAAAAACCAAGTTTATCCAAATAAACTTATTATATAAACATGAAATATAGCCATGGCTCTGATACCAATTGTTGGAAATCCATGTTCATGTTATGAGTTTCAAAAACTTGAAGTTGCAATGGAAGCATAAAATCATGAACACAAATTTCACTTCCAAGAGGATCATGCTACATGCATGTAGAGATAAGATGAAGAACAAGCATAGATAGAGTTCAAGATCATACCCTTTCTTCTTGACCTTAGTTTGGATGATTTTGATGACAAGGAATCAAGTTAGAAACCCTCTATAGCTTAGTCCGCCACAAGCTTGAACACACTAGAATGCTAGTTCCACAAACTTGCAAAAGAAGCTCTTTAAACCTTGATGCTTCAAACGATTTTTGGCATTCAAGAGGAAGAAGTTCTTGACTGATTTTTGAGTAAGAAAATGGACTCTCTCTCACTTGCTCTTGTTCGGCCACTTACACCCACACAAAGAGAAAAAAAATGGTCTTATGCTTAAAAGAAAGAACACTTATGTTTTCTATGGTCAAACCTAGAAGACATAAAGAATATTGAATCACTTTTAAGACATCCAACCATGCCTTGTCTCCTCTATTATGGCCGGATTATGCAAGTCAAAAGGAGGATTATTTTTGGGTTTTATTATTTATAAAGCTTATACATTAAAAGCTTATAAATAATACATCCTCATTTTCTTTAATGGGATAACATTTAACCCATGAATTAATATATAAATAAACCATTTGAACATGTAATCTTAAATGCATAAATATATACATACTTATATATATATATATATATATATATATATATATATATATATATATATATATATATATATATATATATATATATATATATATATATATATATATATATATATATATTACAATATGTATATTTTATTTAATTTACCAATTAAATTAAATAAAAGGCTTACTTATAAATCAATTAAATCATTTAACAATTTAAACAATTTAATTCTTATGCTTAATTAATTCATCACATATGAATCATTAATCAACCATTAATTTTGGTGCTATTATTATTTACCTCAAATAATAATAACTTACAAAATTAAATTGCAAGTTTAGTATCATTTGATGTTAAATCAAATTTAACATCCCAAATGATTAATTGGTGTCAAACTTGTTGTTAGTGTGACCCTATAGGATCATGTATTATTAGTAATATCATTTTATGATCATCCTTGGGCATACAGAACTAACAAATAGAAATTCATTAGAATTTTTATTTATGATTAACATGTTATATATGATATTCTGATAAGGTTTTATAATTTTTGGACATGTGTAGCTATTTATTATCAATTTAAACCATTAAATAATCATTAAATCAGGAAAAATAAGTAAACATTCTTACAAAAATCTGTAAATTTTGTCATGTAGTCTTTAAAATGTTAATAAGGTGTGAAAAATATAAAATCTAGTTTTTAACATACATAACTATATTTTGCAATTTATTTATCTACAACAAAATAAAATACAAAATAATCATCAAACAGTAATATAAATGCATGAAACTTTATAAATCCACTTTACCCAATCTATGGGTTGTTCCAAAATTTTCTCAGAATTTATTGACTGCCAAAAGTATTTTATGTGAATTATTGTCCTATTTTATTGCAATAATTATAGTAATTCAATAAAAATAAGTTATTTTCTGAAAAATTTCCAGAACTTCTTATTTTATTGATGGGATCCTGAGAAAAATCAGGTTTATGCATAAAATGAGTTTTAGATAGTTTGGTGGATTTAATTTGTTTCATTCATGAATTTGAGACTTTTAACAACATACCTTGATGAATGCTTCAAGAGGAATGAAGATTTGAGTATATTGGAGTGTTCTTGGCTAAAATATGAAGATTTCTAGGAGGAATTTTGAGATTGAGAGTGAGAGAAAGAATAGATATGGTTTGAGTGGTGATGAGAATAATGTGTTAGGAGAAAAATGAAAGGAAAGATGATGGGAGGTGTGAGTGGGAGACAATGGGAATAAACTTTTACTTTTGGTGGTCTTCATAATTCCCCACTAACACAAGCAACTTAAGAGTTTTATAAAATTTAATGTAGTGTTTATAAAAATAGAGTTTTATAAAAAAAATAGGTTATTATTTGATTATAACAATCTACTTTGATTTGAAGTTTAATTATAGCATTCAAGTTTGATTTTTTTAATTTTATTAGAGCATCATACTTTGATTTGATTTTAATATGATATCATAATTTAATTTGATTATAGTTATAACGTTATACTTTGCTATATTGCTATTAACGTCAATTTATATCGTAGTGTAAGGGTTTTGATCATATTAGCGTCAAGAAATCTCGAGTAGGGTTTATTAAATTTCCAATTGGGTTGGGTTGACCCGAATCCATTTTAGGCGGATGTCACAGTCTCCCCTACTTTAGGAAATTTCGTCCCGAAATTTAAGAAGATAGTACCTTAAGAGAAAAGTTGCGGGTATTTGGTACGCATTTGATCCTCACGCTCCCATGTATACTTGGGTCCACGTGCTAACTGCCACCTAACCTTGACCAGGGGAATGCGACTTCTTTTGAGTTGCTTTTCCTTTCGGTCTGGAATTTCCAAGGGTTTCTCGATAAATTGCATTGTCTCGTCGATTTGCATATCCTCGAGAGGAACATGAAGGTTCTCGTCAGCTAAACACTTCTTGAGGTTGGCTATATAAAATACTGGGTGAACTTTATTAAGCTCTATTGGTAGATCCAACTCGTAGGCTACTGGTCCGATCCTTTTTAGGATTTTGAACGGGCCTACATAGCGTGGTGCCAATTTACCCTTGCATCCAAATCGAACCACACCTTTCCATGGGGACACTTTTAACATGACCATGTCACCCACGGTAAATTCAAGCGGTTTGCGTCGCTTGTCGGCATAACTCTTTTGCCGGCTACGAGCTGCGAGAAGGTTATTGCGAATCTGAGTGATTTTGTCGGTTATTTCCTGGATAAGCTCAGGACCAATGATTGGAGAATCCACTGTTGCACGAATCATGTGGGACTCGCCAATTTCATGCCAGCAAATAGGAGATCGGCATTTATGTCCATACAATGCCTCAAATGGTGGCATCTTGATGCTAGAATGATAACTGTTATTATAGGAGAATCCCACCAACGGTAAATGAGAGTCCCAGTTTCCTCCGAAATCTAAGACACACGCCCTCAACATATCTTCGAGTGTTTGAATTGTCCTCTCAGATTGACCATCAGATTGAGGATGATAGGCGGTACTAAGATCGAGGCGGGTTCCCATGGCTGCTTGAAGTGATTGCCAAAACCGAGAGAGAAATCTCCCATCACGATCTGAAATGATTCCGAGAGGGATGCCATGCCGACTAACTATCTCATCGATGTAAATTCGAGCAAGTTGTTCGACCTTGAAATGTTCACGGATGGGAAGGAAATGAGCGGATTTGGTCAAACGGTCAATGATTACCCAAATGCTGTCGTGTCCCTTGGTCGTACGGGGAAGTTTGGTTACGAAATCCATAGCGATCGCTTCCCATTTCCACTCGGGGATTACCGGTTGGACCAATAGTCCAGAGGGTCGTTGATGTTCTGCTTTGACCCTGGAACATGTAAGACATTTGGCCACGAATAAAGAAATATCCTTTTTCATTCCCGACCACCAATAATTGGTTCTCAGGACATGATACATCTTGTCAGCGCCAAGATGAATGGAATATCGAGTTTTATGGATTTCTTCCATCAGGAAGGTACGAAGATTGTCGCGATATGGGATCCAGATGCGATCTTGATAATAGAAAATACCATGAGATTTACTTTCCAACTCCCCATCAATTCCCGTGGGCATGTCATTTTCGGTAATTGCCGAGTGTTGGGCTCCTCGAATTCGATCACTGAGATTGGACAAGATAGGAGAACATATTAGATGAAATGCTTTGGCATGTTCTTTTCGACTTAACGCGTCGGCTACCACGTTTGCCTTGCCCGGATGATAGTGTATTTCACACTCGTAATCATTTAGGAGTTCGACCTATCGTGTTTGTCTCATATTGAGTTCCATTTGATTAAGAATATGTTGCAAGCTCTTGTGGTCGGTGAAAACTACGCATTTAGTGCCGTAAAGGTAATGCCTCCAAATTTTAAGAGCGAAAACCACGGCATCGAGCTCCAAATCATGAGTCGTATAATTCCTTTCATGGATTTTGAGTTGTCGCGATGCGTAAGCTATAACCTTTCCCCTTTGCATCAAAACACAACCTAGACCGAGATTGGAGGCATCGCAGTATACCACGAAATCTTCGGATCCTTCAGGGAGTGTAAGAATCGGAGCGTCACACAATCTTTGTTTAAGGGTTTGGAAAGCATCTTCTTGCTTGGGTCCCCAATCAAATGACGTACCCTTTCAAGTGAGAAAAGTAAGCGGTAAAGCGATCTTTGAGAAATTTGAAATGAAACGCCGGTAATAGCCAGCTAAACCGAGGAATGACCGAATTTCCTTGGGGGTACGTGGGGCTTTCCAATTCTTAACTGCTTTAACTTTTGCGGGATCGACTAAAATACCCTTGTCACTTACAATATGACCGAGGAATTATACCTCATTTAACCAAAACTCGTATTTCGAAAATTTGGCATAGAGTTGATTTCCTTGCAATGTTTGGAGAGTTAGACGAAGGTGTCTTTCATGGTCTGTCTTTGTCTTGGAGTAAATGAGGATGTCATCAATAAAGACGATAACAAAACGGTCGAGATAAGGTTTAAATACCCGATTCATCAAGTCCATGAATGCGGCAGGGGCATTCGTTAGGCCAAAAGGCATAACGGTGAACTCGTAATGACCATAGCAGGTTCGGAAAGCGGTTTTAGGGATGTCTTCTTCCCGTACTCGAAGTTGGTGATAACCCGAGCGGAGGTCGATTTTTGAGAAGCATGAAGCTCTTTGAAGCTGATCAAAAAGGTCGTCGATCCGAGGTAACGGATATCGGTTCTTGATGGTCAATTTATTTAACTCCCGATAATCGATACACATACGAAACGAACCATCTTTCTTTTTGATGAAAAGAACCGGGGCTCCTCAGGGTGAAGTACTAGGGCGGATAAATCTCTTATCGGTTAATTCTTGGAGCTGACTTGCCAATTCTTGCATCTCGGTTGGAGCCAACCGATATGGAGACTTGGCAATGGGAGCAGCCTCAGGAATGAGATCGATGCGGAACTCTAGCTCACGTACTGGAGGGAGTCCAGATACATCATCGGGAAAGATGTCGGGAAAGTCTCGTACAATCGGAGTATCTTCGTTCTTCTTTTCTTTGACCTTTGTTTCCACCACATGGGCTAAGAAAGCCATGTATTCTTTACGTAGATATGATCGAGCTTGAGTACATGACATAAGACTAAGCTTTTTTTGAACGAGTCTCACCATAAATACGAAGACTTTGACCGTCGGCAAGTGGAATACGAATAAACTTCTCGTAACATACTATTTCAGCATGGTTTTGGGATAGCCAATCCATTCCCACGATGATGTCGAAGCTACCAAGTTCCATAGGAACTAAATTGACGGAAAATTTATGACCGCAAAAATCGAAAGTGCAATCTTGGATGACTGTATTGAGTGAAATGTATTTTCCATTGGCGACTTCTACGGTAAAGTGTTCATCAAGAATCGTGCGAGGTGTGTGAAGTATGGGTTCAAATTCCAAAGACACAAAACTTTTATCGGCACATGAATCAAAAAGTACTGACGCGTAGCAGTCATTTATGAGAAACGTACAATTTACGACCTTGTTATCGGTCTATGCTTGGGTTGCGGTAATGAAAAATGCTCGGCCTTTGGGAGCTGGAACCTGCATTGTTGGATTTTCCTGGGCTTGAGTGTTAATGATATTGACAAGCCTAGGACACATGTTTCTGAAATGGGTGGGGTCACCACAGTTGAAGCATGTTCCAGTTGGATACCGGGTTTGTGTTTGCTGATTTGAGGGTAGAGCAAATGGTCGCTGAGTTTTTGGTGCACGGCATGTGTCCGCCAAGTGGCCATAGCGACCACAAGTCGTACAAAGGCGACACGGGCCGGTGGACATATGGTGATAGTTACAATGGTTACAGAGGGGGTTGTAATGCCATCTATGAGAAACACGCATATGGACTTGTGAGTTATTTGTAAATTAATTATGGAAATTAAGTTTGTAGACATTGTTGGGTAAAATGATTGTAAAACACTTGTTGGGCCATGGTTAGGAGTGTTGGGCATCTTTTGGGCTTTCCATGGGTACTAAATGTGAAGCATGTAGCAATTGCATGGGCCCCCACAATACTAAGTTTTCACATGTTTTTCCCACTTCAAGGCCCATTAGGGAACTTAATAGTCCAATGAGTTGGCCATTTTGGAGTGTATCCTTTCGGATACGTTTGATAAGGTCAGGTATTTTGATGGCTCAAAAGTAATGTGAAAGACGTGCTTTGGCCTATAGGTTTGGGAACTCTCGCCTTTGGTCCCTAGGTAAGCAAACTGGTCCCTCGGTTGATTGGGATGTATACTAATGCTTACCTAGTCAGGACTTTCGGGCTACCGGCACCTCCCCCTTCCAGTTACTACGCGTCCATTACTTTGATCCTACCTAACTAGAGTGGATGACTTTTAATTTCCTATGAGCTCTAAGGAATATATATGTATATAAATTTTTATTTTGAAACCATTTGAGTATGTATGTGATTTTAAGAGAAAGAGGAGAAAATTCACAAGTGTATGCACACATATAAGTGTCGGGAATAATACGTAAGCACATAAGGGAGCAATTAGCACACAAAGGTATTCCTAGGATTTTCTATGTGCGAGTTGCATGTAGTTGTGTGTGCATTTTATAAACTAGCATACGAGAGGACCCTAGAGGCTATAGACTAGGTCAAGGCAATTAACCTAATTCCCTATAGTCACAGGCTCTGATACCAATCTGTCACACCCCGATCCTTGGCGGAATCGATCAAGGCGTGATATATTGTTCAAAGTCTCATGACAACTATGTTATAATATGATTAGATTCAATTAAGTACTAAGTATGCAAACAAGATCCACAACATACAAATACAAATCCAAATATAACAACATTTATTACATCAAATTTAAATAGTCTTGTGGGTTTCTAAGGTACACCCTACTTTTCATCAACTTCATTCTTCAAATCTGCATCATGGGTAAAAACAGGTCAACTACGAGAGTTGGTGAGTAATCTAGTTTTATTAAAGAAAATTGTGAGTTTGAATAATTTGAAATTTGTTTTCTTTTGAAGTTGGCAAGCAACTGTTATTGAGATAACAGTTTATAAATCAAAAATTGATTAACAAATGATAACAACAACAATAAGTCCTCACCCTATATATACATATATATATATATATATATATATATATATATGTATATATATAGGATGGAGCATCTAATCATCATACACACTCAACCACGTGCAATCAATCACCTTAGCGTCCCAAGGCGGGGTGGTCAACCCAATAGCGCTATTATTGTCCATAACGTACCTCAAGAATACGGGCATAGTGACAACGCCTAGTGATATCAAGTATTTAGGCGTTGTTGAGCCCTGTTCTTGATAAAATTATATCAAATATGTCTGGGTATTCTCACTTTTTGTGCCAGGACTTGTTTGGAGAAAAAGAATAGAAACAGGGACTAAAAGCGTGCAAAAGGAAGAAGTTAGCAAGGAATGAAAAATCAAGAGAACTCGTACGCGTGCCGCGGGAATCAACCATGCGCGACACGGGCTTAAGGCGGTGGAACACATTCAAATGCCGAAGAAACGGGGAAAAGATAAGTACGCGCGCCGCGGATTTCACTTATGCGCGGCGCGGTTGCGGGAAATTTGCAAGTATAAATAGATGCATTTCCAGCCGAAAACCCGAGCAAAGACCGGGTGTAAAATCGACCTTGAAGCTCTTTGACTCCAGGATTTCATTTCAGCAAGCTCACAATTGGTATTTTATGTTTTTGGATTTAATTTCCTTTTAGTAGCAAGTAGTTTTATAGCTAAAGTCTTTGGGAGTGACAACCACTGACTTTGAGCACTTAGGTTTCTGTTTTAGAAACATTTGGTTACTGTTTTTGTGATTGGAATTCAGATTTGGTGAATGAAAAGCATTTGGTTACATTTAATCTTAGCTTTTCGGTGTTTTGGATGTTTGTGTTTGGTTGATTGATTGATTGTATTTTGGATATTGTTTTGGACCTTGTTAGGACTGTTTTCCTTAGCTGAAATCAGTAGTTAATTAGGTTATTTGGTAAGCATTAAACCTTGGCTAGTAACTGTTCAATAGGACTTTAACTAGTGGCTAGTTTATGCTTTGCTTGGTGTGGCTAGTTTGGATGCCTTTGATTGCTTCTGATTCAGAGATGTACTTCTGATTTCAGAAAGTGACTAGGTCATTTGGACATAGCTTAGCTTGGCTTGAGTGTTTGATCATTGTCTCATTTGCTAGTGATTAGGAAAATAGAAACCAGATCCTCCGACTATAGCTGTGACACTATTAGTTGGTAATCTCTCATCTAGTCTAACCACGAAGCTCCTGTGGATCGACCCTGACTACCGCTATACTAGTGTGTGTGTTAGGTTTTCTCTTATTTTTGACCGCACGACGACCTCTGCGCGTGTCAAATTTTGGCGCCGTTGCCGGGTAGCTGTGCGCTTAGATTAGGTGATTTGTAGGATTTAGTTTCTGATTTTGATGTTGATTTTAGTTTGCTGATTTTTGGTATGCGTACATCCTTATGATGGGTGATTACATGTACCCGGATCAGTATGATTATTATGAAAATCCGACTGACACCTATTACGAGGATGATTGCTACAATGGATCATTCGATGACAATGGATGGCGGACCGAGGAGTCATCTCAGCCTGAGAATTTTGTAACTTGGGCCCAACTTTGGCTATTCACCACCTTCGCCAGAACCGGAGGCAAGTGATTTTTATACCAATAATAATGTGTGTGAACTTGTATCACCTGAATATGTGATGGAAGGGCATACATCTTGGGAAAGTCAAGAGACCATTGAGATGGTCGAAATGGTTGTTGAGGAAGAGGTTGTAGGTGACAATGCTACCTCCGACTCAACAGCTTTTGAAGTTTTTGATGTTTTTAAAAGTATTAGTAATGTTGATCTGGTGTTGGATGAATCCATACCATCACCAGACAATTTAGTTGATAAGGATGTTGTGGAGGGGGCTGTAAGTGACAGTACAGATCCCAGCCCAACAATTCCTGAAATTTTTGAAGTTGTTGATGTTTTTGGGGAAGGGGGTGTAGATGACAATATTACCCCCGACCCTGTGATTTTTGAAAATTTTGAGTCTTCTAGAAGTAAGGATCTGGTGATGGGTAACTTTGTACCACCATCAGATCAAACCAGTTGCTCACTCTTGGTTTCGATCCACCTGTTGGACGATGACCAAGAAGTTGATGCTGACGAATTGATATTTGAAAATAATAAACATGATTTTATTACCACTCATGATCCATTCATGAATGGAAGATTAGATGTGATTAATACCATCGATGAGGACATATGGAAGCATCCCGATTTGTTGCCTTCCGATCCCAGTCGATTGGAAAATTTTTATTGGTACTGCAAGCCAAAATTGCAAACTAAAGATAGCACGTGGGACATTGGCAAAATGAGATCTATAAAACAACTACTGGGAGCAGCACTAGGCGCGCTTCATGTCAAGCCTTTGACCTTGAAGAGATGCAGAAGGAAGGACCGAGCTTGGAGGTTCAAGGCTACTTCCAAGCTTTCACGGGAGTTAATCAGAAAGCAGCAACCTGGCAGCAGTAGGAGAACCAGCAAGCCATTCGACCCAGGAAAGTTTGAGGACCAGTGGGTCAGCGAAGGGACGGTGGTGATTGGAAAGCAGCGAAGGAAGAAGACACACGATCCACCGTAGCTATAGAAGGAATAACACGTCTGGCTGAAGACGTTAAACTTAGCGCTTGTTGGGAGGCAACCCATCGTGTCATAAGTTAGGATATATTTCTTAAATATAAAATACAAAAATACATCAAACTTTCTGCAGGTACTAGTGGTTTGAAATAAGTGTGGGGTCATTTGAGAAGTTTTGAAATTTTTGAAGTCCGCACCGCGGGTATTGGAATTACACGACGCGGGATTGTAAACCAACCCGATGCACAAGGGTTGATTTGGACACGCGCGACGCGCAAAGAGCAAACCCGCGACGCAGTAAACGATCAGTCGGTTTTCTCCTTTATAAGGTAAGCCGTGGCTCGCATAACCCACACGCGACTCGGAGCTCTGGTGATTGAATTTTTCTTGCGATTTTTCTTGCTCATTTTGTTCCCACTGCTAAGGTACGCCATCCTAACTATCTATTACTCGTTAAAACTAGCGATTAGGTAGTTAATTTTAGTGATTTGCCCCAAATAGTTCAAAACTTAGAATCACTAATGTTAGCTTATAGGGTGTTCGTTTTGCCAAATGGAGACCCTAGATGAGCTAGTCGGTACCTAGGCTACCTTGTGGTATGATTAAATTGAGATTTAGCAGGTTAAAATGAGAATTTGATTTGGGGTTTGGAAACAGCCGCACGCCGCGCCGCGCCCTTGCTCTTGGGCCGTGCCGCGGTGCGGCTGGGAAGACAAGGACTGATTTTGCAAAATTTTTTGTTTTGTGGATATATTTTCTTTTTGCAGATGATGTTCAGATTGGAGCACGCTTTCCTCCAGTTCCCCGCGGAGCTGGCCAGTTCTGTTGAGTATACCTCGCGGAGGGATGCTTTGAGGAGTCGCCGAGTGCTAGACGCGACAGTCATTGATCGAGATATTCTGAGAGACGCAGGGCTCTAGGGTGCGATCGAGCCATTCTTACATCGCACCTGGACCCACGAGGAGGCGTCATTCACGTGCAGAGGTTGGGACCGGATCATGGCCACTGACGAGGATGTGGTTTACACGGAGCTTCTCCTGGAGTTCCTGTCTACAGTTCATTTCGCTCCCAGGGCGGGAGACCAGCGTTCCATGCTTGTACGCTTTCGTTTGGGAGGTGAGCACAGGGAGTGCAACCTCCGGGAGTTTGGGAGGCGCACAGGCATCTACACTGCCGCGGATCTCCAGCACCGTTATTTCACCCGGTTCTTCGGGTCCTTCATTCAGGGGGAGCCGGACAGGGCTCCCAATATGGAGGTTTGGGCACCACTGTCCAACGTCAGGTACGAGGCGGGGACCTCGAGGTAGAGCCACCTACGCGATCCACTTCACCGTCTCATGCACCGTATCGTCTCCACCTCCATCATGCAGCGGGAGGGAGGCGAGAAGGTGTCTGGGGAAGACATGACCTTTTTGTGGGTTCTCCTCGACCCGTCCCGATTCCTCCATCTCCCCTTCGCCCTTGTGACCGCTCTCTCCACCCACTCTACTAGCGCCTCCACCAGCAGCCCACTAGCCAGGGGGTATTTTATTACCCGCCTGGCCCGTTCCTATGGTATTATTACTGCCCCCGTGGCAGCCTCCTTGACCGCTCTGCCTCCATCGTGCACTACAGCACGAACTTTGGAGAGGATGCGGCTCATTGAGCTGCAGCGCCCGGGGCAGTACATCCGGGCCCCGACCGAGCCTCCTCAAGCACCTCAGCCGCGTATGCCCAGCCTGGCGGAGACGCAGGAGGCCAGAGACAGCACCAGAGCCCGCAGCCCCGACACAGCCATAGGAGGACCCAGCGGCCATCCATCGATTGGAGGCCCGAGTTGCGAGGATGGAGGACCAGCTTGAGTGGATCGGGGAAGTACTTTTGGAGTTGGCCACTCAGCAGGGCCGACGTCCCCGACCATTCCTAGCCAGGGCCCACGATCATGAGGCCGGACCCTCCAGGCAACCTGGCAGTGATTGATGTACCTTTTTCTTTCTTTCTTTTTATTTTTTTGGGATATATGTATAAACTTATGACACTTCTATCTGTATATTTTGTGTTTATGTTTTATTTGTCATGTGTGTTTTTAATTTGTTTGTTAAGTTATGCATGTTATACCAATTTGAGAAGGAGTTGTCTCAGACAAGTGTGGGGTCACCGTGCCCCCTCCACTTGTCTCGACTACCGGCGTGTTCACTGTAGCGCTACAACTCCAGAATACGAAATCAAGGATCCATTTGTACGCAATTATACCTGTGATATTGAGCACCAAGCAGACTATCGTCCAAAAAGGGGTAACTCTTTCTCCCTTGTTTTGAAATAATTTTGTACAACGGGGACGTTGTACGGTTTTAAGTGTGGGGTGTGGAAGGTCGAAAGAGAATTTTTTGAAATTTTTGCAGAAATGATCAATTTTTCGATTTTTAGCAATATTTTTCAAAATTTTTAATAAATTGCAATTTTGAAATGAATGATTTATGATTGTGATAGCATTAGTATTTTTCAAGAAATACTATTTAATTGTGATCATGCTATTAGTTAGTCAAATAAGTTGAGTTTTACGAGTTTAGAAGATTGAGCTGTTTTAGGATTGGAGTTTAGGAATGAAAAGTCAATCAGTGGCCTTTGTTGTTCGAGTCGGTAGGTCTAAAATGGGTGGGCCTTATGCACCTTACCACCTAAGATCGTCTGGTCTGGGATGGTATTTCTGAAAGCTCGCTACACGGACAACATCGAAAGTCATGGACAATTCCTTAATGGCCTCTAGAATCTGAATGAGTAAGTACACTTCATTGTGGACAGAAAGTTTGTAATCAAGGGTTCTCTAGAAAGCCATGAATTCCAAAGAACAACTCAATTATGTTTTCGCGAACTATTCCACTCTAACTCAAAGAGCAATAAACTTTGAAACTAAACACAGTCACAAATTGTTTGATTCTTTATTATAATTTGTTAAAAACTCTCTTGCTTGGGGACAAGCAAGGCACAAGTGTGGGGTGTTTGACAACGCCTAGTGATATCAAGTATTTTAGGCGTTGTTGAGCCCTGTTCTTGATAAAATTATATCAAATATGTCTGGGTATTCTCACTTTTCGTGCCAGGACTTGTTTGGAGAAAAAGAATAGAAACAGGGACTAAAAGCGTGCAAAAGGAAGAAGTTGGGAAGGAATGAAAAATCAAGAGAACTCGTACGCGCGCCGCGGGAATCAACCATGCGCGACGCGGGCTTAAGGCGGTGGAGCACATTCAAATGCCGAAGAAACGGGGAAAAGATAAGTACGCGCGCCGCGGATTTCACTTATGCGCGGCGCGGTTGCGGGAAATGTGCAAGTATAAGTAGATGCATTTCCAGCCGAAAACCCGAGCAAAGACCGGGTGTAAAATCGACCTTGAAGCTCTTTGACTCCAGGATTTCATTTCAGCAAGCTCACAATTGGTATTTTATGTTTTTGGATTTAATTTCCTTTTAGTAGCAAGTAGTTTTATAGCTAAAGTCTTTGGGAGTGACAACCACTGACTTTGAGCACTTAGGTTTCTGTTTTAGAAACATTTGGTTACTGTTTTTGTGATTGGAATTCAGATTTGGTGAATGAAAAGCATTTGGTTACATTTAATCTTAGCTTTTCGGTGTTTTGGATGTTTGTGTTTGGTTGATTGATTGATTGTATTTTGGATATTGTTTTGGACCTTGTTAGGACTGTTTTCCTTAGCTGAAATCAGTAGTTAATTAGGTTATTTGGTAAGCATTAAACCTTGGCTAGTAACTGTTCAATAGGACTTTAACTAGTGGCTAGTTTATGCTTTGCTTGGTGTGGCTAGTTTGGATGCCTTTGATTGCTTCTGATTCAGAGATGTACTTCTGATTTCAGAAAGTGACTAGGTCATTTGGACATAGCTTAGCTTGGCTTGAGTGTTTGATCATTGTCTCATTTTCTAGTGATTAGGAAAATAGAAACCAGATCCTACGACTATATTTGTGACACTATTAGTTGGTAATCTCTCATCTAGTCTAACCATGAAGCTCCTGTGGATCGACCCTGACTACCGCTATACTAGTGTGTGTGTTAGGTTTTCTCTTATTTTTGACCGCACGACGACCTCTGCGCGTGTCACATAGTCATGGAGATTAGACTAAAAATGGTAATGCACTACAAGTACATGTAGCGTAAACAAACAATAATTATACAAATAATGATTCACGTATAAATGTCCCAACAATGTCTCAATGGTGAAAAAAATAATAAAATGAAGTTGGAACATATTAAAACCACATGATACACCCCAAAAGTATTGAAAATTATAAAATATGGGGTAGATTACTCACTTTAGTCCAATAATGAATGCACGTGTTGTACGATAGACGGCTCGAGTCAAAATGTCGTAGAACCTAATATAATTAATAGTTTTGGCATAGGAATCGATAAACGGGAATATAGTATTAATAAAAATAATTAGACACATATTCTTATATTAGATGAATTAACAATAATCCAAATTTTGTTATATTAATGTATTCATATGTTAAATGAATTTTAAATTGAATTAATTACTTTGCTTAATTAATTTATATTTTCACTTTGGGCAAGATTTTAATAATTTCTTATTAAAATAATAACTAGTCAAATTATAAGTATTTACAGATTTTATATATTATAAACAATTATTTATATGAAATAATCATTAAAAATGCATTTTTACATGCTTAGATATTTAGGAAAATGGTTTTAAATACTAAACAGTAATGAAACATTCTGAAATTATCCGAAAATCATTATTTCATAAAATAGTAATTACTGTAAAATTTTCATATTTTTCTTAACTGCTTTAGTATTTATTTAGTATTTTAATAATTAAACCACAACAAATTTCGGGAAAAATAATAAATGATTCTCAAAAATTCTGGAAAATTAATCATAGTTTTCTAACTTTATATTGAGCCTACTGTAAATATTTTGGATATTTTGGACTATGGGATGTATTTCTTATGTTTTTCATTATTAACTAATCAATAAAATCATAAATAATAGGGAAATATTAATAGAAATTCATTAGACTTTTTATTTATGATTAACATGTTATATATGATATTCTGATAAGGTGTTATAATTTTTGGACATGTGTAGCTATTTATTATCAATTTAAACCATTAAATAATCATTAAATCAGGAAAAATAAGCAAACATTCTTACAAAAATCTGTAAATTTTGTCATGGAGTCTTTAAAATGTTAATAAGTTGCGAAAAATATAAAATCTAGTTTTTAACATACATAACTATATGTTGCAATTTATTTATCTACAACAAAATAAAATACAAAATAAGCATCAAACAGTAATATAAATACATGAAACTTTATAAATCCACTTTACCCAATATATGGGTTGTTCCAAAATTTTCTAAGAATTTATTGACTGCAAAAATTATTTTATGTGAATTATTGCCCTATTTATTTTCAATAATTATAGTAATTCAATAAAAATAAGTTATTTTCTGAAAATTTCCAGAACTTCTTATTTTATTGATGGGATCCTGAGAAAAATCAGGTTTATGCATAAAATGAGTTTTAGATAGTTTGGTGGATTTAATTTGTTTCATTCATGAATTTGAGACTTTTAACAACATACCTTGATGAATGCTTCAAGAGGAATGAAGATTTGAGTATATTGGAGTGTTCTTGGCTGAAATATGAAGATTTCTAGGAGGAATTTTGAGATTGAGAGTGAGAGAAAGAATAGATATGGTTTGAGTGGTGATGAGAATAATGTGTTGGGAGAAAAATGAAAGGAAAGATGATGGGAGGTGTGAGTGGGAGACAATAGGAATAAACTTTTATTTTTGGTGGTCTTCATAATTCCCCACTAACACAAGCATCTTAAGAGTTTTATAAAATTTAATGTAGTGTTTATAAAAATAGAGTTTTATAAAAAAAAATAGGTTATTATTTGATTATAACAATCAACTTTGATTTGAAGTTTAATTATAGCATTCAAGTTTGATTTTTTTAATTTTATTAGAGCATCATACTTTGATTTGATTTTAATATGATATCATAATTTAATTTGATTATAGTTATAACGTTATACTATGCTATATTGCTATTAACGTCAATTTATATCGTAGTGTAAGGGTTTTGATCATATTAGCGTCAAGAAATCTCGAGTAGGGTTTATTAAATTTCCAATTGGTTTGGGTTGACCCGAATCCATTTTAGGCGGATGTCACAGCATGTGTAGATAACCGGCACGTTAACTAGAGATGACAATTGACTTCAAGAGTTCCAAGCAATTTGCATGGTTATTCACACTCGGTTTGTGATCCTCGGTATCCCAGTCAGAAACAGCGGGGCATTCCCGAGATTAAAACATGCTATCGAACAGTTTGGTAAATCTCAATGAAACTAGGAATTCCATTATAATATGATTATGTTTCCTAGGTGGAATTGGCTGAATCGTCATTCGCCTACCTTATAAAATTTACAATATAGATTACGGCATCCCTTTTCGGTATTGTAGATTGTTATTGTAGGATCCTAGCCTTATATTTATTCTTGGGTGAATATAAGGATTATTATTATTCATATCTAATTAAAACTACATTCTTCTTGTTCAGATGTCTTCTGACCAATCCGTTCCCCACTCAAATCCCAGTAATGTCACCTCGATTATGTCATTATGCTCGAATGTGACGTTGGACGGCACTAACTATAATGACTGGATTCACAACATCAAGATGGCTCTTCGGCTTGAACACAAAGAGTATGTTCCGGAGACCAAGCTCATTGATGTGGACACTGAAACCGCTACTCCCGAAGAAATCGCTACATACACTAAACACTCTGATGATGCAACCAAAGTGGCTTGCATCATGATCGCTACTATGAACCCTGAACTGCAGCGTATCTATGAGGACTATTGGCCTTACGAGATGCACAAAGAGCTCATGGAAAAGTTCCGCAAGCAGGAGCGCATCGAAAGGCATGAGGTTGTAAAAGCCTTCACTAACGGCAAGCCCAAGGAGGGCGAGTCCATCTGTACACATGTGCAAAGGATGCATGGTTACGTGGAAAGGCTTAGGAAGCTGGAAATGCCTGTGCATGAGGATTTGGCAGTTGACATAGTGCTGAATTCCATGCCAAGTTCTTATGACCAGTTCACAATGGCGTATCATTTGAACAACAACCAGGCAACCCTAGCTGAATTACACCGCATGCTTCGGACGGGATGAAGGGAAAAAGTTTGCTCCCTGTCAACCCGTCTGTCCTGGCTATTGGCTCTGGAAAGGGAAAGAAACGGAAAGGCCCCCCTAAGCAAAACTGGAGGGAAAAGACTCATGTCGGGTCATCTAGCAGTGCCCCGAAAGGCAAGTCTTCCTGTATTCCACATGTTCAGAACCCCAAAGAGGCCGACTGCTTTTACTACAAGCAAAAGGATCATTGGAAGAGGAGCTGCCCAGCGTATCTGCAGGACATCAAGGACGGTAAAGTGAAACCGTCATAGGCAGGTACGTATTCTATATCTAATAACTCATCTTTTCCCGTTCATGGGTCCTTGATACAGGATGTGGTTTTCATATTTGTTCTGATTTGCAGGGCCTAGAGGAAAGTAGGGAGCTGGAGCATGGCAGACTGAACATGGTCATGGGCAATAAGCGAACGTCACCTGTTACCAAGATCGGTGTTTATGGACTGATGCTGAGTAGTGGAGTTAGATTAAATTTACATAATTGTTGCTATGCGCCTGATATGGCTAAGAACATAATTTCTTTTCATGCACTATTTAGACAAGGTTTTTATTATGAGTTCAATAAATTGAATGGTTCAATTTCTGTTTTCAAAAATGATGTTTTTATATTTAATGCTATGCCTTGTGATGGTGTTTATGAATCTATTATGTGTATTGATAATTATGGTAAAAATGTTTTAACTATTGATGCTTCAAGTGGTGTAGAAAAGGCATGTCTGTGGCATTGTCGCCTTGGCCATATAAACAAGAAACGCATCGCCCAACTCCAAAAGGATGGAGTGTTGGAATCATTCGACCTCGGGTCGCATGATGTATGTGAATATTGCTTACTTGGTAAGATGACAAAATCACCATTCAAAGGTTCCTTTGAAAGAGGTGAAGGTCTGTTGGATATCATACACACAGATGTGTGTGGTCCCTTCAAAACAACCACTAAAGATGGCACGTGGTTCTATGTGACCTTTACCGACGATTTTAGCAGATATGGGTATATCTACTTAATCAAGAATAAGTCGGACACCTTTGAAAAGGTCAAAGAGTTTAAGAATGAAGCGGAAAATCAATTGGGCAGAAAGATAAAGATACTTAGATCCGACAGAGGCGGTGAGTATCTTAGTATCGAGTTTCTCGATTACCTCAAGGAATGTGGAATTGTTTCACAGTTATCACCTCCAAGAACACCTCAGTTGAATGGTGTTGCTGAAAGGCGAAACCAAACCCTGTTGGACATGGTTCGTTCCATGATGAGTCGAGCTTCACTTCCGATCCATTTCTGGGGGTATGCCTTAGAGATTGCCGCCCATATCCTAAATCTTGTCCCAACCAAGAAGGTTGCGAAAACACCACACGAGATGTGGACGGGGAAATTTCCCTCGTTGGCACACATCAAAGTCTGGGGCTGTGAGGCTTACGTAAGACGTGAGACCCATGACAAGCTCGTAGAAAGAAGCGAAAGGTGTTATTTCATCGGATACCCAAAACAGTCTTTTGGATACTTGTTCTACAAACCAAGCGAGGACGTGGTCTTTGTAGCAAGACAGGGGTTCTTTCGAGAGAGAGAGCTCATTTCCAAAGAGGACAGTGGGAGCACCGTCGATCTCGAAGAAATTCGGGAGACAGCCGATGAACCAACCTTATAAGAAACTAGCCACCAACATGAGGAAGAGGTTCCTGTTGGACCGACCGACATATCATTGCCCCTTAGGCGTTCAGGTAGAGTTAGCATGCCGCCTGAGTTCTATGGTTTCCCTATTACTTCGGACGGTGACACGTTAGTCAGTGATCGTACATTGACTAATTTGGATGAGCCAGATAACTACCGTGAAGCGGTGGCAGGCCCCGAGTCTGCAAAATGGAAAGAGGCAATGGACAGCGAGATAAAGTCCATGTATGACAATCAAGTTTGGAACTTGGTTGATAATGTACCGGGTCAAAAGACAGTCGGGTGCAAATGGATCTTCAAAAAGAAGACCGACATGGATGGAAAAGTGCATACTTATAAAGCTCGGCTGGTTGCGAAGGGATTCACTCAAACCCCGGGGGTTGACTATGATGAAACCTTCTCACCAGTAGCCAAGATTAAGTCAATCAGGATAATGCTTGCCATAGCTGCGTTTCATGATTATGAAATCTGGCAGATGGATGTCAAAACCGCTTTCCTTAACGGGAAACTGACTGAGGATGTTTACATGAGTTAGCCAGAAGGTTTTGTAGACACAAAGCACCCTGATAAAGTATGTAAGCTTGAAAGATCAATCTACGGATTGAAACAAGCGTCTCGCAGCTGGAATCTCTGTTTCCATGAGAAAGTCAAAGAGTTTGGTTTCTCGGGGAGTGAAGATGAGTCATGTGTATATGTCAAGGCTAGTGGGAGTATAGTCACTTTCCTGGTACTGTATGTTGATGACATACTGCTCATGGGAAACGACATTCCGACCTTGCAAAATGTTAAAGCTTGGATCGGGAAGTGTTTCGCCATGAAAGACCTAGGAGAAGCTGTTTATATTCTCGGGATAAGAATACTTAGATATAGAAAGAGAAAACTGATAGGTTTAAGCCAGTGTACATATTTGGAAAATGTGTTAAAGAGATTTAACATGGAAAATTCTAAAAAGGGAGAGTTACCAATCCAAAGTAATATTAAATTGAGTAAGACTCAAAGTCCGAGTACCGATGAGGAAATAGTTGAAATGAGTCGGGTACCTTATGCTTCGGCAGTAGGGTCGATCATGTATGCTATGACATGTACTCGTCCCGACGTATCCTATGCGCTGAGCATGGTTAGTCGGTTCCAGGGTAATCCTGGAAAAGCACATCGGATTGCAGTCAAGAACATACTCAAGTATCTACGAAGGACAAAGAATATGGTATTGGTCCTTGGTGGCAGTGACGACTTGAAAATGAGTGGATATACAGATGCCAGCTTCCAGACAGATAGGGACAGTGGACGGTCCCAGTCGGGCTAGGTATTTCTTTTGAACGGTGGAGCGGTCACTTGGAAAAGTTCCAAGCAGGAAATGGTGGCTGATTCAACGTGCGAATCAGAGTACATTGCAGCAAGTGAAGCGTCTAAGGAAGCGGCTTGGCTGAAGAATTTCATCGGGGATCTAGGAGTTGTCCCGAGCATTCAGGAGCCAGTGGAACTTTTCTGCGATAATGAAGGAGCGGTCGCCTTGACAAAGGAGCCGAGAGACCATGGAAAGTCCAGGCATATCGAAAGAAAGTACCACTACATTCGACATCAAGTAGAGGAAGGACACTTACTGGTTAAGCGGGTATCATCAGAAGAAAATCCTACAGATCCTTTGACTAAGGCTCTGAGTAGGATCAAGCACAATCAGCATGCCAGGAGCATTAGACTGAAGGATGATATTAGTTTTAGTAATTAGATAGGTTAGAAACTTGTAACAGTATAAATGTAATTGACTCAGTGATTTTATAATTGAGATTTATAAATGAGTATTGTTACTGCCTTTGTCAATTGTTTATTTATGTGTTTCTATATTTGCATGTTTAACTTCCTTAATAATTAGATTATTTAAATTTCCACAGTCGATCACACTGTTAGGGAGTAAGTGTGAGTGAAGATTGTCATGAATCGGTTGCAGACTGTCTAATGAGTTAGACATTACAGTAAGACTGCTGCAACATTCATGAGTACTTAGAAAATAGAGATTTGAGTATTGGATAAACCCGTGCTTAACAGATTGCTTCATGGATTATATCACAAGCAATGTTAAGACGATAATATCCGGTGATCTTTAAGTGGAGAGATATGATCTGTTACTTGTGATACAAGTACTTATTGACAATGCGAAAACGCGCCAGTAACTCGGTGTTACAAAACGCATTGTTGTATGTATTTGGACCCGCAAAAGGTACAGACATATAAGTCAAAACTTATCCGTCCCCTGACCCAATAGGAAACAGATATCTGTAGGCCTCTCGATGATTTTGAAGTTGACTGAAAGTGTTGGACAACCGGGAATAATTGATGTGTTCAATTAGTAGTCTCTAAAGTCATATGCAAATCAGAAATCGAGGAACAGAGTATCAGACCAAGATTGATGTTAATCCATGTCTTGAGTCTGAAAATATCTTGTTGGACGGAGGATCATCATATCACTTATCTTTGGACAGAACTGACTGGGTCAGAGTTCAGACAATTAAAGTCATAGACTTATCCAAGTGGGAGACTGTTGGATTAGGTGTCTAATCCATGACTTATAATTGTATTTATCTTATGAATAAAAGCAAAGTCCATTTAGGTTGCCCTCATAGCTGGAGAATTGATATACAGTTTAGTAGAGAGAAAGGCTGATTTATTAAGGGTTTAATAAATCAATAGAATATGTATAGATAGTTTATTAATATATTTAAGTGTTAATATATTAATTAGAAACTATATTAATTAATTAAGATTTAATCTAGAATTAATTGGATTTAATTTAGTGATTAAATAAATTAATAAAAGGTGCAGGGACTGGTTGGCATTTATTCAATAGTTGAATAACTGGCCAGGTAAAAGCCAGGGACCAAAATGGCGCCACCCTGGAGGCTTCTCTAGGGTTTGGCGAAACCCTAATTAGGGTTTTGGTAAGCCTGGTCCAAGTGGTCAAAAGCCTTGTCCAGTTGGAGGCTCCTTAGGGTTTCAGGTGTAACCCTAGGAGGCTATAAAAGGAACCCCCTGGCACCTCATTATTCACACCATCTCTCTCTCTCCCTTACTCTGCTGGATTGTCTTCTCCTTGCTTGGGTGTGACTTGCATTTGAGGCAGGATCTCTTTGCTGCTTGCTTGAAGGATCATAAGATCAAAGGTTGGTTTTTCCTAATTCTACTTTAGAATTGAATTGTATCCTTTATGGTTTTAGTTCTTATCTTCATAGAAGAAAACATAGATCATATTAGGGTTGCATGTGAACCATAGGGATTTTTGTGTTCATTATTTGCATAGAAACCCTTCATCATATTTGTCATTTTAATTTTATTTTCTTCATTTTTTTCGGTGGACTTCAACACACACACACAATATGTGTGTCTAAGTTGGAACCAGACTGTAAGAAACCGATAATAGCAATGTACTTGATTTTTTTCTTTTTTTTTGGTGGACCGCAATACACACGCATACACACATTATGTGTGTGTTTCTAAGTTCAAATCAGACACTGACCAAATCTGCAAAAATTTTATTTTTTATACCGCCCAACTTTACTTATAACACCAAATATAGCAACGTACTTTCATATTTTCATTTTATTTGCTTTTTTATTTTTTTTCCATTTTTTATCAGTGGAACTGCATCACACACACACACACACACTTTTTGTGTGTGTTTCTGCATATTTTATTACAAGTATCTATAGCTTGAAATCATCTCAAGCTCAAGTACTTTTTGATTCTGGTGCTAGTGTGTCTTTTATGTCGGTGTCTTTTGCATCCAAATTGGGTGTTTCATTGGTCGATTTACATGAGAGTATAGTAGTAGATATAACGGATGAGAGATGTGTCCTTGTAAATAGTCAATATGAACAGTGTCAGCTTGAGATCTGCGGGGTCACGTTCCGTATTGATCTGAAGCCGATCACTAATAATGAGTTTGTTGTCGTAGTTAGGATGGATTGGTTAGATGATAATAGAGGTCAAATGGATTGTCATGATAAGACAATCTCAGTAAAAACACCGAGTAGTTTCTGATTATTGATACGATGTGAACGTCGTTCTCGAAAAGTACCAATAGTGTCCTTTGCAAGGGCTCGGAGATACATTGAGAAAGGGGGTCAATTAATTATGGCACATGTGACTCGTGTTGAGTCAAAACACCCCAAGATTGAGGAAGTAGAAATGGTTTGCGATTATGTCGATGTATTTCCCGATGATCTTCCAGGCTTACCACCGGATCGACAAGTTGGGTTTGTTATCGATATCATATCGAGGGGCAAAACCGGTAGCTCGACCACCTTATCGGTTGGCGCCTTCTGAGATGGAACTTGGGAAGCTGAGGAGGAGTTATGGTCAAAATATCCCTTTTCGTTTCAAGAGATTCTGAGGACGGAATCTTTTGAAGGGGGTAAGAACTTGTAATACCGTGTTACTAATTAGTAACGAAATTGTGTTAATCATAGTGTAATTAAGATTAAGTAGGTTGTTATATGAGTTAGGATGGTTAAAAACCCTTTAAGATGAAATTTTACCATGAAAAAGGCCAAAAGGAGGTTACACAGGTTGTGTAAAAAGGATGCAAAACCCAAACCGAGCTCTGCCAGACCTACACGGGTCGTGTTGACAAACACGGATCATGTAAATAATCAGAAAGCATGCAGTAGGATCACACGGGTCATGCAAAATCAACACGGGTGGGGTTTTAAAAGTTAGTGACGCTACCTTTAGAGGTTAGCGCCGCTAACCTGTGCTGAGTGGAGTATAATTTGCTGCAAACCTTCATTTCAAGGAAAAGAAAACCCAAATAGATTTTCAGAGCACAAAAGGCGATTTTAGGTCAGTTTGAGCTAAGGGTTTGCGTAGGAAATCTTGAGGAAGTCGAATCTAACACCATAAACGCGTTCTTGATTCCTAAATCAATGAGGTGAGATAGTTTACGAGTTTTGGGTTTAAACCCTAGGTTTCTACATCTGTAAATTTGCTATGATTTACCACATAAGTTGTTAGTAAGTTATTAGTAGGTGTTACTTTGAGTAATTGGTGTGATTATTATCGTGTTTCTACGGTTGAATAGAAAGAACCACAAAATTTGATTCTTAATTCTTTGAGTTTGATGTTATTGAGTTAATTGAAGATGTTAAGACCTAATATGTGATGATATTTCACAGCTGATACCTATAGGAAGGAAGGAGAGACCCGGGGAACAGGTGGAACACGAACTACCAGACTTTTAGGTGAGTAGTTACTTATTAATTTATTTGATGAACCGTGTTATGTTGAGATGTTCACTGCAGAAAAGAAGTATTCCATGAGTTATGATATATATATATATATATGTATATATATATATATATATATATATATATATATATATATATATATATATATATATATATATATATATATATATATATATATATATATATATATATATATATATATATATATATATATATATGGAGAGGATCAACATAGAACCCCATTTTATGCATAGAACCATAGAACCAATCTTCTAACCCTTGGATCAAGCAATCAATTGCTGTGATTAAAAGATGATTTTTGATTTAAATAAATTTTTTCTCTTAAACTAGATCTGGAAGGGTAAAAAATTGGTATTCACCTTTTCATAAACACTTATCAGATCTAATTTCAGATCTAGATCTGAGTTTTTCTCTTCTCACAATGTTCAACAACAAAAAATCCTTCTCTTTGATTTGAACCACCTACGTTCGCCACCATCGCCGCCGATCCCCACCATTATCGACGGCAACCCTACCACAGTTGACGATCGCCACCATCGCCGCCGATTGCCACAACTATTACAACTAATGAACAAGTTCTGTTGCTGCTCCGCTAGCTCGCCTCCTTCGTTGCTCCGGTGAAACACTATCATCTTGCCTCCTTCTCTTTCTCTCTGATCTGCGGTGAAACTCCATCAAATCTACTGCCTTGCACAACTCTCATGTCCTGATTTCAGTTTATGTTAACATGTTTGAAACATTTATGAACAATTTATCTTGAATGTTCATTACTGAACATTTATGAACACTTCTCTATTGTTGACTTAAATCTGCTTTATTGTTTAGTTAAGTTTTTTTAGTGTTAGATTATATTATGTTTTACTGTTACATTATATTATTTGTTTCTGTTGATCTTAAACAAGCAGTTATGTTTTTTTAAGCTTTTTAACAATGTTAATGTCATTAATGAACATATGATTGTTCAGTATTGAACACTTTTCTGTTGAACACTTTTGTGAAATCGAATCTGATGAAACAAATGAATGAACAGATTGGTCCACTATCCACAGACCACAGGTAGATCATCTCGTTGAATGTTCTTCAAATACGAATGTTCAGTAATGAACATCCCAATGTTCAGTAATGAACATCCCGATGTTCATTAATGAACATTTATTAACACAACGTTAGTTATTGACACGATTGTTTATTTCACACTATTGTTTTTAGTTCATAAATTAACATTTTTAATTATGTTCATTACAGAACACAAGTATAGAATTCTAACTTTTTTGCTATTAATAAGTTTGTTAGCCATGAAGAAAGAGTATATGAAGATTAAAACTAAAATGAAAGCAAAAGAAGAAAATGATGGTGGTGATTTGGTTTGATTGCAGCATAAGAGAAAAAAAAAGAAGGAATATGAGAAAGAGATATTAGAGTTGAAGCTATACGACGCTGGAAAATTTTTTTTTTTTGTATAAATGTTCATCAATGAACATATAGTTGATATTTATGTATGTTCATAACACTTATACATGTTCAGTTATGAATATTTATGAACATGGCTAAAATATTGGTTTTGTATCAATGTTTATTCATGAACATATATTCACAAGTGAACATGAGAAAATGTATTTAGGTTGATATTTATGTTTAATCATAACACTCATACATGTTCTGTTATGAACATGACTAAAATTTTGGTTTTTGTATTAATGTTCATCTATGAACGTGTGTGTATGAACATTTCTGAACAAGACTATTTTATGGGATTTTGAACATAACATTCATTGATGAACATATACATATATTCATCAATGAACATACGTATACGTTCATCAATGAACATATAAGTGTAATCTACCATCATGCATGTATCATCCTAATTTGATCTAACTGTCAAGAAGATAGTTCTATGGTTCTATGCATAATAATGGTTCTATATTGAACCCACCCCTATATATATATATATATATATATATATATATATATATATATATATATATATATATATATATATATATATATATATATATATATATATATATATCTTGAGTGTTTGAAGAATGAGCTATAGTGTGTTAATCACACTAAGGACTGAGATATTCCATTGAAATTGAGTTTAATGAGATCTTGGGTGTGATAATTTAATTCAACCTTAATTACTCACTAAGCTCGTGTAGCTAATAAATTGTTGTTATTGTTGTTGTGTTTAGGTCCGGTAGTGGTGATCGTGGGAAAGGTAGCTTGGAGGAATAGCTGAAGACTGGACTAGGACCTGGTTTTGTTTGGACTATGTTATAGACCCGGTTTTGTGTAATCTAGTTTTTGAAAACTTGATGTATATAAACTAGAACTTAAACTATGTTTTTGGTAACATCTTGTATAACTTGTTTCTAAACTTTGATTTCACCTTTAAGATATGTATTGTTTTGAGAAATTCAAGGTGTAAATCTAAAAGTGAGAAACCGGGCATTACAGCAGAAGTTAGATGAACCAAGGCCACATGAATGTGTTACAAAGAAAATTGCAAAGCCGAATATTTTGGATGTTTCTTTTATTTCACATGAGATGAACAACAATAAAGGTATGAATTTCGTCGGTCTTTAAACGTTCATGTGAAATGACAAAGGTTCCTGTCTCTAATGCATTGAAAAGCAACGGCCTAATTCATTAGTTGCTTTGCTTAATGTTCTCCAAAGTCAAACAAGAAAAGGGCAGTTTGGTCATAAAAAGTCTATGGTCTTTCACCAAGTTGTACATCACGTGGGAAGCTATATTGAATCATTTAATGCATGGCTTGCCTCATCATAAAGCTAAAATTGGAGGTATTGGAAATATGTCCAAGTCATCAACTGTGGTGATATTTCTAATAATAGCACGGTCTTATTTGGGTTGCCTTCACGACCCAGTAAAAACAATCAGTAGCAGAAATAATAGATGATTGATCAGTTTATTAATTAATTGAGAAATTAATTAATTAGAAACTTGATCAAGAATTAATTGTGAAATTAATTTAGGGACTGGATTGTAATTAATTAATATATTAATTAATAGAACAAGTCCAGGGGGTGCGGCCGCTAAAAGGCTCCGAATTTTGAAACCTAAGGAGCCCATGCAGTATAAATAGAGGCCTTAGGGTGCAACCCTAAGGCATCCCATTCCCTTGAGTGTTCCGCCACCTCCAAGAAACCATCACCCTCCCTCTTTGTTGAATTCGTTAAACCCTTCAAGGGTTCCTGGATCGATTTCTTCAGCCTGAAGAAGTTTTTATCTGCTTTTTCTTCTGGTGTTCTTGGGTGTGAATCAATAGAGGGATTCTGGTTTGGATCCTTAACATCCAACCACAAGGTATGAATCGATTTTCATGAATTGTTCATGCTATTTTTATTAGAGCCATTGTTCCTAGGTTGCATGCACATTAGATTAAAACTTGAATAAGAATTGTTTTGCCTGCTGAAATTTTCGATTTACATAGGTATTATGCTCGAAAATTGCATATTATGAATTTTGCTTGATTTGTGCCCCAATATACCTGTTCATCGAAAATTTGGAGGGTTTAGAAACCCTCCATAGGATTTGGCAGCCAGGGTTTCACAAAGCCTTGCTTGCCTTGCAAGTTTCCTAACTTGCATAGTTGCCTTATTTGCTAGTTGCCTTAAACTGCTCCATTTAATTTAAGTTGATTTAATTAATTATTAAAGGTGTTTTAATGAAATAAAATATGATGAACATAAATTTTAAATTGTTTAAAATTTTACCCTTAATATATTTAGAATAGTATTTATATATTATTAAAACTTAAATTAAAACAAGAACATTGGTCAAACCATGACTAGGCTCCTCCACTTAAAATGTGTTTGAAGGTTTGAAGGAGGATTCTTATGAATCCTAATGAGGTTTGTTTTTAAATGACATTTATTGTCTACCCCCTCGCCGTCTGTCACGGTTTTCATAGTGAAGTTACCGAAGGGGTTTGATAGAGCAATGTTTATCAGTTAAAAAGTATTTAACTTAGAAGTATTAAAAAAGACTCGTTTTAATTAAAATAAAATGTAAATTATATGTTACCCATGAAAAACGCACATTTTCCTTATGATCTACTGACGGAGCTGTGTGGTTAATCGACACGTCAATCTAGGTCATAGTTGAAGATGATGTGGCACTCGTGATTCTTAAGCGTATCTTAAGTCGATGATCACATGGTTTTTTGCATGGTCTGTTCACCATCTGATCCATGATCCATGACATCCCTGTCATGAATTTGAGATGAGCATAATCGAGATTTAACATGTCATTGACCTCGGTTAATGAATCTCACAGACCTAAGAATTTCATAGAGACTGAAATTTGTAAGGATCTAATTTCTTGGTTTATGCTTGGCATTAAAGATGACAAAAACAACATTTGATGGGCTGACTTGGGATTTCGGCCTGGACCGAAATCGTCCTTGTTTTCGGTGTGAAGGACCGAAATCCTCATAGATTTCGATTGGGCTGTAGCATGTTTTCGGTGGGCTTGTGTGTGGATGGGCTTAGGTCTTTAGGAAATGTATAAATAGTGCTTTCCTTGTCATTTGTTAGTGTTGGTCAAATTAGAGGAGCATATACAGATTTATTGTCATTCGATCAAGGAACCTTATGTACCAGTCTGTTATTCTTAATAGAGTGCATTGAAGGTTTGTAGTATCCGTTCTTGTTTGTGTTTCGTTATTATTGCTTGATTGGATTCCGCACAATCAAGTGATTGATTGATACCAAGTAGATCTAGGATTATTGGGACCTACAATTCGTATCAGAGCTTGAAAACTTAGTGTTTTTGAGTTTTTGGTATCAATCTCATCTTTTCTTTGCTTGGATCTTGGAATTTTGGAGGTTTCTGGACTGTTTAATCGAGTTTTTGGTGTATTTGTTCTTGGTGTTCTTCGTGTTCTTGGCAATCTTCAAGCAAAAATATCAAAAACTGTGTTTTGATCCAAAACAACGTTATTGTAGCTGTTTGTGCGAGATCTAGATCTGAAAAGGTTTTTCGGTCACGCTCCCAGACCTTTTCGGTGGCGGCGCTGAACTCAGAGCTTTTCGGTTAGGGTTTTGAAGGTTTTCGGTCCATTAAGGAGGATTTTGGTCAGCCTTTTAAGGATTTTGGTGCAGCTAGGGTTTCTGAGGATTTCGGCCAGGATTTCAGTCAGACAAGGTTTTCGGCCTGGGGATTTCGATCAGGATTTCGGCCAAGGGTCTGGAACCTAGTTTTTCGGTCTACAGTGATTTCGTTCAAAAAGGGGGTAAAATTTTTCGAAAGGTCTGGGTCAAATTTGGTTTTTCGGCGAATTTGTTTTTGGGTTTTTGATCAACATTTTGGCATTTGAAGGCTTTTTGGTCCTCTAGAACCTTTAAAATGGCAACAAAAGATGCTTCAGAAGTTGCTTGTTCTTCTCAATCGTGTGTTGATATAATTTCCAAACTTCGCGAACACAACGATAACCTCGTTAGACAAATATTTGAATATGAAAATATTGTCTATAATACCAAAAAGAAATTGAAACCATTTCAAGAAAAATTAGAAGCCAAAACATCATATTTTAACAAACTGCATGAAGAATTCACTGAAAAATCTTATCATCTCAAATTTGCAAATGAAGAATTTGCTAGATTAACTGCTGAAATTGATGCATTGAAATTAAAATTTCAAAATACTGAATTCAACTTTAAAAAATTCGATGTATCAAGTGAAGTAGTTGAATCCATCATTGAACATCAAACCAAACGATCTAGTAAACATGGTGAAGGACTTGGTTATCGAGCTGTTCACCCTCCCTTTAATAACAATTTTACTCCACCCCTTGAAACCGAAGAGTCAGAAGAGTGTTATCTTTCCAAGGTTATCCCAAAGGATCAATCTGGCACCGCTGAGAAGGTTAAGGAGAAAATTGATAATGTTTCTGATCAGTGTGCAGATACAACTGAGAAAGATGATGATGAGTCCGGTTCTGAAAAAAAATCTTCTAACGCCTCATCTATAGTTACTCCTGATGACCATGTAAGCAAATACACTGAAGCTGCTGGCTGTTCAAAGAAAAGTAATGATGTAGCTACAAGCTCAAATGTTCGGGCCTCTGAAAAATTCAAGCCACAAATGTTTGTGAAGGAGGGTAACATTCCCTGTGGACCAAGACCTAGTCCCAGTAAATGTGGTTGCACTTGTACTTGTTGAAACTCCTTGAAAAACTCAAAAGGACAAGGACCAAGTCACAACCTCGTCTACTTGAAAAGACAAACATACTTCAATTGTGGGATTGCAGGTCACATGGCCAGGAATTGTCCTTATCGCCCATATGTTCCTTTCTACGCACAATGCTAGCAGAACGTGCCAAAAGGGAGATCTTCCAAAAGAAAGCCCTCAAGATATCGATCAAGAGAAGGTGATTGGAATGAAGCAAGATGTAACAACTGTCAAATTTAGTCAACAAAAGTCAACTCAAGTCAGCCAAAGCGTACATTAAGTCAATATGTGAAATGTAAATTCCATAACCTCTACGATATATTATTTGATATTATAATACTACGTATGCTAATTCAAATCAATTATGCGAACAAACCCTGCTGAACTAGATGTTTTTAATATAAAAAAAAACAAATTTACGTCGTGAATAGTGTCCGGCAGGAACAGTGATCCGGCATGAATAGTATCCGACGTGAACAGTATCCGACGTGAACAACGATCCCGTGAATAGTATTCGACGTGAATAGTGATCCAGCGTGAATAGTGACCAGCGTGAATAGTGAACGGTAAAAGTTTAAAACTCTTCGGAATATTACAAATTTTATATCAAAACGTAGATAAAATTACGACGGTTCCAAATATATAGTTATATTTTTACCAAACATTATATATAAAAAGTTATGTTAGAAAAACGTATAATTTAACTTGAAAGCGACGTTTGATTATTAAAATATTTATATAATATAATAATAATTTTTTTTCAAAAGAATGTGTTGAAATCGGCCGTGTTTAACATTTGAAATTTTTTTTACTATTATTTATTTTTATTTTTATTTTATATAAAGTGGGCCCAACTTCATTATTTAATCAATTTTACACATTTTACCCTCAAAGAATTCGTATTTTCATTTCGAACACTACGTATGCAATACGTATTTTTAAGTTTATCAATAATATTATGTCGTTTTATAAAATGGAAAATTTACCGTCAAAACGGTGTCGTCAATACAAATAATCTGACGTCAAATTTTAATATTATTGATATTAGTTTTATATTTAATATTTTCTTTTTCTTTAAAAAGAAATTGTATTTACATTTAAACCCTATATTTTTATTAAACTTACAATTAATACTCTTTCGTTAATTCATTAAAGACATTTAGTTAAAAAGTTGATATTATTAAACTACGATTTTCGTAGATTATATTTTTATAAACAAAAATCATTTATTTTATATAAAAACTATTAAAACAATTTAAAGAGTATTTTAAGGGTATGTTTGTCATAAACAAAATTTAAAAGCTATAAACGTCAAATATCTGTATCTTGAGGGCCGCTATACGAAAATAAATTTACTATAAATAGAGGCTTCAATCCTCTCATTTCCTCACACCTTAGATCTCGATCTCTATATCACTAGATAGTATTGTTAGAAGATTCTTCAATATATATAGAAATATACGAAGAATGAGCGTTAGAAGTAGTTATTTCAGTTATAAATATAGTGAGTTCGAGTTAGAAACACGAAGAGTCGGGCGATCTAACAACAGTTGGCGATAAGATCCTAGTTGACATTGAGGTGAGTTCATACCCCTTCTTTTTATATTTATTCAAGTTTTTAAGGAGGAGAATACAAGTTATACTATAAAAATAGCTATTTATACTCATTTGTAACAGTAGTAAACAAAATGTAAATTTTGTAAACATCATTATGACAACAATTCAATTATTGTTCCAGAATATAATATCGAATGATCTACTTACGAGAGCGGTGTCTAGGCCGATCATTTGGGCTAGGTTGCTGGATTTCCGAAAGGCTTATACGCTGAAATGGTCCTGCCTCCCCATTTGATCTTCTACCTGGCCGTTTTTTATTTGATAGTCAAGAAATATTATATTTGAATTAATAAAGAGTATAACCAAGTTATTACACCACTATTATGGAAAATATCTTAACAGATATTGTTTATAAGCATTTAAATAAGTTATTTCACATATATTCGTAAATATATGCTTTTCACGACAAGAATACTAAAAATAAACAATTATAAGAATAGTTTGTGGTTATATATGTTACTATAACTGTTAGAACAAGATAATTAATTATATACAAATATATAATTATTATACATTACTATATTATCATGGGAAAAATGATAATGGGCAAATACAAGGGTTTTTCATATACAAACTTTACGTAAACAAGTTGATTGATACATACATTTTTATGAGACGGGTCTTCACAGTGCTTATTTAAATACGTACTATAAGTCCTGAAATTTATAACCAGAGTCTCGGTAAGAGAACGTGATATTTGTGTATAAATCTATACGGGATTGACAACCCCGCACCTGAGCTGCTAGCTACAGCTAGACCGACGGGTTTGAGGTGACAAATGTCATAACAGTCCGACGCCTAAAGAACGTCGAAGCAGGCCTACATGGTCACAGTATGGTTATAGGGCGTCTCACATGGGAAATCAACTTTATAAATTGTTTACGTAGAAATATACATTTTCAATGCCTTTATACTACAAGCTACGCTATATATTTTAGTCTTTGGGTTTTTAAGACTTGGATACATTCATAAAAAATATTGGATTTTCTTGGATTACAATACTACCTTTTACAAGGTAAGAGACTCCTAATACAAGTTTTATGGTATTAAAACTACATTTTAACAAGTTACAACTATAAGTATGGTTTTTACTTATACACACTGGTTCTATGGAAATTAAAACTACGTTTTATCAATTATATAAATATAAGTATGGTTTACTTATACATATGAGTTTTACAGAATTAAATCTACGATTGGTCTACGGGTAAACATCTATTTACACTATTTCATACAAGAATAAAACTACATAATACTATTTTCAAGTATAGAAATACTTATACATTCTCGGTCTTTAGGTTTTAAGACTACGACTCATTTATTAAAAAATATTGGATTTTCTGGTTTCAAACACTATCATTTTACAAGGAAAAATGATTATGGATTTTCTCATACAAAAATCTTATGAACTCACCAACGTAATGTTGACACTCTTTCAAACTACTTGTATTCTCAGGAAATTGATAAGGTAACTACAACCTTTGACGATGGGTCGCTATGGCGTCAAACTATGTATTTTGATATCATATTGTAATTGTATTTGAAACGTACAATCTTTTGAACTCTTGTAACATTTACAATTATATATATGATGGATGTGTTTGCTTTGATCACTATTGTACAAACGTTGTTATGATACTGTTCATGAAGTCATCCACCCTCAGACGTTTCCGCCATCGTGGTTTGGGGGTGTGACACAAAGGCCAAGAAGCAGGCCCCCAAGGACAACAAGACCGATTTGAGAGATGACTCTGTCAAATTGAAATCGGTAAGGTCGAGCTCTTCTTAAGGATCATCCTCGAGTCCTCACCGGCAACCTAAGCACAAATCGAGGGGGAGTGCTGCTTCAAAGTCAAGTGTTGATACACCCATCCGGTCAAACAACAAAAGACCCAAACAAAACTACCGATGGGTACCTAAAGGCCAATATTCCAATTCATCTAATTGTTCTGCTAACTCTTCATGTTATTTATTTGATAAGCAGGATATGATATTGGAACAAGTCAAGTGTGTAGATAGCAATGGTCAACCCAGTTTCAAGATGGACTGGGTTCCCAAGACCAACTAATCCCACTTCATGTGCAGGAGGAGCTACGGAGGAATATCATCAGACCTCGGTTTGTTGATAGTGCTTGTTCCAGGAACATAAATAGAGACATCTCTCAGCTGCACAACATTCAAATCTTTAATGGAGAGCATGTGTCCGTTACGGGAAGGGAAGAAAGGAAGGATCACGTGGGGATCATAACTAAAGACGTGTTAAAGATTGAAAAGGTAACTTTGCTCCAAACTGGATTTAATTCGTTTTGATGTCTAATAGTTCAATTTTTGAATATTTTCCTTTTGTTTCTAGTTAAATTTATGCATTTTCGTTCATTCTCCTCTATGCACAAATTTAGGGGGAGAATTAAAAACAACAAAAATCACAAAATTCAAAAATCCAAAAATATGTCTTATTTTTATGTCTTTACTTTTCAGAAAACTTAAAATCCAAAAATATGTTTTTCCTTTATGTCTTTACTTTTCAGAAAATCAAAAATTCAAAAATATTTTTTTTACATATTTGCACGATCATCAATGTTCCTGATAAATACCAATCAAGAATACAGATCAAAACTTCATGTCAAAGATGTGACTCACTATTACCGTGACTCTCTAAGACATTATTTACCTACCGACGACGCACCGAGTAATACCACTCACTGCTGATGTAACACTTAAGTGCTAGTGATTCTTACTGTTACACCATAGTAAGTTTGAAGCACTGACAACCGTTTCTTAACCAAATCTAAAAGTTTCTTCTGCAACATCAACTTCTAGACACTTTGAGAGAAACCACTCAGAGTCAAGAGTTACAAAGTCTGTGCCAATGGTTAGATTGCATATCGTAGTCTATCACACGCACCAATCCATTCTCAACCACCTCCATCTTTCGGTTGCGAGAAATAGATGACTCGTCATTTTAAACCAAATGGTGATGATATTTCAAAACTCTATGCCAGTGATCTCTGCTACTACACCAGTAGTAGATGTGAGGCATCAACAACCATTCTAACCCACAAAGCTTCTAAATTCAAGAGTTGGATGACTCAGTGTAATAAACTATACACTGATGACAACTCGAAAGTCTAGCCGATGGGTATGTCTAATAACCAAGACATATTACACGCTCATACCACTATTGACCTTAAATTTCTTCTAATGAAGATGTTAGTGACGCAATGTGATCTTACCTCACATTGATGAAACATCAAAACTCGGGTGAGTGAACGTTGTTGTTTACCACAATAGCTGTGAGACCCCCAAAAACTTCACCGGATTCAAATTTGGCACTAGGATGGTACACTCCGCAGAGTTTGGATACCATTGAACGTCTCGCCAAGAGTCAAGTCAACTTGTTGACTTGTCAACTGCATTTAGATCTTTGATCAAGGATATACAGGGGCCAAAATCAAAACAGCCACGAGTAGTTCTCTGATACTCAAACAATCGCAGTGCGTTCCTCCGGGTTCACACAGATACTGCGAGAAGTCTTATCCTGAGCCAAGGCTGAGTCCTTGAACAACTGTGGTTAGAGTTTTATGACTCAGTGACCCACATGATTTTTGGTCATCATTGCGTACTGGTTATAGTCAAAGACAATCCAGTGAAGTCTTTCAAGTAATGGAGCCAGAAGTGAAGTTTGAAGTTTCAACACAATCATTTCAACTCCAAAAGAAGGTGAATCATAATTCAATGCGACAAGTTGCTTGACTTCCTCCTTAGTCAGTTCGTTACTACTTTGTACCTTCATGTGATCAAGAAGAGAAGTGAAAGGTCAAACTCCAGTTCAAGTTAATGTCAAATCAAAAGCTAGATGTCATGACTTCAAGACCTATGCTGAAGCCTGTACACCCAATACGCTCTCAATGATTAAATCTGAAGACTGTCCAATACCAAAGATGTAGTTGTCTCTGCAATGTTCAGAAAGCTATTAACATCTACACCTGTCACTCGTAGAGGGGGAGATTGTTAGAATGTTGTTGCAGTGTTCAACTGAATGTCAAAATCAAGGCTTCAAGAGAAGCCTGAAGAGCAATGCAAGCAGTAAACCAAGGGGGAGATTGTTAGGATCTAATTTGTTAGTTTATGCTTGGCATTGAAGATGACAAAAACAACATTTTATGGGCTGACTTGGGATTTCGGCCTGGACCGAAATCATCCTTGTTTTCGATGTGAAGGATCAAAATCCTCATGGATTTCGGTTGGGCTGTGGCATGTTTTCGGTGGGCTTGTGTATGGATGGGCTTAGGTTATTAGGAAATGTAAAAATAGTGCTTTCCTTGTCATTTGTTAGTGTTGGTCAAATTAGAGGAGCATAGAGATAGAGATTTATTGTCATTCGATCAAGGAACCTTATGTACCAGTCTGTTATTCTTAATAAAGTGCATTGAAGGTTTGTAGAATCCGTTCTTGTTTGTGTTTTGTTATTATTGCTTGATTGGATTTCGCACAATCAAGTGATTGATTGATACCAAGTAGATCTAGGATTATTGGGACCTACAAATTTGATAAATGTATATCTACCTCAGTGACCATTATGTTGTGATTACGGCATCCCTCTTCACATCATAACTGTGAGATTTTGGATCCTAGCCTTGTTAAATAAAATTGGGTAATTATTCAAAAGGATTAAAATTAAACTAATAAATTCTGATTTTATAGATGTCTAAAGCTGGTGTCAATTCTCCTCCATCACCCGTCTCTGAAAGCTTTAGGAAGTATCTCCTAAATATGGATAAGCTCACTGGTCATAAGTATCTGGAATGGCTTCGTATTTAGAAATTGGTTCTAAGGTTTGAAGGGAAGTCATATTTGATTGAGTGTCCACTCCCCATTCTACCTAGGCATGGCATCATAAGAAGCTCCGTGAAGAGCATGACTTCCTGTTTGATGAGTCCGAGGAAGTTCATGGCCTCATGCTGCTGACCATTGACCCCGAGATCCATAGGGACTTCGAGTTTCTGGGTCCTTATGAGTTAACACAACTGGTTGAGGAAACGTTTCGAGAACCGGTTGAAGAAAAACGAACTAGAATATTTAAGGAACTTGAAGGATGCAAGTTGGAAGAAGGAAATAGCGTTGGTCCGCATGTTCTCAAGATTGAGGGATACATTAGCGAACTATGCAGACTTGGTCACCCTATTGATCGGAAGTTAAGTGCTGACATCGTTCTCAACTCGTTGACCAGCCAGTACAATCTATTCATTCAGATGTACTTTAGGGAAACCAGGACAAGACTATCATGGAGATGCATTCGATGTTGACTCTATACGAGTCATTCATAGAGATACATAGTTCCACTGATGCAGCTACTTCGGGATTGAGTCCGGTCATGAGACATATCAAGAAACGGTCTATATCAACTGTTGGAACAGTTCTGAGATGTCTCAAGCTGGGAATTCACAGGGTGGGATACAGTCACAGAAATATTGGAAGATGTTCCAAAGCCAAACCGTTTGGCAACTCAGGTATATCTAAAACTCAAAACTTCTGATCCTTAATTCCTTGACACAAGATGTGTTTCTCACATTTGCATTGTATGCAGGGACTTAGTAGGATGCAAGACACTGATGCATAGGAGCTTATCGGATTGGATCAGGATCACGGGCTCATGTAGTTTTGATGTTTAGTTAGATATTTGATTCTGTTATTAGCTAGTAGTTGCATATGACATTGTTTTCATATTTTTCATTGTTTGGGGATATTTTCTAATTTAATAAAAGTATTGATGTTTTCTTTTTTATAAAACATGGTTGTTCATATTATCCTTGCGATGTTTTATAAATGTGTTGATAGCATAAATAGTAATAATCTGAATGTTGATACATCCAAAAGTGTTATATATATATATATATATATATATATATATATATATATATATATATATATATATATATATATATATATATATATATATATCTATATATATATATATATATATATATATATATATATATATGTATATATATATATATATATATATATATATATATATATATATATATATATATATATATATATGTAAATATATATATATACACACACAGGGCTGCAAAACTCGGGCAACTCGGCCGAGTACTCGGCGAGTTACTCGCACTCGGTTATCTACCGAGATGAGCTTAGCCTACTCGGCCAAATAACTCGAAAAACCTTTGAACACGTTGAAAAATAGTCCAATTAGGTCAAAAATCTAACCAAATCAGACCAACTCGGTGAAAAATCTAACCAAATCGGACCAAGTCGGTCAAGGATCGGACCAATCAAACCAACTCCGTCCAAATAGGACTAACCCGGACCAAATTAATTAACCCGTCGGTTCAATGGAACCAGCAGGCTAAATGGAGAATCGGATTTCTATGAAATACGCCTTGCTTGTGTAGCCTTTTATAGATCTCTTTTCACTCCACTTTCTCTTCACTGAGCGATGTGGGATGGCTTCCAAAAGCCAAAATAAAGTCTCTTCCATTTTCTTCATTAACACAACGGATTACCCAAACACACCATATATATATATATATATATATATATATATATATATATATATATATATATATATATATATATATACACACACACACACACTAGGCGATATCCTGCGCGTTGCGCAGGTTAAAATTATATAGCTAAAACTTTGTCATTGACATTAACTACGAAATAATAAATTTATACTACATTGATATATAAAATTGTAACTATTTTGAACAATACAATAAGATAAACATTTATTGCAATCTTATTACTCGATGACCGCTATCCGGGCCTTGTGCTTGAATACAATTAAATATAATTCTAGACTTAGAGTTATTTTTAACCATTTATTAGTTAATTTAAGGTTTACTTAATTTACCATCTTTTAATTTTTATCATAATTATTATTTATAATAACAGTCATTTTTTAAGGTAATATAATGTAATTTATATTTTTATGTTACAATACATTATTATTATTATTGTCAATTAAGTTTAAAAACCAGTTATTATTATTAAGGAGTTGTAGACGGCTTTTAAAAATCATTTATTATTATTAAGGAGTTGTAAAATATTAAAGTCTAGGTCAAAAGTTTTATTTTATTTGCAAGTATATTATATTAATGAACCATTTATGAATATTGAAAACTAAGAGTATACATCTTCAAAAAATAATTAGTTAACATTACATTGATGTTTTATCTAATATTACAACTCTTCAAATTACAAGGGTTATTTAACATTAAACTACTACAATTGAAGATGTTCTTTCTAGTTATGATATTTAATTGACACTTATGGTACTTAATTAAATATGCTTGAAATATTTAAATTATGTTTAGTTAATTAAATAAATAATATGAACATCTAATACTTAGTCTTATATTATATTAGAATCTTTATGTTAGAATCTTTCTAACATTAATAAATTTAATAATATGTTATTTCTATCTTTTGAATTTGTTATGTTATAACTTATTTTGTATATTTCTTTCAAAGTAAATGTTGAAACCATGTGATATTTGTGTTTTCTAGAATATGACTATCAAATTAACGGGTGAAAAGTTAGTGGACAATAGGAAATTGGTAGGTGTTTAATGTATTTCATTGTAGGAAATGTGTATATAATTTATTCATTAGTATTATAAACCAACCATTTAAAAAATATTATATCATTTTACAAAAACCGAGGAACTAATAAATTATGTAAAAACCTACAAATCCATTATTAAGAATTTAACTATAATACTTATATATGTGTATTTATTTGTTGATTGCTTTATCTTAATATATTCATGGAGATTTTATATTTGTTTATGAATCAAAATACTTGAGAAATATACATGAGTTCTTCTTTAGTTGTTATAATTTCATGATTGTAAATTCTTCTACATATACGTTTATTGTTTTATTTTGTTGCATGTCATTTTTTAATATTAAGCTCGTGTATTTGTGTTTTCTTGTTATGTTGTTTTTGACATTGTAGTCAAACTGTCTCTTCCATCATCTACATAAAAATCACCATTTGTATATGAATGTATCAACATATGTTTAAAATGTAACCAAAAAAATACAAACTAATAATGATGAATTAATAAGTAGAATTTATTTTCATTTGTTTGCGATAATTTTATATTATATTGAAATTTGACACATTGTCATGTTGTCATATTATTACAATTGTATATACTTGAGTAAAATATTCACCAATAACATAATTATATTTTATACATACCCTACGACGAAACTTAAGCAAACAATCATATAGGATATTACAAACTAAGAACAAACATCTTTAACATATTTAACAAATACATTGAAATATATATTCTCTTGAATCTAGATGTGCAGTCATAAACATTTTCATGAAATCTAAATAAAGTGAAATGAAAAAGAGATGAACATAAATTGAATCAAAGAAATAACTCAAATAACTTATACACTTTCAAAACCTTGATATTCATACTTGCCTTTTAGAGATTGGATGACTATTGATATCTTGCTCCTTCATTTACATCTTCATACATTTTAGATAACAACAATAGAAAATGAGAGAAGAAAATACATGTAACCAATGATGAAAATAATGTTCTTATATAGGAAAATATTACATTTAAATAAACAATTAATTAGAGTGTCCCCACTCTAATTCTCGCCAACTTTGTCCCTCCCACTGGCTGGCCAGTTATTCAACTATTGAATAAATACAAACCAGTCCCTGCACTTTTAATTATTTAATTTAATCTCCAAATTAAATCCAATTAATTCTAGATTAATTTCTAATTAATTATTATAGTTTCTAATTAATATATTAACACTTAAATATATTAATAAATTATTTATTTTATTTCTATTGATTTATTAAACAATTAATAAATCAACCTTTCTCTTTACTGAACTCTACACCAATCCTCCAGCTATGAGGGCAACCCAAATGGACTTTGCTTCAATTAATAAGATAAATACAATTATAAAGTCATGGCTTAGACGCCTAATCCAACAGTCTCCCACTTGGATAAGTCTATGACTTTAATTTATCTTTTGATTAACAAATCTCAGTTTCTAAAGAAACTGTTACTAAACTCTGACCCAGTCAGTTCTGTCCAAAGATAAGTGATCAAATGATCCTTCGTCCAACAAGATACTTTTTAGACTGAAGACATGGATTAAGATCAATCTTGGTTTGATACTCTGTTTCTCGATTTCCGTTTTTGCTTATGACTTTTAAGACTACTTAGTCCTGGTTGGCCAACCCTTTCAGTCAACTTCAAAATCATCAAGAGGCCTAGAGATATCTGTTTCCCGTCAGGTCAAGGGACGAATAAGTTTCGAATCATATAGTTATACCATTTGCCAGTCAGATTACTCACAACAATACGTTTTATAACATCGAGTTAGCGATGCGTTTTCACATTATCAATGAGTGACTGTCTTGCAAATTACAACTCATATCTCTCCACTTTAAGATCATAAGATATTATCGTCTCAACATTGCTTATGATATAATCCATGAAGCAATTTGTTGAGCGTGGGTTTATCCAATACTCAAATCTCTATTTCTAAGTACTCATGAACGTTGTAGCAGTCTTACTGCAATGTCTAACTCCTTAGACAATCTACCAACCAGTTAATGACAGTCGTCGTTCATACTTACTCCCTAAAAGTATGAGCGACTGTGGAACTTTGAATAATCTGATTACTCAGGAAGTTTAAACATGCAAACAATGAAACACACTATTAAACAATTGACAAAAGCAGTAAACAATACTCATTTATAAATCTCTATTATAAAATCGCCAAAGTCAATTACATTTATATTGTTACAAGTTTCAACCTATCTAATTACTAAAACTAATATCATCTCTTAATCCAATGCTCCTAGCATGCTGATTATGCTTGATCCTACTCAGAGCCTTCGTCAAAGGATCTGCAGGATTGTCTTCAGATGATACCCTCTTAACCAGGAGGTGACCTTCTTCTACCCGATGTCGAATATAGTGGTACTTTCTGTCGAAATGCCTGGACTTTCCATGATCTCGCGGTTCCTTTGTCAAAGCGACCGCTCCTTCGTTATCGCAGAATAGTTCCATCGGCTCCTGAATACTCGGGACAACTCCAAGGTCACGAATGAAGTTCTTCAGCCAAGCCGCTTCCTTAGACGCTTCACTCGCTGCTATGTACTCTGATTCGCACGTTGAATCAGCCACCGTTTCTTGCTTGGAACTTTTCCAAGTAACCGCTCCACCATTAAAGAGAAACACCCAGCCCGACAGAGACCGACCATTGTCTCTATCTGTCTGGAAGCTGGCATCTGTGTATCCACTCACCTTTAAGTCACCACTGCCACCAAGGACTAACACCATGTTCTTCGTCCTTCGCAGATACTTAGTATGTTCTTTACCGCTATCCAATGTGCTTTACCAGGGTTTCCCTGGTACCGACTAACCATGCTTAGTGCAAATGATACGTCGGGGCGAGTACATGTCATAGCATACATGATCGACCCTACAGCCGAAGCATAAGGTACTCGACTCATCTCAGCTATTTCCTCATCGGTACTCGGGCTTTGAGTCTTACTCAATTTCGCATTACTTTGGATTGGTAGCTCTCCCTTCTTGGAATTTTCCACACTAAACCTCTTTAGTACCTTTTCCAAGTATGTACACTGACTAAGACCTATGAGTCTTTTCTTTCTATCTCTTAATATTCTTATCCCTAGAATATAGGCAGCTTCTCCAAGGTCTTTCATGGCGAAACACTTCCCGAGCCAAGACTTGACATCTTGCAAGGTCAGAATGTCGTTTCCCATGAGCAATATGTCATCAACATACATCACCAGAAATGTGACTATACTCCCACTAGCCTTGACATATACACAGGACTCATCCTCACTCCTAGAGAAGCCAAATTCTTTGACTTTCTCATGGAAGCAAAGATTCCAACTGCGAGAAGCTTGTTTCAATCCGTAGATTGATTTCTCAAGCTTACACACCTTGTTAGGATGATTTGTGTCCATGACATCGCAACGGTCGTCATGCGGTCAAAAATAAGAAAATAAACCTCACTCTCACTTAGCACAGTGGAAGTCAGGGTCGATCCACAGGAATTACGTGGTCGACACAGGTGACAGATTACCAACTGCAGTGTCACGCTACAGTCAGAGGACCTAGTTCCTAACTTTTGACTATTACTCCCAAAAAGCATAAACTAAACTAAAACTATCAACCAAACCTAGTCACTTACTGAAATCAAAAGTACATCTCCAATTTAGAAGCAAACAAAGGCAAATCAAACATCAAACACAATCCAAACACCAAACAATTCAATCACAAGCATAAAATACCGAAAAGAAGCAATTACTTGTAACCAAATGATTATCATTAACCAAATCAGATTCAAAGGTTCCAAAACAGTAACCAAACATCCAAAAACAGAAACTAGAACTAAATATCAATGGTTGTCACTCCCAAAGATACTAGCCTATGATTTCTAACTATTAAACTAAATGAAAATTAAAGATAAAAACATAAAAATACCAAAAGTGGTTCGTGAAGTTGAATCTCGGAGTCAAAGAGCCTTGGGGGTCGATTTTACACCAGGTCTTCGCTTGTTTTGTCGACCTAAAAGCCTCTATTTATAGTTGCAAAAATCTCAAGACCGCGCTGCGCTTTTATGGATCCCGCGTCGCGCGTAGGGGTTTATCCTCGTTTTATCGGAATTTGAATTTTTTCCACCGCCTCGTACCGACGTCGCGCCTTTATGATTCCCGCGGCGCACGTACGTCGTTTTTCCTGATTTTGCCTTGATCTTCAAACTTCTTCCAAATTGCACGCTTTTAGTCCCTGTTTTCATTATTTCTTTCCAAACAAGTGCTGGCACGAAAATTGAGAATACCACGATGTATATGATATAATTTCACTAAGAATAGGGCTCAACAACGACTAAAATATGTGATATTACTAGACGTTGTCAAACACCCCATACTTGTGCCTTGCTTGTCCCCAAGCAAGAGAGTTTTTAATAGATTTTAACTAAGACTCAAACAATTTTTGACTATGTTCAGTTTCAAAGCTTATTGCCTTATGAGTTAGAGTGGAATAGTTCGTGAAAACATAATCGGAATGTTCTTTGGAATTAATGACTTTCTAGAGAACCCTTGATTACAAATTTTCTGTCCACAATGAAGTGTACGTATTCATTCAGATTCTAAAGGCCATTAAAAGAACTATCCATGACTTTCGATGTTGTCCGTGTAGCGATCTTTCAGAAATACCATCCTAGACCAGACGATCTTAGGTGGTAAGGTGCATAAATGCCTCTTCGAGGCCACCCTTTTCGGACCTACCGGCTCGAACAACAAAGGCCACTGATTGATAATTCCTTCCTAAATTCCAATCCTAAAACAGTCCAATTTTCTAATTCCTAAAACTCAACTTATTTGACTCAACTAATAGCATGATCACAACTACCTAGTATTTCTCGAAAAAAATAATAATGCTATAAACAATCACAAACTATCCGTTTCAAAATTACAATCTAGTAAAAATTTTGAAAAAGTTGCTAAAATTTTGAAAAATCGGTCATTTCTGCAAAAATTTCAAAGAAAACTACTCTTTCGACCGTCCACACCCCACACTTAAAATCGTACAACGTCCCTGTTGTACAAAAATTATTTAGAACAAGGGAGAAAGAGTTACCCCTTGGACGGTAGATCGCTTGATTGGTACTCGGTGTCACAGGTACAAATACGAACAAAAAGGTCCTCTATTTCGCGTTCTGGAGTTGTAGCGAAACAGTGAACACGCCGGTAATTAAGACAAGTGGAGGGGGCACGGTGACCCCACACTTGCTTGAGACAACTCCTCCAATTTTGGTATAACATGCATGACTCACAAAACATTAAATGCAACAAAATAAAATAAAGGGAAACCAAAAAGATGTACAACAAACTAACTTTTATGTGTTGCGGATAGCCGCGTCACGTAATTGAACTGCGCGCGTCGCGGTAATAAAGAGAGTTGAAACTACCGTCATATGGGAAATGACCGCGTCGCGACTTATGAGGGTGTCGCGGTGCGGTAATTTCAGCAGATTCGCCCAATTTCAAACACTCACAATAAGCATTCAACACAAAATCAACTAAGTTTTATTATTTCCTAATGCCAACAAAGGGCTTATTATTTTATCTAAGAACAATTATCCTATCACTTAACTACCTTTATTAACAAAATTCAAATCTAACCTAAACTCAACACTTTGACCTAAAAAAATGCAAAAACATAATTAAATCACCCCTAATTATGTGCAGTGTCGTCCTCGGGGCCTTCATACTCATTGTCTTCATCCTCCTCCATCGGTTCGTCCTCTTCTTCCTCAAGTGGTGGTTGAGGCCTTACGATTGGATTTTCTTCCCCGTTGATGAAATTGATTAAGCACTCAGAAAGCCACATTAATTGTGTGTGCGTGTTCCGTGTCCTCCGATCAACTTCATTCATCGCCAATGACTGAATAATGTGTTCTCTTCCGTGGGTGGCTGATGCTCTTTGCAGTGCTTTGATTTCATCAGCCAGGTACCGAGTCTCCATGGTGGCTGGAGCGAGACCTCGAGGCAAGCTGACAGTAACCCTCGACTTCTTCTTTGATGTGGATGGTTCTGATCGGAGTGTCGGGAACGGTAGGTGGTCGACAGACGTCATCCCGTCTTCCACGTAAATGATATCCAGCAAAGTTGTGACGGTGGGGCTGAGTGGAATTGGAGGTGTAACCCCCAATTCGCTAGTGGTAGGCTCGGACAATAATCCATACGACCGTGCCAGGCGTGTCACGAAGTGCCCGCCTCCCAATGCAATGTGTGTCAGCGGGGCATCCGTCAACTCCTTAAAGTAATCTGCGATCATGTATGGAATGTTGCAAGTTTCGAGAATTCTTGTAACCGCCCACATCAGATACAACTCATGCGGTAAAACCCTTTCCTCGTCCGCACGAGGCCACAGTGTCGTAGTGATGAGGCGATGCAGCATCCTGTGTGCCGAGAGATGCATGTAGCTCTCCTGGATGGTGTTCTCGTGATACTGTGCGGACGAGATCGTGCTCCAAAAATCCTCGGGTAAAAATGAGTCGCTCATAGTACAACTTGCCCAACGATGGAAGGTTTTGAAAGCTGGTGTCTCTGACTCCTCCTCGGTATACAACCCGATGCGGTACCCGAACTCCCGCAAGCTGCAGTTTCGATTATGGTTTCCCAAACGGAATTGCACTGTATCTGGCGAGTCCATTCCCGTGTCTGTCTTTTCAAAGTGGTAGCTGGAGAGAAATTGCAAGAGGATTTCCCGATAAACAGGCTCGGTCATGTTGAAAGCATTTTCGAGATCCCGACACGTGTAGGTGAGTGCTCCCTCCTCATATCCTCCCTGGACTAGCCAGTCCTGAAGGTGCTCCATTATCCCAGATTCCTGGGTCAACTGCCAGTTGACCGTTTGTGCCGGAAGAACACGTTTTTGGCGATAAATACCTCGTCTGTTGTAGAACTTGTTGTACTGGACCCGTCCTACGCCTGTGGCAAGCGAGTTCCAATCGACAGATTCAGAACTGGCGTTAGAAGACATAGTACCTGTATCAAAAAAAAATTTCAATCAGGCTACTGTTCAGCACTCGACGCGGCGTGCGTAAGACATGCCGCGACGCGTCATATGAGCATTCATACCCCGCGTCGTGGTTTGTAACAGTCCGCGGCGCGGCGAACGAGTTCATCCCAACAAATCACGATTATGTCTATAAGTCTATTTTAAATCAGTTAACTTGAATCTAAGAATTGGGTTTTACAGACTACAATAGCCTGAACCTAATTTCACTATCAATTTTAACATACAATTGCTACATTACGATTTACAGAGGCTTTTTGTCATAGTTCAAGACTTCAAAAGAAAAGAGAAGAAAAGAGGAGACTTACTTGATTATGCTGAGAAGAATACGACGACGCAGGTGAGTAAATTGCAATAAAGATTTATCACGGTAAAGAATGCAATGAATTAAGCAGTTTGGATTATATACAAGTGTGAAGGTTTTGGAATGGAGTTCAAACTTTGTTTTTGGTGATTATCTCTAAATTCAAATTAAGATAAGATCGCAGCGCGGGAAGCTTCTATCCGCGTCGCGTATAAAAATCTGATTTTAGTTATAATCGCGAAAACTAAACACGCGCGGCGCGGATCCTAGGGTCCCGCATCGCGGTGTTGCAAAATTACTAAAAATGACCCTACACTTGCTCTTTTCTTACTGTGACCAATTGGGTGTGATTATTACTTATTGAACAATGCAAATATACACATGATGATCAGGTTGCCTCCCGACAAGCGCTAAGTTTAACGTCTTTAGACGGACATGCACTTACCTGACTTATGACGTATACACAGGGTTGTCTGTCACGAATTCCACCGTCTCTACTTCCAATTTCTGATACGTGCCCGCAATGACATAGGGTTTGAGCCTGTGTCCATTGACTTTGAACGGTTGTTCGCCTTTGAAATCTCAAATCTCTATTGCACCATAATCTGTGACACTAACCACTTCGTAAGGGCCATTCCACTTACTCCTCAGTTTCCCGGGAAACATCTTCAACCGCGAGTTGTACAGCCACACTTTTTGTCCAACTTTAAAAGCTTTCAACCTGAGCTTAGCGTCGTGATACCGCTTCATTTTCGACTTGTATGTAGCCGCATTCTCATATGCTTCGTCTCGTAGCTCCTCCAACTCGGACAGCTGTAATTTCCGTTATTTTCCAGCTTCAGTGTAATCCATATTCACTTGCTTGATTGCCTATAAGGCTCGGTTGGCAAGTTCCACAGGCAAGTGACAGCCTTTTCCGTAGATCAACCGATATCGAGTGGTTCCGATCGGTGTCTTATAAGCAGTTCGGTATGCCCACAACGCATCGTCTAGCCTTAGTGACCAATCTTTCCTGTCAGTTTTGACAGTCTTTTGAAGAATTTCTTTTATTTGCCTATTAGACACTTCCACTTGGCCGCTCGTCTGAGGATGATAAGGTGTTGCAATCCAATGATTCACCCCGTAATGCTTTAGCAGCCTTCCAAATTTAAAATTCTTGAAATGAGACCCTCTGTCACTTATGATCACACGTGGAACTCCATGCCTGGTGAAAATGTTTTTCTTGACAAATTTACACACCACATGGTGGTCATTCGTGCGGGTTGCCTCTGCCTCGATCTATTTAGACACATAATCCACTGCAACCAGAATGTAAACATAACCATGTGACATGGGAAATGCACCCATAAAGTCAATTCCCCAGACATCGAAAATGTCCACTACCAAAATTGGGTTTAAGGGCATTTGATCCCTTTTCGATATGTTTCCTAGCTGTTGGCAGCTGAGGCATTCATTAGCAGCTTTATGTGCGTCTCTGAAGATGGTTGGCCAATACAATCCAGATTCTAGAACCTTATATCCTGTTTTCTTACCGCTGAAATGCCCTCCACATGCTGATGTATGCCAATGTCTTAATACCTCCTCGATTTCGCTATCAGGCACACATCGGCAAATTATTTGATCCTCACCTACCTTGAAAAGGTCAGGGTCGTCCCAAATAAATCTCTTTGCATATGTGCGAAACTGCTTTTGTCTTTGTTTAGTCCAGTGCTTTGGTATTGCTCCCGTGGCCAAAAAATTCACGTAATTCGCGTACCATGGGGCTCCAGTAAGTTCCAGAAACTGCTCATCTGGGAACGAATCTTTTATTCCAGCTTCCAATCCTTCTGCTGGCAGACAAGAAAGATGATCCGCCACTACATTCTCTGCTCCCTTTTTGTCCTTGATTTCCACATCGAATTCTTGCAACAGAAGTATCCATCTGATCAATCTTGGTTTAGACTCCTTTTTCGCCAGCAGGTGTCGAACAGCACTGTGGTCGGTATACACCACCACCTTGGATCCCCAGATGTAAGACCTGAACTTATCCAACGCAAATACTACAGCAAGTAACTCTTTTTCGGTAGTTGTGTAATTTAATTGAGCCTCGGAAAAAGTTTTACTAGCATAGCATATGACTACTGGCTTCCTATCAATCTTTTGACCTAATACTGCACCAGCAGCATAATCACTAGCATCACACATAATTTTAAAATGTTGGGTCCAATCAGGAGGTTTTAGAAAGGGGGCCTCGACCAATTTATTTTTTAAAATGTTAAATGCTTTTACACATTCTTCATCGAAAATAAATGGTGAGTCTTTCAACAAAAGACCACAAAGAGGTTTGGAGATGGTACTAAAATCCTTAATAAATCTACGGTAAAAACCAGCATGACCTAAAAAAGATCTAACCCCTTTCACGGATGTCGGGGGTGGCAATGTGGAAATAACCTTAACCTTAGCACGATCTACCTCAAATCCTCTCTCAGAGACCACATGACCTAAAACTATTCCTTCTCTAACCATGAAATGGCTTTTCTCCCAAGAAAGCACCAGATTAGACTCAACACATCTTTGTAACACCTTTTCCAATTGACTCAAGCAGGCTTCAAATGTTGATCCAAAAATCGAGAAATCGTGTAATACCGTAATTTTAAATTTATGGTAGGGTTGTATTAATTATAATAAAAACGAGATTAGATGAGTTATAATACGAGTTAGGATGGATGGAAACCTAATCTAGGAGGAGTTAGACTTTAAAAAGAGTGTTAGAAACAATTTTGGTTCAACCCGAGTCGTGTTGGCCAACCCGGGTCGTGTTATAGTCTTAAACATTCAACGAATTGGAAACAACGTCAAACCGGAGCAGGTTTTTCAACCCGGGTCGTGTTACATAAAACCCGGACCAGGTTTTGGAAACCGGGTCGGGTTGTCGGACGAAAGAAAACAGCAGCCAGGAGTACGGGTCGGGTCTATCAGCATGGCTCGTGCTGTGCGAGGACCAGGACCGGGTTTTGGAACCCGGATCGGGTTTCGGTGCAGACCCATTCCTTTTATACGGGTTTTTCCTCATTTTGGGTTATTTCTTTTCTGAGCAAAACCCTTAAAAACCCTAGAAATTCACTCCCAAGCCTTCTAAATCGAAATTTAAGCCGATTGATCACGATTTGAAGCTAGAGATCAATACTTGGAGCTTGAAAGGTAAACCTCTTCGATTTTGGTTTCGTTTCAACCGTTAGATGGTTTAATTTGGAGTAGTTTCATGTGGTCTTGATGAACCACCTGTGAACCACTGATGTTAGAGTGAAATTGTTGGATTATTAGGTGTATAAAGGATTCAAATCTTAGACCCAGGTTAAGATTTTTGCTTGTTGTTGTGTTCATAAGCTTAAATGGGTCGAGGTGGTAAAGTAAAGAGATATAGCTAGAGGATTATTACTGATTTTTTATTATAACTTCACCATGTGATTCAAATTCCTGATTTTGTTTATATAAATTGTAATTGGGACTATTATGAGATTTGAGTATTGAGATTTAGCTGTTGTGTTACAGCTAAAGCTAGACAGGATCATACGCGAGGTTCAGGAGTTCCACATATTGATTCAACCTCAGGTGAGTAGTTAATTGTTAGAAGAATTATGCTTGTTGATATGTTTAATACAGATAAGAAGTATGCTATGTTTTGATTGGTTGAGTATAACCAAATTTGAGTATATGGAATAAAGAGTTATAGTGTGTATATCACACTCGAGACTGAGATAGTCCGTTAAGTTAAATTAAAACGAGAATTTGTTTTAGACTATGGTGATACAACCAAGTCTAGCGATCAGGAGTCCGGTATGCGCATTTTGGGAGTTTCACTTACTAAACCAATATCAGGTGAATACGTTTTAGTATTTGAGTTGAGTTATACTTGTTTATGCAAAGTGTATACGTTTTTACAAGAATATCTATGTATTGTGCTGTTACTATGAAAATTGAATAATAGAGAAATATCGTTATCCGTGAATAACAAATAATGAATTTGATATGAATACTGAGTAATAAAGATGAGTAGATGTTAGAGTGGCTGTGGTTAAGTGTCCTTGTATTGATTGTTATAACCATAAAATTTACTATGATTAAGTGTAACTTGTTTGTGATCATGAGTAAATACGAGAATGTGATCGAGTTTATGAGTAGTACCGATTGTGGTATGTATTGATGAGTTGATGTATGTTAATTATTAATTTTCAAAGTAAGTTAATGTGTTACAGGTTTTAGATAACAAGAGGAGATGGTTACTTGCTAATGAGAATAGCAAGAGAGAAAGATGAGGATGTTCATTGAGAAGGATTCGTGGAGTATGATTAAGATTTACTCACTAAGCTTTTTATAAGCTTACACTTGAGTGTTATGCTGTTTTGCAGGTATCTATAACTGTGATATGGGAAGGCATGTGATAAGGAAAGACGGACAAGTTTAGAGCCTGCCCTTAGCTGAAGTAGATTTAATTGTAACACTTGGTCATTTATTTTGTAAGGACCTTTTTGTGTAATTATTGTAATGATAACAGCTTGATCCTTGGTTTGAGTGCAAATATACCCAATTAAATGTGTAATTGTTTGAAAATATTTGGGTGTACTTTGTATGAGAAACCGGGTGTTACAAGTTGGTATCAGAGCATGGTTTAAGTGAACTAGGTCTTTGAGTATAGAGTCCTAGACTTAAACTGAGAAGAGAGAGCCCCTATCACATACTTGGAAAAGATACTGTTGGAGTTGTTAGAGTATGAGTTGAGTATAACTCTTTTATTATATTTATTATATTATTTGTTATATTCTGTGTGTGAATACAGGTATCGAGTTAGATGAAGGATGAGTTGAGAAATTGGTCACAGTCAGTTGGACCTACAGTGGATGATGAGACGAGATTTTGGCTGATATGAGATATCAGTTAACGAGGAGATAAGAATTTCAGTTGATAATGAGATGTCAACTGAATATGAGATGAGATACTAATTGAGATGAGATCCCAGCTGATGGAGAGATTCCAGCTGAGGATGAAACGAGTTTCTGGTTGATGGTGAGATTCTAGTTGAAAATGAAATGAGATTCCGATTGATGTGAAATTTCAACTGGTGATGAGAAAGAGTATGAGCATAAACCGAGCATGAGCAAAGAGTTAAGGTGTGTGAATGTAGTTGATTACACTCAAGAGTTGAGAGCCGGAGTACGCAAGTTTCAGTTAACGAGGAGACAAGATTTTGTTGTTGTGAGGTATGTAAGTAAATTACTTAAAATGTTAGATGTAACGAGTTTATGTGTTTAAATTGTTGATAATACATGTGTTAGAGAATTGTTATTATAAAGTGTAATAACCGATATCGAGATGAGAATCTCGTGTCCACTTGAGGTATGGTTTACATCATAACGAGTGTTTTGTGATTATATATAATTGAGAATATACATGATGAAAAATATATATATGTATTGCTTGTTGATTCACAAATGTGATGAGATTTCTATGCATGAGTACTTTTGTGGTTGAGACCACATATTCTGTGGGGCCACATGACTAGTACTTATGATTGATCACAATGAATGGCTGAGATAGCCAAAAGATTATGAGTTGGGAAAGACAATGAGTGCGTAGCTGATTGCGCACCATAGCTGATTATGAGTTGATATGTTGAGTGTTAAATTCTACGAATTGGAGTTGTCACATAATGAGATATTTGTGACAGAGATGTTAGAGGACATTCGAGTAACCACATAAAGAGTACTTTGTGGTATAATTGAGAGAACCTAGAGTGGTTCATATAGGCCTTATTGGCCTAGAGATTGAGTTAATTACCGAGTAAATGTGGTTGAGACCACATATGCTATGGGACCACATATTGAGTAAAGTGGTTGAGACCACATATTTTGTGGGCCACATAATGAGTAATTGTGATTGAGACCACATGTTATGTGGGGTTACATATTGAGTAATTAAGGTTGAAACCGCATATTTCTGTGGAACTACATAACGAGTACCTTGTGGTTAGAGCAGTGAGGACTATTGGGACTCAAACGAAAGGAGAAGTGACGGTAAGTCTATATGGCTCGAGGCTGTAGAGGAAACATACCAAAGTCAAGAGGAGATGGAATGAAGTCAGAGAATAGCACGAGGTACCACGATCTGACCAGAGGACAGTATGAGATACCGTGACACAGCGTTGAGTGGTGAGAACAGAGAACGGTACGAGGTACCGTGAGAGAGTGCTGAGCATAGAAGTCGACGAACGGTATGAGGTACCTTAAGATTTTATCGAGTAGTAAGTTTGAGGATAGTATGGGGTACTATAAGATAGTGTGAGTAACGAGACAGGAGGATGGTACGGGGTACCATAAGTTGAGCTAGAGTGGTACTGCAGTGTTGTGCTTGTGTGTAGACGGGCATATACTTTATAGTGATGTAGAGTAATGAGAAATGTACTATCCTTGCGTATGGATAGATATGAACTTAGCGATAAGTTTGTGTGGCTTGAAACCTTGTGGGCTGAAAAGGGGATGAATCAGAGATTGAGTAACAGTATGGGGGTACTGTGAGATGATACAGTGAGTAATACTGTTGAGAAGTGAGGCTGTGAGTAAGTATGTTTATTATGTAGTCGTGTGGAGAATGTGTGAGATTTCTTACATGTTGAATGAGATAGAGTTTTATAAATACATAATGAGAAGATATTAGTTAAAAAGAGGAGGAAAGTAATTGTGGTTGTGATTGATAGGATTCGTTCCTTAGCAATCAAACCAATTACTGCCAATGAAATAAATGCGTGGGTGTGAAGATGACAAAACTATTTATTCGTATGAGACGATAGATAATAGATTTTGTTATAATAATTTTGAATTATTTCTTGAGATTAACGAGATAGCCGGGTGATGAGATATGACCTCACCGTAGAGATTACGGTGTTAGATGTTATTATTTGAGTCGTGTGCAGAGATTACAGCGAGCCATACGTATGACCTATTGGTGTCATACGGATGAATTAGAGATTTCGGTGATAATGACGTAGAAATGGCGAGAGGAAAAGTCCTTACTGATTGTATGTCAAGAGGGATATATACGGTTGTGTTGAGAAATTTATTGATGGAGAATAAATTTTTGAGTTTAATATAGAGTTAATGATTATCGATTGAGTGAGAGCGTGATGTGGACTTTACACACAAGAGAAGATATAATGAGTGAGTACATCGATAGAAACAACGTGAGGTATGTTGTTGAACTGGTATGAAGAGGAGCCATTCGTGGTTGAGGATTGTATGTTGTATATTGGGAGAAACACCTAATATATGTGCTGAAGTGAAAGCAATATATATGAGATTTTGACGAATTAGTGTACAGATATAGAGAAGAGATAACTAAAAAGGGGTCATGTGTGACCAAAGTATCGAGAGTATAATACTAAATTTTAAAGGAGACACGAGTGAAACTCGATATAGTTTCTAATATTTTATTTTTTTTGGATTTTATCTTTGGGTTGATGAGTCGTATGAAGTGAGTGAGACATTTGAATGTTTGTGTCTTTTATATTGTATGAGTGTTTTTCCTACTCTAAACAATGAGAATGTGCAAGTCAGAGAAATCAATAACTGGCATGTTGTCGTTGGAGGAGTAAATTAAGGGAAATAATGAGCTTGAAATCGGTAAGACCGTTTTTCTTATTGAGTTAAAGTAAACTCATTTCGAGAAAATTTGAAAACGAGAGTTGAGTTCCAGATGGCCATATGGGACAAGTTGGTGATTTGAGTATTATTTAAAGAATGAAGTGAGATAGATTGGTGTCAACGATGCCATAGCAAAGTGTGGCCTAAAAGAGTGAGAATTCATATGGCAATAGTGATAACCAATATGGCTACAGATAAAATCTTATGAAGAAGATGGTGGGCGTTAAGATTTTACATAAAGAGAAATTGACTGAGCAAATTTTTAAGTGTAATATGAATTGAGGAAGCTTGAGTTTCCTGATGAGTTGAGAAGTATTCACAATGTATCCCATGTGTCACACTTCAGAAGAACTTTGTATTACAAATCCATTTGAGTACCTTTAACCGGGGTTCAATTAGATGAGAAATTGAAGTACCTCTCCAAGAGATGCCGGAACAAATTCTGGATAAAAATGTCAGAAAGTTGCAAAACAAAAAGATTGAGAGATAAAAGTGCAATGGAGACATCATAGAGGTACGGATGTCACTTGAGGAGTTGAGGAGGGGATGCGGTCAAAATATCCCTTTTTGTTTCAAGAGATTCCGAGGACGGAATCTTTTGAAGGGGGTAAGAACTTGTAATACCGTAATTTTAAATTCATGGTAGGGTTGTATTAATTATAATAAAAACGAGATTAGATGAGTTATCATACGAGTTAGGATGGATGGAAACCTAATCTAGGAGGAGTTAGACTTTAAAAAGAGTGTTAGAAACAATTTTGGTTCAACCCGAGTCGTGTTGGCCAACCCGGGTCGTGTTATAGTCTTAAACATTCAACGAATTGGAAACAATGTCAAACCGAAGCAGGTTTTTCAACCCGGGTCGTGTTACATAAAACCCGGACCGGGTTTTGGAAACCGGGTCGGGTTGTCGGACGAAAGAAAACAGCAGCCAGGAGCACGGGTTGGGTCTATCAGCACGGGTCGTGCTGTGCAAGGACCAGGACCGAGTTTTGGAACCCGGATCGGGTTTCGGTGTAGACCCATTCCTTTTATACGGGTTTTTCCTCATTTTGGGTTATTTCTTGTAACACCCGACTTATTAAAAAAAACACCCCAAAAATTTTTGTTTTTCAAACCATATATTCTAAAATAAAAACCATGAGTAGGGGGTATTAGTTAACAAAATACGAGTACAAGTGTATCACGAAGTACAATACATAAATATTATACATTCTTCAAGCCGGGTCGTTACTTCAAATGCTAAGTCCTCAGTCACGGACTTTGTCTTTTCCCTTGGCAGGGTCACGCTCACCTGCAGGGACATATCAACAAAACTGTGAGCTATAAAGCCCAATGAGTAATCAAACGAATAATAAGATGTATAAGAATAAAATTTCTCTATACAAAGTCAAATATGTATTATCACACAATACAAGATCAAATGTGGCTCACGAGTTAGCCCGCTGTTGCCGTGGCTCACGGGTTAGCCCGCTGTTGCCTAGACTCACGGGTTAGCCCGCTGTTGTCTATATAAATCAGATTCATCAAAATAAACTGCGGCTCACGGGTTAGCCCGCTGTTGCCTATATAACAGTTTACACAGATACATTGACTCACAGTTCCGTTCTTGTCTATAACAGACTCACGGCTTATCTGGTCTTGTCATATCTTAAACCATGAAAATCTGTCATTTTTGTCCCTCAAATTATATACATCTGCAGCTGCTCCAAAAACATTTACCACAACGGATAACAGTGAGATTACTCACCTGAAGGTTTGCTACTACTAGCGTTAATCGTTCCTTGCTTTGAAATGAAGTTCGTATGATTTTGACCCGTACCTATAATTTCATTCATTTTCAAAATGATTATGGGTTAATACCCATTTCAATTAACTCTAATACACTAGAGTTCAATACAATATCGTTATAAATAATGCCTAGTTAATAAACTTTCCGTTTACTAACTTTATATGAATTTTACTATTCACCGAGGCATTCGGATCGGTCTACAGTGCCCCCGAGGGGTCGAAAACTCAATCTAAAAATTTTCCCAAACTTTTCAGACCATAACGGTCCTATGGTTCAAATTTGAGCTAAATCGGACATGCCAAGCAAAAGTTAGCGTTTCAAAGTTCCTGCCTGGCCACTGCCTTGGAGGCGCACTGCGCCTGGGCGCACCCCGCCTGGCTCCTGGGCGCACTGCGCCTGGCGCCTGGGCAGGCCTCCTGGGCAGTCGCGATTTGTGCACTGTAGCTTGCAGATTTGGTCCATTAAGCCCTTATTTCTGTTCTTAATCACTTGGGGTTTGTTCCTAGGCTAAAACCTTACATTTTGACAAGGTTTTGAACCATCAAAACACACTCAATCATCCATATGAAGAATTAGGGTTCTTAGTTTTAACAACCCCAAAACTTCAAATTCATCAATTATAACAACCTACTTCCATTTTGTTGAGTTAAGTTCTTGTTATAATGACTTAATGGAAGTATCTAACCATTTTAACCACACAATTATAACTGCAATTGCAGTTTTTGAGTTCTTCAAAACTCATCAAGAACAAACAATCAAGAACTTGGAATATTTACCTCAAAAGCTTCCAATAATACCCTTTTAAGCCAAGGATCAAATTCCAAGCTTCAAGCCTTCAAGAATCCTTCACGATTTCTGGAAAAATCAGTCACGAACTCTCTCCCGTAACTCACAAAAATTCTGCACAAGTGTTTCTTTATATACTCCCACAATTTGCGATTTGGTCCTTGAAGATGCATTTCTTAAACATTTGCCACTAATAACACAACTTATGACAAAAATCACATTTTTATGACATTTTAAGTCCAAGACTCAAAATATCATTACCAAACAAGTCCTTTTCTGTCCAAAAGACCAAATTACCCTTTTGAGGTAAAATGACCATTTTGCCCTTTTTATTATAATTATATAATAAACATGTTTTTGGCGTTACAAATTCTCCCCTCCTTTAAGAGATTTCGTCCCCGAAATCATACAAAAAGTTGAGGATATTTTTCTCTCATTTCACTTTCGGTTTCCCACGTCATGTCGGAACCTTTGTGATGACGCCAAAGCACTTTCACCATGCTGATCTTCTTATTTCGCAGCTGTCTTGTCTTGCGGTCTAGCACCCGCTCGGGTTGTTTCGGGTATCTCAGCTTTTCATCCACCTCAATTTCAGCAAGAGGTATATGTTGAGACTTATCAAACAACGTCTTCCTCAAATGGGACACATGGAATACATCATGTATACCATGAAGTTCGTCAGGTAGCTCCAATCGATACGCCACGGCTCCAATTCTTTGGGATATACGGAAAGGTCCAATAAAGCGAGGACTCAACTTCCCTTTCTTCCCGAAACGAATTAAGCCTTTCCAAGGGGATACTTTGAGCATTACCATATCTCCTACTTGGAACTTTATTGGTTTCACCCGTTTGTCTTCGTACTGTTTCTGTCTATTCTGAGCTACCTTCAAATTTTCTCGTATCAATTTGATCTTTTCTTCCGTCTGTGCTACAATTTCAGGTCCAGCCAACGGCTTTTCCCCAACTTCAGTCCAGCAGGTCGGAGTACGGCACGGTGCTCCATACAAGGCTTCACACAGGGCCATCTGAATGCTGGAATGATAGCTGTTATTGTACGCGAATTCCACTAAAGGCAAATGATCTTCCCAACTTCCACCAAAGTCTATGACACAAGTCCTCAACATATCTTCCAAAGTTTGGATCGTTCTTTCACTCTGACCATCTGTCTGTGGATGATATGCGGTACTCATAAGTACTTTTGTACCCAATTGCTCTTGAAGACTTTGCCAAAAATGGGAAGTAAATCTACTGTCTCGGTCCGATACTATCGATGCTGGAAGTCCATGCCAACAAATCACCTCATCAATGTAGATTTTCGCTAGTTGATCTACCATATATTTTTCTTTATATGGTATAAACTGTGCCGATTTGGTCAATCGATCAACAATTACCCATATAGAATCGTAACCTCGTGGTGTCCGCGGCAACTTTGTCACAAAATCCATAGTAATATGGTCCCATTTCTTCTCTGGAATCGGCAACGGCTGTATTTCCCCATACGGTTTCTGATGGTTTGACTTAACTTGCAAACAAGTCAAACATTTTTCCACAAATTTTCCAACCTCTCTTTTCATTCCAGGCCACCAATACATCGGTTTTAACGTTCGATACATCTTTGTGCTGCCCGGATGAACTGCATATCTGCTATAATGGGCATCTTCCAGAAGTAATTTCCGCGCCTCTCCCTGTTTTGGGACCCATACACGTCCTCTGAAGGTCTTCAATTTCTGAGCATTTTCTTCCAGATGTTTCAAATATCCAACCATTCTTTCACTTTTTATATTCTCCGGCTTACAAGCTTCCTCTTGTGCTAAACGAATCAATTCTGGTAACCGGCTCACTACACCCATACACGCGGATGTAACTTTCAGAGGAGTTTCTTTTCGGCTTAAAGCATCAGCCACCACGTTTGCCTTGCCAGGGTGGTACTGAATTTCACAATCAAAGTCTTTAAGTAAATCCATCCACCTTTGCTGTCTCATACTAAGCTCTTTCTGGTCGAAGAGGTACTTCAGGCTCTTGTGATCCGTGTAAATGACAAATTTTACACCGTATAAATAATGCCTCCATAACTTCAATGCTAGAACCACTGCAGCTAATTCCAGATCATGAACTGGATATTTCTTTTCAGCATCTTTTAATTGGCGGGACGCATAAGCTATGACTCGACCTTTTGCATTAATACACACCCAAGGCCGATTCTTGAAGCATCGCTGTAGATTACATACTCTTCTCCGCTTTGTGGTAGTACTAACACCGGTGCTTCACATAAAGCTTGTTTCAGTTTCTGGAATGCTTCTTGCTGCTCTTCAGCCCATATGAATTTTTCACCTTTCTTGGTCAACTTGGTCAACGGGACAGCTATCGAGGAGAAATTCTCAACAAATCTTCTGTAATAGCCCGCCAAACCAAGAAAACTTCTTACTTCAGTTGGACTTCGAGGCGGTTCCCATTTCATCACAGCTTCAATCTTTGCTGGATCTACTTTCACCCCTTCAGCATTTATTACATGGCCAAGGAATTGGACTTCTCTTAACCAGAATTCACACTTGGAGAATTTAGCATACAACTTTTCTCGGCGAAGCAATTCCAACACTTGTCGCAGGTGCACTTCATGTTCGGCTTGGCTTCGCGAATACACCAAGATGTCATCTATAAACACTATCACCGAGGTATCAAGGAACGGTCGGCACACCCGGTTCATGAGATCCATGAATACGGCTGGAGCATTGGTTAATCCAAAAGGCATCACCAAAAACTCATAATGACCGTATCGCGTTCGGAAAGCTGTCTTCGGAATATCTGATTCCCTTATCTTCAACTGGTGGTATCCTGACCTCAGATCAATTTTGGAAAAGTAGGACGCGCCTTGTAGCTGGTCAAACAAGTCGTCTATTCTGGGTAGCGGGTACTTGTTCTTTACCGTGATCTTGTTTAACTCCCGATAGTCAATGCACATGCGCATTGACCCATCTTTCTTCTTGACAAACAAAATAGGGGCTCCCCAAGGCGATGTACTCGGTCTGATGAAACCCCTGTCTAGCAATTCTTCCAGTTGCTTTTGCAGTTCCACCATCTCTGAAGGTGCTAAACGATATGGAGCTCGAGCAACAGGAGCAGCTCCTGGAATTAGTTCAATCGTGAACTCAACCTGTCGATCTGGTGGCAACCCTGGAAGTTCGTCTGGAAACACATCTGGGAACTCGTTCACCACATTCACATTCGCTACCCCCACTTTAATCGGTTGAGCTACCGACACATAAGCCAAATAGGACATCCCTCCTTTACTGATACAGCTTCGGGCTTGAGCAAAGGAGATAACTGGCATTCTTAACCGAGGTCGTTCACCTTGAATTTTCATCCATTCCCCTTCCGGTGATAACACTGTAATACTTTTATTTCTGCAATCCACGTTAGCATAATTCGTTGCTAACCAATCCATTCCCACAATTACACCAAACTCGTTGGAAGTCATCGGCTTCAAATCTATAGGGAAAACGATCCCGTAGATTTTAAGCTGACAACCTTCCATATGTTCAGAAACCCAGACATATCGGCCGTCTACTATAGCTAACTTCTAAGCTTTCATCCATCGGGGTTAAAGGTACATTCAAGCGAGGCAATAAAGATTCCGATACAAAACAGTGAGTGGCTCCCGGATCAAAAATAACATATAGAGGTATGGTATTGAGAGTGAAAATACCAGTCACCACATCTGTCTTCTCACGGGCTTCTTCCACAGTCATCTGGAAAGCTCGCGAGGCCACCGGTCGTCCCCTGTTCTTCGGTTCTTCCTTCTTCCCCACTGGATCGTCTCTGGGTCTTTCACTGTATACACCAGACTTCAGTTGGGGACAGTTCAGGCGAATATGATCCGTAGCCCCGCATTGGAAACACCTACGGTCCGCCCGACAGTCCCGTGTAGAATGACCCGTCTTTCCACAATTTCGGCAGCTAACTGACCCAGTATCACTGCAACAACTGCCCGTGTGCCTTTTTCTGCATTTTTCGCACCATTTTCCTTCATCTTTATGGCCTTTTCCCCTAGCCTCGGATTGTTGCGACTTCTTCTGAGGCGTCCAACCTTGGTCTTCCGCCTTTCGTTTCGTTTCCATAACTTTCTTTTCATCTTCCTGCCGCTTCAATTCTGTTTCTCTTTCTGTGGCTCGATCCACCACTTGTCGGAAGGTAGTTAGTTTCAACGGTTGTACAATTTCTCTAATTCGGGTTGTCAACCCCCGAACATACTTGTCAATCTTTCTCTTTTCAGTGTAAATATGGTGCTCCGCAAACCTAGCTTTCTCCAGAAAGCTAAGAGTATATTCCTGGACAGATCGGGAACCCTGTTCCAAATGCAGGAATTCATCCTCCAACTTCTGAATAGCTACTTCCGAGCAATATTCTTCATTGAACTTTGTCTTGAATTGCTCCCAAGGTATTGATTGGGATGAATCAAGATCCAGTGATTTATAGTAGGTTTGCCACCAATGTAGAGCACTGCTTGTAAGTTGGTTCGTGGCAAATTCCACTTTATCTTCATCCGCACACTTGCTTACTCGGAACACCTTCTCAATATGCATGATCCATTCCATAGCTTTGACTGGATCATCTGTCCCCGAGAATTCCTTTGGTTTACAACCAAGGAACGATTTATAAGTACACCCAACTTTCCTTGCTGAAGCTTCCCCACCTTGAGTTTCTTTTGCTGCCCGGGCACGACTTTCTCCCTGGCTTTCATTTTCTGGCTGCCCGTCATGAACACTTTTTGCAGCCTCTTCAGTAGGATTTGGATTTGCACTTGGGTTGGGATTGCCACTCGGGTTGGGGTTGTTCGATAATGCAGGCATCATTTGCCTAACCACTTCTTCCACAATCGCCCGTATATCGGGTGGATTTTGTCCCACCGGTTCCCGTGCTGGTGCCCTTCGCCTAACAGAGCCACGTGACCTAGCTGGTCCACTTCTTGCAGTTCCACGCGAATTTGCACCAGTGGGATTGCTTCGTGTATTTCTCATACTTCAAAATTTCAGCAAACCGTTAGATTACATATATGATGACAAGCTTATACATATCTAACAGTCCCTTTCTATATTTACTCTCAAGGTCTAAGTCCTGGAATCTAATCTAAGACACCTAGTTCACTTAAACCACGGCTCTGATGCCAACTTGTAACACCCGACTTATTTCTTTTCCGAGCAAAACCCTTAAAAACCCTAGAAATTCACTCCCAAGCCTTCTAAGTCGAAATTTAAGCCGATTGATCACGATTTGAAGCTAGAGATCAATACTTGGAGCTTGAAAGGTAAACCTCTTCGATTTTGGTTTCGTTTCAACCGTTAGATGGTTTAATTTGGAGTAGTTTCATGTGGTCTTGATGAACCACCTGTGAACCACTGATGTTAGAGTGAAATTGTTGGATTATTAGGTGTATAAAGGGTTCAAATCTTAGACCCAGGTTAAGATTTTTGCTTGTTGTTGTGTTCATAAGCTTAAATGGGTCGAGGTGGTAGAAGTAAAGAGATATAGCTAGAGGATTATTACTGATTTTTTATTATAACTTCACCATGTGATTCAAATTCCTGATTTTGTTGATATAAATTGTAATTGGGACTATTATGAGATTTGAGTATTGAGATTTAGCTGTTGTGTTACAGCTAAAGCTAGACAGGATCATACGCGAGGTTCAGGAGTTCCACATATTGATTCAACCTCAGGTGAGTAGTTAATTGTTAGAAGAATTATGCTTGTTGATATGTTTAATACAGATAAGAAGTATGCTATGTTTTGATTGGTTGAGTATAACCAAATTTGAGTATATGGAATAAAGAGTTATAGTGTGTATATCACACTCGAGACTGAGATAGTCCGTTAAGTTTAATTAAAACGAGAATTTGTTTTAGACTATGGTGATACAACCAAGTCTAGCGATCAGGAGTCCGGTATGCGCATTTTGGGAGTTTCACTTACTAAACCAATATCATGTGAATATGTTTTAGTATTTGAGTTGAGTTATACTTGTTTATGCAAAGTGTATATGTTTTTACAAGAATATCTATGTATTGTGCTGTTACTATGAAAATTGAATAATAGAGAAATATTGTTATCCGTGAATAACAAATAATGAATTTGATATGAATACTGAGTAATAAAGATGAGTAGATGTTAGAGTGGCTGTGGTTAAGTGTCCTTGTATTGATTGTTATAACCATAAAATTTACTATGATTAAGTGTAGCTTGTTTGTGATCATGAGTAAATACGAGAATGTGATCGAGTTTATGAGTAGTACCGATTGTGGTATGTATTGATGAGTTGATGTATGTTAATTATTAATTTTCAAAGTAAGTTAATGTGTTACAGGTTTCAGATAACAAGAGGAGATGGTTACTTGCTAATGAGAATAGCAAGAGAGAAAGATGAGGATGTTCATTGAGAAGGATTCGTAGAGTATGATTAAGATTTACTCACTAAGCTTTTTATAAGCTTACACTTGAGTGTTATGCTGTTTTGCATGTATCTATAGCTGTGATAGGGGAAGGCATGTGATAAGGAAAGACGGACAAGTTTAGAGCCTGTCCTTAGCTGAAGTAGATTTAATTGTAACACTTGGTCATTTATTTTGTAAGGACCTTTTGTGTAATTATTGTAATGATAACAGCTTGATCCTTGGTTTGAGTGCAAATATACCCAATTAAATGTGTAATTGTTTGAAACTATTTGGGTGTACTTTGTATGAGAAACCGGGTGTTACAAATCGTCCATGAAGATTTCCAAAGCGTCACCAATCATGTCGGAGAATATCGCCATCATACACCGTTGAAATGTAGCAGGAGCATTGCACAACCCAAATGGCATTTTGTGAAACGCAAAAGTACCATATGGACATGTGAATGTGGTCTTAGCTTGATCCTCCGGGTGAATGGCAATCTGATTATACCCAGAATAGCCGTCCAAGAAACAATAATACTTCTGTCCAACTAACTTTTCCACGATCTGATCGATGAATGGTAATGGAAAATGGTCCTTAGATGTAGCGGCATTGAGTTTCCGGTAATCGATACATACTCTCCATCCAGTCACGGGTCTTGTGGAAACTTTGTCCCCATCTTTAGTCATGGGTCTTGTGGAAACTTTGTCACCGTCTTTAGTATCCACAATAGTTATTCCTGATTTCTTTGGCACTGTCTGTGTCGGGCTGACCCATTCACTATCAGAGATCGGATATACGATCCCAGCATCCAGCCACTTTAAAACTTCCTTTTCCACAACTTCCTTCATATTTGGATTCAATCTTCCCTGCGTGTCTCTGGCAGGTTTAGCTCCTTCTTCTGCGATGATTCGATGCATACATGTGGTTGGGCTAATTCCTTTTAAATCTGTGATTGTCCAACCAATAGCCTCCTTATGCTTGGACAATATCTTGAGTAATTCCTTTTCTTGTCCCTCTGTCAAGTTTACTGCTAAAATCACTGGCAAAGTATCCTCTTCTCCCAAAAAGGCATACTTTAAATGAGCTGGTAATGGTTTCAATTCTAGCTTCGGTGGTTCTTGCAATGAAGGTTTTAACGTCTTGGGAATCTCTATCGGCAGCTTCTCTGTGCGCTCATTCCTCATACTCCATGTCTTTGCCTTTTTCTGCTGCTTCCTCTTCTTGCTTTTCCTGCTCAGCCTCTCCTTCTTCTTGAGTCTCCATTGCTTCTTGCTGCAACACTTCTGGCGTATATTGCTGTACTAACTCATCTATGATGTCCACCTGGTAGCATTCTTCATCCTCCATGGTATTACCTTTGGCATTAAAAATGTTGATCTTAGTTTGCCGATGCCCAAAGGAAATCCGCATCTCCCCCGTACGACAGTCGATGTTTGTATTAGCCGTGGCCAAGAAGGGTCGCCCTAAGATGATTGTCGGTTGCTCTCCATTGGCCGCCTGACGGGTATCCAGGACTAAGAAATCTGGTGGGTAATAAAAATCTCTCACCTTAATGATAACATCTGACAACATTCCTCTAGGAATCTTTGTAGACTTATCAGCAAGCTGAAGAATTACATCTATAGATCTTAGAGTACCGAAGTCATACTTGTCAAAAAGTTGTCCCGGTAAAATGTTCACACTTGCGCCTCAATCTAACAGAGCTCTTTTAATGTGCACGTCACCTAAGTCAACAGAGATGAGAGGAACCCCAGGATCCTTCATCTTGGGAGGCAATGCATCCATTAAAATAGAACTTACATTCTCAGGCAAACTGATCATTTTAGGAAAATGGGACAATATATGCTTCTTGTGGATACACATATCCTTGAGAAACTTTGCATAAGCAGGGACTTCCTTGATAAGTTTAACTAATGGAATGTTAACCTTGATTTGACTAAACAGTTCCCACATATCTTCCGCTTGTGGTCCCTTCTTCCCATATGGTCTTTTCTCTGGCTTTTCTAAAGCTGCGGGGAAAGGAACTGTCCCACTCGTTTCCTCCTTCTCCCATGTACTTGTCTGTTTCTTCTACTTTGCTTGTTCTTCCTTCCTTTTCTTCTTTTCCTTTTCCAGCTCTTCTTTTTCATCAAAAATTATTTCTACATCACTGTCCTCTTCTGCTGGTGGAGCTGTAACCTTGTTATCCACTTTCTTCCCACTCCTGAGTGTGATGACCTCATTCACTTGCACTTTCGCTGGTTGTGCCTTCTCTTGTGCTATATCCTCCTCCATTTTAATGATAAACTCCCCTAGCCTCAAAATTGCTTTTGAATTGGCATCCTCCACTTCCTGAAGCTTAACTAACATTCCAAAAATTTCCAGCATGCCAATGTTCATACTTCCTACTAGAGGCGTAGGTTGCATATGATGTTGTCTCACTGGTGGTTGTCTCACCTCTAGCTGCTGATTGTTTCGGAATGGTCGTGGTGCATTATGGAATTAACCATACCCATGCACTTGACTAATTTCTTCATGAGTCATCGAGCACTCATTGTGATTATGTCCTATTTCACCACATGTATTACATATAACTTGCCCATGCAATACATATGCTCCCTTCTCTTGTTGAAACCTCGCGAGCATTTGATTAAACTTCCTAGTCACAACACTGAGCTCCTTCTGCATTTCTATCTTCCACTTATTTTCTTCTTCAACGTTTGCTACGTAGACTGTATTGTCCTTCATGGATCCACTGACCTTAGATCCTAAACTTAACTGCTCTAAGAACTTCCAAGCATCCTCTGGCTCTTGCCACATAAATGTCCCACTTGATGATGCATTTATCATTGCTTGATGTGTCTCACTTACTCCTTCAAAGAACAATTTCACTAACTGCCATCTAGGAACCTCGTGATGCGGACATGAACGCATTAACTCCTTTAATCGATCAAACGCTTCGTGGAAAGCCTCTCCAGGCTTCTGCTGAAAGTTTTGAATTGCGTGTCTAACTTCTATGGTTTTACTAACTGGATAGAATTCTTGTAGAAACTTTGCCTTAAGTTGGTCCCAACTAGTGATACTATTAGGTGGAAGAGATGTGAACCAGTATTTGGCCTTATCCTTTAATGTGAAAGGAAATAGTCTTAACCTAAAAGTATCCCTATTGGTGTATCTAGGAGTATTAGCATTTGCGATAGCTATGAACTCATACAAGTGATTGTATGGATCATCAGTCTTATAACCTCTAAATTGAGTTAATATTCCTATCAACTGGGGCCTAATTTCTACTTGAGATTCTATATCATCAGGAATGTAAATGGGCGACGAGTCATCGTACTCCCGTGGCTAAAAGTGCGATGCAACCGATTGCCCTCTCGGTTGTGCAAAATACAAGGGTTGAGCAGGATTACCGTAAAAGTGATGATCATTATATCTCTGCTGACCTTGTAGTGGTTGATGCTGCTGTACTCTTCTCGGAGGTCCCCGACCTCGGTCCCATGGTGGCTGTGGTGGAACCCATCCTTCGTCTTCTTCTTCATCATACCTCTCCTCAGCCTCTTGATACTGGTACTGCTGAGGTGGTTGTTGGTATTGTTGTTGCGGTGGTATAGGTTGGAATGTAGTTTGTGGTTTAAAAAGTACTGGTACTGGTTAAGAAATGGGTTGGGAAATGGGTGTCTGCTGTCTAGATACTGGGGTGCCGTCACGGGTCGGCGCTCCCCAAGACATGGCAGGTGTAAATGGGTTTGTGGATTGAGGTTGGGATAAAGGTTGAAATGGTGGAATCGACGGCGGAGTGCATGAAGGTATAGGTGCAGGGGCTGAAGCTGCACCACCAGTAGCACTCGTGCTCCCAATGTGGAATTCTGAAACCGGGGGAATAAATGACATCCCCGTTGCCTCACCCGAGGGTTCCTGGGCAACACTCACTATACTACTACTGACATTACTAAAACTCATTGTATTTAAACGCCTACGTGCACGGATCTTGCGTGCAGTTCGCTCAATCTCTGAGTCAAAACACAAAGGGGATAATTGCTCACCCCTACGGGTATGCATACACTAATGCAATACGCCCGAAAAATCAAAAATCAAAATTAACTAACCAAAAAAATCAAAAACTCAAAAGTCCTACAAATCACCTAATCTCAAGCTCACAACTCCCCGGCAACGGCGCCAAAATTTGACATCGCAGCGGTCATCATGTGGTCAAAAATAAGAAAATAAACCTCACTCTCACTTAGCACAGTGGAAGTCAGGGTCGATCCACATGAGTTATGTGGTCGAGACAGGTGACAAATTACCAACTGCAGTGTCACGCTACAGTCAGAGGACCTAGTTCCTAACTTTTGACTATTACTCCCAAAAAGCATAAACTAAACTAAAACTATCAACCAAACCTAGTCACTTACTGAAATCAGAAGTACATCTCCAATTCAGAAGCAAACAAAGGCAAATCAAACATCAAACACAATCCAAACACCAAACAATTCAATCACAAGCATAAAATACCGAAAAGAAGCAATTACTTGCAACCAAATGATTATCATTAACCAAATCAGATTCAAAGGTTCCAAAACAGTAACCAAACATCTAAAAACATAAACTAGAACTAAATATCAATGGTTGTCACTCCCAAAGATACTAGCCTATGATTTCTAACTATTAAACTAAATGAAAATTAAAGATAAAAACATAAAAAATACCAAAAGTGGTTCTTGAAGTTGAATCTCGGAGTCAAAGAGCCTTGGGGGTCGATTTTACACCAGGTCTTCGCTCGTTTTTTGACCTAAAAGCCTTTATTTATAGTTGCAAAAATCTCGAGACCGCGCCGTGCTTTTATGGATCCCGCGTCGCGCGTAGGGGTTTATCCCCGTTTTATCGGAATTTGAATTTTTTCACCGCCTCGTACCCGCGTCGCGCCTTTATGATTTCCGCGGCGTGCGTACGTCTTTTCCTGATTTTGCCTTGATCTTCAAACTTCTTCCAAATTACACGCTTTTAGTCCCTATTTTCATTATTTCTTTCCAAACAAGTGCTGGCACGAAAAGTGAGAATATCACGATGTATATGATATAATTTCACTAAGAATAGGGCTCAACAACGACTAAAATATGTGATATTACTAGGCGTTGTCAGTCCACAAAACCCTCTGGCTGATTCATGTAAACATCCTCAGTCAATTTCCCATTAAGGAAAACGGTTTTGACGTCCATTTACCAGATTTCATAATCATGAAACGCAGCTATGGCAAACATTATCCTAATCGATTTAATCTTGGCTACTTGTGAGAAGGTTTCATCATAATCAACCCCCAGGGTTTGGGTGAATCCCTTCGCGACCAGCCGAGCTTTAAAGGTGTGTACCTTTCCATCCATGTCGGTATTTTTCTAGAAGATCCACTTGCACCCGACTGTCTTTCGACCCGGCACATTGTCAACCAAGTTCCAAACTTGATTGTCATACATGGACTTGATCTCGCTGTCCATTGCCTCTTTCCACTTGGTAGACTCAGGGCCCGCCACTGCTTCGCGATAGTTAGCTGGTTCATCCAAATTTGTTAATGTACGATACTGAAAAACGTGTCACCATCCGTAGTTATATGGAAACCATAAAACTCGGGTGGCATGCTAACTCTACCCAAACGCCTAAGGGGCAATGAAATGTCAGTTGGTCCAACAGGATCCTCTTCCTCATGTTGGTGGCTAGTTTCTCCCAAGGTTGTTTCATCGGGCGTCTCCTGAATTTCTTCGAGATCAATTGTACTCCCACTGTCCTCTTTGGAAATGAGCTCTCTCTCTCTCGAAAGACTCATCGTCTAGCTATAAAGACCACGTCCTCGCTTGGTCTGTAGAACAAGTATCCAAATGACTGTTTCGGGTATCTGATGAAATAGCACCTCTCACTTCTTTCTGCGAGTTTGTCTTGAGTCTCTCGTCTCACAAAAGCCTCACAACGCCAGACTTTGATGTGTGCCAACAAGGGAACTTTCCCGGTCCACATCTCGTGAGGTGTTTTAGCAACCTTTTTGGTTGGGACAAGGTTAAGGATATGGGCGGCAGTCTCTAAGGCATACCCCCAGAAATGGATTGGAAGTGAAGCTCGATTCATCATGGAACGAACCATGTCCAACAAGGTTCAGTTTCGCCTTTCCGCAACACCGTTCAACTGTGGTGTTCTCGGAGGCGACAACTGTGAAACAATTCCACATTCCTTAAGATAATCGAGAAACTCGATACTAAGATACTCACCGCCTCTATCGAATCTAAGCATCTTTATCTTTCTGCCTAACTGATTTTCTACTTCGTTTTTAAACTCTTTGAACTTTTCAAAGGTATCTGACTTGTGCTTGATTAAGTAGATATACTCATATCTACTAAAATCGTCAGTAAAGGTTACATAGAACCGCGTGCCATCTTTTGTGGTTGTTCTGAAGGGACCACACACATCTGTGTGTATGATATCCAACAAACCTTCACCTCTTTCAAAGGAACCTTTGAATGGTGATTTTGTCATCTTTCCAAGTAAACAAGACTCGCATACATCATCTGATTTAAGGTCGAATGATTCCAATACTCTATCCTTTTGGAGTTGGGCGATGCGTTTCTTATTAATATGACCAAGGCGACAGTGCCACAAACACGCCTTTTCTATACCATTCGGAGAATCAATATGTAACACATTTTTACCATAATTGTCAACACACATAATAGTCTCATACACTCCATCACAAGGCAAAGCATTAAACATAAAAACATCATTTTTAAAAACTAAAATTGAACCATTCAATTTATCAAAATCATAATAATAACCTTGCCTGAACACTGCATGAAAAGAAATTATGTTTCTGGCCATATCAGGTGAATAACAACAATTATGTAATTCTAAACTAACTCCACTACTAAGCACTAGTCTATAGACTCCGATCTTGGTAACAGGTGACGTTCGTCTATTGCCCATGACCAAATTCAGTCTAACGTGCTCCAGCTCCCTACTTTCCTTTAGGCCCTGCAAATCAGAACAGATATGAAAACCACATCCGGTATCAAGGACCCAAGAACAGGAAGAAGATGAGTTATTAGAAATTGTGTAAGTACCTGCTTGTGATGGCTTCACTTTGCCATCCTTGATGTCCTGCAAGTACTTGGGGCAGCTTCTCTTCCAGTGACCCTTCTATTTGCAATAAAAACAATCGGCTTCCTTTGGATTAGTGACATGCGGAATGCCGGAAGACTTGGCTCTCGGGGCACTACTAGATGACTCGACATGAACCTTTTCCCTCCAGTTTTGCTTGGGAGGGCCCTTCCTTTTCTTTTCCTTGCCAGATCCAATGGCCAAGACGGGCTGGCTAACTGAGGGTACACTTTTACCCTTCATCCCATTCTCAGCAGTACGAAGCATGCGATGCAATTCAGCCAAAGTGGTCTGATTGTTGTTCAAATGGTATGCCAGTCTGAACTGGTCATAAGAACTCGACAAGGAGTTAAGCACTATGTCAACGGCCAACTCCTCGTGTACACGCATCGCAAGCTTCCTATGTCGATCCTCGTAACCTTGCATCCTTTGCACGTGAGTGCAGATAGACTCTCTATCCATAGGCTTGCTGTTCGTGAAATCCTTGACCAACTCGCACCTCTCGATACGCTCTTGCTCACGGAACTTTTCCGCGAGCTCTCTGTGCATCTCGTAGGGCCAGTAGTCTTCATAAATTCTTTGCAGTTCAGGGTTCATGGTGGCGATCATGATGCAAGCCACTTTGGTAGCATCCCGATTGTTTTTGATATGAGGCAATTTCCTCGGGAGTAGCGGTATCTGGGTCAACTTCAACTAGCTCGGTTTCTAGAACATACTCTTTGTGTTCAAACCTTAGAGCCATCTTGATGTTACGGATCCAGTCATTATAGTTAGTGCCGTCCAACATCACTTTGGAGCACAATGACAAGATTGAAGTGACATTACCGGAGTTTGAGTGGGGGGCGGTTTGGTCAACAGAAGACATCTATAAAAGAAGAAGGTAGTTTTAATTAGACACATTTAAGTAATCCTTATATTAACCCAAGAATAAATATAAGGCTAGGATCCTACAATAACAATTCACAATATCAAATAGGGATGCTGTAATCTTTATTGTAAATTTTATAAGGTAGGCGAATGACGATTCAGCCAATTCCACCGCGGAAATATAATCATATTATAATGGAATTTCTAGTTTCTTTTAAGATTTATTGAACTGTTCAATAGCATGTTTTAATCTCGGGAATGCCCCACTGTTTGTGACTGGGATACCGATGATCACAAACTGGGTGTGAATAACCATGAAAATTAGCTTGGTACTCTCGAAATCAATTACCATCTCAAATTGACGTGTCGGTTAACCACACATGCTCCATCAATAATGGTAAAATCGAGAAACCCATTGCAACTCTTTGTGAACCCCAATTGGTGTGCCGGTAAACCACACACGCTCCACCAACGTTCCACAAAGTGCAATGTGCAATTCCATGGATTAGCATAAATTCACATTTTTGACCTAAAGTAACTAGATTGGGATTTTGTTAATGGTTCTAGTACTTTCAATTATAGCATTATACTTTTAAGAGGCTTAACGGTTCTATCAAACCCGTTCGGCTAACGACACTCAACTGACCAGGAGAGCGGTGGGTGAGAGTGGACACCCATTAGACTACCATTTTATAGGCAGTCGCCTTATACCCTCTTTATATGACAGTTTTGTGAATGAGGCCTACTAACGGTAAGACTAACCAATTTTATCTTACATATAAATATGAACTTTTAATCATAAATATATAAGATATATTTTAAACTCTTTAAAATATTTTAGATTTAATTTTAATTTAATTTTCGCAAATTATGTCCAAATTTTCGAAAATTTATATTAAATCTTTAAGTGATTTAATTTTTCTTTTAATTAAACAATTTAATTAAACTAATTAAATCAAATATAGGCATCACAAAATTAATTAAATTAATTAACTACCTTTATCCCTAAATCTCGAAATTAGCATGCAATGGATAAAGGGTTCCAATTATTTAATTAATCAGCAATTACCAAAAATAACAACCTACTATCCAATGCAACATGCAAATCGCAGAATGGGAAGGGAGGCTAGGATTTTCAAAACCCTAGCCACCAAAATCGATGGTGGCCTCTCCAAGGGTTCTTTTTTTTTTCGCAAAAAACCCTTAGACACACAAAGCAATTATATGAAATTCACAAGAAAAACAAATTGGCTCTGATACCACTGAAGGGTTTTGCACAAACAATGAACTAGAAATTCCTAAGTTCACATGCAATCCTAAGAAGAGATCTATGTTTTTCTACAATGAATATATAATATAAACCTAAGGCCAACAATTAATCTCTAAAGTATAAATCAAGAGAACCAACCTTTGATTATTGATCCAGAAGCTAGCAGCAAAAGTTTCCTGCCTCAAATGGAGTCACACCCAAGTAATGGAGGAAAGAAGACAGCAGAGTTTGTAGAGAGATAGAGAGTTGGCGCAGGTTTTAGGGTTCCATGAGGTTCCTTTTAGAGCCTCCAAGGGTTACAGTCAAAACCCTAGAGGAGCCTCCTTAGTGGGCAAGCCTGTTGACCACTTGGAGCAAGGCCTCTAAACCCTAATTAGGGTTTCGAGATTTAGAGTGTCCCCACTCTAATTCTCGCCAACTTGGTCCCTCCCACTGGCTGGCCAGTTATTCAACTATTGAATAAATACAAACCAGTCCCTGCACTTTTAATTAATTAATTTAATCTCCAAATTAAATCCAATTAATTCTAGATTAATTTCTAATTAATTATTATAGTTTCTAATTAATATATTAACACTTAAATATATTAATAAACTATTTATTTTATTTCTATTGATTTATTAAACAATTAATAAATCAACATTTCTCTCTACTGAACTCTACACCAATCTTCCAGCTATGAGCGCAACCCAATGGACTTTGCTTCAATTAATAAGATAAATACAATTATAAAGTCATGGCTTAGACACACAATCCAACAAAAACAGCGTCGACGACAAAACCGAACAACAACTTTGATTTTTAACAGCCAAAATAAATCGACAGATATGACGATCGTACAGTACCCTCGAAACCTCGAAACCTCGCTCTGATATCGATTGTTAGGAATCGGACAGGGTACACGCAGCGGAAACACTATCACACACACACGAAAGCAGAAAATAAAGCAAAAGATAACACAAGGATTTTACGTGGTTCGGATTCGGTGTTAATCCTACATCCACGGGCTGCAACTGAGTTTTCTTATATTCACTCTATGAAGATTACAATTACAATTGTTACTGCGATTTACAAATGAAGAGAATAATCCAATTTATAGGATTTAGAGTCGTAGCCCTCTTCTTCAATTCACACACATATATAATATAATATGTATACTGTGGTAGCCGCCTCCATTTTCTTTTCACCAAACACGACTCACAAGGCAATTCAATTTGCAATTGAATTGCAAACCAATTTACAATAATTGCTATTGAACTTTAATCTTATTGTCACATGGCTCCACAAATCTTAACACACAAAGCCGGAGTCGAATCCCGACCTATGAGTATATAACCCACGCATCTATCCAGCTGAGCTGGGTTTCATTTGAGTCAAACCCCCGACCTATAAGATATCACATTATATATATATATATATATATATATATATATATATATATATATATATATATATATATATATATATATATATTAATTACCAAAATGAACATATGAGAGCTTTTCACTGTTCATTTGGTACCTGTTATTTCCAGTATCATAATTACTAAATTCAGATAATAGTATTATTGATAAAATATAAGATACAAATTGTAAATAAGTTTTGATTTGAAAATAGCAAATTTGATTCTTCCTATAGCAAACTTTTATATTTACGTTTTTTCCCCTCAATTAATTGTTTTCACCATATTTATTATAAAGTTATATTATTGGTATTTCATAAGTTACGATTCCAGCCCCTTATTATATTTTAAAGTTACATTTTTCGTCCTTTACATAAATTGTCTTTGTCGAGTTGCGTTTTTTCAATATACGGGGCTTCCGCAGCATGGCGGAGATAATAAACCTTTTTGATTTAACAAGTGAGGAACCACTTTACACACATTCTCTCTCATCATGTGAGCACAAAATAAAGAAAGAAAGATTCTCAAAGCAAGCACACAAGAACGAAAACACTCCATCCAATTCCAGACCCAGTTCAATACCATCTCTCTCTCTCTCTCTCTCTCTCTCTCTCTCTCTCAAGCAACAGTCATCGAAAGCGAAAATAGCTAAAAACTGTTTACGAATCGACATTTATAAATTTCTGCCATGGATAGACTTGTCAAAAACTACGAGCTCAAAGCTTGCGGAATAGTGTAACAAAACCTCCCTCACAGCTTTTCTACTGCACTCGTTCTTGTTTCTTTCAACCAAGTCATTTCTTACCACTCTCTCCGCTACATGTCTAGAATCACATGGGTGTTGATTTTGGGGGGGAATTTGGATCCGGAGAGAAAACGGAGCGGTGGGTTGAGAACTAAACAGGCCGGAAGAGGCTCTTGCCGGGGTAGTTAGACTTACTTCTTCCCGTCGCTGGAATCAATAACTTGTATACTCTCGTTATTACTAAAACCCCCTAATCTCACTCCTTGTTTCGATATGGGTTATCTACTAAAAGAAGCATTGAAAACCCTATGCGGTGTCAACCAGTGGTCTTATGCTATTTTCTGGAAGATCGGCTGCCAAAACCCTAAGTAAGTTCCCCCTTACTCATCTATTTCCCAATCTGCGAAATTTTGGATTCTCTTTTCTTTTACGCTCTTAGGTTATCTTTCTGCTAATATTATCATATTTTGGTTTTGGTTTCAACCATGTAGCGTTTTCGTTATCTTGAGTGTGTTTCTCTTGATCAGCTTTTCTACTTTACAACATTATACATACATTAAAAATCTACCGAATTATCCCAATCTTCAAATTGTTGTGACACAGAACACCAATCGTAGGTTACTTGCTAACTAATTAGTTCTCCTTCTGTATTGTAGGCTTCTAATATGGGAAGAATGTTATTACGAACCTGTTATATATTCAAATCTTGGACATGAAGGGAATAAAGTCCACTTGCTTGTAACCAAAATGATGAAGGACAACTACATCAATCTTTTAGGAGAAGGGTTTGTCTTCAAAGTTTCTTTTTATGTAATTTGTAATTTCTTTATTCAATAATTTTTTTATCACTTTTTTTTTTTCTTTTTTTAAGATTGGTTGGGAGAGTTGCATTCACTCGAAATCATCAGTGGATTATCTCCGAAAACAAAATGCTAGGTGTCCATCCACCTGAGGTATATACTGCATCTTTTTGAATATCAATCTCATAAATTTGGTTTGATCAAATGTCTATATCCTGACAGGTATCAAATGAGGTGTATACGCAATTCTCAGCTGGCATTCAGGTAAGCTAAATACGGTTGTCTTTCTTTTGGACTTGATACGATTTAATAGAGAAAGTTAGGGAAATGAGGATTTCCCATTAAGTCCTAATATTTACAAGTTTGACCTCCCTTTTTTTTTTCTTCCAATTTCCCAAGTGTGCTGGCATTTTCTTAAAGATATTTTGAACATAAAATATCAAGACAACACTTAATGGGAAAAAAAGAAACATGATGATGATAAATTGATAATGTAGTCTATTTTTGGTCACAGACGATAGCAGTTATACCGGTTCATCCTCATGGGGTTGTTCAACTTGGCTCATCATCAACTGTAAGTTTATCTTTATATAATGGGTTATTGTCATAAAAGCCCTTAAGTTTGTTAGAAATGTTCAGGTTTATTCTTTTATGTATTTTTTGTTCATAAAAGCCCTTAAATTTATGTATGTTCCATTAAAACCATTAAGTTTAGCAGGAATGTTCGGTTTTACCCTTGTGTTCTGTTATAGAACCTGTCAAACTTAAGGGTAAAACCGAACATTCCTGTCAAACTTAAGGGTTTTAATGAACCAAAATAAATTTAAGGGCTTTTATGAACAAAAAATACATAAAAGGGTAAACCCGAACATTTCTTACAAACTTAAGGGCTTTTATGACAAATTGACAATAACCCTTATGTAATTTATATCTTTAACATATTTTGATCCGTCTTAGATCTGCTTAATTCATCTAATTTCCTATTCTTTAAGGCTTTAATTCATATTTTTTAATACAATCTAGTAATGCATCTTTTTTCCTTGGTAATTAGGGCTAAATGCAAGAAATAGCAATGTATATTCATTTGTCTGTGTATAACATCTCGCTTTTCTTTCTTTCATTATTAGCATTGCATTTCCAATTTTATAATAAACAATTGAATGAACGTACATTAGTACATTACTATTTGTTGCATTTAACCCTAGAAATTAGCACTACATGCAAGAAAATGAGAAATAGCAATGCACTTTCATACATTTGTGCATTATGGCATCCTACTTCCATTTCTTTCCATCACAACATAATACTTGCAAAATTTTCTTATTAAGGCATTGTAATTTGAAAAATATACGCAATTATAACATTTTAGGACCTTATATTTTGAACAGTCTACACAGTTATAGTTGTATAACCAATAATTGGTTAGATTTTCAAAATTCAAAGCACAATGCTGTACTTGGAATAATGAAAGTAAGATGCTACAATTAACAAATCAATAAAAGTACATTCTTGTTTCTTGGATTTAACCCTACAAATTACATAATAACATTTAAAACCGCTGAAATTTCACGATTTGTGCAGATTATGGAGAATGTGGGATTTGTAAATGATGTAAAGGGTTTAATCTGTCAACTTGGATGCGTTCCGGGTGCCTTATTATCAGAAAACTACATGAAAAGTGAAGTGGTTAGTGGTTTGACTAGTCAACAAATTGAAATGACCCCGCAGCCTATTTTGTACAAAAACGATCAAGATATTGGTTTGGACTCATTTTTGGCCAATTATCAATCGGATGCATTTTCAGGAGGTCATGTTAATGACACAATCATGTCAAATAATCCCAATGCTCATTTCACTGGTAAGCCCATGTTTCTTTTTTCCAATTAAGGTTGTGTTTGGTAGCATCTGAACCATTCAGATCTATCTGAACCATTCAGATCTATCTGCAACCATTCAGATCTATGAACCATTCAGATTTGAATCATTCAGATCTGAATCATTCAGAGGTCTGAACCATTTAGAGCCCATTCAGATTCATTCCTCTCTCTTAATGGTTCAGAGCCTATTAAGAGGTTCTGTTTCATTCAGATGTGGTATTTTTACGTATCAAACGGTCTGAACCATTCAGAGCCTCTTAATCATTCAGATTAAGAGGCTATCAAACACACCCTAACCGGTGTTTGGATAAAGTAATGATGTTAGAAAGATATTTGAGAAAATGACAAAACACATTTTTAATGTAACCTTATGCTATCTATGTCATTAGAAGAACATTTAAGACCTCCATCAAGGGATGACTTATTTGACATCGTTGGTATCGATTTCAAAACCAAACCATTCAATGGAAATCAAACTAACTTCATCAACAATAATAGTGCGGTGAAAAAACCCGGGGTAACAATTACAGATGATAACGTATGTTGGACTAATGCTAATTTGATGCAAAGAGAGTCGGTGAAAAAACCCGGGGTAACAAGTTCTTTTTCGGATACTAGCTCCATCATTTCATCGCAAATCGGTTCTTGGGCCGATTTGAGGAAAAGTAGCGGGATTGTATCGGAGTATAATGGTAAGAGGCCTGATGAAATTGGGAAATCGAACCGTAAGAGGCTTAAACCGGGAGAAAATCTGAGACCCAGACCCAAAGATCGCCAAATGATCCAAGATCGTGTAAAAGAATTAAGAGAAATTGTCCCAAATGGTGCCAAGGTAAAATAAATACCTTTTAAGAAGATGTTTAAATAGTAATAAAGAAACATTCATATATAGCTTATAAGCTACATTTTTTATGTTTATTCTTTTTTGTTGTGTTTATGAACACAGTGTAGCATTGATGCTTTGCTAGAACGAACCATCAAGCATATGCTTTTCTTACAAAGTGTTACAAAGAACGCAGACATGCTAAAACAAACGGGGGAATCCAAGGTATGAATTCTTCTTTTACCTCATTTATGTTACCATTTTGTTCTTTTGGAGGTAACAAGTATTATTTGGTGGGTAAATGTAGATTGTGAGTAAGGAGGGTGGGCTATTATTGCGGGATAACTGTGAAGGAGGGGCAACATGGGCATACGAGGTTGGTTCTCAATCGATGGTGTGCCCTATTATAGTCGAGGATCTAAATTCCCCTCGTCACATGTTTGTGGAGGTAGGTATATATAGACAGCTGGCAGCCGTTTTATCTCCAATCATGTTTTAGGGTTTTCATATGTGATGTTTATGTATGTATGTATGTTGTTGGGTGGAAGATGCTTTGTGAAGAAAGAGGTTCGTTTTTGGAGATAGCCGATGTCATTAGAGGATTGGGATTGACTATCTTGAAGGGCGTGATGGAATCTCGAAATCACAAGATATGGGCCCACTTTACTGTAGAGGTAACTAAGTCCTAACACACGAATCTATCCGTTCTAGTGTGGGTGTAATTTGAAGGCAATTTATTGTAGCTCTGGAGTTACAAATTAGGGGCTGTTTGATTTGCCTCTTACTGTCCAGTAAGAGGTTAGTCCAAGTCAGACCGTTTGATAAACCCAAAATTTACCTCATATGGACCGGAAAAACCGATCCGAACCGCAAACCAACCAAAACGAAAACGAACCGAACCGGGACCGAAAATACATAATCGGTTCGGTTTTCGGTTTTTAAAAAATGTTAATTCGGTTTCGGTCCGGTCCCTGGACCATGCTTAACCCTAACACTACTATTGATCATGAAAAACCGAAACGAACCGAAAACCGAAATAACCAAACCGAACCGGAACCGAATATACATATTCGATTCTGTCTTCGGTTTTTAAAAATTATAATTCGGTTTCGGTCTGGTTCAGTTCGGTTTTCGGACCGAGCTTATCCCTAGTCCTAAACCCTTAAATTTACTTCTTATCCGGTCAGCTTCAGGATAAGTCTGAGGCTCGGTCAGCTTTTACTCAATCAGCAAGTATCAAACAGCCTCTTAGTTTGAGGGATTATTGATTTTTGACGTGATATTGTGTAAGCAGGCTAACAGGGACGTGACAAGAATGGAAATATTTATCTCGCTTGTTAGCTTCTTCGACCAATCTGCTAAAAATGGTCCGGCAGCGGTGGATTGCGGTGGTAATGCGAACGTTCCCGTGAATGAACAATCTTTCCGGCAAGTGACCACAGTCCTGATGGCGGTCAGACCACATAATAATATACAGTAATGTGGGTTGGAGATGTTGAGAGCAGCTCTTCTGCCATGACCGACATCCATCTGAGTTCGCTTTGACTGACTCAACTTGTTTTTGCTCATAGAATCTGTGTAGATGAATCTTGGTGTAGATTATCATGTATTCATTACTGTTTTTTCTTATAAATAGTTTGCCTTTTGTTTTCAGTAAAAACCTCAACATTACAAGCCGAAGATTTATACTTTTTCGATTGATGATTTCTTGTTAATAATCTAACTTGATTTGACATGTCTTGTTCCGGTCTAGGTTCTTTTTCAAATAAACATTTAAGTTACTATAATTATAAAAAATATATAAATGGAACACTCAAATTCTTCAACTACAAATTATAAAAGAAAGTAACTTAATTTTTTTTTTAAATAACAAATCGAACATCTTTTATGAATTAGAAATAGATTACAATGGTATGCCAAGATTTATGGTTTTTGTCTATATATTTCGTATGGTACTGTTCCTTACAGGCTTACAGCACAATTTTATTGGCATGAAACCTTTTTCTTTTTACACGAAAATGGGTTTGATTTGATTGAGTACATCCCAAGGTATGATGGGAAGTGTAAGATGCCATACTTTGACTTGATCGCATATATACAGGTTTTCGAACCGGAACGGAACCGAAATAATAAGTAACCGTATAAACAATAAATCGAGTATCGGACGGACTGAATTCTTCCTATCCGGTTCTAACTGGTTCGGGTTTGGTTTCGGTTCGGTTTTTAGTTTAAGCGCTCGTCCTTAGTTACGGAACCGAAATAATCGGTAACCGAGTAAACAATAAATCGAGTACCGGACCGAACTTTCCATATCCGGTTATAACCGGTTCCCGTTCGGTTATTCAGTTCAAATGCTCACCCCTATAATATTTAAAAGATATGTCTTTAAAAAAATTATATTATCTCAACGTAAAGCATAATTATATTATCTCAACGTAGTCTTTCACTCTCGATCATTAGCAGAATTAAAATACAAAAAACAATAAAATTGTCAATCACGTCCTTCAACGATTGCAATTTATTTATTTAAATTAGTTAACTTCAATAAATGTGATGGTATGTTAATTTGTAATATATATAATACGTATAAAGCATTATATCGGTGAATGATGTCTACGCTTGTAAAATTCTTAATTAAAAATAGAATTAAATAACATCAAACCAAACATATTATTATAACAAATAGAATTAAAATACAAAACGGTTTGATCAACTCTTGCCGATTAATCATCAGATAAACCAACTCTTGAAATATAAATATTATTGCGCGGTGCATTTGGAGGGATGTAGCATTTAGTCGAGCATTATATTAGGTCTCCCATTCACCAGAACGGTTTGATCTGTAGTGACACCAAAGTGGCAAAATAGTGGACATTGGATACGATCCTTGTAAATCAGCTTTTACATAATGTCCACAGTTAACATGAGCGATGGTAATAACTGCATGATCTGGGATGTCTTGCGGACCTAGCCATAGTGGAAAACATGTCCATGAACCTTGTTTGCTTAGAAAATGAACGATTACACGATACTTGTTAGCAATTAGAAAACCAGTAGCCGACATAATCAGCCAATTTTGAGTTGGTGCAAATCTTGATCCATAGAAATTAAAGGAGTCGTTTACTCGTTTATGCTGTTTAAATCATAATCATAAATCAATGCATACTCTTGGGGGTCCGCCTAAACAAAACATATACAAAAACCAACTTTTAATAAAAAAAATCAAAAAATAAATAACACGTAAACATACCTCATAATATGTTTCATCCGTCCATTCTTTCCAATACCAATTTGCCATTCGGTCAAAGTCTCTATTTAAAACAAATATCTTACGCTTTCTTTAAAATAGTGGTTTTCTCAATTTTGATTAACAATACATTCAATATGAAAATATGAAACTTTGATCGTCTATATATACACAAACATTATAGTTCCCAGACGAAAAATATTATTGGCACACAAACCTAGATAGATAAACGTATATATATTATTGGTACGTCTTTCGAGAAAAACTTTGATGTCATATAGACAGATCGATTCAATAATATTCTTATGCATTACGAGACGATATATATATATATATATATATATATATATATATATATATATATATATATATATATATGGACAGGTGGATAAACGTATATGCGTATAAACGCATGTGACTGAGTTGAGATAATATTCTTATGCATTACGAGACGATATATATATATATATATATATATATATATATATATATATATATATATATATATATATATATATATATATATATATATATATATATATATATATATATATACTCCCTCCGTCCCAAAATAATAGTCCACTTTCTCATTTTCAAAATCAAAGCTTGTCAACTTTGACCATCAATATTTTCGTTGTTATTATATAATATTTGATACAAAATATATGAATGGATTTGTGTTGTAAATGTGTTTTCATTGGTATAGTTTTCATCTAATATTATATAGCACAAAAAAATATATTTACGGTCAAACTTGGCAAGCTTTGACTTTGAAAATGAGAAACTGGACTATCATTTTGGGACGGAGGGAGTATATGTATGTATGTATGTATGTATGTATGTATGTATGTATGTATGTATGTATATATATATATATATATATATATATATATATATATATATATATATATATATATATATATATATATATATATATATATATATATAGGTCATTCGTTCTAGTAAATTGGTTAATCGGATTCGGTAGTACGTCTTTTTATTGTTGTGCGGGTGCGCTTCAGTTAATCGGTTTCAGTTAGTACGTATTTTATTGCGGTGCGGTGTGCTTTTCATAAAATATCCGGGGTAAAAAACCAGTTTTGTAACTTTTTAAAAACCTATATTAAAAATCTGCGGTTCTGTACCGGTCCGTGGAAAAACGCTCCTAGCTCTTAATGGGTTAAGAACTAGGTTCTGAATTTTCAAAGGAACAAACTACACTCAATTTCTAAACTAATTCCACTAGTTTCACCCTAAAATCATTTTTATACATTAATTTATTAGTTTTACAAGTTAGGGTATCACAGTGTCAGTGAATCACTGAACATCTTATAAAAAACAACAATTTGGTCACCTTCTATTCGGAATCACCTAATGCTCTTAAATTAAACGGTTCTACACATCTTTAGATTTCTAAAGGTAGTGATCTCGTCGTCTAATGTATTTTATTTTTTTGTTATGGTTTTATGAAGTTCATGGCAGATTTCACATGAAACATCATATCCTGAGGTTCATGTGTGTTTACCTTCACCCATTAAGTTCTTAATACAAATTCTTTTTAATCGAAGTTTCTAACTTAATATTAGGTCTTAAAGAGTCCAAAAGCATGCATATAACGAACCACTTAATGGAATAAGTCATTTCTTGAAAAACAAAGGGGTTTTTTCCACATAAAATCATGACTTAACACTAGGATATTGGTTTGCAACTAACTCATCAAGATCATTCATTTTCAAATGCTTATTAGCTCCATAAAACAAGTTATTTTATATTTTAGTTTCATTTTTATTAGTTTGGAGTATTAAGGACTTAAAAGGGTGATTTCATGAATTTTTTCAGTTAAGATATTTTAGACCACTACTCAATATATTGATCATAACTCCTAAACCATAACTACAAATGACATGTACTACAACTTTTTGGAAACTAGAATCAATTTCTCACAAATTTTATGTGTGAAAATTTTCTCTAATTTGACTTATATTTTCACAAAACAATCTTCAGGTTCATGGAAAGAATTTGATACAAACTTTAGCATATATTTTCTAATTTTTTAGTGTGTTATCTTTTGGTGATTTGTATTACCAATGTTATTTACGTGTAATGGATTGATTGACCAAATACGATCTTGATATACATCGAACAACTAAGGAGTGGGATCAATTGAATGGTGGCGTAAAGCGGAGTTATCTTAGGCTCTAATGACACAAGACTTCATAGGGAATGAAACCCACAGCCCTCATTCTCGGTACTTCTATCTAGTTCTCGACAATTCCAAAAAAACATGAAGGTAGGGTAAGGCTAGGGTTGGACGACGAGTGTGTGTGGGTTTAACGACAACAAAGAGTAGGGTGAGGTTTGTGCTTCAAGCACAACAACCATATGAAGAAAATGTAATTCCCGCACCCTTTCCGTCAGCCCAAGAAAATAGATCCATGCAACTTTTATGGAATGGCAAGAATAGCCCCTCTACTTGCCAAGTTAATTTTTTTGTTACCCCATGCAACATTTATTCTCATGATAAGTTTCTTTAGAATGACACTTTGCCCTTCCCCAACATATAATTAAATCCTAGGTATTTATTATTATTATTGTTGTTGTTGTTGTTGCTGAGGATGTCTGTGCGTGCTCTCCCGTCTTTAGTCTTTCTCGACGTCAGCCCCAAATACGAAAAAAAGAATTTGCGCATCTACTTGAGTCCCCCTATATAAAACAGGGTATTCTTCCTATTTTCCCTCTTCCTCCCGCTATCAAAAGGATAGAGTGGAGCCTCACATAACCCCCTTTAGCATAGAGAAATGTACACCTAATGCCCGGACTGAATCTAAGTTATTCTATACATTGATTATTACTTTTATTATTATTATTATTGATATTACTACTATTATTGTTATTGATATAATTGGAACTAAATTCTTTTAATCGTTTTTCCCGAATAATTTTTTTTGAAATACACAAATAAATAATCGACGCTAAATAATTATGCTAAAAATGGGCGTCGCAGAGTAGGGTCTTGGGAAAAATAAGACATTGACTAGAAAAAATTACTAAACCATAGTCGCTGACCCTAAGTCATTGGACTTCCATAGAATTACTTATAGACCTACAAAGTTGACTGATGTCGTCGGCCTTCTTGGTGGATAGGTCAGGAACAAACAATCATAACTCAGATGTGAAAGGAATTACACCATGAAAATTGGTGGGTTTAAACTAGCATAAATTAACAAACAATTCCAGTTGGTTTCAAGAAAATGAGTTTTTCAATAAGGAGATATCAAATTTGCAATATAGGGTAACAAATTGTTCATCACATTGGACAGACCTGTACAAATCCTAGAATTCGACCACCCTACAATGGGATTTAACTCATGGGGTACAATGGGAAGAAACTAGACAAAATTTTCAAGATTGTCACACCCCCAAACCACGATGGCGGAATCGTCTGAGGGCGGAACGGGACATAGCATCACAACCATTGCATACATTGAAACATAAGTAGATAACAACCATCATACATTATAATTGGAAAGTTACATTGTTCAATGGTATTGTTTCAACCCAATTACAGTATGATAACGAAATAAGTAAAAGAGACGGCTTCGCGTCCCATTCCAAAAGGTTAGTCGGTCCTGACTAATTGTTACCTGAGAATACAAGTAGTTTGAAAGAGTGTCAACATTATGTTGGCGAGTTCATAAGATTTTTGTATGAGAAAATCCATAGTCATTTTTCCTTGTAAAGAGATAGTGTTTGAAACCAGAAAATCCAATATTTTCTTATAAATGAGTTGTAGTCTTAAAAACCCAAAGACCGAAAATGTGTAAGTGTTCTATACTTGAAAATAGTATTACGTAGTCTTATTCTTGTACAAAACCATGTAAATACATGTTTATTCGTAGATTAATTGTAGATCTAATTCCGTAAAACCTTTACGTAGGTAAAATCGTACTTTTATTTGTATCTTACTGAATTGTAGTTTTAATTTCCATAAAACTTGTATGTATAAGTAAAACCATACTTATATTTGTAACTTGTTAGAATGTAGTTTTAATACCATAAAACTCGTTTGTATATGTAAATCGTACTTATGTTCATATCTTAATGAAATGTAGTTTTAATTTCCATAAAACCAGTGTGTATAAGTAAAACTATACTTATATTTGTAACTTGTTAGAATGTAGTTTTAATACCATAAAACTCGTATGTATAAGTAAAACCGTACTTATATTTGTATCTTGATAAAAATGTGGTTTTAATCCCATAAAACCCGTATGTATAAGTAAAACCGTACTTATATTTGTATCTTGATAAAATGTGGTTTTAATCCCATAAAACCCGTATGTATAAGTAAAAACCATACTTATGTTTTGTGTAGAGCAACATGTAGTTTTATATTTATATAAAACCATTTGAAGATGTTTTTCCCCAAACTAAGGATATTCGTTGTCGTTCATGTGAGTTATTATAACCTTGCTGTGACTAGTATGTAGGCCTGCCACGACGTTCTTCAGGCGTCGTAATGTTAAGACATTTGTCACCCCAGACCTGCCGGTCTAGCTGTAGCTAGCAGCTTAGGTGCGGGATTGTCAGTCCCGTATAGATCTATACACAACTATCTCGCTCATGAATGATTAAGGTTATAATCCAGGACTTAATGCGTACATCTTTCAGTACTATGAAGAAATGTCTCACATAACCACCCAACGTGATGTTTTATCCTAGTTCGTACTGAAATGAAAACCCTTTTGTATTTGTAATTATCAAGATATACTCATGATAATTATAGTGTAAAACCTTGCTTGTAAATGTAGTGAAAACTCCTTTGTATTCGTAATTATCAAAATGTCCATGATAATTATAGTATGTAAATATACTGAAAACTCCTTTACGTTGTAATTATCAAATTACCCATGATAATTATAGTATGTAATAATTATATATTTATATAATTATCTTTAGTATTTCTGTCGTATCATTGTCGTTCGTTCCATAAATTATACACATTATAATTTATATAGATGTTTTTGTTGTGTTAACGTATTTAAGCCTAAAAGATGTCAATGAGTTGAAAAGTATAATTTCTTACATCTAAGGCACTAAATATACTAATAAGATAGATTTAAAGTTTATCAACATGTCATATCAAGAAATTTGTTTTAGTTATCTTACATAAGTGATGGCAACATTTTAAATCTTGTCATTTTGTCAAAATGATGGTAATTTTTCCAAATGGTCATTTTTGTTTAAAATACCAACTTCCTTGTAAAAATATCATTTCCCAAGTTTTATTATGACGTTATAAGTCTAAATAGTCGTTATCACGTCAAATTGACGTTCTTTTTATAAATCACTAGAAAAGTCGTATTTCCGGTCACAAAAACATATTATTCCTATAATAGTCTATTTTTAGTATACCGTTGTAATAATCATATTTTTACGAATAATAACGAAATAACTTATTTAGATGATTATAAATAACATCTTTTAAGATATTTCCCACAAAAATGGTGTAATAACTTGGTTATAACCATTTTTGTTAGAGAATAGTGTTTCCGGTTACAAAAATGTTGTTTTTACTAGTTTTCGTTTTTATGACGTTTATATTAAAGATCTAGTATTTTTACACAATTTATTTATACTTTTGTAACTTTTACACAAACATAATACGTCATAATGTTCGTAATACATAGATCTAACCATATTTCATGTCAAAAACGTTTTTACACAACTACTAGTTTTATAAACTTGTGTAAATCATTATTTTTAACATGTAAACTTGTATTTTCCCCCAAAATGTTTAGAAAAGATGAAAATGAGGGGTATGAACTCACCCTTGATGCGTGCTTTACTTAAAAACAAGGTTGACGGTAGAAGACAAGATCTAAGCTTCGGAGCTCGAATGACCCTTGGACAAAGCTATTATCCAATGGGTTTACGTAGATGTTAGTGTGTGTAAATGAGATAAAAGTGGTGTAGTAAGGTTTAAAATCACTAGAGGAAGCTAACTTACCAAAAAAAATTTGAAAAACGCTTGAAAACGAAGAACGGTGGTGGTGGAAGGTGGTGGCCGGCGGTGGTTCAAGGTGGTGAAGTGGTGGTGGACGAAAATGAGGGAGAGGGTGGAGGTGATCAGATTTTTAGAGAGAGAGGGAGAGGTGTTGGATGTTCTCTTGACACAATGAAGATATGATTTTAATTATGAGATTTAAAGTTAGATTTTTACCATATTTTTTTATTCATAGCCTTTAATACTTAGGATTGTGAATAGTAGCCTCATGGATCTTGTTGGGGAATGATATATCAGCCGATTGGGGAGGGGTAGGGGGTGGGGTGGGTTGTTTTTAAAAGATTTAGCCATTTATTTATATAAATGGATGATTTTTATAGAATCGTAAAACGTTTTAGTGAAATTTTTGTGAGTTTTTTTGAAGAAATGAAGTTCTAAATAAATATTATGTATAAAAACATTGTTAAAAATTTATTTAGGTTGAGTCATAACTTGTTAGATGATGAAATACGCGTTTAAGCGCAATATTTTTTCCGTATACGCGATTTTTAGCATTTTACCGAAAAATATATTTGGCTATGAAATTAAATACTAGACAATATTACGCTTCATAATATATGTTCCGTTATCCCATTTTTGGTGTTTAAGGCACCGCATTTTGTATTTTGAGTCCAAACTCTGTGTACATTTATCCGTTCACAGCGGTTTAATCGTTGTAACTTTCTCATACGAACTCCGTTTTCGACGTTCTATATATCAACAGGTTCGTATTTAAGAATACATCGTTTTATGAATATTATTATTCCCAAAATAATAATTTTACGATTATCGAATTTTTACGCTACAGTAGTTTACTAACCGTATTTTCGGCGTTTGCTCGATGATTGTTTTGAATTAGCGTACGTAGTATTATAATATCTAATAATACATTGTAAAATTATGGAAAATTACTTTTCAACGTAAGGATTAACGTACGCTTTGGTTGACTACAGTTGACTTTCGTTGACCAAAATTTACAATTGTCACATCATCTACCCGTTAGAAAGAATTTCGTCCTGAAATTTAGCACTTGAGTAGATCCTCAAGGGTTTGGGAAGAGATGTGGGTATTTCAGTTTAATTTGGTCCTTACGTTCACAAGTAGATTCAGGTCTACGCTTGGCGTTCCAGCGGACCTTTACTATCGGTATGCGGCTTTGTTTCGTCCTATTGACTTCCCTATTCATGATCTCTACAGGTTCTTCAACGAAGTGGAGATTTTCGTTTACTTCAATCTCGTCAAGTGAAATGACGAGTGTCTCATCGGACTGACATGTCTTCAGGTTTGACACGTGGAAGGTGGGGGTGTACATTGTTGATATTCTTGTGGTAGTTGGAGTCTGTAGGCTACCGGGCCGATCCTAGCAAGGATCTCGAATGGCCCGATGTACCTTGGATTCAGTTTTCCATGCTTCTCAAGCGTATCATTCCCTTCCAGGGTGAGACCTTCAACAAAGCACGGTCGCCAACCTGGAATTCTAAGGGCTTGCGTCGTTTATCCGAGTAGTTCTTTTATCGGTCACGGGATGCTTTCAATCGTTCACGGATTTGAACGATTTTCTCTGTTGTCTCTCATATGATCTCAGGACCGGTGAGAGTGTTGTTAGGTACTTGACCTCTGGCTAACTGAGTATCACTCACCTTAGCCCAGCACAGAAGGGATCTGTACTTGCGTCCGTATAAAGCTTGAAATGGAGCAACCTTAATGCTCGTGTGATAACTATTGTTGTATGAAAGTTCGATGAGCGGCAAGTGGGTGTCCCACGACTTACCGAAGTCTATCACGCCAGCTCTCAACATATCTTCCAGCGTTTGGATTGTTCTCTCGCTTTGCCCCGTCGGTTGTGGATGGTAAGCTATACTCATGTTGAGCCTGGTACCTAAGGTCTTTTGCAATGATTGCCAAAAACATGACGTAAATCGACTATATCTATCTAAGATAATGGATATTGGCGCATCATGCAATCGTATAGTCTATTCGATGTACGTCCTTGTCAGTTTCTCCATTTTGTCTGTCTCTTTTATTGGTAGGAAGTGTGCGGACTTGGTTAACTTATCGATAATTACCCATATGGTGTCCAGCTCACCAGTTGCCTTGGGTAACTTAGTTATGAAGTCCATGGTTATCCGCTCCCACTTCCACTCGGGTATTTCTGGTTGTTGTAGTAAACCCGAGGGCTTTTGATATTCTACCTTGACCTTGGCACAAGTAAAACACTTGCCCATAAAGTAGCAATCTATGCTTTCATGTTTGGCCACCAGTATACTTTGTCTTGCAAGTCTCTTCCAGGACTAACTCCCTGAAGCCACCGAACTTTGGTGTCTGGATTCAGTCCATGAAACATTTTCGGGGCATTGGTCAACCCAATAGGTATCGTGACCAATTTTGTAGTGCCCATACTGAGTCCTAAATGATGTTTTTGGAACGTCCTCCTCCTGAACTCTAGGTTGATGGTACCCAGCTTTCAAATCGATCTTTGAAAAGTAGTTGGATCCTTGTAACTGGTCGAGCAGGTCATCGATTATGGGAAATGGGTATCTGTTCTTGATAGTCAACTTGTTCAGTTCTCTATAGTCAATACATATTCTAAAGGATCCATCCTTCTTTTTCATAAATAGAACTGGTGCTCCCCAAGGCGAGAAGCTCAGTCTAATGGATTCCCTTTCTAGTAGTTCGTGTAGTTGACTAGATATCTCCTGTATCTCTGTTGGGGCTAGTCTATATGGAGACTTTGCTAGGCAGCAGCTCCCGGGATCAAGTCGATTCTGAACTCGACGTGTCATGTTGGGGGGTATCCCTGGAAGGTCTTCTAGAAACAAATCAGGAAAGTCACAGACTTCTGGTATCTCAGTGATTTCCTTCCTTGATCGCATATGACTGGACTCCTTTGCCTTCGAGTAGTCTCTCTTAAAGTGCTCGGTTTCGTCATACCCAAAACAAGTGTGACTTAAACCCAAGTTGGACGCTTGATTGGTTTCTCAGTGCCAGAGTCTTACAAAAGCGAGCTGTATGTCCCTTCTGCTTGCAGTCATAGCAGATCATCTCTCTATAGGCCCGGTATGATGAAAACGGCATTTTTTACGCTTTGGGAGATTCCAGGATCTGTTTCGATAAATTTCTTAAAGGTACATACTAAGGATAGGCAGCGAAGTTTTGATAGGTCTCAAATGTAAGGACTATTCAGGTGTCGTCTACCAAACAAGTTATGAAATGATCGAGGATTTTTGGAAACACAATCTCTGTTGCGAGTACTATCACCACAATAGAACCATATTCAAAGAATATGTTTAGGGAGTCATTGTCTCTAACGGGGGCCGTGAAAGATCATGATAGATTAAACCACATGATCTACGTGATGTTGGAAGGTTTTAGAACGATAAGTAACTTCACTGTTATCAAAGTGAGTACAACTCCAAGCGAATGATGATACTTACGTCGTAACCTAACAAGGTAGTAAGAGAATAACGAAATTCCTTATAATAAAGGCCTAAGTCGTCGATGAGGGACTCGTATAGAACTATTTTGATTTTTATTTTGATGATTTATCCAACTGTTTAAGTCAAGCCAATCGCAATTTGCAAGGAGTCGGAATAAAAATGAGTTTAGGGGTCAGGAAATCATTTGAAATTGCAAGGGTAGGGTGCTACCTTGAAGGAAGGCGTAGAAGTATTGACCATCGAGAATGATGACATTCTCAATTTAGTGATTCTAGGAAGGTAATCCTTTGGAGGATAAAGAATCGTAACTTTTAACTTTTCTCTCTTCAAAATAGAGGACCTGGCAAATTGTTTGCACAACCCTTCATGGTGTGAATGCAGTCCTGTACCTTTTATGGGGTCAGCGGTTAAGCTATAGGTTTGACGTGTGGCGTAAGGTGATTGAATTCTCGGTAATAATGAGAATACCAATGATGTTAGAAGATCTCAAACGAATGTATGGAACGATATGAGTCGAACGATAACTCAAAATTGTAGGAATTTCCATGTGTCGACGAAGTGCGAAGTTGATCTGGGAACGAACAGCGTAAGGTCGATGATTGTTCTAGAAACATGTGAGTAATTTGGAAAGTATAACATGATGGTACACTTGAGAATATCACTCATGTATTCTGAGGGCCTTGAACTAAAACTTAGTAATTTTTGACATATTGGAAGGGGTTTGTGCATTACGATATACGAAGTAAAGGTGGTTGGGTAAGCATTCCCAAAAATGGAGGTTTAGAATCAAGAGATATCCTAGCTTAAGTCTTAAGCTCGAGATAGAACTAATCCTACGGCTGAAATCGTAGCGCAAAAGGAAAGTCTCACGTATCGGTCAACTATGAGTTAAACTTCTGTGTCTCCTTATGAGTCATATCGAGAGTACTCACTAATAGTTTTCAAGTCGTGACTACTCATGGCGACTCAATTGTCCCTTAACGTGAAGCTCCCGTTGTCGCCCTTGTCGGCATTAGAACCGTTTTCTTAGTCATAACTCAAGTAAGCAGACGACAAAGAGGTATCAAGATAATATTGATATTAGTGTCGACTTAGAATTGTCATTAGTGTCTCTTAATAATAACTAATACTATCAAAAGTATTTATGTTAAGTGTTGACGTGGTTACTAAGTGTTGTAGGATTCTCGAATTTTTACTCCGTTGTCCATTATGCTCACACTTAGTTACATGTCGGTCAAACCCTAGTCAAACGTAGTTGATCAGGCTACGTTTCCCCATGGTTTGATAACATATTATACTAAGTCTAAACGTAATGTCCAACTTAAACTCTAATGTTCTTGTAATTGTTGTATTGTGATACTATCTTTGTTTGTATGCGTATACTTTTATATAAATATCATTGTATTTTATAAGTATACTTCTACAAAGAGTTTTAGAGAGTTTTAAGTCCCATTGTATTTATAGTTGTATATCTTAAATGGATTGATATACTTAGTTCATTATAAACAATGCTCTGATACCAATCTGTCACACCCCCAAACCACGATGGCGGAATCGTCTGAGGGCTGAACGGGACATAGCATCACAACCATTGCATACATTGAAACATAAGTAGATAACAACCATCATACATTATAATTGGAAAGTTACATTGTTCAACGGTATTGTTTCAACCCAATTACAGTATGATAACGAAATAAGTAAAAGAGACGGCTTCGCGTCCCATTCCAAAAGGTTAGTCGGTCCTGACTAATTGTTACCTGAGTCGTAGTCTTATAAATGAGCCGTAGTCTTAAAAACCCAAAGACCGAAAATGTGTAAGTGTTCTATACTTGAAAATAGTATTACGTAGTCTTATTCTTGTACAAAACCATGTAAATACATGTTTATTCGTAGATTAATTGTAGATCTAATTCCGTAAAACCTTTACGTAGGTAAAATCGTACTTTTATTTGTATCTTACTGAATTGTAGTTTTAATTTCCATAAAACTTGTATGTATAAGTAAAACCATACTTATATTTGTAACTTGTTAGAATGTAGTTTCAATACCATAAAACTCGTTTGTATATGTAAATCGTACTTATGTTCATATCTTAATGAAATGTAGTTTTAATTTCCATAAAACCAGTGTGTATAAGTAAAACCATACTTATATTTGTAACTTGTTAGAATGTAGTTTTAATACCATAAAACTCGTATGTATAAGTAAAACCGTACTTATATTTGTATCTTGATAAAAATGTGGTTTTAATCCCATAAAACCCGTATGTATAAGTAAAACCATACTTATATTTGTATCTTGATAAAATGTGGTTTTAATCCCATAAAACCCGTATGTATAAGTAAAAACCATACTTATATTTTGTGTAGAGCAACATGTAGTTTTATATTTATATAAAACCATTTGAAGATGTTTTTCCCCAAACTAAGGATATTCGTTGTCGTTCATGTGAGTTATTATAACCTTGCTGTGACTAGTATGTAGGCCTGCCACGACGTTCTTCAGGCGTCGTAATGTTAAGACATTTGTTACCCCAGATCTGTCGGTCTAGCTGTAGCTAGCAGCTTAGGTGCGGGATTGTCAGTCCAGACCTGTCGGTCTAGCGTACATCTTTCAGTACTATGGTGCGAAATTTTGACATTTGTTACCCCAGACCTGTCGGTCTAGCGTACATCTTTCAGTACTATGAAGAAATGTCTCACATAACCACCCAACGTGATGTTTCATCCTAGTTCGTACTGAAATGAAAACCCTTTTGTATTTGTAATTATCAAGATATACTCATGATAATTATAGTGTAAAACCTTGCTTGTAAATGTAGTGAAAACTCCTTTGTATTCGTAATTATCAAAATGTCCATGATAATTATAGTATGTAAATATACTGAAAACTCCTTTACGTTGTAATTATCAAATTACCCATGATAATTATAGTATGTAATAATTATATATTTATATAATTATCTTTAGTATTTCTGTCGTATCATTGTCGTTCGTTCCATAAATTATACCCATTATAATTTATATAGATGTTTTTGTTGTGTTAACGTATTTAAGCCTAAAAGATGTCAATGAGTTGAAAAGTATAATTTCTTACATCTAAGGCACTAAATATACTAATAAGATAGATTTAAAGTTTATCAACATGTCATATCAAGAAATTTGTTTTAGTTATCTTACATAAGTGATGGCAACATTTTAAATCTTGTCATTTTGTCAAAATGATGGTAATTTTTCCAAATGGTCATTTTTGTTTAAAATATCAACTTCCTTGTAAAAATATCATTTCCCAAGTTTTATTATGACGTTATAAGTCTAAATAGTCGTTATCACGTCAAATTGACGTTCTTTTTATAAATCACTAGAAAAGTCGTATTTCCGGTCACAAAAACATACTATTCCTATAATAGTCTATTTTTAGTATACCGTTGTAATAATCATATTTTTACGAATAATAACGAAATAACTTATTTAGATGATTATAAATAACATCTTTTAAGATATTTTCCACAAAAATGGTGTAATAACTTGGTTATAACCATTTTTGTTAGAGAATAGTGTTTCCGGTTACAAAAACGTAGTTTTTACTAGTTTTCGTTTTAATGACGTTTATATTAAAGATCTAGTATTTTTACACAATTTATTTATACTTTTGTAACTTTTACACAAACATAATACGTCATAATGTTCGTAATACATAGATCTAACCATATTTCATGTCAAAAACGTTTTTACACAACTACTAGTTTTATAAACTTGTGTAAATCATTATTTTTAACATGTAAACTTGTATTCTCCCCCAAAATGTTTAGAAAAGATGAAAATAAGGGGTATGAACTCACCCTTGATGCGTGCTTTACTTAAAAACAAGGTTGACGGTAGAAGACAAGATCTAAGCTTCGGAGCTCGAATGACCCTTAGACAAAGCTATTATCCAATGGGTTTACGTAGATGTTTGTGTGTGTAAATAAGATAAAAGTGGTGTAGTAAGGTTTAAAATCACTAGAGGAAGCTAACTTACCAAAAAAATTTTGAAAAACGCTTGAAAACGAAGAACGGTGGTGGTGGAAGGTGGTGGCCGGCGGTGGTTCAAGGTGGTGAAGTGGTGGTGGACGAAAATGAGGGAGAGGGTGGAGGTGATCAGATTTTTAGAGAGAGAGGGAGCGGTGTTGGATGTTCTCTTGACACAATGAAGATATGATTTTAATGATAAGATTTAAAGTTAGATTTTTACCATATTTTTTTATTCATAGCCTTTAATACTTAGGATTGTGAATAGTAGTCTCATGGATCTTGTTGGGGGATGATATGATCAGCCGATTGGGGAGGGGTAGGGGGTGGGATGGGTTGTTTTTAAAAGATTTAGCCATCTATTTATATAAATGGATGATTTTTATAGAATCGTAAAACGTTTTAGTGAAATTTTTGTGAGTTTTTTGAATAAATGAAGTTCTAAATAAATATTATGTATAAAAACATTGTTAAAAATTTATTTAGGTTGAGTTATAACTTGTTAGATGATGAAATACGCGTTTAAGCGCAGTATTTTTTCCGTATACGCGATTTTTAGCATTTTACCGAAAAATATATTTGGCTATGAAATTAAATACTAGACAATATTACGCTTCATAATATATGTTCCGTTATCCCATTTTTGGTGTTTAAGGCACCGCATTTTGTATTTTGAGTCCAAACCCTGTGTACATTTATCCGTTCACAGCGGTTTAATCGTTGTAACTTTCTCATACGAACTCCGTTTTCGACGTTCTATATATCCACAGGTTCGTATTTAAGAATACATCGTTTTATGAATATTATTATTCCTAAAATAATAATTTTACGATTATCGAATTTTTACGCTACAGTAGTTTACTAACCGTATTTTCGGCGTTTGCTCGATGATTGTTTTGAATTAGCGTACGTAGTATTATAATATCTAATAATACATTGTAAAATTATGGAAAATTACTTTTCAACATAAGGATTAACGTACGCTTTGGTTGACTACAGTTGACTTTCGTTGACCAAAATTTACAATTGTCACAAAGATAATGGCCCTTTATTCACCTTAAAAGGATGTTCTTATGATTTTATATGATTTTTCAAACATCAGGACTGATTGCTAATGTTGTAATGCATTAAGTTTTGAACTAATTCTTGACTTAATCATTAAGTCCTTAATTCCCATCCTCTTACCATAAAAATAAATGTTATTAAGTTCATATTCGGTTTATTAAGACTCATAACAAAGCCTCTTGATGTATTAAGAACCAAAAGGGTTAAGAGATACATAAATCAGGTTTATACCTTTCAAACATTGAGTTCTGTTAGGGAGCATGAAACTCGACCTCTAGACCTCCGATTGCAAAAACGTACTAGATCATCTGAACATTACAATGAGGTCTTGAAAAACATGATTTGGGAATCAACTACCGGTTGTCTTTACTAGTTGCTTGATTTCCATCATCTTGTCCTTTCTCTTTCTCCTTTTGCAACCTCCCTTTTCGTCCTCCCGGAAGCCAACTCTAATCGTCCCTTTCTTTCTCTCGTTGTTCACTTCTCTTTCCTGCTCATTCATTTCGGTATTCACCTTCCTTTGTTCTCGACTTCATAAAGAAGTGAGGAAGGTAGGGTTTGTATGCTTGTAGGTATGTGTTTAACAAGAGGGTGAAGAGCGAGGTGGACTTGGGCTAAAGAAAGAGAGTCGCAAGTGCCAAGGGCTGAATAGAGCTTCCGTCAAAATAAAAATCTTAGCTCATGAAAAATCATGCAACAATCCCATTTTTTGCAGTAACAACACCCCCCCCCCCCCCCCCCCCCAACCCCCCAAAATGTCATAATGACATCACTTACCCCATGCAACAAAAGTGTCCAATTGAAGTTATTCATAATGTTAAATTAACCCCCTCACTATTTTATTTTATCTTTATACCTAACTAAAGTCACTTATTTGTATTGTATTTCTTATATCATTAAAATAATTATAATTTATAGCAATTTATTTAATCGTTTTTTAAATAGGATTTTTTAATATACAACTAAATAAACAAATATTAAAATAGCAACGGGGCGTTACACACCATAACTTGTAACATATTTAATAATCTAGATTAAATTACACATATGGTTCTTATGTTATAGTGGAAATGATCACTCTGGTTCAACTTTGCATTTATATAACATGGCTGCCACAAAGATTTCATTTTCTTGCTTGATTCGTCCTTATCACTAACTCTATAAAAAAGGGAAATGCTGAGTATCACCAACTCCATTAGAAAAAGGACATGACTTAGAGCTTGAAATAGAATAAAAGTAACTGATTTGATTAAAGACAAACTCAACAATTCCCAAAAGATTACAAAGAAACCCTAATGACTACTAGAGATTCGAGAGCCTAGCCTCTCCCAATGTATCACAACCATATTTCTCACAAAAGATGATGCCATTCTATTTCCCACTACCCTCTTATAATAAAAAAAATATTCTCATTACTATGCTTACTTCCCATAATATGCCCAACTAAAATACGTGCTAAAGTCCATGTGTATCAATACCCCACCCCCAAAAATCCACCTCGTCATCAAGGTGAATAAAAATGGTGTATATCATCAAAATTCTCCCAAATGGCATATTTATATTATCTTAAGCATTCGTGTGATCTATAGTCACCGCATCTGCTTGCTCTACTGCATCTCTGATCATCTTAACAACTTCATCATCAACGTGGCAAATCTTCCTCTAAGAATGACATCATGGGTCTTTTCACCAATCTCCAAACTTTCATCTTTGGTTGGATCTTGAATGAAATTCCGTTTTCACTCAGAATCTTAACATATTCTTTTAACTCGGTATTGAAATATGCCAACTAGTTTTCTTTCCATAAAAAAGTCACATGGCCAATTTTTACGGTCGCATTAGTCAATTAAATAAAGGCAACATGAAGAAAAAATTAGGATTACCCCTATACAACAATGTGCAACCTGCCCACAACTGAGAGCGAGAGCAACCAGCTGTTAGATATGTTGATCAATGTTAGATACATTAACTGTTATCCTAATTCATATTCATCCATCTTAATATCATCAAGTTCAAAATCACTCAATCCTTCAGATTTTTCTTTTATCTCATATAGAACTTCATCAGTCTGTCTATATTTTTGTACTCCCTTTCCATAGATTTACTTAGTAATTTTTTCCTTCTTGAACCCTTCAACTCCAACAAAGACTGATGCGACCAATGTTATAGTAGTTCCTCCGATTCTTCTTTGTATCTCTCTCTTTCTCTCTTTCTTTTTGTTTTTGGTTGTTGCTATCTTACCAGTTACCCCTGAAACAAGAAAGCAGTAATACGACCCATTACATCCACAAAACGTTCACAGGCAGGTGGATATTTTGCCATTACAAAATAAAGAGCCCTGATAGCTTACTCAAAACACAAATCAGATTGACGATAAAGATAATCAATTCAACCCCTTTGACCTTTAAAGAACTCTCCTTGTTCTCCAATGGCAAACAACTTAAGCAATCGAAGAGGTTCTCAAACAACGCAGCCATCTGGTTGTCGCATCTATTGCAGAAACTAAAGATGGTTTTAGGCATCACATCTAACCCTCTTGTCTCATGAACACAATGCTCCAAAAACCGTGCAATTATGTCCCAAGATAAATCAATTACCAATCTTTTAGTGTGAACAAGGTTGTGCACAATAGACTGTCTGTTCTGTAAAACTTATGGATTTCCCAAGCTTCATATTAAGGTTAGGCAATAGCGAGTCTAATGGGGTGGTTTGGGCCAATGAAATTAGGTTGAGAAGGGTGGTGTTAGGTTGATAAACCCAAATTTGATGATGCAGAATTATGAACAACAAGATTAATAGGATGTGTTTCGGTATCAAAGATGTAATTGATATAATGAGTAAAATCAAAAAAGGATATTGCAACATCTAAAGTAATTTACTCCCAACTCACTCTATTATTTACTACATCTCTAAACACAAACTATAAAATGAATATAACATTGGTATTTATAGTTGTGTAGTAAAGTCATATAAGGTGGTAAAACCCACGTGTCTAAATGTGTCTTCCAAGCCTCCTGAAGTCATCTCCCATGTAAAGCTTTGCACCCCAACATTCTCCCCCTCAAAGCTTGAAATGGATGTCGATATTCTAAAATCCAAATCAAGCATCTAGCAAATAAAAAGTCCAATCACGACATCATGATGAGAAGCAATGACAAAGGGATCCAAAATCTTGAATCTTCAATAGTCTTCAAAGTGGGTTTGATACAAAACAAGTTCCAAGGGCTTAATCATCATTGATCTTCAAAAGGAATCCCAAAAAAATAAGCAACAAACCAAACCCGCCATAAAAACCCACTTTGGAATCAAATCTCCAAATCACTTTTATGCTTCCAAAGATTATTAAGAACTCCCCAACATCACAACGGTCTTCAAAATCATCATGAAGAATATTCACCAAAAGTATAATCACCCAAAAATGTCATGTAACAATTCAAAATCCCGATTATCAATCAAACTCGATTGAGAAAAACCAAAGTCAAGAGACATTAACGCCCAAGTCATCACATGAAATAATCTACATAAGCATATCGAGACTGAAATAATTTCCCAACTTCAACAAATCTACCCCAAGCTTTAATAAAATTTATCGCTTTGAAAAATTGCAATCATCTTTCAAATAGTCATACGAAATTCTCCCCCTTTTATAATCAAAAAAAGATTATAAAACCTTCAAATGTGGTCATGAGAATGTGCTCGATCAAATAAAAAAAATTAGCAAAATCCGTCTCAACGAGTGGAATAAATCGATAAGCGTCAAATCCGAAAGAGTCAAAAAATATGATGTCGTTGGAAATTTGACTTTTCAGATGACCTTTGACTTGGCCACATAACTCTGGAAATAAAATGTTGTATTGTTATCTTCATAGTCTGCTAACGTTCACTTCAATTTTTTGGCCAGTCCAATTAAAATTGTTCATGAAGCACAAACTAATTCATATTTGTTCAACCCAAATGATGCACAAACCCATCTATTCAGTTCAGTGTATTCATCAATTTACGCCAATAAGCATTCCAACCTACTTCATGATTTAAGCCCAAGTGTAATTAAGATCAATTGAAATCTTAGTCGGCCCAATATTTCCAACATGTATTTTCTGTTTGGCCTTTTTTATCATGTCCATAAGCCTAATACAATATCATCTCGATAGCTACCAAGGTCTTTGTGACTTTTGAACCCCGATGATAATTTCTATAACATTGACTTTACTGCCCCTTCACTATTTTCACCAAATAATATCCCACCGTCTTTGTATAAATCTTCGAACAACCTCAACATAACTTCTTGATCAAACGAACACAATACCGCCATCAAATTCTTTTTCAATTCTCAATCAAACAACTTCAAATAATTTTCTGGATCAAAATCAAAGTTTCAAATCTGATTGTTCAACAAGTTCATCGAGGATTTCTACATTGAACCGATATGAAAATTTTTGAAGCAACATCAAATCAACACAAAGAAAATTGATCTGTAGAGTGTGAATTTGATTTTTATCAATCGATAATACACTCTATTAGAATGATAATTGATTTAAACAATTATGATATGAAAATAACGTCATAACCGACTTTGAACAACAACCAAATAAATTGAAATATCTATTCAGACCGATCAGAAGAAACAATGAGAATTGAAATCCAGAAAGAACTAGTAACATTGATAACGAGAATTGAAAGCATCATTGATCGAGGAGAGAAAATCAATGCTAACTTGAAAATGAAAGCGTGAAAAAGAAATCGAATCAATGAAATATGAGCAGATTTTGGACTGAAAATCGGATCATTGGATGTTCAATGAGACTAGATTCAAATTGGACTTGAAAAATGAATTTCAGTTCTGATCCAAGAGAACATGATAAACAATGACAGAGATACACGCCTACACCAGAATCTTAGATGAACAATCAAATTTCTTCTAAACTTCAATGAACAATAGCTTGAACTTCTAAATTTGATTCTAAATCTTGAGAGAATCACCGAACACGATAAATTCTTCAATTGATCATATAGAAAATCATCAAATCGATATCGTTCCTTGAACTAATCACCCAGATTTTCAAGGTATGACTTTGATACCAATTGTTAGGTTGATAACCAGAATTTGATGGTGCGAAATTATGAAAAACAAGATCAACAAGATAGGTTTTGGTGTCAAAGATGTAATTGATATAGTGAGAAAAGTACAAAAAAGATATTGCAACATCTAAAATAATTTACTCTCAACTCACTCTACCATTCACTACATCTCTAAATACAAACTATAAAATGAATATAACATTGGTATTTATAGTTATGCATAAAGTGACCATTACACAGTTAGGGATAAGGAGAAGTTGTGCACAAAAATGAATTCATAGGGACTATCAATGTAACAAAATGCAATGTTGGACTAGAGTTGTATTTTCACTATATCACAGGAACGGTTTCTGTTATTTACTCTCTAATCTATTAACTGTTTTAAATCTATAAACCGGAAACATAGATATTTATAAAAAAACAAACAAGTGATTAATAAAATTACAAAGAATTACGTGACAGTATCAACAAACGTAACACTTAGAATTATAAACTATTATACATCAACAGAATACCTAAAATAAATTGTAAAATTTACAAAATCGCCTCTTTTATATTAGCTAGAAATTTACATGTTATTTGCCTCTTTTATATTAATTAGAAATTTACAAACTGAGTACTTCAATAAAAAAAAAACAAAAAACTACAAATATAACTAAAATTAATAAAATATGAACCCGGTCTAGGCAAAAAAAAACTAATGCTTGGCGTCTCTTAAGAATGATACATGTGGTTGATGACGTTTAATTGATTCAATTGCTTTAATAGCAAATGAGTCATTTTCAGGGTAGTAAGCAATGGGATCAGATAATAAAGGATGTGGAAGATTAAGCACGCCTTCAAGAGTGGCATGGAGACAATAAGCTGAGTACGTGACATGATATCCACCTTCTTGCACTATCAACATACGCCCCTTGCTATAATCATGAGCCAGATTCCCGACTATCCGCCCAATCTCTCTATAACCCTCCATCGTTAAACATTGTCTCCCATTTGGATCGAACTGCAAACAAAAATGGGATATATTCAGGAAAGTCCTTACATTTTGACTCTATATTCGATCAAGCCTAATTGTTTTTTTAATTCAATTAAGACCAACGTTTTGTTAAATGTTTACAATTTTAGTTATACATATAAAGAAAATAATCAAAATATCATTAAAGTCTTTACATTTTGACCATTTTAACAATTTAGAGTTGAATTTTCAGTTTTTATTCAATTAAGTTCTTACATCTTGACCCTATACGTCATCGGTTGTAAAAATATAAAAACGGCATAACCAGCTACTATCTAAAATTGTAAACATGTAACAAAATGTTGGGCTTAATTGAATATAAAAAAACAAGTAAGGTTTAATCGAATATAGGGTCAAAATGATTGAAGGTGAATTGGTATTGAAATGTCACATATCGACTTACGGCACTTGAATCTTGGCCAACAACAAACACGATCATGTCCGGTTTAAAATTTGTAACAGCAGGGACAACGACCTCGGTCATTGCGTACTTGTATCCCTTGTCCCCCGTTCCATTTGGTAAAGGTACATTTAAATTATACCCCAATCCTACTCCCACACCGACCTCATTTATAGCTCCACTTTGAGGATGAGATGCCCCCCACGACCCGTGATTCATATGAAGGGAAACCGTAAGAACCTTGTCGGACTCGTAGAATCCCTCTGCGGTTCCATTCCCGTAATGAACATCAATGTCAATAATAGCAACCTTCTTGCAACCTAACTCCAAATTATATTTGAACAACCATTATACATTATAAATTATAAATCATTAATATATATATATATATAATATTATAAAGTAGTTGTTAATGTGGGAGTGAATACCACTTTTGAAATTTAACAATTATCCATAAACCTATTGGGGGTTTATAAACGAGTCCCACCTAATTTCCTTATTTCTTTAACATGTATCGTTTTATATTAGTTGATATACCAGAAAAAAAAAAAAAGAACAAAACAATTGCACTTTTTACAACGATTAAAATTACAATTGATAAAATTTACACAAAGTAAAAATAACCTGAAAATATAAATACGTAGAACCATCAATTTTAATTAATTTTTTGTATTAAATCACATAAAATTATCGCTTTCTTTTATAAGATTAAAAGTAAAATTGATATCAATAATATTTGATATTGGTATCATGTTGAACATATATACCAAGATCTTTTTAATGGGGTAATTTGTTAAAAGCAATACATACCTTTATAATAATGGTATAGAATATGATTTTCAAAAGAAAGGGGAGTGATTAGAAAGTTTTATATAAAATCAAAGGTAAAAATAAAATTATAATTTAAGTTTCTCGAGTTTGTATGCCAACTAGTGGATGCTGTAATTGCATTAGTGTAGAAGCTAATTATAAAGCGGACGTGGCACAAATGAGAGAAATTTGTTATTGTGGCTTAATGAACAAACAACAACCTGAATCCAAAGCATATTGAACTGCAAGGCCAGCATTGTTTAGAAAGCAATAGCCGTCAGCTTGAGTAGGCTGAGCATGGTGGCCAGGTGGCCTAACCAGTGCATAACATATCTTCCCATGTCCATCCATTATATGCTTCATAGCTGAAAGTGTAGTGCCAGCAGCAAGAAGTGCAGCATTCCATGAACCAGGATTCATAAATGTCCCACTACAAATTTCCTTTCCTCCACTTTTATCTGCTTCGATTAGGGAATCGATGTATTCTGTTTGATTAACATATGATTTCTAACATCAGGTGCATGCATTAGTCAACAATTAATATCAGTGTTGTAAAACTCGGCCAACTCGGACGAGTACTCGGACTCGACCCCTTTTATTGAGGCGAGTTAGGCCAACTCGGCCAAACAACTCGAAAATCGGTCAACATCGGTCAATATCAGATCGTTCTGAATCATGAGTGTGAGTTTCTCCCAAAAATTAGGGTTTAATAAGATTTAATATATGTTCTTCAAATTCAAACTTTATACCAATTCTTTTTATGTTTCAGTGGGAATCATTTCATTCATCGTAGTAATATTCCATGTACACTTCATAGTTCATATGATGTTCAAGTTCTGAACAAATATGGAAGAATCATATTAATTTCTGAAGTTGTATCGCTGTTTCTTAACTCTAGAAACGAAGTGATTATTTTATTTAGGAAAAGGTAGTAAAACTTAGGGTTACCTCGGGTATGGAAAGAGAGCAATTCGGAGATAAGAGCAAGCCTGGAGGAATGCCATGAAAGGAAAGGGGAAATAGGACCTCTTTTCAGGATGGAGAGCATGTTTCTGATCCTGTCGGAGTTTTCAGGGTGCTTTTCGAGTACGTCGAGAAAACCAGGGTCCAATCCGGTGTCGAATACTCCTTTGCCGGTGTCATGATCCAGCATACCGTCGTCCCAGAATACGTTTATGCGAGCACTGGGCGAAGAAGAAGCAGAAGCTGATGATGATGAAGGTTGAAGAGAAGGACCTTTGCATTGGTGGGCGGACATGGTGACGGCCAGAGAGAGTGGATGAAACTGAATTGCTTTTGAGTCGCAAGTGTGTTACTAATTTGACCCGAGCGCCCAAGGCGTTTGGCCAAGTGGCATCTGAGTTACAAGTCTCCCGGTTTGGGTTCTATCCCCGCTAAGAGCAATGTGGTTAAAAACTAACAAGGTGAACTAACAGTAAGGTAGAATAGCCGTTCAAAAAAAAAAATTGACCCGAGCAAGAAATTTTGGTACGGTTACCACACCACATTTATTCTAATTAAAAATAATTCAATAATAAAATAAAAATATTAGATTTTTTATAAAATTAAAACATAGAAATAATCCTAATAAAAAATATTGAATATTCAAATAATCTTAAAATAAAAGTTTCGTAACAAAAATACATAATAGAAAAATAAAATTACTCGTCGTCATTCATATTGTTTTGGTATAGATGCTCCGTTAGGTCTTCTTGAAGATATTAACATGTTTCAGCATCTTGAATTTCTATTACTCTGACTAAGTTAAATATTCAGCCGAATCGGAAATGAATTGTTGATCCAGATTAACTACGGCGATCTCATCATACTTGCAAATCGTTGTACCTTTATACCCAATCATCATATTATGTAATATTGATGCATGCATACATTATTGTGGTTATCATTCCGTCATCCCAAGGTCGTGTAACGTGTTTCACTACATGTCATTTCTGCTTGAGGACCCAAATTCCCTCCCATGTCTTTCTAGCATATTCTTGTCTTTTTGTGAATTTCTTTACTTTTTCAGTTCGAGGTACCGTGTTTGTATTCATGTCCGTTCACTATAAAAGACATATCAGGTGCTCGTCCGGTCCAAATATCTTTGAAAATGAAGGACTGATTAAGAAAATTTCGGTCATTGTTGGACTCTGCATCCCCAAAGTACGCATGTCAAATCCAAAAATCATGAGATGAAACAGCTTCTAGTATCAAAGATGGTTAGCCTATATCACTTCAGGTAAATTTATCGTGCCACGTAGTTGGACATCTTTCCTACACCGAATGCGTATAATGAAGGTTACCGATCATTCCCGGTAAACCATGCTTCGTTTCATGTGCCAAATACAATTTCTCAATATTACGTGTAGTATGTTTACGTAAATATTCTTTGTCATAAACCTAATAACACTTGCACAAAAAAATCCTCACATTTCCTTGCATACCTCTCAGACATTTTCAAATACTTATCATTTACCTTAGCGGTTATATTGAGTCCTAAATACCTAAGTACAGTCGTATATTTCTGTAAACTGCTAAAAGTCATTCTACCTCTAGCGTCTGGTTTTTGCTGAAAAAACTCTAGCGTGCCTCTAAGCATTGCTAACGCGTAAAAACATTCCTTTACTTATACAAAAATGATGACCGAAGGCTTTGGCATCATAAAGGCAATTATCGGCAAAGTAGTCACGTACCAAAAGTTCATGTGCAGCTTGTCAATTTCGGTTGACAACGGTTCTTGATTTTCTAACTTTTGTGGACTCCTGACAGGAAGGTTTTCGACAACATTAAAAACGGTTGCGATAAACTCTTCGTCATCCGAATCATAAATTTTAAAAATTCCATATTGTGGTGTTAAAGATTATAAAAGAGAGTGATATAGTGTGTGAAAGTTATGAAAATAGAGTGGTGTTTATATAGGTTAGTAGTGAGGTTTTATAGTTTTTTGGCTATTGGGTGTTGTGACTCGTGATGAGGAGCACGAAGCACCACACCACGAGACACGCATGATGGTGTGCACGGTCGTGGTGGCCTTCCATGTGGTCACCAAGATAGCTCGTGAAGAGCATACCGGATGGTCTAATGATACTTATTTTTTCTCCTTTTTCCAACATAAAAATATAATTTCTTCTTGTTCTTTTTCCTCTCCTTTTCTTCCTTTTCCTTCTAACTCAAAAATACAAATTAGTTATCTATATTTCTCTATCATTTCCTCCCCTCCCCTCTCATTCACTAAAAAAATCGAGAACATGGCATTAAAGATGACAAGTAAGTTTTCAAATAGTTCAAAAAATATCATTCAAATAGCATCTAACTATTGACTTTGTACACAAATACTACTGGAGTATACATTTTGTACAAAAAGTATCATTTAACTATTAAGTACAAAGAATACCATAAAATATAATTCATCTTTATTACAGTTTTGGTCATTATGGTTTACACTAAATCACAAATTTGGTCCTACTTTTGAATATCTTGTACTATTGGTTCTCATGGTTGACAGAATCTATCAGTTTTGGTGCCTGCTGCATATATAAAAGGACTAGTTTATCCTTTTCAATATATCTTTTATTTTTATTTTAAATCTTTTTGTAAGACTCGTTCCGTCGAGGCGCGGCCCGGACGGATCCGCGGCGTGGCTCGGGAGGGATCTGGATTCGCGAATGATTTTGTACGCGCGGCGCGGCCTTAAAGAATCCGCGGCGCGGTGCGCCGCTAATGTGAAAACCCTAATTCGGATTTAAACGCCTATATAAAGGGCCCCAGTCCTTGGGTTCGTGTTTTTGGAAGTTTTCTGGAGTGGAGTCGACTGGTTTCAGCAGAGGCTCTTCGGTTCCAAAGCTTTGAAGATTTTGAGAGTTTTGAAGGAGGAGATACAACGTGGGGAAAGGCTTGTAACCGAGCGTGTGCATTCCTCCATTTTCCAGAAGCAAGGTAAGAGGATCTACCTTTCTGATACTCCATTTTATCTCGTCTTATGGTGTTATCCCTTGGTTAGTAGTCTTAGATGACTTGTAACACTTAGGGTTTGGACCAAGGACATGTATGGACTTGCATGTCCATAAGGAAGTGATCTTAGGGTAGTTTCTGATCCCAGAAAGGGTATGTAGTGAAACCCTAGCCGATGACTAAACTGATTTAGGGCTTAGAAGACTTTGGAATAAAACGAGTCAGCGGCACGGACAGGCTATGTCAGCGATACGGGTTCAGCTAAGCCCCATAATTATGCAGAGATAGCCACGACGCGTAGGGTGAGAAGCCACGCCGCGGCGAGCGGCTGTTTGACCCAAAAGCTTAGTTTCGACCAGTGTTGATTACTAAACATGGGGTCTGACCTCTAGGCAAGTCTATAGAAGTTTAGTCAGTGCTTGACATGTTGTGTATGTGGGATATAGGTGTGTGGACGAGCTAAGTGGGGATATTAAAGTAAATCTGTGCGGTTTCGAATCAGGTGAGTATCCTCACCTTACTATATGATGTTGCATGTTAGGCATCTTGTGTGTTATTTACAGTTATATGATTTGCTCTATATCTGTAGTTATTTGTTGTTGGGCTCAGTACTGATGCGTGTCCCCTCGTAGCTGTTGTATGGCGAGTTGGACTATTGCCTTGTCCCATAGCTGTTGTATGATGGGCTGGGCCATAACCGGGAACCCATGGCTGTTGTATGATGGGTAGAACCGCTCCGTGTCCATAGCTGTTGTATGATGGACGCCCGTAGCTGTTGTATGACGGGTAGGGTCGGGTCGTTCTCGAGGACGGGTTGTTTAATGTGTAGGCATGTATGGTAATTTGTTGACTCACTAAGCTTTAAGCTTACCCGTTGATTTTATAACATTTCAGGTATTTCAAATGACAAAGGGAAGGGCAAGGCTTGACGGCAGCGCATCGCATACAAGAGATTTATTTTAATGATCTATGTTATGATTTTCAAATGTTTACGCTGTTGGTTTAATAAATATGTCGAACAGTTTTACTTTTTGGAATAAATATTTTGGAACCTTGGTAATAAATGAAATTTTATAATTTTTGAAATTGAGGCGTTACACTTTTTTATCTTTTAATAATACTAAATGAAAAAATATCCACCCCCACACCTTTCACACACACTCTCTCTCTCTATCTCTCTTTCTCTCACTTTGTCTCTCTCCTACACATACTATCGATTTCCCCTGAAATTTCAACCTCCACGAGATTCTAAACAGATTGAGCAATTGCAATGATGCATGAAGCTTGGCAGAAGCTTATGAATGTTCTGAACTGATGGATAAATATTTGTTTTTTAGTTGAAAGGAGAAAGTTGTGAGTTTTACCGGTTATAGAGAAAGGAAGAAAAAATTGAAACTTTTGATGATATGGAGTTTTACAGGTTATAGAGGAAAGAAGAAAAAATTGAAACTTTTGATGATTTCGAGGGTGAGTTTTGCATTATAAAGATTCTATTTTAAAACCATATATAATTTTTTAAAAGTTATTTATTTATTACAAAACATATCATAGCTCTTATTTTAAATTTTATATTAAAATGTTACACGTTATTTAACGACTTATTATTAGGAACTAACATGTCTATGCATGACACTGTAACTAATAACATTTAATGTGCCATTAAGATTTGTAACCATTTAGAAGCTACGCTAATCATTGTTAATAGTTTAATGTTGCCACCTCTAAAAAGCATGTCGGAAAAGTGTAATGATTTCTGATGTCCCCGCCAACTTTTTGATAAAATTACCAACCCAAATGTGAATTCATACACTATATTAAAACTATCGATTAAAACATATTGTGAATCTAGAGATCTTCTTCATGCTAGAGAGATCATAGATATGGTGTTATGTTTGGGTTTTGTCATGATTATTGTTAGGCAATGCAATGATATACATGTTTTCAAAATTCAAGCATATTGAAGACAACTTTCACCGATTTATATTTTAGAGATATTATTTCATGGATATTGATGATAAATATTGTAGAGAAAACATGAGTTTCACCAAATTGATAAGGGAGTGCAATCTGATTTACAAACCCATAAATGATGAGACGAAGATGAAAAAGGTTTATGATTTATTTGGTTTTTTTAGGCTGGGGGAGTGGTTAGCATGTGCTGAACATGCTAAACTATGCCACATCAGCTTAGCACATGCTGACCAAATTTGGTGGGAGTAGTCAGCATGTTTAAACCATGCTAAAAGGTACAAGTCTCATGCTAAAGGTACAAGCCATGTTGCTAATGGTTGCTATAGCGAGTTCGCTGATATATTGGCGAGGCTTCTTCAGCGAGGGCGAAGGCGAATCCAGGCGGTGTGGCTTGGCGATGCTGAGCGAGGGTGAAGGCGAGGGGGATGGCGAGGCCACTCCCCCAAGCCTTATGAGAGAAAGTGTGTGTGTGTGTGTGTGTGTGTGTGTGTGTGTGTGTGTGTGAGACGGGTGGAGTGTGGGGGTAGGGTGGGGTAGGTGGGTTTTTTGTCATTAAAATATATAATTCAATAAAAAGAAAAAGAAATTAGAAAGGATAATATAGTCTTTCGGGTCATGAGAGCCAAAATGGAAGATTTGGAAACCACAAGGTCCACCATTACAAGATATAGAAACCACTGGGACACTATTACAAAATTTCCAAAACTAGGACTAAAATTGTAATTTCATGTAAACCACGGCAACCAAAACTGTAATTTACTGTTGATATTAACTTATTCAAATAATTTTGACAAAACTGCAAAATTGGTCCCTGTGGTTTGGGTTCAAATAGTTTCCCACTTGCATGGGAAGTCCGAAATGATAAACTTCCCATGTTTTTGGTCCCTGACAGCTTTAAATAGACTATTTTTCCCTTTTCATTTCTTTATTCAGTTTTTAATATTAAATGTAATTAATTTAAAAATCAAAAATTTTTAAAAATACCCCCACCCACCCCTCCCATTGGTATGCTCTCTCTCTCTCTCTCTCTCCCCCCCCCCCCAATATTCATCCTCGATTCTTCCATTTCTCTTTTACCCAAAACTTCATCCTCTATTTGTAACGCCCCAATTTCACAATTATAAATTTTCATTTATTACCAAGGTTCCAACAAAATCTTTATTTCAAAAAGTAAAACTGTTCGACATATTTATTAAACCAACAGCGGAAACATTTGAAAATCATAACATAGTTTATTAAAATAAATCTCTTGTATATGATGCACTGCCGTCAAGCCTTGCCCTTCCCTTTGTCGTTCGAAATTCCTGAAATGTTATAAAAGTAACGGGTAAGCTTAAAGCTTAGTGAGTCCACAAATTACCATACATGCCCACACATTAAACAACCCGTCCTCGGAAACGAGCCGACCCTACCCGCCATACAACAGCTACGGGCGTCCATCATACAACAGCTATGGACACGGGGTGTGTAACACCCGGCTTTTAAAACAAAACACCCCTGAAAAATTTTTCATTTAAAACCAAGGTTTCAATACATAAACCATAACAAAAGGGGTATATTTTAATAAAAACGGGTACAAGCGTATCAAGGAGAGTATAAAATACCAAATCTCCTTTAAAGCCGGGCTGCTACTGACAGCATCTACAAGTCCACTTCTTGAGTCACGGACTTTATCCTTACCCTTACCAGGGTTATGCTAACCTGCAGGGACATTTAACAAACGGTATGAGCTACAAAGCTCAGTGAGTAATCGTAATCTGTAAATAACATGTATCAAATATATTCGTATATTTGTCTGGATATCGAATCCAAACTCATAGCCTTACTGGCTGACCATATATCTCTTAGGATTTCACATCCTAATTTTGTAGCCTTACAGGCTACTTCATTACAACCTGCAATTATCAAACCACATCAGTTATTTGCACAGATAATCATATCTATCGTTTCTGTCCCATGTTTCTTAGTCACAATGGACTGCATCATATGTCATGGCTATATAAGCCGCACCAAAACATTATCAATATATAAATCATAGCCCGTAGGCCGCACCAGCTGGGTTCAATAACCCGATATCATAGCCAAAAGGCCGCACCAGTTTTCAACAGTCTGTATCAAAATAAACTATGGCTCACGGGTTAGCCCGCTGTTGCCTAGACTCACGGCTTATCCGGTCTTGTCTATATAAGTTTGACTCATCAAAATAAACTATGGCTCACGGGTTAGCCCGCTGTTGCCTAGACTCACGGCTTATCCGGTCTTGTCTATATAAGTTTATTTAGATATATTGACTCACAGCTCCGTTCTTGTCTATCACAGACTCACGGCTTATATGGTCTTGTCATATCATAGTGTATATATATATGTATTGACTCACAGCTCCGTTCTTGTTATCGCAATGACTCACGGCTTATCTGGTCTTGTCTTTTACATATATTTTTACACTTGTCGTTTTCGTCCCTCGAAGCTGTTTCAACCTGTAACAATTCAATCATCATATATCACATATGATATCAGTGAGATTACTCACCTGAATGCTAGCTGTATTTAAATCCCGGTTGTTTCTTGCCTTTGCGTGCACCACAACCATTTTGTCCCATACCTATATATTCATTTATATACCAAATGATAATAGGTTAATAATCATTCCAATTAACTCTAATACAATAGAGTTCAATACATTATCATTATAAACAATGCCTAGTTAATAAACTTTCCGTTTACTAACTTTTTATGAATTTTACTATTCACCGAGGCATTAGAATCGATCTACAGTGCCCCCGAGGGGTCGAAAACTCAATATAAAAAATTTTCCCAAACTTTTCAGACCACAACGAGCCTACGGTTCAAGTTTGAGCTAAATCGGACAAGCCAAACAAAAGTTAGCGTTTTAAAGTCCCTGTCTGGTGGGCGCACCGCGCCAGGAGTGGGGCGCACTGCGCCTGGGCGCACCCCACCAGGACCCTGGGCGCACCGCGCCCTGCGCCTGGGAAGACTCCTGATCAGCCGCGATTTGTGCACTGTAGCACGCAGTTTTGGCCCATTAAGTCCTTAATCCAGTTCTTAATCGTATGGGGTTTGTTCCTAGGCTAAAACCTTCTATTAAGACAAGGTTTTCAACCATTAAAACCCACTCAATCAATCAAGGAAGAATTAGGGTTCTTAGTTCCAAAAACCCCAAAACTTCAAATTCATCAATAATAGCAACCTACTTCCATATTCTTGAATTAAGTCCTTTTAGCATGACTTATTGGAAGTATTAAACCATTCAAACCACATAATCATAACTGAAATTTGCAGATTTCAGTTTTTATCAAACCCATTTAAAACTTCTTCAAGAACTTGACTAAAAAGGCAATCTACTTACCTTATTTGCTTGGAAATCACCATCTTCCAACAATTGATCCAAGTTCTTGCTTCAAGCTTCAATGATCTTCCAGAAATCGCACCCAAAAATCCTTCCCGTAAGCTGAAAAATGGACAGCCACAATAGGAGAGTCAACTCTCCTATTTATACTTCCAATATTTGCAAATTTAGTCCCTAAGTTCCATTTCTTGAACTTTTGGCACTAATATCAAGTTTTATCACAATAAACTTTCTTTTCTTATGCTTTTGTCACAAGCAAACAATATTTTTACATTATTGGTCCTTCACTTGGTCAAATGACCAAATTACCCTTTTGTGGTAAAACGACCAATTTCAGTTTTTTTTATAACATTTTAAGTCCAAAACTCAAAATATTATTTCAAACCAATTTCTTTTCTGTCCAAAAGACCAAATTACCCTTCTAAGGTAAAATGACCGATTTACCCTTTTTATTATATTTACATAAAAAGAGTGTCTTGGCGTTACAGGGCGGTTCTACCCATCATACAACAGCCATGGGTTCCCGGTTATTGCCCAGCCCATCATACAACAGCTATGGGACAAGGCAATAGTCCAACTCGCCATACAACAGCTACGAGGGGACACGCATCAGTACTGAGTCCAACAACAATTAACCACAGATATAGAGCAAATAATATAACTGTAAATAACACACAAGATGCCTAACATGCAACATCATATAGCAAGGTGAGGATACTCACCTGATTCGTAACCGTGAAGATATTCTCTAATATCCCAACTTAGCTCGTCCAAGCACCTAAATCCCACATACACAACATATTAATCACTGACCAAACTCCTATGGACTTGCCTAAAGGTCAGACCCGACATTTGCTATCAAACAAGGGTCGAAAATAAGCTTTTGGTCACCTCTCACTTACGCGTCACAGACTTATCATTACATACTTACGGGGTTTACCCGAACCCGCGTCGCCGGCATAGCCTGTCCGTGTTGCGGACTCGTAATGGTCTGAAATCCTCTTTTTGCTCTTAACCAGAACAGCCATCGATTAGGGTTCCTCTCTACACCCTTCCTGGGATCAGAAACTACCCTAAGGTCACTTTCTTATGGACATGCAAGTCCATGCATGTCCATGGTCCAAAACCCTAAGTATTACAAGTCATCTAAGACTATTAACCAAGGGATAACACCATATGACGGGGCTATGTAGTTAATCGCGCCGGTATAGCGCCGGTATAGCGGTTCGCGGTGGTCAGCATAATCGCGGTTCAGTTTAGCGGTGGAAAATAGCGGTACCGGTATAGCGCCGGTATACCGCCGCGATTTACCGCGATAATGACCGCGATTTACCGCTATTATCCGGGTGGAGGAAAAAAAAAAATTTTTTGATACTTTGACATTTTCTATATTAGAATGTTATATTATGTGACTTATTTCTTAAATTAAGCATTATGTGATGTTTTTTGAATGACTTTTATGATATTAATTCTACTAGTAATAGTCTAATATATAAATTCTACATATTACTAAAAAACCGCTATATCACCGCTATACCACCGCGAGAACCGCAAAATTAAATATCGGTGGGTTACCGCGATTACGGTTTTGACCGCGATAACTGCATAGTGACGGGGTAAAATGAAATATCAGAAAGGTAGATCCTCTTACCTTGCTTCTGGAAAATAGAGGAATGCACCCGATCGGCTACAAGCCTTCCCCCACATTGTATCCCCTTCTTCCAATCTCTCAAAACCTTCAAAGCCTTGGAACCGAAGAGCCTCTGCTGAAACCAGTCGGCTCTACTCCCATAAACTTCCAAAAACACGAATCCTAAGGCTGGGACCCTTTATATAGGCGTTTAAATCCGAATTAGGGTTTTTCATATCTGCGGCGCACCGCGCTGCGGATCCTCCCGAGCCGCGTCGCGCGTATAATTCATTCGCGAATCCAGATCCTTCACAAAGCCGCGTCGCGGATCCGCCCGAGCCGTGCCTCGGCGGAACGGGTCTTACACTATTAAATAAAAATTATCAATTTCTCCTTTCAAATTCAGATGTCGTTCAAGAAATAAACAAACCAAATCAAAGCCTTTCAAGAAATAAACGAACCAAGTCAAATCGTCAGACAACATATTATAAAAATAAACAAGAAAGAAAGATCTATGATTCAAATTCAACAATGAGAATTTGATAAACTGTAAAAAAAGATGGTGGCGTTGATTCAAACAGCAACGAGATCGTTGAAATGCATCTCGATGAAACCTCTGAATCCACTACTTTCTCTGCCACTACCTTACTCTTAAACAACCGATCCCTCAGCCACTTCCAAATCCCCTTTACCTAACTCGTCTTCAACTCATCATCAAATCGTCACTGCTCCACCTCCTCTTCTCCTCCTGAGTTCTTCAACCTGTAACCCCATGTTATCCCCACTAATAAACCCAGTTTCCATCCCCTACGATCACTAAGCTCTCCCTCTTCACTGTCGTTCCAAGACCCCATAAACCGATCTCATCAGCATCAAGTAGTGTGACCTCAATTGCCGAACCCAAGAAAACCCAATTGCAAGGCGCGAAAATCATACTCGTTCTTTGCTCTTCGGCATCGGGGCTGAGAGAGAGAAAGAGGGGTTGATTGTGATTTCATTCTTCTTCGCTCGTGGGTTTGCTAAAATCAGATTAGGGGATGAATTGTGACCTATTTTCGTGAAATAGGAAAGGGGATAAGAGGGAGAGAGAGAGAGAGAGAGAGAGATATATATATATATATATATATATGGGTGCTTTTTGTGAGGCCTCCAACGAACAGGGGTGGTAACAAGAGAGAGATATCAGTGATGTTTTGTTAAAATTCATAGATTGATGAGTTCAGTGGTGGTCGTCGATGGAGGTACAGTGAAAGACAGAGAAGACGGGAAGCGGGTCTGGTTGTGGTCTGTAACACCCGGCTTTTAAAACAAAAACACCCCTGAAAATTTTTCATTTAAAACAAAGGTTTCAATACGTAAAACCATATCAAAAGGGGTACATTTTATTAAAAACAGGTACAAGTGTATCAAGGAGAGTATAAAATACCGTAGTCTCCTTTGAAGCCGGGCTGCTGCTGACAGCATCTAAAATTCCCACTTCTTGAGTCACGGACTCTATCTATTCCCTTATCAGGATCATGCTAACCTGTAGGGACATTTAACAAACGGTATGAGCTACGAGGCTCAGTGAGTAATCGTATCAGCAAATAACATGTATAAAATACATTCGTATATCTGTCTGGATATCGAATCCAGACTCCTAGCCTTACTGGCTGACCACATATCTCTTAGGATTTCACATCCTAATTTGTAGCCTTACAGGCTACATTATTTCAACCTGCAATTATCAAATCACATCAGTTATTTGCACAGATAATCATATCTAATCGTTTCTGTCCCATGTTTCTTAGTCACAATGGACCGCACCGTATTTCATGGCTATTTAAGCCGCACCTCGAGTCATAGCTAAATAAGCTGCACCAACACATTTTCAGTATATAATTCATAGCCCTCAGGCCGCACCAATTGGTTTCAATAACCTGATATCATAGCCATAAGGCCGCACCATGTTCCTGTAACAATATCATAGTCAAAAGGCCGCACCATGTACCTGTAACAATATCATAGCCAAAAGGTCGCACCATGTACCTGTAACAATATCATAGCCGTATAGGCCGCACCAGTTGGATATAGCATCCAATATCATAGCCATATAGGCCGCACCAGTTGGATATAGAATCCAATATCATAGCCATGTAGGCCGCACCAAATATCATAGCCATATAGGCCGCACCAGTTAATTTCATTTCATTTTATAATCATTTATGGCTCACGGCTCCGTTCTTGTCATTTCATTGACTCACGGCTTATCCGGTATTGCCTTTTCAAGATTTGACTCACAGCTCCGTTCTTGTCTATCGTAGACTCACGGCTTATCTGGTATTGTCATATTATTTCTGTTATTGACTCACAGCTCCGTTCTTGTCTATCGTAGACTCACGGCTTATCTGGTATTGTCATATCATTGGCATCTGTCAACTGTCAATTTGTCCCCCCAAAGCAGTTTCAAATCTGTAACAATTCAATCATCATATATCATATATGATATCAGTGAGATTACTCACCTGGATGCTAGCTGCATTTAAATCCCGGTTGTTTCTTGCCTTTGCGTACACCACAACCATTTTGTCACATACCTATTTATCCATTTCATATCAAATGATAATATGTTAATAATCATTTCAATTGACTTTAATACATAAGAGTCCAATATTATGCAACTATAAACAATGCCTAGATGATAAACTTTCCATTTACCATCTTTTCATGAGTTTTACTATTTACCGAGGCATTCGTATTGATCTACAGTGCCCCCGAGGAGTCGAAAACTCAATTTAATATTTTCCCAGACTTTTCAAACCATTAGGGACTTATGGTTCAAGTTTGAGGTAAATCGGACAAGCCAAACAAAAGTTAGCGTTTTGAACCCCCTGCCTGGAGGGCGCATTGCGCCTGGGACCTAGGCGCACTACGCCTGGCGCCTGGGCAGGTTTCCAGATCAGTCGCGATTTTGCACTGTAGCATGCAGTTTTTACTCATTAAGCTCTTATTTCTGTTCTTAATCATATGGGGTTTGTTCCCTGACTAAAACCCTTCATTAATACAAGGTTTTTTAGCCATTAGAACACCTTAATCACACCAATTCATGATTTAGGGTTCTTGGGCAACATTTCAATCTTTCAACAATAGCAACCTACTTTGCTGTTTTTAACATATGTTCTTACTACATGAACATGTTTAAGCCCAGAAATCATATACAAACTCCATGGATTTCACTGAAATTGAAGATTTCAGTTTACCCACAAAACCCACCAAGAACACTTCAAGAACTTGGAATACTAACCTTGTTTAACTTAGGAATCACCAATTCCAAGCTACTAATCCGATTTCTTGCTTCACTTCTCAAGAATTTGCAGAATTCGCATCACCAAAATCCTTCCCGTAGCTTCTCCAAATGATCAGCCACATAGGAGAGTCAACTCTCCTATTTATACCACCAAATTTTACAAATTTGGTCCCTAAGTTCCATTTTTTGAACTTTTACCACAATAATCAAGTTTTATAACAATAAAACTCTCTTTTCTTATACTTTTGCCACAAGCAACATTATTTTTACATAATTGGTCCTTAACATGGTCAAATGACCAAATTACCTTTTTATGGTAAAATGACCAATTTACCCTTTTTCTAGTATTAACTTTCTAATACTTAGAACACCATATTAAATCATAAATACATTATGATTAACATATTAATACTTGTCAAAAGTATCGTGGTGTTACAAATTCTCCCCTCCTTCAAAAGATTTCGTCCCCGAAATCATACAAACAAGCGAGGGTATTTCTTTCTCATTACAATTTCGGTTCCCATGTCATTATGGAACTTCTATGGTATTGCCAAGGCACTTTTACCATACTAGTCTTCTTATTTCGTGGTTATATCATTGTTCATCGAACATTCCTCCGGTTGTCCCGGGTACCATAACTTCTCATCTACCTCAATTTCAACACGAGGTATTCATTGAAATTTATCAGTCTATGTTCTCAGAAATATGAGACCCATAGAAAATATTACAAATATCTTGAAGTTCATCAAGAATCTTCGATCGGTACACCTCATTTCTTACTCTTTGGGACATATGGAAAAGTCCAATAGATGAGGACTTAACTTTCCTTTCGTCGCAAACAGATTTTTAGTCTTTCCAAGGGATATTTTGAGCATCACCATCTTCCTTCACTTGGAGTTTCAATGGTTTTACTCAACAATCCGCATACTACTTTTGTCGATTTTTGTCTATTTCCAAGCTTCCTCGAATTTTCCTAATCTTTTCTTCTGTTTGAGGTACAATCTCGGGTCCAGCCAACGGCTTCTCCCCAACTTCAGTCTAATAAATCGAATGATAACAAGGTACCCCGTACTACACTTCATACGAGCCAGTAGAATACTAGTATGTAAGCTATTATTTCTTACAAATTCTACCAACGATAGACGATCTTCTCATCTTCCACTAGGGTCTGTTGTGCAAATTTCAAGCACATCTTCTAGAGTCCGCGTCATTATTTCACCTTGTTTATCAATCTGCAAATCTTATACAGTACTTACTAGTACTTTTGAGCTAATTATTCTTGAAATTTATGCCAAAATCAACGAATAATTCTATTATCTCGGCCTGATACAATCCGTACCGATAACTCACGTCGACAAATTACTTTATCTATATAGCTTTTCGCTACTTTTCGATCTTAATTTCTTCCTTAGTCAGTATAAATCTACACTGATTTCATCAATCAACCTGCAATTACCCATATGGTGTCATACCCATGCGGTACTTGCAAGGACTTTACTACAAAGTCTATGATATTTTCGTCCCATTTCTTCTTTGGGACCCATAACGGTTAAATTTTCCGTATGCTTCTAATGATTTGACTGTAGTTACACACAAGTCATACACTTTTCACATGCCTTTCAATGTCTTTCTTTAGTCCCAGCCACCAATACATAGGTTATATCACCCTACACAGTTTGGTACTGCCCCGGGCATTTTGCATATCTACCCCAATATACATCTTTTAAGGGTAAATTTCGTATCTCACTTTGCTTTGGAACTCACATACACAACCACCAAGGGTTTTCAATCACTGTGAGTTTCTAACTAGCTTCTTTTAATAGCCAATTATTCACTTTTCATGTTTTCAGACTTGCACACTTCTTTCTGTGCTACCCGAATCAACTCAGGTAATCAATTCACCACACTCACGCATGTGGTTGTATCTTTCAAAGAATATTCTTTTAAATTCAAGGCATCTATAGCCGCATTCGCTTTACCGAGAGGGTACAAGATTTCACAACCGAAATCTTTAAGTAACCTATCTATCTTTGCTATCTCATATTTAGCTTCTTTTGATCAATTAAGTACTTCAAACTTTTATGATCCGTATAAACAGTAAGCTTTACACCACATCAGTAGTGTCTCCAAAGCTCAAATGCCAAAATCATAATTGCTACTGCAATATCATGTATCCAAAATCAACTCTGGATGCATTTCTATAAAACAATTTATCTTCTCCGCTTAGCGATGATGCTAACACCGGAGCTTCATATAAGGTTTGTTTCAACCTTTGAAAGGTTACATGTGGTCTTTCTACCACTCGGACTTTTCACTTTTATTGATCAACTTTAGTCAATAGAACAATAGTCAAGGAGCAGTTTTCTATAACTCTCCCATAGTAACCCGCCAATCCAAGGGAACTACTAATTTCAGTCAAATTCCAAGGCGGTTTCTGTTTAATCACAGCATCATTTCTACCGGATCCAGTTTAACATTTTCGGCATTAAATACATGTCCAAAGAATATGAAACTTCTTTTAGCCAAATTTTTCATACTTGGAGAATTTTACATATCACTTAACTTAGTGAAGTAACTCCAATATCTGGTACAAATGTACCTCATATTCAGTCTGGTTTCGAGAATATCAGATTCTCAGTAGTCAGTGCACATACACATCAACTTGTTTTTCTTCTTTTCAAGCAAGATAGGGCTCCACATAATGACACTTTCGGCCATATGAGACCCCAATTCAAAAACAATTTCTTTTAATTGTTTTACCACTCTGCCATCTCTGCAGATGTTAATCAATATGGAGCCTAAATAACAGGAACGGCTCCCAAGACCAGTTTAATCATAAACTCTTTTAATCAATCTGGTGATAATTCCGGAGGTTCCTTGGAAGAAACATCCAAGAATTCATTTAAAGTTTTACACTTCTGTCACCGCTTTATTTAGCTTGGCCCATACCACGTATGCCAACTACAACATCATTCCTTTACTAACTCTTTTCCGAGTTTAAGCAAAGGAAAATAACCGGTATTCTCAACAACGGTCATTTACCGTGGATTTTCCTCCACTTCATTTCTGATTTTTGAACCATAATGTTCATTTTTCTACAATTCATGTTAGCATCATTCATTGCTAACCAATCCATATGCACGATTTCTTCAAATTCATTGGTAGGTATCGGCTCCAGATTTATAGGGTAAAATGGTCCCGTAAATCCTAGGCAGACTACCTTCCAGGTGTTCAATATCTTGAACATATTTGCTATCTGCTATAGCCAGTTCCAAAATTTCATCCATAATCGTTGATGAAATATTCCGGCAAGACATCAAAGTCATCGATCCAAAACATAGCTTCATGGATCAAATATAACGTATACAGGGAGTATATTCAAAACAATTATATTTGAGACCATATCAGTCTACTCACGAGCTTTTTCCACAGTCTGCTGGAATGCTCACGGTACCACTGGTCCTTTTCGACCGTTCATTTCTTCTTTCTTTCTTCCCCGTTCTTTCCTGGGTTCATCACCCGTTACTCCACATTTAGCATGTGAGTATTTCATAAAAAAGTGATCTATAATTCCGCGCTGGAAACACTTCCGTTCCATCCAACAGGCTCGAGCAATATGCTCCTGTTTTCTACAATTTCACTAATTCAGTGGTAGAGTCACAACTCTACAAATTTTCTGAGTGCTTTTCCTGCACTTCTTACATCGCATCACCTTTTTCATTTTGGTCCCTTCCCTTTTAAGTTGGACCTAAATCGTGGTAACTTCTCCTGAAGCGTCCACTAACATTTTTCTGCTTTTCTTATAGTCTCAGCTACTTTTCTTTCACCTTGAATATCAATCAAGGTGAGCACCCAATTTCTTTCTCTGACCACAGCAACTACTGTTGCTTGTCATGTGGATTTTCTGCTACTTGTCTCTTTGCCCCTCGTTCAATGGAGCCTTGAGAAAGGGCTGGTCCGCCTCTTAAAGCTCCATGCCCTAAATTCTTCCAAATAAGATTCGCTGCTCATACTTCTTATACGTCAGAAGTCAGCAACGGTTAGGTTATATATGTATAATAGCAATTTATATACACCTAACTATACATCATGTCTATTATCTCAATGTTTAAGTCCAGGAATCTACTCTATAGACACCTAGTTCACTTAAACCACGGCTCTGATACCAACTTGTAACACCCGGCTTTTAAAACAAAAACACCCTTGAAAAATTTTCATTTAAAACAAAGGTTTCAATACGTAAAACCATATCAAAAGGGGTACATTTTATTAAAAACGGGTACAAGTGTATCAAGGAGAGTATAAAATACCGTAGTCTCCTTTGAAGCCGGGCTGCTGCTGACAGCATCTAAAATTCCCACTTCTTGAGTCACGGACTCTATCTATTCCCTTATCAGGATCATGCTAACCTGCAGGGACATTTAACAAACGGTATGAGCTACGAGGCTCAGTGAGTAATCATATCAGCAAATAACATGTATAAAATACATTTGTATATCTGTCTGGCTATCGAATCCAGACTCCTAGCCTTACTGGCTGACCACATATCTCTTAGGATTTCACATCCTAATTTGTAGCCTTACAGGCTACATTATTTCAACCTGCAATTATCAAATCACATCAGTTATTTGCACAGATAATCATATCTAATCGTTTCTGTCCCATGTTTCTTAGTCACAATGGACCGCACCGTATTTCATGGCTATTTAAGCCGCACCTCGAGTCATAGCTAACTAAGCTGCACCAACACATTTTCAGTATATAATTCATAGCCCTCAGGCCGCACCAATTGGTTTCAATAACCTGATATCATAGCCATAAGGCCGCACCATGTTCCTGTAACAATATCATAGTCAAAAGGCCGCACCATGTACCTGTAACAATATCATAGCCAAAAGGTCGCACCATGTACCTGTAACAATATCATAGCCGTATAGGCCGCACCAGTTGGATATAGCATCCAATATCATAGCCATATAGGCCGCACCAGTTGGATATAGAATCCAATATCATAGCCATGTAGGCCGCACCAAATATCATAGCCATATAGGCCGCACCAGTTAATTTCATTTCATTTTATAATCATTTATGGCTCACGGCTCCGTTCTTGTCATTTCATTGACTCACGGCTTATCCGGTATTGCCTTTTCAAGATTTGACTCACAGCTCCGTTCTTGTCTATCGTAGACTCACGGCTTATCTGGTATTGTCATATTATTTCTGTTATTGACTCACAGCTCCGTTCTTGTCTATCGTAGACTCACGGCTTATCTGGTATTGTCATATCATTGGCATCTGTCAACTGTCAATTTTGTCCCCCCAAAGCAGTTTCAAATCTGTAACAATTCAATCATCATATATCATATATGATATCAGTGAGATTACTCACCTGGATGCTAGCTGCATTTAAATCCCGGTTGTTTCTTGCCTTTGCGTACACCACAACCATTTTGTCCCATACCTATTTATCCATTTCATATCAAATGATAATAGGTTAATAATCATTTCAATTGACTCTAATACATAAGAGTCCAATATTATGCAACTATAAACAATGCCTAGATGATAAACTTTCCATTTACCATCTTTTCATGAGTTTTACTATTTACCGAGGCATTCGTATTGATCTACAGTGCCCCCGAGGAGTCGAAAACTCAATTTAATATTTTTCCCAGACTTTTCAAACCATTAGGGACTTATGGTTCAAGTTTGAGGTAAATCGGACAAGCCAAACAAAAGTTAGCGTTTTGAACCCCCTTCCTGGAGGGCGCACTGTGCCTGGGACCTGGGCGCACTGCGCCTGGCGCCTGGGCAGGTTTCCAGATCAGTCGCGATTTTGCACTGTAGCATGCAGTTTTTACTCATTAAGCTCTTATTTCTGTTCTTAATCATATGGGGTTTGTTCCCTGACTAAAACCCTTCATTAATACAAGGTTTTTAAGCCATTAGAACACCTTAATCACACCAATTCGTGATTTAGGGTTCTTGGGCAACATTTCAATCTTTCAACAATAGCAACCTACTTTGCTGTTTTTAACATATGTTCTTACTACATGAACATGTTTAAGCCCAGAAATCATATACAAACTCCATGGATTTCACTGAAATTGCAGATTTCAGTTTACCCACAAAACCCACCAAGAACACTTCAAGAACTTGGAATACTAACCTTGTTTAACTTAGGAATCACCAATTCCAAGCTACTAATCCGATTTCTTGCTTCACTTCTCAAGAATTTGCAGAATTCGCATCACCAAAATCCTTCCCGTAGCTTCTCCAAATGATCAGCCACATAGGAGAGTCAACTCTCCTATTTATACCGCCAAATTTTACAAATTTGGTCCCTAAGTTCCATTTTTTGAACTTTTACCACAATAATCAAGTTTTATAACAATAAAACTCTCTTTTCTTATACTTTTGCCACAAGCAACATTATTTTTACATAATTGGTCCTTAACATGGTCAAATGACCAAATTACCTTTTTATGGTAAAATGACCAATTTACCCTTTTTCTAGTATTAACTTTCTAATACTTAGAACACCATATTAAATCATAAATACATTATGATTAACATATTAATACTTGTCAAAAGTATCGTGGTGTTACATGGTCGCCAGTGGAGGTTCGTTAAGGCTGGTTATGTGTGTATTTTGATGAACGTTTCAGTTGTGAAGGTTTGAAGGGTCGACGGTTTATGGGGGATTTCATATGGTGGAGATATAGGTCAAGATGATGATGAAGGAAGCGGTGGTGGTTAGAGATGATAAGTGGATGTGAGAAAGAGAGAGAGAGAGAGATAGAGAGAGAGAGGTGGAAGTAGGTGAGTTTTTTAATTTTAATAAATAATTATTAAAAGAAGTATTAAAAATATTAAAAAAGAAATTAAAAGGGTAATTCAGTATTTTCAAGTTAGTCGGGGACCAAAACCACAGAAAATTCCTGATTTTAGAACTTCCATGCAAGTTGGAAACTTTTTGGACTTAAACCATAGTTTTTGACAAACCAAAGAGACCAAATTTGCAGTTTTTTCAATAATTTTGTAACTTATTTTATTTATTCATATTTTAATTAATTTATTATTATTATTAAACTTTATTTTCACAAGATTTTTATTTTTACCAAAAAGGTATATTATTTTATCTATCTATCTATCTTTCAAAGCCTTAGTATAAGTCTACAACTATAATATGACTATATATTCTCATATGATTAAGGGCAATGTGTTGATAGTCTTTGTAAAACAAATGATGAAAGCTTGCAATATTCTAATGTGAAACCATTAAGAAACAAAAAATTTATTATTTAGTCATTTCATGTGTAGAACTAGGAAAAAGAATAGATCTATATTATTTGTTAATTTATTATCTTATTTGTTGTTTTATGATGTACTTTTTGTGAAAACAATTAATTATTTGTCAAAATTTACCTGTTGATAGTTATTTTTTATTAATGTACATTAACATATAAAAATAATACATTATCAATGAGTTTCATTTTGATGAACAATATGATATTAATCGTCTTGTTTAGATCTTTTGTTGGAAATGTACTCATGCTCACAACAAGTTAGTGATATTTCCATAAATAACATGGCCTTTTTGGGTTACACACAAAATAAGATAATTAGAAACTAGTAAAATACTTGGGATTAAAGTGTAAATATTTGAATTCCAAATAAGGATAAGTTTTGATCTAGTCCAAGATAAGGACTTGATTAGCAAAACCCTAGGCCGATCACAGGGCCAAAACCCTTTCCCTTTCAATTCTCTCACTCCCTCGACTTGTATAGGTCATGACCAGCCCCTCCTCTCATTCTCTAGCTAATGGTTTTATCACAAGACACAGGAAGGAGTTATTTTGCTACTTAATCATTATCTTGGGGTTCTACTTCAAGAGAGGAGTGTTGGTTTGGACTCTACACCATCCATACATCAAGTGAACCCTAGTTGAACCCTAGATCTTCAAGAGTATAATTATTGATCTCTACTTTCTAGTGTAGTTTTGTTGCGTTAGTTCATTAATATGTGATCCTTGATTGAATATGGTTTTGTATTTGCTTCCGTTGCATGTTGTTTTTTATTCTGTTTTGGATTTGCACCATATTCCAACATTATTAACATGTGATAATTTTGATCTAAATATAACTTGTTTAATATATTTTGTTTTAACTTCTGATTCTGGCGCCTTTAGTTCCAATGGTCGTGTTCTGCACCCCTATGGCCCTATGTGACAATGTTCCATCTTTTTCCAATATATGCAACTAAAAGAAAATTATACTACATTATCATGTTAATTCTTTATTTGTTTGTTCACGTACGCTTGCTTGTGTGGATAAAAAGTATAACTTGCCAATGATGTGGGCTTTTAATTAAATTTCATTATACATACTGTTAGACTAAGAGGTGTGGTAACTACTCACCCTAAAGGGATTTTGGTGTCACGTAAGCGTCACTTCACTTTCCCCTCGCTAACCTCTCACCCCTTAAATTCTTGGAAATGGTATATCCTCACTACCACTTATTTTTTTAATTAAATAATTACTTTAAAATAAATTAAACTAAATTTACCAAATAACATTTAATTAAAAACGCATAAATATTACAAAGTTAAAATTCGTACACGATAATTATAATATTAGAAACGGGAAAATAAAACATAAACACAATAGTTAAATTCCTAGAAACGGGAAATTAGAACTTAAATACAATAATTAAATTCCTCGATACCTAGGTGAATTTTTTTCAACATTTCACGCATCGATGTGCGTGAAGTCTGTGTTGTGTGAAACCCGATACTGTTGTAGCGCTTGTCCACCAATCTCATCGTTGGTTGTCTTAGGTTGTCGGTTCGCCGATAGGTGTCAGTAAATTTGGTTAAATTTACTCAGTTTTATCGACAAATTCCTCCATTTGTTGTGAAGCTGATGTCTACCCCGATAATGTATTGTGCCCAATATATTGTGAAACAATTCCTCCATACGTTCCCAGAATTGGCGGTTGTTTCCTACTTGGACCACTTCATTGATGGTGAGGTAGGCGGTTGTCAAAAATGCTTCTTCACATTGAGTCCATCCCCAACGAATATTTCCATTTCCTACGCCAGTCATTTTTTATACAACTTTGTAGTTTGTTTTATATTTTATAGGAAGTTGAGAAAGAATTGTGTGATTTATAAATGGGGTAGAAAGGGGTATTTATAGTTGGGTAAATTTCCAGCGAATTCATTCTTGGATAATTTTTCAACTCAACTTATAAACGAATAAAAAAGGGGAACGTCAACGCATCCGGGAAAACACTATTAATCTCTATCAATAAACCTAAAAAAAGTTAATTTTTTTTAATATAGCCGTTATTTTAGCCGTTGGGGGGTATTTTTGCAAAAGTGTTCAAATTCTAAGGGGCATTATGAAACTATTGGAATTGAAACCGCACGGGGTTGGAAACCCACGGTTGGGCCTTCACTGCGGGCACCTACCCAACTGTGGCGGTATACCCGTACGGTGTTGGCCTTCCATCTGGATACCGTATCGTGTATGGTCTCGACACCGGCCGGTCTTAACAATGTATTAAATTACAAAAGAAAATAATAAACATAGCCCACATGCAACAACCTCTCCGGCCACTGTTATCCCAACTTTATCGGGACCGCCGCCCTTTATCTATAACACCAGGGCCGGCCCTAAGCAAGTGCGGGGTGGGCGACCGCACAGGGCCCATGTCGTCGGGGGAGGGGGGGCGAAATTTTATATGTATAGAGTATACATATTGTATATTTATCAGGTTTGCATACTAATGCAAAGAAGCTGTTGGTTCAATTGGTAGAGGCGCTCGAACATGGAGCAATAGGTCATTGGTTCGAAGCTTGGGAGAGCAGGATTCTTAATTTTTCAGTGTGTTTTTTTAGCAATGCGTAGCAGCAGGGCTGTTTTTCATCAAACCCATTACTATCCCTAGCCCAAATGAGTAAAGTCATGTTTTTCATCAAACCCATTACTATCCCTAGCCCAAATGAGTAAAGTCAGCAACAACATGAATTCCAAAGTTTTAGAACTTTAGTTTTAGGTTTGATCAATTGCAAGTAAAATAGTTAGATTTAGGGGCCTATTTTTTAGTCTCCGCACAGGCCCTTAAAATCAACGGACCGGTCCTGTATAACACCACCATTACCAATGTTCAATGTAAATAAATGAACATATGTCTAATACGTACAAACACGAGCCATTTACACCAACAAACAATGATCCTGGTCTTGAAGAATTTCATATTCCATGAAACATCTATTTGGCTTATATCGTAAATCCCTAATTACCATATATAATCCATATTATGAATTAGGGGATTTACGATAATTAGATATAATCGTAGGTGATGTTAATGCTAGAAAATGAAAACACCAAATAAAATACAGTTTTAAATATAATCGTATATATCTTACTAAAATTGGAGTGCGTTTTCTAATTATCGTAAATCCCTAATTACCATATATAATCCATATTATGAATTGGGGGATTTACGATAATTAGAAAACGTAATGTCCGTGTATGAACTATATATTGCCTAAATAATCCCATAATATATGAGCTTAATTCATTACACATTAATATCCAATGCTATGATACATTATAAGATTTAAATATAAAAATGGCTCGATTAAACGACCTAATTAACCTAAAACATGAGCCCATCCATAGTTTAATCGGATCGGGTTACGGATGAATTCTTATTTTTTAAAACTGATTAACCCGATACATGATAGGGTTTGACCCGATTAACACCCTATTTTAAAAACGGATTAACTCTATTAACACTCTTAACTAGTAGTTAATAGTCATACCTGAATTACTTGGGAATATTAATGGTTTATTTTGTAAAATTTTCACACGTAGTGTAGATTGTACTCACGAGGTTGTCTATGCTTTCTTTGTAGTTCTCGTAGGTAGAGCCAAGAAACTAAGAGAGCATGAAGATATTATGGAAGTTGTAAATGAACCATTTTGATTTGACAAAGAATTTTAAGGGATTTTTTGATAGCATCCGAATAACATTCACAAACTCTAAATCAGAGTTTGTAAATGAATATTTCTTAATGACTTTAAGAAAAAATATAATGTTTTTCTTTTTTTAGAAGTAAAAATGTATACTCTGACCTTTTAATGATTAAGATTCAGCTTAATATTTTAACTACTCATATGCCTTTTAATGATTTAATGCTTGAACCTGACGAACCAAACATTCTTATTGTCTTAACCATTCAGAGGCAGGCTACCTCTGAATGGAACCACTAAGAGGCTACCAAGCAGCCCCTATGCTAGATCCATGTGGTGGATTTTTAGTTAATTTCATATGGATTGTTCGTACAAATTTGTGTAACGCTCTAAATATGAATTTTGGGAAACAACACCACATGGGAAGGTTTTTGTTAATTTAAGATGTTCTAAAAGCAGGCTAACATTGCATGATGCCGATATGGTTGTTTATTTTTTTAGTTTTCAACATATACAGGGAAGATGATGAGAACATTTTTGGCCACCAGACTGAAAACATTGATCTATATATACCAACCACATATAACATTCGCGAGAACAAAACCAATAATAATAAATGGACACGCTAACACTATACATTGAAAATCATTCTCAAAATATACATCTACTCTGCCACCAGTCTCTCATTCAAACTCACCTACAACTAATTGTTCAAAGGGAGTATAAAAAGCGCAATCACAATTATCACCAAATCCAAAAGAAACCCCTTGCAGCCTGCCCATTCAAATTAGCACTATAACTTTAGAATTATCGCCTTGTACTTTCAATTGGTAAACAAGGAGATATTGTATCTCGGAAGGGTGTTTTAGTAATTAATAGTTAGAAGAGATTTATTATGGTATGGTACTGACCAGGATATTCCGTGTGTGATGTTGGTAGTGCAGGCAATGACATCTCTGGCAAATGTTAGAAGATATGAATATTAATAAATAATCAGATGTCACATGCAAAAAGCTTATTATATTTTGTGAAAGCGTTTAGTAATATTATTATTATTATTATTATTGTTGAGATTTAGTGGGAATTAATTAATTACCAGGAGCACAAAGAGAGAAGGAGGTCATAGATGATGAGGAAGGCCATGGAGCCGCAATATTATCGCTCAAGTCGCATGTAAAGCTGAACCCACTTGAGTTGTCATACACTATGTCCGCAGGCAAGCTTCTAAGTAGACACCCTGCTGCATTTACGTTAATATATCAACTTTATACTTACTTAAATAAGTTGAAAATTGATATGCTGGTACAAAAAAAAATCAAAATCAAATAAAGAAAGGAAAGGGTGGTCACCTTCTTCTCCATAAGCTGCATCCAGTGAGAGTCACATACAAAAAAAGTACAAGATAAGATTAGGGAGATAAATTGAAGGAAGTAGGTTGATATAAAATATAACATAAGAGATTACCTTGGATACTAAAATCTTTCAAGTCAACATCACAAAGCTCATAGACATCTGTAAGTACTCCGCCTTTTCGTAGCATCGATCCAAAAACAGACGCACAGATTATTGCTTGTCGGTTTGTGATTAACATTTGCCTTTGTACTCCCGCAATGTAAGAATTTAATGAACTACAGCATGAAGGACTCGGTGCACCCACATTACGACACGCTTTTATCACCTCAACTGGCTGCTTGAATTCCAACGGGCAAACTGCATTCCCACGTTAATACTTAATATATTTATTTAAATACCATGATTTATCCAGACAGCAGTTAGGGTGTGTTTGGGATTGCTTATTTACCTTAACAAGCACTTTTGGTCAAAAGTGCTTAGTAACTTATGGCTTTTCAAAAAGTAGTTTTTAAAAATGTGTTGGTAAAAAGCTAAAAGTTGTTAAGTTATTTTTAAAAAAGTGTTTGGGTAAAAAATAAGGGTATTTTTGTTTAAAAATGACTTCTAGCTTTTTCAAAAGTCAAGAAGTTACACTCCCCTTACTTCTAACTTATTGACTTATCAAGGGTTTCAAAAAGGAGGTTTTAAAATGACTTATTTGTTCCCCAAACACTTTTCTTAACTTATTGACTTTTCAAAAAGCTAATAAGTTAATTTCGTTTTGTTTTTTTCCAGAACTAAAATTACTAAATTCAGATCATAGTATAATTGTTAAAGCATTTGATACAAAATGCAAATAAACTTTTATTTGGAAATAGCAATTTTGATTCTTCTTATAGTCAACTTTTATATTTACGTTTTCTCCCCTGAACTAATTTCGAATTAATTGTTTTCATCTCTATTTATTATAAAGTTATATTATTGGTATTTCCTAAGTTATGATTCCGGTCCCTTATTAAATTTTAAAGTTACATTTTTCGTCCCTTACATAATTTGTTTTTTTGTCGAGCTGCGCTTTTCAATATACCGGACTTCCGCGGCATCGCGCGGACAGTCCAAACACTAGTTTTTTTTATTTGTTAAAAAGAAAAAAAAAGTGTACCTTTGTTAACTTTACACGCAGCCAATATTCGGAAAGCAGAATCCGCAGCCTCTGATGGAAGTTTCCTAGAAAGCCAAGAATACACGACCCCTTTACAGTCACTTAGTACATCAATATTTGTATTTGTATTGGTATTGATATTCGTATTTGTTTCGAATGTGGAAATTTGAAATGCAGCCTCGACAATTGCGGGTTGACATACGGATCTACAACACTCCTTAAGAGGATCGATCACACTACACGCATTCAACAATTTGGTCGTGTTTACAGTCCGTTCAAACGTGTTTATATCCTTCACGGGACACGAACCACCCGTTAAATTTCCCGATGTGAAAGAACACACGGAGCTATTTGCGCCTTTACTGCTTAAAACTTCGACAATATCCTTGAAACAATCGTCAGCCATGGTGCGATTTTGTACGACTAGAACATCCGATTTTTTAGTGATATGGCCTTGGAAGATGTGTAGTGAGCTGGCGAATTGCGGGCAACATATCACGTTTGCTACGAGTGGTGCTAGAAGCTGAGAACAGTCGGACGCGGTTTTGTCGATGAGTTTTGAAATGGAAGAGAAATTGAACGGGCATTTACCCGTTAATACCGGTTTGTATGTTTTTGGGAAGGAAGGGTACATTGGTGGCAATGTTTTTCCTAGAAAAGGGTAATGTGGTAAAACTGAAGGCGATATTTCTATAGGCTCGAAGATGCCAGAGCTTGGAAGACTAACGAGTTCAGAACTTGGGGGTAACAATTTGGATGAACAGATAGTAAAGAGAAAAAGGTGAGCCCACAAACAACCTGCAATTAGATTAAAGTACTTGGACTATTACCCAAAAAATAATAGCAACCTACTTTATATTCATTTCTGTATTATAGCAACCTACTTCCTTTTCTTTCTACTACAGCATTCTACTTATGATTTTTATTAATATTAAGGGTGCATTTGGTAACGGAAAATTTTCCAATTTTCTAAGAAAAATGAAAAAATCAAGGGTGCGTTTGGTGCAGAAAACTGTTTTTAGTTTTTTAGAAAACATTTTCGGAAAATGGAGTGGAGTTTTCATTTTTATTTTCAGTAGAAAACGTGTTTTGTTAAACTAATGGAGTTTTTATTTTCCGTTTTAGAACATTAGAAAACGTGTTTTAGAAAATTCGAAAACTGTGGAAAACAACAATTTTGAGTTTTCCAAGTTCTTTGTAATTTTGGAAAATGGAAAATTTTCATTTTTCAGAAAAAATTTGGAAATTTTGATTAACCAAACGCGTTTTCTAACTTTTCATTTTTTTATAAAATTTTCTTGAAAAGCTAGAAAATTTTCCGTAACCAAACGCACCTCTAATTTTTCTAGAAAATGAAATTTTTCCGTTTTCCAAAATTACAAACAACTTGGAAAACTCAAAATTGTTGTTTTCGACGGTTTTCTAATTTTCTAAAACGGAAAATGAAAGCTCAATTAGTTTTAACCAAACGCGTTTTCTACTGAAAACAAAAATGAAAACTCCACTCAATTTTCCGAAAATGTTTTCTAAAAAACTGAAAACAGTTTTCCGCAATTGTATTTTTTTCTTATTACATTAAAACATCAACCCAACTATTCGAATGTTGTTTGTTATTCGAAAGACATTGCTATAATAATTGGGTGGATTTCTACAAGTATAATGCTGTAATAGGAAGATATGAAATTAAAATTGGATGCTATAATAAACTAAATTAATAGAAGCTCGATAATAAATTATAAATTACATTTATTAAAAATCATACCCTTGACAAGAGTTGCACCCTTCATGCAATCCATAGCTTAACTACCCCTCTGGCAACATGAATACTGCAGAAACTTTCTCAAGCTGTCAACATAAAATTCAAAAATTATAATTTCGTTCTAAAAAAAGATCAATTTCAACAAAAAAATTCAAAAATTATAATTTCGTTTATGTTGTATTTGACATTGAACCCTTAAAAAAAAATAATCACACAAATCGTTGTTGTATGTATCATGAACAATTAATATACTTGCTCTTTTTTGTAATTGTTTCATAGTTTGTCAAATATTATATTGGCGAAAATTGGATTTCACTTGTATTTGTTTTAAACACTTGATTTATTTTATTGGATCCTCAAGTGGCAAATTAGTTTGATCATAATGAGCAGTGTTTTGTATGAATTATGTTTAATATATTTTTTGTTTAATTTTGTGAACATTTTATCAAATTTATGCGTTATAAAATTGCTAATCCATTTTAAGGAATATTTGATTTTAGTTTTATTATTCGATTTTTGAAAAGAAAAAAGTAAGTTCAAATTAAGTTACTAATCATGTTATTTTCAAAATTGTTTACATTTTCAAATATTTTTAATAAGATAATGCAAAATTTTAATTTATAACGGTTATTAAATAAATGGTTGTTTGTTATTTTTCAATTTTAAACATGAGGGTACAATCGTCATTGATTCAGATTCAAACTGTACATTCAGTCCAAAATAGAAACAGTATTTATATCAACTATTATAGCAATTATAATCAATAAATAAGAAAACAAAACTTAATAATAGCCAAATTAGTTAATCATTTTGTTTTAATAATACAGATTGATCGATTTTTGACAGAAAGTCAGAAAACAAAACAGGAAAACATCATATGATCATACATAAACAATTACACAGAGAACATTGGAAGTTTGATCAAAATTTCAAAACAGAGTTTATAAAATAAAAACCATGTATACAGGTTAAGTACCTAAAATAGTGTCTTCCAAACTAGAAACTAGAAGTCTAGAAGACTAGAACATCTCGATAATTATTATAAAAAACATTTCAATAAACTGATTCAGATTTCAAATGTTTTAGGTTGCATCTGTTAGAACAAGCTTTCTACCGCTATTTCTAATGATGAGGACGAGGGCATTTACGTCTTTTCATAGATGAGAGATCAAGAGCGAGTCAAACCATCTACTCACCAAAAGATAAGCAAACATAAACAGCAACAAAATGAGCTTCAGGCAAGTTCTTCAGATTAAACAGCTCTTCAACATCTATGGTTCATAGCATATCTGTGGTCAATTCTGTCTTTTAATCAGAAAGCTTAACAACTTTTCGATCCATCACATGCTTCCAGCTAAACTACCATACTTTTTTCCAGTGCTGAACTACCAAGTGTCACTATGTGTTCTAAAGATGAATTCAATGTCTGTATTGAAGGCGTGAGCTACCCATTAAACAATATATTACCGCAATCGGAAAAGGAATCCAAAAAAGAAAACTAAAAAAAAATTACAACTAAAGAAGCATAAATAGAGAATAAACTGAGACAATTTCCTCTAGAACCAATAACATGTAATTACATACCTAGGGAGTGTAATCTGAAGCGATTCGTTGCAAATTGTGCTGTGCAAGTGAATATAGTAATCCAGATCCTCCCTTGTCATTTATGTACACTCCCTTTTAGGGTTTTCTTTAGTATGATGTCCAGTAGTAGTAGTAGAAGAAGAATTCAGACACCATTTTAGGGCATTTTTGTCGATGTTTTCCTGATTGTTTTAGTGAATAAGAGATCCTAAAAAACCCTATATTTGTGTTTTGTGTGTGAGAAAAAGTGCCGAAAAGCTTAATGATGATTGGCAAGTGCGTGAGAGAGAAAGGCGGTGGAGAGTAACCACCACTATGCCGGTGGATTCCTTGTTTCTTATTAGCCTGTGCTGCGACTGCATTGGACCGGTATTGGTTTACTGGCCCACTTCTCGGTCTGTAGGCGTTAGACCGGGCTTCCTTTAGCCCAAAAACTTATATGAAGTGTTGTTTTTTGCTGTAACGATTAAATGAAAATAAATAGAGAATTATATATTATTCAAATAATAGATAATGCAATTGAAATATAAAGACGTATTTATTACTATTAGTATTATAAGCATTAAAATGTTAGTTAATATTAAATATGATTAACAGTCTTGTTTTATTTAATCTAGATATTATCAAATATTCTTTTATGGGTGATTCTATACATACCCCCTACTATCTAATTATACGTGTTCTTTTATTAAGTTCTTTATGTAAATTATATGTGTTAGAATCTAGATAAGTAGAAATGAGAACAAGAAACAAAAGATGATTGTTATTCGAAAGGTATTTGTTGTAATACGTATTTGGTAAGAGAGTATCTCAGAATGGAATCCGAATTGGGAAATTTCTCAAATTATGAAAAATAGATTATTTGGAGTTATAAGGATGCAAGAAGAAGAATGGAAGCATTTGGAGTTCGGATGAAGAAGTTATGATCAATTGAAGTTGAGCTAAAACTAGCAAAAATCAGGAAGTAACCAGGTTTGAGCTTGCATACCGAGAAATGTAATCAGAACTGGGGAAATTTCAGTAGGGATAAGTTGTAAAACTTTTTATTAGCTTTCTAAGCATATATGGTTTGTGAAATTTGGATAAGAAATGAGGAAGTTATGACTAATTGGAGTTGATTTATTAGGGTTTTCTTTATGGACGAAAAGTAGGATTAATTCAGACATTTTCCTTCTCTTTCTTCACCATTTTCTCTCCCAAGAACACACCTACCCAAGAACACTAGGTGTGTTCTTGGTGTATCTAGTGTGTGAACTCGAATCTAGCTTCAATCATTGGTGTTTCAAAGGTCTTTTTGCTGCATTCTCTTCCTCTCAAGGTAAGAAACATTCTCTCATGGTTTAATTAGGCTAAATCCATAGAACTTGATGATTTAGATGAGCCTTAATTTTGAGAAATTTGGGGTTTCACGAAATTAATGATGGGTAAAGGTTATAAATGGTTAGATAATGTCTAGTAAACAAGAGTTTGCATTTAATATCATCAAACCTTCATGATTTGCTATCCCACATGAATAAGCTTGTATTAATCAAAATTTTACAAGCACCATGAATGGATTATGCCCATAAAAGGATAACTACGCTATGTTGGGCAAAAGAATATTGTTAGAAAGTTATTTTGATAAAAGATTAATTAAGTAAAACTTTAGAAATTTCTTAGAATCGATATATATAATAAATTGGGGTCAAATTATGGAATTTAAAGACAAGAGACATGGTAGATTCATTATGGAGTCTTAATTGGTTAAGTTGTTGTGAGGGATTCTCATAAGTAAGTAAGCTATGAATGAGTGTTAATATATGCGAATTGTATATGATTCATTAGGTGGTGATCAAGTTGGTGGAAGTCAAGGAAAGGGTAAGGAGGCTTCGGGACATTAGATATCCACTTCTAGTACAAGGTGAGTACATAGTGCATTTTTATCGGATACATGTCACAAATGCCATGTTGATTTGATGATATGCTTACATGTTTTGAAATAACTTCTACCGAAAATGATTTATGTTTATATGAAAGTTGTAATTATGGAAGGATTATTAAACCCGTAATTGGCTCAAGGGAAATTACTAGTTAAGTACATGAAATATTTTACATGTTTGGAAAGAATTTTGTTCAAAGTAATTTATATTTTTATTTGGAAGCTTGAATTATGAAAGTATGGATTTAGTTGTAAGAAATGATGAATATGCATAAGCTTATATATAGGATGGTTTTGAGAAACAAAGATTTGTTTACTTAACAAGGGTGTGGAATGTTTTGTAAAGTAATACATAAGTAAGTATGTACGAACAAAGTATGAAGTGGGTGCACTTCTAATGTAATATTCTTAAAGAAATATCTAAAGTATGATATGTATGTTTATAAGTAAGTATGTAAGACATAAAGTATTAAGTGGGTGTACTTCTAATGTAACATTCTTAAAGAAAGATCTAAAGTATGATAGGTAGGTTATATTGTGTGCTAGCTAAGAATGTTTTTGTATATGGCCTTGAAAAGTAATTGTCTAGACACCTTCTGAGAACCGTTGGGATGGTACCTCCCGTCGCAAAGCGGTCATCTCCAACCTCCAATCAGGAAAGGCCCATTGTAGTGACCTAAGCGGGAAAGGCCCGTTAACTTAAGTTGTTTTTATGTTACACATTAGAGTGAAAGTCCCGAAGTGTAAAGCAAACAAACGAGAGGGTCATAGTGATTAAGTTACTAAACCCCAAGGAATCAAGTAAATAGGTAATAATGCATGTGCAAATAGTATGCTTGAACTTATGCATTTCATGGTATAGTAGAATGATACTAAACGAAATTAATTGGTATGATACATATGAATATGTCATTCATAATAAGTAACGTTGTATACAATGAATAGTTTTGGAATATTCTAATATGGGGCCTAAACATTGATAAAAAAGAGTGACTTGGGATAGTAGACTTGTATTATCAAGTCAAAGGAGTTTTCTTGAAATCTAGTTTTACAAGGAAGTCTTTAAAGTGTTGAATTGAAATAAAGTATTTGAAGGTTATTTTGTAAGTATATGAAAGTATGTTTTGTCCAGTAGCTTCTGGAAAGGGTGATAATCTATTGATCAAGTTATTTGAACATATTTTTTACAAGAATGATATTTGAAAATATTTTGAAGAATTAATGATCTTGATTTGTGTCTAAAACTTATGTATCTCATGAGACGAAAGTCTTACATAGTTTCTTTTTATGTAATTGACATGTATCCAGGTACCGATACATACTGAAGAACATGCACTTAGTATGAGCCTTTGTAGTATTAGAAGACATATAATGAGATTTATAAAAGTGGAAAGTGCAAGCTAGCGAATTACAATTTAGTTATTTGATTTAAGTTATGCAAGAATTATAATCTATGTCTTGCTATGGTTGTGTTTATTGGTTCGTAACTCCCATTTAAAGTGTTCTTATATATTTTGACAAAATTTTTTATTGGGACCAAAATTTTTATAAATCTGAAATATGTTTTGAGAACCGAAAATCTTGGAAAATATCTTTTAAAAGAAAGTATATATGTGGGGTGTTACAGGATACATTTCCGAAAAAATGATCAAGACCTATAGTGATTATTACAAAGGGTTTTGAGGCTACCTATGCTCACGTGAACATGATCTATGGCCCATGTGTCTATAATCCATCTATAATTTGTCGAGTCATTGAGAGACATCAAACTAAAAGCACTCGAGAGCAATATAGGTTGATAAAGACTACAGTTTTCTGGATTAAACGTGAACCTGTGGGCTGTCCTGGAGCGGGTATTAGGCTAAGGAATATCTGGCACCAAGCAATACATTGTTACTATTGTTGAGCCTGCCCATGTAGGTTATTGCGATGAAAATTAGGTAGGAGCCCGTTGCAATTTTCCAAAAAAAGGTCGAAGAGATGGCGGTGGGATATAGAAGCAACCATACAGAGGTTGGTTGTTGTTGATGGGGTTGAGGGCGACAAAAGTTGGTGGTAGCAGTTGTTGTTCCCACCCATGTGGTCTTTCCCACAAGGGTTTTCGCCACCACCTTGGTGAGATGGGTTGTTTCCAACATGCAAGATAACCAGCGAAGAAGCATGTGAGTCTTAGACGAAATTATTGCACGATTTTGTTTTATTTGTGGCTCCTCAAGAAGAAGCATTTCTCGGGTCTCAATAAACAATGGTATGGGAGACCAGTAACGTATAATATTTGCAACATAATCAACCTTACTCGACAATCCGTTGATGGTGTAAACTACCGGGTTTTTGTCATGCATGGGTGTCGGGTTCGTCAATGCCATCGAGAAGATCCACAAGTCCTTTTATCTTTGTGGAATAGTCATGAACCAAGAGGTCTACCATGGAAATGGTCTGAAGTTCTCTATCAAGTTGCATTGCTTTTGTTTATTTGTTGACTCGAAAGAGTTTTTCAAGACTAAGCAACCCGTATTACCAAAGCTTCATAATAGTCAACTTTTTGCTATTCGAGATCAGTGGGTTTAATGTTCAGTGGATCATACGTTTCATCGATATGAACGAGGACATCAAAGCCAATGCAATGAGTAGTAAAGAGCTCGTGCCAAGCATCGTAGTTGAGACGGTCAAGATTGAGGAGAAGAGGAACGTAGGACTTGATATCAGTTATGTGGTACGTTGATGACCATTAGGGTTTAGGACGTGAAAAGAAAGAGAAAAAGGAAGGATCATACAGGCACGAGAAAAAAAAAAGAAATTTTTTTAGGAGATATTTGAATTGGGTCTCTAATACCATGAAAGTTGGTATTTTTCCATAATTAGCATTTGCATTATACATTGAAATAAATACATTAGTGGAAGTACATGAGTGATACATACAAACAAATATATGTAGGCTAAATACTAACAAACATATAATGAAGACACATAGAACAACATACATCAGTTAATAGAATTGAAAGATAGTAGGACTTGTTTCTCAATTTTTTACTCTCTCAAATTTTTATTCAAGCAATTAAAGTGGACTCACGAGAAGGGAAATAGTGGGTCTCAAATATTTCTTCACGTAACTAATGAAAGACGTTGACATGTCAAATGTAATGTGAACAATAGTTTACAAAAAAATGTCATGTCGTTATATAGTGTCTATGCGAGATTGAAAAAAAAACATACTCAACATAAAGATACATGTTTGTAACTCGAAACAAGTTGTTATGGGCAATATTATAATGTAATTGGGAAACATGTTGTTTTAGCAAATTACAAAAATAAAATTTCAATAATAGCTTTATCGATCAACAAAAACCACCAATGACTTTTTCAAAACATATTTCAACTTACAATCAACTGCGGATCCACATTACACCAATAAGGGTGTATGACCCCACTTGACCAAAAACTTATCCAAATTTTTTATATCAAACATATCAACTAGTAACTTGGAACATAATACAAAACAAAATGATTTTAATCAAAATTTAAATTAAACCCCATATAGAATTTGTTCTGGACCCATCAATCCTTATAATGGCATTCTTGTCATTTTCTATTAAGAAATGTCAATAACTAGGGTTTGCATCCCGCATGTTGCAGCGAAGATATTGAGTTCGTTTGAAAAACACAATCTATCAAATATATAGGGAAATATGAGAAAAAAATTAGCGAAAAACTCTTCAAAACATATATACATACAAATATATAGAATAAGTAATATTTAAGAAATTGATTCATTTTTTCAGAAAGGGAACTTCCTTAATGGGGGTATCCGGGTCAGCTTTCGCTAACCGACTAATCCCCGTTGCGAGCATTAGGCTTTACCTCATACCCTGGAGTCACTACAGACGAGCCTCCATGATCACAGAGGCTAAGCAGTGTCAGGATTTGAACATGGGTTAATATGTTACTCGCCATATCTTCCACATGTCTTACCACGTTACTTCAACCGATGGATTCTTAATTACGCAGTGAAAAATTAGATATACTAAAGTTGATGAGATAATATGAAAACACTATTTGAATAAGAGAAAATAAATATGTAAAAAAGTAATTTTAAACTAAAATTGTAAAGATAAAAAGTACATACTAAACAAGTAAGATCTTAATAAAATTGTAGAAGAAAATATGAGAATTCCAATCAATACATACTTTCAACTCGAAATCAAGGTTGTTAAAATCGCGATCCTGATCGTAGGATCATACGTTCCTACGATCCCATCTAGATACATCGATCCGATCCTACGATTCCATTTAGATACATCGATCCGATCCTACTTGGATCATCTTTGGGTAAGATCGAGGAAGAATCGGATCGTAAGATCATATGATTGATCGTATGATTGTTACTATTTATTTTTTTTAGAAAAAATTCTAATATTTCTTCTTGTACTAGCTAAATGAATAGAATATGAACCTTAGAAAACTCATTTTGAATTATTTATTGATAAATGATGAATTGAAGATGTATTTTTCATGTTTTAACTATTTATTGTTAACTCAATGGTCAATTAATGTATAAAAATATATTTTTATGCTTTAAAATGTTTTAATAGGATTTACGATCAGATTCAATTGTATAATCATGATTTTACAAAACAAAAAACAATCCTATATAAAATCTGGATCTCAATAACCCTCCTCGAAATAAAATCCGTTCAATAATCATCGCGAGAGATGAATTTGTAATTCTCTCAAGATGCCGTAGCGACACGATGAAACTTAAAAAGGGGGGAATTTATAACAGATATAATAAACATGAGGGTAGTTAACTGTAAAATTATTGAGACCAAGATGAACTTGAATTTTTGTAGCTTTCGGTCTCAAAAAGGCCCGAGTGAGAGACGAACCGCCATGGTTGTTGCCAACGAACGATGAAGAGCAACAACAGTCACAGCAAAGAAGAAGATCTGAAGCAAGAGACCTCTCCAACTAATTCTCATACCACAACCCTTGATTCAAGATTTAATCAAACTCTCAGAAATGTTCAAGGGTATGTTTCCTATGTATGGTATACCCAGATTCGAAATTCGTAAATTTCCACATTTAATTGCTTCGTAGCTGATCTTTTAGGAACCTCACATCACATGGGCTTGTATTGTATTTGATCGAATTGAATTACCATCGATCTGTGATCGGTGAAAAAGCAGTAATTGTGGATCTGCAGGCTTAAATGTCGATGCTGATATGTTATGTTACTCGAGATCGCTTATGTCATGCTCATATAAATGTGGCAAACTTATGTATTGTTTTCTATAGTTTGTTTTCGCTTTTGCAGATAAAAACAAAATTCACCTTGTGATTTTATTTATTTTGATGGGTAAAACAGTGATTCCGTATTGTTCTAAGGCTTGTAATATGCTCCATTTTGCATTTTAAACATTGGACTGTAGACTGTTAAAGGGTCGCAGCTTTCCTGGTAAAGTGTTGATAACAAGAAGATCGGATCCGACGGATGGTACAATCTTGGGCTCTCCTGGTGTTAGCAGGAGCCCCTCGGAAATCGGTAGCCCATCAAGTCAACACATGGATGATCATGATCCCAATGAGGTAGCCATTTATCTTGATACTCCGTCAAGAAATAGCAACATACTTTCATGAATTGCAATCGTTATTATTATTTTTTTCTTTTTGTAGGATGCCATTGATAAACCAAACACTAGTACAATTGTTAGCAAGTCGAAAACATCAATGTCAAGTTCCGAGGACATGTCGAAGGAGGCTCCAAGATTTGTGATGGGTGCTCGAGCTACAGACACTGCTAGGTTAATGAAATTCACCAAAGTTTTGGGGGGCACAACTGTCATTCTAGGTACTTAAATTAAGTTTTTTTTTTTTTTTTTTTTTTTTTTTTTTTTTTTTTCGTTTTAGTGCAAGAGATAGCATCATACTTTCATTTATTTGTTTATTATAGGCTATAGCATCCTCCTATCAAATATCTTTTCTTATTATGACATTGCTATAATCGGGGAAAATATAAAAGTACAATTTTGTAATAGGAAGAAATGAAAGTAGTATGCTATTATAAAAAAGGGAAATCTCCAATAAAGTCTCATTATTTTGGGCTAGTTTATGAAAAAGTCCTAAAATTAATTTTATTTATAGAAAAGGACAACATACCGGCTAACGTATTCAGTTTAGCCCTTTCTTCCGGTTTACCAGGTTTCCTAAATTGGAAAATTTCAGTAAAGTCCCACTATTTTTGGTCAGTTTATGAAAAAGTCCCAATGTTGAACTTTTCTACACAAAATAATAGGATTTTTTCATAAACAGAACCAAAATAATTGGACTTTATTGGAGATTTCCAATTTAGGAAACCTGGTAAACCAGAAGAAAGGGCTAAATTGAATACGTTAGCCAGTATGTTGTCCTTTTTTGTAAATAAAATTAATTTTGGGACATTTTCATAAATTGACTCAAAATAATGGGACTTTATCGGAGATTTCCCTAAAATCCAAAAAAGTATGTTCACATTACCTGCATTTAACCCATTTTTTAATGATATTTGATTTATTTGAAATGGTGTGATATGTACACACCCCGGATATAAAAGCTAGACCATCTTTGGTTATTAGGCTGAGTTCCATTAAAATATATATGATAAATTTGCTGCTCTTGAAAACATGCATAATGTTTTTGTTTACTCTTTCGGTATATATATTTCAACCAACTCAATTGTTTTCCCTTTTAATTAAGATTTTGAATAGAGATGTTACTCTTAAACCTTTTTATATATATGTAAATTAGCTTGGAATTTGTTTCTTGATTGTGAAATAGTTAACTAGATATATTTGATAATTACAATATCATGCATATGAATTATGTACATATAAGGGGAAAGTGCAAGATTGATTTTGTTTGTTTATTTGTTTATTATAGCATCCTACTTTCAAATTTTCCTCTTAAATCTTAAATCATTGTACTTTGAAAAATCTATCCAAGTATAGCAATGTCATCCAATGACAAAGCAATTTTCACTGCTAAAATCAGGTTTATTTTTCCATGTATAAATGGCCTAATAATAAAACAAACTAAAAGTTATGATGGGTAAAATTTCAAAATGCAATGCCATAATAAGAAAAAGGCAGAATTTCTTGAGCAACAAACAAAATAAAAAGAGTAATCTTATAGTAAACACACAATTGTTATAATTGTACTTTTATACCTAATACTCATTTATATCATAAGTATTTTAATTTTTAGCCATTCTGATCTCAAGAATTCGATTTATTTGTTTGCAGACAAGTTGCGTGAGTTAGCTTGGAGTGGTGTGCCACCTTATCTTCGCCCCAATGTATGGAGGCTTCTCTTGGTAAGCATGATTTGATTTTATTAAAACGGATTCTATCAATTAATTAAAATATTGTGTTGTATTACATAGATAGTTAAATTATTGTTTATATATAACTTAGTGTTGTTGGTTGAGTTAAGTAGTTTAAATATAAACTGACAACAGGGATATGCACCCCCTAATTCAGATAGAAGGGAGGGAGTCCTAAGAAGAAAGCGCACCGAATATTTTGACTGTGTTGCTCAGTATTACGACGTTTCAGATAACGAGCGTACTGATGAAGAGATTAATATGCTTCGCCAGGTACTCACCAACTCTTCCTCCTTATTTTACATTACAAGTAAACAAAATACTAAGGCTGTGTGTCGATTTTATATAATATATCAAAACTAATAACATTGGCTTTTGTCTTTTTTTCTCGTTCCCGATATTAGATTGCGGTTGATTGTCCTAGAACTGTGCCTGATGTGACTTTCTTCCAACAAGCCGAAGTACAGAAATCTTTGGAGCGAATACTCTACACATGGTTAGATCTGGTTTATTAGTTTGAAATTTGACAAGAGCGATAATCGCAAGCTTCGTTATTGTTATTGTGCAGGGCGATCAGGCATCCAGCAAGTGGATACGTACAGGGAATAAACGACCTTGCAACGCCTTTTTTAGTTGTTTTCTTGTCGGAGCACTTGGAAGGGAGTGTTGATAGCTGGTCAATTGCTGATTTAGATCCCGAAAACATCTCCAATGTTGAAGCAGATTGTTATTGGTGTTTATCGAAGTTGCTTGATGGTATGCAAGACCATTATACCTTTGCTCAGCCTGGGATTCAAAGGCTAGTCTTTAAGCTCAAGGAACTTGTCAGGCGAATTGACGGTATTGCCCTTTTCCTCTTCTCTATGTTCTCTTTCTAGCCAGTAAGTAGGTGAAGCCACCATGCGCATTTTTTGCCATTGTGATTTAGGGTTTAGGGGCGTTTACCCTTTTTATTAATAGTTATCAAGTTTTACACATGTTCCACATAGGTACCTCAAACTTTATTCCAAGAGGTTTAATCATTCAACTTTCAGTTTCGTTCACTTTTTTGTTTTTATGAAAATTTGTATTTTCTGTTGACCTGACATGTAAATTACAGTTTTGGTCCCTGTGGTTTACACCAAGTTATAGTTTTGAAAATCTTGCACCGGTGGTCTCTTTAGTTTCCAAATCTTTCACTTTTGGTCCTTATGGTTTCCAGATTTTTCACTTTTGGTCCCTGTAGTTTACACAAACGGTAACAGAGGAAGGGACCAAAAATGAAAGATCCGCAAACCATAGGAACCAAAAGTGAAAGATTTGGAAACCACAGAGACCACCAGTGCAAGATTTTCAAAACTAGGTCTAAAACTGTAAATTGGTGTAAACCACATGGACCAAAACTGTAATTTACTCTTAAATCAATTTCAATAAATAGCTAACCAAGTTTAAATACTTCTTTTTAAGAGGTTTAACCACTCAAATTTGTACAAAAAATTCAATGTAGGTAATGTCTTACGAATCGATACTATAATGATACAACCGACATCTATATTGGTATTAGCATTACCACAACATAATCGAACAATTGTGAAACTTGGTTACTCGTTAGCGATATTAATACAACATTAGAAGTTTGGAACAATATAAAATTCAGTTACCATTTAATGAAATTGTTTCAATAAACTTGCATGTCAACAAAAATACAATATGTTTGTATTTGATACCATGGAACAAAAGAATTCAAGCTTTGACACCAATGGAACAAAATTGAAATTCGAGTCTTGGAAAAAAAACCTAAGTGGAACAAACGCGAAACTTGATTACTAACTAATTAGATTGTTCCTTTCCAACCCTAGCAAATTACTTTTGTACCCTTATCTATCCGAATCTTTTTACGCATTTTTAATTATGAGTTGTCTCCTTCCTAATTTTAGAACCGGTTGCGAAACTTGATTACTAACTAATTAGATTCGCCCTTTCCAACAGTAGCAAATTACTTTTGTACCCTTATCTATCCGAATCATTTTTATGTATTTTTAATATGAGATGTCTCCGATCTGGATTTTAGAACCGATTGCGAGGCATATAGATGAGCAAGGGCTTGAGTTTCTTCAATTTGCTTTCCGGTGGTTCAACTGTCTTCTAATACGAGAGGTTTGTTATGATATTAGAATCATTAATACTTTTTGTTTCCTCCCGACTAAATTTCATGTTTATTTGTAGATTCCTTTCCATTTGGTTACCCGATTATGGGACACATATCTTGCTGAAGGCGATGCTTTACCGGATTTCCTTGTGTATATATTTGCCAGTTTTCTTTTAACGGTAAGATTTCCAGGGATATATTCAGGAAAGTTCTTATATTTTGACCCTATATTCGATTAAAACCCTAATTGTTTTTTTATTCAATCAAACCCAACGTTTTGTTAAATGTTTACAATTTTGGATAGTACCTGGTTATACTGTTTTTTTATTTTTACAACTAATGATGTATATGGTCAAAATGTAAGGGTCAAAATGTGAGGACTTAATTGAATAAAAATTGAAAATTCAACTCTAAATTGTTAAAAGACTCAAAATGTAAGGACTTTAACATTTTCTTTTCATATATAACTAAAATTGTAAACATTTAACAAAATGTTGGGCTTAATTGAAAAAAAAAAAACAATTAGGGCTTATTCGAATATAGGGTCAAAATATAAGGACTTTCCTGAATATATCCCAAGATTTACATAAGATACTTTAACCGGTGGGTGTGCATTTTAAAATTTTTATAATTTATACCCCTAGTTGCAGTGTGGGAGCTTTAATTCCAATGTGGATTGGGCTCCTATGTCACAAATTACGTTTCTACCCTTGTTTACAAGATGGTTTGAATGCAGTGGTCGGATAAGCTTCTAAAGCTTGATTTCCAGGAGATGGTGATGTTCCTTCAACATTTGCCAACAAACAACTGGAGTCACCAAGAGCTGGAGATGGTGCTTTCAAGAGCCTTTATGTGGCACACCATGTTTGATAGTTGTCCCAGCCACTTGGCTACTTGACTACATTTTTTTTTTTTTTTTTAAATTTGTGTCTTGTGGTGTAAAAATATAAATCTTTCACTGTTGTAAAACACAACACCATGGTCCAATGCTGGATTATGAAGGTTCTGACTGGGTGCTGATTAATGTAAAGCGTAACAATGCCATATGTTTGTTCCTGACACGTTTAGGTCCTGTATTTCTTTCGTTAAGTAAATGTTGTTTGGATAAACAATATCTTAAAATATTTAAGAAACTGACGATATATTTAACAAGGCTAAATGGGGAAATTATATTTTATTGAATTTGCCTATTAAGTCATTGAAGATTTCCGAAATTAAGTATTAGGATTAATAATATTATTATTTGATTTTATCCTTATCTAGTTAGTTTAAGTTAACTTGAATCTTGATAGGAGTTATAAGGTAGGTAGCCAATTTTTGCTAGGGTTGCCTATTTAAGTTCTTATATTTTGCTTTGTTTTTTATAAGTTTTAATAAAAAGATAGTTTTCGGTCTCTTCTCTTCATGTATTCTATCAAATTCAATATGGTATCAGACCAATACGGTTCCGATGTACTCTATAAAGTCTCTGTCTCCTAGTTCCTTCTTCTCCATCGGCATCATGTTTGGATTTATGTTTGGTGAATTTCCAGCTGCTTATACAACCTCATGATCTCAAGCTGAAGGTCAAGCCCAAAATCAAACCTAGACAAACTGTGATGCCAATTATGGCATTCTTCCCACCGGATACAAGTTAAATGGTCATATATGGATCACATGCAATCTTAATTTTTATAGGTGGAAAAGGAAAAGAAGAGTATCTGTCCGGTGGTTCTGCACAACTTGATGAGAAAAATCCAAATTTTAAGAAGTGGAAGATCGAAAACAATATGGTGATGTCCTGGTTTCCAAATGCTATGGCACTAGAGACAACATCAGAAATATGGGAAGCAGCACGCGATACATTCTCAAATCAAGACAATACATCCGCTTTGTTTAAAATAAAATGCATTCTTCATAACCTTCGACAGGGGAAGCTGACTGTGACCAGCTATTTCACAACCCAAAATTGGTGCTTGCAGCAACTGGATGTTCTTGACACGATGACTTGGAATGGCAAACAAATACAAGAAATTGACAAGACCTACAAGTTTCCGCTTGGATTAAACTAGGAACTTGATGAGGTGCAAAGAAGAATCTTGGGCACAAAACCCATGCCTAGCCTCAGTGAAGTCTTCTCTGAAGTGCGTAGAGAAGAAGGTCGCATGAGAGTAATGCATGGAACTAGTGCAAGCCCAACAGCAGAAGGTTCCGCACTCACAACTCGGTTCCCTTCCTATCCGAAACCTACGGTAGGACCTGGAATTCCTCAAAAGAAAACCGGTAGACCCTGTTGTGATCACTACAAACGGTTCATTCACACAAAAGATACATGCCAGAAGATCCATGTTAAAACTGCAGATTAGAAACCAAGCTCAAGAGGGAACATAGCCACAACTCATAATCCAGAACCATTCACAAAAAAACAAGTTGAGACTATTCGAAAAGTCTTGCAAAATACATCAGTGAAAACAAGGAGACGACCGTCATTGCACAACAAGGTGAGTTTACATCCGCCGTTACAATAAAATCTTATGGATCAAAACTGTGGATAGTCGATCGTGGTGCCACCAATCACATGACGTGTGATAAAAGGAACTTCATTGATCTTCAACCAGTGTCACAAGAAAGAATAGTCAAGGTGGCAACCGGTGAAGATGCGAGAGTTGCAGGAATCACAACAGTTGTCGTATCCAAGAATATAACACTGAGATCAGTGTTATACGTTCCTCGTCTTGACTATGATTTACTTTCTCCCATCAAGCTTAAGAAAGATTTAGATTGTATTACTATACTAACCCCATCCATTTGTATTTTTCAGGCCTTGAGTTTGAGAAAGATGATTGGCAGTGCTAAAGTCCTTGGTGAGCTCTACCATTGTGAAGTTGAGGGTACGAAAAAACTTCCAGTCCATTATCCTCGTGTGTCTTGAGTTAGGAAAGAATAATGCTATGACATCATAAATTAGGTCACCCTAATTTTCACTATTTAAAAAAACTGGTCCCTCGTTTATTCAATAAAGATCCTAGCTTGTTCAAATGTGCAGTTTGCCAATTATCGAAACACATTAGATATTCTTACTCATCGCTTCCATACAAACATCAGATCCTGTTCATTTAATTCATAGTGATGTTTAGGGGCCGTCAAGAATAAAGAACGTTTATGGTGCTAGATGGTTTGTCACATTTATTGATAACCATACCCGTGTTACCTGGGTGTTTTTAATGAAAGACAAGTCCGAGGTTGGATCAAATTTCCAACAGTTTCACCAAATGATCCAAAACCAATTTGCCACAAAAGTTCAAATACTCAAGTCTGACAATGTAAAGAAAATTTTTCACTCTGGATTGGGAAATTACTTGAAGCAACAAGGAATCTTTCACATCAACTCATGTGTCGACACCCCACAAGAGAGTGGGGTTGCAGACAGAAAGAATAGGCATCTTCTGGAGGTAACTAGATCAACTATGTTTGCAAGTTCCATTCCAAATCACCTATGGGACGGAGTAGTGTTAACTGTGGCATACTTGATAAATAGAATTGCCTATCAAGTAATTGGCTTTAACACCCCACTTCAAATCCTTCAGTGAGTTTTCCTCACATCCGAGTCTTCTCCGACATACCACTTAAGGTATTTGGATGCACCGCATTCCTTCATAATCATTCTCTGAGTCAGGACGTAAACTCGACCCGCGGTCATTAAAATACATGTTCATAGGGTATTCCCCAAACCATCACGAATATAAGTGCTACTCTCCAACAACCAGAAAATTCTATCAGTCAATGGATGGTACTTTTTTGGAAAATGAACCATTCTATCTTAGAACTGATATTCAGGGGGAAAACTCGACAGAATATCAATTCCTAACTTACCAAAACCAGCACCCTACAGGTGTCAGACCTTTATAATCCAGTTCCACATATACCTACATCGGTTGTGAAAATTCCAAACTCAGCAAAACAAACAGAGGGTAAAGAAGAACACACCAGTAAAGACACTCATGAAAACTATATCGTCTACACTAGACGACCAAATATGGTAAAGCAAGCCATGACTGCAGCAACTAACCATGAATCATCTCCGAGTCAAGGTAACTTACAAAGTTTTATCTTAAACTGTAATTTACTAAGTTTTATCTTAAATAGTTTGTCTGCTTTGCATGAAAGCTATCAGCTAGTTGGATGAAATATAGATAGTTGAGAAAAGGTTGGAACTGAGTACTAAACTGCCATGGCTGCCTGGTTAAAATGTTAATGGTGTTTTTGGTTACAGAAAATTTTCTAGTTTTCCAAGAAAATTTTCTAAGAAAAATGAAAAGTCAAAAAACACGTTTGGTTAATCAAAATTTCCAAAAATTTTCCGTTTTCAAAAATTACAAACAACTTGGAAAACTCAAAATTGTTGTTTTCCACAGTTTTCTAATTTTCTAAAACGCATTTTCTAATGTTCTAAAACGGAAATACAGAACTCCATTAGTTTAACCAAACGCGTTTTTCTACTAAAAATGAAAATGAAAACTCCACTCCATTTTCCGAAAATGTTTTCTAGAAAACTGAAAACAGTTTTCTGCAACCAAAACATACCCTAAATGTTCCACAAACTGTTGATACAATACTGCACAAACGGATTTAAGGAAACCTTTTATTTTGTCTAAGGAGAGAAAATATAATCCATCAAAACCCATTCAAATGAAATAATACCACAAATAAGCAACCTCTCATATTCATTATTCAACTAATACACTTCCACATGCCACTGTTTGTTCTTCTTGAGCTGCGACAGTTTCGCATCCCACCTCTCCCCTCTTTCCTCCGCAACCCTCTTCAAGGTCTCTTGTATTCCGGGCATCATCCCTTTAAGCCCGCAAAAATAAATGTGGGCCCCGTTATCCAGCATTCTAAATATCTCATCGCTATATTCCTCGATTTTATCCTGCACATACATCTTGCCCCCCTTCTTGTTGTTTTGTTCTCGGCTAAGAGCGCGGTCATATCTGAAGTTATCGGGATGGTCTGCCAAATATTTGCTGAATTCTTCGTCGTATAGAAGGCTGTCGCTGTTTGCTACCCCGAGAAACAGCCAAGCAAGACCATTGAATTTTTTGGGTACGGATTCCATGAACATGCGCCGCAGGTACCCGCGGTATGGAGCCACACCCGTCCCTGTGGCAATCATGATGTGGGTTGCACTCGGGTCGTCTTCCGGAAGAAGCATAATCTTTCCGGAAGGACCTGCAAAAATATATTATTTGATTTGTAAATTTTGAGAAAGTAACAACTTATTTCACCTTTTTGTGTGAGACAAAAAAGGGTTAATTTCATAAAAACCATTATAGTTTGGTTTTTTTCCGGTTTAACCACTGAAAGAATTTTTTTCTAGTTTAACCACTGAGAGTTTGTTTAATTTATCTGAAAAACCACTATATAAAACTTTAGAATCTACAAAAACCATTACTATTTGATTTTTTTTGCAGCTTAACCACTCAAACAATTAAATTTTGAATTTTTTTCCGAAAAAACCACCTCGTATCTAGAAAAATTATTTTTCCAAATGGTTTTTGTAACTCATTGCTGAGAAAAAAAACGTATAGTGGTTATTTTGAAAATAAAACAAACTTACAGTGGTTTGTTTTTTTGAAAATAAAGAGAAACTTTTAGTGATTAAACTAGAAAAAAAATTATTTCAGTGGTTAAACCGAAAAAAACCCAAACTATTGGTTTTTATGAAATGGGTTAATGTCATAAAATGAAAACCAATAATATAAAATTTGCTCTTTAGGTCACTTATCTTTTAATTGTATTGAATATGTCACTAAACTTTTTTCTGTGTTCTCATTACACCATTAAAGTGCATTTAAATAGAGTATTGTATCAAATTCGTGTATCAAATTCGATGTCATTATGGATACAGTGTCGATGTCAGAATGACCTAAATGAATAAATTATGTTATATTGAATGTCACAGTGGACAAAACGTAGGATTCAGTGTCCATTTTATTTGGATAAAATCTCTTTCAATGGTTTAATGAGAACATATGAAATAATTTAGTGACCTATTGAATACAATTAAAAGATAAGGGACCTAAAGAGCAAATTACATATTATTGGTGGCCATTTTATGACATTAACCCTTATGAAATTAACAAACGAAAACGGATTATGTACCTGTTATCTTGACTTTGTCACCGGGCTTTGAGTCACAAAGGAAGTTACTGCATACACCATTTTTGGATGAATCTTCTTTTCCTGTGTCAGGGTCATAATAAACAGCACGACGGACACACAAACTAGCGGTTTTCCCGTCAAAAGAGTCCCCGTACCTTGTGGATGCAATTGAATAAAGCCGAACATTGTGAGGGGTCCCGGGTTTTTTTGGGTTTTCACCCTGTTATCACAATACCAAACACAGCTTTTCTTAATATTCTTCTGAATTAAGATTCTCAATCATTGTAACATAATAGGCCTAAAAGGCCCGTCCTGTTGTGTTGTAACAGGACGTCCTTGTATTGTGTGTCAATAATGACAATTTCTGAACTGGAAAAAAATGAGGGAAATTTCTTAGAAGGTTAGGACTTAATGGGGAAAGTCTCATTTCCTTGACTTATTGACTCTCTCTATCTATTAAGTCATTCTTTCTGTATCTAGTTAAAATGAAATAACACCCACTTCAATGGGTTTTCTGTATTTTCACAAAAATAATGGATATTTTGCAATTAAATGACATAATATTTAAAATAATCGTGCAAAAAGAAGACTTACGGGTGGAATCACACCATAACTCTGTCCTTCCCAGTAGGGTACATTGCCACCATGATCGATTACAATATGACAAGTCTCACCAGGAGCTTTTGGGCCCACAAGCCTTTCAACAGAGACAATGGTTGCGGTATATGGCTCCTTGGGTTTGTGTAAGTTTAGGGGTGGATCTTTTGCATCTTCAAGATCCAACGGTGAAACCAAAACCTTAGTTTCCTTTACAGCTTGTGGCACAGATATTGAAGTTATGGACCCATATCTTGACGACGATGTGGTCTTCGATTTTAGCTCCAATGCTGAAAAACGAGCCCATGCTTTATCACAAAACCTAATCTTCTCGCTCTAAATTACCATGAAATCATAAAATACGTAAATCTGTAAGTAATTATAAGGGCAAGACATTGAATTACTAAATAGCATTGCATTAGAACCCATGAAACCATCAATCTCAGTCCATATGAGTCTTTTCAGTTTTTATTACTCATGATCCAGTAGATTACTAACAGATTTTTAATAATAAAAACTCGTAATGGAACATCAGTGCGACTTGAATCGTACCTTGAGAAATGATTTGTGAAGGGAGGAATCACTGTTGATTGGGGAAGTGACGGAGCCCTAGAAATTACAATCCCAACCAAAATTATGCAAAATGCAGACGGAGAAAAAGTTCGAAGGAAGAAAGAGGAGCACAACTGAGTAGTCGAACATGGAAAAGTGAAATCTGTACCTGATATGCAATGCCCAAATGTGCAGCAGCCATGATCGTAACGAAAAACCCTTGTTAGTAAGTGAGATGGAAGACGAAAAAGAGAATCTGTTACTTATAGTGGAGTCTTTTGAATGATTGACGACCCTTTCGAGGGCATCAAAGGGTACACCTGTGACTTGTGCAACCAAGGGGGGATGGTGGCTCTTCTTCATGTTTACTGGTTAAGCCTATCGAGGGACTTTAAATAATCTTAAATAAAAATTATGTGTTTGGGTGTGTTCCGTATGTAGGGACGAAAAAACCGAAACGTAACAAAAAAAACCGAATAAATTGTATTAATCGAAACTGAAACAAAAACCGAATGTGCGGTTTTTATTTTGCAAAAATCGAAAATTTTTGGTACGATGCGGTTTTTATATTTTATAAAACCGCAAAAAAACCGAACCGCATCGCTTGTAGGTACCGAACTGCAAACCGCAATATGAATCGCACCGCATCGCGTATTTAATATTAAAATAATAATTAATTATATATAAATAACTATTATTATATTAAAAGTTAATAAAAATTGTGAAACAAGATTACGAATATACGTTTACGAGCAGTGTTCCAAAAAAAATCTCCTTTTAGTCGTTACCACTTCTTTTAAAACTGCAGAAAACGAAAGAAAAAAAATGCAAAAAATCCGCACCAATGACATGCGGTTAATAACTGCAACCGCAAAAAAACCGAACCGCAAAAAAATCGCAAAACCGCACCGCATTAAAAACCGCACTGCGCGGTTATTTTGTTGGAAAACTCGTATTTGCGGTTTGCGGTGCGGTTATTGTCAAAAACCGCACCGTCCTCACCCCTAGTTGTATGGATTGATGATCATATGTTTCATCATGTGTTTTTTTAACATATCAAAATCAAAAAGGAAAATGACTTAATAGGTAACATTGTTTTGGTTTGTACATGTTTACTTTTTAATGTTTTTTTTCTAGAAAATACATTATTAAACTTTTTGTTTTTGTACACATAGTCAATTTAACGTGTTACTGTAGAGTAACCGGTCATTTTGGTATTACGAGAGTTATTAGGATAATCTTGTTTTCGATTTGTATACGTTTAATACCTAATGTTATATATATATATATATATATATATATATATATATATATATATATATATATATATATATATATATATATATATATATATATATATATATATATATATATATATATATATATATATATATATATATATATATACTAGGCAAATTCAGAGGCCGTGCTTAGCACGGCCAGTGTTAGTCATGTAATATGTAAAAAGCCAATGTTTAAATGAAGTTCTTATGGTTGCAAAGATTAAACAAAGTATAATTTCATAAGATGAAGGACAGAAGATAGTACTTTGTAATGCATAAATAGGTAAACATGTGTTGAGCATGTTTCATTGAAAATAGTAATTGAAATTGAAAAACAATATCTCCAAGCTCTTGATTGTAGAACCAAAATTCAGCTACAACAAAATTAGGCTTAAAAAACTTACCATAACACCAACCAATTTGGCAGTGAAGTTTTAAATATTTGTGAACCCGCATAAACATAGAACTTTGAGGAAAGTTACCAATCCAACAAAACACTAAGTACTGTAGGCAAGAGGGATGACCATATTTGTGAAGAAAAGTCCAACTAATAAAGTCAAAATGAGCATTATAACAACTAAATTTGTTCAACGCCTAAAAAGTAGATTGACAGCTTCATTACTTGTGCCAAAACCTCAAATATGCAATTCCAAAATAGCTGCTTACTTTGGTCTACTTGTTAAGTTTTGTGGAGCCATGTGACAAGAAGATTAAAGTTCAAGGGTAAATATTGTAAATTAGTTTACAATTCAATTTGCAATTGAATTGTTATGTCTTGTGCCGTGTGTTTGGTGAAAAAGCAAATGGCCTACCACATGTGAACGAAAGAAGAAAAAGGAATGTTATACGGCTCTAAAATCCTATAAATAGGATTGTTTTCTTCATATATAAATTGCACCAACAATTATAATTGTAATCTTCATAGAGTAAATATAAGAAAACTCAGTTGCAGCCCGTGGATGTAGGATTGACACCGAATCCGAACCACGTAAAATCCTTGTGTTATCTTTTGCTTTATTTTCGTGAGTTTGTGTGTGTGTGATAGTGTGTTTCCGCTGCGTGTACCCTGTTCGATTCCTAACAACTGGTATCAGAGCTTTGGGTTCTGGAGGAGGTCTCGGTTTTAGAAATTAAAGTATGCTCTGTGGTTGCAGTTTTGTCTGATCTTCCACATCAGAAACTAATTTCTATTAATCGTATTAAAGGTAGCTCGGTACTTTGAAGGGTACTGTTCTGTCACACAAAAGTACTATAAAATATTTGTCTCTTGTTTGTCGTAATGGCTGAAGACAAGGTTGTAATCGAGAAGTTCAACGGTTCCGACTTTAGCTGGTGGAAAATGCAATTAGAAGCATTGCTATGTTAGAAAGATTTGGACGTGGTACTTGGAGACAAACCGGAGAAAATGGAAAAAGCTGCCGAAGATGCGTGGAACTCAAAGGACAAGAAAGCTAAGACGGTTATTACATTGTCGTTGGAAAGGAGCGTTGCTTTCAACATCATGAAGGAAACCACGGCACGTGGTATGATGGATGCTCTGACGAACATGTATGAGAAACCGTCGGCGGCTAATAAGGTGTTCTTGATGAGGGAGTTATTCATTACAAGGATGAATGAGGAAAGTTCTGTTACGGTTCACATTAACAATCTAAATTCAATTCTGTCCAGATTATCATCTATGGGAATTAAATTTGATAATGAAACTCAAGCTGCACTGCTGCTAGCTTCACTACCTGATAGTTGGTCCGGAACAGTTACAGCTGTTACTAGCTCCGTGGGAGCTAGTGGTATGACTTTTGAAGAGGTTAGAGACTTGGTTTTGGGTGAGGATATCAGACGCAAAAATCAAGGTGGATCATCTTCTTCTGCGTTATTGAATATGGACAGAGGTAGAAGGAATAGCAGGAACAGTGGGAGCCGAGGAAGAAGTTCATCTAGAACTTGGAAGAATGTGAAGTGCTGGAACTGCCAGGAGGTGGGACATGTTAAGAGTCAATGTCCAAAAAAAGAATTGAACATTACTGGTGCTGAGGGTGTGTCTGAGGATGATGTACTGATACTAAGTATGGAAAGTTCTGTAGACTCTTGGGTCATGGATTTAGGGGCTTCGTTTCACGCTATGGACAACGGGGAAACGATGGTGAATCTAAAAGAAGGAGATTTTGGGAAGGTACGGTTAGCAAATGACGAGATGCTTCAAGTAACGGCCATGGGAGATATTGATCTGGTTACTTCATTGGGAACTACATGGAACCTGAAGAATGTCAGGGTGATTCCGGAGCTGAAAAAGAAATTGATTTCTGTTGGTCAGCTAGATAAACAAGGACTGGAAGTAAGGTTTGGTGGTGGTAAATGGAGGGTGGTTAATGGTAATTCGGTGATTGTTCAAGGTATGAAGCGTGGGTCATTGTATATGGTTGAGGTACCTGCTGAGGGAAGTATGACCGTCCCCGTTAAGCATGACAAAATCTGGTTCGCTAAATCTAGTGCTAAGAGAGTTCATTTTGCAAACATGAATTCTAGAGCCAAGGGGATGTTAGTTGAACGAGTCTGAAAGTCTAAACCATTCAGGGGATTTTGTGACAGTGGGAGCACGGGGTGTGTTTCGGGTACAATTACAAAGAGCCGTTGGGTTTTGAAGACTAAGACTGAAAAATTCTCTCCTGTTGGAAGTTTGCAAAGTTTGGAGAGTGTTAGTGGTCCTCGGTGTATCTCTGGAGCTGGTGGAGTATTCAAACCGGTTGAGACAAAGGATGAGTCGGTGGTGGGATTAGCCACGGCTGAGTTGGAGCTAGTGGGAGCTTCAACTAGCCCTTCTAGTACTTGAAGATGAGGGGCGTCTGCAACTAAGGAAATTTGATTGAGTCTAGCTTGTTCTTAGGAACTGGAAGCTTGGAAGACTGATTTGGTTGAAGATTACTGAAGTTACTGTATTGTTCATGTCTCCAAGTGGGAGATTGTTAAGTTTTGTGGAGCCATGTGACAAGAAGATTAAAGTTCAAGGGTAAATATTGTAAATTAGTTTACAATTCAATTTGCAATTGAATTGTTATGTCTTGTGCCGTGTGTTTGGTGAAAAAGCAAATGGCCTACCACATGTGAACGAAAGAAGAAAAAGGAATGTTATACGGCTCTAAAATCCTATAAATAGGATTGTTTTCTTCATTTGTAAATTGCACCAACAATTGTAATTGTAATCTTCATAGAGTAAATATAAGAAAACTCAGTTGCAGCCCGTGGATGTAGGATTGACACCGAATCCGAACCACGTAAAATCCTTGTGTTATCTTTTGCTTTATTTTCGTGAGTTTGTGTGTGTGTGATAGTGTGTTTCCGCTGCGTGTACCGTGTTCGATTCCTAACACTACTCCCCAACAATAGCAATCTACTTTTACTATTCAAAAATGAGAGGTAGACATGTAAATGATCAGTAACTTTAAATACGACTGCTCGAGTAATTTTGTAATGATTTTTAACCAAGCACTTCTATTTCCTGCTTTATACTCTTACAATAAGAATATTATAAATTTTACATTTAAATAGAAAGAAATTAAAATTAGGTGTTTCTTACATTCAAACGTCTTCTTTTTATTTCTTATTATGACATTGTATTTTCGGTTTTTATCAAGGCATTTTTACCTTAAACAAAAGTTACCTTACTATAACGGTATACTCTCCTCCCCTTCCCATCATCATCATCATCATCATCATCGTACGGTATAAAAACCCAGTTATAATATAATTATTAAATTTAATTACATAATTATATTTGGTGATTATAATCGTTTATTTTTTTAATTTGATTATGTTGTAGACATCGATGTGGAAGTAGTGAAACTTGGATAGTGGGTTTTATTGGATTGGTGCATGAACTCTTATGCTAATCCATGGTCGCTTAAATCGGTTGATAACTTTTAATATTATCATTTGGTTTGTGCAACGGATTTTTACTTATGATTGATTTATAAAATTTTATTGGTTTTGGTGCTGTTAGTTACATTTGATCTGTTAGACCTTGTAATTGTATAACTATGATAAAAAGAATACAATTTTGTAGCAAGAAAAAATCTTGACCATGCCGGAAACAATAACGCAGAATGTATATTCTCCGGCTGGAATGGTAACAGGTTGAGGATGGAAACACGGACCAAGTACGACACTCTCCATCCCCGTTTCATCTCCACGTTTAACTCTACTCATTTTTAAAATTCGTAAGAAATTAGCAATCACAAAACAGCATCAACAATGATCATCAAGGATCGCACACAGTTAGGGCTCAATAAGCTACGAAACATACCTTAACCCAAAAGTCCTTTTCCAACCTCTAAAAAAGAAAAGTAGAAAGTTTGGGTTAGCAATCAGGAAGAACAAAATTGAAGAATAAAAGAAACTGATGCGAGATTGCAACGGAAAGAAATAAGCAGTGACAAATATAGGCACTTCAAGAGCTGGCGAGGAGATTTATTGAAACCACTCAAAGGCTAAAAGCAAGCCACATGTAGTCAAGAGAGAGAGAGTCGGAGAGGGTGACTCGGTCTCCAAAAGCAGGAGGTGTCGTCAGGTTTGTATAGTGAAAGGCTGGAGGTGTCATTACAAGATGAGGTTGCAAAAGGGGGATGACTCATTCAATTTGTTGTAGTTATCGGGAGGAATCTTGATGAAACAGGTAGTGTGAACAGTGAAGTAGGCACACATGTAACGCAACATGATGATCAAGTGGTTTGAAGCATGCAAGCAGGTGAGTCGGAAGCTGTTCTTATTGGAGGAAGACCTGAGGAGAAACAAAGGGTTATTTGCTGGGCTCTAAGCCTATTCCCTTTACATATAAGTAAATGATATATATATATATATATATATATATATATATATATATATATATATACATATATATATATATATATATATATATATATATATATATATATATATATATATATATATATATATATATATATATATATATATATATATATATATATATATATATATATATATATATATATATATATATATATATATATATATATATATATATATATATATATAGGGGTGGAATTGGTACGTTACCGGGGTTTTTTCTTGTATACTGTGTATCGTACCAACTATAAGTGGTACAAAGTTTTCATTACCAGTACTGAAACACCCTCACTTAAGGATTTTCATAAAAACATCATTTTAGCCCATGGTTTATCATCAATATTCAAAAATCATCCTTAAGTGAAAATTTTAATTTCAACATCTTCAAATCAAGTCATTTTTCTTTCAAAACTGTTTAAAAACACATGGGATTTATTGAGAATAATTCAGGGTTTGAGTTGCAGAAAAACCATGTGGTCCCACTTTAAATAAAAAGTTAATAACGAGGTTGTTACAATTCAAATACCATTACACAGTTTGAATGAAACCACACAACTCGTGGCCTTTTAAACATCCAGCTCCTCTAAGGTCATCTAAACTCCTCAACCTGAGTACACATCAAAATAAGTTAGGCAATAGAATACCTAGTGAGCTTACCCGAGGTTGACCCATTCCGAGTGTGCAGTATAACCAGCACACTCGGGACAACCCCCAAAAATAGTTTTGAATACACACTTTAAAAGTTATTTAAAACATCATAAAGAGTTACTCAAAATAGATAGTTATGATATGCAAATGCAACCCATTCCGAGTGTGTAGTGTAACCACCACACTCGAGACAACCCCCAAAAATAGTTTTGGATACACACTTTGGAAGTTATTTAAAACATCATAAAGAGTTACTCAAAATAGATAGTTATGATATGCAAACGCAATGCATGATGCAACTATCTCAAACCCACGTCCATCTCATAAAAGTCCAACTCACCTCAATGGCACCTACCTAAGTTCACAAATGACACACACAAAGCATATCACTCGATCCCCGTATAGGTTAAACTAGAACTAGTGGCCATCATACTAGTCCCATGAGGGTTAGCAACTCCCTCATGCGGTCCCTTATTGTCGGGAACAATGTCTCCTCACCCTCTTTGTTTTAGAGAAGGGCAAAACTCATCCTCACCCTCTTTAATTGAGAAAAAGGGCAAAACTCATACTCATCCTCTTTAATTGAGAAAAGGGAAAAACTTGTACTCACCCTCTTTAATTGATAAAAGGGAAAAACTCCGTCTCAAGGGCTCACATGGTCAATCCCATCCTATATGAAATGCAATGCACAATAGGATGCTCAAAATGTCTTTCAAAAACAACATCATAGTCTTTGTTTGAAAACATCTTTAAAATGACTCATTTCATACAATGCACACATAGTGCTCATATAGCAATTAGCACATAAAAGCATGCATGAAAATAGTTGATAACACACACAAAAGATAATAGTTGGGATGTGTACTCCCGGTAAACTCACCCAAGGTCAACTGACGAGTCAACACTAACTCCACACTAGGTTGATGCATTGAAGGCACTCCAAGACATCAACTCTCCCATCCAAATCCTCCTAGTTGAGTGATAACTCAAGTCCTTAGTCTCACTTCCAAGTCATTACAACATACCTCCTTCCTACAAGACAAGAATGGAAGGTGTCATACTCGTTTCCTCTAAAAGTGGTAATATAACTACTTCTTTTGATCTAAGAAGGAACCATCATCCACCATCCCAAAATGAAGGCCTTAGCTTCCTAATATAAGGACAATCCTAGTTAAAACATCCCCAAATATTGGAATTAAAACAAGGACCCAAGGCCCAACCCATAAGGCTTAAAACTCCAAAAATGATGAAAATATGGAAAACCCTCTGACACGGGTCATGCTCCCTGACACGGGTCATGTCAGCACCCAGCAGATTGCACAGACCCATTTACACGGGTTGTGTTCAGCAACACGGACCGTGTACGACTCGCTATAGCTCCGTTTTTGGTCATTTTCGCTCCTTTTTGACCCAATTAAAGTCCCAAATCAATACAAGACTAATTATATATGAAATACACATCTAAGAACTCATTTCCAAGTATTCAACTCCCAATCCAAGTGTTCATGACTCAAACAAATGGAAATCACAATTCAAGTTCTTATCTCTTAACAAGGGTTCATGAACTATGTTCCAACTTCCAAGTCAATCCTTACACTTAACACCATCAAGACCTCATTAAGTTCTTAACCAAGGTCATCCCTTAAGGGAATCATTCCCATACAAACTCCAATGAAAATAGCCATATTGAATCTCCAATTCCAATCATTGGTTCAAAAGGTTAAACTCATGGAATACCCAATTCCAATCCATCAATTGATGATTACAATTGGAGATTCCTTCTTCCATTCCATGGAATCATTAAGAATGATTCTTACTCCATTATTACATCCAAATAGATGCAATAAACCTATCCATCCACTAAAAAAGAGATCCAATCATCATCCACATGAATAAAACCCATTTCAACACCCAATTCCTATATTCTAGTGATTTAAGGTTTAAGATTACAAATCAAGGGTTGGAATCCTTAGGGAATCATTAGAAATGAATCCCCTCATCCAAAATTACCATATTCATCCATCAATTTCTAGATTCCTCAACTAAACATCAAATCCCCAATTTCTAGGGTTCATAACACCCATTTGAATCTAACTATTGGTTCTAGATCATCCATGGATTGAATGTAGACTCCAACAACTTAGAAACATAAAAAAAACCTTGGAAATCATAGGATATACCTCATCCCAACATAAATTTCGGATTGGGTCCAAACCCCAAACCCTATCTCGAAATCTAAAGCTAGAAAGGAAGGGTTTATACCTTAGGTTGCTTGGAATATTCTAGCATTTGATCAATCTTCAAGAACAAGCAACAATTCTTCTTGGAATTCCATGGAAATCGCCACTCCCTCTCATCCTCTCTCTAATTTCGTGAGTTGTGGCTGAAATGGGGGAAACCCCTTACTAAAACTTGTATCTTTCACAATTGACAATAATAGTCCCTATAGTTTGATCCTTCTTCACCCAACACCCAACAAGTCAATTTTTCTAACTAGAAGTCTCCATATTTATACAAATGTCCCAAATATAATTATTTCTTTCACTTGAGTCATGTCTAGGTCAACACTAACCCTTAGTTTTCCCAAATTGACACAAATGGTCCCTTTCACTAATTTCTTTAAAATCTAGGTCCTTAATATTAATTCAAGTAATTATTTAACCTAATTTAAACTCCAAATCAATTCCTTCATAATATGTTCTAATTTAAAAAATCCATGACTAGTCAAATCTACTTAGGGTAAGTTTGGCCAAATTGACACTTTTAGTCCTTATGAGAAAATTTCTCATATTTGATTACAAATAGATTTTAAAACTATATTTGGCCCATTTATTCATGATATAAAAATATATCAAAATATTATATTTATTTATTCATTTGTTTTTCCTTTAATTACAAAATAAGTTTTATTTTTGATGGTTTAAGCCCAAAATCCTAGGCCCAAAACACGGATGTTACAATTATCTACCCCTTAAAAGGATTCCGTCCCCGGAATCACTGATAAGGAAACTAAGTACTCATTTTCCAAAAATTTCAAAAGTACCCATACTTTTAAATTTAAATATTATAAAACTTGAGGTTCCATAAATTCCACTTTGTAAATCTACTTTATTTCAAGGAATTACTTGTCTCGACTTTCTTTTCAATAATTGCTTCTCTTTAAAACATGCAAATAGCAAATTTGAAATCTTCTTCAACTCATTTCCTTGTTTTGACAAAAGGATTTAATGATCAACTTTGTGGTTAATGTTTTGAGGAAACGGTTCCTTATGAGGAAATTTTAATCGACTTTTGTGAAAAGAAAATACCCTTTCGAATTTATACACTTTATATAAAACAATAAGGTCTCAAATTTCTCTAGGGACATATTTTCATCGAATTTATTAACAAAATCCCAAACAGATCATTAATCCCGGGTATTTACTACCGATTCATGATGGCCCCTTTGTCATATACTTATATAAAAGTCTTGCATTTTGTAGGACATACACGTCCAAAATCGTTTACCAAAATTTCCTCAAAATTTTTTAATAATACTTTTGAAAAGGATTGGCCTTACGTCATTCTTAAGTTCTTATTAAGGTAGGCCTTACTTCAAGGCGATTAACGGTTTAAACCTCTGACCTCTAGTCTCATCATGCATCCATGTTTCTTTACTCAAATGTGAATTAGTAACTCGCTACTCTGTTAAGTTCTATTGATCAACTAAGTCATCACTCACTATCGGGAAACCTTATAATTAAAACCCTCTTTGTCTTACATCAAGATTTCTTTAGCTCAGATATTAAGGCACTGACAACGCCTAGTAATATCAAGTATTTTAGTCGTTGTTGAGCCCTATTCTTGGTGATTTTATATCATATATGTTGTGGTATTCTCAATTTTTGTGCCAGTGCTAGTTTGGAAAGAAAAGTAACAAATAGGGGCTAAATGCGTACAAAACAGAAGAAGTTTGGAGATAAGGACAAAAACAGTCGCCTAAACACGTGCGCCGCAGGGAAGCATGAGGGTGCGTCGTGCTGAGTCAACGATAAGGCGGTGGGAAGAATTCAAATGACAAAAAAACGGGGATAACCCTACATGCGCGCCGCGGATATCAGATACGCGCGACGCGGTCATTTATTTTCCATAACTATAAATAGAGGCCATTATGTCAAAATCAGAAGGCAAGGAATGACCCATAAGGTGGATCTGAAGCTTCTTTGACTCCAAGACTCGGTTTTCAGTCGCCATTCATGGTATTTATGTTTCTTCACTTAGTTTTCATATAGTTTTAGTACTTTTAGTTGTTTAGCTTGGTGTTATTGGGTGTGACAACCATTGGCATTAGGTTAAAGTTTATAATTTTTGTTGTTTACTGTTTTGGATACTTAGGATCTGAGTTTTATGCAAGTTAATCATTCAGTTACATGTTTAATGGTGTTTTTGGTATTTTTGATGTTTGGATGCTTTATGCTTTTGGCTTGATCTTGGTTGTTTCTGTTTCTGAATTATATTTTTGATTTCAGTAAGCAAGTTAGATTAAGTGTTGGTTTAGTTTCATTTAAGATTATGCTTAAGATTGGATTTTGTTTGGATTTTGGTTTTTGGATCGTTTTTGGTAAAATAGAGACTAGTCCCTCTGGTTGTAGCGTGACACTGCAACTGGTAATCTGACAGCTATCTTGACCACGAAACTCCTGTGGATCGACCTTGACTACCACTGTACTAGTGTGAGTGAGGTTTTATTTATTTTTGACCGCACGACGACCTAGGCATGTTAAAATTTGGCGTCGTTGCCGGGGAGTTGTGAGCTTAAGAGTAGGTGATCTGTAGGGAGTTTAGTTTCTGATTTTTAGTTTTGAGAATTGATTCTTATTTTTGTTAGTCTTTTTCTTCTGGTTTTGACGGGCGTGTTGCACTAGTGCATGCGTACCCGTCAGGGTGGGCAGTTATCACCCTTGCTTTTTGACTCGGAAATCAAACGAACTGCGCACAGAAACTGTGCACGTAGGCGCTTAGATAAGATGAGTCCTAGTAGTATAAGTATTGAGGATGTTACCAATGAGCCTGTGGGCAAGGTAACAGGAGGGGGAGTTCCATTTATACCCCCAGTGTCAGAATTCCATTTTGGGAGCAGGAGTGCTACTGGTGGTGCGGTTTCAGCCCCCGCATTGATACCAGCATGCACTCCACCTTCAGTTCCACCATTTCAACAACAAACCACCAACCCTCTTTCAGCTGCTACGACATGGGGAGTGCCAACCCGAGATGGCAACCCACCGCCTAGACAGCAAACTACCATTTCTCAACCATTACAACCACCATTCCCACTAACCATCTTTAAACCACAACTCGCTTTCCAAACCTTACCACAAACTACCCAATATGTGCAACCACAAAAACCTCCACAACAGCAATACCAGTACCAGGAGGTCGAGCACGGATACGACGAGGAGGATGAAAGCTGGATTCCTCCACAACAGCAGCAACAATGGAATCAAGGTCGTGAACCTCGGCGAAGAGTACAGAACAACATTAGCAACCGCAAGGTCTACAAGGGTACAACAATAATCATCATTATGATGGTAAGTTTGTTCAACCTTTATACTTTGCACAACCGAGAGGGCAATCTGTTGCGTCGCACTTCCAACTGCGGGAGTATGACGATTTGTCGCCCATTTATATTCCCGATAATGTAGATACTCTGGCAGAAATTAGGCCACAATTTTTAGGAATATTGCCTGAATTTAGGGGTTATAAACTGGATGATCCATATAATCATTTGTATGAGTTCATAGCTATAGCAAATGCCAATACCCCTAGAAACACCAACAAGAACATTTTTAGGTTAAGGTTGTTCCCATTCACTTTAAAAAGACAAAGCGAAATACTGGTTTACATCTCTTCAGTCTAATAGTATCACCACATGGGAACAACTGAAGGCTAAGTTTCTACAAGAGTTCTACCCGGCGAGTAAAACTACAGAGATTAGGCGAGACATCCAAGATTTTCAGCAAAAGCCTGGAGAAGCATTTCACGAGGCTTGGGACTGTTTGAAGGAATTGATGCACTCTTGCCCTTACCACGACATTCCGAAGTGGCGGTTAGTAAGGTTATTTTTTGAAGGGGTGAATGGAACAAACCAAACGATGATCATCATCCAGTGGTACCATCATGATGCAAGACCCCGATGACGCTTGGCAATTTTTGGAACAACTTAGCAACGGATCAAAAGCGAATTTTTACACTAGGAAGCCAGTAAGCACAACTGCTGCGGTAGGGGTAGACGCATATTGGAGAAAGGAGGTCAAGAAAGAGATTAGCGAGCTGAACAAGAAATTTGATAGATTAATGTCTACCTTACAGAACGGGCCCCTGAATCAACAACAGGGAGGCCAGCAAGGATATAGGACCAGGAGGCAAATCAGGTTTTCGGTCAAGGTCAACGACAATACAACAATGGAAGACCTTACAGACCATACAACCAGGGTTCTTAGAATTTCAACAATCAAAGGCAGAATAACTATCAAGGGCAGCCGTCCAATCAGCCCATGCAATTTCAACCCGCAAACAACAACAACAGGGGGCCGAATAATGCCAATAGCAATGCCTCGGGAAACCAGGAAGACTTGACCGCAAAAATGTATAAAATGTTCAATACCACTCAGCAACAATCTCAGGCTAATGCTAAAGCCATCGCCAACATGGAGAGGCAGATCGCTCAGATGGCTGAGGATTAGAGAAAGAGAGACAATGGTAAGTTGCCTAGTACCACGGAAATTAATCCAAACCACACTCAACGGGGCAGGAAAGGAGCATGTGAATGTCGTTGAGGCTGAATGGAGGAAGGTGACTGTAGAAGACTTACTAGGATATGAAGATGAAATTAAGGTTGAAGATAAGGAAGAGATTCAAGTTGAGAAGGAAACTCAAATTAAGGAGGTCCAAGAGGAGGAGCAGCTAATGGTGGCTGGCATTAAACAAAGGAAGAAGGAAAAGAAAAAGCAGGAAGTGCTAAACAAATCAACTGGGCCATCACTGAATCAACCCCTATTGGATGAGCTAAAGAACGCTCCTGAAGATACAAGAATTCTTCAGGAGATGTGCGAGAAAAATGGAAAGAGTAAGACTCCCACACCTGATACAGTGAGGTTGACAATTAAAGCTAATGAGGCATTGTTGGGGACATTGCCTAAAAAGGAAAGAGATCCTGGATCGCCGTTGATTACTATCACGGTGGGAGATGTGGTTATTAGAAACACCTTGCTGGATTTGGAGGCAAGTGTTAACGTATTACCAGGATATTTGTACGACAAATACAAGAATGAAGAGATGGAGACGGCAAAGACGGTTCTGCAACTAGCCGATCAGTCAACTAAGGTGTCACGGGGTAAGTTAACGAATGTGATAGTGAAAGTGGGTGATTTCTTCTACCCAGTAGATTTCTTAGTCATGGAATACAAGAGTTTGGAGGACGCGCTCGCGCTGATCTTGGGACGTGATATTCAAATGCAATGCATGATGCAACTATCCCAAACCCACGTCCATCTCATAAATGTCCAACTCACCTTAATGGCACCTACCTAAGCTCACAAATCGCACGCACAAAGCATATCAATCGATCTCTGTATAGGTTAAACTAGAACTAGTGGCCATCACAATAGTCCCATGAGGGTTAGCAACTCCCTCATGCGGTCCCCTATTGTCGGGAACAATGTCTCCTCACCCTCTTTGTTTTAGAGAAGGGCAAAACTCATCCTCACCCTCTTTAATTGAGAAAATGGCAAAAATCATACTCACCCTCTTTAATTGAGAAAAGGGAAAAACTCATACTCACCCTCTTTAATTGAGAAAATGGCAAAACTCGGTCTCAAGGGCTCACACGGTCAATCCCATCCTATATGAAATGCAATGCACAATAGGATGCTCAAAACGTCTTTCAAAAACAACATCATAGTCTTTGTTTGAAAACATCTTTAAAAGGACTCATTTCATGCAATGCACACATAGTGCTCATATAGCAATTAGCACATAAAAGCATGCATGAAAATAGTTGATAACACACATAAAAGATAATAGTTGGGATGTGTACTCCCGGTAAACTCACCCAAGGTTAACTGACGAGTCAACACTAACTCCACACTAGGTTGATGCATTGAAGGCGCTTCAAGACATCAACTCTCCCATCCAAATCCTCCTAGTTGAGTGATAACTCAAGTCCTTAGTCTCACTTCCAAGTCATTACAACATACCTCCTTCCTACAAGACAAGAATGGAAGGTGTCATACTCGTTTCCTCTAAAAGTGGTAATATAATTACTTCTTTTGATCTAAGAAGGAACCATCATCCACCATCCCAAAATGAAGGCCTTAGCTTCCTAATATAAGGACAATCCTAGTTAAAACATCCCTAAAGATTGGCATTAAAACAAGGACCCAAGGCCCAACCCATTGAAGGGTTTCTATGCAATCAATGAACACAAAATAACCTAAGGTTCACATGCAACCCTAATATTGATCTATGTTTTCTTCTATGAAGATTAGAACTAAGAACCTAAAGGATACAATTCAATTCTAAAGAAGAATCAAGAAAAACCAACCTTAGATCTTATGATCCTTTTAAGCAGCAGCAAAATTATCCTGCCTCAGATGAAAGTCACACCCAGGTGATGGAAGAATCAGTCCAGCAGAGTAAATCCAGAGAGAAGATGGCGTGAAGAATGAGGTGCCAGGGGGTTCCTTTTATAGCCTCCAAGGGTTACACCTGAAACCCTAAGGAGCCTCCAATTGGACAAGGCTTTTGACCACTTGGACCAGGCTTACCAAACCCTAATTAGGGTTTCGCCAAACCCTTGGAGATGCCTCCAAGGTGGCGCCACATTTGGTCCCTGGTTTTTCCTGGCCAGTTATTCAACTATTGAATAAATACCAAACCAGTCCCTGCACCTTTTAATTAATTAATTTAATCTCCAAATTAAATCCAATTAATTCTAGATTAAATCTCAATTAATTAATATAGTTTCTAATTAATATATTAGCACTTAAATATATTAATAAACCATATATATATATTCTATTGATTTATTATACAATTAATAAATCAACTATTCTCTCTACTGAACTATCTTTCCTCCACCCATGAGGGCAACCCAAATGGACTTTGCTTTTAACCATAAGATAAAAGTTCAATTACAAGTCATGGCTTAGACACCTAATCCAACAGTCTCCCACTTGGATAAGTCTATGACTTTAATTGTCTGAACTCTGACCCAGTCAGTTCTTGTCCAAAGATAAGTGATCAGATGATCCTCCGTCCAACAAGATATTTTCAGACTCAAGACATGGATAAAATCAATCTGGTCTGATTCACTGTTCCTCGATTTCCGATTTGCATATGACTCTTAGACTACCAATTTAGTCCCGGTTGGCCAACCATTTTAGTCAACTTCAAAATCATCGAGAGGCCTACAGATATCTGTTTCCCGTCAGGGTCAAGGGACGAATAAGCTTTGACTCATATACTTATGTCTTTTACCAGACAAATCACTCACAACAATATGTTTTATAACACCGAGTTACCGATGCGTTTTCATATTATCAATGAACAACCGTCTAATAAATCATAACTCATATGTCTTAGCTTAAAGATCAAAAGATATTATCGTCTCAACATTGCTCGTGATGTAATCCATGAAGCAATCCATTGAGCGCGGGTTTATCCAATACTCAAATCTCCATTTCCAAGTACTCACGAATGGTTCAGCAATCCAATTGCAATGTCTAACTCCTTAGACAATCTATTACCAATTCATGACAGTCTTACTTCACACTTACTCCCTTAAAGTGTAATCGACTGTGGATATTTGAATAATCCAATTATTCAGGAAGTAAAACATGCAAAATGAAACACAATGATAAAGTACTGACAAGAGTAGTGAACCATAATAAATCTCTATTATTAAATCACAAGAGTCAAATACAATACATTGTTACAAGTTTCGAACCTATCTAATTACTAAAACTTATATCATCTCTTAATCCAATGCTCCTAGCATGCTGATTATGCTTAATCCTACTCAGAGCCTTTGTCAAGGGATCTGCAGGATTATCTTCCGATGATACCCTCTTTACAAGGAGGTGACCTTCTTCTACCCTATGCCTGATGTAGTGGTACTTTCTGTCGATATGTCTGGACTTTCCATGATCTCGCGGTTCCTTTGTCAAGGCGACCGCACCTTCATTATCGCAGAACAGTTCCAAGGGCTCCTGAATACTCGGGACTACTCCAAGGTCACCGATAAAGTTCTTCAGCCAAGCCGCTTCCTTTGACGCTTCACTTGCTGCTATGTACTCTGATTCGCACGTAGAATCAGCCACTGTTTCTTGCTTGGAACTTTTCCAAGTCACTGCTCCACCGTTCAAAAGGAATACCCAGCCCGACTGAGACCGACCACTGTCTCTATCCGTCTGAAAGCTGGCATCTGTATATCCTTCAACTCTCAAGGTATCACTGCCACCGAGGACTAACACCATGTTCTTTGTCCTTCGCAGATACTTGAGTATATTTTTCACAGCTATCCAATGCGCCCTTCCAGGGTTACCCTGGTACCGACTGACCATGCTTAAGGCAAAAGCCACGTCAGGGCGAGTACACGTCGTAGCGTACATGATCGATCCCACAGCCGAAGCGTATGGTACTCGACTCATCTCAGCTATTTCCTCGTCTGTACTCGGACTTTGAGTCTTACTCAGCTTCGCATTACTTTGGATAGGCAGCTCTCCCTTCTTGGAATTTTCCATACTAAACCTCTTTAGTACCTTATCCAAGTATGTACCCTGACTGAGTCCAATCAGTCTCTTCTTCCTATCTCTCAATATTCTAATCCCAAGAATATAGGCAGCCTCTCCTAGGTCCTTCATGGCGAAACATTTCCCAAGCCAAGCCTTAACATCTTGCAAGGTTGGAATATCGTTTCCCATGAGCAGTATGTCATCGACATACAGCACCAGAAAAGTGACTATACTCCCACTAGCCTTGACATATACGCAGGACTCATCCTCGCTCCTAGAGAAGCCAAACTCTTTGACTTTCTCATGGAAACAAAGATTCCAGCTGCGAGAAGCTTGCTTCAATCCGTAGATTGATCTCTCAAGCTTACACACCTTATTAGGATACTTTGCATCGACGAAACCCTCTGGCTGATTCATGTAAACATCCTCAGTCAGTTTCCCATTAAGGAAAGCGGTTTTGACGTCCATCTGCCAAATTTCATAGTCATGAAATGCAGCTATGGCCAGCATAATCCTAATAGACTTTATCTTAGCTACTGGTGAGAAGGTCTCGTCATAGTCAACCCCTGGGGTTTGAGTAAAGCCCTTCGCAACCAGTCTTGCCTTGAAAGTGTGTACCTTTCCGTCCATGTCTGTCTTCTTCTTGAAGATCCATTTGCACCCGACTGTCTTTCGACCCGGTACATTGTCAACCAAGTTCCAAACTTGATTGTCATACATGGACTTGATCTCGCTATCCATGGCCTCTTTCCACTTGGCAGACTCAGGGCCCGCCACTGCTTCCTGGTAGTTAGCTGGTTCATCCAAATTTATCAGTGTCCTATCACTGACAAAAGTGTCCCCATCCGAAGTTATATGGAACCCATAAAACTCGGGTGGCATGCTAACCCTACCGGAACGCCTAAGAGGTAAGGATACATCTGTCGGTCCAACAGGACTTTCATCCTCATGTTGGTTGCTAGTTTCTCCTAAGGTTGCGTCATCTGATGACTCTTGAATTTCTTCCAGATCAATGGTACTCCCACTGTCCTCTTTGAATACGAGCTCTCTCTCTCGAAAGACTGCTCGTCTAGCTACAAAGACCACGTCCTCGCTCGGTCTGTAGAATAGATATCCAAAGGACTGTTTGGGATAACCAATGAAGAAACACCTTTCGCTTCTGTCTGCGAGTTTGTCTTGAGTCTCTCGTCTAACGAAAGCCTCACAACCCCAGACCTTGATATGTGCCAACGAGGGAGCTTTCCCCGTCCACATCTCATGAGGTGTTTTCGCAACCTTCTTAGTTGGGACAAGATTGAGGATATGGGCGGCAGTCTCTAAGGCATACCCCCAGAAGTGAATGGGAAGTGAAGCTCGACTCATCATGGAACGAACCATGTCCAACAGGGTTCGGTTGCGCCTCTCTGCAACACCGTTCAACTGTGGTGTCCTGGGAGGTGTCAACTGCGAAACTATTCCACATTCCTTTAGATAGTCTAGGAACTCGATACTTAGATACTCTCCGCCTCTGTCGGATCTGAGCATCTTTATCTTCCTGCCTAATTGATTCTCTACTTCGTTCTTAAACTCTTTGAACTTTTCAAAGGTGTCCGACTTGTGCTTGATCAAGTAGATGTAACCGTATCTACTAAAATCGTCGGTAAAAGTCACGTAGAACCGCGTGCCATCCTTTGTGGTTGATCTGAATGGACCACACACATCCGTGTGAATAATGTCCAATAGACCCTCACCTCTTTCAAAAGACCCTTTGAAAGGTGATTTAGTCATCTTGCCCAACAGACAAGATTCGCATACATCATCCGACTTGAGGTCGAATGATTCCAACACTCCATCCTTTTGGAGTTGGGCGATGCGTTTCTTGCTGATGTGCCCGAGCCGACTATGCCACAGACATGCCTTTTCCACGTCACTAGTAGAATCAATATAATTTACACTTTGTCCTAGATTGTCAACACATTTCACAGTTTCATACACACCATTACAAGGATAAGCAGTAAAATTCAAAATACCATTTTTGAAAACAGAAATAGATCCAATATTATTATCAAAAGAAAAATGAAATCCTTGTCTGAATAATGCGTGAAATGAAATAATATTTCTTGCCATTTCTGGCGAATAGCAACAATCTAATAAATCTAAACAAACTTCACTACTAAGCACTAAACTATAAACTCCAATCTTGGTAACAGGGGACGATCTCCTATTGCCCATGATCAAGTTCAGTCTACCGTGCTCCACCTCCCTGCTTTCCTTTAGGCCCTGCATATCAGAACAAATGTGAAAACCACATCCTGTATCAAGGACCCAAGAATTAGAAGATGGTGAGTTTTTAGAGATAGTGTATATACCTGCTGTCGATGGCTTTACTTTCCCATCCTTGACATCCTGCAAGTATTTGGGGCAGCTTCTCTTCCAATGGCCCTTTTCTTTGCAGTAGAAACAGTTTGCTTCATCGGGGTTGGCCACACAAGGAATTTGGGAAGTCTTGGTTCTCGAGCCATTACTGGATGACCCGGCCTGAACCTTTTCCCTCCAATTTTGTTTAGGAGGGCCCTTCCTTTTCTTTCCTTTACCACTTCCAATGGCTAGAACGGGCTGATTAACCGAGGGTACACTTTTACCCTTCATCCCGTCTTCAGCTACTCGAAGCATGCGATGCAACTCAGTCATATTAGCCTGATTGTTGTTCAAATGATAAGCCAGCCTGAACTGGTCATAAGAACTCGGCAACGAGTTAAGCACTATGTCAACGGCCAACTGTTCCGGTACAGGCATCGCAAGCTTTCTAAGCCGCTCCACGTAACCTTGCATTCTTTGCACATGAGTGCAGATGGACTCTCCATCTTTGGGTTTGCTGTTCGTGAAGTCCTTGACCACTTCGCACCTTTCGATGCGCTCTTGCTTGCGGAACTTTTCCGCTAGCTCCTTGTGCATCTCATAGGGCCAGTAGTCTTCGTATATTCTCTGCAATTCGGGGTTCATTGTGGCGATCATGATGCAGGCCACTTTGGTTGCATCATCAGTATGTTTTTGGTACGAGGCAATTTCCTCGGGAGTAGCAGTTTCGGGGTCGACATCGACAAGCTCGGTCTCGAGAACATACTCTTTGTTCTCATACCTCAGAGCCATCTTGATGTTTCTAATCCAGTCATTATAGTTTGTCCCGTTCAATTGAACCCTGGAACATAGTGAGAGGATTGAGGGAACACTGGAGTTTGATTGGGGAGCGGATTGATCAGCAGAAGACATCTATAAAAGAAGGTAAGTTTAATTAGATACTTGTCGGTCCTTATAATAACCCAATATAAAATAAGGCTAGGATCCAACTATAACAATTTGCAACATAGAAGAGGGATGCCGTAATCTATAAGCAAATTTTATAAAGGTAGGCGAATGACGATTCAGCCGATTCCACCGCGGAAAAATAATCTTATTATAAATGGAATTCCTAGTTTCTTATGAGATTTATTGAACTGTTCAATAGCATGTTTAATCTCGGATATGCCCCACCGTTTGTGACTGGGATGCCGAGGATCACAAACCGGGTGTGAATAACCATGCAAATTAGCTTGGTGCTCTCGGGATCCATTATCATCTCAAATTGATGTGCCGGTAAACCACACACGCTCCATCAACAATGATAACACCCGAGACACCCATTGCCACTCTTTATGAACCCCTATTGGTGTGCCGGTAAACCACACACGCTCCACCAACGTTTCATAAAGTGCAATGTGCAATTTCATGGGGTAGCATCAAATTCACATTTTCCTAAAGTAACTAGATTGGGATTTGTTTTAGGGTTCTAGTACTTTCAATTATAGCATTATACTTTTAAGAGGCTTAGTGGTTCTATCATACCCGTTCAGCTAACGACACTCGACTGACCAGGAGAGCGGTGGGTAAGAGTAGATACCCATTAGACTAACATTTTATAGTCAGTCGCCTTATACCCTCTTTATAGGACAGTTTTGTGAATGAGGCTTACTAGCGGTAGACTAACCAATTTTCTTATATGTATTAAATTAACTTTTAATCATAAATACATATAAGATATATTTTAATCTTATTAAAATATTTTTAGAATTAATTAAATTCTAATTTTCTCAAATTATTCTAATTTTCTTGAAAATTTTAATTAATTCTTAAAGCAGATTTAATATGCCTTTAATTAATCAATTAATTAAATTAATTAAATCTAATGTAGATATTACCAAATTAATCAAATTAATTTATCTACAATGGTCCTAGTGATTCTCGAAATCAACAAGCCAGGCAAGCAAAGTTCAGGTTATTTTATAAGATCTTATTACCAAAAATAACAACATACTATTATGGCAAGTAAATCAAGCAATCAAGGGGGACCATTAGGGCATGGCGGCTAGGGTTAGGAAACCCTAGCCAAGCCGTCAACATTCAAGGCCACCAAGGGTGGATTTTCGCAAAAAAACACCAAGGCCAAGATCATGCAAGCAGTTCATAATCAATTCACAAGAAAACAAGCTAGCTCTGATACCACTGAAGGGTTTCTATGCAATCAATGAACACAAAATAACCTAAGGTTCACATGCAACCCTAATATTGATCTATGTTTTCTTCTATGAAGATTAGAACTAAGAACCTAAAGGATACAATTCAATTCTAAAGAAGAATCAAGAAAAACCAACCTTAGATCTTATGATCCTTTTAAGCAGCAGCAAAATTATCCTGCCTCAGATGAAAGTCACACCCAGGTGATGGAAGAATCAGTCCAGCAGAGTAAATCCAGAGAGAAGATGGCGTGAAGAATGAGGTGCCAGGGGGTTCCTTTTATAGCCTCCAAGGGTTACACCTGAAACCCTAAGGAGCCTCCAATTGGACAAGGCTTTTGACCACTTGGACCAGGCTTACCAAACCCTAATTAGGGTTTCGCCAAACCCTTGGAGATGCCTCCAAGGTGGCGCCACATTTGGTCCCTGGTTTTTCCTGGCCAGTTATTCAACTATTGAATAAATACCAAACCAGTCCCTGCACCTTTTAATTAATTAATTTAATCTCCAAATTAAATCCAATTAATTCTAGATTAAATCTCAATTAATTAATATAGTTTCTAATTAATATATTAGCACTTAAATATATTAATAAACCATATATATATATTCTATTGATTTATTATACAATTAATAAATCAACTATTCTCTCTACTGAACTATCTTTCCTCCACCCATGAGGGCAACCCAAATGGACTTTGCTTTTAACCATAAGATAAAAGTTCAATTACAAGTCATGGCTTAGACACCTAATCCAACACCCATAAGGCTTAAAACTCCAAAAATGATGAAAATATGGAAAACCCTCTGACATGGGTCATGCTCCCTAACACGGGTCATGTCAGCACCCAGCAGATTGCACAGACCCATTTACACGGGCTGTGTTCTGCAACACGGACCGTGTACGACTCGCTGTAGCTCCGTTTTTGGTCATTTTCGCTCCTTTTTGACCCAACTGAAGTCCCAAATCAATACAAGACTAATTATATATGAAAATACACATCTAAGAACTCATTTCCAAGTATTCAACTCCCAATCCAAGTGTTCATGACTCAAACAAATGGAAAGCACAATTCAAGTTCTTATCTCTTAACAAGTGGTTCATGAACTATGTTCCAAGTCAATCCTTACACTTAACACCATCAAGACCCCAATAAGTTCTTAACCAAGGTCATCCCTTAAAAGAATCATTCCCACACAAACTCCAAAGAAAATAGCCTCATGGAATCTCCAATTCCAATCATTGGTTCAAAAGGTTAAACTCATGGAATACCCAACTCCAATCCATCAATTAATGATTACAAGTGGAGATTCCTTCTTCCATTCCATGGAATCATTAGGAATGATTCTTAATTCATTATTAAATCCAAATTGATTCAATAAACCCATCCATCCACTAAACAAGAGATCCAATCATCATCCACATGAATAAAACCCATTTCAACACCCAATTCCTATATTCTAGTGATTCAAGGTTTAAGATTACAAATCAAGGGTTGGAATCCTTAGGGAATCATTAGAAATGAATCCCCTCATCCAAAATCACCATATTCATCTATCAAGTTCTAGATTCCTCAACTAATCATCGAATCCTTAATTTCTAGGGTTCATAACACCCATTTGAATCTAACTATTGGTTCTAGATCATCCATGGATTGAATGTAGACTCCAACAACTTAGAAACATCAAACAAACCTTGGAAATCATAGGATATACCTCATCCCAACATAAATTTCGGATTGGGTCCAAACCCCAAACCCTAACTCGAAATCTAAAGCTACAAAGGAAGGGTTTATACCATAGGTTGCTTGGAATATTCTAGCATTTGATCAATCTTCAAGAACAAGCAACAATTCTTCTTGGAATTCCATGGAAATCGCCACTCCCTCTCATCCTCTCTCTAATTTCGTGAGTTGTGGCTGAAATGGGGGAAACCCCTTACTAAAACTTGTATATTTCACAATTGACAATAATAGTCCCTATAGTTTGATCCTTCTTCACCCAACACCCAACAAGTCAATTTTTCTAACTAGAAGTCTCCATATTTATATAAATGTCCCAAATATTATTATTTCTTTCACTTGAGTCATGTCTAGGTCAATACTAACCCATAATATATATATATATATATATATATATATATATATATATATATATATATATATATATATATATATATATATATATATATATATAATATGTATATACACACACACACACACACACACAGATATATATATATATATATATATATATATATATATATATATATATATATATATATATATATATATATATATATATATATATATATATATATATATATATATATATATTCATATTTTGTACACTTATATACGGTTTTTTTTGTAAAGAACTTGTATAAAAAACATTTTTTATATATGTTTTGGAATATATGTTTTCAAATATATTTGAAATATATTATTTAAATACCCTTTTACGTGTATATAAATAACCGTATCTTAAGGATATAAATACATTTTTAGACGTATATAAATACACATACACATATTTTTTACGATTTCTAGAAGTAAATAGACATATTTATACTTTCAAAAAAATTCATATTTATACATCCAAAACGAATTTAAAAATGTATATTTGAAAACATATATTTCAAAACGTGTATAAAAACGTTTTTTGTATACGTTTTTATTAAAAAAAATGTATATAAAAACGTATATAAATATATAAAATATGTATATATTAAAATATGTATATGAAAATGCACAAATAAAAACCATATTTAAAAAAAACATATGTAAATGGATGTTGTGGTTTTTTAGATTTACAAGTTTAGTCCTTGTAGTTGGTTCATCACCCATATAAAAGGACTTTTATATTATTATTATTATTATTATTATTATTATTATTATAACTAATTTTATATTAAAAAGTAAAAGAAATTAAATATACATCCCTCAATCCCCTCCCCTAATATTCTCTCTCACGGTCTCAATTCTCACCTTACCACCACCACCCCTAACGTCCACCACCATCACCACTTTCCAACACCACCCCACTCCTATCCTATTTCATTTCCCTATTCCTCGTTTAATTTTCGGTTGCTTAATATGGGCTAAAATCATAAATCATACATAGAGTAGGGCTTGAAAACGATCATACATAGAGCACAACTAAAACATAAATCTATTCATTATTCATCAATCGATCAATAGTAGCCTTTAAGTCGGAACTAAAAGTGAAACGATCACAAATTGTATCTGATCTCTGATCGAATTCTAAATTTCTCGTTAATGTTTGTCTATAGATCACGGGAAACTCTATCGATTTGATTAAATCAAATGCATAACGTCAAAACGAAACTCCATTCTATTATTCAATTATTGTTTTTGTTCCCCATTCTCCCAACTCCTTACTCCCTTTTGGTAACTGGTTCATGTCTCGTAACCTAGACAACCTAGTCAAACCGAAATGGCATTATCAGTTTTCAGGAGTCCCGTAAGGAGAAAGTACAATAGAACTGATAGGTTTTCTATAGATTTATGAACTAAAATCCTAAGTTCACATGCAATCTAAATTGGATCTATGTTTTCTAACTTTGAACATATAAATAATTCTTAAAGGCCAATAGAAAAATTACTAAAGAAATAAATCAGAAAAACCAACCTTTAGTTTTAATCCTGAAGCTGAGCAGCACAAGTGTCCTGCCTCAAATGAGATCACACCCCTAGAGCCAAAGAGATAAACCTTTTTGAATTCAAATAAGATAAACCTTTATCTATCGATTCAAATCTATTTATCCTAACATATACTAATCGAAATTATGGATAATCCTTCCATAATTTCGTTGCCCACTTAAACTACCATAATTGGCACTTACTCAACTATTGAATAATTACAATTCAGCCCTTGCACCTTTAATTAATTAAATGAATCACCAAATTAAATCCAATTAATTCCATATTAATTTGTAATTAATTAATATAGTTTCTAATTAATATATTATCACTGTAATATATTAATAAACTATTTATTTTATTTCTATTGATTTATTAATCATATAATAAATCAATCTTTCTCTCTTCTGGAAATTCTACCAAACCTCTAGCTATGAGGGCAACCCAAATAGACTTTGCTACTATTAATTAGGTAAATACAAATTATTAGTCATGGCTTAGACATGTTCATGACACTTCAGATCGATCCAAGAAGCTCGTGGAATCCGATGTAATCTTATTTCAAACCCTTTCGGAATCTAAAGATTACTGATATTCCATGTGTCGTGACTTTCGAAAAACTATTTCCTTTCGGAGACTCTTTCTCATGCATCTTGAATCTTATCAAGATCATGCTCACAATGGCTGGGTCTACACTGATGATTTCATCTATCCGATAGATGTCCGTGAACTACGTGAGTATGTTGCACCTTCTTTACATCTCTCATGCCATGTCATAACACTTTGAAATAATGCATCTCGAATCTCATCAAGATCATATTGGCAGAGTTTTTGATCTATCTATTAGATGTTTGCAACCAATTGAGTACGCCGTATCTCTATTAAGTCTTTCATAGCGAAACATCTCTTAATGTCAAGTTATTACACTTTGTAATAATAAGAGACGTTTCCTAGAAGCAGTATGTAACTGACATACAGTGATAGCAACGATACTCCCACTGGCTTTGACATGGTTATCTGACTCTTTTGGACTATTCATAAAATCCAAACATTTCTGACATATTAATGGAAATCTTTCAGGCTATTCACATAATCCAAACTTTTGGCATATTCTGAGAATCTGAATATCCTTTCTTACGAGATGCCCGTGGGATGAATCCTGGACCCATGTACCTTTGTATTGGCACACTCTTTGTGAGTCCCTATTAGTGTGCTGGTAAACCACACACGCTCCACTAAGGACTCACAAGGTGCAGCTTTACTAAACAGTATCCTTTCAGATTTCATCTTTTATTGAGAGTGCTTCTCTTGGAATCAATTACTTGACTCTGAGTATCCTCTCACTCAACCAGATGTTCTGTAAGTACAAATCTATCTATGTCGCTTTCCTTTGATGATTCAATTACTCCCACTAGCACTTAGACCAGGTGTAAAACCAATCAAGTTGTCCCATAGACTGTGTCTCACCCTAAGGTTCTCTTATTTGACAGGAACCGGGGCTCAATAATGCTTCCAAGTAGTCGGATTGCTTATCCGTACCATCTTTAGTGTTTTACCACTAATTGGTATGTCACCCAGATCATAACAACTTATGACGGTGGCCAATACTACTGGTCAAGAGAAGAGTATGTCAGGTTTAACAGGAATCTGATTCCTGGTCAGGGCCCAGTGATGATTAAAGGTTCTTTCAATTGGCTAATCCTGAACTCATTCATGATTATTCTTACTCCCGCTGTTTCCTTAGAATATGAGTCCTTTCCAAAAGAACTCTTCCTTCACAGTTACAGTCGGGATAGCCAATGAAACGAAATTGCTGATCAGGTTCAGGCTAGTCATGAGATTCAGACGAATGCTACATGACCCTGGACTTTCTATGTATAAGTGGGACGATCCCAGCTTTATATTTCAGACAGTGTCTGCAAAACCTACTTAGTCTAAGATGTGGTATGGTTTCTATGACTGGTTGAATATTCAATTCATCGGAAACTAATTAGAAGTGTATCTTATACATCGAGGATCGAACTATTTCGACCAATGCTCCATCATCTTCCCTAAGACATATTATAACCATTAATGTCTTGTAAGAGAATAAACTGTGAAACATTTTTCTCAGTTTATGTTGTCACTCAGGTTCTGTTGATCTTATACTTCCTTCGAAGTCCTTGAATAGTTGGCATCGCAGCGGTCGTCGTGCGGTCAAAAATAAGAAAATACCTAACACATACTAATATAGCGGTAGTCAGGGTCGATCCACAGGAGTTACGTGGTCGGGACAGGTGACAGATTACCAACTGTAATGTCACTCTACAGCCAGAGGATCTAGTTCCTAACTTTTGCCAAACAATCCCAAAGATCATAAACTATAACAATTCCAAACAAGCATTCACTAAACTAAAGTCCAAACCAATAACTAACCCTAATTGGTCACTGAAATCAGAAATGAACTTCAGAACAATCAAGATCAAACCAACATCTAATCACAATCAAACATCCAATAATTCATTCCAAAGCATAAAATACCGAAAAGAAGCAATTACTGATAACCAAATGATTCATTAACCAAAAACTCTGATCCACTGATACAAAACAGTAACCAAAAGATCCAAAACAGAAACTAAGACTAAGTATCAATGGTTGTCACTCCCAATGACACTAGCCAAATGCTACTAACTATCAAACTAATTGAAAATTAAAGAGAAAAAACATAAAATACCAATTTATGGTTGCTGAAAACTGAAATTCGGAGTCAAGGAAGCCTTGGGAGTCGTTCCTATGCCAGGTCTTTGCTGCTTTTTTCGACCTAAAACCCTCTATTTATAGTTGCGAAATTAAGCGACCGCACCATGCACAGATGAATTCTGCGGCGCGCGTATGGGTTTATCCCCGTTTTCCTAAAAGAGAGAAGCCCCAAGAGAAAGACCAGCCCTAATTGCTCTTAAGGTTAGTTAATGGCTGAAGTATTTCCCATACAATCGGTTTTATTTTCCGAATTTGACTTCTCGACATTTGAATTTTCTCCACCGCCTCATCACCGCGTCGCGCCTTTATAAATCCCGCGGCGCGCGTGCGAATTCGACTGATTTGTCTTTATCTTCAAACTTCTTCCATTTTGTACGCTTTTGGCCGCTGTTTATACCATTTCTTTCCAAACAAGTGCTGGCACGAAAAGTGAGAATACCACGATATATATGATATAAATTCACTAAGAATAGGGCTCAACAACGACTAAAATATTTGATATTACTGGGCGTTGTCAACAGTTCAAGGTTTCAATCAATCGCTTATTCTGATAAGCGAAGCCATATTTTTCCAACTAATTGGCAAATTATTATGAAGTATAACTAATTGTGTTCTATTCAAAGACTCGAGCAATACACAGTAACAAGTGTGTCCGTTGCTCATAGTCTTAATGTCCTTTACATCTCTATGTAAATTTATGACTTTGTTAATTTTGTTCAAGATATGCAATCATCACCTGACTCTAAGTCAACTGATTCCAAAATCCTATCTACTGGATCTTTGGGTGATTCATTTCCTACCACAAATGATTTTATTAAGAACTCAATTCATCATGTGACTCTAAGTCAAATGATTCCAAAGTCCTGTCTAACTGGACCTTGGTTGAATTGGTCCTTAAAATTTACTTTAACAATCATAGAGGACACAATTCATGAATCTAAACACTTTGGATGTATCAACATTCAAGTTATTACCATTCATGCAATTAACACACTCATATAACATTTCGAGGATAATTTTAAACAAGTATGAATTAAAAGAAAATCAACATTTTTATTAAAACAAAATATCCTCGAACAATGTACTATATGACAGAAAATGTCGCACGCATCTAATAAGCTAATAACAAGATCATAATATCTAACTAAACTTCAAAACTGCATAAGCTTCGGATCCAATCCGAATGTGCTCCTATGCAACAAAATCCTGCATCCTGTAAAGTCCATGCATACAGAGCAAATGTGAGAAACACATCATGTATCAAGGAAATAAGGATCAGGAGTTCTGAGTTTTTTAAGATATTCTTGAGTTGTCAAACTGTTCGGCTTTGGGCATCTTTTCAATCATTCTGTCACTGTGTCCCACCCTGTGGTATCCCAGTTTGAGACATTGAAGAACCGGTCCAGACGATCTGGATTATTTCTTGATGTGTCTTATTATTAGACTCAATCCCGAAGCAGCTGAATCAATGGAACTATGCTTCTCTATGAACGTCTCATACAGAGTCAACATTGAATGCATTTCCATGATTGTATTATCTGGTTACCCTTCCTGTACATCTGGATGAACATACCAGCGAGTCGAGTTAATGCTCAACTCCTCGACTAGCTGTGCTAACTTATCTGACCCTAGGAATTCTAAATCCCTGCGGAACTTGGGGTCAATGATCAATAGCATGAGGCAACGAACTTCCTTGGACTTAATGGTCAAGGGGTCATACTCATCACAAGTTGTTGTGTCATGCCATGCTTTGGGGAGCGGACACTCAATAAGATATGGCTTTCCAGCAAAACTAAGAACCATTTTCTATTTGTGAAGCCATACCATATAGTTGAGGTCAGTTAGCCTTACCATATTTAACAGGTGCTTTCTGAGACTCTCAGAAATGGGTGAAGGAGGAGAAAGAGGAGAACTGACACTATCTTTAGATATTTATAAAATTTGAATTCATTAGTTTAATTTTAATCCTTCTTAAACAATTACCCAATTTATTATTTAACAAGGCTAGGATCCAGAATACCCCAACTATGGTGTGAAGAGGGATGCCATAATCACAACATAATGGTCATTAAGGTAGATAAGCACTTATCAATTTCATCTTATGAAATTCCTAGATCTGTGAGATTCATTGAACTATTCAATGGCATGTTTAATCTTGGATATGCTCTACTGTTTGTGACTGGGATGCCAAGGATCACAAACTAGATGTGAATAACCATGCAAATATGCTCGGTAATCTCAATGTCATTTATCATCTCTAATTGATGTGTCGATTAACCACACACGCTCCATCAACAATGATAAATCATGAGAAACCCATTACCACTCTTTATGAGCCCCTATTAGTGCGTCGGTTAACCACACACGCTCCACTAATGTCTCATAAAGTGTAATGTGCAATTTCATGGATTATCATCTATTTCACATTTTTCCTAAAGTAACTAGATTTGGGATTTTATAAAACTGTTCTAGTACTTTGATTAATAACATTATACTTTTAATGAGATTAAGCGGTCCTATCAAACTCGTTTGGCTAACGACCCTCCATTAATCAAGAAAGCGGTGGGTGAGAGTGGACACCCATTAGACCGCCATTTTATAGGCAGTCTCCTTATACCCTCCTTATAGATCAGCTTTATGATTGAGGCCTACTATTGATTTGACTAACCAATTTATCTTATACATATAATATTAACTTTTAACTATAATATATATATATATATATATATATATATATATATATATATATATATATATATATATATATATATATATATATATATATATATATATATATATATAAGATGTAATTTATCTTTTAATTAAACAATTAATTTAATTAATTAAATTCCAGATAGGCATCACAAATTAATCAAATTAATTTAATCCTATCTTAAACCCCTAAATTTCGAAAATAGCAAATAATGAGTTTAAGGTTATCCATTTATTAAATAATCATAGTTACCAAAAATAGAAAAACCTTCTAAAATCCTAATGCACAAAATCGAAAATTACAAGGGGAGGGGCTAGGGTTTCTAAAACCCTAATCTCTAAAATCAAAAATGGCCAAAATAGGGTTTAGAAACTATAAACCCTAAATTTTATGAAAACAGTTATAGCAATTCAACTAGAAAATAACCAAATATATCTGATACCACTGAAAGGTTTTCTGCAAATCTATGAACTAAAATCCTAAGTTCACATGCAACCTAAATTGGATCTATGTTTTCTAACTTTGAACATATAAATAATTCCTAAAGGCCAATAGAAAAATTACTAAAGAAATAAATTAGAAAAACCAGCATTTAGTTTTAATCCTGAAGCTGAGCAGCACAAGAGTCCTGCCTCAAATGAGATCACACCCAGAGAGCCAGAAGGATAGGTCACGAAATTCTTGAGAGAAAATGAGTAGAATGAGGCGCAGAAAAGGGTTTCCCAGGACCCCTATTTATAGTTTCCATTTGGCCAGCAGATAAGCCTCTAAAGATAAACCTTTTTGAATTCAAATAAGATAAACCTTTATCTATCAATTCAAATCTATTTATCCTATCATATAATAATCGAAATTATGGATAATCCCTCCATAGTTTTGTTGGCCACTTAAACTACAATAATTGTCACTTACTCAACTATTGAATAATTACAATTCAGCCCTTGCACATTTAATTAATTAAATTAATCACCAAATTAAATCCAATTAATTCCAGATTAATATCTAATTAATTAATATAGTTTGTAATTAATATATTATCGCTGTAATATATTAATAAAATATTTATTTTATTTCTATTGATTTATTAATCATATAATAAATCAATATTTGTCTCTTTTGGAAATTCTACCAAACCTCTAGATATGAGGGCAACCCAAATAGACTTTGCTACTATTAATTAGGTAAATACAAATTATTAGTCATGGCTTAGACACCTAATCTAAGAAGAAAAACCCTACGGAAGGGGTGAAAACAACAAGAAGAAGAGGTGTCTTTGAAATACCCTCGCTTAAGGCTTTTCGTAAAACATCATTTAACCCATGATTTATCATCATTATTCCAAAAATCATCCTTAAGTGAAAACTTTAGTTTCAACATCTTCAAAATAAGTCATTTTTTGGTTCAAAAACGTTTTAAAACACATGGGGTTTATTGAGAAAATAATCCAGGGTTTAAGTTGCGGAAAAACATTTGGTCCCACTTAGATAAAACATTTTGCTTAAAAAGTAGCGAGGTTGTTACAATTCAATTACCATTACACAGCTTAAATGAAACCACACAATCTGTGACCTTCTAAACAGCCAGCTCTTGTAAAGTCATCTAAACTCCTCAACCTGAGTACACATCAAAATAAGTTAGGCAATTGGAATGCCTAGTGAGCTTACACGAGGTTGACCCATTTCGAGTGGGCAGTGAACTACCACACTCGGGACAAACCCCCAAAAATAGTTTTAACACACACTTCAAAAGTTATTTAAAACATCGTAAGGATTTATTCAAAATAGATAGCAATGATATGCAAATGCAATGCATGATGCAACTATCCCAAACCCATGTCCATCTCATAAAAGTCGAACTCACCACAATGGCACCTACCTAAGTTCACAAATGACACGCACAAAGCATGTCACCCGATCCTCGTATAGGCAAAACTAGGACTAGTGGTCATCACACTATCCCCATGAAGGTTAGCAACTCCCTCATGCAGTTTCCTATTGCCGGAAACAATCCCAAGACATCATTGAGGGTGGCCATCCAGCCCAAAAGGCCCTCTACATGGGTATAACATCATAAAGGTGGCCATCTCAGCCAAACATCATTAAACATCATTAAGGTCATCATAAGGTTCACTCGGTCAATCCCATCCTATATGCAATGCACAAATAGGATGCTCAAAACATCTTTCAAAACATCATCATAATCTTTATTTGAAAACATCTTTAGAAACTCATTTGCATGCAATGCACAAGTAGTAATCATATAACACATTGCACATAATAACATGCATGAAAAGTAATTGATAACACTCACAAAAAAGGTAGTGGGAAGGATGTGTACTCCCGGTAAACTCACCCCATGTCAACTGACGAGTCAACACTAACCCCACACAAGATTGCCATATCTGGAAGTGTCCCTAGACATCATCTCCTCGTTTCACAAATTTCCCTCAACTTCTCCAGCAACTTGCGACGGCTACCAAGACTCTGGCGGCCAATCATCTTCGGCGACAATACGGTCCAGAACTACTGTCTCCACCACCACTGCACCCCCACGTTGCTCCTCCATGGCTAATGCCCTCTGACGCCTTTCATCTATTCTCCAACGGCAAGCCTCCTTTGACAATCGCCGCTCCTCCGCCTTACTCCGACCAAAGCCCATCAAACCGCTCCCAACTCGTCATCTTATTTATCTCTGATGGCCGGAACCGAGCGTACCCTCCCCACATAACCGGGACTGGACTGCCAACTCCTCCGTGAAAGCCACTAAACCCGCTTGTCTTCTCCCTTTTCCTTCTAATTTTTCTAAGGACGCACTTAAGGCACACAACAGGTAGTTACAGGTCCGGTGGTGAATTAGTATACAGTTCCGCTGCCTCTTTCCCCTTCACGGTAGCACCCTCCTCCCTAGCCGGACCAATGAACTTGAAAACCCACAGCAGCTCCCACCGGAGGGTGTAGACCTAGCACCTGATAGCCAAACGTAACCGGGAACCTTACCGGAACTCGACCCAACCCAGATGTCTTCCTACGATCACTATAGGCCGGGTTAACTCCTACATCTTCGGCAACCAAGATCCATTTCACAACATTGTTCCCATCCTCGAGCTCGTCGGAGGATCCCAACACCACCACAGGGTCGTCGGAAGGGAAAGCTCCGGTCACCATTTCTCATACTCCTTCTAACAGTCCCTCACACTTGACTCTTTATCTTTAGAAATCAACACCTTCCTTCTCTAATTCACACTCTTACTATACTACCACAAAGCCAGCAAAAGTAACAGAAAATTTGGTCCCCTCCAATGTGCGATGTTGGAACAGAGGAAATGAGGACTCCATGATGATTCTTTGGTTATAATTTATTTAAATTTTTCCCTCATCTTATCATAAGTGCAACTTAGTCCCTCATGAACTACATAATGACTATTATTGCTCTTTTAGTCATATACTAAAATATGTGTACTTAAAAGAAACGATTTTACCAAAATACCCTCATGCAAATTCGAGTCATTAAAGTGATATTGCTTATAATTATCAAAAGTTTATAAAAATCGAATTAATCACATATAACGATATCACTATTTTTTTATAATGAAACATATCATTAATAAATTTCTATTTACAAAATTCCTAATGTGCCCTTCTAATACAATATGAATAATCAAATGTTAGTATGAGAAATAAAGGTATAAATTCTTAATTAAAGAATAAACATTAATGTTTAAAACATCTGCATATAGTAGCAAACGACTTATGAAACACTAGTTATCATCATTATTATAGTTTTTTGAAAATTATCTATTCATTTGTATTTAGTAAAAGTTTAAATTCATTTTAAATTTTCCAAAAGTTTTATTTTACCAAATTTTAGTCTAAATTATTTTAGGCCCAAAACATGGATATTACAACTATCCACCCCTTAAGAGGATTTCGTCCTCGGAATCACCAAGAAAGAATAAAGTACTAGCTTTTCCAAAATCTTAAAAAGTTAACCATATATAAGTCTTAAAACATCATTAATAAACTCAGAGTGCCTTTAATTCATCTTTTGTGCAAAACCACTTTACTTCAGGGAATTACTTGTCTAGATCTTCTTTTAACAAAACATTTTTCTTGTAACATGTAAACGTTAAATTTTGAAATCCTTCTCAACTTGAAACTTTGTATTTACAAAAATTAAACACTCGATTTTGTGGTTAATGTCTTTTAAGAGTTAGTGTCTTCCAAAAATTTAGCTCGTTTTTATGAAAAAGTATTTCTAAATTTTGAATATTTTATAATAACAAGATTCTTTTTTTTTCAAATTTTATTTTGGAATCCATCTATTTGAAAGTCTTACCAAAATTCTAAAGAGATCATCAATCTTGGGTATTAATACTGATTCATAATGGTCGCTTTATCCAATTTACTTCATGAAATTTTTATCCTTTAGTATAATGTATTTACTAGAAACGACTCATATAATTATTTAAAGTTGCAATCCTCCTTTAGGATATTATTTATTTATTTATTACATTGTTCTCATGTTCTTTAGTAGGGTAGGTTGTTTACTAACTCACACACTTCAAGCTGAGGGATGGTTCAAAACCTATGGCTTCTAGTCTCGTCATGCATCCTCATCTATAAGCATGAATTAGTAACCCAATATACCAACAAGTCTCTACACGTCAACTAAATCATCACTCACTATCGGGAAACTGAAAAATGAAATTCTTCTTTCGCCTCGCATAAGGGCCTTACTAGTTCAGACACGAAGGGTACGAAACACACTACTTTTACATTCACTTGGTCTTCTAGAGCTGAGGCAACATCACAAGCGTCTACATCAAGAAAATGTCAGATGGGTCTCAAAAGAAGATAAGGGTAAGGAAGAAAGGTTTAAGGGTCACGAAAAAAAATTCTTCAACAGCTCCAAGTCTTCACCTACCTTTTACTTCACTAACACCGTGCTCATCATGCTCCTTGCTAGCCCCAGATTGACACCACATTTCTACTAGTCTTCTAACACCTCTTCATTCCTTAATCGACTCCTCAAGGTTAAATCACCTTGTAAATCTCAATACTTCTCAAACTTTATCCAACGTAAGTTTTCTCTTTCTTCGCCTTCTATCATCCTTGGCAGTTGCCATTCACACGAAGTTGTTCCTCATGTTTCCATTCAAAATCCTTCAAAGTTGCACCTCATATCCACATAAGAATCCTCATGCACGAATCCCATTTGCCCAAAACATTCCTCATGTCAGCCCGAATTCACTAATAATGCAGTTAGAAACCTAATCATAAGCAAACATTTACCACTAAGTTCTAAAGGCCAACCACTTAAGAGTTCATACATCCTTAAAAGCATCATAGTTTAAGTCTAAGCACTACTCCTAGTACCTAGTTCACTTAAACTCATGCTCTGATATCAAATTGAAACACCCTCGCTTAAGGCTTTTCATAAAACATCTTTTAACCCATGATTTATCATCATTATTACAAAAATTATCCTTAAGTGAAAAATTTAGTTTCAACATCTTCAAAATAAGTCATTTTTTGGTTCAAAAAAGTTTTAAAACACATGGGGTTTATTGAGAAAATAATCCAGGGTTTAAGTTGCGGAAAAACATTTAGTCCCACTTAGATAAAACATTTTGTTTAAAAAGTAGCGAGGTTGTTACAATTCAATTACCATTACACAGCTTAAATGAAACCACACAATCTGTGGCCTTCTAAACAGCCAGCTCTTGTAAAGTCATCTAAACTCCTCAACCTGAGTACACATCAAAATAAGTTAGGCAATTAGAATGCCTACTGAGCTTACCCGAGGTTGACCCATTTCGAGTGGGCAGTGAACTACCATACTCGAGACAAACCCCCAAAAGTAGTTTTGACACACACTTCAAAAGTTATTTAAAACATCGTAATGATTTATTCAAAATAGATAGCTATGATATGCAAATGCAATGCATGATGCAACTATCCCAAACCAATGTCCATCTCATAAAAGTCCAACTCACCACAATGGCACCTACCTAAGTTCATAAATAACACGCACAAAGCATGTCACTCGATCCCCGTATAGGCAAAACTAGGACTAGTGGCCATCACACTAGCCCCATGAAGGTTAGCAACTCCCTCATGCAGTTTCCTATTGCCAGAAACAATCCTAAGCCATCATTGAGGGTGGCCATCCAGCCCAAAAGGCCCTCTACATGGGTATAACATCATAAAGTTGGCTATCTCAGCCAAACATCATTAAACATCATTAAGGTCATCATAAGGTTCACTCGGTCAATCCCATACTATATGCAATGCAATGCACAAATAGGATGCTCAAAACATCTTTCAAAACATCATCATAATCTTTATATGAAAACATCTTTAAAACTCATTTTCATGTAATGCACAAGTAGTAATCATATAACACATTGCACATAATAACATGCATGAAAAGTAATTGATAACACTCACAAAAAAGGTAGTGGGAAGGATGTGTACTCCCGGTAAACTCACCCCAGGTCAACTGACGAGTCAACACTAACCCCATACAAGATTTCCATATCTGGAAGTGTCCCTAGACATCATCTCCTCGTTTCATAAATTTCCCTCAACTTCTCCAGCAACTTGCGACGGCTACCAAGACTCCGGCGGCCAATCATCTTCGGCGACAATACGGTCCAGAACTACTGTCTCCACCACCACTGCACCCCACGTTGCTCCTCCATGGTCAATGCCCTCAGACGCCTTTCATCTATTCTCCAACGACAAGCCTCCTTTGACAATCGCCGCTCCTCTGCCTTACTCCGATCAAAGCCCATCAAATCGCTCCCAACTCGTCATCTTATTTATCTCTGATGGTCGGAACCGAGCGTACCCTCCCCACATAACCGGGACTGGACCGCCAACTCCTCCGTGAAAGCCACTAAACCCGCTTGTCTTCTCCCTTTTCCTTTTAATTTTTCTAAGGACGCACCCAAGGAACACAACAGGTAGTTACAGGTCCGGTGGTGAATTAGCATACAGTTCCACTGCCTCTTTCCCCTTCACGGTAGCACCCTCCTCCCCACCCGGACAAATGAACTTGAAAACCCACAGCAGCTCCCACCGGAGGGTGTAGACCTAGCACCTGATAGCCAAACGTAACCGGGAACCTTACCGAAACTCGACCCAACCCAGATGTCTTCCTACGATCACTATAGGCCGGGTTAACTCCTACATCTTCGGTGACCAAGATCCATTTCACAACATTGTTCCCATCCTCGAGCTCGTCGGAGGATCCCAACACCACCACAGGGTCGTCGAAAGGGAAAGCTCCGGTCACCATTTCTCATACTCCTTCTAACAGTCCCTCACACTCGACTCTTTCTCTCTAGAAATCAACATCTTCCTTCTCTAATTCACACTCTTCCTATACTACCACAAAGCCAGCACAAGTTACAGAAAATTTGGTCCCCTCCAATGTGCGATGTTGGAACAGAGGAAATGAGGACTCCATGATGATTCTTGAAACTTGGTTATAATTTATTAAAATTTTTCCCTCATCTTATCATAAGTGCAACTTAGTCCCTCATGAACTACATAATGACTATAATTACTCTTTTACTCATATACTAAAATATGTGTACTTAAAAGAAACGATTTTACCAAAATACCCTCATGCAAATTCGAGTCATTAAAGTGATATTGCTTATAATTATCGAAAGTTTATAAAAATCGAATTAATCACATATAACGATATCACTATTTTTTTATAATGAAACATATCATTAATAAATTTCTATTTACAAAATTCCTAATGTGCCCTTCTAATACAATATGAATAATCAAATGTTAATATGAGAAATAAAGGTATAAATTCTTAATTAAAGAATAAACATTAATGTTTAAAACATCTGCATATAGTAGCAAACGACTTATGAAACACTAGTTATCATCATTATTATAGTTTATTCATTTGTATTTAGTAAAAGTGTGAATTCATTTTAACTTTTCCAAAAGTTTTATTTTACCAAATTTTAGTCTAAATTATTTTAGGCCCAAAACATGGATGTTACAGTCTTCATTCAAACAAAAAGGGAGTACTTTATATGCATCGTGCATATTATTATAATCTACTCGTAAAGCTCATATATAGTTCTATAAAACCTTACATCTTCATAATCTTGAAAATTCAGATTTGTTGTTAATAAAAATATAAAAACAAGCTTATTTACATGTATATTGCATAGGTATCCATATCATCATCTTAATAGGTTTCGAGTTCAACATGGATTTATCTTTTGAATTCTGTTTAGCTGCAAGTAATAGAAACCAACATCATAAGTAAAAGAAAAAAACGATCACACATATACACCTTGTTGGTTATATGTCCATGGTCATAACAAGTTGGTAATATTACTATAAATAGTAGGGTCCTTTTGGGTTACACGTAAAAAAACAATTTGGCTAAAAGATATCGAATAATAAACATGAGGGCCTAAGTTTATTAATATATCAAAGTAAGGTATATTAATTAGAAACTAAAATAGAATAAAGGACTAAAGTGAAAATATCAACAGTTTTAATTTAAAATAGTCCTTATCTGCAAGGAAGGAGATAGGGATTAAAGGCACTATAAATATGTTGGATTAGGTATCTTAGTCATGACTATAATTGGTATATACTTGATTGATAGTAGCATAGTCCTTTTGGATTGCCCTCAACGCTAGCAATTAGACATGATAACTTTTAGAGAGAGAGGTTAATTTATTATATGATTAATAAATCAAGATAAATATTTTATTAATATATTATGAGGATAATATATTAATTAGAAATAGTAATATTTAATGTTAATCATAAATTAAATTGGAATTAATTTTGGGATTAATTGGATTAATTAAAAGTACCGGGGCTGAATTGTAATTGTTCAATAGTTGAGCAATAGATAATTAAGGAGGGATGATGGTGAACGAAAATATAAGGATTTGTCCTTATTATTATCACCGAATATATAGCAGATAATAAGGGTTTGAATTTAAGATAAAAGATTTATCTGGTTTAAAAATTCAAATAAGGCTTATTTTTAATGCTTATCTGCTATCACCATGGAGGCTATAAATAGACCCTCCTGGCTCCCATATTTCTACGCCACCTTTGCATTTAAAATTTAAAGGTTTTCATTCTTGAATTGAGCATGAGAAGTGTTTTAGAATTTTGGATTGACTTTGAAGAACCCTTTTTAAAAAAGTTATTTCATTTCATCAATTGAAGTGTTTGGATACTAAGCTTTGATGACAAGCCTTTGAGCTTCGTACACCACTCCAACTTTACCATTTAAGATAGATTACTTGAAATGTTCATATTCTCTACATGGTACTCGACTATGTTATAGGAGTTCCTTGTATTGTTATTTAAAACAGAAGAATAAGCCTTTGAGTGCTGATTTGTCTTTCTTTTGCACTCCCTTGTTTACCTTTTTACTTGTTTATTGTCTTTGAATCTTTTGACAATTTGTTTTCTGTTTATCTTTCTGAGTTTTTCTTTTTATTTCCATTTTGAATGTTATCTTTTCCTTTTTGGATTTGCTTATACGAAGAGTCAAAATTTCACCATTTACTTTCTTCCTTTGGCGCTTTTTGTTTTGTTTTGTGCAATCCTTGAGTTTTAGAAACTTCATTTAGCTCAATTTTGAAACATTAATGAAAAGAGTTTTAAATTTCAGTATCAAACAATGTTGGTACTATTTTTGAAGAAAACTTCGGAACACTTGAGTCATCCTGTGTAGTTCTGATGCTACATGATTAGTTTGATGTTGAAGCGAGTCAAGTTGAGTGGGGAGGTTAGGAATAGACATTATGTTAAGGAGATTAGAATCAAACTAAGCTTCGAATTGTAAAATAGCCTTAACCTTACTTCGAAGTCTGTTTTCTTACCAATGTTTCAAATCGATTTCCAAATACCTTTTAGTGCAATAAGGTATGTTCCTCAGAATCTAAAATCAAAGTTTTTTCCTTTAATCAGTTGATTCATGAAAAGAAGGTTAAACTTTGTCACTCATGCACTAAAAATTGTGTTTTGAACTTTAAAATGTTCACTCGTAATTTCGTTTTTGGTTTTTCTTTGAAACAACCTTTTAATCTAAGATTATTTACCCTTGAGATCTAAAATCAAATTAAGTTTCAAGATATTTAATCATTCAAGATAATTTTATTAATTAAAATTGTCTGATCCGAGGTGCTCCGAAGTAACAGAGGGCTTCGGAGTACTGCGGTGCAACCTTAAGTTGTTTTACTTGTTTTACTCCGATGAGCTCCGAAGCGACAAAGATCTTCGGAGTGCTACGGAGTGTTATTAATTTTTGTTTTTCAAATTAAAAAGACTAAGGAAAGAATGTGCAAATCTGAGTTTTAAAGTAGAGTGGATCCATCAATCATTCCAAGTCCACGAACAATTCTTGTGAATGCCTCTTCATTCAAAGCTTTAGTGAAGATGTCTGCCAATTGTTCAGTTGTGTGAACTAAGTGTACTTCAATATTCCACTCCTCAACATGACTTTTGATGAAGTGATAACGAAGAGCTATATGCTTCGTCTTAGAATGTTGTACAGGATTGTGGCATATATGAATGGCACTTTGTGAATCACAGAACAATGGTATTTTTCTCATGTTGATGGCATAGTCCTTCAGTTGGCTTTAAATCCAGATGATCTGTGAGGTACAAGCCGCAGCAGCCACATACTCAGCTTCAGCAGTTGAAATAGAGACACAAGTTTGCTTCTTAGATTGCCAACTGATTAGCTTCCCATCAAGGAATTGACAACCACCCGAAGTGCTCTTGCGATCAATAGAGCATCCACCAAGGTCTGAGTCTGAGTAGGCTTGAATGTAGAAGCCTGAATATGCTGGGTACCAAAGCCCATAAGCAGGTGTACCATGAAGATATCGAAAAATTGTTTTAACTGCAGCCAAGTGAGGTTCTCTTGGGTCAGCCTGGTATCTGGCACAGTTGTAGACTGCAAACATGATATCAGGGCGACTGGCTGTGAGATAAAGCAAGGATCCAATCATACTTCGGTATTGCTGGACGTCAGTCTTTGGTTTGTCCAATGAAGGATTCAGCCTTGTACACACAGGTAAGGGAACTTTTGCTTTGGAACAGTTAGTCATTCTGAAGCGTTCAAACAAACACTTCATATACTTTTGTTGATTGATAAAGATCCCTTCCTTTGATTGTTTTATATGTAATCCGAGAAAGAAGTTAATCTTTCTCATCATACTCATCTAAAACTTTCTTTTCATGAGTTTTTCAAAGTCTTTTGAGAGATTTGGGTCAGAGGATCCAAAGATTATGTCATCCACATAGATTTGGACTAACATCAAGTGAGATCCAACTTTCTTTCTTAAAAGTGTTGGATCCACTGATCCCTGTTTAAAATTTGACTCTTTTAGAAATTTTGTCAAGGTCTCATACCAAGCTATAAGAGCTTGTTTTAAACCATAGACAGCTTTGTCTAACACATAGCAATGGTTGGGATGTTCTTTACTTTCAAAACCATGTGGTTGTTCAACAAAAACTGTTTCTTCGAGATCACCATTCAGAAAAGCACATTTGACATCCATTTGATAGACATCAAAGTTTTTATGTGTGGCATAAGCCAAAAATATCCGAACTAATTCGAGTCTGGCAACGGGAGCGAATGTCTCTTCGTAGTCGATTCCCTCCTGTTGACAGTAACCCTTGACAACCAGCCTAGCTTTGTTCCGAACCACATTGCCTTCAGTGTCTAACTTATTTCAATAAACCCATTTCAGACCGATGATTGAAGCATTAGCATGTTTTGGAATTAGCCTCTAAACTTTATTTCTTTTAAATTCCTCTAATTCCAACTGCATTGCTTCAATCCAGTCAGGGTGACCGAAAGCATCCTTAACATTCTTAGGTTCAACTTTTGAGATAAAGACATTGAACATACACAACTCCGAAGTTTTGTTTAAATCAAGTTGTCTTTGGTGAAGTTGTGCACGAGTCAACATCCTATCTCGAATGTTACCGATGAATTGTGATAGTGGATGATTTTTCGTCCATTTGTCCAAAGGAGGATAGTTTGGATCAAAATCGGGAGGTCCTTCAGAATCAATATCCTCAATATCTGAAGGATATCCCGAAGTGGATGGAAAATAATTCATTATTAAATTATTGTTCGAGTTAATTGCGTTTGGATGTGGTGTGTGCAATTGTGAATATGAGTTTAGAGAATGCTCCCCCTCGACAGCAGTGGGTGTTGAGGAAGTGGTTGCTCTATCTGAAGCGACTGGAGTGGTTGAGTTCGGAGTAGAAATCTCTGGCTCCCCTGGATTGATGGATGTGGAGACATGATGGGAGGAATTTCCTGGATTGGTGAAGTTTGATTGTTGTTTGGCTCCCCCTCAACACTAGCATCCCCTTCATTTTGGCTTGAGGATTCCCCCTCAACATATGATGGTTTTTGTATACTACTTGTGGAAGAGTAATCGGGTCTGTCTGTGAGTTTGGACAGTTCGGACTCAAGATTGTCAGGTGCCCTGGCTTCGGATTCCACAGCCCTCACAGGTGGATCAAACAAATATGCAAAGTCTGTATCAAATGTAGTGATTGGCACAGCATCCACAGCAGGCTTTGGAAAGATAGATGACATTGGGAATGGATGCAAAGACTTCTTGATGTAGTAATCATCAAACCTCAGGTTGAATGTTTCTTCAATTTTTCGATTCCTCTTCTTCATGACTCTATAAGCTTTTGAGTCTTGAGAGTATCCAAGGAAACTTCCTTCTTCAGCCTTTTCATTGAACTTAGTCAGATGATCTTTCAAGTTCAAGATGAAACATCTACAACCAAAGATGTGAAGAAATTTGACATTTGGTTTTCTTCGGTTTAGTACTTCATAAGGTCTAATATGAAATCTCTTGTGAATGTAGGATCTATTTTGAGTGAAGCAAGCTGTAGAAATGGCTTCGGCCCAGAAGTACATGGGCAGGTTTGCAAAATTTAGCATTGTTCTAGCTGCTTCACACAAGGAACGATTTCTCCTTTCTACAACACCATTTTGTTGTGGAGAGTATGGTGCCGAGAAGTTGTGACTTATGCCCTTTGTTTTCAAGAATCCATCCAGAGTTTGATTTTTGAACTCTGAACCATTGTCACTGTGCACGGTTCGTACCTTCCTATTTAGCATCACTTCAATCTTCTTTATGAAGTTAATGATTTCTTCAGCAGCGTCCAATTTGTTTCTTAAAAATAAGACCCAAGTAAACCTTGAATAATCATCAACTATCACAAGAATGTATTTCTTCTTTCCGATTGATTCAACTGCGGATGGACCACACAAGTCCATATAGAGAAGTGAAAGGGGTTCGGTGATTTTAGGATTGATCACAGTTGGATGCCTTTGTTTTGTTTGCTTACCATGCTCACAAGCAAAACAAAGTGAATCATTGTCAAATTTGAGAGCAGGCATTCCATGAACCAAATCCATGGCCACTAACTTGTTTAAGTCCTTAAAATTCAAATGAGCAAGTCTTCGGTGCCAAAGCCAGCTAACATCGGAGTTGGCTTTTGAGAGAAGACATAAGGATTGCCCACCAGTTACAGGCTTTAGATTTAAGGGAAACATTGATCCCTTCCTTTCAGATCTGAGCAAGACATCGTTTGTTTCTTCTTTTGTGATGAGACTCCCTTGGTTGTTGAATGTAACTGCATTACCCGTTCCAACCACCAATTGAGATATACTCACAAGATTGTGTTTTAACCCTTCAACAAATGCTACTATGTTGATTGTAAATTGACCATTTGTAATTTTACCATAACCACGAATTGGGCATGTTTCATAGTTCCCAAAGCGTACATTTCCTGCATCCTCCAAGGTCCTATAATCCCTAAGATACTCCTTCTTCCCTGTCATGTGTCTTGAGCAGCCACTATCCATGTACCATTTCGCATCGTACTGCTCATTAGACATTACCTGCAATTAATCAAGGAGTTGGTACCCAATCAATCTTGGGTCCTCAGGGTAAGTGAAGGATTATTGGATCTATTTTTTTACGGCTTCTTCTGATATTTCATTAGCATTTAAGTTTATCAGATTCTCTGAAGTCTCATGTGATGAACATGATTTCAAAGAGTCTGAACATCATTCTGAGGAGCTATTTGTCAAATTTGTTGAGTCCAAAGTGGCTGACGTATTGTAAGTCTTCGGAACTCATTTTTGTTTGGATGATTTTGACTTTGAGGTTTTTGATGTATTCTTTTCACATGAAATTTTAGAACTCATTGATGTTTTTGAAGATTTGGTTTTAGCAGTAAGATTTTCTTTCAAATCATTTCTTTTCCAATTTTGTCTGGGAATTTCAATTGTTGATTTCCTAGAAATTGAACTACATAACGTAGAGGTACAAAGGTACTCTTCGTATGCCAATTTGAAATCATTTAGTGAAAGATTCTTATCTTTAAACAAATCCAAATTTTTGTCCAGCCATTGATGGAATGTATCTATCAGATTGTTGCCTTTGGAAAAAGTTTTCTTTGAGAGTTTTTAAAATTTTTGATTGGGAAAGTTTGGTTTTGTTGGTGTGAAATTTGGTTTGACATGTTGATTTTTGACTTCTGGAACCTTTGAATCAAATGGTTTTGTTCCAGAAGTTGAAGCAATTGCCTCAGCTGATTTCGAACCTCCGAAGGGAGTTTTTCTTTTGACAAGATTTAGAGTTTGTTTTGATTTCAAATTTGCAGCAATAGGTTTTTGAGTTGGTTTTGTAATCGTTATTGCTGGTTTTGACTTTTGAAGAGTTTGAGGTCTTTTCAAAATCTGAGGCTTTTGTGCTAGAGGCTTGGAAATAACAATTTTTGGTTTTGCACTGACCGTTTCAGAAAATTGTGACAACGGTACACTTTCACATGATTCCATTAATTGAAAGACATCCATCTTCGGAGTTGTGGGTTTCTCCATAACTTGAACTTGTTTGTCATTTTGATTTTTGTAAATGTGATTTTCATTTTTGACATCCAAAAGGTATGACATATTTTTGGGAATCTTTTCTTTTTCATAACAAAGACGATTGTAGATGTTATGGTCATACAAATCTTGTTTTCTTATGTTGATTTTTACTTCTATTCTTTCATTCATTTCGTTTTCAGCCATTTTAGAAGATGAAAAGAATCCTTCCTCAGTCATAGTGGAATTATCCTCCTCAATAAATCTTTTTACATCGTGTTCATCCAAAGGTAATCCACCCGATTTCACAAAGATGGCATTTTTGAAATAAGATATCTTCGGATAGATACAGGCCACTTGAACTAGTCTTTTCGAATTGTCCTTAAGATAATGATCATAAGAGACACAATCATCTGAAATTTGTAATTTTGATTTCACAATTTCTTTGTTTTCAAAAGTTTTAGTTTCACAAACAGCTTTTGCTTTTCCTTTGTCCTTCAAAGACAGTTGTGACATGTATTCGGAGGGCGGTGCGGATGCAGAGGATGATTTCAGTAAAGTTAATGAAGAACAATCAATTTCCTCCATATCTGAATCGCTTTGAGAATCACTCTCAGATGCAGTTTCAACAGTAACTGTTTCTTTGGTTTCTATTTAAGGAATATTCTTTTTCAAGATTGGGATTTCTTGTGGCAATAATTTCAACAAGTTATTAGCAGTGAGATGTTTTTTTACAAATATCAGACCATGTTTATACGAAGAATTTGTCACTTCGGACCCAGATACTATAGATTCACACTCATAGGATATACTATCAACTTCCTTAAGCTTAAACTCAATAAAAGGTAATAATTGTCTATGTTGAACATTGCACACGTCGGCTGAATGATAAATACGTGTAATATGAGCATATAAACGTTTTGCAGTTTCACAAAATATGTTGCGTTGTCTCAAAATTACATCATGATTGTTTAAAAGTTTTTCTCTATTCTCTTCTAGCAATGAGATTCTTAGGTTGGACTTTTCTAGGGCTAGCTTGAGACTTTCTACTCTCCCCCTCAAGCTGAGAATCTCCTGCTCACTGAGTGTCTCCCTATTTTTCGCGTCAATAAGCATTCTATGCATCACAGAACAATCACGAGTTATTTCATTTATGATAGGAGTTGATAGAGAAACAGGAATTTTAACAGATGAGAGAGGTTTGGATACCTGCTTAGGAATTGTCAGACGTGTGTCATTAGCCATTAGACAAATCTCATCCTCATCATCTGAAGTGTCGTCAGACCAGGTCTTCAGAATCCATGCAGCAACTATCTCATTCACCTCCGAAGTCTTGAAACCAATACCAGCTGTTGTTTTATAACCCGGCTTCTCCTCATCAGCTGTTTCATCAGAAGTACTTTTCTGAAAGCTCTTACCAGCATCATATGGCATGAAAGCAGTATGAGTTGGCTTTCTTACTTCATCATCTTCTGAATCAGATGACCAGACTTGATAAGATCCTTGATGATCCTCAGCAGCCATCAGGGCTAAATCTTTGGTCTTTTCCCTCACTTCTTCCAAATTTCTTGCATAGTATGCTTCATCCTTCACTTGAGGTTTCTTCTCATTTTGTTTGCGAAGCATATAATCTTTAGCAAAGTGATTTTTGCCCCGACAATAATTGCAGTCATAGCCTGAATCACCAGAAATTTTTTTCTCTTCGTTTTTCTCTTTTGATGACTCCGAAGTCTGTATTTTTTATGGCTTCAGAGTTGAAGACTTTGAGTTTTCCTCCTTCGGAGTGAACATCTCAGGCTTTGGTTTTGGATTGAAGTTAGGTTTGTTGAAATTCTTGACAAATGATTTCCTTGAGTTGTTTTTGATGAAAGATTTCTTAAATCTTCGGCTATTACCAGCATAGAGAGCAACTGTCTCTCCATTGTTATCAACCATATAAGCAGCAACTTCCTCATCACTATTTTCGTCTTCTTCTTTTGAAACAAGTGCTAATGAACCAGACCCAACAGACTCACTCCTTCGACCAACAATATCTGGTTCATGAGATTTGAGCAAATTGTACAGAGCAGCTAGCTTGTACTTTTCAATGTTCTCATATGATTTAACCATTAGCATGATGGGTCTCCATTCCTTACGAAGATTATAGAGAAATTTGATGTTGATCTCCTGTTGACTTCGTGTCTCACCATACTTATCCAGGGTATAGATCATATTACTAAGACGTTCATAACATGCTTCAAGAGACTCATTCTCTTCTTGTTTGAAGTTTCCAAAGTCAGGTAAAATTTCTTGAACCTTGCTTGTATGGAGAATCTTGTCACCTCCAAAACGAAGTGCAAGATTGTCCCACATTTCTTTGGCAGACTTCACATCAGCTATGTGATGACTGACATCAGGACCCAGTCCACTTCGTAGTTCACGCATGGCCCTTTCGTCATTTTCAAGTTTCCTCATGTCTACAGCGTTTAGAACTACAGCTTCTTCTCCATCAGGAACAACAAAGCGACCGGCAATGTCGGTATAAGGACCATCAGTTACAGATCTCCATAGATCTTTATCAAATCCAATCAGATAGTCCTTCATTCTTCCAGCCCAATAGTCATAGTAAGAGGTTACTAGAACTGGGGCTTTTGTTGCAGAACCAATGAGATTCGCATAATTAAGCATGTTGGCATAAGTTGCAGTAGAATCAGCCATTTTGAGTAGATTTCAACGAGATCTTTATCAGAAAAACGTATTGTGGAGTCGTGTAACAGATGCGGAAGACTATATCTAAGAAACAATTTAGATCTAGAACTGTAACACAGGAAAATATTCCTATCAACAAGTTTTTGAACTGACCTGCTCTGATACCACTTGTTGAGTGTTGAAATCGATTTAATAAGCAAACAGTTACTGGTGTTCTAACAGTTGGTGTTGTACATAAGCAATCACACAATATTTAGAATAATGAAGAACATATGAAGAACACGATGATATGTATAACTTGAGCCGAATGCTTGATTGATAGATTTAGGGTTTTACAATGGGACGATACAATCTCGTTTTTTGACACGGTATGGTATCACTAATATTTATACTTAATCAGTGATACGCATAGTACAACTTTATTACAGAGGATATCCTATCAGAGTACTAACCAATAGGATAATAGATTCATGCAACACGTAATGTACTATTACGCATGCCTGCAAAAGGTACTACAAAAGTAAGTCTTCGGATCCTCCAGGACAATCCCTTCGGAGTCTTCAGACATCGGTGTCTTCTATTATTGTTTGTCTTAGGGGTCTTTGACTAGGTCTTCGGATGGTTGAGCACTTCAGCACAAATAGTCTCAACAGTTTTACCCAAATGATATTCATCTTTCCAACATTCTATTATTTTTCGTTTGGCACTTTCCTTAGTAGAGATATTAAAAACCTAGAAATTTGTACTAATATTTGACCAATTCTAACATAAAGTCAATGACAATGAACAACTTTTCATTATTCATGAACATGTTAACAAATAGAGGTGGGTTTTACCTTTTGTTTTAGGAGAAGGCGCAAGCAAGAGATAAAAGGTTGCTTTAGATCACTAAATTGTTAACCATACATCATAGGACGAGAGAGATGGACATGGGAAATATGATATTTAACCGGGTGGAGATGGGTTGGAGAGCCAACAAGCAAAAGGTGAGACGTGGAGTATATAGCGAGTTTTTTTTTTATTACAAAATAGGGGATTTTAGTATGTGTCTTACAAAAATAGAGTAGAAAAAGATGTTGTTGCAAAACTAGGGTGCTTTTTCAAGTCCTATAAATGATACGGTTTTTCTTAAAAAGTTTTACAATTCCGACCTCTTGAAACTTACACTTTTAATCCTTCAACTTCTAGCCTATTTTTACTTTTAGCTTTTACATTTTAAAATTTTTTTATCCTAATTACATGTTATATATAGATCTATTTATTTAAAATATTTATTAAATTTTATATATTGTTTCTAACAATATATAAAATCAATTAAAAATGAAACTACACAAAATAAGACGAAATTAAAAATTAAAAAAATGAAATTACAAATACTTATGTCTTATATATCATTTATAAATTATCATCTCAAACAGTAAAAGAATCAAAAGCAAATAAAAAAACAGTACAACTATTTATTTGAAAAATCATAAAAATAATTACATGAATTATCAATAAACTATTCTCAATATATATTTTGTATTATAAATACGATTACCCGATACATATCATTCCATCACCATTCGTTGATAAATTTCTCTCAAATTTGTATTCTTGGTTTGCGTACTCCAATTTCAGACTTTCCTTCACAACTTAATCATAAGGTACATACTCTTGTCTAAAAATATTTTATATATTTAATGTGAAAACATAAATGATAAATGTAGCATAATAATTTACTTAATTTATTTTACAATTTATTGTGTAATTACGTTTTTGTTATCTACCATCATGCATGTGACGTCTCTTTGGTAAACATGACATCCATGCACAAAGCCACTTTTTCATCAGAGTTCGACTGCATCGAAGATGCTTATAGGATTGTGACAAAACTACAAATATGTGAAACCAGAGAAAATACGCACATTGTTCGTTATTTTCAACACATGTGTAAATGGAAGATGTAAAGATTTCCATGTTCACATGCATTTGCACTTTGTCGTCATAGAGGGGATAACCTAGCTAATATCACTATGCTTTTACACCACTTCTTCATGTTGAATATTGGTTGGAGTCAAATTGGACTATCAAAGTATATTACTCAAAAAAAAATTTAGAGGTCGAGATTGAAGGCATGCAAATCGATTTCGTAACTAGATGGACTTTGTCGTCCTGGTGAACCTTGTAGATGTGAGTTATGCTATTAACGTGGTTGCAACAGAAGAAATTGTCCAAATTCTCAACCAAAATTAATGCAATGTGAACCATGTAATATTTTATCGATGTTGTAATTAGTGTTTAATTCATCTAGTACTTCCGTGTTTAATTTCTCTTTTAATTTCGTGTTAGTTTGATAATGTAATTTCGTTTATAATTGATCTTATGATTTTATAACATTATAATATATTCAATATTTGTATCAATTAGAAGGTATTAATACTTCTTTTATAAATATTTAGATTGTTAGAGATAACACATAAACTTCTAATTAAATATTTTAAATAAATAAGTTTCTATATATAATGTAATTACGATAAGAAATAAAATGCTGACATATAAAACATATAAATAAAAAATAAGATAAAACTTGAGAGGTTAGAAATGTAACTTCAAAAGGTTTAAAATGAAACTCTAAAAACACCGTATCATTTTGTTGTGGGACCCTCGAAAGCCACCCTAGTTTTGTAACAATATATATATTTTTTTTTTTGGAAACCGGCAATTTAGTGGTCTCACCAGAGGGTACTCGACCCCGCCACCCAGGGCGGTTGGCGATTACCATAGGCGCAAGGCCTTTTCCCCTCAACCATGCCTCGCCTCCAGGGAAAATCCCCCACATGGGGTTAGCCGGATTCGAACTCCAGACCTTCCACCATATGGGTATATAACCCGGGTGCATCCACCCAGCTAGGCTAGGCTTCACTTGCTGTAACAATATTTTTTTACCATATTTTTGTAAAACATATTACAAATTCCTCTATTTTTGCAAAAAAAAAAAAAAAAAAAAAAAAAAAAAAAAAAAAAAAAAAACTCAGTATATAGCAGCAGAGAGAGATAGGAGATTCGAATTCGGAAAATCGAATACACAATTAACGCATCCGATTTTTAGGAATTGATTGTGGTTAAATTTGAATAGATATCAGATGCAGATTTTTAGGCTTGAATGAAATAAATAATAAATTTTGAAATTGAAAAAAAAAAAGAACCGAAAAACAAAAAAAACTTTAGACAGGAATAAATTGTAGAATTACTTGTTAGGGTGGGGGGAGTAGATCCCTCCCATCCCACTGAACCCACGCGCCACGTCAGCTTTTCTCTCTCCTCTCACTTCCATTTTCCCCATCTTTCACCAATCTTTCACCCATGGAACCAGTACCCACTGAACCCACAATGCCACATCATATATTTGATATTTAAATTCATTTATTAATTTAATAAATGATTTTTAATATTTAATTTAATATTATAAATAATGATAATATGCAATTAATAAAATAAAAATCACAAATAACATAAAATTAAAAAACCACACCATTACATAAATTAAAAAGAAAATTAATACCTAGAAATAAAATCCTAAATACGGAATAATAAAACCTAAATAACGGAAATGAAATACTAAAAACGTTAAAACACCTAGTGATCCAAAGTAGCTATGTATGTATGTTCGATGTGGTCTACAAGATCCGCAATCCGCACAAACAGTCGTCTACTCATTCGGAACCTATTTCTGAAATTAACATCCCCAAACTTTGAATTGGGGACAAAGTAATCTGCCATAAGCTGCTGCTCAGCAGTTTCTCGATCTCTGTGGAGAAAAGTTCTATGACGAGGAACGCTAGAACTTGCAGTATTTTGGAACATGAAATGTGCAGCTTCAGCAATAACCGCGATCGTATTCACATCGGTATCGTCATCAGACGATGACGATACCAACGACATAGGTTCATCCAGTAGTTTGCTGTGAACATACGAACCGGAAGAACTGGAAGAATCGGAAGAATCGGAAGAACTCGTTTCAATTTAAAATAAATTTGAAATGAGGGTTTTTTTTTTTGAAAATGGGAAAATAGAGTTAATGTTGAGAGGAAGAAAGAAGGGTAAAGGTGTGAGTTTTGAAGGAGTGAAGATGTGGTATTTATAGAGTTGAGGAAGGATAATATTTGGAAGATTAAATTTTTTTTTTTTTTAAATAATAGTGGATCATCGGCTTCACCAACCCAAGCCTCACCCCTCCACACCCGAACCCGCTCAACCCGAAGGAGAAGGGGCAGCGGTACCGGAGGTACCGGCGGTACCGCACCCTATTTTTCCTATCCCGCTGCGAGCCCGAACCACTACTCCGTGCACCCTTATGGACATGTGGTACTTAAAAGATTCATTTTACTAGAATAGATAGATTATAATATTATTACCCATATATATTTAGAAATTTTGTCTAACAGAGTTAGATAATCAATAAACATTCAATTTGCTTATTTATTTGGCTTATCACCATATCACGTTGGATAACCTGTAAAAAGCAAAAATCAAGTGTTTGGATAAGGATGTTCATAAGTTGCTTATGGCGGTGGGTAGCAGCAAATAAGGAGAAAATGAAGAAGTTAGTTCAGTATAACTTATCAAAAGCTCCGGTTAAGGCTGGGAAGACAAAAGACGTTTATGCCCTTTAACCTAGTGTATCCCTTAAAAGCCGTCAAAGAAATTCCGATGACTACCCATTACAATGATAGTAGCATGCAATATAAATTTGCTGAGGAAAAAAAACATTCCAATGACAGAATATACTTGAAACTTTTCAAATAAAATAAAAGACAAACGGGAATTCTAAAAATCAAACAGGAATGTTATGAGGGCATGGCCAAATTATTGCTTTTTCATGGGGGCCTGATTCTTCCACGGAGGGTTTTTATCCTTCCACATAAATAATTGGAACATTGACGATTATACCCTTGTTTTAATTATACCTTCCACCTTTCTTCTTCGTCTCCGCTTTCCCTCATTTGAACATACCTGTAGCCCCTAACGATAGCCACCTACCCTCACCCACACACCACCGTCCCCGATCACAAACCCTAAGAGATATGCCGCCCCTTGCTACAGTCGTCAACGTTCACCACTCTTCTGCCGCCCACCTTCTTTTTTGTCACAACCACCATCTTTCTCCGGTGACACCATAAATACCCCCTCCTGTTTCCTGTGTCCCAACACCAAATACAATAGCAAAGAAACACCATTCAAACCAGAAAATAAGAGTCGAGGAACAAACTGATTCCCATCGAATCCACCATCTCCTTCCTCCGATGAGTCATCCACCGCCGCTCAAAGATCCTCAATATTCAATTTATTCGGTGACTTTGTAAAAATCTAACATGCGCAGTGGGGTGTTAGGAGTCGTCGGGGCAATCGTCGTTTATTCTCTCTCTATAATCACGGTCATTACCGCGTGAAGCAGGCGGTGACGGTGGAGGAGAAGAAGCATCGGGGTTTTCGATTCCGACGGACTTGTTATTGTATTCGCCGTCGCCGTCTTCATCTCTGCGCTCTCGGCTACTACGACATTCCACTGCATTGACCGGCGTGTTCATCACCTCTCTGTCGTCGATGGAGATGCGAAAATTCCTAATCCTAAAACTGGAGTGTCTTCCGTAAAGAAATTGCAAATCGAAAAAGCTTCTTTTTTGTGTGATGAATGAGAAAAGCGTTGTGTAGAAACACAAAAATCAGTGGAAGAATAAAAGTGGGTTTAAGGGTATAATTGTCAATAATTTCATATTTCAGTGGACGAATAAAAAATAGCTGTGGAAAAATCAGCTCCCGAAACTGAAATAGTTTTTCGAACAATAAAGAATTATATATTCAATTGACCCAAAAAAATCAAACCAAAACGAAGCAAAAACATGAAGGGATCCATCATAGACGTCCTTTTTTATCCATTAACATGGTAAAAATCATACAAACTAATAAAACACAACATTATCCAATTTCTTTAAAAGGCTAGATAGTTAGGTTATTAAGTAGCCATGACAGGTCCACCGTTGACCGGTTTCTGATACACCCTGACCACCGGCGTCCCATCAGTCCCGTCATCCTTCACCCGCCACTCTCTGTCCTTCTTCCTCTGAGGCTTTTTATGGTGTTTATAAGAAGCTCCGGCAGGCGGCAGTTTCTTCCTCCGACCACCACCCACCCCTTTACTAAAACCCAACCCCAACCCATTAGCCATATCAAAACTCTCAAGATCCTCCAACACCTCTTCCAGCCTCCCTTCACCGGAATCGGAATCGGAATCGGATTCCTCACGACTTTCCGATGTCTCATCCTCCGCCGCCACCGCCGCCACCCCTGGCGGCAGTTGATAATGAGGCAATTTTCCGTCGATATAATCTTTCAAAATCTGACGGGCGGCTTTCGTTTCATCCGGTAAACCACTAGAAGCAACGTACCCACGAGACGCGCAATACGACCTCAAAAGCTCGGCCGCCAACGGCGGCCGGTTTTCCGCCTCGTAGGGTTTCGGTTTCGGGAGAGTGATATTATACACCGCCTCGATGACGTGTCTCGGAACGCGATCAGCCACCACCTGCACCGCCTCCCGGTGCTCCGTCATGCGGTGAATCGGTAAAACTCCGGACGCAATCATCTCGTACCGGGAACTCGTGAAGGACGGGAAAACCAACCCCGGGCAATCACATAACGTAAGTTTTTCGGTGATTATTAGGGTTTGGAAATGTTTGGTTTTCCCCGGGGTAGATGTGACACCGGTCCGTTTTGCCCCTACCAACGCGTTGATTGTTGAGCTTTTTCCAACATTAGGGTACCCTACGAATCCTACGGTTACATGATTGGATTGTGAGTTTGTCCTCCTTACGACTATTTCCTCGGCTTCGGATTGTAAACGGGACAATAACTCGTCCCGTGTGTATAATTTTGTATCGGTATCGATGGATTCAACGGACGAAGAAACCGGGTTTTTTCCTTCTAGTTCTGCGGTTGCAACTTTGGCGGACCAAAAGACGTAGAGAATGTCGTGTAGCTTGAAGTATTGTGCCCATTTTAATCTGCAAACAAAATGGTTAACGATCAGGATTCCATTCCATGACGTGTTTGTTGCGTAATGGACGGAATTGGAATCATGAATTTTTCATCTTTTATAGGGAGGGTGGAATGATTTTAATTCCAAGTTATAATACCAAAATACTGTCATCATATACTTGCTATATATAGAGAGAGTAAATTACAATTTTGGTTCCTGTGGTTTACACCAAATTACAGTTTTGGTCCTAGTTTTGAAAATCTTGCACTGATGGTCCCTGTGATTTTCAAATCTTTCACTTTTGGTCCCTGTGGTTTCTAAATCTTTCACTTTTGGCTCCTCCATCTGTTATCATTTGTGCAAAGAATAGGGACCAAAATTGAAAGATTTAGAAAGCACTGGGACCAAAAGTGAAAGATTTGAAAACCACAGAGACCATAAATACAAGATTTTTAAAACTAGGACCAAAACTGTAATTTGGTGTAAACCACAGGGACCAAAACTGTAATTTGGTGTAAACCACAAGGACCAAAACTGTAATTTACTCTATATAGAGTAAATTACAATTTTGGTCCTAGTTTTGAAAATCTTGCACTGATGGTCCCTGTGGTTTTCAAATCTTTCGCTTTTGGTCCCTGTGGCTTCTAAATCTTTCACTTTTGTCCCCTCCCTCTGTTATCATTTGTGCAAACAATAGGGACCAAAATTGAAAGATTTAGAAAGCACTGGGACGAAAAGTGAAAGATTTGAAAACCACATGGACCACAAATGGAAGATTTTTAAAACTAGGACCAAAACTGTGATTTGGTGTAAACCACAGGGACCAAAACTGTACTTTACTCATATATATATATATATATATTTACAATAAACAAAAATCTTTCGATTCCAAAAGGAATTAGTATTATTTGAGTTTTATCATAGAAATGAAGTTTTCAAACACTAACCTCACGGTATATGGTAAAAGATCGGCCTTGTTAATCAGTAGCAGTGTCCTTTTATGCTCATCTATTTCTCTTGCATATGCCTGCAATTTCACACAACCAATCAATCCACCAATAGTCTTTATTCTATATAATATATCTATAATAAATTATAATAGATCTATAATAAAATCCAACCGAGTGCACACAAGAACTTTGAAAAGAAGAAATAAAATTTTCCAAATAGGTTTAAAGCAGTAAGTATACCTCTAGGTCAGGACAGCGATAGAACAGTGGATTTCGTGCATCAACAACCATGACAAGCTGGAGATTAATTACAAGGTTAGTTATTTTTTGATATGGAAAAATATATTACAAGTAGGGATAATTACGAAAAAAGCACTGTATTTTGCCAAAAGTTCGATTTAACCACCAATTTTTAAAAGATTTGGAAATAACCACCAATTTTTGGTAAAAAGTTTCATCGAAGCCGTTATTACCGGTTCTTCCGGTCATAATGGTTGGGCTAAAACTTTTTGTAAAAATTGGTGGTTTATTAGAACAAATGAAAAATTGATGGTTAAACCAGAAAAAATAATGATGAAATAGTGTTTTTTTCGTAATTATATAAGTAAAGTGTAAACATTTTCTAGGACTAATTACGAAAAAGGCACTATATTTTGTCAAAAGTTCAATTTAACCACCAATTTTTAAGATTCGGAAATACCACCACTTTTTGGTAAAAAGTTTCATCGAAGCCATTATTACCAGCTTCTTCAGGTCATAATGGTCGGGTTGAAATTTTTTTCCAAAAATTGGTGGTTTTATTAAAACAAATGAAATATTGATGGTTAAACTAGAAAATTTGTTAAAATATAGTGCTTTTTTCGTTATTTGCCCTTACAAGTATATGGCTATATGCTATAATCAAAATGGTAATATAAACTTTGCATCAAAATTATTAATATGAAAAAGTCACAATAAGTCAACATACCAGATCACTACGTTCAACAACCCTCCAAAGTTGTCTCCATATATCAAGATTCTTCTCAAATGGTGTAAGAACAAGACTTTCATTTTCCTCAAGCCTGCAACACAACAAGAGTTAAGAGTTTTTTTCTTACCCAAAAGATTATTTGATTTGAGAATAAATAATTAAATTATTAAATACAACCTTGCAAGGCTACGCCGCCAAACTAAAAAGGCGCGCCTTTCATTGGCATCAAGCTCTTCAACGGTCATTTTAGCATTCCATGCTGGCCTGAGAGGTGATAAAGGATTAGAATAAATCTTTAAAATGAAAAACTACTACGATAAAAAGATCAATAAATACCTTCGTGGAACACTAAGACTGTTTGCATGCAATTCCTCCTCTTTCTTTTGAAGCTCTCTTCGTTCAGCAGTAGTCATTATCTCACTGGTGTTAGAACTTGACTCTCTATGTGGTCAAACACAGCCATCAATAAACACATGTATAAAAAGAAGATAACAACTAATAGACAAAATGAAAGGGAAAGTTAAAGATATTCATATGTTTGATTTTGTGCCAAAAAGGGCCTTGTATATGAAATCACACAAGCATTAGGTTACTACATAGGTCAAGTCTACAACAACAAAACGCAATTAAAATTAAACACACCAACCAAGCTACTTGCATGTAATATGTTCTTTCTAGGGCTCATTTGGAACTAAAGCAGGTAGATAAGGGCTTGCTATTGACCCTTGTTGCAGTCATATGTTGCATATACTTTACCATGGTAACATATTAACTTGAATAAGAAACAAACAAAATATCGAAATAAGATGGTTAGAGCAACGAACGACGTACAAATCAATAAGGGTGCTCACGGCGGCGGAGTTGTCGGCGGAGAATAGACGCACAGCTTCATCCGCTTGTTGGATTACAGCGTCGATATCGTTGACGTCGGTGATGGATTCAAGAACCTTCTTGTGTTGCCTATAGTAAACTTGACCCTTTTCCTTGGATTCTTGGATCATATGGTTGTGATGCTTCACTAGGGCTCTTCCCAAACTCGATTTATCGTTTTTCCCCATGGTCGGTCTGACGATGGACGTTTCTCAAATTCCTTTCTGTATGGGTTTGTGCCCAATATTCTGCTATGTGAATATGAAGAAGAAAGGGTGAAACAGATGGGTGGGAGTAATTGGCAGCCGAAGAAAGAGCCAGACCTAAAATATTGACTAAAAATGGATGATCGTGAACCGACCTTTTTCGGTTTTTTTTTTTTTTTTTTTTTTTTTTTTTGAGTGTGAAGTCACTCTTGTGGTTTGTCAAAGATTGTTAGGTGAAAGTTTGAATGAAGTTTTTTAAAGGTAGGAAGATTAGGTAGCCTCTTTTGTTGAAGGCAATATCTTCCTTGTTCATATTGAATTTCATTCATATTCTCATGCCTATAAATACAAGGCTGCATAACTCACCTATTGTACCACACCACAACAATGTAGTTGAATATAAACTCCTAGTTACCTGGTGGACGTAGGTCAGATTAGACCGAATCATGTTAAATTCTGGTATTCTTAATTTGTGAGTGAGTGTGTGAGTCTAGTGTTCGTATGTTAAGTGTCTCGATCCTAACAAGTGGTATCAGAGCTCCGGGTTTAAAGGAAGTCGTATATCGCGTATGCTCTGTGGTTGCAGCTTAGTCTGATCTTCCACATCAGAAATGAGGTTTCGATTAGCCTTATAAAATATTGTTTTTTTTTATCTATGGCTGAAGATGGGAGAGTTAAGATCGACAAATTCGATGGTCACGATTTCGGTTTCTGGAAAATGCAAATCGAAGACTATCTCTACCAAAAATGGTTACATGAACCTCTGTCTGAAGAGAAACCTTTTCACATGAGGCCGGAGGATTGGGAATTGTTAGACCGGCAGGCTCTTGGTGTGGTGAGGTTGTCATTGGCAAAGAACGTTGCTTACAACATTGTCAATGTGAAGACAACTCATGGGTTGATCAAGGCGCTATCTGACATGTACGAGAAACCATCAGCGTCGAATAAAGTTTTTCTGATCAGACAGTTGGTAAATTTGAAGATGATGGAGGGTAGTTCACCAACTGATCATATAAATGAATTCAATTCAATATTGTCGAGGTTAATATCGGTTGATATTAAATTTGAAGATGAAGTTCAGGCATTGCTGCTACTGTCATCTTTGCCTGAAAGTTGGTCCGGTACCGTCACAGCAGTCAGCAGTTCAGTCGGAGGTGCTAAGTTGACGTTCGAAAGCATTCGAAATTTAATCCTTAGTGATGATGTGCGCAGACGGAGTATCGGGGAATCTTCCAGTAGTCTTCTAAGCGCTGAAGACAGGGGAAGGAAGTCCAACAGAGGAGGCGGTGGTAGAGGAAGATCAAAGTCGAGAAAGAAAGGTCAGTCAAAGAACAGGTCGGATATTACCTGTTGGAACTGCAAGGAGAAAAGTCACTTCAGAAATCAGTGCCCAAAGCCTTCGGCAGACAAAGGCAAGAAGGAAGTCAATATGGCAGTAGATTCTGAAGCTGATGCGCTCATTTGCTGTGTTGAAAACTCAACAGAATCCTGGATCATGGATTCTGGTGCGTCGTTCCATGTTAGTCATTCCAGAGAAGTAATGCAGAATTTCCGGCAGTACAAAGGAAAGGTCAAACTAGCAGACAACAAGAGCCTGGATATTACAGGTGTTGGGGATGTGGTCCTCAAGACAACTTTAGGTACAGATTGAACTTTGAGGAATGTCAAGTTCATTCCTGACTTGAAGAGGATGTTAATATCCGTGGGGCAGCTTGATGATGAAGGTCACCATGTTACATTTGGTGATCATCAGTGGAAGGTGACAAAAGGGAATTTAGTTGTTGCTAGAGGACAGAAGCGGAGTACACTTTATATGGTGGAAGTTTCTGATGCCGAAGCACACGCTGTTGAAGAAGTTGGGGCATCTACTCTATGGCACCAAAGACTTGGGCATATGAGTGAGAAGAGAATGAAGATGCTAGTTTCCAAAGGAAGAATACCAGAGCTGAAGACTGTGAAAGTCGATTTCTGTGAGCCATGTGTTCTTGGCAAACAGAAGAAAGTTACTTTCAAGAAGGCTGGTCATCAGCCCAAGTCAAAAGAAAGTTGGTGAACTACACATTTTTTCTAAATTGGATAGTAGCATGAAGCCTATATAAAGGGTGGTGAAACATAAGAAAAAATGCACCAACGCACCACACAAAAACACAAACACAAACACACAACAAACACAAATAGATAGATAGATATATCAATAGCCTTTTGTGCAGAGTCTAGTTTGGCAGCCAAAAGTGCGAGTGATATTTTCTTGTGAGTGGTCAGACTACAAGTGCAGTTTAGCCTTGTATGATTGTAGTGTTTCCTTGGTGTTAATAAAACCCTCTCTCGTTTGCCCGTGGACGTAGATCGTGATCCCGTGACCGAACCACGTTAAATATTGTGTTCCGATTTTACATTTTCGTTTACCGTTTATTTCGGTAATTTTATTCCGCTCGTGTCACCGAAATCAAATATCGATTTGTTTGAAGTGCTTAACTCGTTTTGTTATATCCCAACAAACTGATTCAGTTTAAATTTTCAGTTTCTGATTCTCAGTTCGGTATTCCGCTGTAGTTTAAATAGGTTGATTATTTAACAGAGTTCAGAAGAACAGTCGTTAAGTTCAGAAAGGCTTCGTTTAGTGAAGATTGAAAAGTTGGTGGAAGACGCAGATTGAGGCATTATGTGTCAGAAAGTTCAAGATGTGGTATTGGTAAAGGGAGAAAATTAGAGAATTACAGAAGATCAGACGTTTAGACAAATCCAGCGATGATCAGAGTTTCACGGGTTCAAGAACAGATCATGGGATGAACAGATCAAGTAATTAAGAGAAAATCCGTTTTCGGTAGATCCAGCAGTGATTAGAAAGTCAGCAGACTTAGGTGTAATCACGGTATCAGAAAGTTCGGTGTTATTCATGACGTTGAGGTGTGGACATTCTTTAGAGTCGATGTCCAAATAGAGGAAATTCTGCTTCTGAGAATGTATCTGGGTTTGATGCATTGGGACTCAGTGGAAGGCAGTGAAGACTCTTAGGTCAAGAATTCTGGTGCTTCATTTCACGCTACCTACAGCAGTGAAGCACTGCAGAATCTGAAAGTTGGAGACTTTGGAAAGGTAAGACTTGTGAACGATGAATGTTCGCTGTATATGGTCGGATTACCATCTGAGGGAGTGACCGTCCCAGTTCAGAAGAGAAACAAAGTCCGGTTCACAGAATCTCATGGGCAGAAGAGGGTGACCTTTTTGCAAGTAGGAAGCCTAGAGCTACAAGGAAGATTCAAGTTGAACGAGCATGGAAAGGTTCAGAAAAATCAGTCGAAGGATATTGTGGCAATAAGAGCACAGAGTATTGTTTCAGTTGCAGGGTTTTGCAACAGTAGGAGCATAGATCGTGTTTCAATCATAGGTCCAGGACGACAGTGGATTTAGAACCAGTTTTCAGCTGTAAAAGTCTCTCCGTTTTTGATAACTTGCTAAATATGGAGAGTGTTGTTGTTTGTTCTCAGATTGTTCCAGGATTCGGTAGTTCGTTTTCAGTGGGAGCCGATAGGGACAGAGACAGGTCAAGGGCAGTTTAAGTCATGACGAACATGTTGAAACTCATGGGAGTTTTAACGGGCATTTCAGGTTAACTGATGAGAAGGCCGGGGTAACTAAGAAGGAGTTTACGGAAAATACAGATGCACAGTTGAAGCACAGGTGAAGATTGTTCCGTGGCTTCAAGTGGGAGATTGTTGAGTGTGAAGCCACTCTTGTGGTTTGTCAAATATTGTTAGGTGAAAGTTTGAATGAAGTTTTTCAAAGGTAGGAATATTTGGTAGCCTCTTTTGTTGAAGGCAATATCTTCCTTGTTCATATTGAATTTCATTCACATTCTCATGCCTATAAATACAAGGCTGCATAACTCACCCATTGTACCACACCACAACAATGTAGTTGAATATAAACTCCTAGTTACCTGGTGGACATAGGTCAGATTAGACCGAACCACGTTAAATTCTGGTGTTCTTAATTTGTGAGCTGAGTGTGTGAGTCTAGTGTTCGTATGCTAAGTGTCTCGATCCTAACATTTTTTACCATTAAAAAACTTTTAGTAGATTATTGAAGTGAATTGGACGAGATTCAAGTGAATTAAGAAAGAACATAATAACTAATAAAATGAATACACAATTAACGAAAAAGAAAAAAAATATTTGCGTCAAAAGTTACTTGTTCTAGTTAGTTTCATCATTTTGGTGTGACTAACATTCTAATAATTAGTTTTATTTGATTTGGTCTATTACTTTTTTAGTTCTTTACCATCATGTTCAGTTCCGTTCCATCCACCAAACGCTACATGTTGAAGTGAGACATTTATGTGTTTGTAGAAATAAATAGACGAGAACAAGGATAAAAATCTAATTGTGATTGTTATTAGAGAAATTATGAATTTTGTACTATTTTATGAATGAATAACTCAAGATAGGTTTGGAATTGGAAAAAAAACTCACATTATGAAAAATGAAGTCCTTGAAGATACGAGAATACATGAAAAAGAATGGAAGAAATTGGAATTAGGATGAAGAAGTTATGAAAGGTTGAAGTTGGACCAAAACTGTCAAAAATCAATGAATGATCAAGTTTAAGCTTGAATACCGAGAAATGTTACAAGAACTCGAAGAACTTCAATAAAGATAAAGTGTAGTTCTCATTGGGAAATATATGAGAAAGTTATGACATTGGGAAATGAGAGAAAACGACATTAGAAATGAAGAAAGTTGAAAAAAAAAATTCTAAGTGTTGAATGGTTATTTACACGGGTCGCGTAAAAGTGAAGAAGAAAACCATGCGGGTCACATGGAAAATACACAACAATTGATGCATCCCTTGTTAGCGAATGTCGGCCGCGTAAGTTCCTTTGCATTTACGCGCGGGTCGTGCAAAGTGCCACGCTGGGCACATATCAGGCACATAAGAGCGCGTGTACCCATCGAATCAGCCCATTTTTGACACCCAAACTCACTTTTAAAGTGGACAACTGCATTCCACTTTGATATGGTATTAATAGGGACGCGTAGGAGCTCATTTTCAGCCATTTTGAGCACTTTTCTCCCATATTTTTCTCTCCAATAACACTCGGTTTGTTCTTGGTGTAATAGTGTGTGTGGATTCAATCAAAATCAAATTTCAAGTTACTCAAAGGGATTTTTGGTGCAAATTACTCCTTGCAAGGTAAGAATCATTTCCCATGCATTTATTTAAGTTAAATTTATGGAATTTGGATTATAGCATGAACCCTAATTTTTGGGAAGTTAGAGATTTCATGAACTTGATGATGGCGTTATGGTAATATTAGTTGGATGATGTTTAGCTACCAAAAGTGCTACCTTAAACATCATCAAATCATCAATTTGAGTTAACACATGTGAATGAAGATTTGTATTAATCAAATTGATCAATGTTATGGATAAATTGTGATAGAATAAGGATAACTAGGTTATGAATAATTAAATGTTAGCTTTGTTATGATAAAATTGTTCAAGAAACATTTTAGTAAAGTTATGAATATACTTGTGAATTACCTCATGGAATTGAATTATGATTGTGGTACTAGTATTAAATATACTTGTAGGAAATAGTAAATGAGTTATGATCTTAAATTGAAGTATATTATCACATGGTCATTCTAAAGTGACTTAATGGATTAAGTGAATTAGGGGATTCTTGATAAAGGAATGGAATGTGTTATATGTATTAATGAATACATGTTATATATGAATTTAATAGGCGGTGATCAAGTTTGTGGAGACCAAGGGAAGGAAAGGGGGCTTTAGAGACATGGCTAATTCCTCCATAACCTTGACGTGAGTACATGAGGAGTTTTACCGGGTACAAAGCAACAAGTTTTTATGTTTAAATGTTTTGACAAATGTTTTCTAAAGCTTTAACTAAAGAGTATTGATTTATGTTGAAAGTTGAAATGATTTTATATGTTAGAAAGCTATATGAAGTAATGACCAATTTGTTATCATGTGAATTATGATAATTGAAATTGATAACTAAAGATGAAAGTAATGATCATGTTGTGCAGACTAGAACCTTACCCACAAGAAGGGGGTCAAACAGGCACTACTGGGATGGTACCTCCCATCGCAAAGTAGTTGTCTTGAGAACACCCTTATGGATAGATGTGTTCTATTCCATGAAGGGGATGAGGAAGTTACGCAATACACACCCTTACGTATGAATATGTTCTAATCCAGGAAAGCATTCACTGACAATACTGAAGCAACTCAGGTGTTTCACACCTCCTGAGTACCAGGAAAAAGACTAGGTGACTGATCAGCAATAGAAGTTTTTCTCGAATAAACAATAGAACCTACCAAATCTGAAACCTAAGAATCTCTCCAGTTCTTGGCCGATGTTTTGTAGTTATTGATTACGGGGTAAGACCCAGATCGACGAGATATGGTATAGTTATCGTAAGAAGAAGAGGCCCAAAAAATCGATGAAAACATAAAGATTGGGAACTATTCCCCGATGACAACAGAGAAGTTCAAAAGCAATGATCTTACCGATAGCGTTAGGAACGAGTTGTGTCACATGGAGCTTATAAATTTGTAGAACCTCGCCGAAGAAATCTGTAACACCCCATCTTTCATACACCTTAAGTGGTGTAATATTTTATAAAAACACAACATGTTATTAAACCTCGTATTTTTAAAAACCTTGTTTATGATACAAGTCACATCTTTGAAATTTAGGCTCCAACAAAAACAAATGAGTTGTAAAGATATTTAACAAACTTGGGGATTACAAACTCATATCAACACAACCATACTAAAGCAATAAAACATCTCAAAGCTAATGTCTCGTAATAAACCAACCTTACTAATGAAAATTCGGCATGACCTCTAGGTTATTCGAATAAATCCATACTAACCAGACTCAAGAGAAATATCCTAAACAAAACTCGGGACATAGCTAACATTACAATACAACTACAAGGGTTATTTTAAATCATAAACAAAAGGTCTCTCAATTGCATATCATAAATAGACCGCATTAGGGAATAACTCTATCTTCTTATCATCTTTTCTATCTATAATCCACATAATAGCATCTAAGTCTAGCACTTCTATCATCCAATTCCAACCATCTTGTTCCTGAGATACATAACATTAAGACAATAACATGTAAGACATAAATGCCTCGTGAGATACATCGATTTTAGACCCAACAATATATTAAGGTAAACCAATAATTTTAAAAGCATATTTCTCAATTTAAGTTTATGTAAACCAACACTTGAAACCACACTAAAAATTTATCCATAGAATCCATTTGAAATCATATTACAACTTATATCACCAATGTATGAGTTTTAGACCCAAACAAAGTTATGAAACATTAGTCTAAAATAAGTTTCCTCATTGTTAACATAACATGATATGAATCTAAGATCATGTAATGACACCCAAGAGTATGACTCAAATTTGCAAACCCAAGAGAAATTAGTGAAAATCAAGGCAACATTAAATCAATGATACAGGCGCCCCCGTACTATACACTTCTCTCTAAGGTAAGACATACTCACCCTACAAAGTCATGCCCGCTAAAGGTCCAAGGTATTTGAAAGCCTCCGTACTACCGAGCATGAATCCTAAAGTATTGAAAAGCCTCTGAGCTACTAAGGGTAGTCCAAAGTATCAGAAATCCTATGAGCTACTAAGGACTGTATCAATCGAAGGCTAGATGAAACAATTTCACTCCAAATCATGGTCAACATAATAGACTGCTACTTTACGACGGGGGTACCACCCCAATAGAGTCTATGTTATCTGTGTTGGATTAGGTGTCTAAGCCATGACTTATAATTGTATTTATCTTATGAATAAAAGCAAAGTCCATTTGGGTTGCCCTCATAGATGGAGGATAGATATATAGTTCAGTAGAGAGAATAGTTGATTTATTAATTGTATAATAAATCAATAGAAAATATATATATATGGTTTATTAATATATTTAAGTGTTAATATATTAATTAGAAACTATATTAATTAATTGAGATTTAATCTAGAATTAATTGGATTTAATTTAGAGATTAAATTAATTAATTAAAAGGTGCAGGGACTGGTTTGGCATTTATTCAATAGTTGAATAACTGGCCAGGTAAAACCAGGGACCAAAATGGCGCCACCCTGGAGGCTCCTCCAAAGTTTGGAGAAACCCTAATTAGGGTTTTGGTAAGCCTGGTCCAAGTGGTCAAAAGCCTTGTCCAGTTGGAGGCTCCTTAGGGTTTCAGGTGTAACCCTAGGAGGCTATAAAAGGAACTCCTTGGCACCTCATATTCACACCATCTCTCTCTCTCTGTGTTACTCTGCTGGACTGATTCTTCCATCACTTGGGTGTGACTTGCATTTGAGGCAGGATACTTTTGCTGCTGCTTGAAAGGATCATAAGATCAAAGGTTGGTTTTTCCTAATTCATCTTTAGAATTGAATTGTATACTTTAGGTTTTTAGTTCTAATCTTCATAGAAGAAAACATAAATCAATATTAGGGTTGCATGTGAACCATAGGAATTTTTGTGTTCATTGATTGCATAGAAACCCTTCAGTGGTATCAGAGCGAGCTTGTTTTCTTGTGAATTGATTTGAACTGCATGCTTATTTTTGCCTTGAGTGTTTTGCAATGAACACCTCATGGAGAGAGGCCAAAATCGATGCCAAGGCTAGGGTTTCCTAACCCTAGCCGCCACCCTCCTTTGGTCCCCGTTGATTGCTTGATTTACTTGCCATTATTATGTGTTGTTATTTTTGGTAACAAGATCAATTAAAATAACTTGAACCCTTCTTGCTTGGCTTGTAATTTTAGAGATTCATGGACCAATACAGATTAATTAATTTGATTAATTTGGTAATCTGTAACCTAGATTTAATTAGTTTAATTAATTGATTAATTAAAAGACCAATTAAATCAGTTTAAAGAATTAATTAAAATTTTCAAAAAATTAGTAATAATTTGCAAAAATTATGATAAAATTAATTCTAAAATATTTTAATGAGATTAAAATATATCTTATATATATTTATGATTAAAAGTTAATTTAATATATATAAAAAAATTGGTTAGTCTACCGCTAGTAAGCCTCATTCACAAAATTGTCCTATAAAGAGGGTATAAGGCGACTGACTATAAAATGTTAGTCTAATGGGTATCTACTCTTACCCACCGCTCTCCTGGTCAGTCGAGTGTCGTTAGCCGAACGGGTATGATAGAACCGCTAAGCCTCTTAAAAGTATAATGCTATAATTGAAAGTACTAGAACCCTAAAACAAATCCCAATCTAGTTACTTTAGGTTAAAAATGTGAATTGGTGCTAATCCATGAAATTGCACATTGCACTTTGTGGAACGTTGGTGGAGCGTGTGTGGTTTACCGGCACGCCAACTAGGGTCCACAAAGAGTCGCAATGGGTTTCTTGATTTTGTCATTACTAACGGAGCGTGTGTGGTTTACCGGCACGTTAATTAGAGATGACAATTGACTTCAATAGTACCAAGCAATTTGCATGGTTATTCACACCCGGTTTGTGATCCTCGGTATCCTAGTCACAAACAGCGGGGCATTCCCGAGATTAAAACATGCTATCGAACAGTTCGGTAAATCTCAAAGAAACTAGGAATTCCATTATAATATGATTATGTTTCCGCGGTGGAATTGACTGAATCGTCATTCGCCTACCTTGTAAAATTTACAATATTGATTACGGCATCCCTTTTTGGTATTGTAGATTGTTATTGTAGGATCCTAGCCTTATATTTGTTCTTGGGTGAATATAAGGATTATTATTATTATTATTATATCTAATTAAAACTACCTTCTTCTTGTTCAGATGTCTTCTGACCAATCCGTTCCCAACTCAAATCCCGGTAATGTCACCTCGATTCTGTCATTATGCTCAAAGGTGACGTTGGACGGCACAAACTATAATGACTAGATCCGCAAAATCAAAATGGCTCTAAGGTTTGAACATAAAGAGTATGTTCTAGAAACTGAGCTTGTTGATGTGGACATTGAAACCGCTACTCTTGAGGAAATCGCTGCGTACACCAAACACTCTGATGATGCAACCAAAGTGGCTTGCATCATGATCGCTACTATGAACCCTGAACTACAGCGTATCTATGAGGACTATTGGCCTTACGAGATGCACAAAGAGATCGCGGAAAGGTTCCGCAAGCAAGAGCGCATCGAGAGGCGTGAGGTTGTAAAAGCTTTCACTAACAGCAAGCCCAAGGAGGGCGAGTCCATCTGTGCACATGTGCAGAGGATGCATGGTTATGTGGAAAGGCTTAGAAAGCTGGAAATGCCTGTCCATGAGGATTTAGCAGTTGACATAGTGCTGAACTCCTTACTCAGTTCTTATGACCAGTTCACACTGGCGTATCAATTGAACAACAACCAGGCAAACCTAGCTGAGTTACACCGCATACTTCGTACGGCTGAGGAAGAGATGAAGGGAAAGGCTGTGCTCCCTATCAACCCGCCTGTCCTGGCTATTGGCTCCGGAAAGGGAAAGAAACGGAAAGGCCCTCCTAAGTAGAACTGGAGGGAAAAGACTCATGTCGGGTCATCTAGCGGTGCCCCGAAAGGTAAGTCTTCCGGAATTCCACATGTTCGGAACCCCAAAGAGGTCGACTACTTTTACTGCAAGCAGAAGGGTCATTGGAAGAGGAGCTGCCCAACGTATCTGTAAGATGTCAAGGACGGTAAAGTGAAACCGTCACAGGCAGGTACGTATTTTATATCTAATAACTCATCTTTTTCCCGTTCATGGGTCCTTGATACAGGATGTGGTTTTCATATCTGTTCTGATTTGCAGGGCCTAGAGGAAAGTAGGGAGCTAGAGCATGGCAGACTGAACCTGGTCATGGGGAATAGGCAAACGTCACCTGTTACCAAGATCGGTGTTTATGGACTGATGCTGAGTAGTGGAGTTAGATTAGAATTACTTAATTGTTGCTATGCGCCTGATATGGCAAAGAACATAATTTCGTTTCATGCATTGTTTAAACAAGGTTTTTATTACGAGTTTAATAAATTGAATGGTTCAATTTCAGTTTTCAAAAATAATGTTTTCATATTTAATGCTATGCCTTGTGATGGAGTGTATGAATCTATTATGTGTGTTGACAATTATGGTAAAAATGTTTTAACCATTGATGCTTCAAGCGGTGTAGAAAAGGCATGTCCGTGGCATTGTCGCCTTGGCCATATAAACAAGAAACGCATCGCCCAACTCCAAAAGGATGGAGTGTTGGAATCATTCGACCTCGGGTCGGATGATGTATGCGAATCTTGCTTACTTGGCAAGATGACAAAATCACCATTCAAAGGTTCCTTTGAAAGAGGTGAAGGTCTGTTGGATATCATACACACAGATGTGTGTGGTCCCTTCAGAACAACCATTAAAGATGGCACGCGGTTCTATATGACCTTTACCGACGATTTTAGTAGATATGGGTATGTCTACTTAATCAAGAATAAGTCGGATACCTTTGAAAAGTTCAAAGAGTTTAAGAATGAAGCGGAAAATCAATTGGGCAGAAAGATAAAGATGCTTAGATCCGACAGAGGCGGTGAGTATCTTAGTATTGAGTTTCTCGATTACCTCAAGGAATATGGAATTGTTTCACAGTTGTCGCCTCCAAGAACACCTCAGCTGAATGGTGTTGCTGAAAGACGAAACCGAACCTTGTTGGACATGGTTCGTTCCATGATGAGTCGAGCCTCACTTCCAATCCATTTCTGGGGGTATGCCTTAGAGACTTCCGCCCATATCCTAAATCTTGTCCCAACCAAAAAGGTTGCGAAAACACCGTACGAGATGTGGACGGGGAAATTTCCCTCGTTGGCACACATCAAAGTCTGGGGTTGTGAAGCATTCGTGAGACGAGATACTTCAGATAAGCTCGCAGAAAGAAGTGAGAGGTGTTACTTCATCGGATACCCGAAACAGTCTTTTGGATACTTGTTCTACAGACCGATCGAGGACGTGGTCTTTGTAGCGAGACGGGGGTTCTTTCAAGAGAGAGAACTCATATCCAAAGAGGACAGTGGGAGTATGATCGATCTCGAAGAAATTCAGGAGACGCCCGATGAAACAACCTTGGAAGAATCTAGCAACCAACATGCGGAATAAGTTCCTGTTGGACCCACCGACATTTCGTTGCCCCTTAGGCGTTCAGGTAGAGTTAGCATGCCGCTCGAGTTCTATGGTTTCCATATTACTTCGGACGGAGACACGTTAGTCAGTGATCGTACATTGACTAATTTGGATGAGCCGGCTAACTACCGTGAAGCAGTGGCAGGCCCCGAGTTTGCAAAATGGAAAGAGGCAATGGACAGCGAGATAGAGTCCATGTATGACAATCAAGTTTGGAACTTGGTTGACAATGTACCGGGTCGAAGGACAGTCGGATGCAAGTGGATCTTCAAAAAGAAGACCGACATGGATGGAAAGGTGCACACTTATAAAGCTCGGCTGGTTGCGAAGGGATTCACTCAAACCCCGGGGGTTGACTATGATGAAACCTTCTCACCAGTAGCCAAGATTAAGTCAATCAGGATAATGCTTGCCATAGCTGCATTTCATGATTATGAAATCTGGCAGATGGATGTCAAAACCGCTTTCCTTAATGGGAAACTGACTGAAGATGTTTACATGAGTCAGCCAGAAGGTTTTGTAGACACAAAGCACCCTGATAAAGTATGTAAGCTTGAAAGATCAATCTACGGGTTGAAGCAAGCATCTCGCAGTTGGAATCTTTGCTTCCATGAGAAAGTCAAAGAGTTTGGCTTCTCTAGGAGTGAAGATAAGTCCTGTGTATATGTCAAGGCTAGTGGGAGTATAGTCACTTTTCTGGTGCTGTATGTTGATGACATACTGCTCATGGGAAACGACATTCCGACCTTGCAGAATGTTAAGGCTTGGCTTGGGAAGTGTTTCGCCATGAAAGACCTAGGGGAAGCTGCTTATATTCTCGGGATAAGAATACTTAGAGATAGAAAGAGAAAATTGATAGGTCTAAGCCAGTGTACGTATTTGGAAAAGGTGTTAAAAAGGTTTAACATGGAAAATTCCAAAAGGGGAGAGCTACCAATCCTAAGTGGTGTTAAATTGAGTAAGACTCAAAGTCCGAGTACCGATGAGGAAATAGCTGAAATGAGTCGGGTACCTTATGCATCGGCAGTAGGGTCGATCATGTATGCTATGATATGTACTCGTCCCGACGTATCCTATGCACTGAGCATGGTTAGTCGGTTCCAAGGCAATCCTGGAAAAGCACATTGGATTGCAGTCAAGAACATACTCAAGTATCTACGAAGGACAAAGAATAGGGTATTAGTCCTTGGTGGCAGTGATGAGTTAAAAGTGAGTGGATATACAGATGCCAGTTTCCAGACAGATAGGACAGTGGACGGTCCCAGTCGGGCTGGGTATTTCTTTTGAACGGTGGAGCGGTCACTTGGAAAAGTTCCAAGCAGGAAACGGTGGCTGATTCAACGTGCGAATCAGAGTACATCGCAGCAAGTGAAGCGTCTAAGGAAGCGGCTTAGCTGAAGAACTTCATCGGGGACCTTGGAGTTGTCCCGAGCATTTAGGAGCCGGTGGAACTTTTCTGCAATAATGAAGGAGCGGTCGCCTTGGAAAAGGAACCGCGGGACCATGGAAAGTCCAGGAATATCGAAAGAAAGTACCACTACATTCGACATCAAGTAGAAGAAGGGCACTTACTGGTTAAGCGAGTATCATCCGAGGACAATCCTGCAGATCCTTTGACTAAGGCTCTGAATAGGATCAAGCACAATCAGCATGCTCGGAGCATTAGATTGAAGGATGATATTAGTTTTAGTAATTAGATAGATTAGAAACTTGTAACAGTATAAATGTAATTGACTCGGTGATTTTATAATAGAGATTTATAAATGAGTATTGTTACTGCCTTTGTCAATTGTTTATTTCTGTGTTTCTATATTTGCATGTTTAACTTCCTTAATAATTGGATTATTTAAAACTCCACAGTCGATCATACTGTTAGGAAGTAAGTATGAACTAAGACTGTCATGAAATGGTTGCAGACTGTCTAAAGAGTCAGACATTGCAGTGAGACTGCTGCAACGTTCATGAGTACTTAGAAATAGAGATTTGAGTATTGGATAAACCCGCGCTTAACAAATTGCTTCATGGATTATATCACGAGCAATGTTAAGACGATAATATCCGGTGATCTTTAAGTGGAGAGATATGATCTGTTATTTGCGATACAAGTACTTATTGACAATACGAAACCGCGCCAGTAACTCGGTGCTATAAAACGCATTGTTGTATGTATTTGGACCCACAAAAGTTATGGACATATGAGTTGAAACTTATCCGTCCCCTGACCCGATGGGAAACAGATATTTGTAGGCCTCTCGATGATTTTAAAGTTGACTGAAAGTGTTGGCCAACCGGGACTTAATTGATGTGTTCAATTATGTGACATCCCGGAAATTTAGGTCTAGAACTATAAATAGTCAATTCACCGCAAACCTCTTTGTAACCTGACCTTTAAACTTTAAAGCATATTTTGGAAAATATATAGATTCATTACAATTAAAATAAGATATGAGATAAAATCTTACTTCCTATAATGGAATATCTCAAGCACAAACTGAAACCCTAGTTAATACGTCTGAAAAACTGAAAATAAGTATTAACCATTTGTGAAACAAAACAAGCAATCTAACCTCAGAGTACATGTTTCCCTGATTCCGAAAATATAAATAACATTCAAAACGGAGCTCATATGCAAAAGTTACGACTGTTATAAGAAAACAAGCCAAAACAAACCAGTGTAACACTGATTTTCTTTAACTACATAAATCGTTTCGATCCGTTGAGGCACTTGCGCACCTCATATGGAAATTCCGAGAACATTATTGGACTCAGACTATGGTCTATTATTGGATTCCATACTCGAAATATTTTTAGTAAAAATATTTATAAAAGTCAACTAATCGGATACTGCGGATAAATGAACGCAATATTTAAACGCGATTTCCCGATGTTCTGCAACTCGAAAAAATTATATGTTTAGGTTTCTAGAATCAGTGCACTCGGCTCAACAATTCTCCGGTCTCGAAAAAATTATTATACATTGGGATCTTGCGCACGAATTATGTCATCCACGACATCACTTTCACCAACCCCAACTACTCCATGAGACTATAAATAAGAGGCTTTGCATCTCATTTTTCTTCACCAATTCACCAAAGCTTCTAGCTTTTTCTTTCTTTCTCAAATTGCTCTCCTTTTGGCCAAGAACACAACCACCATTGGCCATCGCTCCACTACCGTCGCACCATCACTTCGCCGCACAAAACCTTGTTGTTTTGTGGTGTTATTTCGCGGTGCTTCTCAAAAACGATCGTTCTTATATCTAAACTGAATTCACGCTTCAAATGTGAGTGTTACGGCCCCTTTGTCTATGTTTTTATATATTATTGGGGAGAATACATGTGCAATACAAACATTTACCAATTTCATATCAAGTTTTATAAATGTTATTATAGCTTTATAAAATGTTTTCAATAAGCGAGTACTGTACACTATTACGTATATACTTATCAACATACTTGGCTTTTATAACAAAAACCATTTTGGGATGAGACTTGTCTATCCTACATTTATCAATGGCTTAGATAGTGAGACACTATTCATAACTAAGTAGAAATACCTAGACCCCACACTACTATAACCGTTAATCAAGCAGAGCGAGATACATATGTATAGATCTATACGGGTTGACACCCCCACCTATGGTTGTTAGCTACAACTTCGACTTGCAAATCGATGTAGGTGATACTTATCTTTTTCATTACTACGACGTCCATGAAGCGTTGTAGGGGGTACATTTCAGTCGAATAGCTTGGTTATAAGACTCAACTATAAGCATTGATGGTTTTCTCATAAACATACATATCATTTATAAGTATGGTATTACTTATGGTTTTCAAAAACTCTATACAATTCATTTATAAGTATGGTATTACTTACGATTTTTAGCAACTCTTTACAAACTCATTTACAAGTATGATTATACTTACAAAAGGAATACTTTTAGTTATTTTAAAAGTATCAGTGCTGTGTTCAGCATAAAACCTGTAACTCTCACCAACCTTGTGTTGACCCTCAAAACTACATGTATTCTCAGGAAATCAATGAGACTTTCAGAAGATGGAAATCTTCACGGATTTCAGGCAACCTATTTTGTTATATCTGTTAACGCATTTCATGTACTCTACTATTATTATTTGTAAGAACCATGTATTCAAACTTCAAGATGAAATACAACTATCCTTTGGTTTATTGTTGTACTTGTACTGTATATTCAATTGCCTGTGATCCAAGAACTTAGTCGCACAGCCCGGCATGTTCCGCCGCCTCGGTCCGGGGTGTGACAAATTAGTAGTCTCTAAAGTCATGTGCAAACCAGAAATCGAGAAACAGAGTATCAGACCAAGATTAATGTTAGTCCATGTCTTGAGTCTGAAAATATCCTGTTGGATGGAGGATCATCAGATCACTTATCTTTGGACAGAATTGACTGGGTCAGAGTTCAGGCAATTAAAGTCATAGACTTATCCAAGTGGGAGACTGTTGGATTAGGTGTCTAAGCCATGACTTATAATTGTATTTATCTTATGAATAAAAGCAAAGTCCATTTGGGTTGCCCTCATAGATGGAGGATAGATATATAGTTCAGTAGAGAGAATAGTTGATTTATTAATTGTATAATAAATCAATAGAAAATATATATATGGTTTATTAATATATTTAAGTGTTAATATATTAATTAGAAACTATATTAATTAATTGAGATTTAATCTAGAATTAATTGGATTTAATTTAGAGATTAAATAAATTAATTAAAAGGTGTAGGGACTGGTTTGGAATTTATTCAATAGTTGAATAACTGGCCAGGTAAAACCAGGGACCAAAATGGCGCCACCCTGGAGGCTCCTCCAGGGTTTGGCGAAACCCTAATTATGGTTTTGGTAAGCCTGGTCCAAGTGGTCAAAAGCCTTGTCCAGTTGGAGGCTCCTTAGGGTTTCAGGTGTAACCCTAGGAGGCTATAAAAGGAACTCCCTGGCACCTCATATTCACGCCATCTCTCTCTCTGTGTTACTCTGCTGGACTGATTCTTCCATCACTTGGGTGTGACTTGCATTTGAGGCAGGATACTTTTGCTGCTGCTTGAAAGGATCATAAGATCAAAGGTTGGTTTTTCCTAATTCATCTTTAGAATTGAATTGTATCCTTTAGGTTTTTAGTTCTAATCTTCATAGAAGAAAACATAGATCAATATTAGGGTTGCATGTGAACCATAGGAATTTTTGTGTTCATTGATTGCATAGAAACCCTTCAATCTGGTCCGGACTTCTAACATGAATGCATTCATCATCACAAATAATTTAACAAATTTCCATATTCAACAATTCAAACCCACAAGGACACTTGACTTCATAACACAAAGTTTGGGTCCATGAGACCCAACATTTAAAACTTTGAAATAGAACTTGATCCAAAACTCAAAAGATTTCAAAATCACATTGATAATCATGTATTCACATTTCTTTCAAAAAACAAGCATTTTGCATAACATCATAAGGAATTATACTTTTCAAGCTTTAAGAGTCAAAACACATTTCATGATCAGAACCAACAATGTCATAAGCAAATAACCTAAATTCACATAAGCCTTTCGGAAAAGCATTTGTAAGATTTAATTTCTGCATTAATAAGCAAATTTCTTGAAAACTATAAACATATAAGCATACTTCTAAACTTGTATGAAACAAAGCATTTCATCATCAAATCATTTAGTGTTTAGAACCTGGTAGTTAAAGTCTTGTTGCTATGCGGCCAGTTGAAAAGTCCACATGTACTCACCTTAGTAGCCAAGTATGTCTAGCTACACTAATCCTGTAATGCCCCAAAATTTCAATAAAAAATTTTCTTTAAAAATGTAAGTAAAAACATAGATAATCTTATTAACATGCTTAAGCGGTGTTTATCAAAACTATTATCAGAGTGTATATGTCCCATAATGATATAAATCTTAATAATATAACTGCAAATCATAAATGTGCGATGCGCCGCCGTCATGCCGAGCTCACCCCTTTATCAACTGAAGTACCTGAAAATGTTTTAAAATCAACGGGTAAGCATAAAGCTTAGTGAGTTCCACAAATTACCATACATGCCCACACATTAAACAACCCGTCCTCGAGAACGACCCGACCCTACCCGCCATACAACAGCTACGGGCGTCCATCATACAACAGCTATGGACACGGGAAGGTTCTACCCATCATACAACAGCTATGGGTTCCCGGTTATGGCCCAGCCCATCATACAACAGCTATGGGATAAGGCAATAGTCCAACTCGCCATACAACAGCTACGAGGGGACACGCATCAGTACTGAGCCCACAACAAATAACCACAGATATAGAGCAAATCATATAACTGTAAATAACACACAAGATGCCTAACATGCAACATCATATAGTAAGGTGAGGATACTCACCTGAATCACAACCGTCCGGATAATCGCTAATATCCCAAACTAGGCTCGTCCGATCACCTAAATCCCACATACACAACATATCAATTACTGACTAGGCTCTTACAGACCTGTCTAAAGGTTAGACTCACTATTTGCCATCAAACCGTGGTCAAAACTAAATTCCTGGTCAAACAGTCGCTCGCCGCGGCGTGGCTCCTTGCCCTACGCGCCGCGGCTACCATTGCACAATTACGGGGTTTCAGCCGAGTCCGCGCCGCTGACATAGCCAGTCCGCGTCGTGGCTCGTAACATTCCAAAATGTTTTTCAGCGATTAACAGTACATCAATCGGCTAGGGTTCCTTTCTACACCCTTCCTGGGATCAGAAACTACCCTAAGGTCACTTCCTTATGGACATGCAAGTCCATGCATGTCCTTGGTTCAAACCCTAAGGGCTACAAATCGTCTAAAGCTACAAACCAATTGGTAACACCATATGACTGGATAAAAAGGAAAGTCAGAAGAGTAAATCTTCTTACCTCACTTCTGAAGGACGGAGCGATGCCCACGACCCGTCCTAAACCTTCTCCCGCGTTGGATCTCCTTCTTCTAATCTCCCAAAACCTTCAAAGCCTCGAGACCAAAGAGTATCTGCCGAAACCAGACGCCTCTACTCTAGAAACTCCCCAAAAACACGAACCCTAGGGCTGGGTCCCTTTATATAGGCGTTTAAATCCGAATTAGGGTTTTTCACTCTAGAGGCGCACCGCGTCGCGGGTTCTTTAGAACCGCGCCGCGCGTACAAATCCTACGCGATTCTAGATTCTTCCAAAAGCCGCGCCGCGGATTCCTCCGGGCCGCGACTCGACGGAACGGGTCTTACAATTCTCCCCCACTTGAAAGGATTTCGTCCCCGAAATCTGTGCCTGTAAACAACTCGGGGTAATGCCTTCGCCTTTCTTCCTCGGATTCCCAAGTCCATTTAGACCCCTTACAATGCTGCCACAGCACCTTAACTACCCCTATCATCTTATTTCGTAAAGTCTTTATTTTCCTTTCTTTGATAGCAACCGGTCGCTCCACATAGTTCAAGCATTCGTCAAATTGGATACTCTCCAAGGGCACAATTGAAATTTCATTGGCAACACACTTCCTGAATCGGGAAACGTGGAACGTGTCGTGAATCTAGCCAAGCTGCTCGGGCAGCTTCACCCGGTAGGCTACCTTACCTACTCGCGCGATGATTCGGTTTGATTCAATGTACCTAGGGTCAAGCTTTCCTCGACTCCTGAAACGAATAATTCTCTTCCAAGGCGACACCTTAAGAAGAACAAAACCTCCAACCTAGAACTCGAAATCGGACAGTCGTATCGCAATTTCTCTCCCAATTGCACGCTACCGAACACGTCGCCTTACACAGCCTTAACTAAGAAATCTAGAAGTTACCATGAGCCTGACTGAACCCTAGATTCTATCTACTGCACTAACAACGATCTGGTATACCCGGGGTCCAACTTTCCAGTACATCGGTACCTTAACGACAAAACTCTGACCGATAAACTCAGGTCCTATCACTACACATTATCATGATTCTTCTTCCGACTCAAATCAGTCTACAATCTCTTCCTGAACACATAGAAATCCTGACACCCTCTCCCGTACGACTTCTTGTACAAGAGACCATTTCTCGTGTGCTAACAATTATCATAAAGGACTCTACCAACGTTACATAGGAAACTACAACTCCCATCAACTAAGAACGTAATCCCGAAGGAACTCCTACATTGATCTCTCCATACAGCCATCCTTCTAAGGATGATGCACAATACTGAAACAAAGTTGGATGTCGCAACTTTACGAACCTTCTCCTAAACTCCTAAGTGAGTTGCACCTCCTTACCTAATATCACCGTCCAGAGCACCATATCGGGATACCTTCTCCCGAGCCTTAACATCATCCACCCTTCGTAGCCCATCATACTATAACAGACTCAAAGCGAGCACTCCTGCTCCAACGGTCTACGATATCCTCGGTTCTATCAATACTCTGATGGGTTCCTTGTACTTCCGCGATGAACCCATACAGGCATACCTCCAAATTCTACCTCAGAATTCCTCGGAGACCAAATCAGCTACCTATCTTTTGATGATTGGCCTTGACCTTTCCACCGATCAAACCTCTCTCCTCTTAACCATTCCCCATTTCCTTACCGGTCAGATCACCAGTAATCCTCTCTAATATCATACACATCCGTGTTGCCCCTCGGGCAACGAAAAACTTGACACAAACACTTCGTTCATCACCGCACGGAAGCTCCGTCTATATCTGACATCCAAAGCGACCCTAATGGGTTAGCCACCCTCCGCTAACCCCACCCTACAACCTTCGTTTACCCGAACTATCACACATAAAGGCGTTCCATTCCACGGTTTCACATCTATGTCTTTATCTTGAATATGATCCGTCCAGTCTTCATGTCACCCTGATTCGCCCTTGATTTTCATTCCTACCAGCTAAGCAGCCATCAGCAAAATCACGGCAGTCTTCACCTCAACTAATCTGGCAAATGCGATCATGGAGGGGTCCATAATCATCTTCCATCCTACTAAAAAATATAAGGGTACTAATCTTCAGCACCCAGATAACCATTAACTCATCCTGCACAGAAATTATCTGCCCCACAACCCAATCTGACCAATCAGCCTGCTAAAACCGTATCTCGTACTCGAGGGAACACGACACAGTATTGCTACAATAAAGCACCCGGCACTCCCGATCAGCACGAAGTATTCACCAGAACACAGCACAGTATCACCTCAACATAGCACACTCCATCCGACAACATCTTATCTCTCACCGAGGCACGAGGGGCACAACCTCGAACAAGGCACAGTACCCCGGTACCCACGTGAGATACCAATCCTCCAGGACGTAAAATCCTTAACCGATCACTACACCAATACGACTCAATGCTCCTGGCCAACGCTTATCCTTGTTCCTAGCTTAGCATAACCCTCGTCCTGTCTTCATATTATCGTTGCTTAATATGTTGCTTCCGCGCTGACCCTTCCCGATCGATACACAATCTCACCAAAATGTTTCCTTAAAACCTCGCTCCGACCCCTTCCTTACTTCCGCCCAGCCTTTCCTGCCTTGGAAGGCTTCTCAGCTCACGATCCTTTCCTTCCTTGAAACTATTGACTAGCGCTCCTGAGATGAGCTGTCCCATATGACACATCCCTTACTTCGAAGACTTTTGTCCTACACACATAACTCTTGTTGAAGCCTGAAGTAGATTCCCGGTCTCTGAATAATTTCTCTGCGTCAATCCTTCTGAGTATCAGTCCATGCAAGCAGAACCCCTGGTGTCCAACGTCACCATAGCTTGCGCAATCTTACAGTCGAACCAACAGGTCGCGTTGTCTCCTTAGTCCGGCGTCCCAACTTCCATGCTCTGCCCCTTTTTATACCAAACTTGACTCTCTCGCTCCTACTGCCATCCAGGTCCTGAGTTGAAACGAAATACAATCGTCCAACGTTCTCCGCGCCTTAATGGAAATAATCAAAACTCCCAAGGAAGTGACCACGCATCCCTAGCACGGCCAAGATCTTTGCCTCTTCGCAATGCATACAACCTCCAACCGCTTCCTTGAATTTGCAGAATTCCCTTTACTCAAAGCTATTCCAAACACCTTTACCCTAAGGTGAAAAGCTACTCGATGCACCAATAACCACTTGCTAGCTCCAGCCCGCAATGACACTCCCATCTTCCTCCTCCAAGCTACAACTTTCCCTTTTCGAGGCCTTAGCCCCTGCCGGCTAGCTCCCTGCCTTGTTAGATCGCGGGTATCCTTCCCCATGCCGTCTCCCTCATTGCCATGAGACTTCCATCCTCAATGGTCGGTTATGTCACATTGGGAACCCTTCTTCCCTTTCCGCTTCAACCCTCTACTTGTGGCTATCTGTCCAAGGAGCCATCTTCTGTGGGTCTTTATCCCATAAGTTACACACTACTCGCATTTTTCGTCATACCTTGTACGTAGTCTCTAATTACTCTAACTTCAGCTGGGTAGCAGGAGTCAAGGTCCATCAGCTTCAGCAGCTGGACGGGCCCTTCCTGCTCTTCGAGTGACACAAGTCGACATAATGTCGGCACTTAAATCAATATGGATTCTAGTCCATTCCCTAAAGGAGTACCTAGTAATCCTCTGGAACCTATCTACAGATTCCCAGGTCACAGTTTCCAACAAGCTGCCAATCCCTTCTCTCTTTATCATCATAACCCAAGCTAACGCTTGATAATTCGTAATGCAAGTACTCCCATATTCCAGTAGCTGAGCTATACACGCATTAAGCTTCATTTATTCTCTTAGAACACCAACTCTCCCCCACTTGGAATCTGTGCCAATACCTAGTGCTGATCGCGATCGATCAGCGCCTCGAACCTTTGTAACAAATCCAATCCTCATACCATGTCGTTAGTCCATTAAACAGGAATAAGGTCTATCGGGATTCATATCCATAGACCTTCGAAACATCGACATGCAAAACCCAGATGCATCGGCTAGCAACCCGGATGCATCGCCTAACCCATTGCTATCAATCATAACTCTCGTTGATACCTCAACTGCGATAAATTTCTGCACCTATGATCCATCGCGATCTACCTCAATCGGTTACACCCGAAACTACTCCCAATCCACTCTTCATTACCGAACATCGCCACGATGAAGACGTGTGCTTCCTTTTTGCCACTAACCCATAATGTGAATCATACCTGATTCTCTACCCTACCCGGTTCCTTAGAATTTTGGGTAACTCTTCCTGACTCATGTATGAATCCTGTGCTTTCGGTAGTACGGGCTCTGTACTACCTTCCACACCTATTCGTACTTGTTCCAGAATTTGTCCCCCAATACTCTAATTCACCACCCACTCATCTATTTGACATTGGTATTCATACTGTCTCGCACCCAAGTGCCTAACACTTATCCTAGGCTACCTAGGATCTCACACCCCACCCGTGCCTAAAAGAACTTCTGCTAACACCATCGAGTCGCCTCACGGACACACAGTCGTACACAATCGAGAATAAGATAGACATTAAAATAAATGATCCTACCCCAAAGTCACAACCAAACAAGGAACAGCCAGTAAGGCTAGACCAAGAATTCTTAGGCTATATTATCCTAATTGTATATAACCCAATAGCATTCACTAAGCAACCTAACAGTGTTAGCATAGATTCTAAAGCAGCACAAATAACAAACAACAGGCAGAAGGCATCCTAATCCAAGCATTTCTAGCATGCATTTCCTAACTAAATTCCACGCCTATTTTCTGGCATACATATATCATCACATAACACAAACTTGGCATGGGTAATTGGGAATCACAAAAACTTACTTGAGCTCGGTTGACGGTTCGCATCGCATCTCATTCTTTTCGAAACTCATTATCCGTTAAAAATCATAAGTCAGGTGTGCATACCATGTTTCAAACCCCCAAGCAACAATCAAACAAGAACATGCAAGGGAATCTTCCACATGTTATTCAACCCAACTACTTAAAACTTTTATAGAGAAAACATTATTTCTTTAACGAAAAGCTCTCAGTCCTAAGTTTGAGTTTGGATTCCCAATACAGTTCATCCAAATCCCTCAAACCAAGGCTCTGATACCAATTTGTAACGCCCCAAATTTTCAATCAAAAATTTTCTTTAAAAATGTAAGTAAAAACATAGATAATCTTATTAACATGCTTAAGCGGTGTTTATCAAAACTATTATCAGAGTGTATACGTCCCATAATTATATAAATCTTAATAATATAACTGCAAATCATAAATGTGCGATGCGCCGCCGTCACGCCGAGCTCACCCCTTTATCAACTGAAGTACCTGAAAATGTTTTAAAATCAACGGGTAAGCATAAAGCTTAGTGAGTTCCACAAATTACCATACATGCCCACACATTAAAAAACCCGTCCTCGAGAACGACCCGACCCTACCCGCCATACAACAGCTACGGGCATCCATCATACAACAGCTATGGACACGGGAAGGTTCTACCCATCATACAACAGCTATGGGTTCCCGGTTATGGCCCAGCCCATCATACAACAGCTATGGGATAAGGCAATAGTCCAACTCGCCATACAACAGCTACGAGGGGACACGCATCAGTACTGAGCCCACAACAAATAACCACAGATATAGAGCAAATCATATAACTGTAAATAACACACAAGATGCCTAACATGCAACATCATATAGTAAGGTGAGGATACTCACCTGAATCACAACCGTCCGGATAATCGCTAATATCCCAAACTAGGCTCGTCCGATCACCTAAATCCCACATACACAACATATCAATTACTGACTAGGCTCTTACAGACCTGTCTAAAGGTTAGACTCACTATTTGCCATCAAACCGTGGTCAAAACTAAATTCCTGGTCAAACAGTCGCTCGCCGCGGCGTGTCTCTTCGCCCTACGCGCCGCGGCTACCATTGCACAATTACGGGGTTTCAGCCGAGTCCGCGCCGCTGACATAGCCAGTCCGCGTCGCGGCTCATAACATTCCAAAATGTTTTTCAGCGATTAACAGTACATCAATCGGCTAGGGTTCCTTTCTACACCCTTCCTGGGATCAGAAACTACCCTAAGGTCACTTCCTTATGGACATGCAAGTCCATGCATGTCCTTGGTTCAAACCCTAAGGGCTACAAATCGTCTAAAGCTACAAACCAAATGGTAACACCATATGACTGGATAAAAAGGAAAGTCATAAGAGTAAATCTTCTTACCTCACTTCTGAAGGACGGAGCGATGCCCACGACCCGTCCTAAACCTTCTCCCGCGTTGGATCTCCTTCTTCTAATCTCCCAAAACCTTCAAAGCCTCGAGACCAAATAGTATCTGCCGAAACCAGACGCCTCTACTCTAGAAACTCCCCAAAAACACGAACCCTAGGGCTGGGTCCCTTTATATAGGCGTTTAAATCCGAATTAGGGTTTTTCACTCTAGAGGCGCACCGCGTCGCGGGTTCTTTAGAACCGCGCCGCGCGTACAAATCCTACGCGATTCTAGATTCTTCCAAAAGCCACGCCGCGGATTCCTCCGGGCCGCGACTCGGCGGAACGGGTCTTACAAATCCACTAGCTCCAGAATTCAACCACTCTCAATAGTCCTCTAATATTTATTGATTTAAATAAATATTAGAAATATAATACGAAACTAATCACATAATATTTATTTAATAATTGTTACATTTCTTCTAACCATTATCCAGATTCATTCCAATAGTCAAGTATGAGTCTTAAAACATAATAATCATTTTGTTCCCTTTTACCCCTTTTGTCCCACTTAGACTAATGATAGTGCGTTCGGGTTTCTACAAGGTTATTATTATAACATTCCAATTGTTACTTCCTTTCAAGCTTACTTCAATTGTTAGATGTTAAAACATCCATCATTTTACTCATTTATGTTATTTTGACAAACTTCAATCGATAAAATTTTTAAAAATGGAAACCGTTGTAAAACGTGTTATTTTTAGTACACTTGACACCAATGCATACCCACTACTTCATAAATTTCATCTAATCGAATTATATGCTCTTTTTCATGCTATTCATTAATATACTAAAATTTGTCCTATAAAGGTTAATCCATGATTCTATTCCAATTATCAAGTTTTGTCCCATTAACGTGAGTAAATATACAATTCCGTTCCATTTACAACATGTAAAGTAAAACTTCCAATAACATTTACAAATACTAAGAACTCGTATAAATACAACATCACAATTTAAAGAAGGGTTAAGAGTAACCCTTTCTACAAAAATCCTTATACCCAAGATTGTCCGATATGTGTTCCAATAATATATACAATGAACCAATAATGCCAAACTACACATTTCAATTCCATTCCTTTGTTTTCATTCCAAATTCCAAATTGTAAAACTAACAAATTCAAGCACCTTCTTTTCATAAACATATATTCAAACTAAATCGACATTTTCTTTTTAATCATACTTATGTGTCATAAATCTCCTTACAATTCCATGTTTCCAATTTTGTCTCATTCTTAGAAATTTTACCAAAGATGCATCAAACTATACGTGTAGTTTCGAATTGCGACCAATAACGACGAGCTACATATATGCTACGTAGCGATATCAATGAAATAGTACCTGCTATTTCATGTTTAGTGAGTCTATTAGAAAATGAAATTTGAAAAATTATTATTATTATTATAAAATTTATAATAAACAACATAATTTCATCTTAAACTTAGAAATCATAACCGGTGTGGTACAGACAAAATCCTAAAATATAATACGTTTTCAAACATAGATATATCCTAGAATTTTATAAGTCTGGGATATTATAATTATAAAAGATAATATTCTTATGTCCATTTAATTTCCCAAAAGATAACATTCTAGGGTTTCTATATTTATTGGATTTTCCAAGAAACAAGTCCATCCCATGTTCTCATCCATTCACTTTGGTCCAACAAACAACCCTTCTTTTTGACACCACCTCAACAAAAACTCAACGTGTGGGGGAAGAAAGTAGCAGCAGAAAACAATTGCTTTGTGAAAGAGAAAGTAGAAACAGTTAGAAAAGCGTCAATAAGAATGATAAACAACTGATATCGTAAATAAAAAACAATGCAGAAGTATATGTTGGAGGTCAGGGAAGCACGTTATCCTCAATATCGACCCAACAAAAACATTATGTGAGTTTCTTTTCTACTTCAACTCTAATTACATACAACCTGTATACTATTTAAAAAAACTAATGAAAAATTATTAAAAATTAGAAACATCCGCTATCCTCACTATTTGAGTCAATATATGCCCAATAGTGGTCATATGTTGATTATGTTATTCACAATAGCACTCACTATCATCGCTATTAAAAATATGAGTATACGTCATATTTTCGAAAAATAACATTAGTTGACAATTTGACATTAATACTTAAATAAATAAGAAAACAGTAAAACTATATGTTACCAGAATTTTTTGTATCATTTTTAAAATTTTAACAATTAACTTTTAATGATATAAATTTATGATAAATATATTCAATTGAGAGTAAGTTGATTATCTCACGTAAACATATGACTAAGGCTGGACGGAGTAATGTCGTCAAGAGGGTCGCCAAACCTCTTGGCGACTCGCCAACACCACTGCCGACCTCCTTGCCATCCGCTCGCCATCCTCCCTTCGCCAACCTGTTGGCGAGATGCCAACGGGTGTATAAGTTTCAAAAAATGGCAAAAACACCCCCTCAACGGCTAGGATTTAAAATTTTGAATGTTTTAAAATTTTTACACTTTTAACCCATGGCAAAAAAGTAGCCGTTTTTTAAAAAAAAATCATATTTTTAAAACCTCTTTCATCCCCTATATATACACATCTAAATCTCATTCTTTTCACACAATCATTTGTTCCAAAACTCTCTCAAAATGTCTTCAAACAAAAAGAAATGTTCAAAATCTTCCAAAACACAATCTTCCAACACTCATATCACTCCACCTCCAAACCCTTCATCAAACCTAGATACAAATGCTTATCACCCTATAATGTTTTCACCCCCACCCGATGAGCCGTTGTTTTCACCGATACAAAACCAATACTTAGCCAACTTGGTCTACAATTTATCCAAACCCAAAATGCTTTTCCCACACCATCTTAAAATCTTTTCACCACACCTTCCCCACCACAAGTACAATCCCAAGTTTCAGAAAGACAATTCTTCTCAACTCAACCACGACGTCTTCTTGCATCGGACTCGGAAGAAGAAGAAGAAGAAGAAGAAGAAGAAGAAGAAGAAGAAGAAGAAGAAGAAGAAGAAGAAGAACCACAGAGAAGAAACCATCAAAAGGTCGTGGAAAAGGGAAAGCCCAGTGACACAGAGATCCAAGGTAGAGCCTTGGAAAGTTGACAAGGTGGTAGCTTTGGCAAAAACATGGGTCGACATATCGGAGGATGCGGCTCAAGGAAACGACCAAGAATCCCAAGTTTTCCAAAAAAGGATTTGGAAATTATGGTGTCAGCGAATGGGTCGTACATACCGTACCCACCGGTCAATATACTCGAAATGACGTAATGTAAGTAAAATTGCCAAGGAATTTGAGGCGATTTTTTCTCAATGTAAACGAAATTGGTCAAGTGGTGCCAATTTAGATGATGTGATGGTGGTTGCTCGGCAGCAATATATGGACAACAATGGCACCAAACATCATTTCAATGCTCATGCGGAAGCGTTTTGGAGGGTAATCCGAGACAACGAAAAATGGAAGGAACAAACATCCTTTCATCAGTTCGCCGTTGGAATAAATACTATCAAACGCTTCAAAACATCCACATCCACACACTCTCAGTCTTCTGGTGCAAATGTTGGGTTCGACATGAATGAGGAGCCGGAGGATGACGTTCTTCCGATTGGTCGTGATCAAGCAAAGAGGAAGACGAAGGGAGGTAGTTCTGGTACTAATAGTAGTCAATGTAGCGCAGAATTGCAACAATTGAACGATCAAGTCGCCACTTTGCAGACTTTACATGAAGAGAAAGTTAAAACCAAGCTGATGGATACTGTGACGAGAAACATCTCTGATCTACGAGGGTTCGAGTATCAAATTGCACTTCAAGCGAAGAAGGATGCGGCTAGGAAATTGGGATACACGTTCGACGATGAGTAGATTAGGTTTGTGTTTTAGTTTGTGTGTTTGTTTAACTTTTAATTGTTAGTTGTTTGTGTGTTTTATTTTTAATGAAATGTTTAAATTTTAAGTAAAAAAAAGATTTTGTGCTTGTTTTATATTTGTACAATGACTAATGTTGTAATTTCTCAAAGTAATTTAGTTGGTCATTCGTTAGCCATTAGCCACCACTGCCTACAAAATGGCCAACAGCTGCCAACCCACAAAAACTTGTTGGCCATTCGTTGGCCATTGGCCACCACTCCATGTAATCTAACATTTGTAACGTGTGAAATGTTTAAATCCAACCACTACCAAGTAAGTTCCAAATAGTTGTCGCAACTCGGCACGGAAAAGGAATGTGGTCCAAAGTCTCAATGTTAGTGTCACAAGACTCGCATAAGTCCACATCTAAAACCTCATTTGTCCAAAAAAGTATGTTATTGATACGGATAAAAATATAAATGTATTCTTTAAAAGGATGAAAAAAATGTATCCTTATATATAGCACAATGTTAAGTATATCAATATCATTCAAGATTATTTTTCTATTTTTTACTATATTCATTTGAATTTTTTAATAATAGATTATGTATTGGAAGTTCACGATAATGGTCTCGAAACTAAAACCAAAAGTTATTGGAAAGTTGGAATAAATCCTATAACAAATCACAAGTGTTCTTTGGATTTTAGAATCAGTCTTAGAACCGATAAAAATTGGTAAAACGGTTAAGATGTTCCCTTTAATGACTCCAAAATATCATATGTATAAATCTCGCTATTGAGCTTCATATTCCGAGCGACACAAATCTTAGTCCGTCTTTGCATATTGACTTGACTTAGTTACCTTGGGTAAGCCATTTTTCGTTGTGAATATAATAATGCATATACATAGTTGTATCATGATTCACATCTTAAATTTTTCATGTTAGAGTTACATAATTATTCTCAACAAAATACAAATTCTATCATTACCATATAATTGTATTCTCGCACAACCTAAAAATATACATCTTGTTTTTTACATTGCTACATTGATAGCTAAAGGTATAGTATGTGATTATTTCCTCATAATTTGTCCTCTATTTTAATCATACCTTTTCTTTTAGATTTGTTCATCGATAAACCATAACTAATTTTACTCTATAATGTTGTTAGTTTGATCCTTAACATACGGCAATTTAGTTATCCGGTTTTGTTGCATTACAATCAAGACATATAAAACTAGTCATGAATATAATCGAAGACCTTGAAGTCATTGTAAATGAGTTGATTATTGGAATAGTGAAGCATGTAATAGCAAATCCCACAGAAATAGCACGGATTCTCGGGAGTCCACTTATCGTCTACGGTGACTTTTGTTGCCTTGTAAATCTTACAAATTGAGCACTTGTGGAACCGCAATTTTGTTTGGAACATAATCAATGGATACGCAGCTCGATTTTGTACATCCTCCTTGTGGATTAACCTCATGTCTCTAATCACCATTAGATGCTTGCAATCACCCTACAATGATCAAGATTTTAATTCCTTATATTTTAACCCTATATTCGATTAAGCCCTAATTGTTTTTTTTATATTCAATTAAGCCCAAGATTTTGTTAAACGTTTACAATTTTGGATAGTAGCTGGTTATGCTGTTTTTATATTTTTACAACTGATGATGTATAGGGTCAAAACGCAAGGACTTAATTGAATAAAAACAGAAAATTCAACTCTAAATTGTTAAAATGGTCAAAATGTGAGGACTTTAATGAATATTTTGTTTTTATATATAACTACAATTGTAAACATTTAACAAAATACAAAAAAACAATTAAGGCTTAATCGAATATAGAGTCATAACATATGAATATATCCCCAACTTTTACGATAAGATTGATTTTTTTCATACCTGATGACAGTAAAGATAGCCTGCCCCAAGTCGGAAAATTAGGTCACAAAACCGTGTTGCTTGCATTTGACGAGGTTTGAGAAAAGGCAACTTTGGTCCTCCACTTTCACTGCCTAAAATTTCCTTTTGTTTCTGTTGTAGTTCACCGGATATGATGGATTCCCATTTTTCAACTGCAATTTTCTCGGATTCTCTAAGCCAATCAAGTATGGGTTTACTGTAGTCTATAGAATTGCTTTCCCTTAAATCATTGTAAAATATATCCTACACAAATATAATTAATATTATCATCATTATTCACTTAAAAGAACATATACGAGAAAAAAAAGAGCAGGGATTTAGCAGATTACCTCTATGAGGAAATATCCAGATTGATCATGCTTTTTGGTCAACTTCATGATTTCATCAGTCAAACAATATATTTTGTCTCTCAGTTCAGTTAATAACTGCCTTCCAAGAACCAAGATTTCTTGAGTCTACAAACAAATTCCTGTTAGTTAATAAACAAATGAAAGTACAATGTTGTAATAGAAAGAAACGCAAGTAGAATGCTGCCAATAATACACAAATAAATGAAAGTATGTTGCCATTATCAAAACTGTCTTTCTAAACAATATTAGCAAATATAAAATGTTGGTTTTTAAGAGAAAGTTTACCTTAACCAATGACCGTTTGTTATTGTACACCTCAATGCAAAGAAGGATCTCATTATCATCTACCGGTATTTGTTCGCGAGTACTTGATGATTTCACTTGCTACAAGGATAAAAATGAAAACTTAAGTTTAATTTGACTCCAAGATGTGAATTAGCAGATGTCGGAGGACTATTTTTTCATATTGCGAAATTTCAGGGGGCTCATGTAAAATATTGTCTAAGAAGAGATGAAAACCTGGGTGAGATAACTTGTGGAATTGAAGGATGACATGCGTTCTTTCTTCTCAGAGGGAGTCACACATGCAACGGCTCCACAAGTACCACTGGGGAAAATTACCATATTAACCCACTAGTTAAATTCTTTATTTTTTTAGCATAAAATTCGTCAACACATACCTAAAAGAATGCAATCTAGCAGCTGATTTGTCTTCCTCTTGTTTTTGTTTAATTCTAGCAAGTTTCTCTACCTCTGCCATATAATCATCCTGAAAATGCATAAGATTACAACTGATTGGCACCCTATGGAATGGAATCCCGAATTCCAATTCTAGCAAGTTTCTCTTCCTCTTGTTTTCAAGGATTCCGATGGAATGAATTCTGTCTAATTGGCACTATATGGAATGGAATCCTGAATTCCAATTCCATCGGAATCCCGAATTCCAATTCTAGCAAGTTTCTCTTCCTCTTGTTTTCAAGGATTCCGATGGAATTGAATTCCATCTAATTGGCACCCTATGGAATGGAATCCTGAATTCCCATTCCATCGGAATCCCGAATTCCAATTCTAGCAAGTTTCTCTTCCTCTTGTTTTCAAGATTCCAATGGAATTGAATTCCATCTAATTGGCACCCTATGGAATGGAATCCTGAATTCCAATTCCATTGGAATCCCGAATTCCAATTCTAGCAAGCTTCTCTTCCTCTTGTTTTCAAGGATTCCGATGGAATTGAATTCCATCTAATTGGCACCCTATGGAATGGAATCCCGAATTCCAATTCCATCGGAATCCCGAATTCCAATTCTAGCAAGTTTCTCTTCCTCTTGTTTTCAAGGATTCCGATGGAATGAATTCTGTCTAATTGGCACTATATGGAATGGAATCCTGAATTCCAATTCCATCGGAATCCCGAATTCCAATTCTAGCAAGTTTCTCTTCCTCTTGTTTTCAAGGATTCCGATGGAATCGAATTCCATCTAATTAGCACCCTATGGAATGGAATCCCGAATTCCAGTTCCATCGGATGCCATCATAATTCACGATCTCACAGGTTGTTCAAACTAAGATGGGATGAAATGTGAAAGAATGGAGTAAACAAGAGAATTACTTCATGGGTTGTATCCTTCTGTTCCACTCTTTTCAACTTCTTAGATGCCTTTCCGGTCATCTTTCCATCATCAAGGATTCTGCAATCATTCATTGTCCTAAAACAGCAAAAAAATAAAAATTATTCACTTTTTTAGGATAATTGTTTCTTCGAAAAAAACAATTGGTTGGGAATTCATGAATGGTATGGTTCCTTAATCCTTCCATTGGAATGAAAAAGAAACCTGTTTGGTTTGCCTGATGGAATGGAATGGACCATTCCTAAGGACTGTGATTCCTTTCATTTTGTTATTTTTTATTCATTAGCCAGGGGGGTTTCTTTTATTCCATTAATGGAATGAAAAAAATTGGAATATAGTCTATTAATATTTATGTAATATTCAATGACATAAATCTTTTAGAAATTTTTTTACGATTATAGTTAGATTAAAAAAATTAAATAACCAAAAGATATATTTTTTATCATAATCTTATTTGGGTTTAAATGAATTTTGATTAGGTAAACAAAAGTTAATTATTTATAATTACACTAATGTATAGAGTAGAGTTAAAGTTACGTATTGCATTTACATATAATAAAATAATTCATATAAAAGCTGATATTCATTCAATTCCATTCCTTGGTTGTGTCTATTCCATACACATTTCAGTTGTTGAGATAATTGTTATATGTTTTCAATTAAAACGAAGAAATCACGTATCATATCATAATTTATTTTTGTCAAAGTAAAAAATTATATATATCAACAAGTATGTCAACATGGATCTATTATAAGCTTCATAAACAACTTCCTTACCCATCAGAGCAATCTTCAGATGATAGTGAAGAATCTCTTGTCAAGTTACCACCCTACAATCAATAAATTTACAACATCACGTGTTACAATGCAGACAATTTTAACAAAATAATAATAATCATACCTTCAGTGATGCTTGGAATGCTATATCTACCAACTCCTCCTCACCGAGGATTTTCAGTTCATCAACACTGTAAAAGACATCACAATATTGCATAGAGAATCAAATCTATTGTTAAATTGAATTGAAAAGGGAAGATAAAAGCGAAAATGCAAGAAATAAAAATTTCATGACAATGTTGTTCAAAACTAAGCGAGTCTTATAACCAATTAAAGGAAAAATGTTGTATCAGGGTAACGAAGTATCGTAATTGTTCAAAAAGTATCATTGAACTTTTTTTGTACACATATTACCAACAAGCTATAGCAGTTGTACATGTATGACCATTAAAGTTTATCATTTGTACAAAAAATACCATTGACGTTACCAGAAGTATATGTTACCGGTCAATGATATTTTTTGAGAAAATGATAAACTTTAATGGTCATATGTGTACAACGGCTATAGTTTGTTGGTAATATGTGTACACAAAAAAATTCAGTAGTATTTTTTGAACAATTCTGATACTTCGTTACCCTTATAGGTCATTTTCCCCCAATTAAATGCAACTCACGAAATTTCATGACGATGTTGTTCGGTCAATTCCAAGCACAGCTCCTTTTTAAGATCCTGCATTCAACCAATAATAAAAATTCAAAAGAGACATGCCCATTATTATTGCTTTATTACTCTTGGTGAAATAAAAACATAGGATTTCATTTGGCTCTTAATTTATGACAAATAAGGGACTTCTTTACCATTATATTACAAAATACATTATCCGGGCTCTTGTAAGAATAGTAATTTTCAAAGTGGTAACCATTTTGAAAAATAAACATTTTAGGGTTTTGATACCTTCAGATCATCTTCAATGCATGACTGGAAGTGAGAAACATTAGTGAGTGGACCAACCATGTCTGCAATGTATATAGGACCACCACGAGGAATCGAAACAAACACATCTTCAAAAACGGAAGAATCTTCCATTGTCTTCCTTCAAACAAAATCTTTCGGATCAGAAAGCTTCCAAAAGCATGATATTCAAGCTGTATAGTAAGTAATAATTTCAGCAAACATATGCACCTAAGAACATACAAATCAGCAACATACATATGAGGATATGAACATCAGATTTGTTCAATTTCACAGCAACTTACAAATCAGATTTTTTCAAGGTGAACATCAGCAACATACAATGAGCGTGTTCAATTCAAGAAAGCAAACCAATTCAAGGCGTGTTCAAATCAGATTTGTTCAAGGCGTGTTCAATTCAAAGAAAGCAAACCAATTCAAACGATTTTGGGTTCAAATCAGCGACATACAATGAGCATAGGAACATCAGATTTTGGGTTCAAATCAGCAACATACAATGAGCATACGAAGAGAGTGAAAGCGAGAATCAGATTGTTTGAAAAAAATCAGAAAAACGATTACCTATGAAGAATCGCCGCTGCAGGAGGAAGACGGCGGAGGAGTCAACGGTTCTGGGTTCACCGGCCGTTGAATAGTCGCCGGCGGCGGTGAGCAGCGCTACGAAGAGAGAAGCCGGCGGTGGTGTGCGGCAGTAGATGGAAAGCGAGAAGAGAGAACAGAGGGAGGCGTGTTTTTTTTGAGTTTTTTACCGAAAGGCAGTGTTTCTAAAGAATATTTACCTTTGCATTGTGCCGTTCTAAAAACAAAAAAGGAAATTTTCATATTTACCCTAAAATACATAAAAAATATTATATTTATCCTAGAAAAATCTTAAATATCAAATATACCCAAAATAAACTTCTATAATATGAAAATTACCCTAATTCTTATTTTAAATATTTTTTAATTCAATTTGTATTACTTAAAATCATATTAATTACATTAAAATATTGACTGACCATTATACCCCTCACATATTATAGGAAACTATCGTATCCTTCAACAAAGTCGATCGGATTGTGATCGTAACCAGAAAAAAGTCGATGAGAACTTCGTATTCAACTTAGACATCGAGTGATTGCTTAATCACGTTCTTTGGGCCGTTTGGGACGACACTCAGACATCAATTGAGACTTTTGAATTCTTAATCACGTAATTCTTTGGGCAACTCGATCAGAACGTGATCGTTTTCAACTTAGACATCGACTGATTGCTTAATCACGTTCTTTGGGCCGTTTGGGACGACATTCAGACATCGATTGAGACTTTTGATTGCTTAAATCCTGTAATTCTTTGGGAGGGTTTGGGAGGACAGTCAACATTCTTTGCTTCATCAGGTAATTAAGACAATACATTGACTTAATTAACTTATTTAGTCGTTCTTGTGATTGTTCTACATTGACTTCAATAGTTGGTTGATTGTGATTGTGTAGTCAATTGTGATATTTGGTCCTTGTTGTATTTTTGTGATTAATTTGCTGATAGTGATTGTTTAGATCGAGTTCTTGTGATTTCTTGGTCAATTGTGAATAATTGGTTGAATTCTATCCATTGTGAATAACTGGTTTTTTTGTGATTGTTTTGTTAGATGGAAGATACTTTTATCAGTACCCTTGATGACAACTCGAGACCGGTATGGGAGAACAGGGCCGAGTCTCCAATAATCGACTATGTTTCTGCAAGTGTGCCCTTCTGCAAGTACAAGCTAAAAATGAAATACGGTGGTTTCTTTCGGCTATCAAAAAACACTTGTAAGAAAATATATTGCTTTGGGTCTCAAAAATGCATTTACATAGACACAATGTCATACAACTTGAGTCAACTAAATGAAGAAGTCATGAGACGTTATTCATCAAAGAACAACCAAGATTTTTCAATTTCATATGTTGACAAATGTGGATTAAGCCAATCATTTACTGACCTTGATTCTGATGAAAAGTTCATGGATATGCTTAGCATGTATAAAGATGAGAAAGAAGTAACCATTTATGTCACAATAGAGAATAATCTTCAGTCAAATAATCAATGCTCGGGTAACCAATTAGATGACTACAACGGTGAACCGCATGATGATTCAGACTATTGTCCCAGTGAAGAAAGTTATTATAGTCATCTTATTTCTAATAATGAAGATGAGCCAATAAATGATGATGATGAAGCTTTCCCATTAAGTAAGAGTAGTCTAACCATGAAAGTAGGCAAAAAATTTGAAATGTGGTTGATTTTAGGAGAGCTTTGAACCATTATGCAATCACAAATGAGTTTGACTACCACATTCAGAAAAGTAACCCGACACGATTCACAGCAAGGTGTAAAAATCTAAAATGCGAGTGGAGAATTTATGCCTCTATCATGCAAGATGGGATTACTTTTGAAGTAAGTATATACCTTAGTTATATTTATCATGCCTTTCATTAAAAATATGTTTATGTTTGTCTCATTAATTTGCAGGTTAGGAAAATTAGAGAAAGTCATACTTGTACTCGAAGCAACAAGGGTGGTAATAAGCGTGCGACTCAAGGATAGATTGCAGAGATAGTTACTGACAAGTTGAAATCTGATGGGGACGTCTCTCCTGTGGAGCTCAGAAATTGGATTATGAAAACTTACAATGTTAACGTATCATACCTAAAAGTTTTTAGAGGGAAAGAACAAGCATATACTGATATATATGGTAACTGGGAGGACTCTTTCATGAACATGGATGTATATAAAGAAGAACTACTTATTGGTAATCAGAAACGTTTCAAAAGATTTTTTATTTCACTGGCAGCTTGTTCTCAAGGGTTTCTTCTTGGTTGTCGCCCTTATATTAGTCTGGATGCTTGCCATTTAAAAGGAAAGTTCAATGGTGTACTAGCTGCTGCAACTGCTGTTGACGGTAACAATTCCATATTTCCGGTAGCCTATTGTGTTCTTGAATCAGAGAATACACAATCGTGGACATGGTTTCTTGAGTCACTTAAAAAAGCAATTGGGACGCCAAGTGGTCTTGTTATCTCAAGTGACATGCAAAAAGGGTTAGAGGTGGCAATCATGCAAGTTTATCCAAATGTTGAGCACAGAGAATGTGTACGGCACTTATATAGCAATTTCAAAAAACATTTTGGTGGTGAATTCTTCAACAAGAAACTTTGGAGTGCTGCAAAAACTTACATTCCTAGCACGCATGACAGATTATTGAAGGAAATTAGTGATGTAAGTCAAGATGCCATAAAATATATAGATAACAACCACAAAAAGGTATGGAGTAGAAGCAAGTTTGGCACAGCTTCTAAATGTGATTATGTCACTAATAACATTTCGGAATCGTTTAATTCTTGGATTGGTGCGTTGCGATATCAACCTGTGCTTGATCTACTTGACGCAACTAGAGAAAATATTATGATGCGTCTAGATAAGAAAAGGATGGTGGTAAAAAATGGAATGGTGCATTGGTTCCTATTGCTAATAATCATCTCAACAACATTTCTAGGGTACGTTTGTTAAATTATAGTCCAATTACATTCTAATAATCATGTCAATAATATATTCTTTTTTTCATGTAGAACTTGGGCGAATATGAAGTTTGTAGAAGATCTGACAATCAAGCTGAAGTGAAGTGCAAGGGAAAACGTTGGGAGGTCTACCTAGATGAAAGAGTATGTAGTTGTCGAGTGTGGCAAGTGACGGGCCTTCCATGTGTACATGCAGCTGCTTTTATTGCTTTTACAAGGGATGCTAATTGGGAAAAGTATGTTGATTCGTGTTACACTATAGAGAAATTTGAAAATGCATATGCTTTTGAGATTGCTCCGATGCCCGGAAAGGATCAATGGATGCAAAAAGAGGGGATAAAATATATCCGCCTATTATCAAACGTCTGCCGGGACGACCTAAAAAGAATAGAATTAAAGCATCGGATGAGTCTAAAAGAAGACACAAGTGTCTTCGGTGTGGTGAGTACGGACACCGTCAAAAGACATGCAAGAATCCCGCACCTCAAGGATCCAAGTGAAACATCCACCTCAAAAAGAAGGAGCAAGTGACTACGATAGTTGATAGTTTTATATGTTGATTTTTTGATAGTTAGATTATTCTGATTTGAAAACTTTAAGTTTTTGTTAGTTAAAGATACTGTGATTTGTGTAAAAAGATTGCTTTTATGGTTAAATATCAAAGTACGTTGCTATTTTAGTTTCTAGAATATAAGTATGTTGTTTTGGAATGAAATAGTTTTGATTATGATTTGACATTAGAAGTACATGCAACACATGAGGAAAACAAAGAAAAAAGTGACCAGTATCTCACTAGTTGTTAAAACAGTATATACATGGTCAAAAATCAAACTACATTGCTATTTTGGGTTCTAGAATACAAGTACATTGCTTTGTAATGAAACAGTTTTGAGTATGATTTGTCGTTACAATTACGGTACTTTTACATGAGGAAAAAAAGAAAAAAATTTAACTACATCTCAGTGCCATGTGGGTCGGGATTCTCAAACAGGGGAATTAGAAGCCAATCTTTTGCCATTTAGTAAGAGCATTGGCAAGCTCGCAGGTACACCTCAGAACCCCAGCAACCTGAAAGAATTGTCAAAGCAAACTTGAGTGGCATAGCTAAAATATTCAAGGACACGTCACATTACCATAAAAGTAGATTTTCAACAAGTCGTTCTTGTTTATTGTACTTTGTATGTAGTACTGTTTTCACAATAAAAACAGACCTAACATAATGCAAAACTAAATTTTATATCTTTAAAATTATAGTATTTGAGTTTAGTATAAACTTATGCATCACAACAATATTAAGCGCACTAAACACCATAAAACCACAAAGTTGACATGATATCTATCCTCAAAGTTGTTTAACTGAAATTAACAATATATTTAAGCTCAAAAACAAACTGTTAAGCGCACTAAACACCATAAAACCACAATTACATGTTGCTGGCAACAAGTCATTCATGTAATTGTAGTACTGTTTTCACACAAAAAAAAAAAACAACGAAATAGAAGGATGTATGAATTGGAAGAAAGAAGTTACATAAGTATTAAGTTGTCTGATAAAGCATCGTGTTGAGGTATGTTCATCTCCAAATAAGAATGTCCAAATATCTTATTCTACATTGGTACTCAAGTAAGTACTCAGGAATTTTACCTTCACCTCAAAACCAGCAACATCACCACGTATCAAAGCAAACTTGAAAGAAATGTCAAAGCAAACCCATAAAAATCAGCCCATTATTCATTGAGACAATTAAGCAAACACCTGGTGGGCAATCCCCAAAGTGGTTTCAACAAAAGTTTAAAAATGTTGGTTTATATGCCAATTACTTCACATTTGATTCTCAACACATATCCCGAACATTTGGTTAAAGAAAAGAGATAAGAAGAGAATCTAGGAACTGATACTAGAACCGTGAATATGTGGGATTACAGGGAAGTTGCAATTCATCGATTTATTGTAGTGAAGTTGCAATTGGATTAAAATTATAATTTCAAAACTCTACGCACCAGACGCACATACCTGATCAAGGTGCAATTCGATTTCTCTGATGAAATTGCCGTGATTTTGTTGTCCGATGTCGAGTTGGAGTCGCCGACTTCTATTACACTGGAGAGTTGGATCATGAACTTGGTAAATTAAGAACTTGGTAAATGAGGGGTATAATGGTCAGTCAACATTTAATGTAATTAATATGATTTTAAGTAATAAAAATTGAATTAAAAAATATTTAAAATAAGAATTAGGGTAATTTTGATATTATAGAAGTTTATATTGGGTATATTTGATATTTAAGGTTTTTCTAGGGTAAATATGATATTTTTTTATGTATTTTAGGGTAAATATGAAATTTTCCCAAAGAAAAAAAAATTACCTTTGCATTGTGATTCCAATTTTATGAGTAAATTACAATAATGGTCCATGTGGTTTGGCTGAAATTGCCATAATCGACCAACTTTTTAAAAAACATCGAAAATGGTCCAACTTAAGCAAAAAAGTGCTAGAATGGTCGAACTTGAACTAGCCGTTTGTAACACCGTTACTTGATCCCGTCACCCAAAAAATAATCACAAATAATTATGGGGTAAGAAAGTCTTTTTATGTGATGAGTATGGATTCGTGGGCGGGAGAACGATAAATGTTAAAGACATCCAACAAAACACATTCGACCATATATCAAACATTTAAGAGCAGAAAAGAAAAAGGCTGTCATTTCAAGAATGGTGCGTTGTGCTTGTGGAACAATTACGTACATCTGCACATCATGGACAAACGAGAATCCTGGGCAAAGATTTTGGAGATGTACTCGATACGGATTTGTATCGTGGTTCGATCCTCCAATGTGCCGGAGGTTAGTCATGATAATACCGGGTTTGCTACAGGGGAGGCGGAGGCTGGAGCTGGAAATTAGGAGGCTTGAAGGTCAAGTTCAAGTTGCCGTGACATACAAGATTGTACCGGTGATCTCCTGGATTTTTTTCATATGTTACGCCATGTTCACCATATTTGGGTAGCTAGTCTGGGTTGTTAAGGTTGTAGTCTTGAAGTTTTTTTGGGTAATATAACTTATCGGATATTAAATTAGATTTAGTTAATTCGTAATTGTAAGTGTGTTCTATAGCACATGTAATGTTGGTTTATTAAAGCACCTTATTATTTCAATCTATATGTTTGTTTCGTGTAATTTTGTCGTCTGTTGATTACAACAACATGGAGGTATTTGTTTTTGCAGAAAAATTACTAAATAAAAGTGTTATTCATATGATTAGTTGATGTTGAGTGTATAGAATATTTCGGAAATGACCAATATGATATTAGTTGGAAGAGTTACATGAGTTTGTTGATATTAAAAACTCTAACATAAATAACATTTTATTGGAGGAAATATTAACATTACTAAATATAATGACAAAGTAATTTACCAAAAAAGTCCCTGTGAATTAGGGTTAATTAGCAAGTCAAATTGGGGTCTTGAAAGTTCCATCCGCTCCTATCGATGTCTTTTCAATTCAGCAACAATTAATGGACTTCCAATCAAACGTCATGTCCACCACCCGCCAAATGATCTTGGTAGATATCGTTATAAAAGCAATAGCATGCCATTCGTATGACATACAACATCCTCACCAAAGAAAATGAAGGGAGAAGACTTTGAAAAAATGCTCAGCCGTTTGATCAAGAAGGCTGAGATTAATCGAAAGCTCTTTGCAGAATTCCAGCGAAAGTATGAAGCGAACAACGAGAAGAAGAAAGAGTTGTTTGAAGGGATTGAAACACGCCCAAGGTGGATGAACTACGTGGAAGCTAAAGACGTGGCTGATCATGCTAATGCTAAGGTGGTTCAAATGATGAACCTGTTTTACGAAATGCAAGATGTTATTACGGAGGAGATTGCGTGGTACAAACGAAAGAAGAAAGTCATCCAGTATGAGGAGGAGTTTGAGAACGGCGTTTGAAAGCGTATGGTTGCAGTTGCAGGTCTGGTCGTAGTAATAGGGTGAATAAGAAATTTTCTTTTGATTTTGGTATCGTGTTTCTGACTTGGGGGGATGGTAGTTGTTTGGGGGAAACATCGACCTTGTGTTTTGGATGAATATGATGATATCGTTTAAGTAATTCCTAATGCTTTCCTTAATCATATGTTGATATTAATATGGCAAATATGTTATTGCCGTCAAAATGTGTTGTCAGTCATACTTTTTGCACAGTTAATCGATGTAACGCCAAGACACTCTTTTTATGTAAATATAATAAAAAGGGTAAATTGGTCATTTTACCTTAGAAGGGTAATTTGGTCTTTTGGACAGAAAAGAATTTGGTTTGGAATAATATTTTGAGTTTTGGACTTAAAATGTTATAAAAACTAATTTTTGGTCATTTTACCATAAAAGGGGTAATTTGGTCATTTGACCAAGTGAAGGACCAATTATGTAAAATTATTGTTGCTGGTGGCAAAAGTATGAGAAATGAAAGTTTTATGTAATAAAACTTGATTATTGTGGTAAAAGTTCAAGAAATGGAACTTAGGGACCAAATTTGTAAAATTGGAAAATATAAAAGGAGAAATATCTCCATTAATGTTGGCTGAACATTTGAGAGACACGGGAAGTTTCTTGAAGCCAGGATTTTCTACAGAATTCGTGAAGATGGAAGTGTGGAATTGGAATCATAGCTTGGAATTGGTGATTCCTAAGTTAAATAAGGTTAGTGTTTGAATTCTAACCTAAGTTCTTGAGTGTTCTTGATGAAATGAATTTGATGACTGAAATTTCAGTCATGAATTGTGGTTTATAATAGTTTAATACTTCCAATAAGTCATGCTAAAAGGACTTAATTCAAGAATTTGGAAGTAGGTTGCTATTGTTGATGAATTTGAAGTTTGGGGTTTTTGGAACTAAGAACCCTAATTCTTCATTTTGATTGATTGAGTTTGTTTCATTGGATTAAAACCTTGTATTAATGAAGGGTTTTAGTCAGTAAACAAACCCCATACGATTAAGAACAGAAATAAAGACTTAATGGGTCAAAACTGCTTGCTACAGTGCACAAATCGCGACTGATCAGGAGCTCTGCCCAGGCGCAGGGCGCAGTGAGCCCAGGATCAGGGCGGGGTGCGCCCAGGCGCACTGCGCCTGATACCTGGCGCAGTGCGCCCACCAGACAGGGACTTTAAAACGCTAACTTTTGTTTGGCTTGTCCGATTTAGCTCAAACTTGAACCGTAGGCTCGTTATGGTCTGAAAAGTTTGGGAAAATTTTTATATTGAGTTTTCGACCCCTCGGGGGCACTGTAGATCGATTCGAATGCCTCGGTGAATAGTAAAATTCATAAAAAGATAGTAAATGTAAAGTTTATTATCTAGGCATTGTTTATAATGGTATTGTATAGGACTCTTGTGTAGTAGAGTCAACTGAAATGGTTATTAACCTATTATCATTTGGTATATAAATGAATATATAGGTATGGGACAAAATGGTTGTGGTGCACGCAAAGGCAAGAAACAACCGGGAATTAAATGCAGCTAGCATCCAGGTGAGTAATCTCACTGATATCACATATGATATGTGTTGATTGGACTGTTACAGGTTGAAACAGTTTTGGGGGACAAAGATGACAATTTAAAGATTTAATGAAAAAGACAATACCAGATAAGCCGTGAGTCATTGCGATGACAAGAACAGAGCTGTGAGTCAATAACAGAAATAATATGACAATATCATATAAGTCGTGAGTCTGCGATAGACAACGGAGCTGTGAGTCAATAATGATAATAAAAAGTAATGACACGACAATACCAGATAAGCCGTGAGTCTGTGAAAGACAAGAATGGAGCTGTGAGTCAGTAAATGAATAAACAATGCGACAATACCAGATAAGCCGTGAGTCTACAATAGACAAGAACGGAGCTGTGAGTCAATCTTTGAAAAGGCAATACCAGATAATCCGTGAGTCATTGCGATGGCAAGAACGGAGCCGTGAGTCTAGGCAAAAGCGGGACAAACTCGTGAGCCATAATTGATTTTGATATTTGACTTTAAGTCCAAATGGTACGGTCTTTTGACTATGATATCGGGTTATTGAACCCAGCTGGTACAGCCTTGAGCTATGACTTGTATATTGAAAATGACATGATGCGGCTGATATAGCCATGACATATGATGTAGTCCATTGTGACTAAGAAACATGGTACAGAAATGGTTAGACATGATTATATGTGCAAATAACTGACGTAGCTTGATAATTACAGGTTTTGTGATTCAGCCTGTAAGGCTACAGATTAGGATGTGAAATCCTAGAAGATATGTGGTTAGCCAGTAAGGCTAGGAGTTTGGATTCGATATCCAGACAGATATATGATTATATTTTTATACATGTTATTTGCAGATACGGTTACTCACTGAGCTTTGTAGCTCATACCGTTTGTTAAATGTCCCTGCAGGTTAGCATAACCCTGATAAGGGTAAGGATAAAGTCCGTGACTCAAGAAGTGGACTTGTAGATGCTGTCAGTAGCAGCCCGGCTTATATGGAGGTTACTATATTTGCATACTCCTTGATACACTTGTACCCGTTTTTATTAAAATATACCCCTTTGTTTATGGTTTTAAGTACTGAAACCTATGTTTTAAATGAAAGTTCTTAAGGATTAGAAACTAAACCAAACATATCACATAATTAAACCATACAAAGCGTATTGGTCTTAACACTTAATGGTGTGTTACAAACATAAACAAAACAAAATAATTGTCTCAGAAAGTAAACAATAACAACCATGTTCTCTTACACAATTAAATCATCCCTAATGAACAACAAACTGCCATCGTACTCGTCCTTAAGTCCCCATTTGTAAGTATCCTCTTCCTCACCTTTCAACACACCATTGCAAGTCAACGACCACCTCCTTGTGCATTTGTTGGTGCAATAAGACTTGATATGCATGATCTCGCATTGTGTCCATGGTTGTTGCACTTTCCATACTTTATCGTTATAAACTTGCGAGTCATTTTTGTCCCACTGGTACTTGGCTGACTCCCTTGTGTACACGGTTGACTACATTGTGACACTACCTCATCAATACCCCTTCTTTGTTTGACCTGGGGCCTTCCAACCTGTAATGGTAAAACATAAAGGACGCAAATGTAAGTTAAATAATACAAGTATTACTCTTTAATGGCTATTATAAAGTACCTGCACGTGGTGTTTGGGAGGTACAATTGTTGTTGGACAATCGGATTTTATCCACATGTCTGGCCCGTTTATAGGTTCAATTTTGTAACTGTACATTCTCTTTTATGTTTCCATTCGATAACATGGATGCACCAAGTCTTCAGGATGACTAACCAACTCACCATTTGCAACTTGGTCCCACAAAGCAGCAACAGCGTGTTTACATGGAATTCATGAAACCTCCCATTTTCTACAAGAACAAACTCCTTTGTGCATATCAACAATAAATTGTTCTTAATGGTCACTGGTGACCTGATACTTCCCTCCTCCATTGAACATGCATGTACAACGACTTGCCTGTTCTTTCACTTTGTCCAACAACTTTTGTGCTGTTGGTGTAAGTATGCCTGAACTTTTATCTATCATATTTTGAACAGTTACAATTTTTCGCATCATATACTCTCTAACAAACTCTAATGCTGAAATAATTGGCCTGTCACGCCTATCAACAATTTTGGCATTAAAAACCTCACACAGATTATTCAGCAAAATATATGTATGGGCTCGACCTGTAACAGTGACTCAAGGATGTTATTTTAATAATGAACAAGGTACTTTTGAATGTTGTAACTGAAAATGTACCTGAGAATGCTGATCTTGACCAATGTTTCGTTGGGATGCTACTCAACCACTTATAAGCTTCATGATTTAGTCCATTGAAAAGTGCCATGGCTTTTCTAAATTGAGGTTTTGTTGTAGTTGTTGCACACATCCATAACTGTTCTTTCAAAGGGGGGCTTTTAAAATGAAGCTTCAAGTTTTCATGGATATGTCTTATACAAAACCTGTGTTCTGCACAAGGAAACACCTTTGACACAGCAGGTAACAAACCCTGCACATAATTAAGGACAAAATTTTAATATGGAGGTATAATTAATTGTTACGGAATTGTCTATGTAACAGTACATACCTTTTGTCGATCTGAAACAAATGTGAAATTAGTCATTGGACCCATATCTAAATCTTGGCCAAGACATTCAAGAAACCATGTCCATGAACTTTTATTCTCTATTTCTACTATGGCATAAGCAAGGGGGTATATACCACTATTTCCATCCATACCCACAGCACTCAGAAGTTGTCCTGGATATGGACCCTTCATGAAGGCACCGTCCAATCCAAGGATTTCTCGCTTTGCAAATCTGAATCCATTCTTCAGTGGACCAAGACAAATGTAAATTCTTTTGAATACACGTATGGTAGAGCTTAGATTAGGTTCATCTTCCACTGAAATAATGACCGTTATTGAGCGCGGGTTTATCCAATACTCAAATCTCTATATCTAAGTACTCATGAACGTTGTAGCAGTCTTACTGCAATGTCTAACTCCTTAGACAATCTACAAACCAATTCACGACAGTCTTCGTTCATACTTACTCCCGAAGAGTATGAGCGACTGTGGACTTTTGAATAATCAAATTATTAGGGAAGTGAAACATGCAAAATTGAAACATAAAATCTGACTAGTGGCTACTCTTGCCTAATTACCAAATCTCCACGAGGTAATCACCAAGTCGGATTTTACATAAAACTATTATCGGTTTCTAGATTCCTTTTAAACTATTTAATTCGTGTTATGTATCTATGTCTATATGACCTTTCACCTTTTCTATGTATCCAACCAAATGTCATACATTGATACACTTTATCCAATCGGACATTCTTCCGATGATATCTCAATTTTGGTCATACTGTCATTCTCACTAACAACTCCATTCTATGTACTGTGACTTTCCATGGTTCTCGGGATCTTTAGTCCACATGACTGCACCCTAAGACTATTTCGAGGTGTTACGATGTGCTGGTGAGCCACACGCACTCCATCGGAATGCCAACGAAATTCTTTAACCATTAAATCCTTATTTTAAAAAAAAAATTTCAAATTGTTATCAACATTCACCCCTAATCATTTTCCAATGATTTCTCACGTATGTACAAAATCCATTAAGTATTCCCAGCCAGGTCATATCCTGAATCTGACTCACTATGCTCTAAGCATTAAGTCATCAAGACATGTTCATGACACTTCTGATCGATCCAAGAAACTTGTTGGATTCGATCTAGTCTTATTCCAAACTCTTTTGGAATTCTAGGATTAGTTGCAATCCTTGTGTCACGACTTTCAATAACTATTTCCTTTCGGAGACTCATTTCCATGCATCTTGAATCTTAGCAAGATCATGCTTACTATGGCCAGGTCTATACTGATGACCACATTTATCTGATATATGTCAATGGATTATGTGAGTATGTTGCACCTTTTATATCTCTCATGCCGAATCATCACACTTTGCAATGACAGGAAACTATTTCCTAAGGCAATGCATCTTGAGTCTCATCAATATCATTTTTGCAGAGTTTCGAACTATCACATAGACGTTTATAACCACCCGAGCATGCCGAATCTTTATTAAGTCTTTCATAGCGATCCGTCTCTTAACACCAAGTCATTACACTTTGTAATGAAAAGAGACGTTTCCTAGAAACATTATGTAACACACATATGGAGATAATAGATAACAGCGACACTCCCACCGGCTTTGACACGGTTATGGACTATTCACAAAATCCAGAACTTTTGGCACATTTTGAGAATCCAAACCTTTCTGACATCTTAATGGATATCTTTTAGCCCCTTTTCAAAATCCAATCCTTTGGCATATTTTGAGAATCTGAATATCCTTTCTTGCGAGATGCCCGCAGGGAAATCCCAGGCCCATGTACCTTTATACTGGCATATTCTTTGTGAGTCCCTATTAGTGTGCCGGTGATCCACACGCGCTCCACTAACTGTAACACCCGATTTTTAATAAAACATCTTCATTTAAATAAATATCAATTTATTCAATAATTAACATTTTGAAGATATTTAGAAATCATTTTAAACATCAATTCACCGCATGAATCCCCAATTAAGCAGCATTAGTGTGTACCCGTCATGCCTGTCCGTCATTTCCACCTGTACAACCTGAAATGGTAATTTAAAAGGGAAAGGATAAGCACACGGCTTAGTGAGTTCCAACAACTACACAGCATATCAGCTACACATACTTTACCCCTAACAGGAAAAATACAACCACACGTCACATAATCTGCTCTACCCAGTATATTGGATTATAACCTCCTATACGTATCTGCTCAGTAAATCTAATTCCCCTGCTCAGCACTTAGAGCCGCGCATTACCCTGTACGTCAAGTCATGCGTATCTGCTCAGTGTCTTTTGCTCGTATCTCTATATTACTCAGTACGTTGAGCCCACACACACCATAACCCAACCCATACAATTATAACAGAAAGATATATATCAATAATATACACACAACTTGGTACTATTTACCAACATCTTATAAACATCTTATAAGCACACAAAAATACGGTAAAGGACATATAACGTCCACACAATGTAGTGAGAAACTCACCTGATTATAGTCGACTACAACGTTTATCTCTGCTTCGTATTCCCTCTTTAACTGTTAACACAGTAAGGCATTTATCACTCTTTAATTCTTAATTATCTTATAGTTGCGTCATTAAACTCTTCCATAATTCCAACATGATACCTCGTGATTTATCAAGTAAAGGATAGCCAGGTAGAAGATTAGTTGGGGTGGCAGGATCCTTTCAGCATTTTAGCCTTTCGGAAAATCCAACAACCAGATCCCAAGTAATCGGCCTAGACACCATCCTCGTAAGTAAATCACTCGGTATTATTTTTGGAATTACGAATAGTATAACCTCTACATATTATAGTTTAACACTTATAAACTACTAGATAAATACGATAGTGATTACTCACTTAAGATTGGCGTTTTTGCAAAGCCTTGACACGTTTCCCGTTCCGCTCTTCCAACACTTCCCGAGCACCTCGTTACCAGCTACCGCTCGCTCCTAACTCCTCCCGACCTATTTTCCTCACCAGAACACTCCTCGATATCGTAAGGTTGTTTGGCGTTTGTTGTGGGTTGAAATTAAGAAGTTGGGCCTCTATTTATAGGGCTTGAAAACACTATTCACGACGTCATCACGACGTCCTCACGACATCATCGTCGACGTCATCACGAGGTAAGCGCTTACTTCATTTCTCGGGTACTATTCACGTCGGAGTTACTATTCACGCCGGAGTTACTATTCACATTTTTTTTGAAAAACGGTCGTTACACTAACGACTTACAATATGCAGTATCCTTTCGAATTTCATCTTCTATTGAGAATGCTTCTCTCGGAGTCAATTACATGACTCTGAGTATCGTCTCACTCAACCAGATGTTTTGAAGGTACGTTTCTGTCCATGCTGCTTTTGTTTGATGATTCAATTACTCCCACTGGTTTTTAGACCAGGTGTAAAATCAATCAAAATGACAAATAGACTGTATCTCGTCCTAAGGTTCTCTTAATTGGCAGCAACTGGGCTCACCAATGCTTCCAAGTAGTCGGATTGTAAATCCGTACCAACTATAGTGTTTTACCACTATTCGGTATGTCACCCCGATGATAACTACTTATGACGGTGATCAGTACTACTGGTCAAGAGAAGGTTATGTCAGTATTAAAACAGAAATCTGATTTCTGCTCTAAGCCTAGTGATGACTAAATGTTATTTCACTTGGCTAATCCTGAATTCATTCAGGACTGTCCCAACTCCCACTATTTCCTTAGAACATGAGTTCTTTCTAAAAGATGTAACATCCCAAAAATTTTGAGTAAATTTAAAAAAATTTTAAACGAAAACTTCAATATAAGAAAAGCCACTTAATTAATTTTGACAAAATTCCATAACTTATAAGTTTAATGAAAACACCCCAGGATTAACAGAAGTTAACGAAATCACAATATAGCGGAATATTAATTCAAAAACAGTCCTCCAATGAAGCAGCACAGTGTATACACGTCACGCCTTGCCATCCATTGTACCTGATGTACCTGAAACAGTAGTTTATATAGGGAAAGGGTAAGCACGGAGCTTAGTGAGTTCCTCAAAATACCATACGATCCATCACATAACATACAACACACAATAACCATTCATATGTCTGTGAGACTCACGGGCTATCCCTGTTCCGCCTGAAGACTCACGGGCAGTTCCCGTTCTGTCTTATCGCTCGCAGGCTTTTCCCGTTCCGTCTAATGACTCGCAGGCTATTCCCGTTCCGCCTATTGGCTCGCAGGCTTTTCCCGTTCTGTCTAATGACTCGCAGGCTATTCCCGTTCCGCCTATTGGCTCGCGGGCTATCCCGTTCCGTCCACAAACAATCGTTTTCATAGCAATAATTCATACAATTATCATAACAGGTAAGATCACCTTAGTCTAACATATCTTCCTTCCTACGCATGCAATATCACCTATAGTATAGTGAGAAGACTCACCTGATTATAGTTGACTATATCGTTTATCTTTCTCGGCTTTGTATTTCCTTCAACTTTAACTGTTAACATAATAAGAAATCTATCATTTCTTAATCCTTAACTATATTGTAGTCGCATCATTAAACCCTTCAGTAATTCCAATATGATACTCCATGATTTATCAAGTAAAGAACAGCCAGGTAGAAGATTAGATGGGGTGGCAGGATCCTTTCAGCATTTTAGCCTTTCGGAAAATCCAACAACCAGATCCCAAGTAATCGGCCTAGTCACCGTCCTCGTAAGTAAATCAATCGGTATTATTTTCGGAATTACGAATTGTTATAATAACGACATTTTAAGGTTTTTGTTTACTATTATTAGAAATGAGTATAATATAACATATGTTATACTTATTAAATATTCTACTTCTTAACACAAAAACTATTTTACAATACCTAATTAAGTTATAGAAAAGTTTGTAGTTACCTTATGACCAGTCGTCGGAACCTATAACTTCTTCGCTAGGCTTTTGAGCTTCCTTTCACTCACTTCTTACACTCTAGTGCTTAGAAACCTCTATATATTGGATTGAGATTTGTTGGTGTGGTTTATGAGATGTTTGGGTGGTATTTATACTTGAATTCTTGAATAAAAAATGGCATGACACTTTTGACAAAAGATTTTAATAATATAATTTTGTTGAAATTAAAGGCCTTCTAGAATCAGTCTGTTCAAGACTGGTTTAGCCGATCTTAAGCCCATTAAATTCACGTTTTTATTTGATATTCAGTAAATTCATCTCAATACCTTTCCAGGGATGTATGGTATGTATTTATACGATTTTTCTATGATTTATTATGATTTTTTGAAAACAGACTATCTAATCTGTCAATTCCGAACTAATCAGTAAAGATTGCATTTTTTACCATAAATAATGTCATTTTCAAGCTTACTATTATTTTTGGTAATTGTACTAGACTCAATTTGTAAACTTTGTGCACTGGTTTGAGGTCCAAACGATTTTTCTAGAATTAATTATGATTTTTCTAAAAACGACACAAAATGCTGATTTTCATATGAAATTGTAACTAAAGTTTTTTCTTAGCTTTATAATTACCAATGACTATATAATTCCTAACACTCTTATTTTAAGTATATGTTATAATCAGGATACGGGTCTTACAAAAGAGCTCTTTCTTTTTCAGGTACAGCGGGATAGCCAGTGAAACGACAATTCTGATTAGGTTGAGGCTGGTCATGAGGTTCAGACGAACACTACAAGACCCTGGACTTTAAATGTACAAGTGGGACAATCCCAGCTTTACATTTCAGACAGTGTCTGCAAAACCTACTTAGTCGAAGGATGTGGTTGGAATATGGTTTATCTGGTCTGACTGGTATAGTATTCAATGTATCGGAAACTGATTGACAATGTATCTCATACATTGAGGATCGAACTGTTTCGACCAATGCTCCATCATCTTCCCTAAGACACATTATAACTATTAATGTTCTTGGAAGAGAATAACTGTGAAACATTTTCCCAGTTTATGTTGTCACTCAGGTTCTGTGGATCTCGTACTTCCTTTGAAGTCCTTGAACTGTTCAAGGTTTCAATCCAATCGCTTATTCTGATAAGCGATGTCATATTCGTCATACCGACTGACAAATATTGTGAAGTATAAACAATTGTGTTCTATTTGGAGATTCGAGCAGTACACAGCAACTGATGTGTTCATTGCTCCTAATATTAATCTCTTTTACATCTCTATGTAAACTTATGACTTTGTTAATTATGTTCAAGACTTGCAATCTTTAGTTGACTCTAAGTCAGCTGATTCCAAAATCCTATCCTTTGGATCTTTGGGTGATTCATTTCTTGCCACATGTGGTTAATAGAGAACTTAATGATCATCTGACTCTAAGTCAAATGATTCCAAAGTCCTGTCCAACTGGATCTTTGGGTGATTCATTTCTTGACACATTAAGAACTCAACTCATCAAGTGACTCTAAGTCAAGTGATTCCAAGGTCCTGTCCAACTGGACCTTTGGTTGAATTGATTCTTATAATATATATCTTAACAATCATAAGGGACACAATTTCTAAAAATCCAAACATTTTGGATGCATTCAACATTCAATTTATTACTAATTATGCATTCAACATAATCATACAACATTTCAAGGATATTTCAACCAACATGTGTTAAAAGAAAATTGACAATTTTATTAAAACAAAATCCTTGAACAATGTACTATATGATCGACAGTGTCATACGCATCTGAAAAGCTAATAACAATATTTCAATATCTAACTAAACTTCAAAACTGCATGAGCTGGAAATCTAATCCAAATGTGCTCCTATGCGCCAGAGTCCCGTACCTTACTGATTCCCTGTATACAAACCAAAATGTGACTATCACATTATGCATCAAGGAATTATGGAACAGGAGTTTTGAGGTTTTTAGATATACCCGAGCTTTCAAAAGATTTTGACTTTGGAGCGTCTTCCAATCTTTCCGCGACTGTATCCGATTTTGTGGATTCCCAGCTTAAGACGTATCCAAACGATCTGGATCGTTTCTTGCTGCGTCTTCCTACTGGACTTAATCCAGAAGTAGCTGAACCATTGGAGCTATGCCTGTCCAAGAGTGACTCATATAAAGTCAACAGTGGACGCATTTCCATTAAGGTCTTTTTCTGGTCTTCCTTTCTATACGTCTGAATGAACAGATCGTACTTACTGGTCAGTGAAGCGAGTAGAGTGTTAACACTCGACTCCTGACTCATGGAATAACCAATTTGTACAATTCGCCTATGTACGCTTCAATCTGAAGAACATGCGAATCGATGCTACTTCCTTCTTTTAACTTACACTCTGCAAGTCTTTTGAAGATCCTAGCTCGTTCCTCTTTGACTGGTTTTTGGAACTTTTCCTCAACCGATTGCATTAACTCATATGGCCCCAAGGATTCAAAATCCTTGCGGAACTCGGGTTCAATGGTCAATAGCATGAGGTCACGAATCTTTTCGGATTCATCAACTAATAAGTCATGCTTATCATAAAGACTATTTATGATGACTTGTTCCGGTGGAACCGGGATCGGATACTCGGTGAGATGAAGCTTTCCAGCAATGACGAGAACCATTCTCCAGTTGCGAAGCCATTCCTTACAGTTAAGGCCAGTCAGCCTTTCCATATTTAGCAGGTGCTTTCTGATGCTCTCAGAAATGGGTGAAGGAGGAGAGGGAGGAGAATAGACACTTGATTCAGATATCTACAATAAACAGAATTTTATTAGTTTAATTAATCCTTTTAAATAATTACCCAATATATTATTTATTAAGGCTAGGACCCAAAATACCCTAACTATGGTGTGAAGAGGGATGCCGTAATCACAACATAATGGTCATTAAGGTAGATAATACACTTATCAATTTCATCTTATAAAATTCCTAGATCTGTTGAGATACATTGAACTGTTCAATGGCATATTTAGTCTCGGATGTGCCCCACTGTTTGTGACTGGGATGTCGAGGATCACAAACCGGGTGTGAATAACCATGCAAATTAGCTTGGTACTCTCGAAGTCGATTGCCATCTCTAATTAACGTGCCGGTTAACCACACATGCTCCGTTAATAATGACAAAATTGAGAAACTCATTGCAAGTCTTTGCGGACCCCAGTTGGCGTGCCGGTAAACCACACACGCTCCACCAACGTTCCACAAAGTGCAATGTGCAATTTCATGGATTAGCACCAATTCACATTTTTTAACCTAAAGTAACTAGATTGGGTTTTGTTTAAGGTTCTAGTACTTTCAATTATAGCATTATACGTTTAAGAGGCTTAGCGGTTCTATCAAACCCGTTCGGCTAACGACACTCGACTGACCAGGAGAGCGGTGGGTAAGAGTGGATACCCATTAGACAGCCATTTTATAGGCAGTCGCCTTATACCCTCTTTATAGGACAGTTTTGTGAATGAGGCCTACTTGCGGTAAGACTAACCAATTTTCTTATATATAAATTATTAACTTTTAATCATAAATATATAAGATATATTTTAATCTTATTAAAATATTTTAAATTTAATTTTAATATAATTCGCAAATTTTTAAGGAATTTTTGAAAATTTAAATTAAATCTTTAAGCTGATTTAATTGATCTTTTAATTAACAATTAATTAAACTAATTAAATCAAATATAGGCATCACAAAATTAATCAAATTAATTACCTATATTTATCCCTAGATTTCGAGATTTACAAGATATGGATAAAGGATTCTAGTTATTTAATTAATCAGCAATTACCAAAAATAACAATCCTAATCTGGGCAGCAAATCAAGCAAATCAAGGGGGAATAAACAGGTGGCGGCTAGGGTTAGGAAACCCTAGCCTAGGCCACGAAATTTAGGCAATCCAAGAGAGTTTTTCGCAAAAACACTCAAGGCAATAATCATTCAAGCAGTTTATATCAATTTCACAAGAAAACAGCCTATGCTCTGATACCACTGAAGGATTTTCTAGCAAACAATGAACAAATAAACTCTTATGGTTCACATGCAACCCTAGAAAGATCTATGTTTTCTTCTATGAAGATAATAAACTAAAACCCTAAAGCCAACAATTATTTCTAAAGATCAAATGAAGAATAACCAACATTTTGATCTTGTTTTTGAAGCTAGCAGCAAAGAGATCCTGCCTCAAATGAAGTCACACCCAAGCAATGGAGAAGACAGTCCAGCAGAGTAATATTGGTTGAAAAATGGCACAGAAAAAAGGGAGCCAGGAGGTTCCTTTTATAGCCTCCAAGGGTTACAGCTGAAACCCTAGAAGAGCCTCCTTAATGGGTAAGCCTGTTGACCATTTGGACCAAGGCTTCTTAACCCTAATTAGGGTTTTCGCCAACTATGGAGTTCCCTCCATATTGGCGCCAACTTTGGCCCCTGGCTTGCCAGTTATTCAACTATTGAATAAATACAAACCAGTCCCTGTACTTTTAATTAATTAATTTAATCACTAAATTAAATCCAATTAATTATTATAGTTTCTAATTAATATATTAACATTTAAATATATTAATAAACCATTTAATTAATTCTATTGATTTATTAAACAATTAATAAATCAACCTTTTACTCTACTGAACTCTATCCTAACCTCCAGCTATGAGGGCAACCAAATTGGACTTTGCTTCAATTAACAAGATAAACATAAATATAAAGTCATTGCTTAGACACCTAATCCAACAGCGGCAAGATGATGACCAGGGTTTGGAGATACAGGAAAATATTTTTAGACTTATTAAAAACTATTTCCACGATAATAGAGATTTAAAATTAATGATAATATTTAAGTTCATGATTAAATACCAAAAATGTCCTTTTATTTTTATTTTTTTTATTGAATTAATAATATATATATATATATATATATATATATATATATATATATATATATATATATATATATATATATATATATATATATATATATATATATATATATATATATATATATATATATAGGGCTAGGTTATAATAAGAATGACAATTATTGTGTTACCTTGTAACCAAATCCTGGCTATCGGATTTCATTCTCGTAACAATGAAAAAAAACACATTCTTAACAGAATAAGTTTTTGATATAATGAGTTCTTACCATTCTTAAAAGAATGAACTAAATTTTGTACATTCTTAAAAGAATGTGTTTTAAATGAGTGGTCCAGATTGAGTTTCAAGTTTACACAATACTTGTATGAATATATTTGATCCTAGCCATATATCCTATCCTAATAAATAAGTAACTCAAGTACACTTGTCATCACCATATTGAATTTGACACATGTTATTTTCTGGTAATTTTGATTTAAAAAAAGAATTTATTTAACATTTACAAATCTTTAGGGTGAATTAAGGATTTTATTGAAATTTTGAATCAGGTTCCCCTTATTTCTCTTAGCGTTACCACCACCATCGTCAAATCAAGCTACAATTTTCTTTGCTGTTGAAAACGCCAGACCTCTCCCTCCACCTTCTCTCACACACTTTACCCTTTCCTTCTCAACCTCTCTATACAACATCATCAGGCGCTGCCCTAACCACAATACTCAGCCACCACACAATCAAACAATGTTACCATCACGCCGCCCTCACCGGCTCCACTTCCCCCATTGCCGCCCTCATCGTCTCTTCTTTCCACCGGCACCGCTACATGGGTTGATTACTCTCTATCTCCACCAATTTCGCCTTCTTCCTCACTTCCATTGATGGTCTCTATAAACGCCGCCACCATATTATCTATTCTCTCTACCACCTTCAATGTCTTTACCATCGCACCACCAACACAAAACAACACCACCACTATCTGGATCGATATCTAAAAGTCAAATTCTCGTGGGTAACTTTTTTGTTAGCTTTAAAAACTGCTCTAGCAACTGCAACAGATTCAACCCTGCATGTAACTTTTTTATGTTAAAGACTAAAAATGGTATGTTAGCTTTCTAATTTGGGGCTGATTAGATTCTTTCTTTTGTTTAAAGTTAGCAAGTTTGAAGGTGCACACCAAGTGCTTGATGAAATGCTTGAAAGAATTGGCAAGAATAGCTTGACTTCATGATAACCGTACTCTCAATATTAGAACACTATATTTTCTGTAGATGAAATGCTTGGGATCATGCTAGAGGAAATTTGTTTCATGTTTTTCACCCAGACTCCCAATAATGTGATCACTGCCTTTCCTGTATCCCCTATGCTCCTTCTTAGACTCTTTTTTACTTTCAAAATTTGAAACCCTAAGCTTAAATTTCCTAAGCTTACTCCTAAAAGAAGCGGATCTGATTATTAGTCCCTCACAAATCGATCAACAAGTAGCAGGAAACCAGCATGTATAGTTATTTGGAGGAAAAGATTGGCATAAACTTTGTTACCCAGGTTGAATCCTTATTCATTTCTGAAAGTATTACATAGTAGAGGGGCGGATGTAGCCAAGTGGATCAAGGCAGTGGATTGTGAATCCACCATGCGCGGGTTCAATTCCCATAGTACAACTTTTCAATCCATTCCAGAGGAATACGTATTTCGTTTGGTGAAGTTTGTTCAATTAATCATTTCATTTTTCTTTATGATTTAATCTTTATTGATTAGTTGAGATTTAATCCATCAACTTGAATACGTTGAAGGGGTAGTCTGAAGATTTCATTTCCACATCATAAGAAGAAGAGTATGTGCAACCATACTTTGAGCTCGCATATGTAATCCCTAATCAGGTTTGTATTTTCTTTCATTTTTATTTTCTTTTTTTTAAATCTAACAATTTCAATATGTTACTAATTGCTCAGCTTTCAGTTTTATGTTTGGAGGTATGTGAATTTGGTTTAAGTATTGTCGTATATTAACTCAACACCCCGATAAGATTCCTAAAAGAATTCACAAGTATAAAGGCATGTTAATATAGCTTATAAACAACCAAGCATCCCGATAAAGTTCCTAAAAAGAATTCATAAGGCTAAAAGGGAGAAATTGTAAGTTTTTATAATGTTCTGTTTAATATGTTATTATCTTAAACTTGAGGACCAAAACTGCAATTTACTCTTTATTATGCTTTAGTCAGTTTGGGTGTTTTAGCATCCTACTTTAATTAGTTTGGGGTTTTTAGCATCCCTCTTCAAAGAAACTGAAGGCTTCAATCTCCTATGATTTTCCAGGTGCAATATCTTTTATTAGTTAACTTTTTTCTATCTAAAAATTTAATTTGTAACCGCTTTTGCAGAAACACCTTAAATAAAGTGGTCTCTTCTTTGTATTCAGGTTAGCAGGTAATCTACATAGTGCCCTACAATTAATTTCTCAAGTCTCAACCTGATATTAAGGTATTTTTTATTTTATATTGATTTGCCAAATGATTTGTATTTTTTATTGTTATGTAATTTTTTTTGGTAGGTCCCTACTATGGATATGGAGCATTACTAAACCTTTTAGATGCAAAGATGGGTAAACTTGAAGATCTTTGTAAAGTAAGCATTAACCCCCACTCAAAAGATCTTAAAACAATTTGCAACCACTAAAGCTTTTAGAAACCTTGAAATTGTATGTATCGGTTTTGGCATTTTTATCCCTCCTAAATTATGTAGTTATTACTATATGCCCTTATCTAATCTGTTTTTCTTTTTTTACTTATTTATTTATAACTTTTACTAATATACAAATGAAAAAACAAGAAAATTATATTAGATAAGGGCCAAATTAGTCAGTTTACATGGGTTAGAGAACATATCCGAAATAGAAATTGAACTTAATGGCGATATTGAAAAGATTTCAAAAAACAGACCAAACTTGTGATTTCGTGTAAAACACAGGGACCATTCTTGTAATTTACTCAAAACTCAAATATACACAAATGCCACTTGTTTAGTTATATTAAATCTTCTACAGCTAATAACATAATTGGAATCATGGATGTGTGCAGTTCCTTCACAACTTCTGCAGCCTGCATAATTGGTCTTCTGTATGGTCATATTTTGATTGAATTTAAGGTAAAAAACTTTTTCCAGTTAATGAATATTTTTTTGCCTTGGTCAAATAAGAGTGGTATGACAATTAGTGATTTGTTTCAGGGCCATAAAGATCGACTTTGCAACTGGTCCCTCGTGTCAATTATGTTTCTAATTCTTAGATCCGTACATGCTCTCATAGGCATGCTTTTCTACTCTATTTTCAATTTTGAAATAATATTTAGAATAATATTTATTATTTGCTCCTTTTTTTCAGGTATACCTTTGAACAAGGCCTTGTACACTACCGGTTACCTTCTGGTAAGTTCAGCAGCATCAGGAATCTGTGCATTATATTTACTGGTAAATGAAAATAAAATGATCCCCCATTAGTGTAGTTATTTTAACACGTGTCATTTACAGGTTGATGTTTGTGGATGGAGGTTTATAACGTTTGTGTTTGAATGGATGGGGAAACATTCTTTAAGTATTTTTATTCTTGTGACATCAAACTTGGTTGTCATTGTGGTTCAAGGATTCTACTGGAAATCTTCTCACAATAATATTGTAAGTTGTTTTGTTGTGAATTTTGAGTACATATTTTAATCAATTGTTTTCTAACCCTAGCACTATTTTTTTTCTTTTGTATCTAAATATTGTGCTTAATAGATCTACTGAATTGTGTCACACATTGTGCAAAAGTAGCGTCTCGATTTAACTAATACACAAAGGCAAGTCTGATTTGTACACGTTGAGGAGTAATTAGTTGGTAGTGGTTGCATAAGTAAATAAAATGTATATGTTCACTTACTATGATTAATTGGAATTTCAAAATAAGTATAGATGTCATATTGCAGATAACTTCATAGAAATGTGGCATATTAATATTTTTGTTAATTTATTAAAATATTGATTGGTAGTCGGCATGTTATATGTTATTTCGGATTGTTTGTAACCATTGAATGGTTTAGCGCTAAGTAATTCAGAAAGAATGCATGTTATTTGGTAAAGTTGCTGAATGGATACTAAATGAAAAAAAAATTAATATTTTACTCCTTTGTTAAGAAGTAATAATAAACATCAACAATTTATCAAAAAAGAGTTAAGAATTCGTACCAATTTATAACTAAAATAATTATTTTATAAATATAATACCACAAATATTACAACGAGTTCAATAACACTGCATATGGTCGCCATTTAGAGCTTTAAAAATCAACTTCAACAATAACTAAGCATAATAAAGTTTTCCTTTAGAGCTTCAATATGATTTTATTAATAGGCTCCAATGATGAACAAAGTTTTTGCAGACCTCTAGAGCTTTAACAATAACACTGGATTAAAAAAATTCCGTACAAAACATTGCATAATTGCCCAAAAAATTAACAAGAAACAAAATTGATCTCATTTCAATTTCAGGTGTAAATTATTTGAATGTCAGAAAAACATGATTCTCTAAGTTATGTTTGGTGCGTCACACTTAGCAATTAGGCTAGCTAATATTTCAAGTTTTTTGAAATTGTCATGCATGATAAGATAAAAGTAATACAAAAGGTTAGTGTATAATATAGTTTTTTGAATATTATTTTTGGAATGGATAATTAAATGTTTATTAGAATCGCAATGAATATGCATCATAAAACAAACAATTTTTGAAGTTTGTCAACAATATTCTTTTAGTGTATAATTGAATTATGTATATATTAAAGAATTCAGTCATGTCTTATGGAAATAATATATTTTATAAATATTAATGTTTACATCTTCATAATTTACATTTTTCTTATATCATCCCGTGTAATACACGAGTCATACAACTAGTATATATATATATATATATATATATATATATATATATATATATATATATATATATATATATATATATATATATATATATATATATATATATATATATATATATATATATATATATATATATATATATATATATATATATAGGGCTAAGATCAAATATATTCATACAAGTATTGTGTAAACTTGAAACTCAATCTGGACCACTCATTTAAAACACATTCTTTTAAGAATGGTAAGAACTCATTATATCAAAAACTTATTCTGTTAAGAATGTGTTTTTTTCATTGTTACGAGAATGAAATCCGATAGCCAGGATTTGGTTACAAAGTAACACAATAATTGTCATTATTAGAGAGAGAGAGAGAGAGAGAGAGAGAGAGAGAGAGAGAGAGAGAGAGAGAGAGAGAGAGAGATTTTAAATATTTCCGATAATAAAATAAGTTTAAAATTGAGATTTAATAAACTAATTAATTATGAAAAGAATAAGAAATGATACAAAAAATCAACACACTCTTTTTACAATGGAAGTCCTTGAATAATTATTATAAAATTACTATATATAATCAAAATAGTACTTATTATCATCAAACAAATCAACACATGAATACATAGCTAGCCAGTAGATGTAACCAAATCAAATATTGTTGTCATGAAACCGTTATTTTGATGAAAGAATCAGACTCAAATAATAAAACTATTAATTAATTTTTTCCGCGTTTGTTAATTAGACAGTTTACATATGGTACACGGGCCTCTTTTACCTTACTTAAAGAAGAGAAAAAACAAACCAACCTCGCTAAAATTGACCTTTCTATCCAAGAAATTAAATTTATAGACCATACTTCATTTAACAAGATTAACGAACTCATGAACTATTTGCATTGTATACACAAAACAACTAGGTAACTAATTTTACTTCACAATTTTGTTAAATAAATGCAATATAGAAACTCACATATGAAACTTGGAAGAGGATAACAGAAAAGGACAAAATGCAGGAAAAAACCTATTCTATTCTTGATGCCATATGGATAATGTCTTTTAGTTTTACCCGTAATAGTAACATACCTACATTTTTTAAAACATTTAGCAACATAAATACATTTACTTACTCATAATAGCAATGTACTTATATTCTTTTACACATAATAGCAACATACTTACGTCAATAAGGGTGATGCAATTCACGTGTTACATATTGCTATTATCACTAAAAAACACTCATCCAAAATAACAAGATATTACAATCCATGAACTATTTGCAGCATATACAACGAACAAATACATAACTTCACTTCAAAATTTTGTTAAGGAAATATAGAATCACATATGAAACACGGAGGGTAAAAGTAAGATAACTTGGGACAAACTTAGTACACGTTAAGTAAAAAAAAAAATATCGACTCGGGACCACACCAATCTCCAAGTAGTTGGTACAAGTAGAGCGTGTATTATATTATCTTACACACTCAAAAACCAACATCTTTGGTTCTCACCGTCTTTTGTCGCCACCTCACCTCTTTTTCTTCTCTTTGCTTGAGCATTTGTACCGAGTTTTATCTTTTGAGCTTTGGGCATAAATCCCTTAACACTGCCAACTTTAAACAGTTTTCAGTAGCAATTGGTCGTATGGCTGTTAATACAAGAGGAAATAGTGAGCCGTAATATTTATAACTCAAACTAAGTTTGGACACAAAAATAATAATCTTTAGACTCGGTTTTCTATAACTTGCCCTTTTTCAAAAACCAGGCAACCGAGAAAAATGGATTTTTTTAACAGACAAAAAGTATAACCTACAATGGTTTATTCACTACAGAAAATAAATATCACGGCAAAATACATAAAAGGGATGATGTTTTTATACCATTTTATCGGTTTAGCCACTCGTCTATTATTATTTTTATCGATTTAGCTACCAAACTATTTATTATGATAATCATACAGAAGAAACAAGAGTCAAGTGACTAAATCGATAAATTGTGAAAGTATGGTGCCTTTTGTATTTTGTCCTTTCAAAAACCAGTCACCGAGAAGAATATTAATGATCTTTTAAATGGTCAAAAAGGTATAATGATTTAATCACTACAAAATATCGCTAAGTGGCTAGACCGATAAAATGGTGAAAGTACAAAATAATGTTAAATTTGTAACAATAATAGATACAGAATGAATCATCATATATAGTATGCCTTAAAGTAGTACTATTATATCAAGTAGAATAACCTCTGTGCTTGAACTAAATTCGAAGGATAGCAAATGGACACTTGTATTAATTACTGATGACCAAAACTTGGCCTTTCTAATGGACACATACACCTTTCGTTTAGACTTTTACTTGATATTAATGTATATTATTCATTGCCTAATGCCAGAAAGTGATACTAAACAAAGACAAGAGACAAATGAGTCACAATAAAGAACAAAAACACACAGCAATCACACCTAAAAGTGTCGCTTTCTATCACCAAAGATAAAAATTCTAGCATGTTTGATCAACAACTCCCGTGAAATCTACCAGTAGATTCCAGTTTTAGCTTTTTAACCACATCTAGTATAGAAGATCAATCAACCCACACCAACCAATTGACAGACAAGATAAGAAATGCGATTAATTTAACTAATTAAGAGGGATTACCGGAAAACTCAAAAGAATTCAGTCGCGGAAAATGACTTGCGTGGCCATGTTCATCAATGGCTGCAAGCAATCAGGCGAGAACTTTCTGGCAAACATGTAAGGGTTTGTGAAATTAGACTGTCGCAGCTTGTGAATCAGCTCCGGTGACACCTCCGGAGGGTAATATGTATGTGGGTGTCCATTAACGCTATCAGTCCAATTCACACGAGTCAGTGTATAACTAGTACACCCTTTTGGATCCTCCATAGACAACAATGTCGGAAAATAATGCTCTTCTGGGTAACACGATTGCGGCCTCAAACAATTCAGCTTGAATTTCTTCCATAGCCGCCGATCACTGACCACCAGCAGTGCGTGCCTCCGCGTCAGTGTAAAAAACTGCGAACCCATTCGGAATTTATCAAATGGAACTTCGGGAACCATCACGCCTTTCCCTCTAGCATTGTACCTGTCCAAAATATTGGGATCTTTGGAAATTATCTCGATGAAGCTTTTGTACTTCAAATGTCGCAATTCCGCTACTTGATGCGATTTAACTTCGAAAAGGGTATCGTAAAAGAAGTTGAAAGAGTGAAGGGGTATGCAATGCTGAGAGATAAGCGTGAAAAACGCGTTAGAAGGATCGTCGAGGAGTGCGGTGGCAAGGAGGCGACGAGCGGCGGAGACAAGAGTGGCGGTACCACGATGAGTTTCCTTAGCAGTAATGAATCGATCTTCAGAAAAAACCCCACCAGGGCTTTTGATTTTGGTCTTGACAGTTGGGTCGGCGTGAACATACAAAGTGTAGAGATGACGATTTGATTTGTTGCCATTAAAGAACCGTTCCCATAAAGGGGCAAAGTGAAGGTCTGAGTTTGTGAGAAAGAGAAAGGCGATTTTGGGTTTAGAATTGGTGGCTCCGAGATGGGATTTAGGTCTAGATGGGTTGTTTGCGTTTGATTCAACGGCAGTGGCTCTCCGGAAAAGGGAAAGATCTTCGAGTTCGTCGGGGAAGGAGATGGGTGGAGTTGGCGGGGGAGGGAGGATGTGTGGGGCTAAGTAGAAGAGACCTGGAAGGCATAGTAGGAGGAGAATGGTTGTCGGGATTAATGGCGACGGTGCTGCTCCTCCTGCGGAATTTGACGACGACGATGAGGATATCATCATTGTTGAGTGAAATCTGAAGTTGAAGCAATGTTGACTTGGTTCTCAATTGAAGATTGATGAATGGAGTGTGAATTTGTGCATAATGATCAACAGATGGTGAGGGGATTGGGGGAGATGATGAGATGAGATTGGTTGGGTAACACCATCAAAATATAAATGTGATGTGATCCTTATATATTCTATACTGAAAAAACAAACAAGCATCTTTATAACAATTTTATAATCTACTAGTATACATTCAACATATTAAATTACAAATTTTATAGTTGCACTATTTATCTGATGGTTATGCTTTTGTAAATGAAATATAAAGTTTTATATTTTTATCGAAAAATATAAGGAAGTCGTTTTAATCAACTATATCGTTATTTTTTAATTTGTTTTAAAATTTGGTCAATTTATATATGAATAAGTACTTCAGAGGTTAATTTACACGGCAAAAACACACTTTGTTATATATATATATATATATATATATATATATATATATATATATATATATATATATATATATATATATATATATATATATATATATATATATATATATATATATATATATATATATATATATATATATATATATATATATATATATATATATATATATATATATATATATATATATATATATATATAGAGTTAGGTTCTTTTGAGAACTCATATATTCATGAGATCTTGAGAACTCCTAGGCTATAAATTTTTTTTTCAAAATTGTGACTTAATGCATTAAGTCGCTTATATATAAGACATTTCGTCAAAAAAAATCTTTAAAAAAAGTCGATTTTTTTTGAAGATGCACATATACACAAAACGTGCACATATGCACATTTGCACAAAAATGCACATATGCACATTTCGTATATGCATATTTTTTTTTTCAAATTTTTTTAAAAAAGGTCTTAAATATAAGTGACTTAATGCATTAAGTCATTTTTGTTGAAAAATAAAAATTAGTTTAAGAGTTCTCAAGATCTCACGAATATTTGGGTTCTCACAAGATCCTGACCCTATATATATATATATATATATATATATATATATATATATATATATATATATATATATATATATATATATATATATATATATATATATAGAGACTTAGGATCTTTTGAGAACCAACTTCACCCCGAGAACCCGAGAACTCCCAAACTGATATTTTTTTCAAAAAACCGACCACATAGGCCTCTAAAACGCTCAAATTGGTGCCGGGGCACTGAAAAAATTTCCGAAAAAACGACTTTTTTTTTGAAAAAAATTTGCACATGTGCAAAAGAAAAAATTTGCACATGTGCAAACTTTTTTATACGTACATTTTTTTTCAAGTTTTTTTATGGATGTCTTTCTAACATATATTTAAGGCATTCTGTAAAAAAAAATTTGAAAAAAAGTGTACGTATAAAAAAGTTTGCACATGTGCACAAATTTTTTTTGCGCATGTGCAAATTTTTTTCAAAAAAAAAGTCGTTTTTTTCGGAAATTTTTTTTTCGAAAATGCTTAAAATATTGCGTTTTAGAAGCCTATGTGGTCGGTTTTTTGAAAAAAATATCGTTTTGGGAGTTCTCGGGTTCTCGGGAGACTTGTGGTTCTCAAAAGATCCTAACTATATATAGTCCGTTTCAAGGAAGAACCAATATTTTCCTAGGAACCGTAGGAACTTTTTGACTAAAATTATCTTTTCAAAAAAAATGACATAATACATCTAGTCTCTTATATTTAAGACTTTTTGTCAAAAAAAAATTTGAAAAATAATATGTATACACGAAATGTGCATATAAGCATTTTTTTCGCACATGTGTATATGATCACGTTTCGTGCATATGTGCACATTTCGTGTATATATATTATTTTTTCAATTTTTTTTAAAAAGGGTCTTAATTATAAGCGATTAGGTGTCTTATGTTATTTTTTTTGAAAAAAAATTTTCAGTAAAAAAGTTCCTACGGTTCCTAGGAAAATATTGGTTCCCATTTGATATTTAGTCTATATATATATATATATATATATATATATATATATATATATATATATATATATATATATATATATATATATATATATATATATATATATATATATATATATATATATATATATATATATATATATATATATATATATATATATATATATATATATATATATATATATATATATATATATATATATATATATATATATATATATAGGGTTGGGTTCTTTTGAGAACTCAAAAAATTATGAGATCTTGAGAACTCATTCTGATTGGTTAGATCATAAAACGGCATGATAGTCATTTAACAAATCTCATTTAATTCTGACTTTTTTTATTTTTGGCAATAGAATATCAATTCCTAATAATAAGCATAATCAAATTCAAATTTCAAATTCAAATTTCAAAATTAAAAAAATAACAATAAATCTTGCACATAATTTCCGTTTTTTAATAAAATTAGATTTTTCGGAATAAAAAAATTATAAATTTTTTTTTTTAAGTTCAAATTTTCAAAATTTTTAAAAACAAGTTTAAATTCATGTATTTGCAATGTGCATATATGCAGATACACATGTGCATATATGCATATTTTCGGAATTTATATACACATATTTTGTACTTCTAATATCTTAATGCAAATAATAAACAAACTAATTTATTAAAACCAATAATAATATACAAGTGTTTTGAACCACACATACATAAAATATTTAAAAAAAAATACAAAAAAAATTCATAATATCTTCATTGTTTCTTCCTCGATCGTCAAGTTTCTTCACTCTTATCAATTTTCACTTCTTCAATTTGATCGATAAAGTTTGTTAAATGTGCAAAAACGACAATAAAAATGAACATACGCATATGCACATATGTAGAGATACTGATATACACAAACACATACGTATATGCGTATATGCACACACATATATAAATGAGCAACTGGACAATTTGTAAAAATATTCATATGCATAAATGCACACATACATTAATGCGCATGTGCACATATACATATACACATATGCATATATGCACACACATGTATAAATGAACATAGGAAAGATGTATATTAATTAGTATTTTCATTTTCATCAATACTTAAAAGACTTGACTGACAATCAACACACACATATGCATATGCACACACACACATATGCATATGCACAAAATGCATACATATATATATATATATATATATATATATATGCACATATGCATATGTACAAAATGCATAATAAATGAAAAAAATAGACATATATGCACAAATACACATGCGTATATGCATATATACGCATACGTATACACATATATACATATGCATTTCTACACATGTGTACATGTATTCACATTTGAACGGACATATATACATATGCAGTTTTGCACTTGTGCACATTCATCAATGTATATTTCCACATATGTTTTATGCATATATGCATATATGTATATTTGCACATATGAATCTATGCACATAAGTACATGTACATATATACCCACGTATATATATATATTAAAATATACTCATGTATTTATGCACATGCACATATGCACACATGTATATATATTAAGATGATCATATGTTAAAAGAATCACTTAGCATTTGCTCCAATCTTCCCTGCAACATCGACATCATTGGAGGCAGAGGTGTTGTGGATGAAAGAAACAAAGGTGTATTGCCATGAAAATATTTGAAAGCCTCTTTTCCGTTAACGTAAACTACTTGAATATAATAAAATGAAAGTAGCATATTGTAATAACAATTAAGTGAGATTACGTTCCTATTAGCAACATTTTAATTAGCATCTCTGAAGCTGATAAGTAGATCAAAAAATGATGAAGTTAAATCAAAGTTAAATCAAGTTAATAAAAAGTATGAATGGATTCTACAAAAAAAAACTCACAATGAGAAGAATTTTTTAAGGTCACCATTCGTAAACTTCCACTACGCCTTGAGGTTTATCTAATTGATCCTAGGGTTCTAATATTTCAAACAAATGAATGATGCACCATGCATCTCCACCACAATTAATATTTGTAACACAAAAGAAATTAAGCAAGTAGATGGTACTCACCAGGCGGACGAAACAATAGCCAAAATAATCATTTGTAAGAACTTAGCATTTGAGTCATTAAGTTTACGACTTTTGGGATCAAAGTGTTCTACGAAAATTTTATCGAAATAGCAAAACAACTAATATTTATCGAAAAGTTTAACAATTACTTTTGATCGTGTTTTGAAACACAAAATGCAGGGTGACGGTGAGGACGGCGTGAGAAGGACTTACCAGAGACAAGAAAGTGGCCGAAAATGGTCTAATCACTGGCTTGTCGTCCGCCGAAAATGGTCCGCTCACGATTGCTGCTGGAATCAAAGTGTTCTGCGAGGAAGACGCGAAGAAGAGAGAAACGGGAAGAGAGAACGAGGGAGGGAGAGCAGATCGATGGCGATCGGTTGTTCATCAGCAACGATGGCGGCGTTTGACCTTTGGCGATCGGTTATTCATCAGCCGACAGAGGTGACGTTTGACCTTTGGCGATCGGTTATTCATCACCGACGGCGGCGGCGTTACACACTTGGCGAACGATTGTTCATTAGCGACGACGGCGGCATTACAGACTTGGCCATCGGTTGTTCCTTAAGAAGAAACACAATAGTTCATGGAAATCGGAGTGGATGCAGAAGACTTCGAATAGGAAAAGAAGCGTTGATGGTGGTTCTTCATGGGACCGGGAGGAAGACGAGAGAGGAGTGAGATAAAAATGGATTGTTTCCTTTTTTTATAGCATCAGTTTTTGCTAATTTTTAGGCTGGTCAATTTTTGTGACAAATTTAACCTTGGAATCATTAAGCAAAACCCTAATATACCATTAAATTTATCCATATTTACAGATATGCCATCGGTACATCCTAGACGTTAAAAACTTTGATCTAATGGTTGAGATTTGGTTCTCAAGATCTCATGGTTTTTTGAGATCTCACAAGAACCTAACTATATATATATATATATATATATATATATATATATATATATATATATATATATATATATATATATATATATATATATATATATATATATATATATTATATATATATATATATATATATATATATATATATATATATATATATATATATTATATATATATATATATATATATATATATATATATATATATATATATATATATATATATATATATATATATATATATATATATATAGAGAGAGAGAGTTGGGATCCAGTAATTAAGGTATGAATGGTTATAATTAAGGTAAGAATGATATATTTTTGTAACTGATTTCAGATCATTTAATCTTATATATATATATATATATATATATATATATATATATATATATATATATATATATATATATATATATATATATATACACCAAAAATATGGATGTATCTTTAAAGACATTATTATTATTTGATTAGTGATGAGATTCCTTCTTACTGGATCCTGATTATATATATATATATATATATATATATATATATATATATATATATATATATATATATATATATATATATATATATATATATATAGAATCAGGATCGAGTGATGACTCTTTTTTCGTTGAGGACTCGCGAAGACACCTTAAAATAATTGAAATAAAATATAAAAAAATACATATTATAAAATCAAGAATAGTACTATATCATTATCAAAAAAAAATTTGAAAAAAAATTTTGGATATTGAAAAACGTAATGATCCAATTTTTCTGTTTTTATTTTGGATCATCATTTCATTATAAAAAAATAATGATCCAAAAGTTCTTTTTGAATCTTTTTTTTTCTCCGATATAGTACTATGATCCATTTTTTTTATTTTTTTTCAATTTTTTAAGGTGTCCTCGCAAGTCCTCACCGAAAAAAGAGTCATCACCGGATCCGGACCATATATATATATATATATATATATATATATATATATATATATATATATATATATATATATATATATATATATATATATATATATATATATATATATATATATATATATATATATATGGCAAGGTTCAAATGGGAACCAATAAAAAAAATGAGAACCATGAGAACTAATCCTATTGGTTATTATGATCAGCAACTAAAAGAAGGCGGTGGCAATATTGTAAATATGTGAAAACAAATGGCAATTTCCGTATTACTTATTGAAAGATGGCGGTGGCAACATTGTAAATATGTGCAAAAACAATGCAATTTCGTATTACCTTATGATGACAGAAACTTTCTAAAATTACATAACTCTAAAATTCAAATTACGAAACCCTTTCCAAAAACCCTCGATCGTCAAAACCCTAGATCTGGAAAACCGTTTTACGACTCTCATTAATTCAAACACGATATCTGCAATTAATTCAAACACTAGATCTTGCAAAACCTTCATCATCTTCGATTATCTACGAATCACGAAACCCTAGACTGTTATCTCTCATTCAATAGTCTACGATTCACCAAAAACAAACACCAAAATGTCTCCGAAGAAAATATCAACAAAAGTTTCAAATAGACCAGAATCCGATGAATAACTGTTGAAGAAAAAAGAAAAACAACAACCAACACCAGCTTCAAGGAAGAGTTCGAGGTTAGAATCAAAGATTATTCCACCTTCTGATGATAAAAAAACAAAACGACAGTGATAATAGAAGAAGAAGACTTAGAACCGGACAAATTGAAGAAAAATATGGAAACCAGCACTACATCTGAAGGTATATTATTCTAAACTACGAATTTAATATGATTATTAAACTATTAATGTGTGAACATTGTTAAACTACGAATTTAATATGATTATTGAACTATTAAGGTCTAAACATTGTTAAACTACGAATTTAATATGATTATTGAACTATTAAGGTCCGAATATTGTTAAACTACGAATTTAATATGATTATTGAACTATTAAGGTCTGAACATTGTTAAACTGTAAAAGTTGACCATTATAGCAAATTTATTATACATGATATGTTATAATATAAACTTTTGATGTATTTTTTTTAAATTACTTAAGTTGTGAATGATGGACATGTTAGTTATCTTAAGTTGTGGAACTAATCTTCTTTGAAAACGAAATGTAGTTGTGAATCATCTACATTTTATTGTCATTCACAACTTATAACTAAGTTGTGAATGATGGACATGTTATCTTATTCATAAGTATGACAGTTATGACCAATTTGCTATATACAATTTGTGATAATCTAAAGTATGAATCAAGGTATGTTACTTTCTTTATTTATGGTTGTTCTAATTGCTTGTGCAGATAAACATCCAGATTGTATTCAGAAGAATCAAAGAGTGAATAGATGTAGCTTATTGTGTAGATAAAAATACATCTTGTGACTTAACTTACCCTTCTTTGGTCTCCAATTAATGGGCCCACCACATCCACCAAGACCCATGGGTAAAATTGTCATTTTATAAGTTATTGAATCATTTTGCAGTGAAGCTACCACTATCGGATTGATAAAGGGGACGGACACGCACCCGTTCGGTGTGGACCCCGCATGGCACGGGAGTTGGAGTGAACTCCCATTTCTAAGTTCTTTTATGATGAAAAATGTCGATTCTTATTGGTGTAGCCCAAATGAACCTTGGAATAATAATGAGTTTTTTAACGCGTTGTACTTCAAGAATTCCGTTAATATTTGGTTAGTTGCCTTCTTCACTTCAAACTTCAGATACGAAAAGGTAAAAACAATACTCTATGACTTACCATAGATGTCTTTTTAATTTCTTTTTTTAATTTTTAATTTTCAGGTTTCAATTTGTCCCTCGGATGACATTTTTGAACAGTTTGTTTGGGTACCTTTCATTTCCCTCAGATGATATTTTCAGGTTTCAATTTGTCCCTCGAATTTAGGGTTTTCGAATTTCAAAAATCTTGCAGTTGCAGCAATTCTCCTTCAATCGTTCCAAAATGTTTTTCAAATATTTAACACGAAGAACTTAATATCAAAATCCAAACCCAAACTTGGAAATCTTTAACAGCATAGAGAAGATAGGGGAAGAAAATAGAGATCAGTAGCTGTGAAATCACTTTACATTTCTCGTAGATCTCTTTTCTTCTCGAGTTCATGCATAATGTAGTTGTGAAACGTATTGGTGAAGAAACTTGAGAGAGCATGGATGTATGGGAAGAAGGATGTGGGAGCGTGATTACAACCTTCTGCACTCCATATTTGTATAACGACGATGACAAATTATAATATTTGATTGAGATTTAAAGCTGAGGGATGTGAGAGCGTGATTTAATCCCTGATTTTGTGGGATTGATTGATACCAAATCAATCGCTTGTAGTGGCAATCGATAGTGTAGATTCAAACTTTAACCTAAATCGCTTTAAATTTCTTCCGAATTTAGTGGGATGGATATTACTTACAGGGAGTAACATACAGTAGAAAACCCAGAAGAATGATATGAGCGGGAAAAGGATTGTCAAAGTGAATAAGAAGGTGCCACGTGGCAGTGAGAATAGGAAGATAAATATATATATATATATATATATATATATATATATATATATATATATATATATATATATATATATATATATATATATATATATATATATATATATATATATATATATATATATATATATATAGAGAGAGAGAGAGAGAGAGAGAGAACCAGATTTTGGATTAGATTGGGCCAAATCGCATTAAACGGGTTCCAATCCGGTAACCACCCAAAACCTCATCATGTTATGGCCGGGTCAGTTTACAGGCGACATCACCCAAACTGGCTTAGATCCGCTTTTGGTTTTATACACCTCTACAAACAAGCCATTCGAAAAGTCAATGACCAAATATCCTAAGGTTTTATGCAAGAATAGCAAACATGCTTTTATTACATTTATGTTATAGCATCCGGTTTTTGTTTCTACCTATTACAACATTGTATTTCCGAAAATTAATCCAATCATAGCAAAGTCATCGATACAAAGCAATAACCTAGGTAGATTTTTTAACACATAATATCATAATAATAAAAAATCAGAAGTACTATGAATCGGTAGAGTTTTCAAAGTACAATGTCTTAATAAAAAAAATATAAATAAAATGTGGTAAAAGAGAGGAATGATAGTTTGTTGCCATATTAATATTACACAAATAACAAAAAGAACATTGTTATTTTCTTGCAGTCGCCTCTTATCTTTACTTTTGTAAATTAATATGTATTAGTAGCAAATAAATATTGTATTTACATTGAATTAATAAGATTTTGACTCAAATTACAAAATTTGTTGACTTTAACCTATATTTCATGAATTGGAAAGAATTGACCATAAGGCTTGAAAGGGTAATAATAAATAAATCAAGAAGCAACATTGCTAAAGCCGAAATAAATGGTCTTTTGTTGATAGGCATTGAGAGCATAATCGACCTGAAAATGGCCCATCGGGAACTTGAACCGGACTCCATATCCAACACCAATTCCGGCTCCCGGTTTACCATGTCTTAGACCCGGGTTTCCTACAAGTAACAATTTAAGTCACTATCACATGACTCATTAAAGTTTACAATATGTACTTTATAGTGAATAAAATTAAAGGGAGATATACTATAAAGCACCATTTATCGTTTTAGTTACTTAACTATTTTGTACGGTGATTAAACTAGTGTTTTGAAATCAACAGAAAATATAAAAAGGCGTAACAAACACACCTCGTGATTTTATCAATTCTGCCACTGAGGTATTATCTTTTATTGATTTTAGAGTAAATTACAGTTTTGGTCCTTGTGGTTTAGACCAAGTTACAGTTTTGGTCGTAGTTTTGAAAATCTTGCACCAGTGGTCCCTGTGGGTTCTAAATCTTTCACTTTTGGTCCTTGTGTTTTACACAAATGATAACAGAGGGAGGGACCAAAAGTGAAAGATTTGGAAACATCAGGACCAGAAGTGAAAGGTTTGGAAACCACAGGGACCACGGGTGAAAGATTTTCAAAACTAGGACCAAAACTGTAATTTTGTGTAAACCACAGGGGCCAAAACTGTCATTTACACTTGATTTTATTATTATAATCATCGTAAGAGAAAATTACAGTTTTGGTCCCTCTGGTTTACACCAAATTATAGTTTTGGTGCTAGTTTTGAAAATCTTTCACCCGTGGTCCCTGTGAATTTTGAATCTTTCACCTTTTGTCCCTTCTTCTGTTGTCGTTTGTGTAAACCTTGGGGATCAAAAGTGAAAGATTTGGAAAACTAAGGGACCAAAAGTGAAATATTTGGAAACCATAGGGACTACTGGACTACCGGTGCAAGATCTTCAAAACTAGGACCAAAACTGTAATTTGGTGTAAACCACAGGGACCAAAACTGTAAATTGTAATTTACTCTAATCACAAAGAATAAGAATTTTGTCTATTAAAAGAAATGGAAAACTAACCAGGAACATATCGTCCAGAACCCAAATCGGTCCCACAATCACAGAAGAGAGCACCATCAATCATCTCATTCTGGTAACACAGCAAATTCAATATCAACCAAAAACAATTGTTCGTGTGTTTAGTAATAAAAAAACTGTTCAAAAAGTTTGCTTAAATCATTTACCATGATAAATATTCCCTGTGACAATTTCTTTTTGGAATTTATTGATTAAATAAAGAGTAAATTACAGTTTTGGTCCCTGTGGTTTACACCAAATTACAGTTTTGGTCCTAGTTTTAAAAATCTTGCATTTGTGGTCCCTGTGGTTTTCAAATCTTTCACGTTTGGTCCCGCTGCTTTCTAAATCTTTCAATTTTGGTCCCTATTGTTTACACAAACGATAACAGAGGGAGGGACCAAAAGTGATAGATTTAGAAACCACAGGGGCCAAAAGTAAAAGATTTGAAAACCACAGGGACCATCAGTGCAAGATTGAAAATTTGGCAGAAAAGTTTGCTTAAATCATTTGTACGTGTATTAGAGCATCCTACTTTAACTTCTTTCTATTACAACATTGTAGTTTCAACTTGTTTTTTTCTTATTAAGGCATTTCACTTTGATAAATCTACCGAACTATAACATTCCAATTCCTACTTTTTCATTCGATTGCTTTGAACTGGATAGATATTTAGAAGTAAAACGTTGTAATAAGAATAAGGGATATATTCAGAAAAGTCCTTATATTTTGACTCTATATTCGATTAAGCCCTAATTGTTTTCTTTATTCAATTAATTCCCAACATTTTGTTAAATGTTTTCAATTTTGGATGTATATAAAAAGGAAATATTCACTAAAGTCCTTACATTTTGACCATTTTAACAATTTAGAGTTGAATTTTCAGTTTTTATTCAATTAAGTACTTACATTTTGACCCTATACATCATCAATTGTAAAAATACAAAAACGGCATAACCAGCTACTATCCAAAATTGTAATCATTTAACAAAATGTTGGGACTTAAATGAATAAAAAAAACAATTAGGGCTTTATCGAATATAGGGTCAAAATATAAGGCCTTTTCTGAATATATCCCTAAGAATAAAATCAAAGTAATGAAAGCACATTGCTATTTATTTTTTTAAACCCTCTATATAATATGAGAGGGAAATCTCCAATAAAGTCCCATTATTTTGGGCTAGTTTATGAAAATGTCCCAAAATTAATTTTATTTACAGAAAAAGACAACATACCGGCTAACATATTCAATTTAGCCTTTTCATCCGGTTTATTAGGTTTCCTAAATTGAAAATTTCAATAAAATCCCACTATTTTTGGTCAGTTTATGAAAAAGTCCCAATGTTGAATTTTTTTACACAAAATAATAGGACTTTTTCATAAACAGTCCCAAAATAATTGGACTTTATTGGAGATTTCCAATTTAGGAAACTTGGTAAACCGGAAAAAAGGGCTGAACTGAATATGTTAGCCGGTATGTTGTCCTTTTATGTATATAAAATTAATTTTGGGACTTTTTCATAAATTGACTCAAAATAATGGGACTTTATTGGATATTTCCCTAATATGAGAAGATGAAATGGATAGATACCATAGGGAGTGTGAGCTCAGTGTTAGCGACCAAACAAGATCTACCGGATCCAACCGCACCCTCACCGTATCCGCGTACACTCCCAAGTCCACCAATTGCAAATGCTTGGTATGGAGCTATATCACCTACGATAGAACCGCCTGTAAGGCTGTCACATACAAAATTATCAACTTAAATACTGCAACCAACAAAACAAGAAAACAAGGAAACTTCATCTTGGTCTCTTGTCCGTACAAAAGACGTGAACGCCCTTCAAAGCTTGTTTAGAGTCACGTTATCACAAATTATGCTTCCCTCGAGGATTTGTTAAGTTTGCAACAAATGTAATAAAAGTTTGTGTCTTAAAAGGGTAATGAACTTTATCCTATGTACACATTTAGTCACTTATGTTTTTTTGCACACATTTAGTCATTTACGTTGTTTTGTACACATTTAGTCTTTTATGTTTTTTTTTGTACACCATTAAACTTGTTTGTTCTGTACACATATGACTATTAAAGTTTTATTTATTTTTACACATATGACCATTAAACCTAATGGTCATATGTGTACAAGAAGAAAAACATAAGTGACCAAATGTGTACATGAGATCAAGTTTATTACCCTTATAAGACATTAACCCTTTTAAAAAAGTAGTAAGCAAACTACTAGAACGTTTTGTTCACAAAATACCATTATTTTAATGGTATTTTGTAAACAGAACATTCTAATTGCTTACCTTCGAATGGCACTTTTTTTTAAAACAATGGTGTTTTGTAATAAAAAAAATAAAAATAAAAAAATATCCTCACCTTGCCAAGAAAAATCCAGGACCAACTTTGACTCCCTTTGATGCAGCAAACTTGAACCGGTTAAAGATTAACCACTTTGACAAAAGAGGAATCCCTTGTTCTATTTGTAGACTAAACTGAATACAATACATTTTCAAATATTACTAACGAATACGTATTATTTTCACATGTTCCTTTTTTTTCCCATCAAGTACTCTTTGGTTTGAAAATTACTTGAGAAAATGAAGACATTGGAAGGAAAAAAAATGAAGGCAAATTTGTAAAAAGTTAGGACTTGATCGGGGGACGGATTAGGTTATGTCCTATTAGTCAAAAGAAACAAAGCATAATATTTATTTAACAAGGAATGAGCAAGAACCCGAGTGAAACTATGATCATTTGCTTTGGCGAATCTGGACTCTTGCTTCAATACTAGCATATTATCATGAAAATTACCGCTGCATTAAAAAGAATCATGAGATATTTGTGAGTGAGTGTACAAACTAAGTCAAAAAGATACCTGGAAGTCACGGAATATCCATGAAGATCTCTACTTATTGAGCAGCCATCATCATTGACTGGACGCACATGCTAACATACCAACATGACAATTTATTCATTTAGGTTATTCCGACACTGAGACTGAGACTGCATCCATAATGAAATCGAATTTGACAGAATACTCGATTTAAATGCACTTTAATGGTGTAATGAGAACACAGAAAAAAGTTTAGTGACCTATTGAATACAATTAAGGGCAAATTACGAAAAAAAACACTATATTTTGGCATTTGTTATGGTTTAACCATCAATTTTTCATTCGTTCTAATAAAACCACTAATTTTTGGAAAAAATTTCAACCTGACCATTATGACCTGAAGAAGCCGGTAACAGTGGCTTCGATGGAACTTTTTACCAAAAATGGTGGTTTTTCCGAATCTTAAAAATTGGTGGTTAATCTGAATTTTTTTGCAAAATATAGTGCTTTTTCCGTAATTAGACTTAGATAATGTTTACACTTTAATTTATATAATTACGGAAAAAACACTATATTTCATTACTTTTTCTGCTTAAACCATCAAATTTTCATTTGTTCTAATAAACCACCAATTTTTAGAAAAAGTTTTAGTCTAACCATTATGACCGGAAAAACCGGTAATAATGGCTTCAATGAAACTTTTTACCAAAAATTGGTGGTTTTTTCTAAATATTTTAAAAATTGATGGTTAAACCGAACTTTTGGCAAAATATAGTGCTTTTTTCGTAATTAACCCTACAATTAAAAGATAAGTGACCTAAAGAGCAAATTTTGTATTATTGGTTGTCATTTTATGACATTAAAAAAAACAACACTTATGAATGCAAACAAGTTACCTCAAACTTTACACTAGTTTTGCTGCTCCAATTTGAAGTCCCGGGCTCGTCTAAATCTACGCCTGCAGAGAAACGGCATAAATTCACACCTCCACTCCCGGTTTTTGAAAAGTTGTCAACCGGTACACCGTGTATTCCCACTTCAGGCGAGATCGAGTGCTACTCAACAAAGTAATTTCATACAAATAATAAGATGATAACTACACCGTGTATTCCCATTTATTTGTTTATTCAGGCTGTGTTTGGTAGCATCTGAACCATTCAGATATGAACCATTCAGATCTCATTCAGATTCATTCCTCTCTCTTAATGGTTCAGAGCCCATTAAGAGGTTTGTTTCATTCAGATGTGGTATTTTTGCGTATCAAACAGTCTGAACCATTCAGAGCCTCTTAATTATTCAGATTAAGAGGCTGTCAAACACAGCCTCAGTCATCTTACTTTCATGTCTTTCTATTACAATTTACAACATTGTACTTCCGATCTTTTTCGTATTTAGATGACATTGCTATAACTGGATAGATTTTTCAAAGTATGATGTTATAATACCAATAAATGAAATTAGGATGCTTTGATAAACAAATAATTACAAGTATGTTGTTATTCCTTGCATTTAAAAGTTTTACTCAATAAATTTTCAACCTTTTGCATGTCTGTGTTTTTGGGAATGAAGATGAAATATTCAGGGGATAATATATCAAGTCTTTTTACCATTAAGCCCATAAACTCAAAAAGAAAACAAAACCAACCTGAAAGACAAAAGAATGTTGAGCTAGCCATTCGGGCCTAGGCTTCCTATAAGCAATCAATATATTGGAATCTGAAAGCCCTTTATCCCACAATACATCAAGTTTCTCACTCTTTCCAAATAAGTTGGGGTGTTTTATGCAAAGGCTGCAAAAAAAGATTAATACATAATTTGCACTTGACCCAATACACAAGAGACTAACTATTACATTATTATGATTATATGAGTAATAGTTCGATAACTAAACATAGATAAAGTATAATAGTTTAATGGCTAAATCTATAAAATGATGAAAGTATGTTGTGCTTTTCTGTATTTTGTTATGATATAAAATCCGGGTAATTGGGAAAAATGTTTTTAAACACTAAAAAAGTATGGTTTAATCACTACATAAAATAGTTAAGTGGCTAAATGGATAAAATCATAAAATGGTGAAAGTACAAGTGCTCTTTATGTATTTTGCTCATTCTTTATAAAACATTAAGTGCAATAATTTCCTATTCCTAATCCCTATGTATACTATACATTTTCCTAACTTATAAAAAAATATATATACTAATCCTAATCTCTATTAAAAAATGGTTCCTGATACTTAACCCTAGATTCTATTATTTATCCACGATACTAATACTGAATAATAGTATTTATCTAAGGCCTAATAATAATATAAGCCAGAGGCAAGTTCTTTTAGTAAAATATTGGTGCAACTGAACTGATAATCATACCTCCCAACAATCAGTGAAAGCGGACTACCAGTGCCTGAATTTCTGTTTCATACAAAGAAAAAAAAGGAATCAAAAAGCGAACGTTGAATCTATAATAGCAAGTTTTTCAACTGGATTTTATGAGGTATGGAGAGTCAAGAAGGCACACAGGAAATCCGTAACATATTTGGGTCTTAATGGCTCGATAAGATTGGTAAAATATCAGTTAATCGAAAAGGGAAAGTAGAACCAGAAAAACCTGAAAGAATGAACCATCATAGCAGCACATAGCCTGTGCGTGAAATCAACATTGAAGTCTATCTTGGCTGTATGAAATAGCAACAAATTAATCAAACCATAAGGTCAGTGAGACACAATAACACGCGAGTTCAACGTCGATTTAATAATCAATCATATGCCTTTTTCTAGGGTTTTATCTAATAATGTGCAGCGAATTCACGAATTAAATAACTGCAGTATGCGAATAGCAAAGAGAGCGACACAATCAATTGAGAAAAATGAAAAAGAAACAGACCTTTGCCAGCATGGACGCTCTTCTGAGCTCCCATCCGATAACTTATCGACCATTCAAAAACCCAAATTCCTAAAGCTTCCAGAGTGAAACTGTAGAAGGATTAACGTGTTTAAAGGGCAGCGAAGCCTGATGGCGCACGAAGAAGGGAGTGACCGTAGCAAGTTATCTCTTTCTCTCTTGATTGGTTTTGGTATTTTTGCACATTTTCTCCATATATTCTTTTTCCATATTTTTGTGGACTTCAAATGAATATCTATGTAATTTAACATAAAAGGTTATTAAAATATTTGATATTATTCATGTCTTGTTGAATGAAAAACAAATGTGTTGCAAAGACTTGTCATTAAATATAGGATGTTATCATCAGTAGCGTCTTAAATTTTAACATAAATTTTTTATTTTGAAAATCAAAATGGAAATATGGAAATCATTTTAATAGCATAAAATATTCATTTAATGTTTAGTAAAACAACATATTAAAAAATTTATAGTATCATACCCGGTACAAAATCATAAATCATAAATAATAAACAGGGGAAGTCTCAAATAATGTGTCAGATGCGATACAGTCATGCTGCACCATTTCCCCTATCTGAAGATGTACCTGAAAAGCATTTTACTTGAGAGAATAAGCAGACAGCTTAGTGAGTTCCACCAAATATCACGTATTTCAACACATCACATACAAACCACAAAATGAGACTCAGCATAGTCCTATCCTCAGGGACTCGACACCGTCCTACACTTTAAACATACTATATCGAGACTCGACACAATCCTACCCCCCAACACGACTCGGTACCGTTTTACCCATACCACATATCATCATCGGGACTCGGCACAGTCCTACCCCTAATGGGATTTCGTACCGTGTGACCCATAACAAGCACTAAACAACTCACGGTCCTAAGAACGAATCATACGACTAGGGGTGAGCATATTGACCGGGGAACCGGTTGGAACCGGGAACCGAACCGGAACCGACCCGGGAACCGGGAACCGGTAGTACCGATCGGGCCGGGACCGGGTCTCAATTTTTTGAGATTTTTGGAACCGGGAACCGGATGGAACCGAACCGCGGAACCGGCCCAAAATCGGGAACCGGACCGGGATACCCAAATTAAGCAACGATAAGTTTTGGTTTGATAGTTTGATATTTGATCCTTTCTTATTTTCTGTTTTGTACAACTTATTTTCTATTCCAGTCCATAGATACTTTCGACTGGTAAAAACTTATTTTCTATTCCGGTCATTTTTAATTCCCACATGATGTTAACTCAATCAGCAAGGCTACAAGATAAGTTGTCTGTTGTGCTTTCATAGTCTCATGGTAAAAACAATGACATAAACTATAATTTACTATAAGTATTATATAAATGTTATTTTGTATACGTTGTATCTATTAAAGTTTCTCTTTTAGCGAAAGTATATATTAGAATCATCATATAAATTTTACTCAAATAATCAGTTTACTTTCGCGAAACTTTTTCGTTTTTGAAGTGAAACTTCTTTTGTTAAATAGGATATATATTGTCAAAAAATATGGGTTGGGAAGTAGGAACAATATCGAATTTAACCCTTTTGATGCGGTGATTATTTATATTTATAAAGTACGTTGCTACTTCGCGTTTACCGGTTCCAACTTTTAAGAACCGGCAAGAACCGGAACCGGAACCGAAACCGGTAGAACCGGCGGTCCGGTTCGGTTCCATATTTTCACCATATTCCGGGTCCGGGTCGGGCCGGTTCCGGCCGGTTCGGTTCCTTTGCTCATCCCTACATACGACTATCAATCAAGCAAGCAAGACTGTACTAGTCTAAGCACATAATCTCACCCTATGGGTCTCAAGCTACCTACGCATGCAACGTCACATATAGTATAGTGAAAAGACTCACATGAACCATAAAGCTGAAGTACACACATATGTGCGTCCTAGGATACTCAACAACACGAACCTCCTAAATTATCATTAGGTATAATTCAGTGGCCCAAACCAATATAAGATCAATCCTTTAGTCCATACCTTAAATCCATCCGAGTTTGACTAAAAGTGAAATTGGTCAAAAAGTCAACGGTCAAAGCCAACTGTCAAGGTTTTCACGACGCGTACGGTAAGTGACGCGTCCAGCTGGGATGTGTTAAAGAGGTACATTGCTATTTTGCAAAATGAAGTAATAGAAGATACGAAGTTTCAAAATCAAACGACCAAATGCCGATGGAAATGCAAGCGTCCGAGAGATAAACGTGACGCGTCTCATGATAAAGGGATTACATTAAAAAGGATTCCCTTAAGGTACATGACGCGTAAAATGAAGAAAACATGTCGCGACGTGTCCTCAAGTGAAAAGCAACACATTTACTGCATAACATGACAACTGTTACGAATTTAAGTTATCCAGCTAGGATGGAGTGGGTTTACCTGATGGGTCACCATTTAACCCAACGAAATTACCAAATATCAAGATATTTTCACCCTAAAAATCAGATTATGCCTCCACCAAAACTCTCTCAACACTAATAGGTGTGTTATTGGTGTATTTAGTGTGTTAGGTGAAATTCGATGATTTAAGGAGTATTTGAGGAGGTATTCAAGTGAAAGATTGTTATCTTAATATAATTACTCAATCCTTAAATTTGAATAGAGTAAATTTCATTATATATGAAAGATTACATGAAGCCTAATTTTAGGGTTTGGGTCGTATGAAGGAATTGTTGGTAAATAATTACGCATTGATGATGTGTAAACTCATTCCTGAGAAAGTTAATGTTTGTTGATGAGATACCATGAATTGAAAATGGTTTAAGTGATTGATGCATAACATGAAAAGTATATCATGTTTATTAGATGAGTAAAGATGATGCAATTTGTTGAAATGTAATCTATGATGTGCAGTGGCGGACCTTAGTAATAGCCTGGGGTTGCACGGGCTACCCCTGAAATTTTTTCGAGTAGTAGCAAAAATTTCGATTTTTGTTTTTTATATATGGGTGCAACCCCTGAAAAAATTGTGCTACCACTGAATTATTTAGTCTAAAATTAAATGTTTAAACTAAAGTTTAATTGAAAAGAAAATATAATCATAGAAACAATCATTTTAGATGTTCAAACTAATTAAGCCCAAATACTCAATACTATATTAAAATAGCCCAAATCAAATTTTGGTAATTGATGCTTTACAATTGGATATGTGCCACTAATTAAACTAGTCCTCAATAGAATAGGGAAAAAAATATCAAGCACGGTGACTTGATGCAGTGAGGACGTATGATCGATTCTAGCGTAACTGCGTAACTCTGAAGACTCCTCTCGTGACCGATTCGTGGTCATGATGAGTCGAATGTCTCTCTTTCTAGAGGACTTTTCATAGAAGTATTATCTTTGATTAGAGAACATAACGGGAGCATTTATAATGTTAATTTAGAAAAGGCTCCCAAAAATGAAAATTTGACATCTCCGAAGAAACCTTGTCAAAACATTTTCAAAGAAAAGACCAATATATTTTGGAAGCAGCTTCATTGGTAAAAGAGACAAAGGAAGCATTACTAGCTTTAAAAATGATGGGTTTCTACAAATTTTGAAGAAAATATGTTTTTTTTTGTCAAAGACATAATATTGCAATTGTGGAAATGTCGGAAAATTTGGTTACTTCAAGAAACCGTACGACTAATATTACTAATTAACGTCATTTTGAAGTTGTGATTTGTAACACGGTTATGGAAATGCAAATTCAATAATTCGGTGATCGATTTAGTGAAGTAAGCACCAAATTGATAATATAGTCATTTTCTAGGTTTGATAAAGAAAAGTTGTTACAGATAAGTGAGATATACCAAAATGATTTTAATGCATTGGAACAGGTTCATCTTAGCGGTCAACTTGATATATATTATCACTCTTTGCTACGTGATGAGAATTTTGCTCAATTGAAGGGAATTACAGACCTTTCTCGTTTGATGGTGGAAACAGGGAAACATCGTTCTTTTCCTTTCGTCTATAGGTTGTTAAAGCTAACTTTGGTTTTGCTCGTTGCAACTGCAACGGTTGAAAGATATTTTCCGCAATGAAACACGTGAAGACCGATTTATGTAATAGAATGAGTGACGATTTTTTGAATGATGCTTTTATTTGTAGTGTAGGAACGGAATCACTTATGGATGTTAAAACAGAAAATGTGATGAGTCGATTCTGAAAAATGAAAGATCGGAGAGGTCATATTTAGAATGTAATTTGTACATTAGTTTGACATTTTGTCATTTTATTATATTAAATGAAATTTTAACTTCTAATTTTTATCTTATTATATAATATGGGGAAAAATTGGACGAGTGTGCTACCCGTGAACTTTTGGTCTAGGTCCGCCACTGATGATGTGCTTAATGAGTTAGTATTAAGGATATATTATGCTTAATGTATGATTAATGGTATATTATGTGATCTAAAAGTATGTGTTTCAATGACATATATATGTGGGTCAATGACTATGGTTTTATGTTCATAATGCAAACTATCAATTATCAAAAAAAGAACAACATCATGTTTGGATTTGAATAAATGAAGGTCAATATGATGGATATGCCATGAGAAACATAGGATTAGTGATAACTAACAGGTTCCTTATGGATTCGATTGACGGACAAATGGTTGTGGATGTAACAGAAAGTTGTTACATCTTGAGCCTAAGTGTAAAAGTGCACAAGATGCTTTTTATGTGTGATAATTGTCACCTAAGGAGTCAAGGATTCGATTGACAGACAAATGGTTTGATATTGTTAGCATGTCAATATTATACGTAAACCTTCAAAGTCATAGGCTAGTGTCTTTATGATAGATATATCCTTAGATATTGTCTAATGTGAATGAATGGAATAAACTTCCATAGGGATTGAATGAGCAATGGATCAAGTGAAGAAGTTGAGGGTTGTGGAAAAATTAGTTAGACCTTTCTAACTAGTCAATGTGAGTTACATGTGGATTTTTCTATACATGTGCACATGGAAAAATGTTTATAAAGTTTCTTTTATATTCTTTGCAAATACGAATTGATGTGCAAGTTTTAGCACTTATGTTATGTTTACAGGTTTTATTAAATTCTAGTAATGGAGTATGTGTTGAACGTTTCTGTTGGAAATAGTGTCCAAGGTCATTAATTGTTGGTGATATTTCTAATAATAGCATGGTCCTTTTGGGTTGCCCTCATGACCTATAAAAACAAATAGTGACAAAAAATAAATAGGAGAAGCTAGTTTATTAATTTATCAGGATATGATAAATTAATTAGAAACTAATTGGTAATTAATTAAGAAATTAATTTAGAATTAATTTGGAGAAATTAGTTACAAGGGATTGGATTGTAATTAATTAAAGAGTTTAGGTAATGGAAACAAGTCCAGGGGGTTAAGTGTATGGAGGCTCCTTAAGTTTGAAACCCTAGGAGCCTTACGGTATAAATAGAGGCTTAGGGATCAAACCCCAAGCATCTCAAGCCTCCAAGTGAGCCACCAAAACCCTCCCCCTCCTCCTTTCTGCGATTTCTCATCCTTCTCTAGGGTTTGAGATTTCTGCCTCCTTTCCCAAGTGGAAATTATGTCTGTCTATTTTTTTGGAATACATGGGTGTGAATCATCAGAGGGATTCTACTTTGGATCCTATTCATCCAATACAAGGTGGCATTAACTCGATCTCAAAGAAGGAGATTAGCTTAGGTACAATTCTATTTATGTTTAAGTTGCAATAAATGTTATGAACTGCATGATCCTGGACTATGTTCATGGATATTTATGTGATTTGATCTTTTTAAGTTTTCTGTTGTATGAATATTTTGTTATTATGATCAAATCCTAATAGTTTTTGTTGAGAAAAGAATGTTTTTGGGCAATTAGCCTTACTATGTTTTAGATGACTGGTATATGTTGTAAATATTTGATTGTGAATGTTAATGAATAAAAAATATTTTGCCCGGGCCATGATGTCTCTGTAACGAGATATAGAGGAATCTACCAGGGTGGTACCTCCCTTTCGCGTGGTAGATGTCCTAATGTGATAAGATGCTAAGTTGGACTGATCAAGTTATTCCCGTCTTAGTATAGACTTAGGGTATCACAAAAAGTGATTAATCCCCTAAGTATAAAAAGATGAAGTAATGTTTCAATACCAGTCATTGTTAAGTTTATGGAAAGAAGTGAGTCATTTTTATGTAATGTTATTTATGTGATTCTAATGGTAAATGAATATAAAAGTAAAGTGTCATTTCTATGATTTGATGTGTAAATGATTTTGAAAATAAAGTGACATTTCTATTATTTTGTAACGTCCCAAATTTCGTATAAAATTTTCATTTTTAAAAGAGATTTAAATACATAAAAAGGTTTGCCAACTAAAAATCATTCAAATTAAAACTTAGTATTTAAACATATAAAACTTAATTATCAACACATTTACAGACATCGGTAGAAGACTTTAATTGTTGAAATCCTCAGATGCGATACAGTCGCGTCGTGCTCCAAGCTCAAGCCAGTATTTACCTGGAAAACATTTAGGGTAAAAGGTAAGCACAAAGCTTAGAGAGTTTTCCAAAAATATCACGTGATCCATCACATAAAACATCGTTGGCTCTCGGGCTTGCCCCGATGCACCGGTAAACATCGTGTGACTCTCGGGCTTACCCCGATCCGTCCTCGGCTCTCGGGCTTGCCATGATCCGTCCTCGGCTCTCAGGCTTGCCCCGATCCGCCGGTAAACATCGTGGGACTCTCGAACTTGCCCCTATCCGTCCTTGGCTCTCGGGCTTGCCCCGATCCGCTGAAAATCATCGTCATTGGCTTTTGCCGGCAAATATCTGTTGGAATACGATAACATAAAACAAACGCAACGGAAATAGAAATCTAAATCGTATTCAACCAGGATCACAGAATCATGCACACTTTTGTAACTGTAAAATCAAGAGGGTTCAAGACATACCTTTTAAATCTCAGATCTGATTTTGTTAGGATGACGAGAGCCCAAAGTAGAACTCCTCTAATGTAATCGCACCCAAGACAACGATCCAGCACCCGTTGATGTAGCATATACCTTTGCTTGAAGTTTTAGCATGTAATACTTAGGGTTTTCAAAGAAATCGGTCGTATACCGAGGGGTGGGAGGAGGGTGACGAAAATTAGGGTTTTGGCAGCACCTACAACTCAGATCTAGGGTTGTATTTATAGTGCTCCTCATCGTTATCCCCTCCATTGTGGATATTTCACTTTGGTCCTTTTTCCTTATTAAGTTTCTAATTAATATGCCTTTACTTTGGTATATTAATAAACTTAACCATTAAGTTTCTAACTAATATACCTTTACTTTGATATATTAATAAACTTAACCCCTCAAGTTTATTTTCGATCTCTTTTAGCTAAATCGTCTATTGCATGTAACCTAAAAGGACCCTACTATTTATAGTAATATTACCAACTTGTTATAACGATGGGCATATAACCAACAGTCTCCCAATTGCACTTGTTATAACAACTGTATGGTCTAATATTCCCTAACCTAGTAAGGTGTATGTCATCCATGACAAGTGCCGTGTTCATCTAATGAAACAGCCCTTAGGCAAGTGATCAAATATTTATTTGTTCTAGAAGATATCCTTATGAACGTCTGACATGGAATCATGTCAGTCTCAGACATTCAATATTATGTTTCCCGATAGAGATTTGTGATGACCACAACAAACTGCACTATTGATTCTATATCAATTCAGTCTCGGTACGGCCGTACACTTGCTGTCAGCACCAAATCATCGAGGGGCCCATGGATATCGCTTCTCCTGTTAGGGCAGAAGGAACAAATAAACTTTGACTACACGGATCTCGCCTACTCATCATGTCATACCTGGACATTCCCTGTATGGCTGCCAGTTACGGACAACGTTGGAGAAAACCAAGGCACAACAGACTGCAGGACAAAGAATCAATGCATCTCCGCTTGAAGAATATAATATATTACCATCTTAGAATTACTCGTGACAGATTCCATGAAGTAATCTCTAAGCACAGGTTACTCCAATACTTAATCCCTATTAAGTACACATGAGAATTAGTGCATCTCCATGCTATGTCCATCTATATGGACAATCTACCAATTCCTCATGTCAGCCTTGAATCAATACTTACTCCCAAAAGTATGACCGACTGTGGACAGTTTGAATAATAATTAAATTATTCAGGAAGTCAATAAAACAAGCAAAATCGGAACACAATGATAAACTAATGAAATGACTGGCTTTATGCATATATTATGTTCTCCACATAATAATCTTCATATCAGATAGAGTTTTTCATTGCTTAAGTTCCCAATACAAATCAAACTATACTAACCTCACTCAAAGTCAATTCATTTGCAAATCTAATGCATATGGACTTAGCATGAACGATCTTGCTTAGTCTGAGACATTAACTTAGTGATCAGATCAGCTATCTTGCCTCATCCGATATAGCTCTATTAACTGAGATGTCTCTTTTGGTAAGAACTCGGATCCTGACTGCGTACAAGAACCGTTTCTATTAGTTTTGGAAGCTAGTATCAGTGTGCTTCTTTACACTGAGTTCTCCCATACTATAATGGATCAAGAATATCTTAAACATTTAAGATACTTCGTGACTTCCATCCATTTGACTTTTGCCAAGATTAGCCTAATGTCAAATTATCATGCTCAAGGCATATGATACATTAGGTCTCGTACATTATGCGATTGATCCATATGCAAGTGCATACGGGACTCAACTCATTTCATCCAGGATCTTAATGGAACTAGGACTCTGAGTTTCACTCAGTCCTAAACCCTGATACAGAAACTTGAATCCCTTATAGGAGTCTTGTATCTCTAGATCCGTCTGCTTATGTACTCTAGCTTATCCTTATGAAGCACTTAGTTCTATCTCCATAGATCATGATGCTTCATATGCAATAGGTCACTCCTATGTCATTTGTAGCACAGCAATTCTCATTTATTTATGATTTCTCGATATAGGGACGTTTACATGAGAACTTTGCTATCTGCATACAACATAGGTTGGACTTCAGTGCTCCCACTAGCATTGACATTTACATAGTTCACTTTTGTTTCCAAAATCCTTATGAAGCACTTAATTCTATCTCCATAGATTAAAATGCTTCATGCGCATTTAAGTCTCTCCTGTGTCATTTATAGCATAGCAATTCTCATTTATTTCATATTTCTCGAGATAGGGACATTTACATGAGAACTTTGCTATCTGTGTACGACATAGGGTAGACTTCAATGCTCCCACTAGCTCTGACATATACACATGACTCATCTTTACTTCTCGAAAATCCAAACTCTTTGATTTTCTCATCGAAGTAGAGATTCCAGCTACGAGATGCTTGTTTGAGTCCATAAATCGACTTCACAAGTTTACACACTTTATTAGGATATTTGGACTGTACAAAATCCTCTGGTTGTGTCATATACACATCCTCTGAAAGTTTTCCGTTAAGGAAAGCAGTTTTTACATCCATTTTCCATATTTCGTAGTCATAGAATGCTGTGATGACAAACAATATCCTAATAGATTTAATCATCACCACTAGTGAAAAAGTTTCCTAATAATCAATCCCTTGGGTTTGAGTATAACCCTTTGCCACCAGTCTGGCTTTGTTTGTGTGTACCTTTCTGTTGAAAATACGATAACTGATCACCACGAATAAGGTTTTTAAGCCGATTACTGTGTGACAGATATGTATTTTATCTATAATATGCGGAATAAATAAGAGTTTCGGAATAAAATAAAACGGTAAATCTAAACTAGACAGTATTTAAATAGACAGAAAGCGGTAAATAAAGTAAATGTTAGAAGTTAGAGGTTAGATGTAATAAACGCCATTATCAACGATAAAGTGTTTTTACAATAAATAAAAAGGTTAGAAGTTAGAAGTTAGAAGTTAGATGTCTCGGTTAAATACAGTCCACATATGTTTTCGTTGTCACGGTTCGATTTTTATGTCTTGGATATTTGGTACAGTTGATTTATAACAGTTTGAATAAATCAATAATAACACAGATAATTTTAAAAGAACTTATCGATAGCAGATGAATATGGCGATTTTCTTTGAAGCTTCGATTCTTGTTCTTTGCTCAGTTTTTCTTGCTGAATGGTATTTCTTCGGTTTTGTGTTGGTTTGGACGTGGGTTTGCTTGAGTGTGTGTATTGTAGTTGTATTGGTGCTGTTATGGGTTTGGTGTCGGGTGGAGGTTTTGTTTGGTGTCGGGTAAAGGTGGTTTAGAGGTTTGAAGTTTTGGTGTCGGGTGGAGGTTGTTGTTTCTTGCGGTTATATGGTTTGATTCCTTTTGCCAAAATCAGAAATTTGAGTGTCTTGAGCTGTTTGGTCGTGGGTTTCTTTGAGTATATGTGAGTATATGTGTAAGGTATTATTGAGTGTTGTTGTGAGAATGGCAAGAGGTGAGCTTCTTATTTATAGTTGCTGATGAACAGCGTTCGCGTCGCGACCATAGGGACCGTCACGTCGCGAAGGTGCGTGTGTCGGGTTGCTTTTGGTCGGCCACTGGTTAGTGCGTTGTGTTGGTAGTCTCGCGATTAGAAGGTTGGTGGTGTCGCGTTGGAGCCTTCGCGTCGCGACCATGTCCTCCGTCGCGTCGCGATCGCTGTAGAAGTTTGGTCTTCTGCCTTGCTTCTCTTCACGTCGCGACCACAGTGTCTGTCGCGTCGTGATTGCTGTAGCAGTGTGATATTTTGTATTTTGCTCTTTGGTTCGTAGCATTACTTCCTCAGGTTTGGTTGTTTTCTCAAAGTTTCTCGGGTCTTGATTCATCTTTGTTTTTTATCTTGAATTCATGCAATCTGAAATAAACTGATAATATTTGTTAGATAAAAACAGTTCATCTTATTTCAGTGATTTTCACATACAAAAATATATTTTTCAACAATTTCCCCCTATGTGATCATTACTGAAATAAGAACAGATTAAAAAGTAAGGTTGAAAATTTTGATAAAACATTTATAAAACCATATAACGTGTTTTGAAAAAGTGTGACTAGATTTTACTTATGTTTTGAAAAATGTTTGTCAAGAATATTTGTTTCTGAATCAAGGTATCATGTTCAAATATCAAAGGGTTTTTGTATATGTACTTTCATGATATTCCTTAAGATTTTATAACATTTATAAAGACGACAAGTGATCTTAACAGGTCGATTCAGATGAATGCTCATAGGTATAGCTCACACTTGACTGAGGTGTTTGTGGTTGTTCTGGGTGCAGAACTGGTGTATAATCACTAAAGATGAGTGATATCTCTCAGTTTGAAGGTGTTGACTTATGCTTAATATGGATTTATACCTATATACTTTAGTCACTTGGTCTTCATATTAGATAATCAATCACATAAGACTGGTTTCGGCATTACTCAGAGGGTTTCTTCATTCATGCCATTGATGTTCACTCTCTCTCCGTGGGGAAATACATGTAGAGGGGTTTAGAAATATTCATAGTGCAGTTTGCAACTAAGAATATCCAATTATGAAGGCTACAGTATCCCGGTAAGTCTTCGTTTTTGACAGCCATATTTGATAAAGCTTTTGAGAATTCGTTGTTTTGAGAGATGTTTGTCTTTATGGATTGTTGTAATAACTCTTCTTTTGCTTTGGTGAAGTGTTCACCTTTGTTTTATCCTTTCTGATTTTCGCGAATACCTTTTGTGTAAAAGATATCTGATGTGGTTTGTGATTTGTTGACATCATTTGTTGGATATGACTTTGCGTTTTGAGATTTTGAGTTTTCTTCTGGTTTTCTTGGATACGACTTTGTCGTTTCTTCAATTGTCAGACTTGCTATGCAAGATGATAACTCTTTTCTTGATGTGGCTTCATTGAGGATAGGGATAGGTGATATAATAGACAGTTTGTCTAATATATAAAGAAATGATTGTATCGTCCCTGGTCATTTTGATATCTAAGCAAAAATGAGACTAGCATCATGGTATAAGAGTATAAATCCTATAAGTCATAATGAAAACACCTTTGCTCACAGAAATGAATTTCACTTAGTAGTTGAAGACGAGGCACAAATTCTCACATGGGTTTGGTTTTCATCTGAATCTCCTGATCTTATGTCCCTTAATTGATAAAATCGTTATAATTGAAATAAATTCAAAGGGAATAGGAGAATGTTCATAACGAAAATTTTGAGATTTGAACCTTCACTTTAATTTAAGAATCAATATGACTGAGAACATTCATCGAGCATAAGTATCTGAAAATTTAGTCAAGAAGATGTTAATCACATGGTTTTATAAGGACTTTAAAAGATAAAACTTTATCCTAATTTTTTTTTGTGATTTTTGATTATGCGGATGTTTTTGGAAAATTTTGGTTATTTGAATGTTTTTGGAAAATTTGGTTATTTGAATGTTTTTGGAAAATTTGGTTATTTGAATGTTTTTGGAAAATTTTGGTTATTTGACTGAAAGTAAACACTCTTTTGTACAAACAAAATGTAAGAGATTAGGGATGGATGTTATCTGGATTCAACATTCTTAGACGTCCTAGGAAGTATTAAAACTTGGTTTCGTCTAAAGCCTTAGTAAAGACATCGGCAATTTGATCTTCGGTGTTTATGAAGTGCAATTCGATATGACCCTTTTGAATGTTGTCTTTGAGGAAATGATATCGAATGTCGATGTGCTTTGTCATGGAATGGTGCACGGGATTGTGAGAAATGGCAATAGCGCTGGTTGAGTCACAAAATATTGGAATTTGTGAGACTTTGTAGCCATAGTCACGTAATTGAGTTTGCATCCACATGACTTGTGAACAGCAGCTTGCGGCAGCTACATATTCAGCTTCTGCGGTTGAAGTGGACACGCATGATTGTTTCTTTGAAGTCCAACTTACCAGTCTGCCTCCTAGAAATTGGCAAGAACCAGATATGCTTTTCCTGTCTAGTCTGCATCCTCCATAGTCGGAGTCGGTGAAGGCGTTAAGCTGAAAATCAGAGTTAGCTGGATACCAAAGGCCAAGAGATGGAGTTCCTTTAAGATATTTGAAAATTCTTTTCACAGCTATAGCATGAGATTCCATAGGATTGGCTTGGTATCTGGCACAGACACATGTAGAAAACATGATGTCGGGTCTGCTGGCTGTGAGGTATAGGAGTGATCCTATCATTCCTCGATATTTCTTTTGATCAACAGGCTTGCCATTTAAGTCTGCATCTAATTTGTAACCAAAGGCCATTGGGGTTTTTGCTGTATTGGATTTGTCAAGAGAAAAACGAGTTAGAAGATTTTTGACATAATTTTCTTGATTGATGAAAATTCCATCTGATGATTGTTTGACTTGAAGTCCAAGAAAAGTAGTCATTTCTCCTATCATGCTCATCTCAAATTTGCTCTTCATTAAATCTGCAAACTTGACACTCAAAGATTCATCAGTAGAACCGAAAATAATGTCATCGACATATATTTGAACGATTAACAGATGTTTATTAAAGATTTTACGAAAGAGAGTTTGATCAATTGAACCTCTTTTGAATCCTGATTCTTCTAGAAATGTTGATAAAGTTGAATACCAGGCTCGAGGTGCTTGTTTTAAGCCATAAACTGCTTTTTGTAACTTAAAACTGTGATTTGGGAACTGTGGATCTTCAAAACCTGGAGGTTGTTGAATATACACATCACGATCAATCTCTCCATGTAAAAATGTACATTTTACATCCATTTGGAATACTTTGAAGTTCTTGTGTGCTGCATATGCTAGAAAGATACGAATGGCTTCGAGTCTTGCAACTGGAGCATAAGTTTCATCGTAGTCGATTCCTTCTTGTTGTGAATAGCCCTTGACGACAAGTCTTGCTTTGTTTCGACAAACTATGCCTTGATCATCAGTTTTGTTTCTGAAAACCCATCTTGAACCTACTACAGTAACATCGGGAGGAGTAGGAACAAGATCCCATACTTGGTTTCTTTCGAATTCAGCTAGTTCTTCTTGTATGGCTTTGACCCAGTCTGGATCTTTGAGAGCTGAATGGATGGTTTTGGGTTCAGTCATGGATAAGAATGCTCCGTATAAACATTCATTTGAGGTAGCGGCTCTTGTTTGAATACCAGAATTGGGATCTCCTATGATTTGGTTTGCAGGATGATTCCTGGTCCATTTGTTTAGGCGAGTTTTTTCAGGTATTTCGATTGGTGTTTCTATGTCCCATTGTTCTTCTTGGTCAGGTGATTCTGTTGGGAATAGATTTTGGTTGTTGTCAGATATGTTTTTTTGGATTATAGGGTGAGAATGAGGTAATGAAGGTTCCCCCATAGATGATGCACTGGGATCATTTTGAACAGGTGGATTGGGAGTGTTCAAAGAGGGATTTGGTGTTGGTAGTTCCCCCTTAACTTGATCTGCATTTTCTTGGTTTGATTGTGAAGTTTCTGCATCGGAGTTTCCTGTAGGAATAGTAGAAGATGTTAGAAACTCAGAATTATAAGCGGTTTTGGGTTGTTCAAAAAGTAAATCAAGATCGAGTTCTATGTCCATAGAAGGCATTTGTTGAATTGGATTTTGAAAAATATTATCAATCATTTTGGAACCAAAATGTTTACGATCCAATTTCCTGACATAAAATTCATCGAAATGAACATCAGTACTTTCTTCAATTACTCTAGTACGTTTGTTCAGTACTCGATAAGCAGCTGAGGTAAAAGAGTAACCAAGGAAAATTCCTTCGTCTGATCTTGATTCAAATTTTGAAAGATGATCTTTGTTATTCTTTATGAAGCATCGACAACCAAAAATATGAAAGAATTTGATGTTTGGTTTTCGGTTGTTAATGACTTCATATGGTGTTTTATGAAGATGTTTATGGATTAAAGAACGATTTTAAGTGTAGCAAGCTGTGGCTATTGCTTCTGCCCAGAAGTATTGTGGCAGATCAGCAAAGATGAGCATTGATCTTGCAGCTTCGCACAGAGTTCGGTTCCTTCTTTCAACAACGCTGTTTTGTTGAGGAGTGTAAGGGGCTGAGAAGTTGTGTTCGATGCCTTTGTTTTTGAGAAATGAGTCTAGAGTTATGTTTTTGAACTCTAAACCATTATCACTTCGGATTCTTCGAACTGGTCGTTTGAGCTTTAATTCAATCTGTTTGATGAAGTTGATCATTTCTTCAGGTGCTTCTGACTTTAGCCTTAAAAAGAAAACCCAAGTAAAGCGTGAGTATCCATCAATAATAACAAGGATGTATTTCTTCCCTTTTATGCTTTGGGTTTTTGCAGGGCCACAAAGATCAATGTACAGTAATTCTAGTGGTTCGGATACACTAGATTCAGAAATGCTTTTATGAGAGGATTTGGACAATTTTCCTCCTTCACAAGCTGCACAAAGAGTTTTTATTATCAAGTTTCAGAAGTGGCAGTCCGCGAACAAGATCATTTGCGATCAACTTGTTGATGTAGCCGAAATTGAGATGGGAAAGACGACGATGCCACAACCAGCTAATATCAGCTGAAGCTTTGGATAAAAGACAGATGTCAGGTTTTCCATAGATAAGGTCCATATCTAGTGGATACATGTTGCCTAGACGATCAGAATTAACTAGAATGGCTTTGGTCTTGGCATCCATGATTGTGCTTCGTTGTTTGGTGAAAAGAACTTCATGATTGTTGTCACAGAGTTGTGATACGCTGATTAGGTTGTGTTTCAGGCCGTCAACATAGGCTACTTTCTTGATGGTGAAGTGACCATTTGTTATGTTTCCATAACCTTTGATTCTTGCAGTCATGTTATTTCCAAAAGTAACATCTTGTTTGGATTCTGTGGGTTTGAAGTCTCGTAGAAAGCTTTGGTTTCCTGTCATATGCTTGGAGCAGCCACTATCAATATACCATGTGCCATCCTTGGGCTCTCCAGCACAAAGTGCCTGCAATTAGACAGAAAGTTTAGGTACCCAAACCATGGTGGGTCCTGATTTGTTAATGGTTTTTGATAATTTGGAATCATTGTAACATTTGTTGATTTGACGGAATGGTTGAGGTTTAAGTTGATTTATTAGATTTTCCCAAAGTGAGATTTGTCTTTGAAAACCTGTCATTTGAATAGATTTCTGATTTTGTGAAAAGTATCCTTTATGTGAAGTTCTGTTTGATGACCTTTCTTTGTATCTGGGATTTTGATGATTTTGAAAAACATTATGATGATGGAATGGAATTTGGTGAAATGATGGTCTCTGAAAGTTCCCTGAGAGATTGAAATTTATCTCTTGAAAGCGATTTTGAATCGGTTTTTGAAATGGTTTTTGTTTTGAATTAAAGGTTTGTTTTTGTGACACAGTGACTGGTTTCAAAGGTTTCTCTTGGGTTTCTTTGAAAACTTTGGGCTTGCTTTGTTCTTTTGGTTTAAAGACAGCTTGAATGGGTTGTTTATTTGTTTGCTGTTTCTTTGAATACTTTTGTCCCAGATTGTTCTTTCCAATAAAGGTTGAGTTTAAAGAGGGAAAGACAGTTGGAGCAGAAGTACTACCATTTTGATGAACATAATTTTCTCCATTCAAGAAATTTTCAAGTTTGATCGTGCCATCATTCTTTGTTAGTTTAGTAGATCTCAATTGATGAGTTACTGAACTAGCAGAGTCTGATTCAGATTTTACAACTCTTTTGTATGACTTGTTGAAAAAAGTATCATCTGGGCTGCAGTTGATAACTGTTTCATCATCTGAATCGTCCTCATTGGCAGATAAGCAAAAATCTGGTAGAGGCGATTTAGAATTTTCACAAATTGTCCCATTTTTCTTTTCAGTCTCTTCATTTTCAAAAGATTCTCTTCCAATTCCTGGTTTATAATTCGTATCAATTTTGCCAGTTCCTAAGTTGTTTGCTTTAGTGAAAACATCATTACTCAATTTTCTGGCAATATTGATAGAATCCAGTTTTCCTTGAAATCTTTGATTTTCGGATTCAAGAAATTTGATTTGCTTTGAAGAATCATCTAGTTTTAGAATTAAACTAGTGTTATTGTCAGTTAAATCTTGAATTTTTTGTTTTAACTGAAGGACTTCCTTTTCTAAGGTATCTTTTATTTCAGATGAAATAACAGATTGAGTTTTTATTTCTAAGTCCTTTTTTTGTTTTAGAGCTTCATTTAATTGTTCTAGGACATGATTATTTTCTTCAGATTTTCGTTCAATGTCTCTTTCAAGTTTGTCTCTAGTCCTTGTAGATTCTCCAAATCTGAGTTGCAAGGTTTGTAATTCAGATTTGTAGATATCAGATTTGACTATTGTGTCATGATACAGTCTGAGATCAGCTTTTAGACTGTTCTCAATCTTAGTCATGTGGGACTCAAATGGTGTTCTTGAAAGACCGAGATCTGAGATCATAGACCATACCTGATCGATAACATATGGAGCTCTTGTGGTTGGTTCATTGTCAGCCATGAAGCAGAAGTTTGACTGAGCTGGTTCAGTATCTGTTTCATCATCAGAAGTTGGCCAGTGTTCCACGCTAGGTTCGTAGAATGCCATCAAAGCTTTTTGCTTTGCTTTCTTTTCTTGTTTCTTCAGCTCTTCGGCTTTTTGAGCATAGTAAGCTGAGTCTTTGACCTTGACTTTGGCTCGACAATCTCGGGCATAATGATTTAGTCCTTTGCATTTGTGACAAATGATTACGTCATCATCATCATCGTTATTGTCAGCCTTTTGGCTTTTAACAGGTGGTCTTTCAGATGTTTGAGTTTGTTTCTGTTGAGATGGTTTTGAATGATTTTGCTGAAATCCAGAATTTTGGTTATTTTGAAAACCATTGTTTTGATTATAAGAGTTGTGATTATTTTGAAATCCACGATTCTGAAAGTTTTGTCCAAAAGTGGATCTTTGTTGAAAATTTGGTCTATGATGTGGCAAAAATCTTTCGAGATTAGTGTTTGCTACCAAAGCACACAATTGATGGTAGTCAGCTTCATTATTTGGATCAGACAAGTCACAAGAATTACTTAAAAAAGCTTGGTTTTGATTTAAATCAATTTGACTTTGATCAGGAAAATGTGTTTGGTTTTGAGAGGATGTTGACAAAAGAGCAAGTGGTCCTCCAAAAGAAGTAGACGTTGGTGGGTCAATCGAGGATTCATACGATTGTAATTCTCCGTACAGATTGTACAAAGATTCAGTATGAATTGCTGGATTTCCCTGAATGATTAGTTTTACCATTTTCCAGCTTTCATAAAGGTTGTTTAAAAATTTGAGGTTTATCTCATGCTGTGACTTTTTGATGCCCAAATTATTCATTTTGATGGTAATGAGATTGAACCTGTCATGAGCATCATGGATGGTCTCATGTGAAATCATGTTGAAGTTGTCAAATTCGTTTAAAACCGATGTTTTCTTGTTTCCAATGATTCTCTCATTTCCTTCAAAACGATTTTTCAAAGTTTGCCAAATTTGGTTTGCGTTAAAAGGATTATATCATTCATTTGGCTTAGAATACTGTGGGGTATTCCAGACACAAGTTCCTTTTTGGCTTGAAGTTCAAGTTTCTTCCTTTCATTCAGTATATCCAGGTTACTTGTAAGAGAGGTCATGTTATCTGGTAGAGATCCGTCTACACCTTTTCCACACATCTTCACTTATAGAGTTGAGATGAAGATTCATACGACCTACCCATGATTTATATTCTTCGGGAATAAGAATAGGTGCTCGAGTACCTGAACCTATCCTGTTAGCAATAGATACAGAATTTATGTTTGAGTAGTTTGCGGAAGACATTTTTGGTTTTTTTTTTGTTAACGAAAATGTGATGTTAAAATGAAATTTTTAAAGAAAACTTATTGGTGGTTTATAAAAACGCTACACAAAAGTTTTCGACAAAAATTTTCAAAATAAATCACACAAGTAATTTTTTTTTTGTTTTTGAACAAGTGATATTAAGATGAAATTTTTAAAGGAAACTTATTGGTGGTTTATAAAAACGCTACACAAAAGTTCTCGACAAAAATTTCAAAGTAAATCACACAAGCTCTGATACCAAATGTTGAAAATACGATAACTGATCACCACGAATAAGGTTTTTAAGCCGATTACTGTGTGACAGATATGTATTTTATCTATAATATGCGGAATAAATAAGAGTTGCGGAATAAAATAAAACGGTAAATCTAAACTAGACAGTATTTAAATAGACAGAAAGCGGTAAATAAAGTAAATGTTAGAAGTTAGAGGTTAGATGTAATAAACGCCATTATCAACGATAAAGTGTTTTTACAATAAATAAAAAGGTTAGAAGTTAGAAGTTAGAAGTTAGATGTCTCGGTTAAATACAGTCCACATATGTTTTCGTTGTCACGGTTCGATTTTTATGTCTTGGATATTTGGTACAGTTGATTTATAACAGTTTGAATAAATCAATAATAACACAGATAATTTCAAAAGAACTTATCGATAGCAGATGAATATGGCGATTTTCTTTGAAGCTTCGATTCTTGTTCTTTGCTCGGTTTTTCTTGCTGAATGGTATTTCTTCGGTTTTGTGTTGGTTTGGACGTGGGTTTGCTTGAGTGTGTGTATTGTAGTTGTATTGGTGCTGTTATGGGTTTGGTATCGGGTGGAGGTTTTGTTTGGTGTCGGGTAAAGGTGGTTTAGAGGTTTGAAGTTTTGGTGTCGGGTGGAGGTTGTTGTTTCTTGCGGTTATATGGTTTGATTCTTGTTGCCAAAATCAGAAATTTGAGTGTCTTGAGCTGTTTGGTCGTGGGTTTCTTTGAGTATATGTGAGTATATGTGTAAGGTATTATTGAGTGTTGTTGTGAGAATGGCAAGAGGTGAGCTTCTTATTTATAGTTGCTGATGAACAGCGTTCGCGTCGCGACCATAGGGTCCGTCGCGTCGCGAAGGTGCGTGTGTCGGGTTGCTTTTGGTCGGCCACTGGTTAGTGCGTTGTGTTGGTAGTCTCGCGATTAGAAGGTTGGTGGTGTCGCGTTGGAGCCTTCGCGTCGCGACCATGTCCTCCGTCGCGTCGCGATCGCTGTAGAAGTTTGGTCTTCTGCCTTGCTTCTCTTCACATCGCGACCACAGTGTCTGTCGCGTCGTGATTGCTGTAGCAGTGTGATATTTTGTATTTTGCTCTTTGGTTCGTAGCATTACTTCCTCAGGTTTGGTTGTTTTCTCAAAGTTTCTCGGGTCTTGATTCATCTTTGTTTTTGATCTTGAATTCATGCAATCTGAAATAAACTGATAATATTTGTTAGATAAAAACAGTTCATCTTATTTCAGTGATTTTCACATACAAAGATATATTTTTCAACACTTTCTATCCACGTCTGTCTTCTTCTTGAAGACCCATTTACACCAACTGTTTTAAGGTCAGGTGTTTGATCAACCAGGTTCCAAACTTGGTTATCATACATGGATTTCATCTCGCTCTCCATCATCTCTTTCCTTAAGGCAACCCAAGGGGCCTGCCACGACTTCCGATAATTGGTAGGGTCACAATGATCCACCAGACATTCATCACATTCGTCAACATGTAATTCATGAAAACCAGGTGTATGACGTCCTTTATCAGTTTCTCGAACAGGAGATGGAGTTATGTCAGATTCCTTAGCAAACTCTTACCGAGTCTCAATAGGTTTTACTACCTCTGGTTGAGTTCTAGTGCCAACATCAGGCTCTTTGATCCTTTGAGTCTCATCAAGATCAGTCAGGTTCCCACTGATTTCTTGAATACCAGCTTCCTATCATAGAAGACTGCCATTTATACAACATCATACTGTTGTCAAAATGCTTATTATATCCAAGTACTCTAATGGAATAACACTTCTGTTAATCGGCGTCCTTTGAGCTACACGGTAAACCGTAAGTCTCAAGTCCCAAATTTCTAAATATGCTAGTGAAGAAACATCTACACTCCATATTTCTCAGACAGTGTTTATAGAACCTTTTGTGTTGGTGCAAGGGTTAGGACTCTATTGTCTCTAAGGTTTAACCTTAGACATAGATTAGAAGCATAATACAATCCATCATTAGTCGAACCTTTATATTCGATTATAACTCAGACACACCATACGATGCTCGTAGCGTTCTAAGTGGATTTGACTGTTGTAACAATTTTCACAGTCCATTAGATGATTGTATAATCTTTGACTAAGAAACTCTTTATCCGCACTTGGATTTAGAATTCTCATCCTTTGCTCATTTGATTCAATACTCTGTTCTTGAAGTACTGATCACCATATAGGTTTCAAACTCAATAGAGTATTTTAGACGGTTTAGTGGAAAACTGAACGGTCCAAATACATTAGATGTACAAGGTCCAACAGATTCTCAACCTTTGCCCGCAATAACTTGTGAGCAGTGCATAGTTATCTCTCTATGTAGACAAGAATAGCAGTTATCATAAGACTTTCAGTCAAATGATCTCCAGAATCCTATCCATCTGGAGTTCTGGTAGCTTCTTTCAAGTTTACAAAACCAGACAATTCCACTCATACCATTAATCCAAACATTTGGATTCTATTGAATCAATCTTTTCGAACTATTGTTGTGAACCAGTTCTCATAGATGTAATGACCATAACTTTGTTCCAAAATAACTTTTAAAATAACTTTTTCTTAAAACAACCTTTATTTAAACCAAGTCAAAACCACCTGATGAAACAATGTTCACATCAACAATCTTCAAATTGCAAAACCATAAACTAAAACACTATAGAGAAGTTGGTTCCTAATCCTATGGATGAAAGCAAGCTGCTTGTAGTCCATGATTCGATCCAGCTCTCCATGGTTTGTACCTCTGCTTTATTCCAGTCTCTGCCCATTAAAATGGCAATACTGGTCATAAGCAAAGCACTTATGGAATTACAAATATACCTGAAGTGCCATACTCTTTGGCTTGCAACTACTTCTATTGCGTCAGATATCTTGAGCATTTATGCCTTCCATGTCCCACATCCTTTTAGTGGAAACAAAAACCTTCCTCAGGATTTCAATATTGAGGTTTCTTTAGGAAAATCATTCCCTTGGTAGGGTTTGTCCTTTTCCTTTTGACACCTCCTTTAGGAACTGTGGTGTTGGATTCCCTAGCCATGTAAAGTTCTACTTTCCTCAACATGCTATGTAATCTCTCGAAGGGTCCTTTTAAGTTCTATATAATGAAGTCCAGAATAAACTAATCATAAGAACTAGTCAGCGAGTTAAGGACAATGTCCGTGACTAACTCCTGACTTGTTGGAAATCCCAACCTCCACATTTGGTCAACGTACCCTCTTATGCTAAACATATAGGTATTGACTCTCCATCCTAGTAATAGCCTACATCTAAATAATGCTTTCATGACTTCGAATCGTTCCCATTTAACCTGCTCTTGGATCATGTCCTTAAGCCGGTTAATCATGTCAAAGCACCAAGACCCCACAATCTTCTTTGAAGCTCGGGAATCATAGTGTCTAACATGAAACGAGAAACCTTATTCGAATCATTTAGACGTCTAAGATGATTGACCGTCTATTTCAGCACTAGTGGATCTGGCTGGATAATCCATAGGAACTTGTTCCTTAATCATATAAAAATTTCCCTCGACATTGAGTACTCTTCTCAAGTTCTGGAACCAACACGCATAATCTATGCCGTTGAACTTACTTTGATCGAGGAAGCCACGCAGTAAAAAAACTTGTAACTTTCAAACTTTCTTTAGTTGACATCTAAAATAGAGTTTTGTTTAGTTTGATTATACCTTAATAAATTAATTACCCATAAAATTATTTTACTTAAGGCTAAAATCCATATTTCGCTTTTGGTGGTGAAGAGGTATGCCGTAGTCACCCCCAGAAGTTATTTAGGTAGGCAATACTCTTTTGCCAACTTCAATCTCTATGAAGCTTCTAGATCTTTTGGGATTCATTGAATCTGATCAATGGCATGTTTAATCCCATCATGCTCATCCTCTCTCTCGTGACGGGTATGCCGCGGATCACGAGTTTAGATGGTAAATCGACCACGAAGACCCACGTGACACCCGACCCATGATTCATGAGTTATCGTGAGTATCACATCATTTTGGCCGAGTCCAATCCGACGTGTTGGCTATAGCACTTCCCACGCCGGAACCCGGTTAAATGTGTGGTTCTTTATGGGTAGCATGAGATTCACATTTTCATAAAATGGGATTTCGTATCGTTAAGTTAAAACATTTTAACTTTCTTTTTGGCAAAATGGTCTTCTAAACTTTTAAAATCCGTCTTACAATTGCCAATAATTTTAAAAACATGTCAACAACTTTTAACAATCTAGTTTTGCATATATCATTCTTGTTAAAACACTTTAACCTTTTAATTGGCAAAATTGGTCAATTTAAACATTTAAAACCAGTTTGAAATGCCAATTTACTTTTGAAAAATTCTATTAACTTTTAACAATTTTTACTTCTGTATTTTCAGTATTACTTTTATCTTGAAACATTGTCTTATCAAACCCTTTCGGTAACTCCACTCAATAAAATGCGGCAGGCGGTGAGGGTGGTAAGCAATGAATGCTATTTAAAAACCGACCTCATTAGGAATCGAAGAGACCTCCTTAAACCTTCTCAACATATTTAGAGTGAGTGAGCCTAGTCATGGTCTGACCAATGTTTTATTTTAAGTTATACATATAGATACAATTCTAATATATATATCATTTAAAATTTTAAGTAGTCTTTGAAAATTATGTTTAACTATTAATTCTATTAAACACGCAAGGATGCAGTGTTAATAATTAATTTAAACAATCATCCATTAAATTTTGAAGCATTTTAAACTTTGTGTTTAGCTATTAATCCTATTGAGCATGCAAGCATTCAATGTCAATCATTGATCTAAACAATCATATAAAACTAAAATTCACTATTTAGCATATCAAGAAATCTTTTTTCAGAAAAAAAAACCGCCACGACCGTCGCGACACGGATCACAAGAAAACGCGACGCGGTAATCAAAAGAAACCGATCATGACAAGAACAACGCGGCGCGGAACACTAGGAAACGCGACGCGGCAAAACCCTAATGATCGTAACTTTAGAAAAACCCGCGACGCGATATTTCAAGTACCGCGGCGCGGACGTCGAACAGATTCGATAAATCAGAAAAAAACGATTTTTAACATATCTAATCGAATCTAAATAGTACAAAATCATGATAAAGTGGCTCTGATACCACTGTTGGAATACGATAACATAAAACAAACACAGCGGAAACAGAAATCTAAATCGTATTCAACCAGGATCACAGAATCATGCACACTTTTATAACTGTAAAATCAAGAGGGTTCAAGACATACCTTTTAAATCTCAGATCTGATTTTGTTAGGATGACGAGAGCCCAAAGTAGAACTCCTCTAATGTAATCGCACCCAAGACAACGATCCAGCACACGTTGATGTAGCATATACCTTTGCTTGAAGTTTTAGCATGTAATACTTAGGGTTTTCAAAGAAATCGGCCGTATACCGAGGGGTGGGAGGAGGGTGACAAAAATTAGGGTTTTGGCAGCACCTGCAACTCAGATCTAGGGTTGTATTTATAGTGCTCCTCGTCCTTATCCCCTCCATTGTGGATATTTCACTTTGGTCCTTTATCCTTATTAAGTTTCTAATTAATATACATTTACTTTGGTATATTAATAAACTTAACCATTAAGTTTCTAATTAATATACCTTTACTTTGATATATTAATAAACTTAACCCCTCAAGTTTATTTTCGATCTCTTTTAGCTAAATGGTCTCTTGCGTGTAACCCAAAAGGACTCTACTATTTATAGTAATATTACCAACTTGTTATAACGATGGGCATATAACCAACAATATCGTCATCGGCTTTCACCGGCAATCATCGCCATCGGCTTTTGCTGGCAAACACGTGAAGCACAAATAATCACAATATTACACAAAGTAATAAAGACTATCTACGCATGTAATATCCCCCATAGTATATTGAGAAGACTCACTTGATTCGCAACCTTAAGCTAGAAAGCACTCCATGCAAGTGCCCTCATATCTCGAGAATACGCACTTCCTAACAAGGATAAACCCCACTTAGAACCTTCTAAACCCCAAACAGAATAATCCTATGAGACCGATACACAAAACCCTCAAGTTTGACCAAAAGTCAAACTGGTCAAAAGTCAACGATCAACGGTCAAAGTCAACAGACGAAGTTAGTGCCGCTAACTCCTAGAATTAGCGCCGCCAACTCTCCTGTTCAGCCCAAAACTCCATTAAGTGCTTAATCCATTAAGACAGAAGCTATAACTTCCGGTGGTTGTCCCCAACAGTCCATAAACTCATAAAAACGTGAATTACATCCACCAATCATTAAAAACAAGCTCATGGTGACAAATCTAGTTCCAAAATGAAGATTAACAAATTGAACTTCATCCAAAACCATAATAAGACTAGGCTAAGGTTTTCTCATGGATTCAGAAGCTAAAGGAAGAAGACTCATCCCTTAGTTCCTAAATCCCACCTTATTCCAAGAAATGGAGCCATCATCATCTCAAGAAGCTCCTACAAGCATCATAACTCCAATTTTACCCAAAATACTCAAAGAGACGGAGATTAAACACTTACAATGGTCCAGAGCACTAAGGAAATCAGATCTTCTTGTTCACACAAGCTTCCTTAGCACCTTGCTTCCTTCTTCTATTCTAAAAACCTTCACAACTTCATAGCATGGATCGAGAACACAAGAGAAAGCTAGAGAGGGTATTCTATGGTGTTTCCAGATATTTGAACTGCAGAGAAAAAGTCCCAAAGTGAGTTATGGACTTCAAAATGATTCAAAATCACGAAAATGTGATTTTATCCCGATCAGACACAGTTAGCGGCGCTAACTTCCATGTTAGCGTCGCTAACTTCAGATCCTTCCAAAACACTGCAGCTTTTCCCAGACTGTCGCAAATGATCCGCCCTTTGACCAGATTAGCGGCGCTAATATGCTTTTTCCCATTTTTTGCTTTTTGTCTTCTATTTAACTGTTATCTCCTTGATACCTGGTTTCGTGCTTTACACTTTGACTCTTTAGAACTCAAAACTTGATTTTTTGGGATTAGGGTCTTACATACTTGATGTTTAAATGATTTTGAAAGTAATGGGTCATTTCTATGACTTGATGTGTAAATGATTTTGAAAGTAAATGGTGATTTATATGCCTTGATGTGTAAATGATTTTGAAAGTAAAGGGTATTTTCTATGACTTAACGTGTAAATTTTTTTGAAAGTAAAGTGTCATTTCTATGACTTGATGTGTAAATGATTTGAAATAAAGTGTCATTTTTATGACTAGATGTGTAAAGGATTTTGAAAGTAAAATATTGTCTATGTGACTTAATTTGTAAAGTTTTTATGAAAATCAATGCGTCAAACTATGTGATTTGATGTGCAAAATCTTTTAAAAGCAAAATGAAGAATTTAGTATAAGTGTTTTGAAAGTTGTTATGAGTCCAAATTAGGGACAAGCATTGCGCCTAAATCGGAACCGACCTAGCCTGAACTTGTGTGGAACCAAGACCGAATAAAAAGAATTTCATGAACCGAGTAGCATGCCGAAATTGCTTAACCAGTGTCGGTGCTGATTTTCCAGTTATTTTGATATTAGAATCGGTCGGTAATGTACTCTATAGAGGTGATCGGATATAACAATGTACTTTGAATTGTGATGGTACAACCAAGCCACATAATGTGTTGGTGATTGTATATTACCAATGTGTATTTAAGTGTAATGGATTAACTTGTTGACCAAATGGGATCTTAACAAACATTAAAAAAGTAAGGAATGTGCGGAGTGCACACTTGTTTGAGTTTGGTCAAGATTCAAAGTACACTGTCGTTTCCCCTAAACTAACGGGGGTCCGGGGGCAGTGCCCCTGGTAGCGGGGTCCAATAGGCGGCAGCCCCTTGCGGGGTCCAAGGAGCAGACCCCGATTTCTAAACTTTGTGGTCACACGACCCATGTGAGCACAAAGCTAAATGGAAAAAGATTGTATTTAGACATCACACGACCCGTGTAGATCCACACGACCCGTGTGCGTGTCGAAGCATTTTGAAATAGAGACACCACATAACCCGTGTGGAATCACATTACCCGTGTGACACACCCAGAGACAGTTTTTGACAGGTTTTGTAGCCATTTTTGGTCATTTTTTAGGGTACAAAAATCAATATCTTCTCCCATTCTCTGTTCTTGATTTCTCTCTGAACCTTATACAATCAAATATTCGATCGTACCATCGTAATACTTTGATTTGAGAGTGTTCAAACACGAATTTTAGAGTTTCCATGCCATTCCTTTCCCCCGGATTTATAACATAATGTTGAAAGGTTTTGCACAAACAATGAACTAGAAACCCTAAGTTCACATACAACCTAATGAATGATCTATGCTTTTCTATCTTATGAACATATAACAAAATCCTAAGGCCAATATTTATTTCTAAAGATCAAAACAAGAATTACCAACCTTTGAAACTTGTTCTTGAAGCTAGCAGCAAAGAAATCCTGCCTCAAATGCAGTCACACCCAAGCTATGGAGGAGAGAAAACAGCAGAGTCTTTGGAGAGTCAAAAGTGGCACAGAAAATGAGGAGCCAGGAGGTTCCTTTTATAGCCTCCAAGGGTTACAGCTGAAACCCTAGAGGAGCCTCCTTAATGGGCAAGCCTGTTGACCATTTGGACCAAGGCTTTAAAACCCTAATTAGGGTTTTTGCCAACTATGGAGTTCCCTCCATATTGGCGACAACTTTGGCCCCTGGCTACTGGCTTGCCAGTTATTCAACTATTGAATAAATACAAACCAGTCCCTACACTTTTAATTAATTAATTTAAACACTGAATTAAATCTAATTAATTCTAAATTAAATTCTAATTAATTAATATAGTTTCTAATTAATATATTAACACTTAAATATATTAATAAACTATTTATTTAATTTCTATTGATTTATTAAACAATTAATAAATCAACCTCTCTCTCTATTGAACTCTACATCAATCCTCCAGCTATAAGGGCAACCCAAATGGACTTTGCTTCAATTAACAAGATAAATACAATTTACAGTCATGGCTTAGACACCTAATCCAACAGTCTCCCACTTGGATAAGTCTATGACTTTAATTGTTCATTTATCTTCTGATTAACAAATCTCAGTTTCTCAAAAATTGTTACTAAACTCTGACCCAGTCAGTTCTGTGCAAAGATAAGTGATCAGATGATCCTCCGTCCAACAATATATTTTTTTCAGACTCAAGACATGGATTAAGATCAATCTTGGTCCGATACTCTGTTTCTCGATTTCCGATTTGCTTATGACTTTAAGACTACTAATTGAACACATCAATTTAGTCCCGGTTTGTTGGATTAGGTGTCTAAGCCATGACTTATAATTGTATTTATCTTGTTAATAGAAGCAAAGTCCATTTGGGTTGCCCTCATAACTAGAGGATTAATGTATGGTTCAGTAGAGAGAAAGGTTGATTTATAAATCAATAGAAAATAAATAAATGGTTTATTAATATATTTAAGTGTTAATATATTAATTGGAAACTATAATAATCCAGAATTAATTGGATTTAATTTAATGATTAAATAAATTAATTAAAGGTGCAGGGACTGGTTTGCATTTATTCAATAGTTGAATAACTGGCAGAGAGAAAACCAGGGACCAAAATGGCGCCAACCTGGAGGCTCCTCCAGGGACTGGCAAAAACCTTAGTTAGGGTTTAGAAGCCTGGTCCAAGTGGTCAACAGGCTTACCCACTATGGAGGCTCCTTAGGGTTTCAGGTGTAACCCTTGGAGCTATAAAAGGAACCTCCTGGCTCCCTTATTTTCTGTGCCAACTAGATCCAGAGGAACTCTGTTGAATTGTCTTCTCCATTGCTTTGGGTGTGACATGCATTTGAGGCAGGATAATTTGCTGCTAGCTTCAAGAACAAGATCAAGAAAAGGTTGGTGATTCTTATTTGATCTTTAGAATTTATATGTTGGCCTTAGCTATTAGTTTATTATATTCATAGAAGAAAACATAGATCTTTTAAGGTTGCATGTGAACCATAAGGATTTTGTTTGTTCATTGAATAAAATGGCAGTCTAATGGGTATCTACTCTTACCCACCGCTCTGAAAGGTTTTCTGCAACTATGAACTAAAAATTCCTAAGTTCACATGCAACCTATATAGATCTAAGTTTTCTTCTAGTTAAACATATAACAAATCCTAAAAAGCCCAGAAAATATAAACTAAAAGAAAAGATTAAGAAAAACCAACCTTTAGTGAAACTTGGAAGCAAAGCAACAGAAATCTCTTGCCTCAAATGCAGTCACACCCTACTGGAGTCTTGGCCGAAAATCCTTCAGAGAGAGAGAGAGAGTCAAAATCGTGGGTTTAGGGTTTGTGAGCCTCCGTATTTATAGGCTCCAAGCAGATGACCAGATAAACCTTTAGAGATAAACCTTTTGAATTTAAACCAAGATAAACTATTATCTTATTAATTCAAATCCTTTTATCCTCCTTATTAAAATCGAAAATATATATGTTTCCATATATAATTTTCGCTGGTCACACACTCACTCAAACTGTCACTTACTCAACTATTGAATAATTACAGTTTTAGTCCCTGCACCTTTAATTAATTAATTTAACCACCAAATTAATTCCAATTAATTTCAAAAAAAATTCTAATTAATTATTATAGTTTCTAATTAATATATTATCACTTAAATATATTAATAAACTATTTATTTAATTTCTATTGATTTATTAATCACATAATAAATCAACCTTTCTCTCTACCAGACTTTCTACCAATCCTCCAACTATGAGGGCAACCCAAATGGACTATGCTACTATTAATTAGATAAATACTAATTATTAGTCATGGCTTAGACACCTAATCCAACAGTCTCCCACTTGGATAAGTCTATGACTAAAATTACCAATTTAACCTCTAATTAATTAGCAACTGTAGCTTCCTAGAAACTGTTGTCGAACTCTGACCTAGTCAGTTCTGTCCAATGATAAGTGATCAGATGATCCTCCGTCCAACAAGATATTTTTCAGACTCGGGACATGGATTAAGATCAATCCTGGTCTGATTCTCTGTTTCCCGATTTCTGATTTGCATATGACTTTAAGACTACAAATTGATCATATCAATTTAGTCCTGGTTGGCCAACCCTTTCAGTCAACTTCAAAATCATCGAGAGGCCTACAGATATCTGTTTTCCCGACAGGGTCAAGGGACGAATAAGTTTTGACTCATATATTTATGTCATTTACTAGTCAAATCATTCACAACAACACGTTTTATAACACCGTGTTACCGATGCGTTTTCGCATTGTCAATGAACAACCGCTTGGTAAAACATAACTCATATGTCTCTACTTAAAGATCAAAAGATATTATCGTCTCAACATTGCTTATGATGAAATCCATGAAGCAATCTGTTGAGCGTTGGTTTATCCAATACTCAAATCCCTATTTTCTAAGTATTCATGAATATTGTAGCAATCTTATTGTTATGTCTAACTCATTAGACAATCTACTAAACTATTCATGACAGTCTTCATTCATACTTACTCCCTAAAAAGTATGAGTGACTGTGGATATTCGAATAATAATTAAATTACTCAGGAAGTAAACATGCAAAATTGAAACACAATAATAAACAATCAACAAATGGTAGTATCAAATACTCATCAACAAAACTATATTATTAATTTACCAAAGTTAATTACATTTATATTGCAACTAGTTTCAAATCCTATCTAAACAAAAAATAATATCATCTGTTAATGCTATGCGCCGTGCATGCTGATAGTGCTTAACCCTACTCAGAGCCTTTATCAAGGGATCTGCAGGATTATCTTCTGATGATACCCTCTTCACTATGAGGTGACCTTCTTCTACCCTATGTCTTATGTAGTGGTACTTTCTGTCGATGTGTCTGGACTTTCCATGATCTCTCAGTTCCTTTGTCAAAGCAACCGGTCCTTCGTTATCGCAGAATAGTTCCACAGGCTCCTGAATACTCGGGACTACTCCAAGGTCACCGATGAAGTTCTTCAGCCAAGCCGCTTCACTCGCTGCGATGTACTCTGATTCGCACGTCGAATCAGCCACCGTCTCTTGCTTGGAACTTTTCCAAGTCACTGCTCCCCCGTTTAACAGGAATACCCAGCCCGACTGAGACCGACCGTTGTCTCTATCTGTCTGAAAGCTGGCATCAGTATACCCGTCAACTCTCAAGGTGTCACTGCCACCAAGGACTAAAACAAAGTTCTTCGTCTTTCGCAGATACTTGAGTATGTTTTTGACCGCTGTCCAATGTGTCCTACCAGGGTTTCCCTGGTATCGACTGACCATACTCAAGGCAAAAGTCACGTCGGGACGAGTACACGTCATGGTGTACATGATCGACCCCACAGCCGAAGCGTAAGGTACCCAACTCATGTCCGTAATTTCCTCGTCTGTACTTAGACTCTGAGTCTTACTCAGCTTAGCATTACTTTGCATTGGTAGCTCTCCCTTCTTGGAATTTTCCATACTAAATCTTTTCAGTACCTTTTCCAAGTATGTACTCTGACTAAGTCCAATTAGTCTCTTCTTCCTATCTCTCAATATTCTTATCCCGAGAATATAGGCTGCCTCTCCTAGATCTTTCATGGTGAAACACTTTCTGAGCCAAGACTTGACATCTTGCAGGGTCGGAACGTCGTTTCCCATGAGCAGTATGTCATCTACATACAACACCAGGAAAGTGACTATACTCCCACTAGCTTTGACATATACGCAAGACTCATCCTCGCTCCTAAAGAAACCAAATTCTTTGACTTTCTCATGGAAACAAAGATTCCAGCTGCGAGAAGCTTGTTTTAATCCATAGATAGATTTCTTAAGCTTACACACTTTGTCATGATACTTTGCATCAACAAAACCCTCTGGCTGATTCATGTAAACATCCTCAGTCAACTTCCCATTAAGGAAAGCGGTTTTGACGTCCATCTGCCAAATTTCATAGTCATGAAATGCAGCTATGGCCAGCATAATCCTAATTGACTTTATCTTAGCCACTGGTGAGAAGGTCTCATCATAGTCAATCCCTGGGTTTTGAGTAAAGCCCTTCGCAACCAGTCTTGCTTTGAAAGTGTGTACCTTTCCGTCCATGTCGGTCTTCTTCTTGAAGATCCATTTGCACCCGACTGTCTTCCGACCCGGTACATTGTCAACCAAGTTCCAAACTTGATTGTCATACATGGACTTGATCTCACTGTCCATTGCCTCTTTCCACTTGGCAGACTTAGGGCCCACCACCGCTTCCCGGTAGTTAGCAGGTTCATCCAAATTTATCAGTGTCCTATCACTGACAAACGTATCTCCATCCGTAGTTATATGGAATCCATAAAACTCGGGTGGCATGCTAACTCTACTAGAGCGTCTAAGAGGTAAGGATATGTCAGTTGGACCAACAGGAACTTCTTCCTCTTGTTGGTTGCTAGTTTCTCCTAAGGTTGCATTATCGGGTGACTCTTGAATTTCTTCAAGGTCAATGGTACTCCCACTGTCCTCTTTGAATATGAGTTCTCTTTCTCGAAAGACTCCCCGTCTCGCTACAAAGACCACGTCCTCGCTCGGTCTGTAGAACAGGTATCCAAAGGACTGTTTGGGATATCCAATGAAAAAACATTTCTCGCTTCTCTCTGCGAGTTTATCGTGAGTCTCTCGTCTAACGAAAGCCTCACAACCCCAGACTTTGATATGTGCAAACGAGGGAACTTTCCCCGTCCACATCTCATTAGGTGTTTTAGCAACCTTCTTAGTATGGAATAGATTGAGGATGTGGGCGGCAGTCTCTAAGGCATACCCCCAGAAGTGAATGGGAAGTGAAGCTCGACTTATCATGGAACGAACCATGTCTAACAAGGTTCGGTTACGTCTCTCAGCAACACCATTCAACTGTGGTGTCCAAGGAGGCGACAACTGTGAAACTATTCCACATTCCTTCAGATAGTCTAGGAACTCGATACTAAGATACTCTCCGCCTCTGTCGGACCTGAGCATCTTTATCTTCCTGCACAATTGATTCTCAACTTCATTTTTGAACTCTTTGAACTTTTCAAAGGTGTTTGACTTGTATTTGATTAAGTAGATATACCTGTATCTACTAAAATCGTCAGTGAAGGTCATGTAGAACCGTCTGCTGTCTTTTATGGTAGATCTGAAGGGACCACACACATCTGTGTGTATGATGTCCAAAAGACCTTCACCTCTTTCAAAGGAACCCTTGAAAGGTGATTTTGTCATCTTGCCCAAAAGACAAGATTCGCATACATCACCGATTTGAGGTCGAATGATTCCAACACTCCATCCTTTTGGAGTTGGGCGATGCGTTTCTTGTTAATGTGCCCAAGACGACAGTGCCACAAGCACGCCTTTTCTACACCACTAGAAGAATCAATAAAGTTTACACTATGACCTAAATTGTCTATACATTGCACAGTTTCATAGACACCATCACAAGGTAAAGCAGTAAATATAGAAATGCCATTTTGAAAAACAGAGATAGAACCATTACTATTATCAAATGAAAACTGTAAACCTTGTCTGAATAATGCATGAAACGAAATAATATTCCTTGCCATTTCTGATGAATAACAACAATTAAATAGTTCTAAACAAACACCACTACTGAGCAGTAAACTATAAGTTCCGATCTTGGTCATAGGCGACGATCTCCTATTCCCCATGACAGGTTGAGTCTACCGTGCTCCACCACCCTGCTTTCCCTTAGGCCCTGCAAATCAGAACAAATGTGAAAACCACATCCTGTATCAAGGACCCAAGAAATGGAAGATGGTGAGTTCTTAGAGATAGTGTGTATACCTGCTGAAGATGGCTTGACTTTGCCATCCTTCATGTCTTGCAAGTATGTTGGACAGCTTCTCTTCCAATGGCCCCTTGCTTTGCAATAGAAGCATTCAGCTTCCTTAGGGTTGGCATTGTGAGGAATGCCAGAAGTCTTGGGTTTTGTCCCACTGCTGGATGACCCAACATGGACTTTTTCCCTCTAATTCTGCTTAGGAGGGCCCTTTCTCTTCTTCTTCCCCTTTCCACCAGTAATAGCCAGGACGACTTCATTAGCTACGGGTACACTCTTACCCTTCATTCCGTCCTCAGTAGTGCGGAGCATGCGATGCAGTTCGGCCAGAGTGGCCTGAGAGTTGTTCAGATGATACGCCAGCATGAACTGGTCATATGAACTAGGCAGAGAATTTAGCACTATGTCTACAGCCAAATCCTCGTGAACTTGCATCTCAAGCTTTCTAAGCCTTTCCACATATCCTTGCATCCTCTGCACGTGGTTGCAGATGGACTCTCCATCCTTTAGCTTCGCATTGGTGAAAGCTTTGACTACCTCACGCCTTTCTATGCGCTCTTGCTTGCAGAACTTTTCCGCCAGCTCTTTGTGTATTTCATAGTGCCAGTAGTCTTCATATATTATTTGCAATTCTGGGTTTATTGTAGCTATCATGATGTAAGCCACTTTGGTTGCATCATCATAATGTTTTGAGTATTGAGCGATTTCTTCGGGAGTAGCAGTATCAGGGTCAATTTCAACTAGCTCGGTTTCCAGAACATACTCTTTATGTTCAAACCTTAGAACCATCTTGATGTTACATATCCAGTCATTATAGTTGGTACCGTCTAACGTAACTTTGGAGCATAATGACAAGATAGAGGTAACATTGGAGTTTGATTGGGGGGGGGGGGGTTTGATCAGCAGAAGACATCTATAAAAGAAGATAGTTTTAATTAGATATTAATAAACCCAATAATAATTATAAGGCTAGGATCCTACAATAACAATTTACAATCTCGAAGAGGGATGCCGTAATCAATATTGTAAATTTTATAAGGTAGGCGAATGACGATTCAGCCAATTCCACCGCAGAAAGATAATCATATTAAAATGGAATTCCTAGATTCTTTGAGATTTATTGAACTGTTCAATAGCATGTTTTAATCTCGGATGTGCCCCACTGTTTGTGACTGGGATACCGAGGATCACAAACCGGGTGTGAATAACCATGCAAATAAGCTTGGTACTCTCGAGATCAGTTACCATCTCTAGTTGATGTGTCGATAAACCACACACGCTCCATCAACAATGATAACACCCGGGAAACCCATTGCCACTCTTTATGAACCCCAATTTGCGTGCCGGTAAACCACACACGCTCCACCAATGTTTTATAAAGTGCAATGTGCAATTTCATGGATTAGCACCAATTCACATTTTTCCTAAAGTAATTAGATTGAGATTTTATTAAGTGTTCTAGTACTTTGAATCATTATACTTTTAGTGATTATTAGGCGGTCCTATCAAACCTGTTCGGCTAACGACCCTCCACTGATCAGACGAGCGGTGGGTGAGAGTAGGGATGTCAACGGGGTCAAACGGGACGGGGATAGCTTCCCCCGCCCCTGCCCCCGAAATTCCCCTGTTCCCCCGCCCCCGCCCCCGCTCCCGAATCCCCTGGAAGATTTGCCCCCGCCTCCGCCCCCGAATCCCTACACTTTTCCCCGCCCCCGCCCCCGTTTCCCCGCCCCCGATCTTTAAACTAAAAAAATCTTTTTTTTAGCTAAAAAAATCAATTTTGGGTTGAAAATTTATTTTTTTGGGTTATATATATATATATATATATATATATCTTAACGGGGCCCCCACGGGGTTTCGGGACGGGGTTGCCCACCCCCGCCCCCGCCCCCGAAATCAAAACGGGGGTTAATCTTGCCTCCGCCCCCGCCCCCGAATTTTTCATAACATTACCCCTTGTACGGGTTCGGGGTCCCACGGGAACGGGGCCCCACGGGGGTTTTTGCCATCCCTAGGTGAGAGTGTTCACCCATTAGACCGCCATTTTATAGGCAGTCTCCTTATACCCACTTTATAGACCAGCTTCGTGAATGAGGCCTACTAATGATTTGACTAACCATTTAATCTCATACATATAATAATAACTTCCTAGTTATAATATATATAAGATGTAAATTTTTAAACCTTTAAAAACTGTTTCTGGTTTATCTTTTAATTTATTGTCGATTTAAGCTATTAAAATTAAAATTAAATTAAACCATTAAAACCCGATTTAATTATCCTTTAATTAACCAATTAATTAAATTAATTAAATTTGATATTTTAAACCTTTTAAAATATTACTAGATTTTATGTATTAATTTTCGAGATTAAAGACAATTAAATCGAAATTAATTAAATCCTTTTAATTATCTTTTAATTAAACAATTAATTAAATTAATAATTTTTGCAGATAGGTGTCACAAAATAATCAAATTAATTTAAACCTATCCTTATCCCCTAATTTTTGATTTTTAGGATAATAGGTTTAAGGTTTATCTATTAATTAAACAATTAAAGTTACCAAAAATAGAAAGCCTTCTAAACCTATCCTAAAATCACGCCAAACAGGAGGGGAGGGGCTAGGGTTTTCGAAACCCTAACCCTAATTTTCGAATTGGCCACATTAGGGTTTAGAAACAATAAACCCTAATTTACAGGATACAGTTATAACAATTTAACAAGAAAACAAACCAAATAGCTCTGATACCACTTAAAGGTTTTCTGCAACTATGAACTAAAAATTCCTAAGTTCACATGCAACCTATATAGATCTAAATTTTCTTCTAGTTAAACATATAACAAATCCTAAAAAGCCTAGAAAATATAAACTAAAAGAAAAGATTAAGAAAAACCAACCTTTAGTGAAACTTGGAAGCAAAGCAACAGAAATCTCTTGCCTCAAATGCAGTCACACCCTAGCTGGAGTCTTGGCCGAAAATCCTTTAGAGAGAGAGAGAGAGAGTCAAAATCGTGGGTTTAGGGTTTGTGAGCCTCCTTATTTATAGGCTCCAAGCAGATGACCAGATAAACCTTTAGAGATAAACCTTTTGAATTTAAACCAAGACAAACTATTATCTTATTAATTCAAATCCTTTTATCCTCCTTATTAAAATCAAAAATATATATGTTTCCATATATAATTTTCGCTGGTCACACACTTACTCAAACTGTCACTTACTCAACTATTGAATAATTACAGTTTTAGTCCCTACACCTTTAATTAATTAATTTAACCACCAAATTAATTCCAATTAATTCCAAAAAAAAATTCTAATTAATTATTATAGTTTCTAATTAATATATTATCACTTAAATATATTAATAAACTATTTATTTAATTTCTATTGATTTATTAATCACATAATAAATCAACATTTCTCTCTACCGGACTTTCTACTAATCCTCCAACTATGAGGGCAACCCAAATGGACTATGATACTATTAATTAGATAAATACTAATTATTAGTCATGGCTTAGACACCTAATCCAACACGCTCTACTGGTCAGTCGAGTGTCATTAGCCGAACGGGTTTGATAGAACCGCTAAGCCTCTTAAAAGTATAATGCTGTAATTGAAAGTACTAGAACTTTAAACAAATCCCAATCTAGTTACTTTAGGTTTCAAAAATGTGAATTGGTGCTAATCCATGGAATTGCATATTGCACTTTGTGGAACGTTGGTGGAGCGTGTGTGGTTTACCGGCACGCCAACTGGGGTCCGCAAAAAGTTGCAATGGGTTTCTTGATTTTGTCATTATTAACGGAGCGTGTGTGGTTAACCGGCACGTTAATTAGAGATGACAATTGACTTCGAGAGTACCGAGCAATTTGCATGGTTATTCACACCCGGTTTATGATCCTCGACATCCCAGTCACAAACGAGCGGGGCATTCCCGAGATTAAAACATGCTATCGAACAATTCGATAAATCTCAAAAGAAACTAGGAATTCCATTATAATTAGATTATTTTTCCGCGGTGGAATTGCCTGAATCGTCATTCGCCTACCTTATAAAATTTACAATAAAGATTACAGCATCCCTCTTCGATATTGTAGATTGTTATTGTAGGATCCTAGCCTTATATTTATTCTTGGGTAAATATAAGGATTATTTAATAATGTCAAATTAAAACTACATTCTTCTTGTTCAGATGTCTTCTGACCAATCCGTTCCCCACTCAAATCCCGGTAATGTCACCTCGATTCTATCATTGTGCTCAAAAGTGACGTTGGACGGCACTAACTACAATGACTGGATCCGTAACATCAAAATGGCTCTAAGGTTTGAACACAAAGAGTATGTTCTGGAAACCGAGCTAGTTGAGGTTGACCCAGATACCGCTACTCCAGAGGAAGTCGCCGCGTACACCAAACACTCAGATGATGCGACCAAAGTGGCCTGCATCATGATCGCTACCATGAACCCTGAACTATAGCGTATCTATGAGGACTATTGGCCTTACAAGATGCACAAAGAGCTCGTGGAAAAGTTCCGTAAGCAAGAGCGCATCGAAAGGCGTGAGGTTGTAAAAGCTTTCACTAACGGCAAGCCTAAAGATGGAGAGTCCATTTTGCACTCATGTGCAAAGGATGCATGGTTATGTGGAGAGGCTTAGGAAGCTGGAAATGCCTGTTCATGAGGATTTAGCTGTTGACATAGTGCTAAACTCTTTGCCTAGTTCTTATGACCAGTTCACACTCGCGTATCATTTGAACAACAGTCAGGCGACCCTGGCTGAATTACACTGCATGCTTCGTACTGCTGAAGACGGGATGAAGGGAAAAGGTCTGCTCCCTGTCAACCCACCTGTCCTGGCTATTGGCTCTGGCAAGGGAAAGAAATGGAAGGGCCCTCCGAAGCAAAACTTGAGGGAAAAGACTCATGTCGGGACATCTAGCAGTGCCCCGAGAGCCAAGTCTTCCAGCATTCCGCACGTCACGAATCCCAAAGAGGCTGACTGTTTTTATTGCAAAGAGAAGGGTCACTGGAAGAGAAGCTGCCCCACGTATATGCAAGACATCAAGGATGGCAAAGTGAAGCCATCACAAGCAGGCACATATTCTATATCTAATAACACACCTTCTTCCTGTTCTTGGGTCCTTGATACAGGATGTGGTTTTCATATATGTTCTGATTTCAGGGCCTAAAGTAAAGTAGGGAGCTGGAGCATGGTAGATTGAACCTGGTCATGGGCAATAGGCGAACGTCACCTGTTACCAAGATCGGTGTCTATAGATTAGTGCTTAGTAGTGGAGTTGTTTTAGATTTACATAATTGTTGTTATTCACCTGATATGGCAAAGAACATAATTTCTTTTCATGCATTGTTCAGAAAAGGCTTTTATTATGAATTTAATAAATTGAATGGTTCAATTTCTGTTTTCAAAAATGATGTTTTTATATTTAATGTTATGCCTTGTGATGGAGTGTATGAATCTATTATGTGTGTTGATAATTATGGTAAAAATGTTTTAGCTATTGATTCTTCAAGCGGTATAGAAAAGGCGTGTTTGTGGCACTGTCGCCTTGGCCATATCAACAAGAAACGCATCGCCCAACTCCAAAAGGATGGAGTGTTGGAATCATTCGACCTCGGGTCGGATGATGTATGCGAATCTTGCTTGCTTGGCAAGATGACAAAATCACCATTCAAAGGTTCCTTTGAAAGAAGTGAAGGTTTGTTGGATATCATACACACAGATGTGTGTGGTCCCTTCAGAACAACCACAAAAGATGGCACGCGGTTCTATGTGACCTTTACTGACGATTTTAGTAGATATGGGTATATCTACTTAATCAAGAATAAGTCAGATACCTTTGAAAAGTTCAAAGAGTTCAAAAATGAAGCAGAAAATCAATTGGGCAGAAAGATAAAGATGCTTAGATCCGACAGAGGCGGTGAGTATCTTAGTATCGAGTTTCTCGATTATCTCAAGGAATGTGGAATTGTTTCACAGTTGTCGCCTCCAAGAACACCTCAGTTGAACGGTGTTGCTGAAAGGCGAAACCGAACCTTGTTGGACATGGTTCGTTCCATGATGAGTCGAGCTTCACTTCCAATCCATTTCTGGGGGTATGCCTTAGAGACTGCCGCCCATATCCTAAATCTTGTCCCAACCAATAAGGTTGCAAAAACACCGTACGAGATGTGGACGGGGAAAGTTCCCTCGTTGGCACACGTCAAAGTCTGGGGCTGTGAGGCTTTCGTAAGACGGGAGACTCATGACAAGCTCGCGGAAAGAAGTGAGAGGTGTTTCTTTATCGGATACCCGAAACAGTCATTTGGATACTTGTTCTACAGACCAAGCGAGGACGTGTTCTTTGTAGCAAGACGGGGGTTCTTTCGAGAGAGAGAACTCATTTCCAAAGAGGACAGTGGGAGTACAATCGATCTCGAAGAAATTTAGGAGACGCCCGATGAAACAACCTTAGAAGAAACTAGCAACCAACATGAGGAAGAGGTTCATGTTGGACCCGCCGACATCTCATTGCCCCTTAGACGTTCGAGTAGAGTTAGCATGCCGCCCGAGTTTTATGTTTTCCATATTACTTCGGACGGTGACACGTTGGTCAGTGATCGTACATTGACTAATTTGGATGAGCCAGCTAACTACCGCGAAGCAGTGGCGGCCCCGAGTCTGCCATGTGGAAAGAGGCAATGGACAGCGAGATTAAGTCCATGTATGACAATCAAGTTTGGAACTTGGTTGACAATGTGTCGGGTCGAAAGACAGTCGGGTGCAAATGGATCTTCAAGAAGAAGACCGACATGGATGGTAAAGTACATACTTATAAAGCTCGGCTGGTTGCGAAGGGATTCACTCAAACCCCGGGGGTTGACTATGATGAAACCTTCTCACCGGTAGCCAAGATTAAGTCAGTCAGTATAATGCTTGCCATAGCTGCATTTCATGATTATGAAATTTGACTGATGGATGTCAAGACCGCCTTCCTTAACGGGAAACTGACTAAGGATGCTTATATGAATCAGCCAGAGGGTTTTGTAGACACAAAGCATCCTGATAAAGTATGTAAGCTTGAAAGATCAATCTACGGATTGAAGCAAGCATCTCGCAGCTGGAATCTCTGCTTCCATGAGAAAGTCAAAGAGTTTGGCTTCTCTAGGAGTGAAGATGAGTCCTGTGTATATGTCAAGGCTAGTGGGAGTATAGTCACTTTTCTGGTGTTGTATGTTGATGACATACTGCTCATGGGAAATGACATTCCGACCTTGCAATATGTCAAGTCTTGGCTCGGGTAGTGTTTCACCATGAAAGACCTTGGAGAAGCTGCTTATATTCTCGGGATAAGAATACTTAGAGATAGAAAGAGAAAATTAATAGGTCTGAGCCAGTGTATATATTTGGAAAAAGTGTTAAAAAGGTTTAACATGGAAAATTCCAAAAGGGGAGAGCTACCAATCCAAAGAAATGCTAAATTGAGTAAGCCTCAAAGTCCGAGTACCGATAAGGAAATAGCTGAGATGAGTCGGGTACCTTATGCTTCGGCAGTAGGGTCGATCATGTATGCTATGACATGTACTCGTCCCGACGTATACTTTGCACTGAGCATGGTTAGTCGGTTCCAGGGTAATCCTGGAAAGACACATTGGATTGCGGTTAAGAACATACTCAAGTATCTGCGAAGGACAAAGAATATGGTATTAGTCCTTGGTGGCAGTGATGACTTGAAAGTAAGTGGATATACAGATGCCAGCTTCCAGACAGATAGGGTCGGTCCCAGTCAGGATGGGTATTTCTTTTGAACGGTGGAGCGGTCACTTGGAAAAGTTCCAAGCAAGAAATGGTGGCTGACTCAACATGCGAATCAGAGTACATTGTAGCGAGTGAAGCGTCTAAAGAAGCGGCTTGGCTGAAGAACTTCATCAAGGATCTTGGAGTTGTCCCGAGCATTCAGGAGCCGGTGGAACTTTTCTGCGATAACGAAGGAGCGATCGCCTTGACAAAGGAACCGTGAGACCATGGAAAGTCCAGGCATATCGAAAGAAAGTACCACTATATTCGACATCAAGTAGAAGAATGTCACTTACTAGTTAAGAGAGTATCATCAGAAAACAATCCTGCTGATCCTTTGACTAAGGCACTGAGCAGGATCAAGCACAATCAGCATGCTCGGAGTATTGGACTGAAGGATGATATTAGTTTTAGTAATTAGATAGAATTTTGAAACTTGTAACAGTATAAATGTAATTGACTTGGTGATTTTATAATGGAGATTTATAAATGAGTATTGTTACTGCCTTTATCAATTGTTTATTATTGTGTTTCTATATTTGCATGTCTTAACTTCCTAAGTAATTAGATTATTTAAATTTCCACAGTCGATCATACTGTTAGGGAGTAAGTATGAACGAAGGCTGTCATGAATCGGTTGTAGATTGTCTAATGAGTTAGACATTGCAGTAAGACTGCTACAACGTTCATGAGTACTTAGAAAATAGAGATTTGAGTATTGGATAAACCCGCGCTTAACAGATTGCTTCAAGGAATACATCACGAGCAATGTTGAGACGATAATATCCTTTGTTCTTTGAGTTGAGAGATATGATATGTGATTTGCAAGTCGGTTGCTCATTGATAATGCGAAAACGCACCGGTAACTCGGTGTTATAAAACGCACTGTTTTGAGTATTCTAACTGGTAAAAGATACAGACATATAAGTCGACTTATATGTCTATACCTTTAACCAGTCAGAATACTCACAACAATACGTTTTATAACATCGAGTTACCGGTGCGTTTTCGCATTCTCAATTAGCAACTGCCTCGCAAATTACATATCATATCTCTCCACTTAAAGATCAAAGGATATTATTGTCTTAACATTGCTCGTGATGTAATCCATGAAGCAATCTGTTAAGTGCGGGTTTATCCAATACTCAAATCTCTACTCTCTAAGTACTCATGAACGTTGTAGCAGTCTTACTGCAATGTCTAACTCCTTAGACAATCTACAACCGATTCATGACAGTCTTCGTTCATACTTATTCCCTAACAATATGATCGACTGTGGAATTTGAATAATCTAATTACTCAGGAAGTTTAAACATGCAAAAATTGAAACACAATAATAAATAATTGACAAAGGTATTAACAATACTCATTTATAAATCTCCATTATAAAATCACCAAGTCAATTACATTTATACTGTTACAAGTTTCAAAACCTATCTAATTGCTAAAACTAATATCATCCTTCGGTCCGATGCTCCGAGCATGCTGATTGTGCTTGATCCTAATCGGTGCCTTAGTTCCATCGGGTCCTGATAAAGTTCAAGGTCACCGACAAAGTTCTTCAGCCAAGCCGCTTCCTTAGACGCTTCACTCGCTGCAATGTACTCTGATTCGCACGTTGAATCAGCCACCGTCTCTTGCTTGGAACTTTTCCAAGTGACCGCTCCCCCGTTCAGAAGAAATACCCAGCCTAACTGAGACCGACCACTGTCTCTATCTGTCTGGAAACTGGCGTCTGTATATCCACTCACTTTCAAGTCATCATTGCCACCAAGGACTAATACCATGTTCTTTGTCCTTCGTAGATACTTGAGTATGTTCGTAACTGCTATCCAGTGTGCTCTTCCAGGATTACCCTGGAATCGACTAACCATGCTCAAGGCAAAGGATACATCAGGGCGAGTACATGTCATAGCATACATGATCGACCCTACTGCCGAAGCATAAGGTACCTAACTCATGTCAACTATTTCCTCATCGGTACTCGGGCTTTGAGTCTTACTCAACTTGGCATTACTTTGGATAGGTAGCCCTCCCTTCTTGGAATTTTCCATACTAAACCTCTTTAGTAACTTTTCCAAGTATGTACACTGACTAAGACCTATAAGTCTTTTCTTTCTATCTCTTAATATTCTTATCCCTAGGATATAGGCAGCTTCTCCAAGGTCTTTCATGGCGAAACACTTCTCGAGCTAATACTTGACATCTTGCAAGGTCGGAAAGTCGTTTCCCATGAGCAGTATGTCATCAACATACAACACCAAAAAAGTGACTATAATCCCACTAGCCTTGACATATACGCAGGACTCATATTCACTCCTAGAGAAACCAAATTCTTTGACTTTCTGCCCAGTTGATTTTCTACTTCGTTTTTAAACTCTTTGAACTTTTCAAAGGTATCTGATTTGTGCTTGATTAAGTAGATATACCCATATCTACTAAAATCATCAGTAAAGGTCACATAGAACCGCGTGCCATCTTTTCTGGTTGTTCTGAAGGGACCACACACATCTGTGTGTATGATATCCAACAAACCTTCACCTCTTTCAAAGGAACCTTTGAATGGTGATTTTGTCATCTTTCCAAGTAAACAAGACTCGCATACATCATCCGATTTAAGGTCGAATGATTCCAACACTCCATCCTTTTGGAGTTGGGCGATGCGTTTCTTGTTAATATGGCCAAGGCGATAGTGCCACAAGCATGCCTTTTCTACACCACTTGAAGAATCAATATTTAAAACATCATTACCATAATTGTCAACACACATAATAGATTTATACACTCCATCACAAGGCAAAGCATCAAATATAAAAACATCATTTTTAAAAACTGAAATTGAACCATTCAATTTATCAAAAGTATAATAAAAGCCTTGTTTGAACAATGCATGAAAAGAAATTATGTTTCTAGCCATATCCAGCATATAGCAACAATTATGTAAATCTAAACTAACTCCACTACTAAGCACTAGTCTATAGACACCGATCTTGGTAACAGGTGACGTTCGCCTATTGCCCATGACCAGGTTCAATCTACCGTGCTCCAGCTCCTTACTTTCCTTTAGGCCCTGCAAATCAGAACAGATATGAAAACCACATCCGGTATCAAGGACCCAAGAACAGAAGAAGATGAGTTATTAGATATAGAGTAAGTACCTGCTTGTGATGGCTTCACTTTGCCATCCTTGATATCCTGCAAGTACCTGGGACAGCTTCTCTTCCAGTGACCCTTTTCTTTGCAATAAAAGCAGTCGGCTTCCTTGGGGTTCGTGACATGCGGAATGCCAGAAGACTTGGCTCTCGGGGCACTGCTAGATGACCCGACATGAACCTTTTCCCTCCAGTTTTGATTCGGAGGGCCTTTCTTTTTCTTTCCCTTGCCAGAGCCAATAGCCAGGACAGGCGGGTTAATAGGGAGTACACTTTTTCCCTTCATCCCGTCTTCAGCAGTACGAAGCATGCGGTGTAATTCAGCTAAAGTTGCCTAACTGTTGTTCAAATGATACGCTAGTATGAATCGGTCATAAGAACTGGGTAAGGAGTTTAGCACTATGTCAACAGCTAAATCCTCATGAACAGGCATTTCTAGCTTCCATAGCCTTTCCACATAACCTTGCATCATTTGCACATGAGTGCAGATGGACTCTCCATCTTTAGGCTTGCCGTTAGTGAAAGCTTTTACAACCTCATGCCTTTCGATGCGCTCTTGCTTGCGGAACTTTTCCGCGAGCTCTTTTATTGCATTTCGTAAGGCGAGTAGTCCTCGTAAATTCTTTGCAGCTCAGGGTTCATGGTGGAAATCATGATGCAGGCCACTTTGGTCGCATCATCCGAGTGTTTTTGGTAAGAGGCGAGTTCCTCGGGAGTAGCGGTATCTGGGTCAACCTCAATCAGCTCGGTTTCCAGAACATACTCGGTTTCCAGAACATACTCTGGGTGTAAATAACCATGCAAATTAGCTTGGTACTCTCGAAGTCAATTACCATCTCAAATTAACGTGCCGGTTAACCACACACGCTCCATCAATAATGGTAAAATCGAGAAACCCATTGCGACTCTTTATGGACCCCAGTTGGCGTGCCGGTAAACCACACACGCTCCACCAACGTTCCACAAAGTGCAATGTGCAATTCCATAGATTAGCACCAATTCACATTTTTGACGTAAAGTAACTAGATTGGGATTTTGTTCAAGGTTCTAGTACTTTCAATTATACCATTATACTTTTAAGAGGCTTAGCGGTTCTATCAAACCCGTTCGGCTAACGACACTCGACTGACCAGGAGGTTCTTTTTATAGCCTCTAAGGGTTACAGCTGAAACCCTAGAGGAGCCTCCTTAATGGGCAAGCATGTTGACCATTTGGACCAAGGCTTCAAAACCCTAATTAGGGTTTTTGCCAACTATTGACTTCCCTCCATATTGACGACAACTTTGGCCCCTGGCTACTGGCTTGCCAGTTATTCAACTATTGAATAAATACAAACCAGTCCCTGCACTTTTAATTAATTAATTTAATCACTGAATTAAATCCAATTAATTCTAAATTAAATTCTAATTAATTAATATAGTTTTTAATTAATATATTAACACTTAAATATATTAATAAACTATTTATTTAATTTCTATTGATTTATTAAACAATTAATAAATCAACATCTCTCTCTACTGAACTCTACATCAATCCTCCAGCTATGAGGGCAACCCAAATGGACTTTGCTTCAATTAACAAGATAAATACAATTTACAGTCATGACTTAGACACCTAATCCAACAAATGTAACGTCGAAAATTCCAAAGTACAATTTTTATTTATAAATCAGTCAAATACATAAAAGTAGGTTGGAAAATAAAACCATTTAATTCAAATTAAACAATTAAAACATTTAAAACCGTGCTTATTCAAAATCAGTTACAAACATTATCCAGCGGAAGACTTGATTACCAAAATCTCAGATGCGATACAGTTAGGGTGAAAGAGTAAGCACAAAGCTTAGTGAGTTCCCTAAAATACCACACGATCTATCACATAAGACACAATAATTCTGGTCTTGGTCTCTGGGCTCACCTCGAACAACTTGGCTCTCGGGCTAACCCCGATCCACCTCGACTAGGACTCGCAGGCTCACCCTGTTCCGCCCGTTGTCAGCTCAAATGCGTGGACTATAAAGCTCACCCCGATTCGTCTGGCTCTCGGGCTTACCCCGATTCGCCATCGATGATGACCACCTTTATTAGTATCGATACTAAATACACCTTCCAATCATAGAAGCCTAAGCATTCAGATTGACATAGTAGGTCCCTATTCGATCATACAATCACACAGGTTAGACACGTTCACCCTAAGCATACAATACTGCACATCGTGAAGTACAACTACTTACACATGTAATATCATGCATAGTATAGTGAGAAAACTCACCTGATTGGTAACTGGTCAAGATCTTAAACTTTCCAGGACCCTTCCAAACAGTCACTAGATCCATAAAAATGCTAGCTTTCCCATCCAAACATGGCTATGCATGCAAATGGTCAAGATCTAGGTCCAAATGAGCAAAACTCCAACTTACACTGTAACACCGTGTTCTGATTGGTAAGTGTTCTAAATTTAAATCCTAAGGCGATTAGGATAAGCTAGGATGACTAATTACCTTTTACGGGTATTTTGGTTATTTTTATAATATGTGTTAGGTGAAAGTGGAAAGTTGTGGTCATGGAACTGAAAACCTAGTTAAATTGTGTTAGAAATGTGGTGTTATGTTGTGCGTGTGTGTGTGTATATATATATATATATATATATATATATATATATATATATATATATATATATATATATATATATATATATATATATATATATATATATATATATATATATATATATATATATATATATATATATATATATATATATATATATATATATATATATATATATATATATATATATATATATATATATATATATATATATATATATATAAGCGATCGAGAAGGACTCTTCTTAAAATGATGACTCGTGAGGACACCTTAAAAAATTAAAAAAAATATAAATAATAAAATGGATCATACTATTATATTGGATAAAAAAATTCGAAAAAAAACTTTTGGATTTATTTATTTTATAATGAAACAATGATCCACAAAAAATAAAAAAATTTGGATCATTACTGTTTTTCAATGATCCAGATTTTTTTTCCCAATTTTTTTGATAATGATATAGTACTATTCTCGATTTTATGATTTCTATTTTTTTATATTTTTTTCATTTTTTAAAGTGTCCTTACGAGTCCTCACCGAAAAAAGAGCACTCACCGGAACGGGACCCTATATATATATATATATATATATATATATATATATATATATATATATATATATATATATATATATATATATATATATATATATATATATATATATATATATATATATATATATATATATATATATATAAGTGTTTTAAGCAGGAAATATGGGCAGCAAAACTGCTACATAGAGCTTAGCGACACTATCTAGGAAGATAGCGGTGCTAAGTAAAAAGTACATTGCTATTGTGAGTGAAAATGAGAAAGTAGAGTACGGAGCCAGATAGTGACGCTAAGTGGGAAGATAGCGACGCTAAGGTGGTTAGCGATGCTATCTTTAATAGATAGCGACGCTAACCTTTAAACCGACTTAATCACTTTGAGTCTGTATTTTAAGTCATTTGTGAGGTTCCAAACAGGGGGAAAGCGTCTGGTGAAGCAGGGGGAGGTTCTTTGAAGTCCTGAAGCACTTAGAAGAAGAATTGAAGGCGTTAATCAAGATTTTGACTTAAATCACTATCGTTTGCACCAATTGAGGTAAGATTTCGTGTTGGATGCTTATGATTCTATGTTAGGTTGCTGGGATTGTGGTAGTTATAGAGGATATGGTGTAAGTGCTTGTTATTAGGGTGCATTAGAGAAAATTAACATGATATTAACTTGGAAAAAGGGTTTAAACTCAAACCCTAATGCATACAAGCGGTTGTAACAGTCCTAATGAGTGTAAACTATAAATAATAATCGAATTGAGACCCTGGAATGAGGTCTGGATGGATTAAGTCGGACCAAAAATGAATTAGAGCTGAACAGCCCAATTAGTGGCGCTAACTGTGGCTGAGTGATATGTATGTGTTTTTCCAAGAAGAAATTAGGGAATTTGGCACCTTATTCCCGAGAGGTTTAGTTGAATAAATGTAGAGTGTTTATAATTGTTGTATGTGGGACAATGTAGGTTTGGTTGGGAACTAACAGAGCGGGAGCATGTTGTTTATTAGCCCACTCCTTCTAGAGTTTCAGAAGAGCAGCTGATCAGGTGAGTAATCAATGCTTTACCCTTTTGTGATATGTGGTTGTGAAGCCTTTGTGGTTCAGGTGTTAGCTGTTAAGCCTTTGTGGCTTAGATAACATTTAGGCCTTTGTAGCCGCGGGTTTAGGTTAATCCCCCAGTATATGTTGTGATGGCCCTCGTGGCCGGCTGTTCTATCACACATACAAAGGGGGGTGCGGTGTTGTGACTCGAGACCGTGGGGGTTGAGGAGGGGACGGATAGCTGGTTGGAGGTGTTGTGAAAGAGCAGGGGATTATGATGTGATGTGGTGGAAATGTGGCTGTATATTTTATGTGCTTTCTTTATAATGTTGTGTATTGTGACCTGTGCTGATTATTCACTGGGCTTTTGTAGCTCATTCTTGTGGATGCTAACTTTGCTGGTACTAGAGACCCTGCTAAGGGGAAAGATGTAGCTCAGAGTTAGGAGCTCATGTAGAGATAGATAGGACGTAGCAGCCTGGCTTTAGGGAAATTTTGTATGCTTTTGTATCCCCAGATATCACTTATGTGCCTCTTATATGTAACTGATACACCTGTACTTGATTTTGATATGTTAAATACGTTTTAAAAAGTGAGATATATATATATATATATATATATATATATATATATATATATATATATATATATATATATATATATATTATTTATGGAGCCTTTTCTTATTTATGGTAATGGTAAGTCAACCAGCTTGTATGATAAGTGGGTTATCATATCAGAAGCTTAAATATGGCAGTTATCTGTCATAAGACTTATCAGTTATGAACTATAAATAGAGGGCTTCCCCTCCCCATTCTTCACGCCAACCATAGGGTTCTCAAACCCTTCTCTCTTGCTTTCTTCCTTGCCAAGTCCTTGGGTGGGAGCCATTAGAGGCATTACACTTGTGGTGCTTGCTTCCAAGAGATCTAATGATAAAAAGGTTAGTTTTCTTGTAAAATTTATTTTGATTCTTATCTTGTTCATAGTTATAGATTCTATAGATGAAAAACTAGATCCTTTAGGGTGCATGTGAACTTAAGTGATTTTTGTTCATAGTTTGCTTATAACCCAACAGTAGCTTCCTTTGCATCTTTGCTTGCTGCTATATACTCCGACTCGCATGTTGAGTCAGCTACCGACTTTTTCTTCGAACTTTTCTAGGTGACAGCTCCTCCGTTCACCATGAACACCCATCCTGACTATGAGCAAGAGTCATCCCTGTCTGTTTGGAAACTTGCGTCACTAAACCCAGTTACTCTTAGCTCATCTCTTCCTCCATATACCAGGCACATGAATTTAGTTTTTCTCAGATACTTAAGAATGCCTTTAAATGTTGTCCAATGACTTTCACTGGGATTTTCTCGATATCGGCTTACCATGCTTAATGCATATGAAACATCAGGTCGAGTACATATCATGGTATACATGATCGATCCTATAGTCGAAGCATATGGGGTTCGACTCATTCTTTTCAGTTCACCATCAGTCTTGGGATATTTCTCCTTACTCAGCTTTATCCCTTGCTGTATTTCTTGGAACAATCCATCCTGAATTTCTTCAAGATCTTGTCTAGGTATGTACTCTGGCTAAGCGCTATCAGACGTTTTGATCTATCCCTATAGATCTTTATACCAAGTATATAATATGTATTTTCCAGATCCTTCATAGTAAAACACCTGTTGTGCCAAGCCTTTACACTTTGTAAGGTTTGGATGTTGTTTTCTATAAGGAGTATGTCATCGAAATATAGTATTAGAAATACTACATTGCTCCCACTGGATTTGACATGTACGCAGGATTCATCCTGACTTCTAGAAAATCCAAACTCTTTGACTTTTTCATGGAAGCAGATGTTCCAACTGCAAGAAGCTTGTTTAAGTCCATAAATGGACCTTTCAAGCTTATACACTCTATTTGACTTGTTTTTTACAAAACCCTCTAGTTGTGTCATATACACATCCTCTGATAGTTTTCCGTTAAGGAAAGCGGTTTTGACATCCATCTGCCATATTTCATAGTCATAAAGTGCAGCAATGGCAACGAACACTCTAATAGATTTTAACTTGGCTACTGGAGAGAAAGGTCTCATCATAATCAATTCCTTGAGTTTGAGTGAAACCCTTCGCAACCAATCTGGTCTTGAACGTGTCTATATTCCCATCCATGTCGGCCTTCTTCTTGAAGATCCAGTTACACTCAACGGTTTTGAGATCTAGTGTCGGATCAACCAAGTTCCAAACTTGGTTGTGATACATGGACTGAATCTCGCTTTCCATGGCTTCTTTCCATTTGTTAGCCTCAGTGCCTGTCATCGCTTCCTTGTAGTTGGATGGTTCATCCTCACTAACCAGTGTTTTATCACTGATCAGTGTGTTACCCTCTATAGTAATATGGAAACCATAAAACTCAGGAGGTAGATGTATTCTACTGGATCTGCGAAGAGGTGGTGGAGATATGTCAGTTTCCTCAACAGGAATATTATCTTGGGGTTGAGTACGAGTGTCAACTATAGGTTCATCGTCGGCTGACTCTTGAATCTCTTCAAGATCTATTTTGCTCCCACTAGCTTCTTTGAATACGAGGTCTCTTTCCAGAAACACTCCTCTTCGAGCAACAAGCACCTTGTTCTTGGAAGTCTTGTAGAACAAGTACCCAAAGGACCTTCGCGGGTAACCGACAAAATAACACTTCTCTGCTCTGGGTTCAAGCTTGTCGTGAGCTTTGCACCAAATGAAAACTTCACAACCCTACACTTTTATGTGTCCCAGTGAGGGACGTTCTCCACTCCACACTCCAGAGGGTGTCTTAGCAACCTTCTTAGTTGGGACGAGATTTAAGATATGAGCTGCAGTTTCGAAGGCATGACCCCAGAAACTTATCGGAAGTGTAGCACGACTCATCATAGATCGAACCATGTCTAAAAATGTTTGATTTCTCCTTTTAGACACACCGTTTTTGTGTTGTGGTGTTCTTGGAGGAGAGAATTGTGAAACTATTCCACAATCCCTATGATGATCGTAGAATTCTTGACTAAGATATTATCCGCCCCTATCGGAATGAAGCATCTTAATCTTTTTGCCCAGCTGATTCTTTACTTTGTTTTGAAATTCTTTGAACACTTCAAAGGTTTTCAACTTATGCTTAATCAGATAAACATAACCGTATATACTAAAATCATCAGTAAATGTCACAAAGTAGCATTCACCTTGTCTAGTGGCTGACCTGAATGGTCCACAGACATCTGTGTGGACTAGTTCCAACAGATCTTTGCCTCTTTCACAGCTTCTTGTGAATGGCGATTTGGTCATCTTGCCAAGTAAGCAAGACTCGCATACATCATCTGACTTCAAGTTGAATGATTCAAATATTCCTTCCAACTGGAGTTGGTGATGCGATTCTTGTTTATATGACCAAGACGATTGTGCCATAGACGTGACTTATCGATAACATTCTCGTCAGAATCAACATTCGAAGTTATACCATCATTTCTACCAATACAAACAACACTTTATATATGTCATTACAAGGACTAGCTTTAAAACAAAAACAATTGTTTTTATAAACCAAAATGTTACCATTATCATTATCAAAATAAAACTTAAAACCATCCTTAAACAAAGCATAAAATGAAATGATGTTTCAAGCCTTTTCTGGGGAGTAGCAACAATTTAATAACCTAAAAAAACTATTACTATCTAGCATCAAATCATAACTCCCGATCCTTGTAACAACAGCTGTCTGTCTGTTTCCCATGATTAGGTTAAGCTCCCCATGCCGCGGCTTCCTACTTTCCTTTAGTCCCTGCATATCAGCACGATGTGAGTACCACATCTTGTATCAAGGACCCAAGATTTATAAGTCACAGTACTATATAATTCGATCATAAATATACCTGAGGTGCCAGACTCTTTGACCCTGTTGTTTACCAGACCCTCCAGGTACTTCGGGCAGCTATATTTCCAGTGTCTCTTCTGCTTGCAGTTAAAGAAGATAGCCTCTTTCGGGTCACTGGTAGGGTCAATATCGGAATTAGCCTTTCTCTTAAAGCCTTGGTTACCCTTGGCTTTTCCCTTTTCACTAGGATGAGAACTTTGCCATTACCGTGATGAATGACTAGGACTGGAGCAGGGGAGTTAGTGCCACGAGCATGCTTCATGCTGGCCTCAATAGTCTTTAGCATCCCGTGTAACTCCATCATGGTCTTGTCCAGATTGTTCATATTATAGTTCATGATGAACTGTTGGTGTGGACCAGAAAGCGAGTTAAGGACCATGTCAATGGCCAACTCCTTAGGTAACTGGACACCAAGATTTTCCAGCCTGTCAATGTATGACTTCATTTTCTAAACGTGCGTACATACAGATGCTCCGTCTTGTAGTTTACACGTAATCAGGGACTTGACGATCTCAAATTGTTGCTTCCTAGCTTGCTCTTGGAACATTTTCTTGAGCTGCAATTGATGTTATACGCACCAGCATTCTCAAAACCCTTTTGGAGTTCTGAGGTCATGGTCGCCAACATCAGGCAGGCAACCTTAGTCGAGTCATCATAGTGCTTATCATAAGCATTTATTTCTTCATCAGTAGCAGTATCATCTACATCTGGGAGATCAGTGTCAAGGACATACTCTTTGCCCTCGAACCTCAAAGCAATCCTTAGAGCCCAGATCCAGTCGAGATAGTTTGGACCCGTAAGCTTTTCCCTCGAGAGGATGGAAAGCAGAGAGATGTTGGTTGGACTCGAGACTACTACGACATCACTAAGGTGAGTACATGCTAACACACTATGTTGAAACACATGTCACTATAAATATAGTTGTGTAATGTATTGTATATCAAAATACTTGTTGTGTGGTAATGATAGAATGTTATGTTGTGGGTTGTATGATGACTAATATGGTGTCGATGTTGGAACCTAGATGTTCTAGGTTAATAGCTAACGAGAGTAGTACATAGTCAGGGTCAGTTGAGAGTAACATCGCTTGTAGGGATAAGACATAAGATGTTAATGAATCCATGACAAGGACTGACCTTGTTGGATTTCAATAGGGATTCGTATGTGGTAACGATAGATAGTGGGGAAGTGGAGAAAATGTCGAGTGACATCGATCCAAATTAGAACCTAACTCCTAGGTTAATAACTAGTATGATCCGTGTACAGATGGTTCAATTTTGAGAGCGTAAGTAGGTAAATCCCCCTTGTAGGGATAAGGGATGTGCCTTTACATTATAACAAGGAACTGCCTTGAAGGATAGAGAAATGAAATATTAATGAGGAATTGCCTCGGAGGATAGATATGGAATCCTGGCGAAGAACTGCCTCGAAGGATAGAGACATGGAATCGTAACGAGGATCTGCCTCAGAGGATAAAGATATGGAATCCTGACGAGGAACCGCCTCGAAGGATAAAGATATGGAATGCTGATGAGGAACTACCTCGGAGGATATATATATATATATATATATATATATATATATATATATATATATATATATATATATATATATATATATATATATATATATATATATATATATATGAGATTACAACGAGGAACTGCCTCGGAGGATTGAGATATGAGATTACAACGAGGAATTGCCTTGGATGATAGAGATATGGGTTTATGACGAGGAATTGCCTCGAAGGATAGAGATGTGAAATCTTAACGAGGAACTATCTCGAAGGATAGAGATGTGAAATCTTAACGAGATATTGCTTCAATGGATAGGGATGTGACATCTTAACGGTGAACTACCTCGATGGATAAAGATGTGAAATCTTTATGAGGAGCCACCTGAAAGGATAGGGACATGGAAACGTAATGAGCAATTGCCTCGATGGATAGGGATGTGGAATCCTTATGAGGGACTGCCTCGATGGATAGATGGAAAATGTGCTGGGTCATGAATTAGGAATAACGAATTCCTATGTCCGATACATGGTACAGAAAGGGAGAATCGAAATTGTCTAGAGAAATATATACTTCACCATTGTAGAATACCAATAGTGGAATCGGTTTGAGGAATGTGCACCTCATACCTGTATAATACGAACGAATGGTAATATAAGGGAAATGTTTCCATAAATGCAAAATTATTTATCTGTAGCTAATTTATGGAATGTGCTTCCCGTAGTATACTGACTTGTATTATGTACTCATCAGACTTATGTCTGACCTTCCATTTGTGTGAATTATTTATGGTACTGTAGACCAACTGTAAGAGAAGAGAGGATTGGAATAGAATACATTCAAGAGGCATTATACTTCAAGGGACACTTGTTATGACTCTTGTATATCTGTTGTAACACCCAATTGTACACCGAATTATGTATATGATGAAAAAATGGGACAATATTATGTCGATCTCGCATTTTCTATGTAAATGAATGGTGTAAGATTCAGATTGTTACATACAACCGTCAACCATTTCAAAAACCACACCAACCTTCTACACTCTTTCTTAACGTATTCAAACTCTCTCCAATTCCATTCTAACTTCTTTTCTCTTCAATTTCAAATGGATATTAGTCGTGGCAAATCCAAAAAACAGGTTCTTCTTAAATAATAAACATTCGAGGCAAAAGTGGTCCGCAAATCCCAATTTCAATTCCCGAAACCAAATGTCTAATTTTCTCTTAATTAATAATAGCAAACACCGACAACAACAAATGCTGATGCAACAAGCTTATTCAAGACTACCCCTTCGATTATAGTCCGTTCAAACAAAATCAAACTCCATATTACTTTCCCAAAACATCATATTTCCGTGAGCCTGAAAACCAAAACGACGGATCAAACGATGAAATCGAATATCCTTCTCAAAATCTAAACGAAAAATCAAGTGACAAAACTAAACCACCCGCCCAACAAAACACAACCCAATGATGAACTTATACCCAACAAGTAAGAAAACGACCACAAAACAAAAGAGAAGAAGTGACGTTGGCCAAGACGTATATCGGTATTTCGAAGACAAAGAACGTTAAAATCATCAATGACCAAAGTCAATGTGGGAGTTAGAGCTGGAGCACTTCAAGACAAATCGTGGTAGCAATCACAATAGGCATAAGGTGAACTCCAAATAGAAGGATATGCAGTGGAAAATTAACAAGTTTAATTGCAATCACAACAACAAGTGCAACATGCGTACTAGCAATATTACGGTCGCCGATGTTAGTCGACACGCAATGAGTTTCTTAAAATCCAATTGAAAGCTTTTCTACATTCGACAACACGGTAAATTCTAAAAGACCATGCGAAATGGCTTACGATTACTGAAATGGGTAACAATATCACACCATTCATAAAAAAAGCAAACATCTGACTCCAACATGTACATGACTTATTTGGATGCCTAGTTTTCAGCTCACTTCAATGAGGCCGCTAATGATGTAGATGCTAATGACGAACCACAACCACCACCACAACCATGACAACAAAAATAGTAGAGAGCAGTAGACACATCATCATCGCATGATGATATCAGAGCCCTCATGAATCAAATATGTCAACTTGTCCAAACTAACGATAAAAATGTGGAAAATAGAGAGCAATATCAAAGTAGGAAATTCTGTTTACTAGAAGAGGAGTGAAAATAGAAATTACTAATCTTGGAGGAGGAGTTACTTGCAAAGAAAGAAAGATGATTTGAAAAAGATTTGTATTTCTTCCTTCAACTGTATGAACATTTGACTCAAGGGATATGTGCTTGTTTGCAAGTTGGAACTAGCTTAAATTCATGATTGAGAGTTTTATATTTCATTTTAAGATTTTGATTTTCGTTTTAGGATTTCAATTATCGTTTTTAGAATTTTAATAACTGATTTTAGGATTTAAATTTCCGTTTGTAGTTGTGTGCTTTTTCTTTAATGAAATGTTATTTTCAATTTTAGTTTTAGAGTAAATTACAGTTTTGGTCCTTGTGGTTTATCCCTTATTTCATTTTTAGTCCAACTTTTGAAATTTCACGCCGGTGGTCCTTGTGGTGGCCAAAATCTTGCACTTTTGGTCCCTTAGCCAGCAAAAAGACCAATTTTTCCCTTTTAATTTCTTTTTTCATTTTTCTTATAATGTATTATTTATTAAATCAGTTAAAAAAAAAGAAAACTAAACTTAACCCCACCCAACCCCCCAACTATTCGGTTTCTTTGTCTCTCACTCTATCCCGCTGTTCGGAAAATTTGACACAAAAGTTGTGATCGAGGAGAATGTTGTTAGTTTTGACGTCCAAGTGGATGTTTTTAGAGGCGTGGCGGTATACTAAGGCACTAACGGTTTCCATTTCTATTTTCATATAGAACGGTCATGTCAGCAGGCTCTTTTTTTGCTCGTTCACCGTGGGGGTGGTCGGCGACTGTACCGTTGGCGATGTACTTGTAGACCAGGAGGAGTTCAACGCTCTGGCAATATGTGCAACCGTAAAGTAAATTGTTGCACTCGCTTGTAATTGTGCTCGTAAAGTCTCTTCAATGCAACTTCCCTTCCATCACAAAGTTTACCTGGAAGAACAAAATCAATCAATTATAAATCCCAAAATTAACCATCAAATCGTGAAACGCTGATGGATTTTACCGTAATAAACGGTTCCGAAAACATAATGGTTTTCCTTTCCGATCCAAGAGATGATCGTGCTTAGCAGACAAAGTGTGTACCTGCGAGAATAAGTTAAGGCGAGATCGGATAATTATGATTTTGGAGCACAAGATATTTGTATACAATTTCACAGATTTGAAGTTATTGCAACAGATCGAGACATTTGAGAATCCGAAGGGCCTTTGCGATGTTTCACAAGCTTTCAGTAATTTTGTACTTGTTAGTCTAGAACGCGCTTGATAAATTTTACACTTGTCTCTGTAATGTTGAACGCTGGAGCAAGGGTTACGTTTGAGAAATTCAATCTCGTGATTCAAGTGCTACAATTTATGAAATTTTGATGCTTTAGTTGTTCCGAAAATGGGGAGATTCGATTCCTCAACCTGATGTGAAATTTCCCATCAAGAGATACAACCCAAATAATCTACCTTTATTGAAGTGATGTCAACTCTGGATCCCGGGAGTGATTTCATGTTATGTGTGTGTGTTCTTGAGTTGACAGTGTGTGTGTGGAGAGAGAGAGAGAGACAGAAAGAGAGAGAGAGACCGGTTAGTGGGTATGGGTGGGGGTGGGGCTAGGTTTAATTTTTTAAATTGATTTAATAAATAATACATTAAAAGAAAAATGAAAAAGAAATTAAAAAGGGTAAATTGGTCTTTTTACTGGCCAATGGACCAAAAGTTTAAAATTTTGGCCACCACAAGGACCATCAACGTGAAATTTTAAAAGTTGGACTAAAAATGAAATAAGGGGTAAACCACTGGGACCAAAACTGTAATTTACTCTTAGTTTTATTTATTTAATTTTAGGTTAGTAAAATATTAAAAAAAATAATGTGGGTTGAGAGGTTTGGGAAAGATGGATTATTTATGTTACGAATTGAGAAAGATGGATTATTTATGTTATGGGTTCCCAAAAATAATTTTCTTCCACCCTTAGGTTTAGCGGTGTGGTTGCAGGAAAAGGCGCAGTGGACTAGATGGTACCACATTTTTGGGGGAAAACCACCCCCATGAGAGGCACCACACTTTTGGTCCTCTCACTACTCGTTTTCATCGCAGGGCGAAGTATATACAAACACACACAAATTAGTTTTTTTTAAAAAGTGAGGGAAAGTGAGAGGTTACCATTTCCAAGGTGGAAGTGAAACTGAAAGGAGCTGACTGGACATTGGATACTGAGGTGAGAGAAAAAAAAGGAAGGGGTGGAGGATGACCATACCCCTTAGCGCATTATGGACGTTGATACTACCAACTCATCGACTTCTTTTTTACAATGTCTTTAGACCAAAGGGTGTACTCATCCCTCACCCCTCACATTCTCTTAAAAAATTAAGTGCCACCAATGCACCAAGTCACATTCCCCTCACTCTCCACTACTCCCTTAAATCTAGGAAATGATCACCCTTACTTTCCTCTTACTTTTTTTTAAATAAATAAATTACAAATATATATATATATATATATATATATATATATATATATATATATATATATATATATATATATATATATATATATAAGGTTAGGTTCATATTAGACGACTAAAATTTTGTGAGACGGGGAGACACAATAATAGAAAAAATATATTTATTTATTATTTTCATCATTTTTTTTATTCAAAAAAAAAATAAAAAAATTTAGCGTTTTTGTCATATTCTAGTAGAATATTACACTATATGTATAATATTCTATTAGAATATGCAACATTCCACTGGAATATTATTTTATTTTTCCTGTTCTTTTAGTTAGAATAAGTAGCGAAAATTATTAGATTTTTTTTTAAAAAAAATTCTCATCATTTTTTCCTATTTTAATATTTATTTATTTTTGATCTCCGAAATGAGTGACTAGGATTGCGTCTCCCCGTCTCACAAAATTTCACCCGTATCATTTGAACTTATATATATATATATATATATATATATATATATATATATATATATATATATATATATATATATATATATATATATATATATATATATATATATATATATATATACACACATATATACATAGATACATACATACATACATACATACATACATACATACATACATACATACATACATATATATATATATATATATATATATATATATATATATATATATATATATATATATATATATATATATATATATATATATATATATATATATATATATAACTCTTATAATAGAGGTCATTCATGAATGTGGATCAAGATAACTCAAATACTTCCACCATATTCATTTGAAACCCCCAAGACACTTCAACTTATTCTACTTAATGATTTGATTAAATGAAATGTTTTGGCTATATAAGAACATCATTTTCCATGATTGGTTACTCTTAATTCTTTTTATTCTCTTTCCAATTTCTTTTTGTAGAGTACATGAAAATTTAGTACAAGGTCGTAGTCATCTCATGTGTAAAAGAAAAAGTTCAACGATGAAATATGTCAAGAGATATGTTGTTCTTTGGCTATATCAAAGATTTGAATGATCGAATTGTTTGATTGGTTTAAAACATAGTGATGCGTCTCTACAAATATCTGATTGCCACTTTTGAAGAATTTACATTAATGAAAGGAAGCAAGTTAATATGTTTAGAGAATCTTATTTTCCATGTTTGTTTAGTCTCATTTGTTTTTCTTATCTTTCCAATTTTCATGTAAAGTGGGTGAAAATATAGGAGTTTGTAGTCATGTGATGTGTAAAAGAAAAAAGTATTATGAAATATGTAGCGGGATATGATCTTCAGCTCTATCAAATATTTAAACGATAAAACTATTCGTTTGATGTAAAATACGTTGATGTTTTGCATTACAAGTTAATTGATTTTTGTTGTATTATTTCTTCACTAAGATATCATCACAATTGATCCCATAATTTTTTTATTAATATTGTAAGTTTTGTCATTCTTTTATAATTATTTTTAGATAAATCGCTAATGTTTCTAATATTTCTTAGTATAACTAGCAATTACTTTAAAGTGAAGTTTGCTTTTGATTGTTTTAGGTTTTATGAGGTTAATAATTTTTTTAAGAAGATGAAACTCAAAACAATAGAGATTTATATCATTACAAAAATGATAATAATAAATGTTAAATTAGATGTCGTACAACGAACTATCATTTTTTTCAATTTCCAAAAATAACCATTTGTTATTTATAATATAAATTAAATTATAGATTTAGAACATCTATGTGATTAATTATGAAGATGAAGAAGGAAACAAATAAAGAAGTAAATATTTTTAGTTTTTTCATTGAATATATTTTCACACAATTTAAATAATATTATATTTTTATTAAACAGTCTTAAAAAATTGTCTAAACAAAACCATATGTATCCGTTATTATTTTCAGTCTCACTTGATATAATTTTTTTAAGTTAGAATGTGTACGTCTTTATTAAATGAATTTTTAATGTTAACATATAATATAAATCGTCTAAAAAAAAAGAAAGAGTGTGACAAATTAGATATTGACGAAAGTGTAAATATTTTGTACCAATTGCAAGTGCTATTTCAATTAAAAGAATTTACTTATGGTATAATGATATATAACTCTTACATGGAATTTGAAAAGTTATAGTGTTTAAATAAAACTTTAATGCAATTAACTAATTTTTATTACATTCATGTGTTTCAAGTGTTTGGACGTGGTTGACATAAATTTTCATATACACATTATTCAGTTAGTTAAAAAAACTTTAAATATTTCAATCATTTTTAATTGATTCCATAAATATCAATTAAGTACCATAACTAAAAAGACTTTTGGGTTATCGTTGTTTAATGTTATATAACAATTGCTAAGAATTTTAAGAGTTGCAGTATTAATATATTCTTCAATACAATTAACAAGTTTTTATTACATTAATTTCAAGATATAATATCTATATTGAACCATATGTATTTGAAAGTTTCAACTCTTCATCTTCCTAATATTAGCCACTCCATTAATTTATTTTAATAATAAATCTCTTCATCTCTCAACTAACTAAAAACTACAACCTAAAAGTTTTTGATCTTATGGTACTTAATTGCTACTTATGATACATTGGTTAATATAAAGATATATATAGTTCACATAGGTAGCTTATGTTGCTGTAGTTTGGAAAATAATATGGAGGAAAACATGACTTGATAACACACAATATTTACTTTAGAGACGACTATTTTGTTTATATTAAACTAGAAAAGACGGAGATAAATAAACTAAAAGAAATTACAAGTCGCAAGACGATAGACCTGTTGCCTGCTTAGTTCTACCCCAACATATTCGTACTTTTGGGATTAACATTATTTGATAAGAAAATTAATATAAATTTGTGAGGTTGTTCTCAAGTCGGCTGTTAAATATTTAAAATTTTAGATTTTACTTATAAATACAACAAAAATGAAACTTTGTGGTAAACAATTTTAAAATATTTAGATAATAAGATTAACAAACGTAAAAGTTGATTGCTATTTAGTAATATATTTTCTAAAAATAATATAACAGACTGATAAGTAGACTAGAAGCAATCAATGTTTACTTTTTTAATCAAATGAAACTAAAAGTTATGACAATATTTAACTTTTTGATAGATTCACATCATATTTCAGATTCTAAATTCATATTGTTTTTATTTGACTCCTTACTCTTTAAATGATTTTTTTTTTGAGAAAAATACATAAAACCATTTTCTTTATCTTATATTGTTTGTTTTTATTTTTATGATTATTTTAGTTATTATATATATATATATATATATATATATATATATATATATATATATATATATATATATATATATATATATATATATATATATATTCGGTTTTTAAAACTATAAAACAAGAAAAAATAAATATGACAAATTTTAATTCATTATTATTATTCAGTTCAATGTATATCTAAACATTTAGGGTTTCAAAGTTTTTATGAGAAAATTTTACTAAATAAAGAATAAAAACATAAAACTTTCTAATAGAAGTATTTTTTTTATAAATGAAAGTGAATAAGGGATTAAAAGTGATTGAAAAATATGTTTTAAATAATAAGTCTAATAGAAGCATATTCATATATTTGTATTAAATTTTATCTGTTAAAAAGTTTTTATTTAAAAATATATAATATTATTTTTGTTAATATTATTAAAGTATTATTTACACATATAACTCTAAAGGAAAATGATCCACAACAATATATTTCTCATAGACTATTTTTATATTATTATTAGTTCGTTTTATTTTATATTTATTTTAAAATTTGATATAATTTATGTAAATATATTTCTATAATATTAGTTCGGTCAATATATTTTACTATATAAATTTACTCCTGCGCAATGTGCGGGAATACGCCTAGTATATATATATATATATATATATATATATATATATATATATATATATATATATATATATATATATATATATATATATATATATATATAACTCTTATAATAGAGGCCATCCAAATGAATGTGGTTAAAGATATATCTCTATCTTGCACCATATTCATTTGAAACTTCTAACTCTTCATCTTATCCAACTTAAATATTCATTTCTAACTTACAACTCTTCATCTTATGCTAATCAATTTTGTTTGGTCAATTAGAAAATCTTGCCTATAAAAGAACTATGCCATGCCACATTTGATTACTCAAAATTGCTTCTCTTCTACTTTTTGTTATCTAGAATATATGTATGAGAGCTCTAGCGATTCCTAGATTTATTTTTATTTTGGCTATACATAGTTATAAAGTGGTTAGAACTCTACTATGTTGTAAGTATATATTTTGTTTTGCATATATATAGTTTTAAATTTGTGTAAATTTCACAACGTTGTAGTTTTATCGATGCTTATATATGAATGTGTATATTTGTGTATGTATATGTGTTTGTGTGTCTAATGGCCGAGATTATTTCATACGCTCCTAACCAAAATTCTTCTTATTTCACCCGACATATACATATATATATATATATATATATATATATATATATATATATATATATATATATATATATATATATATATATATATATATATATATATATGTATATATATATATATATATAGAGAGAGAGAGAGAAATCCATCATGTCATACGTCTACTAAAGCATATATAAAAATATATTGTACAAATTTATGTTGAGAAAGTTGTCTACTTTTTCCAATGAATAAAAAATTGTTAAAAAAACGTGTTACACATTTTTTTCGTGCATAACAAGTTGTAGTTTAAAAAGGGTTACACGTAAGAAATAAAAAACTATTTTATTGATTTATGGAGTATTGCAAGTAAACTTTTATATCTTCTATTACAATGTTGTATTTTAAAAAATCGACCAAATTATAGAAATGATTACTACTTAAATATTTATTTTTAACATACAACTCTTCATCTTATGGTAATTAATTTTGTTTTGTCAATTAAAATGTTTTACCTATATAAGAATTATTTCACACTTTATTACTAAAACTTATTTCTATTTTATTTTCTTTTTCGTAATCTAGAATATATATGCATGGGAGCTCCACCATGTCATATGTTTATTTTTATTTTGACTATATATAGTTATAAAGTAATGAGAACTCCATCATGCTATTCGTTTAGTTTCAGTTTTACCTATAAATATTTTTAAAATGATGATAACTTAGTGAGAAATTCATAATGTCATACGTCTACTAAAACATATAAATATATATTGTATAAATTTATGTTGGAAGAGTTTTCTGTTTGGTTGCAATGAATGACAAGATGTTAAAAATAATGTGTTACATACCGTTTTTCTGTTTATCTGTAAGACCCGTTCCGCCGAGTCGCGACCCGAAGGAGTCCGCGGCGCGGCTTTTGGAAGAATCTAGAATCGCGTAGGATTTGTACGCGCGGCGCGGTTCTAAAGAACCCGCGACGCGGTGCGCCTCTAAAGTGAAAAACCCTAATTCGGATTTAAACGCCTATATAAAGGGACCCAGCCCTAGGGTTCGTGTTTTTGGGGAGTTTCTAGAGTAGAGGTTCTGGTTTCGGCAGATACTCTTTGGTCTCGAGGCGTTGAAGGTTTTGGGAGATTAGAAGAAGGAGATCCAACGCGGGAGAAGGTTTAGGACGGATCGTGGGCATCACTCCGTCCTTCAGAAGTAAGGTAAGAAGATTTACTCTTCTGACTTTCCTTTTTATCCCGTCATATGGTGTTACCAGTTGGTTTGTAGATTTAGACGATTTGTAGCACTTAGGGTTTGAACCAAGGACATGCATGGACTTGCATGTCCATAAGGAAGTGACCTTAGGTTAGTTTCTGATCCTAGGAAGGGTGTAGAAAGGAACCCTAGCCGATTGATGTACTGTTAATCGCTGAAAAACATTTTGGAATGTTATGAGCCGCGACGCGGACTGGCTATGTCAGCGGCGCGGACTCGGCTGAAACCCCGTAATTGTGCAATGGTAGCTGCGGCGCGTAGGGCGAGGAGCCACGCCGCGGCGAGCGACTGTTTGACCAGAAATTTAGTTTTGACCACGGTTTGATGGCAAATAGTGAGTCTAACCTTTAGACAGGTCTGTAAGAGCCTAGTCAGTAATTGATATGTTGTATGTGTGTGGGATTTAGGTGTGTGGACGAGCTAAGTGGGGATATTAGAGATTATCTGTGCGGTTTCGAATCAGGTGAGTATCCCCACCTTACTATATGATGTTGCATGTTAGGCATCTTGTGTGTTATTTACAGTTATATGATTTGCTCTATATCTGTGGTTATTTGTTGTTGGGCTCAGTACTGATGCGTGTCCCCTCGTAGCTGTTGTATGGCGAGTTGGACTATTGCCTTGTCCCATAGCTGTTGTATGATGGGCTGGGCCATAACCGGGAACCCATAGCTGTTGTATGATGGGTAGAACCTTCCCGTGTCCATAGCTGTTGTATGATGGACGCCCGTAGCTGTTGTATGGCGGGTAGGGTCGGGTCGTTCTCGAGGACGGGTTGTTTAATGTGTGGGCATGTATGGTAATTTGTGGACTCACTAAGCTTTAAGCTTACCCGTTGATTTTATAACATTTCAGGTATTTCAAATGACAAAGGGAAGGGCAAGGCGTGACGGCGGCGCATCGCATATAAGAGATTTATTTTAATGAATTATGTTATGATTTTCAATTGTTTCCGCTGTTGGTTTAATAAATATGTCGAACAGATTTACTTTTTGGAATAAATATTGTATTGGAACCTTGGTAATAAATAAATTTTAAATTTTTTGAAATTGGGGCGTTACATTATCATTATAGATGAACTTTCATATCTCCTATTGCAATGTCGTATTTTTAAACATCATCCAAATTATAAAAATGATATTGAAATTCAAGGTAACTTAAATGTTGTAATTGTGAAAATAAGTGGGTAAATTATTAAAAGGTATTGTGGTTTCTGAAATTTTCAATTTAACGACTATAATATTTTTTTTTTCATTTAACGACAACTCTAAAAATTCATTTGAATAATTTTTCCTTTTGTTGATAGATGCCATTATCCTTCAACTATATTCATTGGAAACTATGATAACTTTTTTAATGTATTTCGATAATGATTGCTATTTTTTTATTAACATGAGATAATTATTTAAAATTTCAACTTATGATAATGAATTTGTATTTATGGTACAATTCCAACCATTTGACTTCTAAACTATCGATGTATTTTTTTAATTCATTAATCATGGTTGGTTAACGCATGAGTGATTATGTTCTTTTCCTTTTCCCTTAGCGTTGTACATTACTACATGTAAATATTATTTATGACGAATACGTATTTGTTGAAATAAAAGAAATTCAACAAATGAATAGTAAGAATATACGTCACAGAATGTTCTGCCTTCAATGATAGATAAATATAATAAGACAAGTGTACTGATTTTGTAAATCTTTCATTTAGCTTATGATTATCTTCTTTAATGATTAAAAAGAATCTCACATGAACAATTTTTAATTCTTATTTATATATTAATATCATATGATTGTTAGTAAATAAATTATAGATCTACTACCTTAATATTTTCATAAATCAATATAGTTTTTCAAAATGATGAACCCTATGAAGAAATAGAAAGTTCTTTTTAAGAATAAGTTTATGTCATTAGGAATTTCAATATAGTTGAATCGAGTGTGAAAATAATAATTGCAATATGACGTTGTTTGGGAATGTCGATCATCGTGACGAAACGTTGATACAATATACTCAAATAAGCATCGCCAAAATTATACATCAACATTAGAAAGCTTTTATATTAATTTTTTAAATTTCTATAACAAATATTATTTTATACTTTATGACACTTACTAATTTATCTTCAAAACTTTACATTTGTGAATGTTATTTTATTATACAATTTAATTCCTGCGCAACGCGCGGGTACACGTCTAGTAAATCTTATAATAGAGGCCATCCAAATGAATGTGGTTCAAGATATTGGCATATCTTGAATTATATTCATTTGAAACTTACAAGACTTTACAACTTTCAAGTAATTAAACACATACAACTCAAGAGTCTTATAACCTATGATACTTATTGTTACTTAACACACCTAATTAATATAACACTAATATAAGTGTTACATATAATTCACATATAAATTTGATTCTAGCTTGGAGAATAAGATGGAAGAAAAGATGTTTTGAGAACACACACATACTTTGAAGTTGCATATACTTATATTGTATTACGAAGGAGAAACATGAAAAACCTATAACAAATTACAAGTCGGAATAAAAAAGCAAAACGGCATAGTTGAGAGCACGTATTTGAAGGTATATATGTTTATATTATAGTAAGAAGGAGAAACGTGAAGATGTCAAAGCAAGACGAGAAACAAAGTGCATATTGGTTCTACCGCAACATAACGATATATATATATATATATATATATATATATATATATATATATATATATATATATATATATATATATATATATATATATATATATATATATATATATATATATATATATATATATATATATATATATATATATATATATATATATTAGATTGATTATTCATTGTAATTAGTAATTTTCAATGATTCAAGAGTCTATAGTTGATTTGCATGTATTATATATATATATATATATATATATATATATATATATATATATATATATATATATATATATATATATATATATATATATATATAGTATTTTCTAATCCAAATTCACCAATAAATGATTTTATATTGTTTGAATAAGTGGACTTATGTTATTTGATAAAGTATTTAGTGGTCATTTGGTTTGTAGAATTTTTTTAAGATTAGCATTATTTGACAAAGAAAGTTATATAAAAGTTGTGACATTATTGTTATGTAATAAGTTAAGCATTCAAAGTGTTAAAAAAAATTGCATAAATACAAGAAAAAAACTTTAGTAGTAAAGCATCATAAAACTTTTAGTTACTAAGATTTAACAAAAATAAACCAAACATAATGTATGTATTATAATTCATGTCAATGTGTTGTGCTATTTTTTAATATTGGATTGTCGATATACACTTGACTTATATTATTTTGTTCGAATTTTAGTTAAAACTTTCTTATTGATACAAAATATCGGTTGCGATGAACGATTTATATTTCTTTCTTATATTTATCGAAGCATTTTTACTTTCACCATATTGATATGAAACTCCTAACTATTCAACTTCAAACATTAACTAATTTACATAGATATAAAATATTATCATCTTAATGATATAATTTTTGAATTATTATTATTATTATTTTTTTTGGAAACGGCGCGGGAGTCGAACACCTTGTGACGGGTTTTCAACCGTCCCTCATTGTTTGACACTCCAAAGTGTCAACCCCCCACCTCACCTGGGAAATCCCCCACAGGGGCTTGGAACCGGGATCGAACCCGGAACCTCCCCCCACATGGGTATATAACCCGATGCATCACTACCAGCTAGGCTGGAGATCACTTGCTTGAATTATTAATATAATATAATTAATTTGTTAATTAATGTATGGTGTTATTACTACGTGTTTTATTTTAAATTTTGAGATAATTTATGTAAATATATTTACATGTATTTTTAATGTTGGACCATCCATGATAATTGCCATATGATTGATTTATTTTTAGTTTTCCATGTTTTGATTAAATCCAAAGTGTTTATGTTTATATTTGATCGGTCAATATATTTTTAGTATATTAATTTACTGCTGCACAACGCGTAGGAATACGCCTAGTATATATATATATATATATATATATATATATATATATATATATATATATATATATATATATATATATATATATATATATATATATATATATATATATATATATATATATATATATATATATATATATATATATATATATATATATATATATATATATGAATGAGTTCAAATGAGAACCACTAAAAGGTTAAGAACCGTGAGAACCGATATTCACACATTAAGAATAATGTTTTTTATCATTTTTTTTTTGTTTTTTCACACTTGTTTATTATGTGAAAATACATCAAACTTAATAAATTTCCTTATTTTTTAATATGTTTTACAATATTCACAATATAATAAAATTTCTAGTTATTAAACTGTGAATACTATAATAAATTTTTTTTTCTTTAAAACACATCAATATTGATATCTAATATGAAAGGAAGGATAATTATATGTTTTTATGTGTTTGTTAATTTTATTTTGATAGAAAACAAGTTTTAAAAATAAAAAAATAGAACTTTATTAAACTTATGAATTAGTGGTTCTTATAGTTCTCAACTTTTTAGTGGTTCTCATTTGAACCATTCCATATATATATATATATATATATATATATATATATATATATATATATATATATATATATATATATATATATATATATATATATATATATATATAAAGAGAGAGATGCAGTAAAAATCCTCCTATTTATACACCCCATGTGGGAAAAGAGTGTGATGTTCCATTGCTAACTTCACATGCCACATTATCCTACCGCACCGTACGAAGGAGGATACCATCTAGCCTTATAGAAGATATAAATATGTCAAGCAACTCTCGTTTCACTTTTTATACACAAAAAGTAAAATATGGTTATTGTTTTATGTATTATGATGTTGGTTTGGTGTTTGTCCTATTCTAATCATGGTACATAACATGAGTTGTACCATCAATAGCAAATATATTCCATGTGTTGAACATATGTATTGTTCAAGGTATATACATGTGACCCATGGAAAATTTTTACATAAAAAAACCTACTGTCAAAACGTGGAACAACAACTAGTGTCTAACACTTTGACTAAGCAATCAAGGATTGAATTAGATTATTATGCAAAACTGTTTTAATAAAAAATAGTTTGTTTTTCATTATATAAATAAAATAACTGAATCAACATAAACCATTATCCAAAACAATTATATAAAAATCCTCACATTTTGTTTTAAAAAACCTTTGAAATCGATTAAAATTTTTTCATCTACATAAATTCTTAAATTAAAATGTTCATCTTTGGCTTTTCTTTACAAAAAAGATGAATGACTTTTAGAAAAGTCTAAAAGTACTAGCCCATTTTAAATATATCGTTATCGTGCCATATATAAATTCTAAGTTTTTGTGAAAAGATTGTTTAAATTATACTTTTTAGAATTAAAAAAACCCATTCCAAATATATCGTGACATATGTTTGGAACAAATTACAAATGTTTTATGAAAAGTTTGTTTTCCGAATAAAAAAAGAAACGTTGAGACCCGATTGCATCGGTTCGCATCTGTGGTCTCTTCCTGTCTGCAACAACGAAGAAGGAACTCATTTCTCTCTGCAACTCCGTCATTCTCTCTATCTGACAATTTTCAATTCAATCTCATGCAAAATCTCATCCTCCGCCATTTTTGAATCTGAACAAACTCTCTCTCTCTCTCTCTCTCTCTCTCTCTCTCTCTCTCTAAAAATGGAAGTTTCCCCCTCTTCATCCGAAGATACATCCGACACTTCTCAACAAAAATGCTCCTTCTCCATCTCCGACAACCATCGTCTATACTTGGTCCCTTTCAGGTCTATTCATTTCTCAATCGAATCAAAATGTGATAATAAAAAAACGACCCAATAACGATTTTATTTTATTTGCTGTAGGTGGTGGAAGGAAGCTGAAGGGTGTTGTGATCCAGATGGGGGAACAAAGAAGAAAAGAGGGGTTTTGTACGATGCGTTGCCGGCATCGTCGTCGTATGCTGGTCCAATGAAGATACTCAATAACATTTTCAAATCAGATCTTGCATTTAACCTTATTAAAAAACAAGATGATGATGATGATAATGATGTTTCGGAGAATAACGGAGGGGACGATAGAGACATAAATGGAGTATCTCGACGACACTATGCATTGGTTTCTGCGGATATGTGGCTTCAGGCACTTAAATGGTGGGTGTTCTTACTTTATAGAGATATATGATCATCATATTTTCATTTGTGTGTGAGTGCATCACTTCAATCCATAATTCATTTGCTTCTTAATCTTACTTTATAGTAGACTTGCTCTATTAAGTCGTTCTTTCTGCATTATTGCAAGTTGTAAGGTATGATTCAGAATGGGAATTTAGGAACCAATTGAATTTGTTAATCTTTTAGTAGTGGCATTGTAGGCATAGTGACTCTAAAGGCACAGTGAAGGCAGCAGAAGATGATATGACAGATGTATATCCATTACAACTCAAGCTTTCTATTTTGCAAGAGACTAACACATTGGGAGTAAGAATAAGCAAAAAGGTGCATATCATTTTAATTATCCTTTTGCTCTTTCACTATCAAGCCATTATATCAACTTAATAACTCTATGTGTGTGTGTGTGATTAATCTATATACCTTATTGATGATTGCATATTGTACCTGAAATTCTTGAATAAGAACACGTGAATTACTTACTCCATACATCATCTGCTTGAGTATCATCAAAAAGTTGATGAATTTGTTTATTGGTGTTCTTTTCAGGATAACGCTGTTGAGTGCTTTCGAAGAGCCTGCAAGATTTTTAGCATAGAGTCTGAACTTGTAAGTGTATTTTTTTTTTTTATTTGGGTAGTTTTTTTCTTGATTGAATGAGAAATTTGGAACTTTTTGTGCAGTTACACATTAGGGATTTTTCTGGACAAACAGCTAATTTTCTTCTAAACAACAATAGCAAGAACACCAAAGATTCTCCAAGACAGCCAGATCAAGATGTAAGTTGTATATGACTATATGTCACTTGTTGTCCTATTGGAATTGAAAGACTTTTCTATTTGGGTGTGTGTATATATAAAACTAGTTGTAAGACCCGTGTATTACACGGGATGATATAAAAATATATAAATTATGAATATGTAAACATTTTTATTTAAAAAAACAATACTATCGTGGTCATTTTGTATAATTATCAACAACTATGTAAACAGAGTGAAAGGAAGTTAGATACAACCCAATACAAAACCTAAAAATAAACTAAGCAAAAGAAAGAAAGAAATAAGGATCGAAGAACACAAGCATCGGTAATTTTATCAAAAAAATTGAACCTAAAACACGAAGATATTGAACCTAGTGAAGCAAACAATATGATTTAGGGCTAAAAGTCATCTAGCCAATACATCAACCAAAACAAAACAAACCTGGTTCAAGCAACACAAAACGATTTAGGTCAAGAAATTGAAAAATAGAACAAAAAATCGATCAGGTTCAAGTGTTAATAACTAAAGTAGAGAGAAAATTACAAGCCAATACATCAAGCAAAACAAAGCAATTTAATGCTTAGAATTTTCTGATTTCTATAAGTTCTCTTCTATATTTCCAAATTTCTCCGGGTTTCTTATATTTGCAATAAAAAAAGAAATGAACAATTGTGGCAGATAAGTTAGGCTAGGAAAAATATAAATAAGAAAAATATTTTCAACTAAGTATTAGAATATAATATACTGTTTGTTTATTAAAATTAATACATTTTGTAGTGATATGTAACCACCAAATTATTTAAGTTACCAGAAAATATCTTTCTATTTCTTAAGAAAAAATATAATCCTAAATACAGAAAATTAGTTATTAATTTGTCATCGTAATCGAAATAACCAAAAAATAAAATTAGCAATCTTAAAGAGATTATTAAGATTAACAAAATTAGTAATCGCATTATGGCAACATAATTACGCTACAAATGTTAGTACATATAATAAAATACCTTCATAAAGGCACATTAATGAACTTTTATTTTTTAGAAAGAACATTAATTTTTAGGGAAATTCAAAATCATGAGAAAATGACATGTGGCCAAATGAATATGGTGGTGACATGTGGCTTTGAGTTACTTATTTATTAGGATAGGATGCATATTCACATCTCTTAAATTTCAACCTTGTTGAACTTTATTAAACATGAAACAATCCAATGCCTTGTTGCATGTGTTTTTCAAGATTATCCAGAAAGTTCTGGACATTGCAGTATATGCGTTTGAATGCTGTATAATACATCATACTTTAGCATTGTGTAAAATAATAAATATTACAATCTTTAAATATTTAATTCTGAAATTGAGGTTTTGATACCATGTGTAAATTTGTATCTGCATATGCTGACATTCGCGTTCCAACATGTACAGGTACCATGGAAACAAAATAATGTCGCTAAAACTAGTCATAGGGATATGATAATTTATTGATATGCAAAAAAAATTAAAAATGCTAATGACAGTGAAAGAAAGTCTAGGTCTGTTCTTGTAATATTAGGTTGTAGTATCCTAAATTACTGTGGCTAATATCCAGACATTTTTTCTTAGGGTTAAGTGCAACATACTTTCGTTTATTTGTTTATTATAACATGATACTTTCATTTTTCTAGTTTCTATTTCTATTACAGCATTGTACTTCCGGTTTTTCCTTTTGTTATCAAGGCATTATACTTAGGATTGTACTTTCAATCTTTTTCTTATTAAGGTACTATACTTTGAAAAATCTACTCAATTGTAGCATTGTACTTGCAGTCTTTTTTCTTATTAGGGCATTATAATTTGAAAAATGAATCCAATTATGGCAGTGATTTGTTTCATAAGAAAAGAAAGTAAGATGCAGTGAAAGTAGGTTGCTATTTCTTGCATGTAACACTTTCTATTTATAGTATCTGGTATTTGAGTGGTCTTAATGACATCCATACTACATAACCCCAGATTCTATTGGAGCTGCAAGTTTATGGGCTATCAGATTTGAGTAAAAACAAAGAGATGAAAAAAGAGGATGTTGGTAAAAGTTCATCAAAGATGAATGGTTTTGTGCGAAGTGGAAGCTATTGTGAGAAGGGTTCTTTGGGGTTAACCGGTTTACAAAACTTGGGGAACACGTGTTTTATGAATAGTTCACTCCAGTGTCTTGCTCATACTCCAAAGCTTGTTGATTACTTCCTTGGAGATCACAGGAAAGAAATAAATCATGATAATCCATTGGGCATGAATGTATGTACCATGTAATATCTAATCTAATATGTAATATGTTTATGTTACTCTCTTTTTGTCATTCCATCTAGAGCTATTTTCGTTAGTGATGCACTAACGAGGGCATTTATGTCTTTTGCAACGCCCCCTGTCCGACCTCACCTTTTTGTCCCGTTAATAGATACCTTTTTGTCCCGTTAATAGATTGGGACTGGGGAGTGGTCCATAGGAGTAAAAATTGCAATTTTTGTCCCACCCAAAAAAAGTGGAGCAAGGTGGGACGGGGGCTCAAATTGCACTAACGAGGGCATTTACGTCTTTTGCACGCCCCTGTCCGACCTCACTTTTTTGGGTGGGACAAAAAGAATTGCAATTTTGTCCCATTAATAGCACTGGGGAGTGGTCCATGGGACTAAATTGCAATTTTTGTCCCACCCAAAAGAAGTGGAGCAAGATGGGACGGGGGCTCAAATTGCACTAACAAGGGTATTTACGTCTTTTGCACGCCCCCTGTCCGACCTCACCTTTTTGGGTGGGACAAAAAGAATTGCAATTTTGTCCTATTAATAGATTGGGACTGGGGAGTGGTCCATAGGAGTAAATTGCAATTTTTGTCCCACCCAAAAAAAGAAAAGGGGAGCAAGGTGGGACGGGAGCTCAAATTGCACTAACAAGGGCATTTACGTCTTTTGCATGCCCCCTGTCCGACCTCCCCTTTTTGGGCGGGACAAAAAATTGCAATTTTGTCCCATTAACAGATTGGGACTGGGGGATTAAATTGAAATTTTTGTCCCACCCAAAAAAAGTGGAGCAAGGTGGGACAGGGGCCAAATTCGATCTTTCGGGTGTGCAAAAGACGTGAATGAAAGCTTAGCCAGTCCTAAATAATTGGTAGGACTAGTTTTTTTTTTTTTTTTTTTTTTCTTTTACATTTGTATTTCTTTTATAAACAAGTAGAAGATTATTGAGATTTTGGAATTGATGTATCGACAGGGTGAGATTGCAATGGCGTTTGGGGATCTATTAAAGACATTATGGGCTCCGGGGGCGACAGCTGTACCTCCAAGAACCTTCAAGTCCAAGCTTGCCCATTTTGCCCCTCAATTCAGTGGCTTTAATCAGCATGATTCTCAAGTTTGTAGTCATCTCATCTCTTCTCTTGCTGTAAATTAAATACGCCTGTCTTGATTTTGCAACTTTTTTCTATCCCTCCTCACCCAATGGGAAAGTGACAACTGTAATAACTTCCACGAGAGGTTATTTGTCTTGTCTTGGGATGTCATCTCATATTATGATGATGGTAATTTGTCTAATGCAGGAACTCCTTGCTTTTCTATTAGATGGACTTCATGAAGATTTGAATCGTGTTAAATGTAAACCTTATGTGGAAGCCAAGGATGGTGATGGTAGACCAGATGAAGATATAGCTGATGAATATTGGCAAAATCATCTTGCTCGTAATGACTCCATCATAGTTGATGTATGCCAAGTAAGTCCTTTTTGCTCATTTCTTACAATATTCTACTTTGAAAAATAAATGCATCACATTCGGTATAATGTCCTAATAAGAAAAAAAAAAAAATTAAATTCCATGTACAATGCTATAGTTGGGTAGTTTTTTCAAAATAAAGTGCCTTAGGGGCTGTTTGATACTTGCTGATTGAGTAAGAGCTGACTGCGTCACAGTCAGACTTATCCTGACGCCGACCCCGACCCCGACCGGGTAAGAGGTAAATTTAAGGGCTTAGGACCGAGTCAGTGGTAAAGTTTAAGGTTATCAAACGGTCTGACTCGGACTGACTTAGGCTGTGTTTGATAGCTTCTTAATCTGAACGATTAAGAGGCTCTGAATGGTTCAGACCGTTTGATATGCAAAAATACCACATCTGAATGAAACAAAAACCATTAAGAGAGAGGAATGAATCTGAATGAGCTCTGAATGGTTCAGATGCTACCAAACAACCTTAGACGTATCCTCTTACTGGACCAGTAAGAGGCAAATCAAACAGCCCCTTGGTAAGAAAGAATGCTGCATTTGAAAGAAATGGAAGTAGGAGTCAATGCATAAGGCACAAATAAATCAAAGTATGTTGTTGTTTCTTGCATTTAGCTCTAAATTATATGATTGGGATGTGAAAAGCTCGAAACTTTATAATTAGAACTTCTTGTTGGCTTCTTATGATCCAAAATTAATATGACCCAAAATTTGAAGTGGTTGGGACCTTTTTATAAAGTTTATGTCTCTAATATCCATGTAGTACCAAGGCATGTTATGGATTGATGATTGATCTTGTTGATATTTTTTATAATGACAGGGTCAATATCGGTCAACATTAGTATGCCCAATTTGCCGAAAAGTGTCGGTGACATTTGATCCGTTCATGTATTTGTCATTACCTTTACCATCAACATCCATGAGGACAATGACTTTGACAGTTGTGGCCACTGATGGAAGTGGTCAGCCAAATCCCGTAACTGTTAGTGTTCCCAAACATGGAAAGTTTGAAGATCTTGTTAATGATTTGAGAAACAAGTGCTCTTTAGGGAACCATGAAACCCTCTTGGTGGCTGAGGTATGTTAACAATGGAATGGAATCATCCATTCTTGAAGGAATGTGATTCCGTTCCTTTGAATAGTTATACATTATATCTATTACTTAACTAAACGTGCACATAAGTATTAAATCATGTTTTTCTGTTGCTTAATTGTATATATTTCTGAAAGTTATACATGTACAGGTATACAACAATCATATTATACGTTTTCTAGGGGAGCCCACTGATTCATTATCCTTAATTAGGGATGATGACAGACTCGTTGCGTATAAGTTACAAAAAGATGTTGAGAAGTTTTCTCAGATTGTTTTCGTTCATCAGCAAATAGAAAAGTAAGCTCAATGTTTCTTTGATCATTACTGTTCTTCATATAATTGCTTTTAGAGAAGAGGCTAAATAACGAGCTCCTATTTTTCAGGAGTTCAACATCTGAAAACCATAGATTAAGTTGCAAGGCATTTGGGCTTCCTCTTGTAGCTTGTGGTGAAATTGTAAAAGGACACGATATTCGTGATTTATATATCAAGTCACTTAAACCATTCAAAATAAAGGCCAGGATTTCCCGAGAGGATAATGATAACAGTGTCACCGAAGATGAAGATGAAGAAACGAAAAACGTGTCGTGTTCTGATTGTGAAATAAAGTTGTATTTGACTGATGACAATGGAAATGTGAAAGGTTCCGAGATTGTTATGGATGAGTTGATAAATTCAACCGAGTTAACCGGTCGAGTGAATGTCCTTGTTTGTTGGTCTGACAAGATGCTTGAAGAATATGATCAACGACTTCTTAGCTCGCCGGTTGAAATCTATAAGCCTGCTTTGTTTAGCAAACGGCCTCAAGAGTCTATTTCTTTGTATAAATGTCTAGAAGCATTCCTTAAGGAAGAGCCACTTGGACCCGAAGACATGTGGTAAGTGACACACAGTCAGAGTCCAATGCATGCCAAACGCAGTACAACCTGAGCTGTTTGTACAATCTTAATCGGCATACTGATACCGGTACTGATACTGATACATGTGTTATAGGTACTGTCCTGGGTGCAAAAAGCACCGGCAAGCTAGTAAGAAGCTAGACCTATGGAGACTGCCTGAGATCCTAGTAATTCATTTGAAGAGATTCTCATACAGCAGATTTTTGAAGAATAAGTTGGAAACATACGTCGATTTCCCTATCCATGATCTTGATTTGTCCACATTTGTTGCATTCAGTAATGGCCGATCAACTCATCGTTATATGCTTTATGCGATTAGTAATCACTATGGAAGCATGGGAGGTGGCCATTATACCGCCTTCATCCGTGTAAGAATCACCAACTTTATCCTCCTCAAAGTTGCAATTTTCTTGTCCCACCTAAAAGAAAGGTGGGACATCGACTCACGTAAATGCCCTCCTCATCAAAAATAGCCTACAAAGTCCTGTAGGCTATTTTTGAGGACGAGGATAAGGAGGACATTTATGTCTATTGCATAGACGAGCGAGTTCACGTTCCACCTTTTTGGGTGCGACAAGAAATTGCAACTTTTTCTTTGTCTCATTGACATTATAACCTGTCCTGTCCTGGTTGCACGTATCTAATAAGACTCATTTCGCGTGCGCATGACTAATTATTATTGATGTGATGTAGCATGATGGCGATAGATGGTACGACTTTGACGATAGTCATGTCTCCCCAATTGATGAGGATAGAATCAAGACTTGTGCTGCTTATGTACTCTTCTACAGAAGATTAGAAGAATGACGAATCACTAACGCTAAGCCTGGATCCCTATTTCTTTCTTTTTTCCCAACCTAGCAGAATCTTCAAGTGATCATCAAAGCTAGCTTTTTTCCCTCTATTCAATCATTTAGAATTCAGAAACTAGTTAACGTACAGTTGAAGCCTGCAAATCCAAATACTTTGGTCTGAATTCTAACAACCAACATACCATACTCACTTAACTTTTACACTCCAAGGGGTAAAAATTAATTTTTTCTCAACAATATTTTTTTATTTATCATAGGCTACATCTTTGTAACCTTGTGTAAATTACATAAAAGTTGCAACAACTTTCATTCTTTCATGTTCCATGTTAGCTGAGCTGCAATGTAACGGATTCGGTAAATTTGATGGTATCAATTAAATCTTCGAATCAAATTTTAGTATGGGTAACGTAATATAATCGATGTGGAACGAGAGAAAGAAATAAAATTGATAGAATTGTGCGTATATTTTTTACATTTGAGTTTAATTGATATTATTTTGAGGTATAACCGCATAAGTACTTCGTTGATAAATCTCTTTTATTTATTGATATATACAATTTAAAAGACTAAAGTTGTAAGACCATTTTTGTCTATCGATATCTCACACGTGGATCATAATTGTATAAATTTATTCTGATAAGTAATAAACTATTCACAAAGATTTATAGTTCGCATATTTTTGTTATAATTAGATAAAATTGCAGAAATGGTCCCTTGCCGTTTGCAATATCTCTTTGGCTAATATCTAAAAAGTGTTCGAATCGCAAAAATGGTCATTTTTGGTGTTTTTACAGCAGTTTTGGTCCTTGAGTGTAACAAATGTTAGATAGCTGTCGTTTTCTTCTCCACGTGCTTTGTACAGTAGGGCGATTTTGTCTTTTCACGTTTAGCGATTAAAATTGCAATAGAAGGTTTCTATTTAACCTTCCTTTCAAGCCGTCTTCTCCAAGGGCTCTCTTACCCTCCGACATCGACATGATGCTCTACATCTGTGGCACTTAGGCTACGGTGCGCATGATGTCGACGTCGGAGGGTGAAAGAGCCCTTGGGGAAGACGGCTTGAAAGGAAGGTTAAATAGAAACATTCTATTGCATCTTTGGTCCGTAAACATGAAAAGACAAAATTGCCCTCGTGTGTAGGGCATGTGGGAAAAATGGGTAGCCATCTAACTTCTGTTCCATCAGGGATCAAAATAGTAAAACCACAAAAAAAGGACTATTTTTGCAAGTCGAAAACTGTTTGAACCTTTGCCAAAAAACATGTACAAACCAAAGGGACCATTTATGCAATTTTGTCTTATAATTATATCAATCCTTGTATACTTGTCATTAATTTATATAATGTATACAGGGGCGGTTCCAGTATAGGGCAAGCGGGGGCTGTGCACCGGCTCAACTTTTGCGGGCCTTTGTAAATTTTTTTTTTCTAGTACGTTGCAAACCCTCGGAAAAAAAATGACACCCACTAATTAACTTAAACTTTGGATTTTGATCAATTACCCACAAAAGTGCACCCTTTTTTCTATAAGTGCACCCTTTACATTCCAAGAAATTTTTTTTCGCATCCCCTAGTGATAATTCCTGGATCCGCCACTGAATGTATAGATCATCAATTTCTGTTTGAATAACTAAAGTTTGCGCATTGAGTTTCTCTTGAATTAACCATTTAAATCTAGCCACTTTTATTAAAATGGGAATCGATGGTTGGAAAAGATCAGTATTTCTGTTATGAATAGTCCTATATGGATGTTCAGTTGTTCACTTTTCTGTGATTTCAAACTTTGAGTTATGGGTGAATATGAGTCGGGTTTAGGTAAAACCGAATTCAATACTATAATTCATTTTTTTTTTTTTAAAACCATTCGGTTTCATTTTTTGTATTCGAGGTCTCGATTTGAGTTTGCGGGGTTCTAGTTTAAAATGGTGGGTTTTCAATTTATGATTTTTCAGTTGTTTTTTCAATTTTCCCAGTTCAAACTACTAAAAGTATATTTCTATAAACCAAATTGAGTGTAACTGAAACATATTATAATCATTGTTATAGAGTTTGAAATAGCCAGTTTGATCAAAAAGTGTTTTGGTTTTCAGAATTGGATTTACTCACCCCTAAAATGTACACTCTTTTGCTCGAGTTATTCAATCTTATTTGCCTATAAAATTCAAGTCTTTCACAAAATTAGCCTAGGTTGTATGGGGTCTAGAAAACATGCTGGTCCAATACTTCAATCTTTTCGTCTAAATCTCAATATATTGATATTGTCGGGGGCAAAGTTTGATTTTTACAAGCTAACTTAGAGAATGACGATTATTTTTGTTTCAATATTTAATTTGATTATGGGAAATTGAAATTATCAACTCCATATATATATATATATATATATATATATATATATATATATATATATATATATATATATATATATATATATATATATATATATATATATATATATATATATATATATATATATATATATATATATATATAGTTAGGATCTTTTGAGAACCACAAGTCCCCCGAGAACCCGAGAACTCCCAAACCGATTTTTTTTCTCAAAAAACCGACCCCATAGGCCTCTAAAACGCATACTTTTAAGCATTTTCGAAAAAAAAAATTCCGAAAAAAAGACTTTTTTTTTTAAAAAACTTTGCACATGTGCAAAAAAAAAAATTTGCACATGTGCAAACTTTTTTATACGTACACTTTTTTTGAAATTTTTTTTACATAACGCCTTAAATATATGTTAGAAAGACATCCATAAAAAAAACTTGAAAAAAAATGTACGTATAAAAAAATTTGCACATGTGCAAAGTTTTTTTTGCATATGTGCAAATTTTTTTCAAAAAAAAAAAAAAAAGTCGTTTTTTTCGGAAATTTTTTTCAGCGCCCCGGCACCTATTTGAGCGTTTTAGAGGCCTATGTGGTCGGTTTTTTGAAAAAAAATATCGGTTTGGGAGTTTTCGGTTTCTCGGGGTGAAGTTGGTTCTCAAAAGATTCTAAGTATATATATATATATATATATATATATATATATATATATATATATATATATATATATATATATATATATATATATATATATATATATATATATATATATATATATATATATATATATATATATATAGTGCTAGGTTATAATAAGAATGACAATTATTGTGTTACCTTGTAACCAAATCCTGGCCATCGGATTTCATTTTCGTAACAATGAAAAAAACACATTCTTAACAGAATAAGTTTTTGACAAAATGAGTTCTTACCATTCTTAAAAGAATGAACTAAATTTTGTACATTCTTAAAAGAATGTGTTTTAAATGAGTGGTCCAGATTGAGTTTCAAGGTTACATATAGGGTTGGGTTCTTGTGAGAACTCAAAAAACCATGATATCTCGAGAACTCTTTTTGATTGGTCAGATCACAAAAGGGCATGATTGATAATTTACAATTCTCATTTAATTTTGTTTTTTTATTTTTGGCAACAAAATAACAATTCCTAAAAATAAGCACAATCAAATTCAAAATTCGAATTTAAAATTATACATAATTTTTGTTTTTCTTTAATATGATATTTTTCGAATTAAAAAAACATAAAAATTTTAAATTCAAGAAAAAAAATCAGATTTTTGAATTAGAAAAATATATACGTTCATGTACCAGGTGCATATATGCATAATTTTAAAATTCATATAAACATTATTATGTATAATATTTTAAAATTCATATAAACATATTATTATGTATAATAGTTGAATACAAATAATAAACAAACCAATTTATTAAAAACAATAATGTACAATTGTTTTGAATGATAAATACATAAAATATAAAAAATACAACAAAAATTCATAATATCTCGATTGTTTATTCATTGACTGTCATGTTTCTTCATTTTATCGCTTTTCACTTCTTCAATTTGCTCAATAAAATTTTAAAACCTGCAAGAACATTAATAAAATACATATTAAAAATATTAAAAACAATACTTGCATGCATATACGCATATGCACATACGCATATATATGTATACATATATGCAAATGCGGACACACACTTATGTACATATGTACCATTTTCAAAATTGCATTTATGCATACATACATTTATACACATATGCAACACATGTACGTATGCACATGTGCATATCAGCACATATATTATGAATAAACATATATGTGCATATGTACATATCAGCGCATATATTATGAATAAACAAATAAATATATATGTGCACATGTACATATGCACATGTGTATATCAGCACATATATTTATGCACATATGCAAGTATGCATACATATGTTTATTTGCGTAACCACGTATGTGCACATATATACATTTGAGGCATCATTCCAAAAAATATTGATATAAACAATTGAAAAATATACAAATATGTTAATACACATATACACATATACACATGTACACATACATTTATCCACATATCCTTTTATGAAAATATACATATATTCACTTATGCATATATACATATGTGCATGTGTATATGTACATATAGTGAAGCAGTGGTAAATCATAGAATAATCACATACATTTATGCACATATGCACATATGTGCATTTGTATATGTGCACATATGTGCACGTATGTGTATGTGCATATATGTGTATATCTATGTGTGCACATATATGCATTTATACATATGCACATATATATTTAAGAACATATATGCACACAGTTATACATCAATATTTATAAAAATATGAAAAAGCACATCAATATTTAAGAACATTTGAATCCAAGTAGAATGGTGGGTGTTTACTTACCCTGCTGAAAGATGTTCGGTCTTTGATGACAGACAGCTCTTACAATTTGAAATCAAGTGTCAATGAGCATTCCTACAACAACACATTATGATTCAACTTGCAAAGACTTACCAAAACTGATGTAAGCTTACACAAAGACAGGGTATGCAATTTATCTCAAAAGTCTAATGACATTTTGACAAACAGTTGGCACGCGTCAAAGAATTGAAGATAACTAAAACATTTCGACAAACACTTGAATCATGGTATGAACCATTTACAATAAGAACTCATCATATAACACAATAATCTATAATCAAGATCCTAATTTCTTAATCCAACTACAATTTCAGTTCATAAACATTGTTAAATATTTTTGGGGAAATCAATCTCGTCTTTGTATGTATATATCCTTGAATTTAGAGAAGAACTATCGGGGAAGATTGAAGAAAATACCTACCCATTATGCAGATTCGGTAGAGCATGAAAAAAATTTAAGAACACGCATCGTTTCTGTCTTCCAGATTCACGCACAAGACCTGTAACTCGAACTAAAGATCTGTACCACCACTTTGTGTTTCTGGAGGAGGTCACTGGAAGCCAATCATCGATGCCATTCATCTTGCCCTCTAGTTCCTCGTATGAAAGCTGGGTTCGCCGATGACAACGTGAGATAGAGAGAGAGGGATAACGAGAGATAGGTGATCGGCGACGGTTTAATGATGGGGTAATCGACTTACAGATCGAGAAGTGATTATGGAAACTCTGATATGCCTCTTCTCCTGCAAGATCCTCACCTCCATGGCCAACGAGAGAAGGAGAGGAGCACGAGCGGTGAGGGCGATGTGAGAGAGAGAAGGGGGAGGGGTATGGACCGGAATCGTGAAAGCACATAGTTACTCGATCTGGCTTTGATCAATTGCAGTTTTCGGCTTGGCTTGATCAATTACAGGTTTTGATCAAATGCAGATATTCCTAAAGGCGAGGGAGAAAACTAGGGTTAAGAGGAGGACGATAGACGGTTTCTAGAGAGAGAAGATGAGAGAGTGTGTGTTTTAAATTTGATATGTTGGCTGATTTTTAGGATCGCTTTTTTCTATCCCTAATTTACCCTTGTCATTATCTTTAAAAAGCCTAAAATACCTTCAAAATTGATTATAATTACAATTTTGCCATCTTTTGATCTATACCATTAATATTTTTGATCTAACGCTCTAGATTTAGTTCTCAAGATCTCAGGAATTTTTGAGTTCTCAAAAGAACCTATCTCTCTCTCTATATATATATATATATATATATATATATATATATATATATATATATATATATATATATATATATATATATATATATATATATATATATATATATATATATATATATATATATATATATATATATATATAGGATCTTGGAAGAACTTAAAAAAGCCAAGTAACCTGAGAACCCATTGAAAAATCCCACATCTAAGCCCACATCTAATTTAAAGGCGTGAAATGTCCGGAAGGCTAATACTGTAATTTCATACCGCTTCAACAAGAATTTGCTTATCCTCCAAAAATCTTCGATCATTCCATATCTTCGACCGTCAAACCCTAATCCTTCGATAATTCTAAAACTTCGATCATATGAATGCTTGGAACGGTAAAAGTTCAAGCCCTAAATATTCGAAATTCTTCAAAATTCGTCTAACGTGGAATAAACGTGGCTAAATCAGGTCAAACTAGATGGTTTAAATTAGGTAAATGATACTTTTTGTTTGTTTGTTACTTGGACTTGTGTTTATAAATTTATGCACATATTTCTTGAATAACAACTTAGGTATTGAATGAATGATGGATTGAAGAGAGGTTTTTCATCAATTTTGTAAGACCCGTTCCACCGCGGTACGGCTCAGGAAGGAACGCGGCGCGGCTCGGGAAGGATCTGGATTCGCGAATGACTGATACGCGCGCCATGCATCTTAATGGACCGTGACGCGGGGCGCCGCAGATGTGAAAACCCCTAACTCGGATTTAAACGCCCATATAAAGGGACCCATCCATAGGGTTCGTGTTTTTGGAGGTTTTCTGGGGTAGAGACAACTGGTTTCGGCAGAGGCTCTTCTGTTTCAAGGCTTGGAAGGTTTTAGAGACATTGGAAGAAGGAGATTCGGCGTGAGGGAAGGCTTGTAACGGATCGTGTGCATCACTCCATTTTTCAGAAGTAAGGTAAGAAGATCTACTCTTCTGACTTTCTATTTCATCCCGTCATGTAGTGTTATCCGTTGGTTAGTAGTCTTAGATGACATGTAACACTTAGGGTTTTGGCCCATGGACATGCATGGACTTGCATGTCCATAAGGAAGTGACCTTAGGGTAGTTTCTGATCCCAGGAAGGGTGTAGAGAGGAACCCTAATCGATGGCTGTACTGCTTAAGGGCGAAAAGGGATTTCAGACCATTACGAGTCCGTGACGTGGACAGATTATGTCGGCGACGCAGGTTCAGGTAAACCCCGTAACTGTGCGATGATAGTTCGCGACGCGTAAGGGGAGAAGCCGCGCCGCGACGACTGACTGTTTGACCAAAAACTTATTTTCGACCCTTGTTTGATGGCAAATGTTGGGTCTGATCTTTAGGCCAGTCTATAGGAGTTTGGTCAGTGATTAATATGTTGTGTATGTGGGATTTAGGTGATTGGACGAGCTAAGTTGGGATATTAGAGAATATCTGCACGGTTACGAATCAGGTGAGTATCCTCACCTTACTATGTGATGTTGCATGTTAGGCATCTTGTGTGTTTTGTACAGTTATATGATTTGTTCTATATCTGTGATTATTTGTTGTTGGGCTCAGTAATGATGCGTGTTCACTCGTAGCTGTTGTATGACGAGTTGGAGTATTGCCTTGTCCCATAGCTGTTGTGTGATGGGCTGGGCCAAAATCAGGAACCCATAGCTGTTGTATGATAGGTAGAACTGCCCCGTATCCATAGCTGTTGTATGATGGACGCCCGTAGCTGTTGTATGGCGGGTAGGGTTGGGTCTTTCTCGAGGACGAGTTGTTTAATGTGTGGGCATGTATGGTAACTTGTGGAACTCATTAAGCTTTGTGCTTACCCGTGGCTTTTAAAACATTTTCAGGTACTCCAAGTGATAAAGAGGTGAGCTCGGCGTGACGGCGGTGCATCGTATATTTATGATTTGCAGTTATATTAATAAATGAGATTTCTACAATTACGGGTCGGATATACTCTGATAAAATGTTTTGATGAACCTGGATTTAACATTCTAATAAGGCTATTTGTGTTTTACTTGTATTTTTAAAGAAAAATTTAAAGTTGGAATTTGGGGTGTTACAAATTGGTATCAGAGCCTTGGTTTGAGGGATTTGGATGAACTGTATTGGGAATCCAAACTCAAACTTAGGACTGAGAGTTTTTCGTTAAGGAAATAATGTTTTTCTCTATAAAAGTTTTAAGTAGTTGGGTTGAATAACATGTGGAAGATTCCCTTGCATGTTCTTGTTTGATTGTTGTTTGGGAGTTTGAAACATGGTATGCATACCTGACTTATGATTTTTAATAGATAAAAAGGGTTTTAGAAAGAATGAGATGCGATGCGAACCGTCAACCGAGCTCAAGTAAGTTTTTGTGATTCCCAATTATCCATGCCAAGTTTGTGTTATGTGATGATATGTGTTATGCTAGAAAGTAGGCATGAAACCTAGTCAGGAAATGCATGCTAGAATTGCTTGGATTAGGATGCCTTACTGCCTGTTATATGTTAATACGTGCTGCTTTAGAATCTATGCTAACACTGTTAGGTTGCTTAGTGAACGTTATTAGGTTATATACAATAAGGATAAGATAGCCTAAGAATTCTTGGTTTGGCCTTACTGGTTGTTCCTTGTTTGGTTGTGACTTTAGGGTAAGATCATTTATTTGAACGTCTATCTTATTCTCGATTACGTACGATTGTTTGTCCATGTGGCGATCCGCTGGTGTTAGCAGAAATTCTTTTAGGCACGGGTGGGGTGTGAGATCCTAGGTAGCCTAGGATGAGTGGTGCGAGACCGTATGAATACCAATGTTGAATAGATGAGTGAGTGGTGAATTAGAGTATGGACAAATTCTGGGACAAGTACGAATAGGTGTAGAAGGTAGTACATGGCCCGTGCTATCGAAAGCACATGATTCATACTTGAGTTAGGAAGAGTTACGCAAAATTCTAAGGAACCGGGTAGAGTAGAGAATCAGGTATGATTCACATTAGGGATTAGTGGCGAACGGAAAGTACACGTCTTCATCGTGGCGATGTTAGGTAATGAAGAGTGGATCAGGAGTAGTTTCGGGTGTGACCGATTGAGGTAGATCATGATGGATCATAAGGTGCAGAAATTTATCGCCGTTGAGGTATCAACGAGGGTTATGATTGACAGCAATGGGTTAGGCGATGCCTCCGGGTTGCTAGTCGATGCATCTGGGTGTTGCATGTCGATCTTTCAAAGGTATATGGATGTGAATCCCGATAGACCCTATTCCTTTCCAATGGGCTAAAACGGCATGGTATGAGGATTTGATTGGTTGCAAAGGCTCGAAGCGCTGATGGATCGCGATCAGCACTAGGTATTGGTTCAGACTCCAAGTGGGGGAGAGTTGTTGTTCTAAGAGAAGAAACAAAGTTTAATGCAAGTATAGGTCAGCTACTGGAGTATGGAAGTACCTGCATTACGAATTGCCAAGCATTGGACTTGGGTTAGCTTGGGTTATGATGATAGAGGGAGAAGGGATTAGCAGCTAATTAGAAACCGTGGCTTGGGAATCTGTAGATAGGTTCCAAAGGATTACCAGGTACTCCTTTTGGGAGATAGACGAGAATCCGGATTAATTAAATGCTGACATTATGTCGACTTGTGTCATTCGAAGAGCAGGAAGGGCCCGTCCAGCTGTTGTAGTGTGTGACGCATGGGATGAAGACCCATAAAATATGGCTTCTTGGTCAGATAACCACAAGTAGAGGGTTGAAGCGGAAAGGGAAGAAGGGTTCCCAGTTTGACATAATCGGCCATTGAGGATAGAAGTCTCATGGCGATGAGGGAGACGACTTGGGTAGTGATACCCGCGACCTGGTAGGGCAGGGAGCTCGCTCGGCAGGGGTGAAGGCCTTAGGGAGATGGAAAGTTGTAGCTTTGAGGAGGAAGATGGAGGGCGGTATCTGGTAAGTGGTTATTGATGCATCGATAAGCTTTTCAACTTGGGATAAAGATGTTTGGAACAGCTTTGAGTGAAGGAAATTCCGTGACTTCGAGGATGCGATTAGTAGTATAAATGACTAAGAGGCATGGATCTTGGCCACGCTAGGAAAGCATGGTCACCTCTTTAGGAGTTTTGATTATCCTCACCAAGGCGTGGAGAATGTCGGGCAATTACATTTCGTTGCAATTCAAGACCTTGACAGCAGTGGGAGCGAGAGAGTCGAGTTTTGGTATAAAAGGGCAGAGCATGGAAGGTGAGACGCCGGACTGAGAAGACAACGTGACCTGTTGGTTCGACTGCAAGATTGTGCAAGCTATGGTGACTTGGGACTCAAGGGTTCTGCTTGCTTGGACTGATACTCAAAAGGATTGACACAGAGGAATTATTCAGAGACCAGGAATCTACTTCAGGCTTCAACAAGAGTTATACATGTAGGACAAACATCTTTGAAATAAGGAATGTGTCATATGTGACAGCTCATCTCATGAGCGCTAGTCAATAGTTTCAAGGAAGGAAATGATCGCGAGCCGAGAAGCTTTCCAAGGCAGGAAAGGCTGGGCGGAAGTAAGGAAGGGGTCGGAGCTAGGTTTTAAGGAAACGTTTTGGTGAGATTGTGTATCAATTGGGAAGGATCAGCACGGAAGCAACATATTATACAACGATGAGATCAAGACATGACGAGGGTTATGTTATTCGGAGAATATAATGGATGATAGGAACAAGGATAAGCGTTGGCCAGGAGCATTGGGTCTTATTGGTTTAGTGATTAACTAAGGATTCTATGTCTTGGAGGATTGGTATCTCACATGGGTACCGGGGTACTGTGCCCAATTCAAGGTTGTGCTGCATCGTGCCCCGGTGAGAGATAGGGTGTTGTCGGATGGAGTGTGCTATGTTGAAGTGGTACTGTGCTGTATTATGGTAAGTACTTCGTGTTGGTCGGGGGTGTCGGGTCCTTTATTGTAGCAATACTGCGCCATGTTCCCACAAGTATGAGATACGGTTACAACAGGCTGATTAGTCAGATTGGTTTGTGGGGCAGATGATTCCTGTACGGGAAGAGATAATGGTTATTTAGGTGCCGAGGATTAGTACCCTTAGATTATTCAGTAGGATGGGAGATGATTATGGACCCCTCCATGATCACATTTGCCAGACTAGTTGAGGTGAAGACTACCTTGATTTTGCTTATGGCTGTTTAACTGGTACGAATGAAATCTAGGGGCGGATCAGGATGACCCGAAGGTCAGACGAATCGGATTCAAGAAAAGGGTTTAGATGGGGAACTGTGGAAGGGAACGCCTTAAGGTGAGATAGTTCGGGTAAATGAATGTTGTGGGGTGAGGTTAGCGAAGGTTGGCTAACCCATTATGGTCGCTTTGGATGTCAAATATGGACGGGGCATTTTGTGCGGTAATGAACGAATAGTTCGTGTCAAGTTTTTCATCTGCCCGAGGGGTGACATGGATGTGTATGATATTTGAGAGGATTATTGGTGATCTGGCCGGTAAGGAAGTAGGTGTTTGATCGGTGGGAAGGTCAAGGCCAATCACCAAAAGACTTGTAGCTAAATTGGTCTCCGAAGTTTTCTGAGGTGGAATTTGGAGGTATGCCTATATGGGTTCATCGCGGAAGTACTAATGAACCCCTCAGTGTGTTGATGAAATCTAGGATGTCGTAGACCGATGGAGAGGGAGTGCTCGCTTTTAGTCTATTATAGTATTTTGGTCTACGAAAGGTGGATGATGTTAAGGCTCGGGAGAAGGTACCCCGATATGGTGCTCTGGATGTTGATATCAGGTAAGGAGGTGCAGCTCACTTAGGAGTTTAGGAGAAAGTTCGTAAAGTTTTTGACACTCAACTTTGTTTCAGTATTGTGCATCACCCTTAGAAGGATGGCTGAATGGAGAGATCAATGTAGACGCTTGAAGGAGTTTCTTCGAGATTATGTTCTTAGTTTGGTGGGAGTTGCAGTCTCCTATGTAACGTTGGTAGAGTCCTTTATGATAATGGTTAGTACACGAGAAATGGTCTCTTGTGCAAGAAGTTGTACGGGAGAAGGTGACAACGCCTAGTGATATTACATATTTTAGTCGTTGTTGAGCCCTATTCTTAGTGAAATTATATCATATATATCGTGGTATTCTCACTTTTCGTGCCAGTACTTGTTTGGAAGAAAATAATGAAAACAGGGACCAAAAGCGTGCAAATTGGAGGAAGTTTGGAGAAGAAGGCAAAATCAAGAAAATACGTACGCGCGCCGTGGAAATCAAGAAGGCGCGACGCGGATCTAAGGTGGTGGAACAAATTCAAATGCCGATAAAACGGGAGAAGATTAGTACCCGCGCCGCGGAAACGATAATTGCGCGGCGCGGCTGCGTAAAATTTGCAACTATAAATAGAGGTGTTTTCAGCCGAAAACCCGAGCAAAACCCTGGTGAAAAATCGACCGTGAAGGCTCTTTGACTCCAAGAATTCGTTTCAGCAACTACCTTTTTGGTATTTCAGGTTTTTATGTTTAATTTCTTTTAGCTTAGTAATTAGCACTAGTGGCTAGGGTCTTTGGGAGTGACAACCACAGACCTTGAGCATTTTAGTTTACTGTTTTTCAGTGTTGGTTACTGTATTGGATCATTGGAATTCGTTTTTGGTTTATGATAATCATTTGGTTACAAGTAATATTGGTTTTTTTGGTGTTTGATGCTTGATATTGGATTGTGATTATTGTTTGGTGTTTGGATGTTTATATGACCTTGTTTGGACTGAATTTCTTTGCTGATTTCAGTAGCCAACTAGGGTTAGCCTTGTGTGTTGAACTTTAGCCAGTGACTGTTCATTTAGACCTTAGTTATTGGTTTAGTTTATGCCTTGGTTTATGTTTGATTGTTTGCCTTTGTTTGCTTCTGAATTAGAGATGTACTTCTGATTTCAGTAAGTAACTAGGTTTGTTTGGAGTTAGTTTAAGTTTATGTTTGATTGGAATTATTTCAGTTCATGTTTTCTGGGATTAATAGTCAAAAGCTTAGGAACTAAGTCCTCTGACTATAGCGTGACACTATAGCTGGTAATCTGTCACCTGACTTGACCACGTAACTCCTGCAAATCGACCCTGACTTCCACTGTGCTAAGTGAGTGTGTTAGGTTTTTCTTATTTTTGACCGCATGACGACCGCTGCGATGTCAAATTTTGGCGCCGTTGCCGGGGAGTTGTGAGCTTGAGATTAGGTGATCTGTAGGACTTAGTTTCTGATTTTTGGTATGTGTTCATCTTTATAATGGGTGATTACATGTACCCGGATCAGTATTATGTGTATTATGAAAATCCGGCCGACACCTATTACGGGGATGATTGCTACAATGGATCATTCGATGACAATGGATGGCGGACCGAGGAGTCATCTCAACCTGAAAATCCTGCAATTTGGGCCCGACTTTGGGTACTCATGTATAACACCCACCAAGTGCAGAAGGACCAGGCTGATGCTCTTGTAAGATTGCAAGTTTCATTAGATAAGTTAGAGGAAAGTTGGAAATGTTCACCACCCTCGCCAGAACCTGAGGCGCGGGGCGCCGCAGATGTGAAAAACCCTAACTCGGACTTAAACGCCTATATAAAGGGACCCAGCCCTAGGGTTCGTGTTTTTGGAGGTTTTCTGGGGTGGAGATAACTGGTTACGACAGAGGCTCTTCTGTTTCAAGGCTTGGAAGGTTTTGGAGAGATTGGAAGAAGGAGATACGACGTGAGGGAAGACTTGTAACGGATCGTTTGCATCACTCCGTTTTTCAGAAGTAAGGTAAGAAGATCTACTCTTCTGACTTTCTATTTCATCCCGTCATGTAGTGTTATCCCTTGGTTAGTAGTCTTAGATGACATGTAACACTTAGGGTTTTGGCCCATGGACATGCATGGACTTGCATGTCCATAAAGAAGTGACCTTAGGGTAGTTTCTGATCCCAGGAAGGGTGTAGAGAGGAACCTTAATCGATGTCTGTACTGCTTAAGGGCAAAAAGGGATTTCAGACCATTACGAGTCCGCGACGCGGACAGGTTATGTCGGTGACACGGGTTCAGGTAAACCCCTTAAGTGTGCGATGATAGTTCGCGACGCGTAAGGGGAGAAGCCGCGCCGCGGCGACTGACTGTTTGACCAAGAACTTATTTTCGACCCTTGTTTGATGGAAAATGTTGGGTCTGATCTTTAGGCCAGTCTATAGGAGTTTGGTTAGTGATTAATATGTTGTGTATGTGGGATTTAGGTGATTGGACGAGCTAAGTTGGGATATTAGAGAATATCTGCACGGTTACGAATTAGGTGAGTGTCCTCACCTTACTATGTGATGTTGCATGTTAGGCATCTTGTGTGTTTTGTACAGTTATATGATTTGTTCTATATCTGTGATTATTTGTTGTTGGGCTCAGTAATGATGCATGTTCACTCGTAGCTGTTGTATGACGAGTTGGACTATTGCCTTGTCCCATAGTTGTTGTATGATGGGCTGGGCCAAAACCGGGAAGCCATAGCTGTTATATGATGGATAGAACTGCCCCGTGTCCATAGCTGTTGTATGATGGACACCCGTAGCTGTTGTATGATAGGTAGGGTCGGGTCGTTCTCGAGGACGGGTTGTTTAATGTGTGGGCATGTATGGTAACTTGTGGAACTCATCAAGCTTTATGCTTACCCATGGCTTTTAAAACATTTTCAGGTACTCCAGTTGATAAAGGGGCGAGCTCGGCGTGACGGCGGTGCATCACACATTTATGATTTGCAGTTATATTTTTAAATGAGATTTCTACAATTACGGGTCGGATATACTCTGATAAAATGTTTTGATGAGCCTAGATTTAACATTCTAATAAGGCTAATTGTGTTTTACTTGTATTTTTAAAGAAAAATTTAAAGTTGGAATTTGGGGTGTTACAAATTTGAAGGTTAACCTTAGATTGTAAGTGGGAAAAAGGTTAAAACTGCATTCCATTAAGTCTGTCATAAATTCGGGATCAATCCAATGCATGTCAACATAGCACACAACTGTCATGGTCCCGAAACAAAGTCAGTGTGGTCCCAAGACGATATAATCTTTCTTTGGCCAATCAACAAAAAGAAAGCAAATTTAGAAAATAAAAGCTACACCTTTCGGCTTTCAACGTTGACTATCTACACCAATGAATCAAAGCCATTCTTGTAGCATTTACAACTCTACAAAGAAAAGTAACTGCAGATTTAACAACTTTTTTCAGTTTATGTCATCCTCTTCTTTGATCTCATTTTGGTTCTTGAAACCTCTTTAGCATGTGAGCTGCTTGCCACTTGATTATTCTTCGGGTTTGACTTTTCTGACAAGTCTTAAGTATCCTACAAACGTGTGTCATGGGTTCTATGGAGTCCATGTCAAGTGTTAAGGTTTTTTCTTATGGTTATTTGAGCTTTATTATAATATGTCATGTTTATTAATAAGTCCTATTTCAGTTGTTACATATTACACAAATTTCATCTTTCAAAAAATGGTGAAAACAAGTTTGTTAAAAAAATACTATTAACATATGCATACAAGTATGTATATGCATATGTATATGTAAGATGTATCAGCATATTTGTATGCATATGTCTATGCATATGAATATACATATCAAAAAATAATGATATATTTTTAAAATGAAAAACATTATGATATATATACATCTATAGATTTAAAAAACATGTAATACTTATCGAATTTTAATATGAAAAGCAGCTAGTCATGATGGAACATAACCAGAAGAAGAAACATTAACAACAAAGCTTAGAATAATAAAAAATCTTTTACGTTATGAAAAAGAAGTATTAAAGAAGAAAGAAAAAAATGGTATTTTTTATTTTTTAATCTTATTAATTTGATATTTTTATTAACATCTTCGTAATGTGTTTGAAATTTTAATGTAGGGTCAAAAATGACAAAGACCACAATTATATCGAAAGAAAAAAAACAAAAAAAAATCGAAAAGCCAAGAGAAAAAGAAAACTACGATCTTCTGCTATAAAGGAAAAAAGGTCACAGAAGGTAGTAGTTGAAAAAACTAAAAAGAGAGTTGAACAAAAAAGGAGGAAAAAGATAGAATTATTCACATGAGAACAACACCAACTTAGTTTTTAAATGTACTTGCAACATTAAGTAAAATACAAATCCAAACAGTGAAAGATATAGAATTTGGATCTTTATTAGATATGAATATGGATATTATACCAACAAAATTGGGGTATCATCTTGTTGATATGTTTGATGATGAGAAACTTTTGATTAAAACGAGTACCTGTGATATAAAGATTTACTATAGATTTAGTTTATGACTTGTTGAGAATTCCGAAAGACGACGTAAATTTGGAAGATCTTGAAGAACACCCTGATGCGCATTCCGTAGTTCAAAAGTTCCAAACCCAATTCAAAGATTTCAAAAAGCTTAGTAAAAAGGATATTGCAGAATAAATTAAGAATACAACTGATCATGGAACTTTATTTAAATTAAATTTTGCTGTTTGCAAACAATATTTGCAAGTCTCAAAAGAGTGGAATTTGCTTAACAAAAGTTGTAAACAAACTGGTTGGCAAAGTTGACATTTCAAATGTCAACTGGTGTAAATTTGTGTTAGACGCTTTGAGGGGATAAAAAAATATCGGAAAAGAGCGAATGAAAATAGTTTCTATGCAGGACTGTAGTAGTTTTACTTGTAACTATTTACTAATATATTCAAATGTATTAATTTATTCAAATCTGTTAACAATTTACTTTGATGCAACTTGCTTATTTACAAACAGTCACGGCAACAAATGATGGATCAGAGAAAATAGTTCCTTCCATTAATTTCTGGAATAAACAAGAAATGAAATAAAGAAATTTCTATGAACCAGAAAAACTGAAAAAGTAAGAGAAGAGAACTTGGAAAAAGAAGAAGATATTCCTGCAACAAAAAAACGTAAAGTTGAACCAACAATTTAGGTATATATTTTTTCTCATTACATATTAATTTTTGTATGCATATGCATATTCATATGCATATACAATGCATATGCATATAAAATATTGATATATGTGTCTTTATGTGCATAAATTTTCATTACATATTAACTTTTGTATGCATATGCATATTCATATTCATATGCATATGCATATAAAACATTGATATATGTGTCTTTATGTGCATAAATTTCATTACATATTGATTTTTGTATGCATATGCATATACAATGCATATTTGCATTCATATGCATATATATATAATCTGAATATACATTTGTATATGCATATCAATATGAATATACAATATGTATGTGTATTCATATGTGTGTGCATAAATTTTAATATATGTGTCTTTATGTGCATAAATTTTCATATATGCATATCAATGCATATGCAAATATATACAAGTTTTTGTGATTCTGCTTACTTATATATACATAACCTTTTATATACAAAAATTTTACAGGAAAAATTGATAGTATTGGCAAAAAGATTTCAAAAATACGCCAATACAAGGAAGATGTTGAAATCATGTTGACTTACTGTTTGGAAAACTACACCAGCAGAAAAGAATTCATTGATCTTCAACAGTAGTTTGATAGAATATTTGAGAAAGATAATGTTCAAGTAGGAGTTGAAAAGAAAATGTTGAAGAAGAAGTTGAAGGAGTTGAAAGAGAAAGTGTTGAAGTTGAAAAGAATGTTGAACCTGATAAAGTTGAAGAGGCAATTGAAGAGAATATTGAAGAAAAAGGAACTGGGAAGATTGTTGAAGTTGAAAAGAATGTTGAACCTGATAAAGTTGAAGAAAAAGGAACTGGGAAGAAACATACAGAAAAGAACCTTGAAGCTAAAAAAGTTGAAGAAATTGTTGAAAGAGAAATAGTAATAAAGAAAAAGAAGATAATCTTGAAGCAAATGATTCGGTTGGTTTCGAAACACCTCAAAATGCTCCAATCCCAAAAGGAACGAATGGTGATGAAAAACATGATATCAGCTGCAAAAATTTGATAACGTTTGAAGAAACAACACGAATATCCCTGTATTTGTCACAAGTATTACTAGATATTAAAATCAACTATTTATCTAGCGATAAAGGTAAATGTAATATCACTAATGATGAAATTCCTAATTTTGATCTGGGAATTTCCATATTAGCAAATTTTCAATTTTTAAGGAAGTGTAATGTAGAAACGAATAGTTTTGAATATTGTAACACTATAGTAATTTTCAAGAAATATTTTTTAGTAGTCAGCATGCTAGTTTTAGTTAAAATAAGTCGAGTATTTTGGAAGTTACAAAATTTTGGGCTTAGAGTTTCTTAGGATTTGGGACTCAGGAAGGAATTGGCAATCAGTGGCCTTTAGAATCTGAATGAGTAGGTTTACACAGTTGTAAACTGAAAATTTGTAATCAAGGGTTCTTTAGAAAGTCGTGATTATCAAAGGGTATTTTGGTCATTTTTTCTAATGATTGTTTTTATCTAACTTTTCGAATACGATAAACTTTGAAACTAAAGATGTTCAAAAATGTTTGAGTCTTTATTAGAATTTCTTAAAAACTCTACTTGCTTGGAGACAAGCGAGGCACAAGTGAGAGATGTTTGATAACACCTACTAATGTTAGACATTATAGTTGTTATTGAGCTGGGTTTTAGTTGAATTATATTTCTAATAAGACTAATATTACTCAATTTATGCCAATGACTTGTTTTGTGTTTTAGTGTAAATACAAGGGTAGCTTGTGTAAAGTTGGCAAAGTTGGAGATAAAGCTGAAATCAAGTCGAACTGACACGTGTGACGCGTGCGGAGGAAGACCGTGACACGAACAAGTGTCTAACCCGGAGGAAGTCAAATTTCAAAGTGCAATGAAACGGGGGATAAGGTTGACCCACGCCACGTAGAAGGCCTTACCGCGACACGTATAGCCAAAATTTGCAACTATAAATAGAGGCTCCCATTTCGGATTTCGGGAGCGAAGATCCGACCTTTGAGTGGAACTCAAACATGTTTGACTCGAAATTTCGTAGCTTTTTCAGTAGATCTCAATAGTTGTTTAGTTTTAGTTTTGTTTCGATTTTTCGGTATTTGTTACTCGTGTGCGATCGAGGGTTCTGGATTGTAGAACACCATCGACCATAGAGATTGGATTTGGTTCCTGATTCCAAAAGCATTCGGCTCTGGTCGGGTTTTTAGTTTAATGCAAGTTACATTCAGTTACATTTCATCGTAATCTTACGTTTTCAGTATCGATAGTTGTTTGTTGGTTCATTGTTTTTGATTTAAATGTTTATGATATTCTGAGTTTAACCTTGGAATCATATTTATTAGTTGATTAGTTTTGGTTTGTTATTTCGGTATCAATTAGTAGTTTTAGTTTTTGGTTTTTCGTGTTTTCGGGATCGAGTGTATGAATAGAAGGCATCTATAGAGTGACACTATAGATTGGTCCTAGTTTGACACAAAGTGCCAGCAACGAACTCCTTGGTTCGACCCTTACTTACCGCTACTAGTAGACGGTAATGTTTTATTTTACATTTTTGACCGCATCAACGACTACGACGTGTCTAATTTTGGCGCCGTTGCCGGGGAGTTGTGCACTTGACATGTTGTGTCAATTTCGATTTTCGTTTGATTTTTAGTTTTTAATTTTCTGTATGTGTACGTCCCCAAATTTCCCATTTTTCCCTTTCTTTGTGTGAACAGGATAATTTTTGTTTGTTGATGTTCGGGCCAAACCCCAATTAAAAGTGTTGTTAGAAATATTAGAATTTGCAGGACTCTTATAATCTTCAATTGCTTTATACAACCCATCGATTAGTTCATTCAATCTTACATTATCACTTCGGACAAGATCCCGTGGTGACACCAAAATTTGATTGTATTTCTCTTTCATAATTCTAGATGATTGCTCTACTTTTAAGTCTGCTTCTAATTTATCACATCTTAATTTCTTGTCCTCTAATCTACTTTTCAATCTGACAACTTCATCATAACCATCATCTCTTTCCTCCAAAACTCGTCGGTACGATGCTAAGGCATCTGCACGTGTGTTAGAAATCTTTTCCAAAAATGGTTCTAAATTAGGAGAATAAATATTGTTAGAGTCAAGCATGTTTCTTACCTGTTCGATGATGTTGACCCCGTTTCCTCCTTTGCTGACCACGAATGCATAATTCTTTTGTCCTGACATCACCTCCTGTCCATGCATCTTCACAGCTTTTCCAACTCCTTGAATTGATATGCGAGACGTTTCTTTGACAATAATACCTTCTGCTTTACCCCTCTTCCTCTTGTTCTCATTTGCCTTCTCTTCATCACCGGATGACCATACCTCTACATTCCTCATGGTTGCTAAGTAAGCTTTCCTTTTTTCTTCCTCTTTCTCCTGCCAAAGTTTCTTGGAGTTCTAAAATCTGCTGCGAAATGCCAGAGTCCTCCACAATTGTGACACATGATAGTTTCACTTTTTAGCTTTTCCGGAGCACGTGCTTCGGTGGCTTGAGGCTGGTTCGGCTTGGGTTTTTGGTTTTTCTACAGGATGAGGTTTTGTAGATGGCAGATATTGGATTTGTGAGGATGGTTTATTATTATATTTGTTTCTGTGGTTGAAATTTCTAGGTTGGTGGTTAGCTCAGTGATGGATTGGTCGAAAGTTTTTTTTTGGGCTAAACGCTGGGATTCAGTTGCATTTTTGGCTTGTCAAGACTATTTCATTTTGATATGTTGCCTCTTCCTCATCATTTGAATCTGAGTATTAGGATTCGATGGGAGCATGAAGGGCAAAATTTGCTGGGTTGTTGGTTTGATAAGTAGGACGGGGTATCAGAATAGGAGTTTGATATGTTGGTTGTTGAAAGTTTTGATAAGTGGGTGAGGTTGGATAGGTGATTTGTGGTACTAGTGATTGAGAGGTGGGCAAAAAAACAAAATGATGTGCTGAACTTTGGATGGTTGGTTGGTAAATCAGGTAAACTGTCGTTTGTTTGTACGAGGCTAACTGTACCAATTTATGAGGTCTATTTCCCGATATTGGGAGCTTGCATTCTGTTGAACAATTGATACATGTTGTGCTGTTTGATTTTTCCAGAGTCTTGGAGTATCATATTCTTTCCTTGCGTTTCCTTGACGTTTAAGATAATTACGCATCCTTGTAGCCCAACCATTGTATTCTGTTGGTATGAGTATGGGTGCTCTCATGGAGCTCCCCACACTATTTGCAACACTGATAGAGTAATTCATCTGCATTTTGTCAAAGTCAAAAAGAATATTGTTTTTAAAATCTTGAGTTTTTTAGAAAAATGAGCACTGTAGCATTCAAGGGACTTATAGAGGGTTCTTCAGCAAATATGAAACCAAGGCTTAAGTACAGTGTGTAGGAATAACCTTATAATCAGCTACACAGACTCTGGTACCAATTGTTGAAAATGCAAATTTGAAAATGTAAGTTCAACTTTTATAGATCAATTTGCTTAATAATAAATTAAACTTAAACAAGATAAAGTACGAAATAATATTGACTTGAAGATTAAATGCAGAAAGTAATTACTGAAAAACAAGAACATGCAATGTAAAGATATTTGACTGAAGTGAAGTATTTTTATATACCAGTGAAGAGAATTACAGAGAATTCTTCAAAACCATGAAGAAGTGAAGGGGTGATATCCTAAGAACTGAAGAGGGGACAACCCATTCCTCTTTAGTCAGACAAGATGCTTCTTATAATAAAATAATACTATGTTAGACTAGGGCGGCCCATGCTTGAATATAATAATACATTCAATACAAGTGACATACTTCTAATAGAACACGCCTGATCTAGCCTAATTATACTCTATAACTTTA